>JAKCOX010000007.1:11430419-12724586 GCA_022605575.1 Laterallus jamaicensis coturniculus
GAAGAGGGAGTGCACAGCATACGTACACATACAGCCAGCTTTTGCTACGCATGGTCCCGATTTCAGACTGCCTCACGCCCAGTGCTGCATACAGCTCAGTGAAACACCTGCTGCACAGCTCATCCAGCAGTATATCACTCTGCTGTGTGTCTGAGATTGTCTTTGGAGTTTTTAAATTAAAAAATATTTATTTTTGCATTTTGATAGCTTGTTTTACATATTGGCTGACTACTCAAAATTCATTTCTAAAGCTACGTTTTAAGGAACTCTGGTTCCAAGTCCCTTGTGATTGTTCCTGCTCCTTGATTTGATAAGTAGCTTGTAAGAAAGGTGGCAGAATGCAAATTCAGAGTTAATTACTCAGACTTATTCATGAGTGAAGTTTCTGTGAACAGTGGAGTTTTTCCAAGTAGAACTTCCACTCAGGGCTACCTGGTTTTGTATCAACAGACCAGAACAGTTCCTAGACAGTGCTGGAGGTGCCCTTGACAATTAACAAAGCAGTCAGCCAGACAAACAAAGCCACAGGCAGCCACCATGTACAGTAATAAACCACTTAGATTGTGAAAAGGAAGCAAGAAATGGGCAGGCAAGTTTATAAAGAAACCCGTTCTGATAATGTTCTCACGAGAGAGGTCCCCTCCTTCCCCACCGACACACACTGCTCAATACCCTAATTAGTTACATTCCTTTCATATTGCACTGAGGCTTTGACCTTGGTTTGATTTTTTCCATTCTACTTATCTTCATTCTTCTCTGTAGTTAAGAAAATCCTGCAAGACTTAATTTTGAAAGGAGGACTGAAAGGCTGTATGAACTTTGCTTAGCTCCCAGTCACATCATAAATAGTAATAACAGGATTCTTTAAATGATTGTCACATGCTTTTATGGGCCTTCCTTACCTAACCTTGCTCTCTTTTAATGTCTTTTACAGATTATAGACAGTTAGCATTCTGTTGACTTTTGTTACTCATTAAAAATAAAGTTCAAGGTCATTGTAGCTACAACTGATAAATACATGTTGTTATTATGGTTTTGAAAATAAATAACTTCTGTTGTAGTGCAGTGAGTAAGATCTACAAAAGAAAAGTACTGAGAGAGACTTCCTGCCTGTGCTGGATTATTAAGCAATTCTATACAAGTGGGTTGAAAAGAAAGTCACCGTTGTAATTTAAATTATCAGCACAATATACTGCTTTATCTTGCTCAGCTTGCACCCTTTTTCTAAAGAGGAATCAAAATAGCAGGTTCAGGTAAGAACTGCTTATCTTCAGGAAGGTAAATAACTGGGGAATTAATCAGTATTGACTTGCCATTTATTAACATTGTTTCAGCTCTGTTATTGAGCCCTGAAAGGTTTAAGACCCAGGTCCAGACTGGATTCACCTCATCTCCGCCTAGATGAGGAGCAGAAGGAGCCTGAGGAAAGCTCAGTCTGAGATGCTGGGAAGCAGCGGATGGAGACATGGCTACAATGCTCCTCATGCAGAAGGTGTTTATTTGTTTAGGAGGCTGGGAGACAAGGCAGCAATGGCTTCTTCCCTGGCCCACGAGTGCACTGGGCAGTTTGTTAGCTGCCTGGAAAAGCACTGTGATCCCTGGACAAGTGTCAGGGAGCTGGCCAGGGACCCGCAGGTCTTGTGACTGCCAGAGGCTGCGCAGGGCAGTGACCGCATCCAGCACGGGCCGGTGCTGAGCGCACACGTGAGCCCGAAGCGGTAAGGGACACAGCACCATGCGGCGCTGGTTTAACCGCCCGGCCTCTGCCGTTTGATGCAAGAGCTAGTCAAATGTCTGTGGACACCCAGACAGCAGAAGGTACATGCCACCCTACACATTGCTTTGCCCTTTTTAACAGGCCTAAGTCAGTAGCATTGAAAGAAGAGAGCTTCCAAGGTGCTTTTCAGGAGACAGACAGACAGGCTGATTGTCCTTGCTGACACAAAGTCATCCTGACTTGTTTTCATGAAACTCCCGAGGCTTTTCCAGCATAAGGATGACTGGGCACACACAACTGCACCACAATTCCTGGCAGAAATACTAGCTTTTGTTCGGTCGCGTCTAAAGGACCAATAAGCCACTTAATTATTTGCAATCAAACATACAGCAGGGGACCTAATTAGTGTTTATAAATATCTTAGGCATGGGTTGCAGGGGGAATTGGCCACCCCCCTTTCAGTGGTCTGTGGAGACAGGACTAGGGACAATGGCTGTAAGCTGGAGCACAGGAAGTTCCGCACCAACATGCGGAAGAACTTTTTCCCAGTGAGGGTGACAGAGCCCTGGGACAGGCTGCCCAGGGAGGTGGTGGAGTCTCCTTCTCTGGAGAGATTCAAGTCTCGTCTGGACGCCTATCTATGTAATATGAGCTAGGGAACCTGCTTTGGCAGGGGGGTTGGACCTGATGATCTCTTGAGGTCCCTTCCAACCCCTAAGATTCTGTGATTCTGTGATTCTGTGATCTACAATAGCATTCGGCATATCAGTTTTGTTGACTGACTCAACCCTTCACTGGGGTTGCTATGAATGGGATGGAAGTTCAAAGGCTTGCCACTAACAGAGGCTGAAAAAACCCAATCCTCCTCTGGTTAGAGTTATCAGTTATTCAAAGAAAAGCAGGGAAACTAGATGAATAAGCAATAAGAACAGTCATGGAAAGGGGAAAATGACGGTAAAACTGGAACTCAGCGTCACAGAGTGCTGGAATGCTGGTAGACAGCATTGGTTTATTTCTTTACAAGACAAGGGTGTGTTGTTCCTTTGACTCCCTGCTCTAAGGATTGATTTGCTAATTTTTCTAGAAGCTCCAAAAAGGAACAGCTGTTAACTCTATTTTACCTGATGGGTGAGCTAAGGCTCAGATGAAAAAAAAAAAAACCAAAATAAACAAAACAAACAAACAACAAAAGAAACAAACAAACCCCCCAAACAAACATTAAAAAGTCTATACCAAGGTGGAATCCAGCACAAGTTGTTCTACAGGAGTTTCCCATGAGAAGAGAACAAGTCTCTATTTGCTGACCAAATTTCTGGACTGTATAGGAAATATAAGAAGCACAACAAACTACAGAACATCTTTTCACACAAACCAATTATTCAATAGCTTAACTTAGAGGCTGAACCTCTGAAACTCTCTGTATAATCATTACAGTCTCCTGAGCTACTCAAAGCATCTAACCCAGAGACCTCTCTTCTCCTCCTATGAAGTCCAGAGGGTGTCTTGATTGATAGGTTACTGCAATACTTTCCACAAACACTCAGAAAAGAGTTCTAGGAATACCTTGCAGTTTTGGTCTCCTTCAGTTTCTTTACTCCTTGAGTATTTGCATACCCATGTTACAAGCAGGACAATCTATTTACCTGTCTGATCTGATAAAAAAATTCATTTCCTGCAAGAGGAGGATTTTATTTCTAATATAGATACATGATGCTGGCAGAGCAGCCATCAAAGATAATGAAGTATTTGTAAGTCCTGTGCCCGAATTTAACCAGCAAGAAGATGGTTAAAAAATCAACAGTCTGTATTTTATCTGTATTTTATCTTTTGTTTTCAAAGCTGGGAAACAATCTTCATGCTTCCAAAGAGGTTCATAGCATATTTGAGGTCCTAGGTTGTAGGAGAAAGAGAGCTGTGAAGACTTCAATGCACTTGCCTTTCTCTTTATGGGGTTCAACCAACCAGCACACAGACAGGATAAACAGATAAGGAAGGAACAATCCTCAGAAATTCCTGTTGTGTGGTTGTTTGCACAATTCCCATCTCACATGTTTGGAAAGACCACGAACATCAAACGTGCCAGTGTTCTTGCAAAGTGTTTGAGAGTCTTGGTTTGGGGTTTGTTTTGGTTTGTTTGGGGTTTTTTAGGAGGCTGTAAGCCTTACCAGCTGTGAGCAGGGACTGCACCGACAAACCCCAAACCTATGATAACAAAAATGATGCTCCCTGTTCCTTGGATATGTATGTTTCTGGAGGAGCTTTTCTCATTTTTAACCCAGATCATCTGTGAATTTGGCAGAATGACACAGGACGTTCAATGAAGCACATCTGTGCCTTATCTGCAAACCTGGGCACCAGAGCAAGAAAACATAACAAGTGACATTTCCATTCTCTGAGCAATTTCATCACTCCGGTTCTGCAGGAGAACTTTGGGTTTGCAGAAAGCCCTCTCTCATTGGAAATCTACCCAAACTACCAGCTACAATTCCCCCCCAGTAAAGTTCCAGACCCATTTGAGTGTATTTCAGCTGGGAGCTCCTCTACAGGGTCAATTTTCTTCCAGGAGCAAAAGCCAAAGTAACCACTACAACTTTAAGGGAGAAGACTACATAGAAAAGGGAAAATTTGTTAAAAATTGAGTGAAAGGGCAGCTAACAAGATAGACTCACAGGTTTCATGACAACTTAAGAGTACTGTACTGGAAGTACAAAGCAAATGTTTGTCAAGAAGGTTTGAGAAAGAGCCAAGAGAAAAAGGGATGCCCAAACAGAGTAAGGGAAGGTATCAAGCAGGCACCCCTCAAAAAGCTGAAGTTAAGAACTAAATGAAGACAACAGGAAGCACTGCAAACTCCCAACACGTTAAACAGAAAACACAAACCAAAAAAAAACCCACATGAAGGCAAGCCAACACAGCCTTTTGAGAAACAACTTGTAAAAGGCAAAGAAGTTGTTGAACGAAGATGAAAATGAACTATGACCTGACATTGGGGTCGGATCATGTGCCTCCACCAGACTGCTGACAGATTTCGAAGGATTTCACTGACACGACCAATGGAACTACAGCATGTAGCATCTCTCTTGACATGGAAACTTGGGAAGTGGCAAGCAACACACCAACTATTAACATAGTTATTAATAGAGACCTGGAAAGCCACAGAGTAGGATATCTGACACCTGAATCAGGCAAATAAATTTCAAAAGCTTTTGATTTTAAGACTGAAATGTTCTAGAGGATCTGAAGGCTGATAAAGCTCAGTGCCACACATAGAGTTCCTGTGTCACGCTGCTCTTGTGTCCTCCTCAAACACAGGTGGCATTGGATTGGAACAGGCAGATTTTCTGTATTTTCCAAAGGTAACCCCTCCTGCAACACTTTCACAGTAGTAAGGTCTTGAAGTTACAAAGGCATAAATGACTATGACTAGCTCACTGGTCTCTGAAGTAAGAAGTTCTTTTCTTCTTTTGGCTTATCCTGGCAGTGTTGCAGGCTCTGGATTTAATGTTCGATTTTTTTGGCTTCAAGGTGACCACGTACCAGAGCCATCCAGAAGATTCATGTTTCCCCAGTTACGTTTGAATAGGTCGGTTTGTGGGTTTGTAGTATTTTCTTTGTTGTTTTTACAGAAGCTCCTTCAGTGTTGACACATGCATTCTGTCTCATAACGTTATCTAGAACTTCATGTTTTGTTATGTGTAGAGCAACTAAATACACGTAGAGAACCAATAAATTTCATATTCTATTTATTCTGGTCAGAGTCTGTTTCACAGAAGTTGTAAGACAACATCAGGTCCTGTTCTGCACTTTCTCCTGGCCATGACTATTGTTACCACCTAGAAGAACCATCCAAAATCCGCTCAGACCATTGGCAGTGAAAGCATCCATCTGAATAATTACTAACACAGCATTAGATGGGTGCTCACAGGGGTAAGAAATTGCTGGAGACAAGTCCACTTGGTAGTTCTGTTGCAAACATCAGAGCAGGTAGCTGTAACCCCAGCTGATGTAGGCTTGTTTTGAAAATCAGGCACTCGGACAACAGAGAATGATTACACTTGATCAAGTCTTTCTTTGGTGCCTGGTTCCGAATTCATGCCAAACTTGTCCATGAAGACAGGTCTGGTTATAATCTTTTCCTCTTCACGAACAGACTGTAGATATCAATACGAGATCACCCTCATTTATTCTGTCTAGTTATACCTGAGCTCTCTTGATTTTATATGAGCAAACTGCAATCAGTCATGAGAGGGAGAACAAAGTATAAACTTGTTCAACAATAGTTCATTGTTGCCACATCCGGGATGTCGAGAGCAGCTGGGTCCCTTTAAGGTCACCCCTGTGACTGTGTGAAAATGGGTTCAACAGCTGGTACAACGACACAGAACTAAAATGCACTGGATATTCTGATGTGACTGCGTGCATTTCGCCTACTATTTTGAACAAAATGGGTGTGGAAAGAAAAACACAGGGGAAGTTACTCCTGACATTTAAAAAAAGAAAGAGGCAGAGGCTAATTAAAGCAAAGGCACAAACCCTTAGTCATGTGAGTAATCTTTTCCCCTGCAAATCATTTTATTGACGTCAGGTGACGCTCCTTGTGAGAGGCAGGATTACTTCTGTGATCACAGGCTTGCAGGATTAGATCCAAACATTACTCCAGAAGAGTCCTTACAGGTCTCTGAGATTATCTTAATTATTTTGCCCTGTGTCAAGTGCTCGTTCAACTGAAATTCCCTCCAATAAATTCCGTTTCTTCTCTAGGTTTGCTCTTACCTTTCTGTTGGCTTTTAGTTATTTTGTGGAAGTCATAGCGACTGAACAGTGACCTGAGGTTCAGCAACAGAAGGTAACCCTGTTGGGAGAACAGCTTACAGTAAACTCCTGGTATGTCTGGGTTTAGTTCATCATTAGGAAGAACCAGAGTTTATATACCATCTCTCACTGAGTTCAAGCAATGTCAATATGTGGCTATTTCTGTTGAAATGCTTAATCTCAGATTCCAGTGCCCATTTACTACACCATAAATGCAGAAATCCATCTAGCAAGAGGCTTTAAAGCTTTTAATATATAAATGGCAGAAAAAAAAGTCACCTTTTCTCATGTAATTTCAAACACATTATGCCTCTATAGTAAAAAAAGATGGTCTGTATTGCAACAGCACTTCACACATCTCAGGAATGTATTATCATAATAGTCACATCCTTTTTCTACTGAATTTTAGCCTTGCTCCAATCTTACACTATTCTATTACGAATTATATAGCAGTGCATTAAGACAATCACAGTCAGATTCTTAGCTCAATATTGTATATGATTTTTATTGTGCACAATGGAAAAGCAACAAAAGGGTTTTGAGATTAGAAACTCTCTCTTTGACACTTGTTGAAGAAGTGTTGCCCCGAAAAATTCAATGTATTAAATTATCTGTCTACCAGAATGATCTAACAGAGTGAATGGTATCAAAGTGTTTACATTGTGGCACCTTGGATCCTCTTTTAAGTAGTAAAAGAAAGCTGGGTGTGTCCTTGTGTTCTCATCTGGGTCTGAACACAGGAGTTGTGGATGTGCCTCTGAGTTTTCCCAGAAATGGGACAGTTTCAGTTCTGTCTCCTGTGGCCCCAGCACTCAACTTGGCTTCTCACTACCAGGTGTAAGATGATGGAAAGAAAACAAGGGCTCAGGCTGGTGTGAAAGAGCAGAAGTGTTCCCAGAGCAACTTTTAAAGCATGGAAATAAGAAGCTCTGCTCTGATGGACCTTGCAGAATACACCTGACATAGCCTCACAGCAGAAGGCAGCAGAAGATGAGCTCCTGGGGGATGTTTTGTTTTAATCTCAATACAAAAGTATATAGTAGCATCTCTAACCAATTAAGCCATCATCTAATATCCATTATCCCCCATTGCACCCAAAAATCTCTTGATCAAGTTCAGGATACACTCAAAGATTACAGTTAAGTGGTTTTCTGCATTCATTGAGGTCTAGGCTTTCTTCCTCTTGGGATGAAGGGGACTGAGAGGCAGAATGAGGGGACAAGAGCCTTTTCTTCCAATAACTGACAACCTTGGAGCCTGAATTGCAAACAAAACTTAAACAAGGCAGATCATAAGCAATGGAGCTGAGAGAAAACTCAGCAGCCCATTAGCACAGTGCCGTACCTCTCTCAGGCTGTGAGAAGTCACCCTTCCAATTCCTGCCCCTTAGCAGTTCTCCCGGAAGACTGGTATCCCTTCCTTTTTAGCAGAGATTAGGTACAAATCAGGAAACTTCAGACTTAGAAAGTTATTTATACAAAAGAAATGGCCACACTGAATTTGAGGTTTTCTGCTCAACTTAATATTCTTTCTAGATTTGTGTCAAATGTGGTATCTCCTTTGCTAAGAGAAGAGACATCTACACAATCCTAACCAAAGGCAAGAAGGGGTAAATAGCATCAAGGCATTTAACACCGTTTCTTGAGGAATCTGTATCTAGAAAGAACTTTGCTGGCACAAATCTTCATCATGCTAAAATGAACTTGTAAATCACAGAATCACAGAACTGCAGGGGTTGGAAGGGAGCTCCAGAGATTATCAGGTCCAACCCCCCTGCCAAAGCAGGGTCCCTAGGACAGGTCACACAAGGAGGCATCCAGACAGGGCTGGAATATCTCCAGAGAAGGAGGCTCCACATCCCCCTGGGCAGCCTGTCCCAGGGCTCCCTCACTGGGAAGAAGTTCTTCCCAGATTGGTGTGGAACTTCCTGTGCTCCAACTTGAGGCCATTGTCCCTTGTTCTGTCCTCACAGACACTGAGAAGAGGCTGGCCATTTCCCCCTGTGTCCCACCCTTCAGATATTGATAAACACTGATCAGATCCCCTCTCAGGCTTCTTTTCTCCAGGCTGAACAGCCCCAGCTCTCTCAGCCTTTCCTCATAGGATAAGGTGTACCTGAGGAAGGTGTACCTGAAAATGCAGTGCTTTTTAAGGGGCTTGGGGGGGAGGAAAAAGCTCACCTAAATCTACCCTGAAGCTTTTCATTATAGAAACAGGTTGAAAGTGAGAGCTGGAGTACTTCTAGTGAAGGATCCCAGCTGTGTCTACCTGCCAGGAAATGCTTTTTTCTCTTGGATTCTGCTCACTCTGCTACTTATTGGGGAAAAACAGTAGAAGAATGAGCAATTCCTGTTACTGCCATCTTCTCCAGAGATGTATTTTAGTGATAAATCTGTAAGTCATGGCTTATATTTACACAAACTACTGTGAACCCTAAAATGAACACAGTCCTTTAGGCAATTTGATCAGTGCCACAGAATAAACCTGCAAAAGATTCAAGAACAAGTGCTCAGTAGTTTTACTTCCAATCTACAAGGAATCAAATTTTATTTTATGTTGATTGATTTACTATTTGTTTTGCTGCAGTGGTGTGTGTGTGTGTGTATTTAAGGTGTTAAACACTGCAATTCTGCCCCAAATGGCAGTATTCCTCAGGTAAATGGGGGGGGGGGGGGGGAAGTGCTGAATGTCTCATAGCACAAGTGGCACAGCACCCTCTTTTCTGTCAAAGTCCAGGTACATGAGCAATGATGAGTTGTTATGTTTTCACACAACACCAGTGGTGATACCTTTGGAAGCAGTGTGGCAGGTTCACCACAGGCTTAGGGATGCTCACATACATACAGGAATACTGCTTGAGCAGTTGGCCAATGTTTGAAGGGAACTATTGCATTTTTGCCTGAGTCACTTGTTTAATGTCAGCTCTAGCAGGTGAATCAATGACCACGTGTACCTAAGTCTCTAATGTCGATTTGTTTTGTTTTCTTTCTAGAATGTTCAATTGAAACATCTATCCTGTTCACCAGGTAATCTTGCAAATTATTAACTCCTCAATCCATAATAAAATAAATCATCAACAAGGAAAACAGAAGGGTCTTACCAGGACAAAAGCCATCATTTCATAATAAAAACCCAAGCAGCAAACACTAAATTACTGCTTTCTAATTTGAGTTGTGTTTTAAAAAAGGGTAGATGTGGTACTTAGGGATACAGTTCAGCATAGGACAGGAACTTGATGATCTTAAAGGTCTTTTCCAACCTTGTGATTCTGAGATTCCATTTGTATTTCTGGTTAGAAAAATGTGATTCCAAGTGAAAAGCTTTCCCAGAAAAGATCACCAGTAGCACACTCTTTACAAGCATCTTTACAAGTCTGAGTTTCTCAGAAAACCACAAACAGCCTCGCTGCAGGAAGAGGGGAGAAGAGCAACACATGACAAATCTCCCAAAATCTCTGAAGCTTCTATCATTTCAGCTCCAAGTAACTGATGGAAAACTGATCCCAATTGTCCTTTCCCTTCCTGCCTCAATAATATAATTGAAATTCAGCTAATATCCATTCAAAGAAACTATTCATAAACTATTTTTCTGGACTTGTGCTTCAGCTGAACTAGTAATCTCTTCCCAAAGACAGCATGCCTTATCAGCAGAGTAACCCCATGAGAAATTTCAATGCACTGTTCTAAAAGAAGGCATCAGACTGAAAATATTTTCCTTCTGGGGCCAACACAGTAATTTATATCAATATAAAAAGAAAACGTTTGTTAGGAGAAAAAGCCTTTGCTGTTTCAGGAACATCATAAATTAGGGCTGGTTATTTGGAATTCCAGATTCATTTAGGCAACTAAAATAAATCTGCAAATATTTTCTTTCTCTATTTGTACTTTCTCTGAGGACATTATTGCAGTAAGACCTAAAACTCCCACACATAACTCTGTTTCTTTCTATTTACCTTTTAAAATGAGAAAAGGGTCTGATAGGAATGCCCTGTGCAGGCCTTTCTGTGTTGGCCTTCCTCACTTCACCAAGCTCTTTAGGACAACAAAAGCTCTAAAAAGTTAAGATAAGGCTCCAAACAGGATTTAAGTCAGCAGTAGCTTTGTTATTGAATTCAGATTGCAATCCCTGCCTCTTTCTCCCTTTGAACTTAAGCGTAGGCTTTTAAATGAGATTTTCAACCGTCTCTGCTCAAGGTAACTGCACAAACGCCACACAGCAGCACCACCTCAGGAGCACAGTGTCCAGGCTTAGACTTCATCTTCAGGCTCAAGGGATGCAAGTCAGAGTGGTCCCCATAACACTTCACATGAGTCCTGTGAGAAACACAGCTCCAGTGCAGCCACTTCCACCCCAAGGACTCTGCAGAGACGTCATTGTGGGATTGTCAGGGACTTGACACAGACAGAGCTCCCATTAGCTGTACTGGTCACTCCAGCCACCAATCTGGGGTTCATTATCAGCAGCTACATAGGCACAGAACCAGCAAATATGAAACAGTAGGTCCAGAGAATGAGTAAAGGACATCCTACCTCACAAACGCTGAAGAAATGGGCACCAAGGCTGGATTTTCTTTTGCAGAGCCATTGGCTCCCAGGAAGTACTGACTGCCCCGTTTCTGACCTCTTAAGCCAAACTTTGTACAAGAAGGGGAAACAAAGAAGAATATATTTCAAAAGGTGATGTTGTTAACATTGATTTACTACCCAATGTATTTGCATAACAGCTAAAAAAAGCAGCACGCAAGAGGCTCTCTCTGCAAATTAAGGGATTTCCTCTGTAATCCTGTTTGCTTCAGGTTTATACTTAGGTAGTAAAAATATATATATAACTAATTAAATTTACGTTTTTGCAACAGTTCACTTCCCCTCACCAACAGTGATATATCCTTCCTAAGACTGAAAGCCTCATGTGTTTTGTCCTTCTGCCTCATCTGACTCGTACACGTGCCCTACATAATGTGTCATGCCTTTTATAAAAATAAATTTTAGATCAACTGCCGTCTTAGTGACCTCCTTTTGAGCATTCAAAGTACAACCCAGGCTTGGTTTACATATTGATAGGTCACTCCAGAACAAGATCAGCGAGCCATGGAAGTGTTTCTATATGAAACACATATGGCATATGCTGCCAAAAGTTGATCACACTAAAAAACACCCAGGGCACGCGTGGTAACTACCTTTGCTAGCTGAGCCTGGTCTAGACCCCCTCCAGACAGTCATCACTTTGTTGCCAGTAAATCTAGCTATGCCTCACATGATTTTCTCTGGATCCAGGCTGAATCCAGTCACACTTTCTCCTGAGAGGTCTTTCAGGTATGCATGAACACAGACCTTTTGTCCAAGAGCTTTCTAGACATGTGTACCTACAGGCAGCTTGGGTTCCCAAGAACCAGGCACTCAAACACCTACACTATGGAGTAAAGCAAACAAAAAAGCAACTTAGCTCTTCAGGCATCTGGTAGCAGATAGTGTCGTTAATACTAGTGGGAACTCTGTGTGTTTCACAGTAGGCAATCAACCCATACACGCATGGTATGTGTAGAACTGTCAGTGGAGAGTCATCCTCACTTCCCACCATCCTGAGATGTAGGGAATAACCAAGGAAGGGCAGTTAGGCTGTAGCACCAAAGGAAAGACGGCAAGGCAAAGGACATGCTGGGCAGTGGAGACATGCAGCACCATCTTTCAGGCCAGGAGAGAAGGAGGTTTCCACAACATTTTGCAGTGGCTCCTGTTTGGCAGCTTGGGAGCCAGAACCGAGTGGCTCTAAGGACAGCTCATGCACATCCTGGCTACCTTGTTTTCCTTAGGTGATTGTACTCTGGGAAGGAATGGAGAAACAGCCAGGCATAGGGAAACCATATAACAAAACCTATAAAAGCACCTACCTATAATAGCAAGAAGTGTTATTAAATCAGGAGACAGAAGCATAAATGGATAGATGTGTGCAAAAGCAAGGGAAAATATGGGTACAGGATCTTCAGAGGGAATCACAAGTTTGGTCTTTCTACAGCTAACAGATTATCCCATAGCTGTGCCTGGACATTTTTGTAGTAGCTCAGTAGTGAATGCAGACTAAGCAGAAGTATGGTTTCCTCTGTTTATTGGAAGGATATCCCCAAACCACCAGCAGGTTTATTTTATTTTATAGAAATATATACAAGGCTACGCTGTACAGCTAGGAAGAGGCATGGATGGAAATCCTGTTTTTCCCTATCTTTATCCAGCTTGCTGTAAGATACTTGCAAAATGTCCTGAAAAACCTGACAAATGACAGAAATCTGGAGTACCAAATAAACTTGGATCTGTTTCAATGCTAAATGAACTCACTACCTAACACCACTTGTTTTGTATACAATAGATAAGTAGCACAAATAGTTTTGTGAAGCTACTCTGGGAATAGTCTATTTCTGTTACCCCTCTCACAGCTGCACAGAGTGTTCCCTCAGCTCCACACTTAACCTACTCCTTGTGCTAATATTGTGTCAATGTTTCTAATCACCTGAAATATTTGTTTTAATGACCCACATCCTGATGTCAACTTGGCCACAAAATAAGCAAGTTTCTGTTTCATGCTGGGCTGGCAGGCAGCCAGGGAGCAATGGTTGCATCTTGTTTACACAGAGCTGAAGAGACAACCCCCTCCTGCCACATGCAGTTGAAAGCCTGCTATGAAGTGGGCTACCTGCCTGGGGAAAGGAAAAAGGCAGGCAGAGACCTGTTGTCAGGAAAGGTCATTTTTCCCAGTCAGGAGGACAGCTACAAACTGCTCCGCCTCCTCGTGTTTTGTTTTCAGTTTGAATCAAGATTGCATTCTTCAAAGTGCCAGATCCACTCCTGGAACTTGTAAACACTCTATTTCCTTTTAAATATTTCCAGCGGGATGTTAAACAGCACAAGGTTTGGTCGCTTCTCCCCAGAAGTACCTGCAACCTCTGTGCAGTCCCACAACCTCACCTCCACCCCACGCGAGTCATCGCTCCGGGCAGCGCTTCCTGCACAGAGCTGGGCTAAACCCTTCCCTTATTTTACACAGATCACAGAATGGGGCTTCTCCAATAAAGTACAGTGAGTGGTGTGTCCTCACAGAGATACGGGCTGTTTGCCTAAGCTTGCTAAACCAGGATTTATCTGCGGCGTGTTGAGCAAACACACCACTGTCTTCCCAAAAAGGGTAGAAGGAAACCTGAGGTGACGTTACCAGCTGACCAACCTTTAGACCCTTCAAAACTCACATGCTAACAAATATGAGACAAGAAAACAGGTTGATTTTAAAAGGGCAAAGAGTTATGCCAAAGCAGTGTATTTTCTTGGATTGGGCAAGTGGTCCAGTGGCAGACAGGGAAGCCACAGAGGTGACTTCCCCTGACTCGGTAAGGCACATTCCCACAGGACAGTCCTGCAACACGCTCTCAGAGTCCAGATACCAAATCATGGCTGGGCAACTTGCTGGAAAAATACCCCCTCCAAATGCAGCCATCAGTAGAAGGTTTATTATCAAGCCTGAAAGGTATTGCAAGCAGAATCATATCTGATGTAGGGAGAGTCTGAGTCTGATCTTAACTTGACTGGGATGAGAATTTGGAAAGCGACTGCAGATGCTTTGGAGGACAGGATCAGAACTCAAAGGTGTCTTGCCAAATTGAAAAGCAGGGCAAAAAACAAAGAGGTGGGAACTCTAAACAGACTATCTTTACCCTCTGACCCACAGGATCAATTCTGTCAATGCAATTGCTTCCAGTTGTTTGTCAAACTTACTCTTACAATCCTCTCCTGACAAAATGGTTCCACTGTTCCTTATGTGTTTGGGGTTTTTTTCCCCCCAAGGCTTAATCCCATTTACTGCTAGAAGAGCTTTTCCAAAAACGCAACCCAAATCTCCCTTAATGTAATTAGGGGGGGGTTTTGTTGGGGTTTTTTTGTCCTCCAAAGAGGACAAAGGCTCTTTACAGCAGCCTTTTACAGTCTTGCAGATTTATGTCCCACTCTCCTTCCTTCAGCAGTTTTTAAACTGAAGGAATTGGGATTGTTTTCATCTTTCCCTAAGAACTGTATTTCTTCGACCTCTTGACTACACTCACCACATCCCTTCCAATGCTCTCCAGTCAGCTCATGCCTCTCCTGAAATGGAGCATCAAAAGCTGGACCCAGCTCTCCAGTCAAGGTCATACACATGCCAAGAAGGGCAGACACAGTACCACACTGTTGCACGTAACACTCCTTATTTCACCCTCTCACACAGTGTTAACCTTCTCAACCACAGTAGAGCATTGTTGATTAGCACTCGGTTTGTGATTCTCTCTACCAGCCTTCGCTGCAGAGCAGCTTCCTTGGTGCATGTGGTCACACTAAACAACCTCTTGTAACCAAGCAGAAGACTCTGGCTCTGAAGTCAGATGGCCATGTGTTGTTTTTTCCAGGGAAGGCCAAATGAGTGGTTGATGGTAGAGTTGTGATGTTTCACAGGACTAGCAAATACTGTTGCTTTTGGGGTACCAGTAATCAGTTTGCTGTTGTGCACAAGGGAATTCACCTTTGACACGTGGACTTGATTTGCCAAAACAAAGACAGTACAAAAACACTGCGGTGCACACTCCTAACACCTTCCCTGTGTGTGACATTTCCTTCAAGCACCTGCATAAACCTGACTAATCCTGATCTTTTTTTGAATCAAAGTGACACCCTGCTTACCAAGGAACTTGATTCAATCAGTACGTGTAATCTCACTGCAGTCAACAACCTCTCTCCTCCAGTCTTTCAGGAAGACCTTTGTACAGCTAACGTGTCCTTTGATCCCTAAGCTTTGGCAAAACAAGCCACATCAGCTGGGTCAAGTAAGGTAAGCTGAATCTTTAGATCTATTACCTTGCTGTTGTTTCAAAGAGCATTGTTTGGAGGCTCCTTACTAGGCATTATACTGTGTGGGCTGAGAGATTTCCTCCCTTTGCCCAGGGAGGGGCACAAGATTTTTTCCCCCTCTTGTCTTCCTTTCCTGTACTCCCCTTTCCCCCCTCTACTCTTCTCTTTCTTCACGTTTCTGTCCCTTCCTATACATGTACACACCCTGCCCAAATCCATCCTGTATCTTACCAGCTAGAGCTAATAATAATAAGCCTGAAAAAGGCTTATAAAAAAAGACTTGATTCTTTAGATTTTCTCTCCATGAGCTACAGCAAGCAAGCCTCCTGTTCTCAGTGATGTCAAAAAGTCAATGCTTTAAAAGCCCCCGGGCGCACTTGGCAAATGCTGTAATCCCATTACAGATGGGATTTCTGTTCAATTAAAAATAAACAAGGGATGCAAAATAGCACAACACCCCCACCCCTGTCCCCAAGTCACGCTGTCACCTACCCTTTATTCCTGCCTAAAATCGATGTACGTTATTAGACACTTTGCAAACCTGACCATGCAGGAAGCCAGTCCTATACTTACTACAGAAGGGTGATGTATATGAATATAAGCATTTCCACATCGCCTCATCATTACAGTCCAACCTATTACAGGCAAAAGAGCAATTCAGCTGCTGTCAGCTCGAGGTGACCAATAATTTGTCAGTCAGAGCACTAAAGGGAGCGTGAATAGTGCAGGAGAGGGGAGGCTGGAGTAAGGTCAGCCTTCTAGTAATCCACTGCTGAGCTCCACTGGGCTGACATCCCTAAGTCACACTAAGTCCCTAAGGACTTAGAAGATGGAAAATCACAGTAAAGCACCCACTTGGGTTTCAACTCTCTCCAGCAGCCAAAGTCTAGGAAAAATACACAATATTAACTACAGAAAGAGCATCTGAAGGTTCTGCAGCTTTCCAACAGAAAAGCTGGCTTCCAGCCATTTAAAAATACACTAAGCTTTACATCAGGTAAGATTTCAGTGAAACCTAAAAGATACTCAGCTTTCTGTTTTGATCTTTTCTTGCCCTCAAATAAAATAGAAGTGTCAGTTTGCTACTTCTTCACCTCCCCCTCTTTTCCCAAACCCTTTTCCAACTGTCTTTTCAAATCTTGTCAAAAGAAAAACCTGTAAAGGACCTAAACATCATCTTGCAAGTTAAAAAAAAAAATTTAAAAGTAGGGGGAGAGGAAGGATGAATGCAAGGAAATAATTTTAAAATATTGAATTTATAAACAAAGGCACATCCAATTCACTTTCAAATGGTTTTATCATAAAAATTCACAAAGAGAGTTTCCACCAGGAATTCTTCATTCATACTTCTGCACAAGGAAATTGATTTTTCAGGGACACTTAGCCAAAATCTGCAATGCCCAGGATGAGAGTGCATATAATAAAGCCTGTTACATCCTTCCATCTTACTCCATTGGAAACACAAAAAGTTTTTCTTGAGAGCTTTCAAATCATGCATCACTGCTGCTATGTTTGATTACCCCCTCTCCCAGTCTTCAGGCACTAGATCCTGTTTTCACCTATTTTATGATACTGGTTTGGAACAGACCTTTGTTTTTATAAGAATAATTTAAAAAAATTCTAGGAAAGGTTAAAACCAACCCAACCAGCAAACCCCATGAGATGACTTTAAAATACAGATCAGGAAGATGCTAACAGAGGGATTTTAAGTATGTGAAATGTTTACAGAACCTCCACTGCATCAATGGCAATGTTTATATCAGCTTTTGGTATTTCTGCTAACTCCCCAGTAACCAAACAGGTGAGGTGATGTCAGCAGCAATGCACCTTTTCCCAAATACACCCTTTGAGAGTGAAAGCCAATGTGCTGACCAGGATTTGCAAACACATATGAAAACTAAACCAGTAGTCTTAGTGGGATCTTGTTGCTGAGGTAAGGATTAAACTGCAACAAAGACCTTCTTTCCCAGTTTTTTTATGGTATCTCAGATCCTAAAACACCATGAACCTGTCAAAGACAAATATTTTTGGTAGACATTTAATTGCTTAATAATATACTCAAAGAACCAAAGTGACATTCTGCTAAGTGCACCTAATTCCCATGAGGACACAGTCCTGGTCCATAGCAAATACAAGACACCTTCCTCTGTGCCAGCAGTAAAATGTGAAAGACATGTTTAAGACTATGCAAGTGGTAAATTATTTTCCTTAACTCCAGAGTAACTTTCCCACCTAGGCAAGCCCAACATCTCTCTATGTTTAATTTGTAAGGTTTCTGAAAATCTTGAGAAGTGTTCAGATTTCCAGAAATCTTCATGTGAGTAGTTTCAGCAGGGTTTAAAAACATAACTGGCATTGCTCTTTTGCTAGAGATTTTGTTGGAACACTTTTCCCCTCGGATGCAATGAACCCATTTTGTAGCAAGGCAATTACTACTTCCCTTATCTGTGTTGCCTTTGATACCCAGGCAAAGATTAATTTTCTTAACCAGGCTTTTTATTTCCTCTCCCTTACATAGTTATATTCTATTACAGCTGTAAGGTTTTATTTCTCCAGTAATACTGAAAGCTCACTTTAATATCATCAAAAACCTGGTATCAGTAGGAGCTGCTGATATGATTCTTCTGCTCTTACGCTTTATCCATGCTTGAAGTACTAGCCCAGAAAAAAGATCAATGTGCACACCCAAATCTTCAAAAATTTTGGGGGAAAAAATGCAGTTGGCAATTTTCAACTGCTTGATCCAGCACAGAATTCTTTAAATTTGCTCTTTACTTGCCTTTTGCACTGTCCATAACCTTATGAACACAAATAATTGGAGAATGCAACATTTCATTTTGAACTCCTCAGATTTTCACACTGGGTTGACTCTGAATTGGACACTGAATCTGACCCAGCTCATCAAAGTGACCTGTGGATGACACTGACTGGATTTCAATTTGCAGTAGGAAGAGTGAATGACCTGGAAAATGTCAATAATTCTAGTTTCTCAAGTAGATGCAAACAAAAGCTTTTCCTACATTACCAGTTCACTAAGCGTAACTGAGCAACAGCTTAAGACTCCTTCCAAAATGCTGCCTTTCAGAAACCACGGTGTCTGTTGTCTGACTTCTGTCAATTTGCCTAAAAAGGATTTGCAAGTTGTCTGTTCAGTGCAGAAGGCTACAGAGAACAAAACCTCTGTGAATAAGATGAGCATCAGCATCAGGTCCCCATAAAACGGCACCCACAAGATCGGAATTTGCACTTCATCAGCCCTACCGTGCCCAATGCCATTGAAGTCAGGAGGGTTAACCACAAGTTTGCACTGAAGCTGAATTTGCCCCAAAGATCCTATCTGTAGTTCCATGGCTAGCATTAGGACTTGTAACAATGAATCACCAAATCCATTTGGTTTATGTTCATGTGAAAAACTGAGGACTAAGAAGGAAAAAAAAGGGTACTAAGGAATTCACTGAGGTTTAGCTCCTTACAGGGTTACAGATTGCACAGGGTACACGGAAACAACACCCATATGTTCTGCTGCTGATTTGGAGTAATGTATAGATGACCATTTACATCAAGGTATGTAACCTATGTCTGATGAGGGACACCTAGAACTGAGAGAAGCAAGGTAAATACACATAAACGCTACTGCCAGGCTAGCCTATAATCTTGTAAAATGCAGGCTGTAAGCACAGCAGTGGAGCTCCAGAAGTTCAAAATCAGTTAGCTATTTTTAACCATTGAAACAGCAAGAGACATTATTCCAAGTAAAATTTTATCTCTGTTGACCATTTCCAATGCAACTATTGATAATTCATGGGAAATAACACTGGTGTAGATATCTACATGTTTGCTTCTTGCGCTTCAGTCTTAAGAGCATTTAAGCAGAGAGTCTAAGTGAAGCCTGACATCTGGGAAGTTGCTTAACCTGTCACTGGGAAATACTGTGCTCTAGATTTAGAAATAAGTTTAAAAAAAAAAGGAAAACTGATGTGAGGTTATTAAATGGAATCAAATTATTATACACATTCTGTAGAATCATAGAATCACAGAGTGCTTTGGGTTGGAAGGGACCCCAAAGACCATCTAGTTTTAATTGTAAGTGAAGTTTAACTAACAGCACACGGGGTAGAAGTGCTGCATTTCAGGCAAATTGCATTTTAATCATCCAAGCAAACCTCTGATGACTGGTATTAGGTACTTTGTGAGAAGATCTTACCACACACTGATGCTCATACACTGAACACGGCACATTAGCGTACACACCTTGCTCTTTGAGCCATCTCCATATATAGTTACTGACGTGATGGTATCTCTGAGCCCTGCTCTGCTCCAGGAAATACAGACACAGAAAGACTGAAGCATTTTATTGATTGAGAGACAGCTGTGGCAAAGTGGCATTGACGGGGGGAGAGGAATGTAACCTACATCCGGCAAGCGACGCATCGGAAACATGAGAGAAGTAGGGCGACTAAAAGCCAATCTCAATTAGTTTTTATTGGCCCTGCTGCATAAATAGACTGGATAGCAACGCTAATGTAGAGGTCTAAATGCATTTTTTTTCCCCTTGTTTGTTTTCTGAAATGTCCAAGGGAGCAGAGGTATCAAGAATATTACATCCTAGCTATGTGTGCAGCACAGTACAGAGCTGACCTTAACACACTTAGACCACAGAACAAGCCTAGAGAGTAACTGAATAATAGTCTGGGCACAGGGCTGAGGAACTTCTGGGAAAAAATAACAAAAACATACTGTAAAATTAATCTCAGGATAAGAGCTTTCATCCACTTCCACAATATTTTCAGATGTAAAATCTATTTTTACTATGTGTACTTTTACAGCACTTATCAAAACTGAAGTCCTTCACCAATTTTGTTGTCAATACAAATGGCATTTCTAAGCACTGCTGCATGGTTTAGGAGCTATTTCCTTCCAGAGGAGACCAGCAAAGAAAGCTTTAAACAAATACTGAGTTTACAAATGCGTATTTGCATAAGAGGCTAACATTCCCAAGTGAAAAGGGCCCACCACAAGATGCAAACACAGATCAAGATGCCAGACTCATCATTAATTACCTCAGTAAAAAGTTTTATGACCAGTGCAGATAGAACATAAATTAATTTTGTCTACTAAGGGAATGCTCATTGATTAAACATTCTGCCAAACTGTCATTGGGGCACTTGTGTGGCAGGTACTCCTGAAAAGTCCAGAGCAGAAGGGGTGATTATCTTTACTGTTCTAGACCGTGACTGTAAAAGATATTAAAAAAAAAAATAACCTTAACATAGAGGTCGGCAAGTGGAGTCTGGAAGAGTCACTGCTGCTGCCTTACGGACGAAGGGGGAGGACGCCTATTCTACCTGTAGCCAACATGCTGCTGAAATTAGGTGAGATGTTTGAAAACAGGCACAGAAAGAGTTACACACAACAGCACGGTGCCTTATCCCCTGCCAGTAAGGAAATTAACAGGAACACAACAGTTGCCATACAATTTATTTGATCAGCCATGCAGGCAAACTAGTTTATACCTAATGTAAACATGGAAGAGATGCTCACTGGGCAGCTGCAGCGGAGAGGGGGGAACACAAAGACCGGCTTTTGCTCTTCGTGAGAGCAACAAAGTTTTTAATCTGAGCAGAACTTTGTACTGCAAGGAACTCACTGAACCTCATACATGAACTGCTCTTGGGTTCATGGGCTGGGTACATGCTGGGCACATGCTGTCTTCATGGGTTAGAGCCACAGAAGGTCTGACAAGAGAAGTGATTTTCTGTTCTGCTCTGTGTCTGGAGACAGCCTGGCTTTTCAGCTCCTCTGGGAGTTCTCTGGGGAAGCTGAATATTGTCTTTTTTTAAAAAAAACCTGCCTTTTCATTACTTTCCCCTCCTATTTCCCTCCTGGTGGAAGGTGCAGTTGTACTGACGTCCACTCTGACTCATCCATCCACAAGTCTTACAGCACTGACCACGTTCCACCTCAAGCACAAAGCCTAAGGTCTGATATGTCAGGTGTACTACAGCCTTTTGGCACGGACAAAGAGCATGGGATAAAGCATTTCTGATGCATATACTGAAGGGCACCTCTTTTTCCAACCTTGTAAGGACTACTGCCTTTACTCTGAAGCAGGGTTTTAAAGCAGACATTCAGGGACAGATTTTAGCCTCACAACTATGGAAAATAAACATGGCATTTAACCATTTAACCACATTGCAATAATATTAGAAAGAAGGGGGAAAAAAGCTGTATTTTCTCTGCTGCAAGGCTGCTGGTTAAAAAAACCACCACAGCCTCTGAGGAATGAAGTAGTTTTGTGCTGCAATTCATCTTTTTATTCCAACTGTTTTTCTTCAGGCTGGAAGAGCTGTTTATCTCTTCCACTGTTCTGAGGTGTGTTAAACATGTCACTTGCCTTTCTTTGTAGGTACTTCATCTGCAATCGCTGTCAGAACTTTGCCTCAAACAAAAGCTGGCAAATTCTGTTTCCTTCATCATCTTACTGAGATACTTGAAGCACAAAGCACTGATTTCTTTCTTAGCATTTTTAAGAAATGACAGAGATGGTTATTTGGAATCACACTATTTAGAAAGCAGTCTGAGAGCCTGATTCTGATGTCATACTAATAAGAATTACACTGGTAACAGCTTTTTTTAACTGTTACTGATTTCTGGAGAACTGTAAATGACTCACACAAAGCACAAGATCAGAATCAGGAATTTAAATCAGTGCCATGACCAGCAATCAGAATAGTTGTGTACAAGAGGTAGGCAATGCTTCAGCCCTTCAAAGTGCTCGGCATATACATAAGATAACACAGGCAATAATCCTGTGAGGGGCAAGGAGCATTACTTATCATATATTACAAAAGTGGAAAACATACACAGCAGTGAGAACTGATGTTTACCCACACTGAAGCAACACAGACATGCCCTGGTTCAGTCCTGTTCTCTACGAAGCATTTGAACCCTGCCTTCAGCTGATAATCTCATACATGTAGGATGGAAACTCCTCAGATTTCTAGGTTTGGGTCCTATTTTCACATCAGTAAACCATACAATCGCTGCCACTGGTTCTCTGTTTCTGCTTGTGTACAGAAAGAAAGGCAAGACCTCAAATTGCAGAAATGAGAAGGGAAAAGAGAATCCAGTATTTGCTATTTGTGATGATACGTAGTTCTTCAGAATAAGGGCAATTAAGGAAACTGAAAAGACTCAGAAACAGAATGGCACAATTAGGAAGCCTTCCTGCCCACACTGCTAGCGAGCTTGCCAAACAACTTTTCAACAGACCCAAACCAGTTCATTTCCTCATTCATGCTGACACCAGCAAGCCCTGTGCATGTATGCTCAAGCAGCCAGGCAGTGAGAAGCATGAGGTTCTTTCCTTGCTCTCCCCCCTTTTTTTTCCTTTCAGCAGGAGTTGGAGCATAAAAAGGCCATCAGAATTCGTATCCTAGGATCACACCTGGCCCATCAGCATGGCTTCTTTTTCTGTGTTGCTGCACCTTTCGGGATTGGAGATTAAATCCCCCCAATTTCTGTCTTGCTGAAATCTCCAAGAGAAGGACCATTCTTCCACCTTGCAACTCCTCTGCCCCAGGTGACATCACAGCTCACAGATTCTGTCACTGTGTGCCTTCCTTTCAGATTAGGTTTCTCTTACAGTACCTTCTCACTGGCCCATGGTGTTCCTGCAGTCATAATATCTCTTCCACATGCTTCGAATGATTATGCACTGACCCCTTCTTCAGGAATTTCTCCAAATTTTTAGAAGACATTCTTTTGTAGTAATTCATCCTACCTTTTCTTCATCTGCATCAGAATTCCTGCCCATCAAACTTTAGAGGTTTTTTGTATTTACTTTTATTCTGTTTCTGGAATGAAAAAAGGTTACTTGAGAAAGAACCTCAAATCCTGCACCCTGTGGCAATCCTGTGCCAGCATTCAACATGTAACTCAGTACCGGTGTTGGCTAGTACACCAGCCAACAGCCAACATCAAAACAAAGGCTGATGGATGTTTCTCCTTTGGGTTTTTTCCTCTTTTGGGGGGGGAGGTTCTATTCTGTAGTCCCAGAGAATTTTACAGAACGCCTGTGGCTACAAATGCTGAAAGTAATGAGAACCCAACTATGCAACTCTGAAAAGTAATCTCTGTGGTCTTGAGCAAAGACATAAAAATGAACATGCTAAAAAATCAAACCAACTCTTTTGGTACAATAAGTATCAAAAAAGTCAGGTTCCTTACAAGTACTCTTGTTTGTAACTAGGCTGCATGTTGCCACTGTGCATCCAATGACTCTTCCTGGCTGTACCACCTGCACAAATTTCAGCAAGATCTCATTTGAACATTGGATCTCCCATAAGAGTGGGATCATGGAAGAACTTTTTATTGGAGCTTACAGAGATTCCTACAGCATTGTCCTTTTTTCAATATGCATTTCAGGAGGATGTTATGTTAAGATGTACGCATGTATTTTTACATTCATTGCAGCAAGACATGAAATTAACATGTCCATAAGTCTTTGCATTATTACAGCCTCACAGAAAGTGATACTCACTGCCATATGTCTTCTGATATGCGTATCTGCTATAGAATTAGATGGATTCATTAAAGACTCATTTAAAAGCACATCGCTTTCCATCAAACTCTTGTAGCTGCTTTGATTATCACAGAATTTGCAATTGTTTCATCCTTATTAAATTCTTAAGAACTTGTTCATGAGAGTATTTTAATTGAGGCTGACAAACTATGAAGATTTCAAAGATATTCTAAGCATTAGGTTATTTACATCCCTAGGAACACTGTGCTCCAGACAGTGAAATTAATTTGAGCTGGCTTGCCCTAAATTTTTTTCCAGTTTCTCTTGAGATTTTGCTACTGGGTTTAACAAAACCAAGCTGGTAAAGAACAAAATACCACAAGATTTGTAGAACAATCTGTAAAGCATATATGGAAGAGAAGTACAGGGAATTACATCCAGTTGAAATAAAGGAATTACAATACAAATCAGAAAATAAAAAAATACCTGATGTTCTTAGTGATGTTCTTACCAGACAGTAAGTCCAGTGATACAATCGCCTTTTTCTCTATAAACTGTCTTTATAAATTATTATGTGACTACTTTGGCAGCTACAGATAGGGTTGGGAACATCTAAGAAGGAACACCCTCCAACTCAAAACTGGACCCACTTCACCTAGCATTTGATATTGAAAGTCTGCAGAAGCATGCCATAATACTGAGTACTTCTTCTAACTGTCTCTCTCTCACTAAGAAAAGCACACCAAAGGTCTTCTATGGTGAAAGCTTCCCGTGGAGCAGCAGCAGTAGTCCTGGAGCTGTCATTTCCAGAGAGTTCCTTCAGGTACTACATATGGGCAACCAGCTCTTCAAACGGCAAGAAACCTTTCCCAGTCAGCTCATCCCTTGCCTTTCACATATGGAATATGCGACACATCAGCGACGGCAAGGGACTCCTCTTCCCTAAGGGGGAAATACTGAGGGACTGTACATGTTCCTGCTGAGGGCAAGGACCAACAAGATCTCATGTGGTCTGATTTTTGAGAGAGGTGGGTATTTTTGACTGACAGGGGCTGCTGAGGCTGTAATGACATTCCTTCCTTTTCGGCTGCTGCCTGGCCTCGTAACAGGAATAGCAGAACTTTGCTTCAGGACCTCTGTGCTGGAGACATGGCAGTTTCACAGAAAATTTGCTGGACATTCATTGTTTTCTTGCTGTTATGTATTAGAGATTTCATGGGCACCTTTTATTCCTTGAAAACTCAAGCTCTTCTTCAGTTTTCCTTTCCTTAAGCTACACTATCCTCATGCTTTCAGATTGCCTCATACAACTTATTTTCCATATCCCTGATAACTCTTATCACTCACTTATGGACTGTCTGCACCAGTCTACTTCATCCTCGAAATGCCTATTTCAAACACTGAAAACTGAGCACCTCTTTTGACTTAGGGTCTTGCTGAAGGTAAAAGCTTCTTCCCTGGGACCATTAAGCAAGTTTTCACTATGGGAAGAAGAGACCCAGACCTTGGGAGTTAAGGAAGTTGTGATCATTCCCATAGTGACAGACTGATCAAAAAAAAAAAAAAAGAAATGCTAATATTGGGCTTCAGTTTCAGATTTCTGTGATTAATTGTAAGCATATAAACATATTTTCAATAACTTGAAGGTATTTCATTAATTATCCATGACAAAGAATGTATAATTGCAGATGGCATAGCTTTGTTTCACATATTCTGTGTTACACAAAAATGGTTATGGTGACCCCAAACTGCCACAAGAAGATATTTAACACTCATGTCAGGCCAAATGTAAAAAAGGTATTAAGATGCCTAAAGATGCAGATTGAAATCATTCAAACTATTAAAGCTAATTAAATTCAGCATGCATATACAAGTACCATCTTGTAAATAGCTGTGGTGAAAAATAGTATTCATTAGTTTGGGAATTATTAAATCAACACTTTGAACAGCTACAGGGAAACAGGCACGGCAAGAACTAGTGTTTAGATGAAGACATTCATAAAAGCATCAGCTCGTGCTTGGCAGCTGTCAGAAAGGATAGCCAGTTCTCCAGAACTATAACCAAAGTACTAGAGCATGAAACAGAAAACAACATGCTGCCATCACATAAATCCATGTTTCTTTCACACCAAGTACTCTGAAGCTTTGGCCAAACATGAAACGGTAAAAATTGAGAAGGTTGATAGGAGAGCAATGAGGGTGACCAGACGTATGAAACAACTTCCATATGAGAAATCATTAAGTGGAAACTCTACAGCACAGAAAAGACTGGGCTTAAGGGAGATATTTTAGATGTTTATGTACTCTTGAATATCCTGGAGGAGATGAATAAAAACCAACTATTTATGTCATGTCATGGTCCTTGCGCTAGAAGAGCAAGCGAAGGTTCAGGATAAACTGAGATTGTTGGTTCTTTCCAAAGCACTTGTTCAGCTCTTTCAAACTAATGTGACTCCTTGTGCACCTACAGCATCCTTCGGTGAGGAGCTGTACATGTCTACCACAAGCCGTGTAACAACTGTCTCCTTTTGTGCTTTGGTTGTGAAGTTCTCCTCAACCAAACCTCACATAGACACTGTTCAGGACCTTTGATGCACTTTCCATTTGTTGCCTTTTTCATTTTTTATAAGCATAAGGTTTACACAAGACTGCAAGGTGACTGGACAAATGCTATGGGAAGAGCTGCAGTTGGGAAAACAAAGTTCACAAACCCCATCAGCCCTGGCTGAAACTAGCTGGGGAGGTGGGAACAGGCAGAGGAAGAGTAGGAGAGGGAAAGGTGTGATATATACTTACCAAATTTTTACTTTTTTCTTGTCATCCATCCACTTCTGTCCTTCACTGAAGTCAAAGCAGCAGGCTGTGCAATACCTCACACCAAATTAGCCTGTCTGTTCTCATGATATCTACGAAAATTTAAAAAATTATCATTTAATGTGCTTTCACCCAAAAAAACCCTATATAGCATTTACTATTCTGTCTTGAGCTGATATCTTTGGAGTACTGTGCTAAGTTGCATCTAGTAATTAATAATTAGCAATGGGTAAACAATTATCGATAGCATTGGGAATCTTGCTGTACAGACTATAATTTTGTGAAGACATGTTCTCATGACTCAGATTCCCAGGATAATTTTTTTTCCTTCAGGACTCCTGTAAGTTTGCTGTGATGACTCACTCCTGTTATTTATTCTTCATGCTAAGGGCACAGCTGTTTTGTGAGAACAACTGACCACACCGATGGATTATCACCGAGATCAAAGCAAAAGGGGATGGGCAGCTTCAACCTTTCACACGGTTATTAGACAGGTGGCCCATAAACTGATCTAAAGGACACAAACCAAGTCACTTCAGATTTTGGGGTATGTCCAATATTCTGACACACTGCTGCTGGGAAGAGACATCTTACTGTCTTATCTTTGATAAGGCAAAGGCGAGAAATGAGTGATTCTGTGTTGTAAAAAAGTTGATAAGCACACACAGATGCTTCCTGCTTGACATCGCCAAGAATCGGAAGAGCCCTCAGTATCAGAAGTAAGACCTGACACTGGCAAGCAAACGCTTTTATCTTTGCTGATATTTTGATTCCTTTGATCCTGTTAGTTCAAATCTGGATCCAAAAATTCCCAATTTATCTTTATTTTAGGCTCCACTGAGAGAAAACAGTCTTTTAAAATCCATGAAACTTCTGAACAGCGATGAAACAACTTACTTTGAAAGCATTGTGTTCAAACCCAGCAGCATGCAGGGGAGAAGGCTGGGCTCAACAACAGCACTGCTGTCCATGCCAGCATTTTTAAGGAAAAATGCTCAGAGCATGTTGACTTTTACTGCCTCTGGCCCTGCACAAAACAGGTTCATCCCAAGTACCAGACAACAAGCTTTACAGATCTTAGGCCTCTTCTGTTCAGCTTCACTGTGGCATTTTCACAGCAAGAATTTCCACATTCAAAAGAAGAGTGTGAACCAATGCTTTGGTGTTTTTCGGTCAGGAAATCAAACCCTTTGGTCTGTACTGGTATTTGTGAAGCCGTTTGCTACATTAGCTGACATGCCAGGTTACTTTATTTATAAATTCCTTCACATGGCAATATTTGGGGAGCAACAGGATGAAAACTTCCCGATGACAAACAAGTTCCCTGTAATCAGGAAGTTAGTAAAACCTTGCCACACAACTACAGCATAAGCTGCATAAACACTTTTCTATTTCCAGACTGCGATAAACAAACAACAGTATTTCTAGCTATAAAAGGGGAATAAGTAAGAGATCAAAGTGAATGAAATATATGTTTACTGAATGCCCTTTGGACACTTCCTCCCTGTGAGAGTGCATGTGGAGTCACCACCAAGCATCCCTGGTAAGCCCATTGCCAGTACACATAAGGCAATGGTAGCAGCATTCACCTCATAAAATCCAGGCTGCAAATTGCATCCTTACAAGGTTTCCTCACATTCCTTTATTTATAAGAACTCCAAAGCAAGTGAACCAAGCTTAAACCCATCGGAAGCAAGACCCTATTTCCAGTATAAATATCAGCAGAGTGACAGCGGAGAGGGGACTTTACCACAAATCCAATTTACATTGTCTGATCTTCTCCAGAGACACTCTTAATTCCTGGAGAGGTAACCTCAGAGCAGTTTACGAGGCTGATCACCTTGCCTTTGTAGGCCACCCCATCTTTACTAGCCCCAGGAGTTGTGATACTAACCTTATCTGTAAAATTGGGTCACTTGCATTTCGTGTTGGTGATTACACACGCTTCATTTACTCCACTTCCCTGAAAGGGAAGTGTGTGAGGAGACCACAAGCACCTCTCTCAACGGAGGGAAGTGTAGGAAAGGGCTGCTGAGAACAGCAGGGAGAAAGAGTGATCCACCTCTAAGGATCATTCAGTAAAGAAGCAATAGAATATTGCAGGCTGGCAACAGAACAGACAACAGCAGGGAAATACACTGTATGGCATAGTATTTTTTCACAGGATGCATGATTTCTTACGTTATCTTTCTATGCAAGTGCTGTGCTTTATTACAGTATATTCACAAGCTTAAAATCTGATATTTTTTCACTGACCTGGATACACACAATTTTACCACACTGTTTATTTAAACCACTGCAATCAAAACTGTCACTTGCTGTGGCCAGACGCTGAGGAGACACAGCAGTTTCCAAATGTCTGCAGAAAGGTTTATTTTTCCTTTGACTACTCAGACAGCATTTCTTTTTAGCCCTGTCATACTGCTCTTTCCACCAGATGGTTTGTTGGTTCCTATTCTAGCTAAGAAGGATTTAACCAGCTTGAATTAATCCTTACAGTTGTCATCAACTAAGTGTTAATGCTCTGACACTGATCTAATCCTTTGGGATTTCTTTCCTCTGTCCCCCTGCCATGCCTTTTGGAAGGAGAGGGAGGAGAACATTGCGGTGCTGAGCCGACAGAGAACAATGGGATGCTGTGCTCCATTTCAGCAGCAAGGTTCTGGACCCACTAGGCAGCGGATACTCTAACCAGGGACATTTGTGCAGTAGATACAAATGACTGGCAAGGAGTTTATTGCAGGAAAACTCAGTTATTTAACTGATTATATGAGAAGCAGAAATCAATA
The DNA here is from genome assembly GCA_022605575.1 of Laterallus jamaicensis coturniculus. Taxonomy (NCBI): domain Eukaryota; kingdom Metazoa; phylum Chordata; class Aves; order Gruiformes; family Rallidae; genus Laterallus; species Laterallus jamaicensis. Next base: position 11,459,934 of record JAKCOX010000007.1, read on the forward strand.
GACATGGAAAATCTTGCTCGTTTTGTCACTTTTTAGCTTACTGAGGCTACTTAGCGTCTTTCACGCTGTCCTGGTCTTTTTGTTTTCCTCCTTTAATCTATTCATTTCCAACTTCCCAAACTAGAATCTTGTTTAAATAGCTTTAGCTCTGTGTTCTTTCCTTCTAGAGTCCGTATTTCCCATTGTGCTGTGGAGATTATGGATCCACCACACCTACATGCCCTCTGTGTGCATTGAGAACAACTCTTGGAATTTGGGTCATTAGCATATCGCTAATCTCTGGAAACTAAATATAAAGCGCATGCCCAATTTACACTGACCTTTTCACCATGTGACTTTGAATCCAGCTAATAGACTGACAGGCGCTTGCTTTTCACTTCCCACTGTCCCTCAGGGAAGGCAGGATTGCCAGGTGTTTCCAGTAAATACAGGTATCATCTGGTCAGCGTTTAACATGCTGTAAGAAATAGTAATGTTTGTCACTTGGTTGTCACTGAGAGAAGCTAATATTTAGGGGGGGGGGGGAGCTTCAAAGAAGCCACTTTGTTACTGATGGGGACCCTCTGTGTAAACCTTGCCTCCAGAAAACATATTAGCTCCTTCTGCAGAGCATAGCATTTCTGCTACAGATAGTGATCTGGGAAGCATCTAGATACAAGTAGGGACAACATTCCTGCTGTCCTTGCACAAAAGCTATGTATAACAGAAATAATTTGGACTGTTACAATATATTGGAAACCATTTCCTGGAGAAGTGATTTTAAACCATGTGACATCAGATGTGTTTAATTGTGGCACACACTTTTTGGCAAAAATGGGCAGTCTGACACCCCCAGATGTGAAAGCAGTTGTATTTGAAAGTGTTTGCTCTGATTGATAGGCTTATCATCTTCCCTAGGTAAAATATCTCAGTGGCAACCAGACAACCCTAGACTTGCTAGCTTTGGTAAACTAAACATGAAGTAATTCTGCAGAATTTGAACTGTGATCTCACATCCACTGAATTTAATAAACATTCACAACTACAAAATTAATACTTTCAGATGTTTGCAGGATGAAGGTTTTGAACAAACATTTCCAGGTACTGAATAAGCAATATAAGCCTTCTCTGGTTATGTCTGGGATCCTTAAAGAGTCATCCACGCTTCCGATTTCATCTTTTCTGTAAGCTGTTTTTTTACTTTTTGTATGAGCATTTTAAGGAGCTTAACTAAAGTGTTTTTACAATAGGAGAAGTGTAGTAGTTTGTTCTATTTTCCTGCCATGCTTTCAAGAAGGAATTTTTGCTCAGGTTTTCTTAACACTAGTCTTCAAGCAGCAACAGATCATTCAGCCCAAAAATGAAGCAGGTGGAAACATGTTGGTATAATGGAAACTTTAGCAAGACTGCAGCTGGTATGACCAGCTACCAGCAGTAGGGTTTGGGTTATATTTATATATGCATATGATTTTCAAAGTCCTCTCCTATCCCTCCACATGTTTATACATGCTGTGTGCTCTCTCTTTGTTGTAAGCCCTACTTTAACCAGACCACTTCTCTTCCCCACTGCAATGCCTGGGCTCTGGCGTCTTATTCTTTCCCAAAGGAGAAGATAAACACAACTTTTCAATCCATTTCTGTGAATTATGGCTCCTGAACTGACATACTGACATATCATAGGTAATTTTAAGCCTACTCTTGAGCACAGATACTAGAAGATAAAAAGGTAATGCAATTACAAATGAGAGGGGGAGAGGGGGGAGCTTTAGTGTTTGCTAGGGCAGATTTTATTATCCATGTTCCCATTACACAAAGGTTTAGTACTTATAGCTCAGATTAGGGGGTTTTCCCCCTGCTACTCTGTTCCAAAGAATACCTTGTGATGGAAAGATCCTCACTGAACTGGAGTTAGGCTGAAACTTATTTTAGTGGGCTTTGGATCATGCTGGAATAGACAATACTGAACATTTTTAGGTCTTAAATCTGTTTTTCGCCTCTCACATAAGAGGAGGTTTGCTTAAAGTCAGGAATTGGCTCTTCTGCATCAATTTTTTTCATTCAGGGGGTTTTTTGTTAGTGAGCAGAAGCTCCGGCAGTCCTCACACAGCATTTAAACCCCCCCTCCAGCCCCATGCTCGCTGTCATTTTGCATTTCCAATGTCAACCACACTGCAGATTTGCCCCAAATTTGCCTCACCTCGGCCACCTGAACATGCTGCTGCCCCTCCATTACACACCTTCTTCCCCCAGGTTCTGTGTCTGCCACAACAAGTAAGCTGTCAGACCTTGGCCCCTGAGCAGCCTGGCTGGCAGTCCCCTGAGGAGGGGGCAGGACGAGGCTGAGGACAACATGGCCTCCACAGGGGCTGTGGGGCAGCCCAAAGGAGGGGTGGCATCCTTGTTGCAGCCAGTGCTGGGGGAGGAAGAAGCGGTGCCACGGTGCAAAATTCTGGCACCTTTCAGGTCCCCTTTCTAACACAAATCTCCTCCCAGCCTGAAGGGGAAAAATCCTTTTGGAAGGGGAAAATCCATGCGGAAGAACTTTTTCACAGTGAGGGTGACAGAGCAGTGGAATAGGCTGCCCAGGGAGGTGGTGGAGTCTCCTTCTCTGGAGATATTCAAGTCTCATCTGGACGCCTGTCTATGTAATATGAGGTAGGGAGCCTGCTTTGGCAGGGGGGTTGGACCCGATGATCTCTCGAGGTCCCTTCCAACCCCTAAGATTCTGTGATTCTGTGATTCTGTGAAAGACCCCCCCCCAGAGCCGTGACGATGTCCAGCATCCCCCCTCACCTCAGCAGGTCTGGCTGCCCGGGGCAAGGGCCACGGGGGTCCTGCCCCAGCATCCTGGGATGGAGTACAAGCTTCTCCAGGGAAGGGAAACGTGTCCCAGAATCAAGGCATCCAGGGAAAGGATTCACACTCTGGGTAAGTTTAAAAACAAAGGCATGAGTCCTTGTGGGAATGCGAGCTTCACAGGAAAGCAGACATGCTTCAGGCTTCCCTGCTAGCCAAGTCTTAACTAGCAATGCCTTCCTTCCACATTTCCATGCAAATTATGTGCTGATTGATTGCTGTGCCTCCTGAGAGGGAAGCTTCCAGCACAGAGACACTGCAGAGTGACCGATGGAGAAGGCTGCTCTGCTCCCTTCGGTCTCCACGCCGTGTCCCTAAACCCTTCCACTGCATGTTTTTCTCCATGTGCAGACGGTGTGCCTGCTGCTGAATGATGGATGCTGATACCAACCTGTCCCCTCAGTCCAGCAAGCGACAGATGACAGCACTTACTCAATGTCAACAGTAGGGACAGTTCTACCTAATATATAATTAAAACCTCTTCCAGTTCTGAACAGTGGTTCAGCAGATACGATTAGTTACCTACTGCCTCTAATTTAATCATCCATAATGTCAATAGCTGTCAACTTATTTTATTCATGCATGTTTAGATAACCACTGTACCTCCTACTACTGAATTCCCCGTGTCCATTAAGAACCATAAGCCTATAAATAAAAGCTGAACAGTAGCAAATAATCGCATTGCAAATAATCACAAGAATTGGTGCTCTCTCAAAGTTACTTCACCCAGCACTGCAGAAAGCCTGGGCCAAGCAGATCGAGTCTCCGTGGCAATAGCTTTGTCTGATAAAATGCTGTTGGCCTACTGATTGATTTATGGTGATCTAACACTTAACGATTTCTCTGAGGTGGTGACGGAAATAGTGTTCCTCTTAAGGAGGATTACACTTTAATGGTAATGCCCCATCTCCTTAGATTGAGTTCCCAACACATGTTTCTCTCTGCTGTGCCCCAGAGCTTGAGTAGATTTGCATTGGTTAGGCACACTACATTTAGTTGCAAATGCTTTCAAAGTCATGGCCATGACTCTTACCCCCTAAAGACTGTTAATTAAAAAAACCCTACTCATTATCATTGCAGCATTATTTTGCATGATGCCAATGATTACCTCTGCTATTACTCAGGACAACATCATGTGTAAACTTGTGTTCCACTGTTAATAAGATACTAACTCCTGGTCAAGAAAGAGAGCCAACCATTATTTTACTTGCATTCTTCACTGAGTTTAAGCCCTGACATGTATATCTATCTGCTCATGTTAAATACCACCATGGCTACAGTATTTTATTCAGAGTATAAATGTATATTATTTTAACCAAACACAGATATCTGGCTAGAACCTGTAGTAACTAAGACTCTTGGTCTTGTTGTAACCTGTAACGATCACCATACTTTCCAACAGTCTGGTTTAATGTTTGCCCTGATGAATGTTTTCCCTTCTGCTCACTAGTTAAAATGGAAAGGGAGTTCACCCATACTAGTGGGTGCATGTTGCTCTACACACTGCCTCGGCTTCTGTGGCGAGATGTAGGAAAGAGGGTGAAGGAGCACACACACGTGGGGTCATATGGAAAGGGGGAAAAGCACACACATGGAAAAAGATACACCCTCATGCTGCAGCCTCCCTACTCCACTGCCTCTGACAGAAGAAAAGACTTCACAGAGGAATTCAGGGGCCCGGGGGAGACAGAGGAAAAGCAGTAAAAGGCAGTGGATTCTGCACCGATGAGAGATAAAGCCTCTTCCTCCCAACTTCCCTCTTAGGAGGAGGATCTGGAGAATATACAAGACAGTAGACACCCCTATTTAAACCACCAGCCTGATCTTTACAGATTGATTTAATGGGCGTGAGCATGAAGGGAACAGAAATTCTGCACTCTGTAAATAAGCACCCCATCTGAAATATCCCTGTGCCTGGAGTAGCTGGCACAGCTCCAGGGCAGCACAACACACCACACTCTTCTGCTAAAAAAAAATGAAATCCAGTGGACTCAACAAACATTGTTTGATTTATACACTTCCCCAGGCCCCTGTCCTTTCTCACCCCACTAAGGCTTGAAAGAGCCCCACAACCTCAGCATCTGTTTGGGTTCAGAATTCCCATGAGGCTCCAGATTAATGAGCTACCACTAGGACCAGAGCTACCCAATGCCCTTTTTAGAGGTCCAAGACCAAAAAAATAACAGGTAAATTAAATACCCCACTGCAGGTCCGAATAGGAAGCTACAAAATTATTCCCATGGAATGTGCTGTGATTTAACTGTGTCAGATAACTTGTTTTGCCAAGTTCACAACAGGCTTTTACATCCATGGCTTTATTGCAGGAACCTAGAGCTCTGCTTTCAAAGGAAATAGCTTTAGGCTGCATCACATGTTGTACTTCCATATGGTGATAGTTATAAAACCCTTTTCTTAGGCATATCCAGAGAAACTCAGAGTCGCTGTCAAGGCTGACGTAACAGTCTGTTTTACCTCCTTAGTGGATGAACAGACTCAAATAGCCTTTTTCTCACAGAATGCTAATACAGTTCAGTTTCTATATATAAGCTCATAGATTTTATTGCAAATCTGCTGATAAAACGCACTACAATAACTTCTGCAGACTGCTTAGTGGGTTTATTCCCCTTTAGGAACGTTGAATATACTCAGAGTACTTCTCAGATCCCTTAAATCTTTTTAAAAGTTGCTTAAGGAAAATATTTTTCAGTGCACTCTGACATTCCCTAATTTAATGAGCATCTCAGAAAACAGAGGTGGACCAAACAATGTATTTGGGCTGTTACCTGTCAGCTAGAGGAGAGAAATTGAAGTGATACATATGCCTTAACTTATCAAATACCCATCTAATAATATCATGTCCGAATCAAGCGCTGGTTTTGTTTGCAGTGGCAACTTCTAACTCTGCCTGGCCAGAATTTAACCAAGTGACCAGCCTGCAGAAGACTGCATACCACTGCCTGTCACATGAGCTCTGGCGGCTCCCAAACACCTTCCTGTCCTTTATGGCTTTGCCTGGAGCATTTGTAAATCTTCCTTTTAGATTCATATTCTGCACCCTGTTAATAGCTGATGGTATGTCAACACCCTTCTTCTCCTCACCTATTTCCAGTTCTCCAAACAAAGCTCTAAGCAAATCTTTTTTTGGTAACCTGAAAATGCTCTTAAGGGTCTTTTCCAACCTAAATGATTCTGTGAAATAGGAAAATGAAGAAAGGGTGAGGGTGTGTAATTATTTATGGTAAGCTTTTGACCTGTTTGGTTTTTTTTTTCTACTATCTTCTTCCAAATTTCTCTCTGCTGCAGCTCCTGGCAGGTTCTAACGACTTCCTCACAGTGGATGCCAGTTCCAGATCTGATGTAATTCTGACAATAGACCGCACCTTCCCGTGGAAAGTTTCTAAGGTGTGGTAACAATTACTGTGTGGTGTGCTGGGAGGGATGGGTGACTAGGTAAAACGTGGCTGGATGGGTGAGTGCTATTATATAATGCACCCAGCTTGAGCTCCAATTATCTAGCCATGCAATATTGTTTTGGTTTTCTTCTGAGTAAGCTTTTTTTCCTGGAGCATGTTAGATCAACATGGGCTTTAAACGTGAGAATCTTCCTTTCACACTATTCAGCAACCATTCAGTTTTCCATTTCCTGGTAATTAGTAAATGCTGGCCTAGATATGCCAGAGCTGGAGCTGAACAAAGGTGAAGGAAGCCTTGGATAAAGCCGGAGGGAAGGGGTACTGTGGCTCAGTTTCTAATCCAACAACTTGTTTATGGTGCTCCTTTCTTTCTGAATTTGCAGTGTGGGTTTTAGGGGTTATGGGGTGGGGTTTTTTTAGATGACTTAATCACATTTGCAGGCAGTTGTGCTGGCCATCACTTCTACATGCTTACACCAGATGTAAGTCTGCACAGAAAATCGTTGACTAGCCTGACTGTCTGAAGCAGATCTTGACATTCAGGTGGTGGGTGGATGTTTGCATGTCAGATCGAGTACAGTGACACTTGCATTATCCTTTATTACTCATGCACTGACAACCTAGAAATCACTTGTAATTCAGGTAATTACATTGCTGTTCAGCTCTAATATTTTCTTTTTAATGCCCCTGTATCTTGCTGACCTCCACTGTTTTTTTGGGAAGGGGAGTTCACAGAAACTGAGGCTGAGCCATTCAGGAAAGTGCAAGATGTTCCCTTTACTGAAAACATCAAGCAGAATAAAAATGAAGAACAGATCCACCGGCACACTTTGCATTCCCCATTATTATCTGCACTGTCTACATGTCAGAGCTGGCAAGAGAAAATAAGTCTGCTCTGAAACCTTTTTGCTGCTCCAGAGTAGTCTAGTTATTGTCCATATATACAAACCCCTCATTATTCAGACACTCCTACTATTGTCACCTCCTTGCTTTGTTTATCCATGATAGCATGGCTGAGTACATTTCTCCCTTACCATGCAAGTAGGTGTTATGATTTATGCTTTGTTTTCTTAAATAGCCTCCTACGACAGACTCCTGCTTTTCCAAAACACAATCTCTGTTGTGCTTCTATTTTTTCCCAGCCATCAGATTAGGTACCACTCACACTGTCAGTTCTCTAACCCAGACAAGTGGCAGCGCGGGTAGAAGCGAGCAGTACTTACTCAGTACTTACTGAGAGCTGTCAGCCACAACCTTGATGTAAGAAGCTGACTGAGGAGCCACAGAGAGAAAGGAAGAGTTAGTCTTCAGACCTCATCAGTCCTCATCCTTTTCACTGAAACAGTTGGGAGCAGAAATGCACATTCCTCTGGAACAGAACAGAAATTACATTTCCACCTGGGCAGCACATGCCGACCTGAATGGGAACTGATAAATCCATAGGTGAAGGTAGTAAAATTGCATCTGTGAAGCCACCAATGCTCTACCACCTTACACTACCTTTTCAACTACTGAATAGAATTATTAAATCATTGTGTTTTGCACATGTCTGCCCATAGCAAGTTGGGATTGCAAATACTAGTGCTGATCTAGGACTTTGCTGGTTTACAAGTCAAAGCGACAATAATCTTCCATGATACAGTACAAGAATTTCCCAACCAGCGAAGTAATACCTACCTTTGGAGATAAAGTATTGTGTTACTTCAAAGAAAACAACACCAACCTGACAGCTACTGCTGAAATAAGGCAGAGTGAATACAGGAGGACCATCATACTGTATATATTACTGGATAGACCCTTCTCAACTAGCTTTAGATCTGTTATTCCCCAAATATATGGATAGCATTTACATTACAGATTAATTATACTTGGAGTGAGGACATTCTGAAAACTTTGTTACCAGGAAAATATCTTAAGCAAAATGTCTCAGTTAATTTTCAAACTCTTGGTCTAGTTATTTCATCACATCCTACTGGGCAATGTTGTTTTATTAAACATCTTCCTGAATTGTTTCTGCATTATTCTTTACCAATCCCTAGAGGATGTTCACAAGATAGGGATTTGTCATGTCTTTCCAAATAACTCTCCTGAAGTCTGCTGTCACGAGGTCTCTCAGCCCAGTAACCATGCATGTTGTAAGAAACAAGAAAAATATTGTACTTGCAAGCTTATGAACTTTAAAAAGTGCAAGCACAGAGAGATGAAGCTGAACACAGGCTGCCTTAATTCAAACACCCCGTATAGCTCCCCTAAAAACCATCTGCTCTGCCCTAGGTCAGTGCCAAAGTCAAAAGGTTGAAGTAATAAGGCAGAACTCATTTTTTCTGAGAGAAACACCTGGCAAGTTTATATTGCTTCATTAGTATGAGACAGCTTTTACTCAACTAAAACTTTTGTAACCCAGGCTAGGTTTGTGGGGTTTTGTTTCTCCTGGAATCTGGACCCTTCAGAGTAGCACAGCTCTTTTTATTCCACATATAATGTCACTAATAGCTAGATACCTCTGTTCTCTGACCATGAGACCTAAACTATATGTACCACAGAGCATCCTGCTTGCTTCAAAAATCTAAGGGCTCCTCATCCCTGCGCTCACTATCTTTTCATCATAGTGATTATAAAAATGGAAATGTAGTTGAAAATGGGTCATTTTTTTAAAAGAGCTAACAAAGATAACAATCTTACAGAAATTATTCTCCAAGCCATAATCAGCACCCTAAATATCTGTATTTTACTGGGCTCACTGGAGCTATAGCGATTTAAGTAATGTTTTTTATGGTAGGTAATGGCTAGGCAATGTTTCTGCATATTCAGTAATGCTTCATCACTTACTCTTTACACACTATAATAGCTTATTTTTCAATTTATACTTACAGATTTGGTCTCAGAGGGTTAGCAGTATTTTCAGATACTCATATAAGCTCTTAGTTTCATAAAGGTAGTGTCCTGAATAGCTGTCCTCACCCAGGAGGAATAAAAAGCCTACCAGGTTCTTTTTTTAAAAACTGAATAACCCTTATCTCACACCAGGGATTTCTTGGGTTTAAGTGTCTCAAATTAATTACTGTTGCCTGGTAGATTCATAAGCTATCCAGTATTTCCTGGAGAGAGGGAGAGGCAGAATTCTCTCAGACAAGCACATCCAGCAAGTAACACTTGCTCACTACAGAGAATGCCTCCCACTGACTCTGTTAACAGCTGATGTTTCTTGCATCTTGAATAATAACAGTCTTGAAACTATTTATAGCTTTTTTTTGATCTTCCTTTCCTGCCCCTTTCCCCCATGGTGTCACGTGAGATCCAACTCTATCGCTAGCTTTGTGAAATGGCCTGCATATAATTTGGAGCCAGAAGGTTTTAACATGAAATTATTTTAATGGATATTATGTAAGAAGTTCTTACTCCATCTCCTAAATATGATTTATGCTAGCTTCACCTTTCAAACCACCTGAATGCATGATGTCTGAAGATTTACCATGTATCAACTATGAGGTGACACCTGATGTGGTTTATGCTATGGGAGTCTGATCCGGTTCCCTTAGAGATAAATGAACAGCATTGTGTGGGCTTAATAAAGATGGGCTTCGTCCCTAAAAGGGTAGGAGTCTGCTTGGATGAACAGAAAGGAGAATGTGGTATCACTTTTGGCATTTAAAGTCAGACTGAAAATTCAGGACTCTCTTCTCAGAGCAGAGGAGAGAGATAAAGGCATGATGCCAGTGGAGCCAGCAGAGATAAACCGGTATGATTGCTTTCAGATTAACTGCACTGCTCTGACAAATGATGCAAACCCATAGGAGCTGTTACAGCCTCAGGGTAAAATCAAGACACAAAATAAAAATGGTTTGTGTGATAGAGGCTCTGCTGCATTTATGAACATAAAACCATATATTTAGCTCGGCATTTTTCACCTTTTTCATTTTATCCATGCATTTATGATCTCATCTACGTTTCCTCCCGTGTTTTCTTAGCAGTCATAAACCTGCTATACTCTGTGCTCAGGGACTATGTGAGCTATCATGGATTCTGCTTGGAGAATATATGTTTCTGTCCCTATGGAGCGCTGCATCAGCACTATAACCTGGGGTAGGGGTTTTTTTTTGTTTAATTCACATGCTACAGCTTTCCTATTTTGCACTTCAAATAAGGATGAAGAGTTCCCTGGAAAATATCCCTTGACCACTTCAGTAGAGGTACAGAGGTCTTTCTGTGCTCTACATCCAATATGTTGAAGAAAACAGTCATCCTGAAGTTTCTGGTATGCTGTTCTTGCTCTTCTGGGTCTTCCAGAGGGAAGGGTAGCACTGGGACCGTGAGTGACTGGGCACTGCGGGCCCAACCCCCTTTCTGATAGCTTCCACACGGCATGGACCTGAAGCTGTGACCACTCGGTGTGAAATGAAGTGGCTCCCATCTGGTTCCTTCTCATCTAAAAATTTCTACAGCATTAATCTCTAATAGGATAATTACTGTGAATTGAGATCCACCCTGTCCTTAGAATGTGAATAATCATCACTGATGAAACACTGAAGCAGAATCTATTACAGCTTCCAATACATTTATGCCTTCAAAAGGCAGAGCAGTACATTTATCCAGAATCTGGATTTTTGGAAAATTGTGATTAAAGACTGGTAGCCACCATTAGATAAAATAAAGTTGTTGAGCCTACAGTCACCTTATATGCTTTTTCTAGTGAATTGGTCTGGTTTTGCAGGTGAAAAAGTGTACCAGATCTAAGCCCAGCTGTTCTTTGGTGGGACAGTTCCATAACTGGAAACCGCAAGGACAGAAGAAAATCACATGTTCATTTCAACTCTGAGGTTCTTCATTAACTAAGCTATACATTAAGGATGGAATATAAATATTAAGTTTAGAAGAAAGCCAAATGAAGGAAAGACAGTGAATAAGGAAACACAGCCAAGATGGATTTGATTAATATATTAGTAATAAAAAAATATCCTGGGTAATGTCAAGTTTCCCAGCACTAGGTAACCTCAATTACATTCTACCTCTCTAATGCAAATGTAGATGCTTACCATGGGGCAGCTATCTGTTGTGTTGGACAGGAAAGGTATGTATTTATTCATATAAATCTGGTATCAGCAGTCTATTTTTAAAAGCAAAGTTAAGGTAAGGCAATATTTTGTATTCAGGGTCTTCCCACAGCCCACTGGAGTCAGATGCAGTGTCCCATGGAATCCCCAGCATTAAGCTGAGCCTTACTAACCTGGGATGTTTCTGTGCGCTTGGGAGTGACCTGTGAGATTGCTCAGGGGTCTGCCCGCCATCCACTGCACTACTGCATTTACCACTCCCCTGAGGGTGGGAAAGTGACTGCCAAAACTATAACCTCAGCTCTCTACCAGGTTTTACAAGCTCTGCCTTGTGGGGGGTTGTTCAGAGCAGCAGTGACCAGGACAGACTGACTGCTGCCTGACCCTTAGCAGCCTAGTCTCAGCAAACCCTGGAGCAGAGGCAAATTGCTGTCAGATCTCCCACTTGCACAAGGCCAGTAATGAATGTCATGCTCAGGGATGCAGTGGGTGGTGGAGCCAGGGACCCCACTGGTGCTTCCCACCTATGCTGTGTCTTTTCCCCCTTCGAGAGGAGGTTGGCCAGCCTGATACCGCTGACTGCACAACTCCAAGCATCTGCCATCTCTCTTCAGCTGCAGCGTGCTGCCACTTGACTGAAGACCCAAACCCCAAATGAAGTGTTAAAAAATAAAGAGAGACAATGTAAGAGTTAACAGGAAACATTTGAAACCATACTCTTTGGTTTGCAAACTCTCCATACATTTTCTCCATGAATGCTATTTGTGAAGGGAAAGATACAATAGGTGTTTGTAAAAGTGGCAGGTTTCGGTTATCACTGTGAAATTAGAGCAAATCCTGAGAAAAAGTAAAATTATCTAAATTATGAGAGAGGCTGTTGAACCCCAGAGTGCTGACATTTAAAACTAGATCTTGGAATGAAGTTAACAAGTTAATAATGCCTTGCCACAAAACACTGCTCGTAAGAACTGGCATTTACAGTCCCGATGTTAATGCCTTGCTGCATGTTAAACACTACTGCCACATTAAAATATAAATTTCAAATTTGAAGTGTTACCAAAATAACTCCTCACTACCTTGAGGAAAGATGTGTCAACCAAAACTAACTCACTGGCAACACCTGGCTTGTCTTCTGTTATGCATGGACTGCAAAGAAAGAAGACGACGTTTGCACAGAGCTAAACATTTGGAATAGGGGGTTATAGCTCCATTCTGGAGGAATCTGCACGTAGCATTATTCACTGTATTTTGTCTGTGTCATATTGAGCCCATCAACTACTGTGCATCCAGCTTTGGGCAGTGAGCACCTGAGGTTCATTAATAAAAACTACTTTTAATATTTACTCTGCTACAACAGAGGGCAATTTTGCAATTCAAAGGGAATCGTTGCATTTGTTCCCTTATTAAACAACCTATTTCTGAGCTGGGGACAGGTTTTGCCTTTGGAAGTGTTAATATTTAGAGTAACTTCTGAGGATGTTACCTACTGATTAAAACAAGGATCCAGCTCAACTGGTCACATTACTTTGTGTATCTCCGAGATGTCAGCACTCGTGTGATGAGATGGATTAGACAAGGTTTATTAGCTCTTTATAAAGTTTAGGTGAAGGATATTGATCCTGCCATGTGAGGAAGATTCTCTTCTTCCTCCTGACCAGTGTAAGAGCTGCGTTTCGCAGTCTGAGGCTGGGGCAGCTGGTCTTTAGCCGACTGACCTGCTAATTTCCTGAGATATGAAGGTAAGGTTTAAACATCAGAACAGCTACCGCAAGGTGTAAGCTGCTGCCAGATTCAGCAACTCCCTGAAGTTTAACTTTCTCACTGAAAGTTTTCCTGTTAGAGATGACTTTTCCTGGTCTGTCGCCACCCTGAAGGTGAAGGTCCTGCTACTATGATGTTTTTAGGAATTAACAGAATATTTCCTTTTATATTAATTCTCAGGAAGTATTTACACGACTTTACAAGCATGTTGCTTTCAGTGAAGGAGGTTTGTTTGCTTATCTCAGATCACTTTTGGACTTCCAGACCCTTTCCAGCTCAAGAGTTATATCTGAATTACATTCCTAACTCCAATCTTAAGCAGAAAGAGCTAATTGTCAAGAGACATTGTGTACACAGAGCTATTAATTGCAATTAGCCTATAACACACAAGAAGGCTGACAGAGACTAAAGTTTCTTATCAGGCCTCAATCAACTCACATGTACTGGGGTTGTAAACATTATTTCCCATCCCATGACTTCCCTCCATGTTCCTTGGTAGTCAGCCTTGAAAGACACCGGTTATAATCTACAAGCCCTATTAAATTTTCATAAATATTCAACTTCAGCGTTGACTTGCCAAGTGCCTTGTACTCAACGTTCTCTTTCACCTTGGAGTAATTTCCCTTGATAAACATTGATGAAAATGCAACCAGACTTAATTGACATGATTTCCCTTTTTCATTCTGATGCAGTTGCTCTCAGTTTTACTCTGTCTGTGTGGGACAAGGGTCAGCTGTCTCAGAGAAGGGCTTACTCTGCCTGAGAGAGAATCTCCCGGTTAACCACGACATCTTTCCACAGGCATTGATGTGACAATCTCCTCCAGTCATCCAGAGGTCCTTTGCCAGCCATTTTCTTACTCAAGAATTGCATTAATCTTGTGGTGGAAAAACGTATAAAAATGAAAGCTCTTCTCACTGTTAGCAGTCAAGAATCAAAGAATCACAGAATCACAAGGTTGGAAAAGACATTTAAGATCATCGAGTCCAACTGTTCCTGTCCTATGGTGAACCACATCCCTAAGTACCTCATCTAAGAAACTCTCCTTCCCTTTCACGCAACCCTGTAACTTCCCCCTGAAGAGATGCTGCCCAGAAATCAGAAATTTCTGGCTGTTTTTTAACCCAAAATAGTTAGGAGCCCTTCTCTTGAAAGGTACTCAGCAGGTTAGTGTCTCTCTAAGATCCATGGTATCAGGAGCATCATCATGAAGGTTGGAAGTGTTCATCTCTCCTGAAGAGAATTGGTAGCACTGATCTCTAATCGAAGCCCACCCAGTGATTCAGTGATGATACCAGCTTCACTCACTTAAAAGTAACAGCACTAACTGTGACGTTCCTGAAGGTTCTGACAATTGATATTGAGACTTCAAAATAAGAAGATAACCAGAAAATATAAATGTATTATTGTTACCCTTAACTTTGTTTACGATGGCATTATGTTCACAGAATGCTTTCCGCAGACAGGCCTCCAGCTTAAGTGTTATTTCCTTGCTTGAAGCCCTCCAAAGATTAGTGAGGATGTCAGGATCAGTTTACACAAAAGCAGCCTCCAGGGCCAAACGCGACGCTTGCAAGATTCAAAATTCTACAGTAACAACGTCTTAGACATATGAGTGTGTCTCTTTAACAGAAAGCATTGCATTACATAAAGAATTTAAAATGTTTCCCATTCCCTTCTGTTTAACAGGAAACTTCTCACCATGCTCCTAAAGATTCCTGCCTTTCAGCCATGTTCAAAAGCTTCTCTGCAAACTTTTCTAGAAGATTTGGTTCCCTTCCCTTTGCCAGGCAGCATTCCTGTTTTCCTTTGTTCCTGCAGCTGCAGGAGCAACCTGCTTGCCTTTAGTTTGCGTGAGTAGGACCCTGCAGAGGTAATCAAACAAACAAACCTGCCAGGGAATGGATAGAGTCAAGGAACGTCAGGACAATCTGGTCCTCTCTGCGGACTGCAAGGCCAGCTCTGCCAAGTTCCACCAGCTATGGGAACTAAAATGTCTGGGCTCCTCATGACACTGGGCTCACTGGTCAGTCACGTGTGACCAAACGATAAGGAAAATCAGCACTGAGGTGCTTCTTATGGGGAAAAAAAAGTACTAGCAAACTAACCCATTCCCGATCAATTGGATTTTCAACATAAGGCCACAATTTTAGCATCTGAAGTTGATTTTCTTTAAATCCTTAATACCTGTATTGAAGCCTTGAAGGAAAGGAAAAGCTTCAGGTGATGCTTTGAAAATAAAGCAGGCCTCTGGATTTTTCTTGTGTGAACCAGCAGCCTCTTTTGTTGGAAAAGATGAGGTGCTTAGGTGTCTTTGCCACAAAGTTTCTAGATCAGGAGATAAAGGAAACACTGGGGCTTGTCTGTCTCATCATTTGGGAGAATTTCTGTTTCTTTAGACAGGCATTGGCCATGATTAGGTGTATTAAAGTTAAGAATTATAAAGAGATGCATCCAGGGGATGACACAGGAACAGGGAGGCAAATGGAAGAGGTACCCCAGCATCCTTCTCCCAGACAGCAGCTGGGGGGTTACTGTTTGCTGTTCAGAGATGCATATCTGGTCCAGTCCAACAATATAACAGCCTGATTCAAAACCTCTGACTCCCACAGATTTCAGTGGGGTTTTGCTCAACCTCAGAGGCTGAGATTTTTCACAAGATATTTAGGAGCCTAACGAGATTTTCAAAATTACCTTAACAGATTAAGCATCTAGTTGTCGTGAGATTCAGGCACCTAATTTTCCTTTCATTAGATTCTCCTTTGAAAACGCCATGTCTGGGTGCTGGCTGCATCTCCAGGGATGCCAAGACCTCTGAGAACTGGACTCAGCAATCTGCCTGAGCTCACAGGGGCTGTCAGTACATGACCTCAAAGAGCAGCAGCTCAGCAGTCTGCTGGTTGAGGATCTCCTTTTGAAGTTTGCCCAGTCAGCTGTTGATAACATTTCAGTGCATGAGTATGTCGGGTTGATGTGACTAAAAATAACTGTAAATAAAGATATCAAAAGTAACTCCTTGTCCTCTCCATTCCACTTGAAGTTTTCCGGAAGAAATAACATGTTTGGAATTATTACTTGTGGAGGAAAAAAGAAGGAAAAAATTAAATCCACTTTAAATTTCGGTTTTAAAAGTTTGAATTATTTTATCTCATCTGGAGGGGTTCTTTTTCTTTTCCATAGTAGCAAAAAACTTCTTGTGCATTGTATTTATTTCCTATTTATTTATTTTTTTAAATCCCTCCTTTAATGCTCCATTTCCTATGCTCCCTCTTCTTTTTCATGGAAATTTTTACCATGAAAAAAAGAGGGTCAGGCAGAGCCAGGGTAAAGGATACCACTAACTTAACTTGGCCTTTGCATGGACCTGGGTATTTGTTTGTGATTTGCAAGGCTTCTGCGTTCATCCAGGCAGAAAACAGGTTGCTAAGCAGCAGCATTGCTTTTTCAAAGGCGGAACTGGGGCCTGATCCTGCGCTGACTTGTGCTGGTGGTTATCGCGGGGGTTCTGCCCAAGGATAAAGGTAACTTATACATACCTCCCACCTAGGCACCCATTCATGTCCCTCTGCAGCTCTCGTAGGGGGGTTGTGTATATATGTACCTACAGAGATAAAAAGAAATGTTTGCACTCTTGTTGTGGAGTCTCCTTCTCTGGAGATATTCCAGCTCTGTCTGGATGCTTCCCTGTGCGACCTGTCCTAGGGACCCTGCTTTGGCAGGGGCGTTGGACCCGATGGTCTCTGGAGGACCCTTCCAACCCCTACGATTCTGACTCTATGATTCTGTGCGTATTTCTGGGTGCACAGGTAGAGTTTGATTTCAAACCCAGAATCTGCCCTCTTAAATGAATTAATACTTGCTTGAACTGCTGTGGCAGTGTAAAGCAGGTCCTTAGAAAAATCCATTAGAAAACCCTTGCTTCAGGTTTGGGGATTTTTTGAGTTTCTTACCAGACTTCAAAGACAGAAGTGAAAAGCTTTGAAGCAAACCGGAGAGGTTCATAATATATACAAGAACTATCAAGCAGTGTCTCAGGCTTTCCTGCACTGTGGTGCCCCTGCCATTTATATTCACTCAAAATTACCCATTTGCTGGAATTTATGCAAGTGTGAGGGATGTGTGAAACTGTAAAAGCATTTGGAGTTTTCCCTCATTAATCCTTTGCTGAATTTTTACTTCTGATCTTGAATGCAGCAGTCAGGGGGATGCATGCTGTCTTCCCAGCTCATAAACTAGACCAAAAGGCATGGAGGAGATGAGTGCAAATGTAGAGCTTTCATATTTTTATCATAGGAATATAATAGGATATATGGATAGCGTATCATTTTAGGTGTGCAGGTGATGTGACTTCAGCAAACTAAATCGAATGGGTGGGATGCCTCTGTTCCCATGTAGTGCTCAGAACTGACGTGCTTTTAATCTTCAGAGTCATTTATATACTTTGCCCAATTCTCTGTAGTGCTCTTGAGAGGCAAGTTGAGTATCTGGGCGCTGGTACAGCACCTGGGAAGCCAGTCAAGGCTCCGCGGGGGCTTTTCTAAACCCGTGAGAGAGTTAGACTGAGGAGAGGTGTCATAAATTCCTCCCTCTGTGAGCCTTGCAGTAAATAGGCCGGACCGCAATCCATAAAACTCATAAAATCCCCCAGATCTGGCACAGATTGCCAGGTGACTTGGGAGGAATCATGTGGTTTATCCACATCTTGTTTTCTTTGTGTGTCTAACACAGCACACTGGCTCGGCTCTGCGGGCAGTGATGCCAGAACACCCCCCGGCTCGGGCTCACAGCAGGACTATGTGTGGTCACACACTTAGGTAACTCTTCAGTTCACCGTGCTCACTCTCCCCTCCACCACCATCTGCATCCCTGTGGCAAATCACATGGTCACTGGTATTAGAAGCCCGGGAGCTGAACATCATCAAGTGTAGCCACAATGTCTGACAAGGAGCAAGGTCACTTTTAAAACAAGCTTCTGCTGTGCCATTATTTTTATAAAAAACAAGGGGCTGAGCAAATGGTTGAGAGAACTGCAGCTTCTTGGTACCACTGGAGAAGTTCTGGGCATCAAACAAAGCCCGTGGCCACAGTCTGAGTTGCTGGGAGCCAGAGGAGGAATGCAATGACACACTGCTTCAGAAGAGCACGCAGAGTTCCCTTTGGAGGTACAGCCTGGTCAGGTTGGACCTCTGGAACAAAAGCTGAAGCAAAACAAAGCAAGGCTCAAAAGCAAATGCTCTCACGTTGGGGTGGCACGAGGACTAGGTTGTTATACTTCTGTTTGAAGCACTACAGCAAGAGGACAAGGAAAAGCTGTCTTAATCATCAATGGTTGTTTTGCTACCCCAGACAGGATTACATAAGACACTTGAATGAGAATTTCAGTCTCACCCTGTACCTGTGTTTATTATTGTTTCAGTCTGCCCACCTTCATAGGCTTCAACACTTAATTAACTACATCTGAACACATTGCCACAGAAGTGGGAGTGTAGCCTCGACTTCTCAATTTTTCCCACTGCTGCTAATAGGAATTTGCTTCTGTAAGGTGTTCCAGCAACTCCCATTTTAACCCCTCTGATGCCTAACTTGGTCAGAGAGGGTCTAGACTGCCCAGTTACCTAAGCTGTCCAGAAGCTGCAGTTTACTACCGCTTAAATCAGGTAATTCTAGTACCTCCAATGTGAATTTGAGATGTAATCACATACATTGCTTTTCTGGTATTCTGTAACATTGTGTCAGCATCAGTTTAAAACAACTTCACCACACAAACTTCTTAGCATATGAAAACTTAATGTTTTGCCCAAATCTCCAGTTCTTGGGAGAACTTAGTGCTGTTTCTCTGTGGTGTTAAAAAGCAAAACTGAATTAAAGTATATTTTTAAAAAGCCAGTGGGAAGTTAAAAAGAGAAGTCATACACATGACTCATGGTCCTGGAAACAGCTGTACTGCTTTGGTGACAAAGGGCTGGTTTTATGCCTTATGTAACTTCAGAAAAATGAATATGTAGCAAAAGTACTAAGCCAGAAAGGAATTTGACCCCAAACTTTGAAAATCATACAAGCTGCCTTATCTTGTATCTTTAAATGGGTGTTCTTTGTCCCTCCCAATATCTTACTTTGTGTCATGTCCAGAGAAAAGGATAAGTGATGGGTTTGCAGTAAGTCGTCTGGGACATTGGGGAACAGCGTGGATCAGAGTGGGTTCAAAGTTAATCACGGCCATATCCTGAGGGTTTAACAACATAAAGAGTATGTTGGTCAATAAAACAATGACCAAACTCCAGGTTTCCCTCAGCCCAGCTGCAGGCATCTTCACCAGAGATAAAAGGGCTACACAGTATGACTGCATCTGTACAGAGGCTTCCTTCCTCTGGGCTTCGATCTCCAGAGACCTCTCTAAGCTCTCTCAAAACCACCCAGTTCCACAAAGTACTAAGGGAGACAGAGCAGGCATGGTCTCAGGCACAAATTCTGTCTGATACCAAAAATGCTGGGCCATGCAAGAGTAACCTCTTCTTCAGCACATATTTGAAATGGTTAGGTTTGTACCTGTGGTTTGCTTCCCAAGACCCCTAACAATGCCTTGTCTTGTGCTTATAGCCACAGTATTCTGTTCACATACTTCTTTGCATTGTACTACTTAAAACTAAATCAAATGCCAGAATCTGAGACATCAATCTAACAATGCCAGGCCTAGGTAGATGGTGGGTACAAGCAATGCCCTTAGCCAAGAGTCTGTCTCGCCCCGGTTTCTGTCTCCAGTGGTGACAACAGGAAAAGGCTGTTGCGGAGAGCAGCACAGGAGCCCAACCAGGATGTTAGAGAATACATCTCTGCCTACTCCCTGTAGTAGCCATTTATGTACCTGCCATCCGTGAATTTGTCTAACCCCATTGTAAACTGACCTCCATCACCTCCTGTGGGTGTAAGTTTTACAAGTTCGTTACATGCCTTGTAAAGAAGTACTCTCTTCAGTCAAAGTTTTAAGCCTGCCTCTTACTTGTTTCAAGAGATGCCCCCCACTACTGAAGGGTTTAGCAAATAAGAGTTCGTCATACACCCACTGCCTTCATTACTCTGTACTTATTTTGCCCTACTGATAACAAAACAACTACAAGTAGCCACTTTATGATATGGCACTGCTTGCACCTTCTGGTCTTCTTAAATACCAAGCCAGCTACGAGGGGCATGCCACACATAGTACTGCTGACAACCTACAATGTAGGTTGGCTATAGTAGCAAAACCAGGAGTAAGAATTATCAGTCAGCTGCCCATTCCCATCCAAACTCAATCTGTTGAACAATTCAGGTTGGAAAACAGATAAACCTCCTTAGAAAAAAAGTTGTTTCTTAGCTGATGTAATTTCATTCTCCTGTGGTACAGCATGTCCCAGCAAATAACTGCAGTGTGGTGAAGGGGGGTGATGAAAACAATGGCGAGGCCATAGGGGCTGCTCTTCCCAACCCTTTGTTTCTTCAGCTGGATTTGCAGAGCTAAGGCAGCAGTGGTAACACATAACAATGGGAAACATGTTTGCTATATTTCTGTTTTGTTAGAAACAGATCCAGACCATTATAAGAACACTCTCTCCTTTCTTCATGATGGATGGAATTACAGACAAGTGTAAAACACATCTCCTTTGCTCTCTTCAACCCTAATTTGCAGAACCCCCTAACTCCATGTCTAACAGAGGTATATGCTGGAGTGTTTGTCCTAACAAACCTCCCAAAGTTACTGCACATTTTGGATTTGTTCCTGAAAACCAAAGTTATTCCAAGAAATCCAACAGGCTTTGCAATAAACTGTAGTAAATTATCTCCACTGCAGTGCAGCAGAGCCCTGTACAGCAGTGAGAAACTTCTTGTGACAGCTGGTATTGCCAGGCGGTTCCATTCTCTTGGAGGGAAACTTGTACCACTACAGCCTGTCTACCTTCCTCTTCAGCTCCTTTTCTGTCTTTCACCCATCTGAATGACACATCCACCACTGAAATTCTAATCCCCTAACCCTGAAGCACACCACCTGTCCACAAGCACACGGCAATGCCATGCTTGTCCCTGAAATCTGCAGCACATCTGACTCACTCCCAGTACTCCCAGTCCCACAGCACGCAGAGGAGGCAGGAGGTGAAGGGTGCAGGACTGTTTCTTCAGCCACACGGACTCGGGAATAATTTTCCAACTGCCTGACCTGCACAGCACGGGCAGTCTGAGACAGAAGAGCAAGTATTTCTGTGTCTGTCGGGGGGCTGTAGAGAAGTAACACCTAATTTCAAGCTGTGTGGTGAGGTCAACACGCTGGAGGGAAGGGATGCCATCCAGAGGGACCTGGACAGGCTGGAGAGATGGGCCCATGCAAACTGCATGAAGTTCAACCAGGCCAAGGGCAAGGTCCTGCATGTGGGTCGGTGCAATCGCAAGCACAACTCCAGTCTGGGTAGAGAATGGATTGAGAGCAGCCATGAGGAGAAGGACTTGTGGGTGCTGACTGATGACAAGCTCAACATGAACTGGCAGTGTGCACTGGCAGCTCAGGAGACCAACCGTGTCCTGGGCTGCATCAAGAACAGTGTGGCCAGCAGGTGTGGGGGGGCTCTGCCCCTCTGCTCTGCTCTCGTGAGACCCCACTTGGAGTACTGCATCTAGCTTGGGGGTCCCCAGGACAGGAAAGACACAGAGCTGTTGGACCAAGTCCAGAGGAGGTCACAAAGATTATCAGGGGTCTGGAGCTCCTCTACTACACAGACAGGCTGAGAGAGTTGGGCTTGTTCAGCCTGAAGAAGAGAAGGCTCCAGGGTGACCTAATTGCAGCCTACCAATACTTACAGGGGTCCTACAGGAAAGTGGGAGAGGGGCTGTTCCCCAGGGAGTGCAGGGACAGGACAAGGGGTGATGGCTTCAAGCTGACAGAGGGCAGGGTTAGGTGAGACGTTAGGAAGAAATTCTTTTCTCTGAGGGTGGTGAGGCACTGGCACAGGGTGCCCAGAGAGGCTGTGGGAGCCCCATTCCTGGAGGTGTTCAAGGCTGGGTTGGATGGGGCTTTGGGCAGCCTGGTCTAGCAAAGGTGTCCCTGCCCATGGCAGTGGGTTGGAACTAGGTATCTTTGAGGTCCCTCCCAACCCAAATTGTTCTGTGATTCTATGACTCACCAGCTGCTTCCCTGACCTAAACTCTGAGTAGGGGAGGGAGGCAGCAAAGAGCTTGGGAGCTCACAGAGAGAGCTCAGAAATGAGAGGTGTTGAGCGGTTTGCAATAAAAGGTTTTGGGGAGTGGAGCTGGAGGTGTGTCTGGGAATATGAATGGAGGCTGGGAAAAATGGCTGGGGATAATCATGAGCTAAAAAAGTCCCAATGTAAGGAGGAGTCAGGAACGACAACAGAGTTAGTTTGCAGATGAAGATGAACTGAGTCTGTAGTTGGAGAAGGATAAAGAAAACGATGGATGGCTACAGCTGAAAGGAAAGGTGTCACAAAGTGTCAAGCAATTTCCCCTTCCTTTTTGGTTTGGTTTGTTTTTTAATTCTGAAATTCAGAAATCCTGGAAATCTTGAGATTATTTCCTTCTTTTAATCCCTCCACAAGACTTTTCACTACGATTGTGCTGTTACCCATCCTTTCATCAAATACAGCTTCCCTGTCCCAATGTTTCATTTCTCAGAGAGGTAGCTAGGAGGCATAGGAAGGTACTACAGCAATACCTGCAGCTAGCCAGTTAATTTGGCAATCAGCCTTCACAGATGACTTAATACATCTCAAGTTTTTGATCTTATCCAAACAATAACACAGCTTTCTGGATATTTCCTCCTGACGATCATGCTGGTTTATTCATATTTGTAAGGCAGTACTCTTCTAAATGGTTATATGGAAGAGAAAAAGAAGCATATATGCATGAGTCATGTTTATTATTCTCTGCATCACAATAGAACAACAGCTTTAGGGTGAAAGTGTTGATATAGGACTCTGGTGGTCCAAATTTAACTCACAATTTTCCTACATTCCTCTCTTCTAACTCAAACCAACGGCTTAGCTTTTTTGAGCCTCAGTTTGTTCATCTGTGAAACGAGGTGTATAAATCTGTCGGAGTTGTTTGTGAGACTACAGTCATTAATCTCAATTATGAGATCAAATATTACTGTGGGGAAAACTTTAAGAAAAGTAACTATAGGAGAATTCCAAGTAACAACAGGGCATAATTCTGATTTTCTCATAGAAAGAGAGTGACTACAAAACGAAAAGGGACCCTGCTTTCAGTTACGGATTTGAAATGAGCTTTCCTTCTCAACCTTGTGGGTGTGACTTTAGAAATGGCTGCAGCACTTCTCTTTTCCCATCAAACACATTTTCAGATCTCATTCATCTGTAAGTGAAAGGAAAAGATAAGGCATCCCATAAAACTGCCACAAGAGTAAAGCCACTGGTGATTGTTTGCTCTTCTGAAGAGTCTGTAATTTATCACCTTGTTTTTAGCCAAGTGCCATAAAAGCAGACAATGAAAATTACCAAAGAAGGGACAGACAATAAATAAAACAAGAGAAGTGAAAAAGAAGCAAAAATTAAGAGATGAAGACAGATTACCAGTGAACTTATTTTGGGGAGATGCAAGACAGCATCCTCTGTTTCTTTTCAGAACTTGAGGTCTCAGCAATAGAAAGTGAAAATGTTTCTTTGGGCTGATACAAAATGATCACCTGCCCTGTTTGCTCTAGCAACTACTGGAATTCACAAGAGCTGAATGAGCACTATATACTTTGGAACAGCTGCATGGGGTTTGGTCTGTGTGTATTATCTGAACACTGCTGGTAGAAATCTAAAGAGTTAAGGCCCTTGCATGGTAGCTAAAAACTGTGAGTAAACTGTGCTGCCATCACTTGAGTAATTTGGTTCAAATCAACTCACTGCCTGGATGAGTGAAATAAATGTTACTAAAATCTTATTATTTCACACAATTACCTCAGAGGCCAGTTCTTGTTCCCACAGAGTTCAAAGGTAAACGTGCTTTTAACTACAACAGGAGTCAGAACTTCTTGGTGACTGGTAGGGACAGCTGAAGAGCTTTGAAGCTGGAACAAAATGCACACAGCTATCACACACTGGTAATTATCTTGGCGCTATAAACGTTTACATATCAGCATGTGACAAACTGCATCGTAGGTATGATAATAAAAGAACTGAGTCCTTAACATGAAGGCCAAAATACAGTGTTTCATCTTAACAAAAATTGAGTTTCTCATTGAACTTCCTCTCCTGGTATTTTAATAGAGAACATGTAAGAATGGCACAATGCCATGCACGTGTTCTAGAGATATATATATAAATATTTAAGGAAATAAGCTGGTCGTTTCACAGCAGTATTTGGCCAGATAACAACACTATTAATACTCTAGTGCAACACGAGGCAGCCTGTAGCAGTTACCACACTCTGTGCTAAAACAATGGAGCCAAAAAAACTGAGATGTGTGACCTTCCAATGGAATGTGCAGTCCTTGGGAGCAGATATACATGACACTGAGTGTACGTTGCACACTCTTGTGGCATTTAGTTCCTTCCCATCAGCAACCACCATTCTGGGACTGTAAATCTCGGCATCCTTTTTGTCTCCTCTCAAGGCTATGCAGCAATTCAGACTCTTGAAGGGACACTGCAAGTTATTTCTTGCTCCAACTGTGCTCCTTTACAATTCCTGCCCCCCCGCCCCCCCAGTGCTGCTCTATCCTCCACAAACCTCTCAGAGCTCGTGTGTGGTTCCAAAGTGTGTGTGGCATTTTGATTTTCTGTGACTCCATTACAAGGTGTTGGCAACCTGAGGTTGGTTCTGTGCATGAACTGATCCCTGATTAAATCAATATGTGGGTTGACTAGTTCTAAAATAAGACTGGCTTGTTCCTGTTTACTTGTATTTAAATTGAAGATTCATGGTGAGGAGAAACTTGAAGTTACTTGTGTCCTTTTATTTTAATGGTGATGATTTCCTTAAGGATAACCAGGTCATACTACAGGTATTAAATCTGAACATCTCCTATTTAAATTGTGAGAGATTTGCTCATCAGAAGCTACCAGCCAAATAGAAGGAAATAAAAGCTGGAAACAGCGACCCTCTCCGTTTTCAAAAGAAATGCGGGAGCAGAGGGGCCTCAGCCGCCTCAGTTACCCTTTTAGCCCAACCTTTAAAGTGAATCCTGCTACAATAAGGAGTTAATAATGTCCTTATAGCCCCTGAAGCATTCCTTACACTGCTCCTGTCCCCCATATCCCTTCCAGTGAGCACTAAGGTCTTCAAGGCCCAAAGGAGAGAGGAGAGTGGCTCAGGACATGGGAGGAGTGCCAGGCAGCAAAGATCCAGCCCCTGTGCAGATCTCAGGAGAGAGCACTTGGGTTGATATACCAGTGGAATTACCAGTGTGACAGTCAGGGCTGTGCTGGAAGCAGTTGTGTACAGCTCAGCACAACCAGCCCTGAAAATCACCAGCAGTTCTCCAACCTGCTCTTAAACATCATTCCCAATGTTTGCTTTCTGCTGCAGCCCCTTTGCGTTATTCCCTCCCGAGTCTTCCAGGTCTCCCCTAGAACAGCGCACGACACATCAGACACGCACCATGGGCTGCACTTTCAGAAGTCCCCCAAAAGCTCTGGTGAGCGCAGACTGCCCCGATTTCCAGTTCATCGTATCCTATCTAGACTCAAGAGTTGGGAAAGTTCATGTCTGTCCATGTTGCCAGTTCTTGCACTTTGGGAATCTCAAGCAAATCAGAGAGTTCTCTTCATGCAGTCTACTCTCCTGCAAAAACTACGAGCCAACAACAAAAAGCGAAGCATAAATATACAGCAGTTCTCTCCTCCTACGCATTCCTATGCTGCTGAATTAATTCACATACAGTTCTTCAGTCTTCAAACAGAAAGCGCTACAGATCTGCTAAGGATCATGAGTCATGTGAAAGCAATCACTCCAACATAAACTCTGCTGGCTAAACTCTGCTTTCGGTTCAGAGAGATCTCATTTCTGTGGAGATGAGACCAGATCTTCAGCCCTACCAAAACCCAGCGCCAATGGCAGGTCAGCTGGGACAGACTTCAATGGTTCTGGAAACAAATCGTACTGATAGAAAAGATCTGCCCCAAATATTCAACAAAAAGAGAGCTATTTTTTCAGCCACAGTCAAAGTGCAGCACAATACAGAGCTATAATCCACACATTATACACAGTTATAATCCATTCTGGAATAAATTATGAGTTTTTAAAATCAATTGATTGGTCTTGATCAAGAAACAAAACAGCTCCTTTTTGGCTCGCACACACCTGAAAAACAACCTTAAAGGAGGCTTTCTCATTAACCTTCTGCCTTCCTAGTGCAGATATACAATGGGAAGAGCTTTCCTTTCACAGGAGAGAAAGGGTTTTTCTATTTTTTTTCTTTGGGTTTTTTTGGTTTTGCTTTTTTGGGGTTTTGTGTTTGTTCTGTTTTTTTAAATGAAGCTAGTCTTAGCATTATTGTGGCTATAACATATAAGCAGCTGTAAAGTCACTTTACTCTTCTGCTTTTGCTGAGACTACAAATTCATAGCCCAAATCTCAAATCAATTTTGTCCTCGTTAGCTTTAGATGTTAGCATTAATGAAAAAAACACCACAAAACCAACCAAAACAAAACTGAAGGACACTGGGTTTTTCTGCAAAGGCTGAAAAAAAGAGGTTTGCTTGGAAAAGAAGCACCAAACCAAGTGCTTTGGACCTACCAGTACAAATCTTTGGTCATTGCCTGGAACATTTTCTGAGCACACAACAAAACAGGATGTTTAATTCTCTTTTATTTCCCCAGAAAAGCAGATAGATCACTACCTGGTCATCCCTGTGCTCACAGCCTTTATGTTATTTTAAAAGCTAACCTGACTCGGAGATGGAGATGACAGATCACCCATTCCTCACAGCCACGGGAATGAAAGCGGTCTGTCATGGAGTGCAGGCAGCATCTCCCAATCTGCTAGGATGGCGCTGTGCCTGCTACCAATCTTGTGTTCCCAGTGTTTTTAATTACAGTCATCACTTAATGACCAGATTAGGGATATAACAGTCTGCAGAGCCATAAGTGACACGCCAGCCTTTTCCAGTTGTGGTGGCATACCAGGAGTCAAAGATTCTTTGGCATGAGAGGCAATGCTGGGACTCTGACCCTTTCACCTGCTTGCGAGACCCCCACTTTTCCTTGGGTTACAGGAATTAGGTGTTTCTTTGCTCATTTTCTGGAGATCCCAAGTCCTGTCATTCTTACTATTTGAAGAAACATTCCCACAATTGAAAAGTCCTATGCTGTTTTCCTTCACATTTTGATTTTTCATTAGGACCACGAGTGAAAGCAATGATGTAGTCTCAGGGAGGAGGGGGGAAAACTAATTAGGAGCTACTGGAGTGCAGTAGAGCCAACAAATTTATTTTATGAATGCAACACCAAGGACAAATAGTACAAAGCTCTCGCTTGCAATGCAGTCAGAAGCTGGCAGAAAGCTTAAGGGTCAGGAAGGCAAACAATTTAAGAGCAAACTGTTTTACAGCCTTTTATTGTAACACTCTGAAACAGGATGTTTCAGCCAAAGAATCTATTGTCCTTATGGAAGCAAGAAAGACATACAGGTGTATGGAACAAGTCAGCATTTTTATAAGGGACAAGCAGAAAGTATTTGCAAATATCACCACCCAGCTTTAACCATAAATTCATGCAGCTGCAAAGATTGGGAGAGGTAATTTAATTTTAACTAGGCTCCCAGTCCTATAGAACTAGTAACAAAATTCCAAGTTCTACGGGAATGCCACGGATTAGAGATTTTTTTTTTTTAAAGGTTGATACCTGATCCAGCCCTTCGGAGGCCCCTGAGTGTGCATAGTCCCAAGGACCAGGCTGGAAGCAGATCTCCTTAAAACGTACCTCCACACTTGCTGGGGAATCAGATTTGAATACTGAATTCTGATTTATCTGCTCAGAGAACGATGTCAGGACAGATACTCCTTTGTGAACATAAGTGCACCCATACTTTCAAATTGGGGTTACATCTGGGTTAAAGAGTGTTATAATTGTCCCAGGCCCAGTAAAAAGTGTCACATAACACAAATAAAGGTAGGATCCCCGTGTACAGAACGGATCTGCTGACAGATGCCTGGTGAGAACTGCCCTGAAAGGGCTATAAAAGCTAGAATTTTTCAAAAATCATAGCTATTTTCTCTATGCAAGGTGTATTTGCAGCTGGGGGCTCCCACGATGCTTCATCACAAAAGCTGTGGTTTTGAGATCACAGGACTGATCCTTCAAGGACAGGTACTTAAAAGAGGTTTTGGCTTTGTTAATAAATTAACTAGCAGCTCTGTCAGAATCCTCTGTATGTCTCCTGTGGACTCAATCCAATGGAATTAATTAGAAAGACTTCTGTTTGCTTAATGAAAATGAGACAAGACATAATTTATAACCTTGCTGTGAAAAAGAGTCTCTGGTTTTCCATCCAACACAAAACTATTTGAAACCAAGGAGGGTCACTGTGGTGGAAGAACAGTGTCTCCTGCAATGAACAGGGGCAGCTGTTTACACTGTTTAAGAAAGTTGAACAGAGACTTCACGGGGAACCTGTCTTTAAAATGTAAGGCCACAGGTAATAAAACTGTGCCTTTCAGCACTCTTTCACACTGCATCTAAACTTCCTTCAGTGTTTGCTCTGAATTACAGGATTCATCCAAAGATGATCATCGCTTTGCCTCAGCACAGGGAAAGGAAAGAAGACAAACTGCCCTCCTCGGAGTAGCTGTCATCAGCCAGCCAGATGGCAGACGATGGGCCAGAAGTTGCAGGAAACAGTCCAAGACAGACCATTGGTTCCTACACAGCCTCTACACCACAAACATCATCAAAATGTCACTGCTAAGGACTCTGACAGCCAAGGCACCAACAAAACATGCTCTACATGAGGATTTCTGCAACTATAATGAATTACCGAAAATCCTTCCCAAATGCAGCAGGGAAAAGCTTTGGAATGAGTAGATTGGTATATGTGATAACTATGGAGAACACAAGTGACCTTCAATTGCAGTGCATGTTGTATATATTTTAAGTATATACATAACAAATGATGTTTCACTAAATTGTATTTTCACAAAGTGTCCTGTTCATTCATAAAGCCTATTTTCTTTTTAAAAGAAAGCCAATGAGCAGATCCTTGACCAGCAGCACACCTTGCTCAGGTGGTGTACTTCACTGAGCTATACTAATTTCCATCCAAACAGAAACGCTGTGTGATGCTAGATTTAAGGATATGTTGTACAGTGGCTTCCGTGAAAACAGGTCTTGTTCTTCTAGGACTAACATATTTTTCCATTCTTTAATTAGAAAGACCATCTTCCATGCTGGAAGAACATACGCAGAACATCCAGAGCCTCTACAAGCATAACTTTACTCTTCATTTATGTATTTTTTCCTTTATTTTTAAAATGTTCTCTTACAAACACCGTTGCAGGGTAGGGTAGTTGTCAAACCAGGAGATCTAAGACCCTAATGAACATCACTGCTCTAGTGGCTGCACATGTGCTGACTAGTTCTTCTAGCTCAGCTCCCAGCAACCTGCTATCAACTCAACCCCACCGGTCCCTTTCAGTAAGGTGTTGTTTGTAAATTGATTTAAGAATTAGCATACATTTTGTTCAGAAGAACTGAGAAGTATTGAACAAATTGTAATCAAGCTATTTGGATGTCTTTCCCATCATTGCAGGAAACAGAGTCACATCTCAGCTGGAGCAACAGTGTTTTAATGGTGGAAACAAATTCACGTTTATTACAATGCAAATGGCAGAGGAAAAAACCCTTTTTTTTCCAGTGGCAGGTGAGTTTGGCTGATCAGAACACAACTGGACCAAAGGAGACACTGCCTGAAGCATCTAGGCACTGTTCCCAAAACCCCAAACCTGTTCTCCTCTCATGGGGATCTTGTGAAAAGAACTAGAAACACCCATCTGTTAAGTCTGTGCTGTCAGGAAGATGTCACACTTGCTCTTTGACATCACTAGAAGTGGCTGATAATGAAAATCAATGGTGATTCATAAAGACATCCCCTCTTCTAAGAATAATGGAACTGCAGGTTGTGTAATCCAGAGATTTACTTAAGGAACATCCCCAGCACTCTTTTATCTGATCATAGTTCCCAGAGCTTTTCTCCACCTCCCTTTCCCTCCCAACTTTAGGACAAGCATCCTTGATTAGCATGGCCCTAATAAGATGCTTCATTCAAAAAGAAAGTGGAGGGTGGGAAGGTAGTCACTGAGGTGTGGCTGGTGAATTAAGAACTGAAAGGAGGAGGGAGTAGAAATGGATCAGAAAGATGAGAAGCTGAGATGGTCCTGTTTGCTGCCTGCACAGTAAGAAGCTGGAGAGAGAGCTGGGCCACAGCATGGGCACTGCACCACTGTGTATGGCTCCAGGGAACAGAGGGCATAGTGCAGGTAAGGAATGTACTTACAGCTTAAAGCCTCCACTCCTGATGCAACAAGACCATTACATTCAGTAGTTTGAAGTGCTTTCTGCTCAAAACCTCAGAGCTGTCCAACTTCAGTGTTTTGAAGCTTGCTTCTCCACTGAGATTCTGGAATAATGTAAGAAAATATGTAATAATGTAACATTATCATGTCATACACCTTAGCAGACACCGAAGCTGTATCTAATGTATCTCTTACAGGTTTCCCAGCTTCTGACCAAGGTAGCCTCTGAAAAAGGAGAAAGCAGTGGGCATATCCCTGCCTTCCAGCTGTCCTTGGTGTTTTAAATCAGAAATCAAGCAAGCTCAGGCTTCACCCAGATCCATGTTTTATTTATTACAGTATCACAGCAGTACTCGGGGACCCAGCCATGAATCAGAAACCCATTACACTATCTAGCAAGCAAACACATAACAAACAGGTCTTCAAACACTTGTCATTTATCAGCAGCGATGTTTTAGAACTACTTTGCCTGGCAAGACAGGGTTTAGTGTGAAAAGCAGGGAGAGATGCTTCTCCCACAGATGGGACAACGCTTTTCCCAGAGCAACTCTGGGCGCTGGGGCCAGAGGCAGGATGAAGCACAGCCTGGCTGGCTGCATGCACGGGACGGGCGCCAGGGAGTTTCCAGCATTAAATACCAGATTTTTAAATTTCTTTTTTGGTTAAATCAATACAACACCTTGGAGTACAGATCCCAGCGACGAGAGTGAGCCACGGCTGCGGGGAAAAGGCCACAGCGGGCTTAAGAAAATAACAACGCTATTACTGAGGCAGGCGAGCTTATGGCTGAGGGTTACGAGTAACCAGCTGCTACTGCTTGCAGGAAGGCGGCAAGGCAGAGCCAGGCCTGACCTGCTTCCCCCACTCCCCTCCGTCGCTGCCTCAGCTGCAGGCCCAGCCCGCCGCGTCCTTCCCGCCCTCACAGGAAGGCTGGCGGCCGGACTTGTTTCTCGAAGGAGCGCCGCCGCCGCCTCAGAGACATCCCCTTCCCGCCCCCTTGGAGGCGGAGGGTTACTGAGCGCAGTGCCGGGACTGCGTAGGGGGGTGGGGAGTTCTCGTCTTCCCGCGGCGGATCCGTTGCCTTCGGTTCGCTCCCGCCGCTCCCCTCCGTTCCCTTCTTCCTTCGACAGCGCCTCACCTCAGCCCGCCGCCTCGCCTCATTCCCCTTGCTCCATCTGCTCCCCTTTACGCCGTCCGCTCCCTCTTCTCGGCGGGCTGGGGCTGCGTCTCCGCGTCGGCTTCCCCCTCAGCCTGGAGGCTCCCAATATGAACGGCATCGTCTGCGCTGAGAGGCACCAGGTACGGCCGGGCCCCGGCGGCGGGACGTCCCGGCGGGCGGCCCAGGAGCGGCCCGTGCCGGCTGGGAAGGGAAGGGCGGCGGCGTAGCGGGGAGGGGAGGCCGGGGCGGGGGGATGTCTGGGCGCAGAGACCACGAGGTGAAGGCGGCCGGGCCGGCCCTGCCGCTCTTTGTTCCCGGCTCGGCGCTGGCGCTGGGGGTGGCGGCGGGCCGGGCCCATCGGGCGCTCTCCCCCCCGCAGCCCCGGCCGCAGGCGCAGGAGCCCCTCTGGCTCCGCGGCTAACCGCCGCCCGTTCGGAGGCGGTTTCTCTGGTGCTGGCCAAATTTCCCGAGCCGCCACACTCGTGGAGGCGAAGTTGTGCAAATGGCCCGGGGTCGGGCTCCTTCCTCCCGCAGAGCGGGGCTCGGCGGCGCGGCCCTGGCCCCGCCTGGCACTAGCAGCCGGCGGGGACGCCGCGTAGCCCCCGGCGCCGGAAACCAGAGGCTGCCCCGAGCGTGGCTATCGCTCCAAGGTCAGGCGTCGCCTGCCCGCCTCTCCGAGCGCCGCAGCCCTGTCGCGGCTCCTTAAACCGGCGGGGCGGAACCGCAGAATCCCTGGGCTTCGGGTGAAGACACCGGCCGCTGCGGGCCGAAGCACATGTGCTGACAGCCGGTGTCATGGCCCTCCCTGTCCTCTGCACCAGTTCTGGGGAACGGGAGATAACGCGGTGAAAGCAGCGGCTGTCAGCCCGCCTTGGTGCTCCCGGGGGGAGGTGAGGAGTTTGGCTGACCCGAAGAGTTTTTGTGGCGGAGGTGAAGTTCAGCATCACCTGCTTGCGCGTCCAGATTTCCAGCAGCCCTGGAGAATTTTTCAGAGGTAGAAAATACCTTGGCAGCTTCGGTGTCCCTTCAGGCAGGATTCCCGTAGGCATAAAAGCTGAACTGGTGGAAAAATGTTGATGAAGTGGGAGGCAGGGCATCAGGGTTATTTACTGAGAAGGAGGACTCTTCCAGACGCTCTCGTTAGAAACTCGTGGAAATTCAGTATCATGTCACGCTCCTTTTTTATTGTGGTTTGCGAAGGAGAGGTGGCTGGCTGGGTTTTGGGGTTGGTTTTTTGTTTGTTTGTTTCCAGTGATAGGTGTTTATTCTCCTCTGTTGGATATCTGCAAAATAAGAAACCAAGCAGGATGTGCTGCTTTGATGGTGGCGTTGGTTTAATTTTAGAAAGCGGATTTTTGTAGCCACAAGCCTAACTCCTGGAGCAACACTTACAATACTTTCCAGTTAGGAAGCAGTACTTTTCGCTACTCTTAAATAGGTCTGATATTTTCCTCAGCTTGAGCAGGAGATGGTAAAAAAGGCAAAAGCTGGTCAGAATGGGTGTGGTGGGGTGGGTGGGAGACAACAGGAACATGCAAACAAAAAACCTGCCGGTTTGCTCTTTTGACAGATGTTTCAAGCACTGTGCAAGGTGTGTTACTAGAAAAAAAGAAACAGATGTGGAAGGGAAAAGGAAATAGCTTTTGAAGATTAAAGATTCATGGATTTTTCAGAGGACATGTGAGGCAGAAGGTAGAAAAAGAGGTGTAAAAATGGTTACAACAACAGAAAAGGTATAACGTGGTGAAAAAGAGGAGGAAAAACAGAACCAATGTGGATGGGAGGGTGAGAGGAGATATCAAGGGGAAACAGCCTCAGGCTGTGCCAGGGCAGGTTCAGATGAGTTGTTAGGAAAACATTTTTCACCGAAAGAGTTGCCTGGAACAGGCTGCCCAGGGAGGGGTTTGAATCACCATCCCTGGATGTGTTTAAAAAAAGGGTAGATGAGGTGCTCAGGGATATGGGTTAGCATTGGACAGGAACGGTTGGACTTGCTGATCTTAAAGGTCTTTTCCAACCTTGTGATTCTGTGATGTAAGGAGCAATGCTAAGACTCCATGGAACAGTGTGTCAGAAGTGTGGGGCACAGCCTTGGAAGTGAAGACTGACTGGGCAGGCAGCTGGTATATCACAGCTGAGGGCTCAGGTTGGAAGAGCAGTAATATTCAAGTGTAAAAGCTGCTTCTCATATGTTTTTTAAGTCTATGTACATAAATGTGTGCTTGAAAGAGCTCTCTAAGGCTTGCTCTCTATAGAGGACAGTCCAAGTATTACACCTTCTTGGACTGCATGTAAAAGCTTTTGGAAAGTGCTTAGTCCTTCCCCTTCAATTCTTAACTGATGACAGCAAATATTCTCTCCCTGTCTTTCCTCACTGTGGGATGGGAGCACAGCTGAGGTGGATTTGCAAGTGAAATGGAATAAAATACAACGATTTTGTTCGTGAGTCTCAGTTCTCGATGAGATGAAATCTTAAGTGCAAAACAGCTGAGAAGTAAATATGCAAACCAAAATGGTACAAATTCTGTGACTCCCATCTTTAACTTCCTGGTGCACAGAAACTGAGCCTGTTTAGTGGTGTGAACTGGCTTGGTCTGTGATACTTTGCCCAAATGCAAACCCAGACGTGAAAAGATCGTGTTTGTTAACCATAGATAAATGCTAATGTATGAAAGGAAGTTTTTGAAGCATCTGGTTTTATTTTATGGTATGGGTTAATGGACTCTTGAGTAGTCATAGGTGTGACCTACATTTCTTCTCACATGCACTGTGAAAAGCTAGGAAGCCCACAGCAGCTACAATTCACTAACTGTGGTGTTAAATTCCATTTTTGTTTGACTGGATCAAGTGTCTGTCATTGTATCAGCTTAAAATAAAACGATTAAAAAGCATCTTCCCTCAAGTTAGTGTTTTACTCGTGGGTTGAACAGGAATCTGATGAAAAATGACCACTAAACAAGGCCTTTGCTCACTTTTTAAATGAAAGAACACGTGGAAGGTACCAACGGGGTGGGGTTAAGGAGGGAGCTCTCAAGTGGGAGGAAAAATGAGTCGTACCTGTGTTGTTATGTCATGGGCAAGGTGACTTTTGCCTCGGTAGGAGACTCCGGTACCCTGCCTGAGACCACAGCTCGTGCATCCTCTGAAAGTAGCTTTGTACCAGACAGTTTTTGGATAACTGGTTTTAGATCTTGGAGAAATTCAACAGGAATCATGCTGCAGGTTTTCCAGATGTTTGGAGGGTTTTCTGCAGGGAACAAGTGTTTGAAAAAAAAAACAAACCTGGGATGGACAGATCCTAAATTCTAAACACAATTAGCAATTGAAAATGTGTTAATTGTGACATTTATTTGCTCTTGTAACTGAGCTAATCATATTTCAGTAGT
The DNA here is from genome assembly GCA_022605575.1 of Laterallus jamaicensis coturniculus. NCBI lineage: Eukaryota > Metazoa > Chordata > Aves > Gruiformes > Rallidae > Laterallus > Laterallus jamaicensis. The sequence continues at coordinate 11,495,037 of JAKCOX010000007.1, forward strand.
ATTTGTGTTTGCAAGGTGTGTGTAAGAGGATAGTGTGGTGAAGGGCAAGAAGACTTAGTATCGTTATTTAGGTGAGTCGTCTTAGGCATATCTTAAAATGTATCCACAGAGAAATGGAAAGGTGAGTTCCAGAGGGGGCAATGTCTCTTCTGGACTCAGTTACATGCCAGAGATTCATCCCTGGAGTTTGTTACGAGCTATGAGTCTTTCATGGCCCAGTGGTAGGTATACATAGCAAATGAAAAGCTCTATACATGAAACACAATTGTAAAACACAATTATGGTTAAATGAGCAGCTGGGCAGATAGTTGGTACTGTTGTTCCCCTGTTTGGGTACAGCCATGTCACTGGGTCACAGCGTGGGAATGAGTCATGCCTTCTGGCCTGTCTCAGTCCTCTGTGGAATTACACCTAGCATGATCAGCACTTGATCAGAGGTGGTGCCAATGGGCTCAGCACCAGTATGGATTTTTAATGTCAAAACTAGAAGGGAAGTACAGAGTCTACCTATCACTTTTTGCTTTGCTTTAAAAATATGTGCAGGAAATAGGACTGTTCAAGCAGGAATTTTTCCAAATCTGGTGTTCCCACTTTGGAATGCCAGTTCTGTAGCATTAACCTGTAAATAATCACATTTTGGTGGTGCTTGAATAGTAATCATTTCAGAGGCATTGGACCTAGTTGGCAGTGATCTGTGAAGATCACTCTTGGTCTAAATACTTCAAAGTCCTGGAAAATTAGAAAAAAAAAAGCCCAAAACCCAGCTCTTGACAGTTCTTGTTGGTGTGAGCTAGAAGGGAGTGTAAGCATGGGGGAATAAGGGTAACAACAAGGTTATTATCTAAATAACTTTGCATTTAGCTTAAAATAATTTCTGAAAGGAATTTGTTTGCAGGACCTGTTTATAACCTTGAGGGCAGAAACTGCAGCATTCTCAGCTTTCATTGGATTTTGGGTTTTGTTCTAGCAGTAGTACACCCAACCAAAAAGCATGCAGGAAGCCCTGAGGATGCCAGTGCTGCTTAATGCCATTCCCAGGAGTAACATTAGCCAGGGGTCACACATGCAGTATTGAGGCTTTGCAGCAATAATTAAGACATTTGAATTTGTAGATACTCAGATGGCACAATACTGTTAGGTACATGGTTTGGACCTCAAGCCCAGCAGAGGGCTTTAAAAGACAAATCTTCCATTTCAAGCCAGAATTATTTGGATGTCCTTTATAGGTCTTGAAGGTGATGAACTTCAGACAAAGTTGAAATGTTGCACTTGAAATTAAGTTCTTCTGTTAGAGCAGAACGTCGCAAGACATGCCCAGAGATGCAAACTGAGTGAGGGTGATTCTGGAATTTATTTGAAGTTGTTTGAATAGTTGTAGTGTAACTCGAAATCTCCCCAGAGAGTGGGTATTGGTAATGAGCAGCAATATTGCATAGGGAAATGTGTAATGTGATGTGTGAGCAGACCAGTAGCCTGTTTGAACCATGGTTGCAGCGTGCATGCAGTTTGCTTTGGTAGGTACAGAGTAGTACCCAGTTAGCAGCCACGCTTCCTGGAGAGAGCTGGTGGATGAGGAGAAGCTGGTTTAAAACCAGCCTGAGCAAGGTGGATAATTGGATGTGTGATGTGTCACTTTCTGCCCGGAACCAAGCAAGTGGTGGCTGGGTTGGTCCCAGGCTTCTCACCAAAATGGGCTGACACTGCACGGGTCACCCAGTGCCGCTTCTGCCTGACCCTTGGCGCTTGTCTCCCTTGGTTCTCCTGTTTTAAATGCCCACTATAGTTTGCATTTGGCAGGGTAAGCCTGGCCACCCTGTCCACAGCTGAGACAGCAGGTATAAAATCTGAAATAACAAAGTCACATTTCTGTAATGATAATTCCATTGTGGAAAACTTGAAGCATAACTTTAATAGCTGCTTGTAACTTCTGATGGGTTAATTTGTGGCAACACTTGTATTGAAATAATACCTCTGCATCTTTGAAAACAGGAAGTTTGAAGTGAAACGTTTTGTGTGTGTTAGAAACCCACATGGTTATACTAGTTGTACCAACAGGAGAGGAAGTGCTGGCTTCCAGATACTTAGTGAACTAATGGCACACAGAGATTGGGTCCGTTTCATAATGTGCCTGTACAGTTATAAACCAACATACCATGGACATCTTTTCCTAGCTGGGTGTGATGTAGAAAGTCATAGTACAGGTACTACTGTTCCCTTAGCCCTCCTTGTGTTCAGGGGTGCTGCATTACCAACGCTGCTGCCACTCTGTGTGTGTCTGTTGTAGTAGCCGAACTTAATTAACATTAATTGTCTCTACGCAGCTGAAATGCCGTGTCTCTGGGTTGCAAGGAACTGCTAAGGGTGGGAGTGGTTCTCCTGTGGAACATGTATGTTGTGGGGTAATGCCCCCTGCTGCTCTGAGAGAGACACAGGGAGGTACAGCTCCTGCCCAAGCGATGCCTGTATAGGTGCTGTCCTGGCAGTAGGGTCACTAGGCTCTTGTCCCTACGATCTTGGTGACTTTTAATTTTCGATGAGGAGAAAGGAGCTGCGTGTGTTTTTAGGGAACCTGATTCCCAGCGTGGCATTTAATCTGTAGATACAGAAATAGTTTTGGAACTGTGGTGGGGAAGTCAAGTGGATGAAGTGATTGATGTTTTCCTGAGGTGGCATCAGGGTCATGGAAAGTTCCAGATTGGGTGTTCATTGCCTGTTCCCTCCCTGCTGCTCCTCCTCCCCTTGTCCCCTCCCCAGAAAAGCACAGCATAAACAGCTCACTCGGGTGCAGAATCCCAGCAAAGCTACCCCAGTCTGCACTGCCAGTGCAGAGCTTGGCCACAACTTCACCAGTTCTGTTCACAGGGTAGCAGAGACGCTTTTTAAGGAAGTTGTCATTGAAATTGCCATTTCTGACTTTATAATTTTTTTGGAAATACCGAAGGCTGGAGACATGCCCAGTCATTTCAGAGATGTCCTTAATCCGTCTTCAGTTCATTTTAGGCATTCAGTAGAAGAAGGATATAAGTAGATGAGTACAAGAAAAGCAAAAGGTAGGAGGCAAGTGGATTGGTTTCTTTTTAAAAATGTAGTAATTCTTGTTTTCTTACTTAATAGCTGCCTACTTGTGTAATCAAGCAATAGTGTTCTAGGTATAAGAAGTGTGGAAGGTTAGAGCTGGTAAGGGATTGCCTAAAAATGGGATTCTGCTGTTCTAGCTTTTCCTTTAAGCACTGATTTAGCCACTGTCTTGTCTCCGTGGGTATAAACATTGATGTTGCTGACCTCTTGTTAGGCTCAGAACACATTGGTGACAGGATGGAATCTTTGAGGCTGTTTTCTTTTTGTAAAGAGAAACTTGTTTGGGTCTGGAGCTTCTACTTTAAGAGATTATTAAAGTTTCATCTGAAACATGTGATAGTACTATCTACTGCCCTCACTTGATAACTTCTCCTTTATTGCAGATTATGATGCATGATTATCACAGAAGAAATTCATGTCTATAGCTCTTAAGGACTTTATTACATCATCTTCAAGCCTGATAGTTTTGGAACCCATATTGCAGCTGCAAAGACACATCTACTTTTGCATTTCAACAAACATCTTCCCTACCAGACGATACTGAAACTGAAGTGCTCTGGTTTAACACGTGATACCATTGGATTATTTTAAGATCTCCCAGTTAAAAATTCACAGTAATATATTTGCTAGGTAAGTTGATACTGTTAGCCATGTATACAATAGTTAAAGTCACCAGATTTCAGCAGAAGTCCTTTTTTTTTTAATAAAACACCACAAATGAACACATACACAAGTGGGTAATGATCTTTCTTACAAAGATAATTATTGCCAGTTTAGGATCAAATGCTTTCAGTAATTTAAATGGATTAACACTAGAATTATTTTTGTGTGGGGCTTGCTGTTTTTATTACTGATTTTTCCTATCTGCCTTTTCTATTTTGAGGGGGGGGGGGGTTCTTGTTCACTCTGATCTTTAGAATTTTCTTTAAGTCAAGATGCAAATATAGGTTGTAGCTGGCAACATTAGTAGCATCCCCCATATTCTTTTCTCACAAATTATCAAGGAAAGTATGCTTTTGTGTGTATTAGCAACTCAAATTTGATTACATTTTTAAAAAATTATTATTTGAAATTCATTAGGATACTTTGGGGTCATATTTTAGTGTTTTTTAATTAGCTTCCTATTTGGAAAGCAGACTTCTCCTAAAAGTGCTTAACTGAAAATCAGTGAACTAAGGAGTCAGTTAAACAAGCTATACAATAGCTGCCAAATTCAGAAGTTAGTTTCCTGAAGTTACCTTTCCAGTCTTGGTCCAGTTTACCTGAGGTGGTATGCTTCGATGTGGGTCACATCTCCAGGAGAGGTTGTTTTAGCTTCATGATGACTTAAAATACACGGTGGTTCTTGGGAATGTGTTTAATTCTGTCTGTTTTGTTGGTGCTGATGTTCTTCCTTGACTTTCAGGTACTCTAAAATATTTAATTAAACAAAAACTATTTCTATACCTATCCCACTGCATGAGTTACTTTAGATTATTGGCTCTTATTTTTGCAAAATGTGAGGCTGACCAGTATGACAGAGTTGTTGGAGTGAGTAGAAAATTGTGCTAAATCTGATTGTTATAGAGGGGAGTAAAGCTTCCTGTGTCATCTGGTGGTCTTCCATCTTGCTCCCAGAGAGAAAGCATGGGTTCAGCATGGCGTCTTGGAGTTGGTACCTGCTGAAGTGATATGGATAAGTTAAAAGTTGAAAATTATGGCCTTAGTCTTAAAAAAATCATTAATCTGGTCAATTCAGAGGACCGTTGTCAATGTGTACTCATCAACAGGAGCATTCTTCTAGGCTTTTTGTGGGGAGGCCCTGGCACAGGGTATCCAGAGAGGCTGTGGGAGCCCCATCCCTGGAGGTGTTCAAGGCCAGGTTGGATGGGGGTTTGGGCAACCTGGTCTAGTGAGAGTGTCCCTGACCATGGCAGGGGATTGGAACTAGATGGGCTTTGAGGTCCTGTCCAACCCAAAGCATCCTGTGATTCTGTGAATGTTTGTTTGCAAACAGTGTGCTTACAGCATTTCCGTGCTGAAGCAAAACGTTGTATCTTAAAACTTCACGCATTCTGCTTTCAGGCAGACCAACACCAAAATGATTCCTAATGGATATTTGATGTTTGAAGATGAAAACTTCATCGAGTCATCTGTTGCCAAACTAAATGCCTTACGTAAGAGCGGTCAGTTCTGTGACGTCCGCCTCCAGGTAACTTCTTCCAGCCTGAGTATGGTGATTGAACGCGGTGGGGGTTTTGTTAGCACTGTGTTAATACCCTGTGTCTCAGTGATTGTGAGCTGTGAGATTTTACAGTCTGTTTTTTCGGGGGTGGGGGTGGGGGGTGTGTGATGACAGGGGGTGGGAATAAATCAGATATACTTTGAGAGACCCGATGCTAACTTTTTTTTTTAATATATAAATTTGAGACTATTGATTTGAAAAATTGAACTGCGACATTCACTTGAGTGTAGCCCTTTATACTATTAAAATATAAACATTATTTAAAAAACTTCTTACCAGCATGTGGAATTCTTCTTTGTGTTTAAATAAAGGTATGTGGGCACGAGATGTTAGCGCACCGAGCAGTGCTAGCTTGCTGCAGTCCCTACCTGTTTGAAATCTTCAATAGTGACAGTGATTCTCATGGGATTTCTCATGTTAAATTCGATGATCTCAATCCAGAAGCTGTTGAAGTTCTGTTGAATTATGCCTATACTGCTCAGTAAGTAGTGTTCTAGAAACTAGAGTGAGTAGGGTTGATTTTTTTTTTTTAATTAAAAAAAAATCAAAATAACCAAGATAAATCAATTTCTTTAATAGGTTAAAAGCTGATAAAGAACTGGTAAAAGATGTATACTCTGCAGCAAAGAAGTTGAAGATGGAGAGAGTTAAGCAGGTACGGTTCTCAGCTTGTCTGGAAGTTATTGTGCTTTTCCAGGCTGACAGCAATTATGCTTTTTGGTGTTAATGAGACAAAAAAATGATTATTCTCTGGAAAAGGGACTCAGTGGATGAGCTACTTTAGATGTTGATGAGCATTGTATCGATTTGGGCGACATCAGTACGTGTTGCTTCCAGTCACTTTAACTTGGTGCTGTGGGGTTCTCTCAGGTCACGCCTCTGCAGATAGAGCACAGGAGTTGCGTGCTGGGCCAGATAATTCGGACACATAGACATCTTACCTCCTTGTAAACTAAGATGCAGCCTTTTCCCTTACAAGGTCTGTGGCGACTACTTGCTCTCCAAGATGGATGTTCAGAGCTGCATCTCGTACCGAAACTTTGCAAGTTGTATGGGAGACTCGCGGTTGTTGAACAAGATCGATGGCTACATCCAGGAACACCTCTTACAGATCTCAGAACAGGAAGAATTCCTCAAACTTCCACGGTTAAAGGTTAGCTTAAGTTTGTAGGCTTCCTTCAGGGGCACGATTTCCAAAAAGCAACCCAAGAAGCAACTGTAACAGCTTCCTTTTGGGGAGCAGTAAAACAGGGTGTGCTGACTCTCACCAGCAACATGAAATTTCTGACTCTGTGACCTGTAACCATAGAGAATACATACTGTCACCGTGCCTGAGCGTCAGAGGTAACTGTGGTGGGACGTAAGCATGCTCCCAGGTTTCAGGAACACAGGGTGAAAGCTCCTCAGGTGGCGTTCTCTAGCTCTGCTGCAAAGGAAGAATACTGATTGCTGTGCACAGGTAATGCCTGTAGAGTAAATCCTCCTTTCCTCTTCTGATTCAAGCTTGAAGTAATGCTGGAAGACAATGTCAGCCTACCCAGCAACGGCAAATTGTACACAAAGGTAATCAACTGGGTACAGCGCAGCATCTGGGAGAATGGAGACAGCCTGGAAGACCTAATGGAAGAGGTTAGTCTTTAAGAAAATGGGGTTCCATTATTTTTTTTTAAGTCAATATGAAGGATGATCCCTTTTTTCTTTTGATTTTTTTTTTTTTTTTAACTATGACCCTAAAGAATTTAAATTTTACTGTAGGTACCCCTAAGCTGAGAAACTAGGGGGGTGTTCAGGTGAGCTGAATGAACTGTTCAGTCTGGTCTTCCGCTTTCCTTTTTTTGCTCACTACGTGCTGTAGTAACCTCAGAGTGGCGTGTACCTTGCTTTAGAATTGGGGAGGTGGTACTGAAACTTGCCAGTAGATTCTTGATGTTTTCCTTTGCAGGTTTTGCTTGTAATTGTGAAGTAGGTAAAAAGCTTCTAATGGTTGTTCCTCCCCGTTGATTTATCTCCCCATAGGTTTATTAACAAAACTAGGATACCAAGGCTGAAGAACCAAGAAGAAACCTCAAGTGTATTGACACGTACAGAAGCAGCAGTCCTGCCCCAGTTCTCCTAAGAAAATCCGCTGTGGGCAGAGAACGATGATGATGATTTAATGGTGTTTACTTACTCCTTTACAGGATACATTCTTTTAAAAGTTGTGTGTTATTAAATGGCTTTGCTCATGAATACTAATACTAGATGTAGCCTGGGCAGTGTTTAATGGAAAAATTAGTGGGGAGTCAAAATTTTTAATTGGCTGGAGCAAATGGAGTTTACCAAATCCCATGGAAACATCAAAATTTTCCCAGTTTGTTACTATGAGCACGATTAGATCTTCAGAAACACTTGTATAGGCAAAAGTACATGTTGATGCTGTCGTATATTCTCAATTTATTGGAATTATTATTATTATTATTCTCAATTATTTGGAATAACTCATTTTAAGAGCTTTGATCATGTTGAAATTCAGATGCAGTTCACTGAAACAGTTGCATCTGATGTTAAGTTGTGGACAACAGTTTCCTCCAGAACTTTCTGTGTTGTCTTCCCTCCTCCCCGTACCTTTCTCTTGGAGTCCACATTAACTTTCTTTGGATGGAGATAAATGACGTGTATCTTTCAAAGCAGAAAACTTGTTTGCGGGGATCAGGAAAATGCTTGCATGAGATTGTGAACTTGTGTAATTCTGCAAATTAATGTGCCTCTTGCTTGTCTAATGTTTCTGTGCTGGAAAACCAGTAGAAGGCCTTGGAAAACGAAGATTTCTCTCAAGCTGAGAAAGTAAGGAACCTTCATCCAATGTTTGAAGATGTGCTACCATGACATCTGCTTCCTTTTAGTTTTGTCATTCGGCTAGATTGAGATGAGATGACAAGCAGTATGCTGGCGACTGCCTTTTGCAATCTGCCTGTAGCTAAGTAGCGCTGGAGACAGTAGCCACATGGGTATTCTGTTGTTGTTTTTGCAGGTTCAAACGCTGTACTACTCAGCTGATCACAAGCTGCTTGATGGAAATCTGCTAGATGGACAGGCTGAGGTGTATGGCAGTGATGATGACCACATTCAGTTTGTGCAGGTACAAATTGCAGACAGTCTGAGGTAACTCCCAATAGACTGGAGCAGTTTACAGCACACCTGAAGTCTTGTGTACCGTAGCGGAGAAAGCAGCGGTCGCTTTCACGGAGACATATTGGGACAAAAGTGTCTTTCTTGAAGCAGCTGGAGGTGATGATTTTGGGTCTGCTGCCGGTCTTTTGGCAGACAGGCTCACATAGCCTTTGCAAAACAGACTGTGTGAGGTTTGACTGCAAAATACACCATAGGCTGCTAGAAGGAGGAGGTAGAACAGCAGTCAGCTAGCTGTAGCAAGTCAGTGGTGTCTTTGTAGAGACATTCAGGAGGCTGTAAAGAATCACAGTCTGCTTGGCTTGTGGTGGAGAATGGCTTACACATTGGATAGATTTTGGCATGGGAAAAGGTTCCCAACATAAGTCCTAATCCTTGAGCTTTGCCAGCATCCACTTCTTTTGTTTCGCTGCACTAGTTATGTGCAAGAAAGGTTTAGAAAAGCAGCAGTAGAAAGCTTCTACTCTAGAGACAGCCAGTGCTCCACTGCAGTTGTACCGTGTGCTTCCTGAGATGATTTCTTGTTTAGTTGTAGCCAGATGTCACGATTCTCCTGCAGAACATGGAGCTTAGCACAATGGAGGCTGTTCAGGAAACAGCTTAAACAGGGGTTGATAGATGTAAATTATCAATTACTTTATACAAATTATGGCTGTTTATATCTTCTCAGCAAATTTATTGTAGTATTTTAACTCGTAACCATGGAATGTGCTGATATAAAAGTATATGCTTAATTTTTAGCTGCTGTTTAGATAACCCTCTCCATCCTGGGGGAACACAGATTGTAGAAGTGAGAAGAGAATCCAGTTCATTTTTTCCAGTTTCTTAACAGTTTTTAGTAAGCCTTTGCAGCCTTCATCACCTTTGGGTGCTACTCCTTGTCATGCTTGATAGCTGAGGTGAATGTTCAAAAAGCTCATTTTCTAGAAATAAGGTCCAGAGTTCTCAACTGTTACAAAATCCTTTCTGATGGTAGGAATTGCCAACTTGAGAAGCTTTAAACAGGTGAGGGAATTAGCACCAGCAAACCTGTAGATGACAGTTCCGAACAATTTTAACTCTTTAATCCTGAGTTTGTAATTTCTGTGACTGTGGAGGTAATTCAGGGATCAGAGAATGAGCTCGTAGTTGGGTGAAGGTTCAGAAATAACAAAAACGCCATCCATGGATGAATTGGTTTTCATGGTGAGCAAATAGAGCAATCAAACTGCTCTGTATGAGGTTGCCTGTGAGTTGGATGATGTAATTTGGAAGTCTTAGGACAGTTTCTGTGGAGATGGGACTCTGGGGAACTGTGCAAGCACTGTGGACTTGGGGGTGTGGTCACAACCTGGCTGCTCCAGGGAGCAGATGGGATGTTAACGTCTTGTGTTCGGTTCTTGGGATTCAGGAAAAGTCTGAACAACCCAACCAACTGTGGGGTGCAGGCTGAAGTGTGAAACTGGGGGTGGCTCGAGCAGAATAATGTGGTATGAATTTAACTGAAGCAGAAAAGGAAGCAGAGATCTCCCCGTTAGTGGGAAGTATCAAGGGATTAAAATCCAAGCAGCAGCTAGTCAGAGCACAGAGAGGAACTGAGGGAAAATTAATTTGTCTTTGGGGAATGAGGAGAATAGTTAATTCACTTCCAGACAGCGTTATCTAATTAACTCAAGTTCCAGAGACAGAGCTTGTGAGAGAGGCTCCTGGTTTGCAGACAAGTTCTCACCAAATGGATGGAGGTTGTCCTTTGGATTGGAAAATCCTGCTAGTAATGAGTAGGGTCTTGGAGGAGTTGGAGCTGACTTCTGGTCAGGTGTTGTGAAGGTATGGTCAGAGGGTGAAATGAGTACCGAGGTGAGGTGTAGGATGGGGTTTGGCCTCTGTTGTTGAGATGTTGTGTTGGTAACTGAGGTGTGCTAAAAATGATGCTCTGCAGAGGTGGTAGAACAAGTGTTCTCTTGAACGTATTAGCTCAGAGAAGCAAAGGTAGCAGGAGGTGCAGTCTCTGGCTAGGTTTCTGTAGCTGCCTTTTGATTTTGCAGAAGAGGCCACCACGTGAGAATGATCACAAGCAGATTAGTAGCAGCTCCTCTGGAAGCCTTTCTCCAAATGCTGCTGTTCAGAGTCCTAAACACGAGTGGAAAATCATTGCTTCAGAGAGAACTTCAAGTGAGTAACTGGGGAGGGCCTTGTCTAAAAGCTGCGCCTGGTGCTATGTCTCTCACTCCCCAGGGGTCTCCTTCAGCATCCGCAGGAAATGCGGCAGCACTTTTTCTTACTCACGATGCAGTCAGCCTGGGAATTTGTGGGCTATCAGTGGGGCTGAACTGGGCATCGCTTACATCTCAATTCCATACAGACAGGGATCGCACCGCACCCTGCGGTGTGCGTAACATACCCAGGAAGCCCTAAGGAGACAGGCAGGGTCTGATCCTTGTGTGGTGCTGGCTGCTCACAGGACTCTGCCTTATGCCCTCAGAGCACTACAGTAATCACTGGATGCGCTCGTTTTTCCATAACTAGGCTAATGCTGGGAACCCCTCACCATGAAATGGAGCTTTCACACTTGGAAGGGGAGAAACGCTGCGGGAAGAGCCCAGCTGGCTTTCCCCCAAACCTTTGTTATATCCGTGGTCTCTCCTTTTCTCCTGATGTCAGGTAACACCTACCTGTGTCTGGCTGTTCTGGATGGTGTGCTGTGCGTGATATTCCTGCACGGCCGTAACAGCCCGCAGAGCTCTCCCACCAGCACACCGCGACTGCTGAAGAGCCTGAGCTTTGAGCTTCAGCCGAATGACATCATTGAGAAGCCCATGTCTCCCATGCAGTATGCTCGGTCTGGCCTGGGCACTGCTGAACTGAACGGCAAGCTCATCGCTGCAGGTAAAAGAAATAGCAATAATTCCTGTATATTTGGGCCGGGGTGGGTGGTGTCCTTAAACACCAAAGCATGTGATGACCTCTAACCTCTTGCTTTTAGGTGGATACAACAGAGAGGAGTGTTTGCGCACGGTGGAATGCTATGACCCGCAGAAGGACACTTGGACTTTCATTGCACCGATGAGAACACCAAGAGCTCGGTTCCAGATGGCTGTTTTAATGGTGTGTGGGGGTGGTGATCAGGTGGAAGGTGACACTTCGTAGATGGGGATAAAGAGGGCAGACCTTCCCAAATGCATAGCTACAGTTAAGGAACCCCTAAGGTGCTAACAACTTGAGTTGTTGAGAAGTGGGTATTCTGTTCTTTCTGTGTAGGGGCAGCTGTACGTCGTGGGTGGCTCAAACGGACACTCGGATGACTTGAGCTGTGGAGAGATGTATGAGCCTGAAATAGATGACTGGACTCCGGTTCCAGAACTGCGAACCAATCGCTGCAATGCAGGTAACACGGCCACTGCTGTCCAAATGCTGCTATGACTTACATTCCTTCATTTTACTAGCTTCTTACCTTCCTTTCCTGTATGACTAGGAGTCTGTGCCCTGAACGGAAAACTGTACATTGTTGGTGGTTCAGATCCATATGGCCAAAAGGGACTGAAGAACTGTGATGTGTTTGATCCTGTGACAAAATCTTGGACAAGTTGTGCTCCCCTTAATATCCGTAAGTGTGCTGCTAGTTTGGGAGGGAGGGGAGAGGGTGGTTGCAAGACTGCAGGTTTAAATCCAGAGAGAAAACCTGCTGAACATTCAGCTGCTGCGGCATTTCTGGAGCCCAGGAAGTTCCACACCAGCGCAGTTAGGGTGAGGGAGCTCTGGGACAGGCTGCCCAGGGGGCTGTGAGGTCTCCTCTGGAGATATTTCAGATCCATCTGGATGCCTCCCTGTGCAACCTGTCCTAGGGAACTGGCTTTGGCCAGGGGGGTTGGACTCGATGAGCTCTGGAAGGCCCTTCTGACCCCTACAACTCTTATGCTGTCACTGTGTGACCTGTGTGTAACTGCTGGTGTGTGATTGCAGGGAGACACCAGTCCGCAGTGTGTGAGCTGGGGGGATATTTATACATCATTGGGGGAGCGGAGTCCTGGAACTGCCTGAACAGCGTGGAGCGCTACAACCCAGAGAACAACACCTGGACCTTGATTGCGCCCATGAATGTGGCTCGGCGGGGCGCTGGAGTGGCTGTCCGTGATGGTAGGCTTCCGCTGGCTTAAGAAGCCTCTTGTGTGTGATGACTGGTGTTAAGCCAGGATGTGAGCAGGATACAAAGCTTTGGGGAGGAGCCTGGCTGTGCCTCCTGATTTCATTGAACACCATAACCAGCAACTCTCCTGAATGTGTGGGTTGGTTTTGGGCTATCCCTCTTCCCCTCCTGCCTCTTCTTTCCAAAACATTGCCCTGCCACTTCAGAACTGTAGCTGTTTGAACGTGCACTTCCTGAAGTAACTTCCTAACAGCTGGAATGATGCTGAGCCCCAAGCTGCCTGCTGCTCCCCTGCAGCAAGGCTGAGGCTGCTGCTGGGAAGCCTGGGTTCCCTTCGTTGTGCCAGGTTCCCCAGCCCAGAGCCGAGGCTGGGTTTGGGCACACAGCTGCCACTCAGCATCACAAGGTTCACTCTGCTTCTCTTTGGCAGGAAAACTCTTTGTTGGTGGTGGCTTTGATGGCTCCCACGCGGTGAGCTGCATGGAGATGTATGACCCTGCTAAGAACGAGTGGAAGATGATGGGAAGCATGACTACTCCGCGGAGCAACGCCGGCATTACCACGGTGGCAAACACTATTTATGCAGTTGGGGGATTTGATGGCAATGAGTTCCTGAACACAGTTGAAGTCTACAACCCGGAGTCAAATGAGTGGAGCCCCTACACCAAAATCTACACGTTTTAAGTGAATTAAATCCCCTTTTCAGACTAACAGGCTTAGTGATGTAATTGTGTGGTAGTAGAGGTACACACATGTGAATAGGGTTGGGGAGGGTGTAGCCGTTGCCAACAGCAACGCAGAGCTTTTGCATATTGCATATTAATGTGCTGTACATATTTGTTTTGGGATGAATATCACGCCAAAAGGGTCTGTGTAATTTAGAACCTTGGTTTAGGGGGTGCTTTGTGGTTTGTTTTGGGGTTATTGGTTTGGAGGGTTTTTTTTAAAAAAAAAATTTTGAAGATGAGAGAGAAATGAGACTGGGCATATCACTTCTGGAGCTTCCCCAGCGGCATTTGATTTGTCACTTTGCACATTAAAGGCCTTTTCCTGTAGGATGTGGGCTCAGAGCAGGAAGTGGGAGGGTTTGGGGGGGTGGGTTTTTTCACCAGGCCTTGTTTTCCTTCAGTAACTGGAACAACCTGTAACAAGAAGCCTTATTTAAATAGATAGAATGGCTATTTTTTTTATTAAAAAAGCTGACCTGCCTGCCGATACCTTATCTTTTCTGATTGCCTTTTTATAACAGTTTTTATATACTCAGCAGAGTATTTTATCCGTTGACATGACAATGGCAGACGAGTGGTTATGGAAGCAAAGAGAGAGCCTGGGCAGTGGTAGAGACTGAATGAGAGAACTGCTGGACCTTTGCTACTCCCTGGTTACTCAGCACGGCGTGCAGCACCTGCCTTAGCTGCAACGGAGTCTCTGAACAGAACAAGGCCGGGACGTGCTGGGACAGGAACAAGACCTGGGCTCCTGTTACTCTGACAAAAGGCAGTGGGTGCTTTCTGTGGGGCGGGTTTGTGCCGTGGGGGTGAGCGAACCTTTGTAAGGAAACTTCACTGCGGGGCTTTTCTGGGGGGTTTCAAGCTCTTGCTGCTTGGCCACAGAAACACTCCTGGGGTTAGTGTTCAGCTTACTTTTCTAATACTACAGCGTGGCAGAACACACGTAACTTGATTTCCTCTGTGCTCATAGTACTACAGTTTAGTTCACTTTCTCTCCTCACACGGATGAAGCATCGGTTAGGGTGACTCGGTGTCTAACGTGTAGCGCTGCACATGTAACTTCTGGTGCCAAACCTCGCACTGACTGCTTGCTGCTGCTGCCAACACATTAAAGGTACCATGGGAAATCCTTGCACCGCAGCCTGCTGTGCCCTGTCTGTGTCCTCTTCTTACTGGGGTGCAACAGGGGATGGGGGTAGGGGTACTGCTGTCTGGGGGGGCTCCCCCTCCTTCCAGCCTGCTCTGGGGAGCAGCCACTGTGCCATGGGGAGGAGTAGGGAATGGGGGTTTGGGTCACTTCCTCATGAGCTGCTTTCTTCTTTAGCTGGGACACACACACACATTCCTCATCCCCTTCCCCTGCTGCACTCTGGGGTCCCACCCATGGGGGGCAGTCCCTCCATGAACTTCTCCAATGTGAGTCCTTTCTGACAGCATCAGCTCTGCCCCAGCATGGGTCACTGCTATGGGTGCAGTCATAAATCACAATGTCTCTCAGTCCCAGACTGCTCCAGCCTGGTCCTCCACAGGGTCACAAGCCCCCCACAGGGTCACAAGCCCCCCACAGCAAACCTGTTCCAGTGTGGGTTGGTCTTGCTCTCCACAGGCTGCAGGTCCTGCCAGGAGCTTGCTCTAATCCAGGTCACAGCATCTCCTGTTTCCCTCCGCTCCAGCGTGCGGCCTCTCCACATTGTGCAGGTGGGGTCTGGGCCTTTTCCATGGGCTGCGAGGGGACACCCGCTCCAGCATGGGTTTCTCCAGGAGCTGAGGGCCATCTTCCTCTACCGCACCCTGGGCACCTTCTCCCCCCACCCTCCCTGCCCTTGGTGCCTGCACAGCTCCTCACACCTTCTCCCTTCTCTGGGGACACAAAGTGGCTGCTGGTGGGTTTTCTCCTCACTGTGATTCCCAGAGGTGCTGTGACCATCGCTGATGGGCTCAGCCTTGGTCAGCAGCGACTCCGGCCTTGAGCTGGCTGGTGTTTGCAGAGAGCTTCCGCCTGTTCCCTGCAGAAGCCATCCCTGCAGCCCCCCCATTCACCCCCCACCAGAACCCCACCACACAAACCCCCATAGTACCTGTTCCCATTTACCTCCTGTTTGCCAGTCCAGGCTCCTGTGAGTGTAACTTCTCCCTGCTGCAGGGAAAGGGCCCTACCCCTGAACGTGGCTCTCGCAGCAATCCCACTCCTGCTCCCCCACTAAATTTCAGGCGTTGGGTAGTGAGAGCTGCATTAACACCCCCTCACCCCCCCCCCCCAGTACCAGTACTCCAGCAGGTCAGAGCATTAAGTGCCCTTTACTGTAACAATAAATCAGAATTTACAATGAAAACTTTACAAACCCATCCAAAAGTTACTATCAAAATAAACACCTGGAGATTGTGCCAGTCATCCATCCCTGTACAGCTACAGGCACAGAGGTAGCTCCAAAGGCCGCAGCAGCATCAACAATGGCTTTCAGGCAGTTTCATCAACTTCAAACCGTGCTGGGATGCAGCAGATGGACCCCTGGGACAGAGACAGCCCCAGGGAGCAGAGCTGGGTTGTGCAGGGTATCCCTGGGAAGTGTCCTGCGGTTCCCAGAGGAGGAGCAATAGACAAGGGCAAGGAGGTTTCCAAAAGCAGTTCCTGCCCTAGGGTGAGGAAGGGGCAGTGACCAGGGAAAAACAGCCCCCACCTCCCTGCTCGGCAAAAGGTGGCCTCCTCCTCCTCCTGGCAGTCCTTCCTGGTGTCCCTGCATCACCAGCTGGGAGAGGTTTCAGGGCACAGGGTCACTGGACAGAAGCAGGAGGAGGGCCAGGCCAAACACCTTGGGGGCCTGGGACTGGGGGGACGGACATGACTCCGAGCCTCAATCAATTCTTTTAGGCCTCACATAGCGCTCCATGAAGGATGCAGACACTGTCCAGGGGGTAGGGAGCACAGTGGGTCTGGCTTCGGGGCAGCTGCTTTGGTTCAGCCCCCAGGTATCTCAACCCAGCTCCTCCTTCTCACTCCTCGCTTCAGACGTGCAGCACAACCACCCCCTCTAGGGGCAGAGATTCCTATGGGACAGCACCCAACCCAGCTCCTAACACCAACATTGGGAATTGGCACAGCAGCCCAGCACATCTGGCCACCAAACCCCCGTGTCAATCCCGGGACCCTCCCTTTGGCAGGACAAGTTGTCACCTCGTGATTCAGAGCTGCCATTCCGACGTTCAATGTACATACGTACTGGAGTGGGCTTGGGGTTTTTCCTTCAACTCAAAGAGAACAGCAGCAGTGAGAAAGAAGGTGGCAGATGTTTCAGCTGCCCGTGTATTTCCTGCACATCCCCAGAGGCACAGGGCTTCCTTCAGAGGAGGAAAAGGCAGCTGGGAGCGCCGCAGCTTCAACCCTCAGCGCAGGCGTCACAGCCAGCCCCTGTTCTTGGCTTCTGTGTGAACCGAGGCATGACACTGCTTAATGGTGTGCTCCAGCTGGGCCAGCTGGCAGCAGCCCACTTCCAGCCTCTCCCTAGGGAAGAGAAGAGAGGAACCGTTACTGGGAGACACCAGCTCCTTCTTACAGCCACGCAGCCTCAGCATATTCCTTTAAAATAAAACTCCCCAGCGCTCCACTACCACGCTTCAGCTCGGTCAGCTCAGAGGACACTCGGTATCTCTGGACATCCAAACATAGTCTGAGCTTCAGAGTGCACGGGGAAGTTTATGACAGAGCTGGCTACACGCTACGCATTCCCAGCTGCATCTGCACTGACACCCTCAACATGGAACAATCCAGGAGCCGAGCTCAGTCTTCTCAGTGCAAAACCAAGCCTTCCACTGATAGAAAATGGGTCTGGGTTTTGCTAATGTGCCCATTTCCTATTGCAGAGAGAAACAGCATCTATCCTCAGTCAGAGTTGGGCTGCAGGGATCATCTGAGGTCAGGCTGCAGCCAGCCCTGTTCCTCCCACACTCACCCCACAGCAGCAGCATCACCACTCAGAGGTGTTTTACAAGCTTATGCTCCTACAAGTTACATATCCTTTCAGTTAGTTGCTCCTAAAGGGAACTTGTGGTCACGTATTCTATATGGGACCCCTGCACTGGAAAAACACACCCCAAACCATCATTTATTTGGGGAGCAAAATCCTGCCAAGTGCGAGGTTACAGCAACTCCTGGCTGAGCCCAGGCAGGCAGCTGGAAGAGCTCTGACACATTCTAAAGCAGCAGCCACTCCAATTCGAACTCAGCACACAAAGACCTGCCAACAAACATGCTCTGGTTCGTCTGCGACAACTGGGAATTCAGCACTAGAATGGGTTAAATGGGAAACAGCAAGAACCAACCCAACCCTCATTTCTGTGCTTGGGATGAGAGCTCTGCAAACACACTGGCTACCAGGGAGAGATGGAAAAGTCAAGGACGGTTGGTCAGTCTTTTGCTCCATTTGCCTCCTCCAGGTCTCTGGCTGCCCCTTCCAAACACCCCTGTGACACCACAGCCCCTAGTACTGCCCCGCAATCCGAAAGCAGCAAGACCTGCACACGCAGCTCTGGCTGTTTAGCTTCAAGCAGCCTTTGCCCTTCTCCAGACACCGAGACACGCTGTGGATTGAGCATCTTTGGTGGCCCAGGAAAAAGGACAGTCAGAGTACAGGTACTGCAGACAGGGATTTCTCTCCCAAGAATTCAGAGGCCAAAGGAAAAACGTTAGCTGGTAATTGAAGGAAGGGGAGACACTTTGCTCAGTGTGTTTCTGTGGAAGCACAAGGAATTCAGCTTGCCTTACTGCCAAGCCTCTTTCCCTGTGCCCCTGGAACATCTTTTTAACCAAGTGCTTTTAGAACCTCACTTGGCAGCTCTGCTTCATCGGGCGCAGTTGCCTCTTACTTCCCTTCTTCAACACCAAACAGCTCTGTGCTGTCAGGACCGAGACTGAGCACCAGACCTGAGGAGCACTGTGAAAATCTGCAGACTGAATTTACAACAACCTCTAAGGCTTTGCTTCACTTGTGCTGTCTGTTCTCAAAGGACTCAGCAGGTAGCAAAGAGTTCACCCACACCCTGAACAGCTCGTTCAGGAAAGGAAAGCTCTGGAGAGAAGGGTTTGTTGGCCATGAAATATACTATGGCACACAGAATTCCCAACAGTGGCCTGAGTTTGATACTGTATGGAACTCAGGATCCCTTCCAAGCACCAGGGTACTACTGCTCCCTTGCCACCTGCAGCACAAGCCACGGGCCATGTGGCCAGCCCAGCTTTTATACGGACAATGACAGAGATGCCCACAAATGTTGGAAGCAAGAGAACTGCAGAAGTGCTGGTACCAGCCTGAGCCTGGGAGAGGTTTCTGAACTGCTCCTCCCTGCTGACATATACCCATACGAGGCTGGATTTCTCCTTCCCTGTGTAACTCTTCTCCCCTCACTTGGCACCGTGCACTTTCAAACTGATGGGAGGTTTCGGGAATGGGTACCAACCCAGGCAAAGGAACATGTTTTAGAGTATCTTCCCTTCTCAGATTAAAATAATCTGCAAATCTTTGACAGAGCTGAGAGAAGCCCTTACAGCTAATTCCCTTCCACCTCACAGCAACAGCAAAGAAAATATTTACCTGTCTTTTGCTATCTACTTAGGGCTAATAAAAAAAAGAAAAACCAACAAACCCCCCAAGTGTTATGGCATCCAGAAACCTCCCAGAACCTGGGTTTACCAGCCCTCTGCTACACAGACTCAGCAAGGAACCCTTCAGGACCCAGACCCTGTCCCACCACAGGCTGTAAGGCTTGCATGATGGACGTGTTTAGGGGAACATCCCCCAGGCCTTCACTGCAGCCACACAAGAGAACATCCATTTTCCCCTAGTTGAACTGTAAGAGAAGCCTCCTCACAGGGAAACAAGTACTTGGGCCTAAGGTTTCTTTCTCCTTTCTTCCTAACTGTAGCTACAAGTCACTTAGGAACGTGTAGCAGCTCGACCTGTAGCTTCAGTAGCACTGCCCACCAGGCAGCACAGCAGCTGCAGCTAGGCCAGCTCCCAATGCCAAGAATAACCCCAAGAATCGCTGCGGGTTTGTTCCTCTGCCAGTGTAAGCCAAGTTCTCATCCTCACGAGTTGTGTGACAAGTACCAGCTCACCAAACCCAGACTGCAGCTCCAACCAGCCTCATTAAGATGCAGCCTCACCCTGTGACCTCCCTCACAATCCAAAATGAGCAGAGGGACCAACACCTCACCTCAGCAGCAGACGATCGCAGTGTAGATGCTAATGGCTCACTATTACCTTAATTTCTGGCCCCTCTCACTCTGTCGTAGTAGAAGGAAGGGAAATAAAGAAAGAAAACCTCCCCACTGCCCTTCCCTGCACCCCTCCTATGATGGGATTATTATTTATTTATCCAAAGGGTTTCTCTCAGGGGACTCTGGTTGCTGCTGTCTAGAAACCCGCCGGATGCGGTGGGTAGTGGGCTTACCGGTACCTCTCCTGTGAGACACACTCGTAGAGCTCCTCAGCAGTGAATTTTATGCTGTTATTTATCTGAAACGAAGAACAACACAGTAACACAGTCAGTTATCAGTCGCACACGTGGATTGTAATTACACAGGTGATTCATTAACCAGACCCATTACACCGGCTATCAGGCCACTACCCAAAAAAGAGCCCTACATGTGTTATAAAATCAAATTATTACAAATTCTCCATCAGTCATGATTTTATCTTACAGTGTGACATCACATCACTCCAGCTCCATGCTCTACATAACTCCTGCACACATCTACAAGACAGTAAATAATCCTTCCTCCCCTTCCTTACCCCAAAGCCCTGCAGTAAGAGACACTAAGCTCTGACTCACATGAATTCCACCAACACAGTCAGTGCTCTCCCCAGAAACTACCCAACACAGTGTCCTTGCTTTCCGGGCCACAGATGCTTTGGTGACTCGAGCTGTGAGGCTTCACACACTCAACGTTCACACCAAGTGAGTGCTCTGAAAACTCAAATGCTGGAGGAAATTTTGGCAGGTGCCAACTAAAAATATGGGGGTTTTTATGTCCAATATCCAATAAACAAGAGAAATCCCCAATATTGTAGCTGAGGGGAAAGGTGATGATGTGATACCTCATAACTGCTTTAAATAAACCCAACTGTAGTAGAAGATTTTGTACCTCGTTGCTTATGAGGAAGTTATAGAGGGTCCAAATATCTTGGAAACTGCTGGTTGGGGCCAAAATCCTGAAAGAGAAAAGTTTGGGGAGTTTTTTGAAACAAATATAAAAGGATTCTGCAGTTCAACAGTCAAAAGTGCTTGATGGAAAAAAAAATCTAATTACTTTTCTTCAAACACAAAGGAAACTGATCTTAGAACTTTCTCTTCCCATTCCTCTAAAAACATTCCATTATTATTCAATTATTTCATGTAATATTTCTGTTCAGACTTTCTACAAAGGTTTTTTTTCCTAATTACAAATTGAACTGATGCTTTCAGGAGGAACATCTCTACCTGGAGAGGAAGAAAGCCAGTGATGAGTAAAAACTGCTGGCAGGTTTTTCTCCTCACTGGGATTCCCAGAGGTGCTGTGACCATCACTGATGGGCTCGGCTTTGGTCAGCAGCGACTCCAGCCTTGAGCCAGCTCTGTGGGGCCTGCAGAGAGCTTCCAGCTGCTTCTTGCAGCAGCCACCCCTGCAGGCCCCTTCTCCACCAGAACCCAACACGCAAAACTGGGACACCCAGTTTTGTCACTCCTAATAAGAACCAATTCCCGCCCAATACTGGGAAGCAAAGACAGGATTTGTGGGCTGGAGAGAGGTGTTTTTATGAAGAACCCAGCACCACATGAAATCAGGGTTTCTCTAGCAGGGACGCAGCAGCCAGCAGCAGCGCTTGGGTCTTTCCCCAAAAATTTAGTCCTCCTTCCCCATGGTGCAGGTGGAGATCTCACCCACGGAAGGAATGAACAGCTCTGGGCTCTCCTGTAAGGCGTGGGAGGTTCTGAGACACACACTGCCTTTCCCACAAGCCTCCAAACTCCATCCAAGGTGGGATTCTCATGAAAATTAATTATCCTAATCCTCGTAGGTGGCTGCAATCCAGTTATACCTCAGTGTAACTCAATTTGGAGAACACACAGCCTTCTAAAGCATGACAAACCCCAAACACCAGGTAACACTTGCCATACGTTAAGAAGCACTGATAAAATCCTGCCTTACCTTAAGTATATAAACAACAATTCAGAGAATGAGGGGACTGGGGGGAAATAAAAGGAAACCTAATTGAAAAACCCTCTTCTTTTTGGGAAGCTCTGTTCACTTTCCCATGGGAAAGCACACAAATTCTCCCCTCCCTCCCCTTGCAAGCTGTAAGCCTTTATAAATGAATTAATTAGGAAGTGAAAAAAGCCACTGGAAAACCGACAGAGTAAGTTAAACCCCTTGGTTTAAAACAGACAGCGTGCTTTAAATAGGCTGGAAGGCAGCGAGACACCACAGGATTGATGGTAACCAGTCAGCCCACTGCTTATTTTCAGCACGATTTCACACGCCGATACAAAAATCGGGTGCATGTTCTTCTCCCCTTTGTGAAAAGATGTCCCAAATATTGTTTTCCTTAAACCAACCCCCTTCCCATGCCAACCACAAGCCAGCAACAGAGCCGACCAGCTGATTTTCCTACCAATACCTCAATGCCTGCAACTGCTACGTCAGCACGAAAGCCATCAGCTCTGGCAGTGTTAAAAGCCCCACAGAGACAATTTGGCAATCGTCCTTGGAACGGCTGGGGATCCTGGCAGCCTGGAGGGCCCGGCGGCTATGGTTCCTACCGAGCAGCGCCACGTAGCCACTAGCCAGCGGCCCTGTCTGCCCGGGACAATAGATCAGCTTCAGCTGCAGCATCCGTCCCCTGCAGCATAAACAAACCCGGGGCTAGTGAGCCTGGGACAGCATGGCTTCCATCACTGGGGATTTGTGTACCTCCTCTTTCATGGAAAAAGGAGGTGAGCTGGCACATTTGTGCTCTCCACCTGAACCCAGTCACGCACAACCTCACCAACAAGGTCACCCTCTTCGTTTCTTGTGAGGACCGAGAAACAAAAACACCTGCTGCTTTCTGTACTGCTGACAAAAGCGCACTAGCAAGCAGCTAATGTTACCAGTTTAGCTCACTAGAAGGTACCAGACCTGAGGCAGATGTACTGATTGGCTGTGCTTCTGGCTCATTGGGAAAAACCCCTCAAAACACAGAATAAAATGCATGGATGAGCATGTCAGTCGCTCAATGTTACATCCTGTAGCTTATTTCATGGAGTTTGCTTGGATTATCACAACTGGTTGTGGGTTCGTAGCGCAGGACAGGAACCCTGACACTTGGCTCAAAGCTTTACGGTATCTTTGGGGGGATCTTTACACTATCTTTACGTTATCTTTTTGGGGATATTATTAAGGTTTATCAATATCTGGAGGGTGGGACACAGGAGGAAATCACCAGCCTCTTCTCAGTGTCTGTGGGGACAGGACAAGGGGCGATGGCCTCAAGTTGGAGTACAGGGAGTTCCACACCAATATGGGAAGAACTTCTTCCTGGTGAGGGTGACAGAGCCCTGGGACAGGCTGCCCTGGAGGGTGGAGTCTCATTCTCTGGAGATATTCCAGACCCGTTTGGATGCCTCCCTGTGTGCCCTGTCCTGGGGAACAGACTTTGGCAGGGGGGTTGGACCTGATAAGCTCTGGAGCTCCCTTCCAAACCCTACAACTCTGTGATCCTCACATAAAAGACAGTTGTTATTTCCACGGAAGAGCCGCTGCCTCATGCAGAGAACTGAAAAGGAGATGGTGAGAGAACAGCCTGCACTGTTAGCTGCCCCCAGAGATTCTTAGCAGGTCAGCATTCCTACAACATCACGATTGCTGTTTTCAGCTAAAGAGGAACTGGAAAACAAGCTCGAATCTTGGAATACATTTTTCTGCAGGGACTCCTCATGCGTTTCGGCGTGCCAGGTATTGATTTCCCACCACTGCTGCGTTCTACTGGTTTTAATCATTTTAGGTGCCGTTCACCTCCCGCAGCCACCACCCCATGTGACAGAAAAGAGAAGCTCTCAGAGAGGATGTACGTTGGGAAATCTGGACGTGTTTGTACGTACGTGGCCTCTGCATCAACTACTTAATAAAATCCAAGTTGCTCAGCAAGAAGTCATCTGCCTCAGGTATAGAAGCATGTCCAGAAAACACAAAGTACATGGGCTCTTCTGTAAAACTCCTCTAGCAAGCACTTGGAACCTCAGCGCTGTGACCACTGCAGCTTTTCCTTTTAACTGCTGCTTTTCCTTCTCACAGAATCATGAGGTTTAAGATTGAGTCCAACCATACCCGACGTCTACTAACCCACATCCCTGAGCACCTCATCTACCAGTCTGTTAAACACACACAGGGTCCATGACTTAGCCCCCTCCCTGGGCAGCCTGTTCCAGTGCCCAGTAACCCTTTTGGGGAAGAACTTTTCCCTCATATCTGATCTGACCCTCTCCTGGCGCAGTTCAAAACCATTCTCTTTCATCCTGTCACCTGGCTGAAGAAATTACTGCCCACCTCTCTGCACCCTCCTGTCAGGTCAGTGTCGGCAGTGATGAGGTCTCCCCTCAGCCTCCTCTTCTCCAGGCTGAACACCCCCAGCTCCCTCAGCCGCTCCTCGGAAGGTTTGCTCTCCAGCCCCTTCCCCAGCCTGGTTGCCCTTCTCTGGATTCGCTTCAGGACCTCAATGTCTGTCCTTATGGTGAGGTGACATCAAGGTATTTCAAAAGCAAAGGGTGGAAAACCACTCAATTGCTTTGCCTCTCCTCTCAGCACAGCCGTGCAAAACCAAGTGACATTACATACTGCAGCTTCTAATCGATCCTGCCCTGAGCAGGCACGGACGCCGGGTGACATGAAAGCTGAGCTGACACTAAAATGTATTTCGTTGATCAAGCTACAAAGCACTATGTGGTTCCAAGATACCTGTTCTTGGGGCAGAAGGGGAAAAGGAGAGAGCCAGGCTTAATGACCTCTATCCCTTAAGCAATCAGGCTTCCCGAACCACTCGGAATGTTTCTATACCCACTGTTCAGTCACTTCTCTGACGCCCAACACACACGTAGATGGTGAAATACAGTAAGCCAGAGCGGAAGCGGGTAGGAAATAACTGACGGCACAGTTCCTCACTTGTGCAACCTGGAAAGCAAGCAGAGCCTATCTGGAAAGGATCAGAAAGCTAACTTAGCAAGCAGAAGGAAGAACCCCAAACCCCACAAGACAATCTGGCAGTGAAAGCAGGTCAGCCTGCCAGCTGCTCACTGCTGCCGAAGTCCCAGGCAACGCCAAGTCAAGCATGTGGGTGAATGTCAGGTGAGCCTGCACGGTGATGCTGCCCAGCCTGGTCAAACCCCTGTGCCTCAGATTTGTCACACAGAGCCACCGTGGTGCTGTAACAGCTCTAGCTGATTGCCTGTGGCTTGAAGCGGGTAAGTCTGTCACAAAGCATTAGCCAAGCCAGCAAATCCCTGGGGTTCATCAAAAAGCCATGCCACTTAACCGCGTGAAGTCAAGCTGACCCGTAAAAAGCCCGTTTAACCTCACTGCCAGAGTCCCAGGGAAGCAAAAAAGATGAGAAACGGGAAAACAAAGCTTCTAGGAAGCTTGTTAACAACTCATCATACTGCTCCAGGGGACTCAAACCAGGGTTACACTGATCAGCACACCCCAGAGTATTGTTCAACCTCAACCTATCGGGGAAATTAATGGGACTTTCCCCAAAACAAAGCCAAACTCACGCTTCGTCCTACTGTAGAAGTACTTCAGGTGTCAGATCTTAGGGCCACCTTGTCCAGCTGCCTCATCTCTAGCTTTACAAGGTCAGAAAGGGCCACAGCTTTTACAACACTAACCCATTCACTCAAACTTTGCAGCTTAAACAAGGCTTAAGCAGCTGCCACAGCATCAACCTCTCCCCAGGAGCTTGCTCCCCGCAGGCTGGTTTCAGCTGTGTTGGAAAGAGGCAGAGAAACTGTGTAGTTTCTTACAGATCCCATTTAAATAAGCAGGAGGGTAAAGGACAAATTTGGACCCTGGCAGCAGAGGAGACTGTAGTTCAGGTGTAACAGGAGATGGCAAAGAATCCATATAGGAAAGGAAACGCTACATCCAGGTGAAAATCTTTGGTCACATGCTGCATGTTTTCAACTACATCCGAGATGATGGTTACAATACCACAGAAAGCTGAGCTTTGGAAATGCTATTACTGATGTAAAGTGGACTTTTGATTCGTAGATAAGGGCACGTTTCCACATTGGTGTTGACATCTCTATATTCAACAGCTCTGCTGACCATAATTGTGCTCAGCTGTGTCTGGAGGAGGTTACAAATCCTCCCCCTGCTCACGGTTTGGAAGGTACAGAGACTATGTCACACACCTTGTTCAGAGCTCAGAAGAGAAGTGATGGGTAACACCATCAGCCAGGTCAGAAAAAGAAGAGGGAATCATGCCCTGTGTAGTACAGTGTTTCAATGCCACGTTTCCAACACCCATTTCTCACTTGTAGTAAACTCTGTGTACCTCAGTAAACTGCACAAAGCCCAGCACCCTGAGGCTGACATTTATGTTTAATGTAACTGTTCTCCTTTGGTGGGGCAAGAACTTCTTAGGTTTCACCTAAAATAAAATAAACTATAAAGATCAGTCAAGTAGTGGTAGAAAAGCCTGAAACCTTTTGGCCTGGGAGTGAATCTCGTAGTTATTCCCAGAAGGAGACTGCATGCAGGGGAAGAGTAGAAGTAGAGCTTTTAATCTAGAGACTTTATGATAGAAATTGCTACACACCATAACCATTGGAGGGAAGGAAGATGATTTTCTAATTAGACACTAAGAAATCTCAATTCCTCCATCAACCAGCTGAACAAACAAAGAGGAAACAGTTTCTCTATGTCTGTACAAATCTGGTTTTATATTAGGAAAACTATAGAATCGGTTTGAAATTATTTAATCCCCAAATATTTAATGTCACGATCGGGTCTGACACAGTAATGCTTTGCTAATTCCTGAGAAGATCTTAAAAACTGTCATTTGAATTTACAGATGTTTACAGAGTCCTGGTCTAAACCAGTGATTTCCAAACCACCAAAATGGTTGGGAACTTGGGAGTTCCATTCAGATATTTGAAAAGCAGAGCTCAGGTTGGTTACTGCAGTAAGAAAGCTATCTGTGTCCAACAGCCAGACAGAGCTTAATGGGAAGTTTTAACAGCAAGGAGACAACAGAACACATTCCAGAAGACTGATGGTGAAAACCTACCATGCTTCCAATCTGGTATTGGAGTACGCATGGGTTTTAAGGGCTTAAGAGAGAAACACACCCTGCACGCAGAGAGCGGAGAGAGGCTAAGATAAAGCTTAGTATCGAGTCAGTATATGTAGTTCCCAGCAGCAATAGCTTGCAAGGCATTCCACACCTCTTAGAACAAGATCTCTACGTCTTAATTCGCTGCGATAAGTACTTGAACTTCTCTCCAAAGGTGAAGGGCCCAAACATCTTCCAGCAGAATCAGTGGACCAATTTCCATAAGTGATGAAAGATTTGGCATGAACTTGAAAACCCCGAGCCGCACAAATACTTCTGTTGCCTCAAAGAGCTACTTGAAACCAAGAAATTATTTTAAAACTTTAAGAGACTTCACAGAGTGACAAGGTTGGAAAAGGCCTTTAAGATCATCCAGTCCAACCATTCCTGTTCTATGCTAAACTAACTTTAAATTAGGTCCTCTAATTAACTGGTTCCAAATAACACCCAACATAAACACAAACACTAACCGCCCCTGAAAACAGTCAGAAATATTATTCAGTCAAACATTATTTAAAAACATGCCCTGGTTTTACAGTTTTATTGGGAGTGAACATTTCAGAGGTTTAGTAATCTTCACTCTTTGCTACTCAATGTATTCTACATCAACGTATGGAAAAGTCTCTGCTGTCATTAATCATTACACATATTTACCTCAAGAAGTGGTAAAACCAGTTAGAAAAGTGCAATCACAATCTAAAAAACTTGAACTTTTAATGCAGCTGAGCTTTCAATGTGACTTCTGTGTTAAACTTCCAAACTTCCACAGGAGAGTTTCTCTCTTCTTTGGTCTGGACAGCAAGGAGTATAGAAGGTCACGTGGGAACTATTTGTATTTTATCAACAAAAGCTGGACTACCTCTAAATATTCAAGCTACAGCTTTTCCACTGGTTTTTTCCCAGCTGTCTCCCTTTCTGCAATCCCACCATTAGATTAACTGCAAGCCACTGAGAGGATTTAAAAAAACCAAACAACCAAAAACCTCAAGACAAAGAAATATACTCGGAGTTTCGTTTCAGAAAGGCTGAGCGACCAAGGCAAAGCAAACCTCCCTCTCACTCCTGCAAACTTCAGACCTTGTTTCAGTACTCTGAAATACACATAAACCTGCAAAGATTCCTAAACACGGCTTCTAGCTCTCTGGAAAACCTACTCTGATGTCTCAGACTAACTTAAAATACTTAGACTCAAGCCTAAACCACCAGATAATGTTACAGTCTCGCCGGATTTCTTGCCCCACGCTGCCTCCTACTGCAAATCTGCAGAACAAATTTAGAGCTGGCATTTCCAAACCCCATCGTGTAGGGAAGTTACACACCCAGGATCATCCCGGGAGTGGAGTAAGTAACACACTGCAGCTTAGTGGAGGAAAGGAAAGTGTTAGAAGTATAAAAGGAATCTTCAAAGCCATTTCATAAACGTTATTGAGTGCCACGGTAATCATGTGGAACAGAAAACTGTCTCTGCAGTTCAGATAGAGTCAAATCATACTAAAACACCTATGCACCAAGTATGCTAATGGCTTTAACAGGCAAAGTACACCTTTTGTAAAACAGACTTCTCCTGGTATGAGGTTAGAGCTTTGCATTTTTACAGAGCTATCGCCTAACAGGAAAGTAGCTGTCAGTAAAAGAAATTAAAGTCTTTTGTTACAGCCACACAAAACATTAATGAAATGCCCAAATGAAGAATATCCCTGAAGCCCCACATTCCCATTATATCTCATCCAGCACGTACACAAACTGATACACCAGGATTTCTTGCAAGAACTTTAGGAGTCGAATGAGAAGGACCACTTTTAGCAGTAACCTGCTTTATTAAAGCAATTCCTTTAGAGAGAACTGACATCACCACTCCTAAATCTAATCACAGCTGGGAGTACTGAGCCAAACAGCGCTGGAAATGAACCAACTACCACTGAGCTACTCTGGCTCACATTGCTGCCCACACTCTTCTGGTTCTACTCTCGTCATATTTAGACCATTTACCTCAGAAAGACAGGCAATGATTCCTTGAAAGGGTTTGTCCCACTGTTAGCATGCTGTACCAGGACTGCTCTCCTAACTACAGCGTAATCCAGGACTGTGATCCTTCAGAAAAGACTGTCATGAACATCACTGCACACTGCTTAATGCCAGTTTAAAAGCTTGGTACTTCAGTAGAACAAGAGAAAAAGCACTTCTTGAAAATAATTACGGTCATCAGGTAACGTCTAACAAGGCTGCAACAGTCTACAGTGGAAATGTAACATAATGCAGAATCACAAGGTTGGAAAAGACTCAGCCCCCTCCCTGGGCAGCCTGTTCCAGACCCTGTCAACTCTTTCAGAAAAAAATGTTTTCCTAACATTTGATCTGACCCTGCCCTGGTGCAGCTTGAGCCCGTTCCCCCTCATCCTGTCACCTGTCCCCTGGCTGAAGAGACCATTACCCTCCTCTCTGCACCCTCCTGTCAGGTCAGTGTAGGCAGTGATAAGGTCTCCCCTCAGCCTTCTCTTCTCCAGGCTCAACACCCCCAGCTCCCTCAGCTGCTCCTCATATGATTTGCTCTCCAGCCCCTTCTCTAGCCTGGTTGCCCAACTTACGTACAAGGCAGATTGTTAGTGTACAGCACAAGCCCAGTCCTTCACCTGCATCTGTTTCAGTGCTGTAACCTCTTTGCAACATTACTGTGAACTGATTCCCTCAATCAAATGCATTCTGCCCTCAGATCGATGGCCTGTAACGCTTTAGGACGCTCACAGGAGTTGCTGAAGCTTCAGCCACAATTCCAAACTCGCTCCCACAAACACTCTTTAAAGCAAATGGTAAAGGAGGAGCAACAAGGTAAAGCTTCCTTCCATGGCTGCTCGTGCTGGTAAATAAACTCCACTGCCATTATGAAGGGCTAAGACTGCACAGGAGATGCCCTATGCTTTCTGAAGCTTTTTTTAAGAGTGCAGAATGATAAAAGAGAAGAAAAAAAGAAGGAGGAAGACAGAGGGAGCATGATGGCTCCTAAGCCAAGTCCCGCTGATGCTCATTGTAATGAATACAGCTCTAGAACTGGCAACAGCAAATTCCCAAAACTTTCTGTCCTTCACTGTACCAGTTCTCCCCAATTCCAGTGGGCCTCACTTTTGAAAAACAAATACTCTGAATTATTCAAAGTTGCTGCCATCAGAGCTAATTTATTAGTTAATCGTGTCATAGGTGCAGTTACTCTGAGCAGAGGCGAACGGCTTGTCTCCGATTACTGGAAAACAAGCCCCAAGTCATAAAGAAAAAGAAAATTCCCTACAAGATACCTGACTGTCTGCAGCCATTTCTTATTCTTTTGGTACTGAGAAACCGTTCTAGTGCACCGTGATGATCAAGATTTTTACTGAAATTCATGTAACTAAGCACACATAAGCAGCTGTAGCTTGGCATCAGATGGTTTCAGTGACTGCTATGGCTTTAGGTGACTTACTCGCACTAGCTTTTATGGCCAGCTTAAATGCTTACCTACTAATTCCTTCACGGATATCGTTCACAGCTGCCAACAGTTTCTGCAGACCTAAAAAAGCTTCTTCAAGGGAAGATTTTGCTGTCACAGTCACTGTGCTGGGGTCCAACTTCTGGAAAATTTCAATACTAACATTAAAAAGAAAGAGAGAAGTTAATACAAACCAGGTAGTTAATAAAAATCCTCAAAATTCAGAGAAACCCAGTATCTATTGTACCCCACAAACCCAAGGTAAAACATAAATCTGTACTAAAACTATGCTATCAAAACCAGACTTAGAAAGAATAGTAGAAAGACCATGGCTGACACCTGTACTTCTGTTTGAAATCTTCCTTGGTGCCTGTATTCTACAACTGTGTTCTACCTCAGTGTTACAATTTATGGTTTAAACCCCACTCAAGAAGGAGCCAGACTCTTGATGCACAGAAGTAAATCCGAGTGAGCCTCTGTTAGAGGTAAGCTCTTAAGTTAAAGTAGTAAAATGCTTTCCATCCATTTTCCAAGGAGCTTCATTCACCAGATTTACTGTCAGGAGCTATTTTCTTGACATGAGCAGGAAGAATATAAAAGTGACCTCTGATTCGAAAATGTTATCTTCTATCACAGCATGGTCCTTTACATGTGGCTTGAGCCAACAGTCAGTTGCTCCTGAAAGGAGGTTGTAGAAAGGTGGGTGATGGTCTCTTCAGCCAAGTGACAGAAGATAGGACAAGAAGGTATGGGCTCAAGCTGCACCAGGGCAGGGTCAGATCAGATGGGAGGGAAAAGTTCTCCATTGAAAGAGCTGTCAGGGCCTGGAACAGGCTGCCCAGGGAGGGGGCTGAGTCCATGACCCTGGGTGCGTTTAACAGACGGGTAGATGAGGTGCTCAGGGATATGGGTTAGCATAGGACAGGAATGGTTACACTCCATCTCAGAGGTCTTTTCCAACCTGGTGATTCTGGGATTCTGGTTATAAAAATGATACACTCAAAAGAGTTTTTCCTCAACACATATATGAAACCTTCAAATTCACGATTACTCTCAGGGCTCTCTGGCTAACCTCAGTGGCACACGCATGCCCACTCCCAACCAGCAGAGCAACCTGCAGCAGTGTAAGCCAAGAGGAGTATGATGGTGTAGTATATTCAAACACTAGCATAGAAACAGTATCAGTAGAGTTACTATCAGTGTTTATCAGGTGAGTCCTTATCAGATCACTAAAAATGGGAGTTCCTTTGGGCTTCACATCACTCAGAACCCTCCTCTGCAAAGATCTTGGATTAGGACTACAGAAAACCCCCAGTGTCTATTGTGATAGCATACAAAAGCATTGCTTCTCAGTGTTTTCAACCAGATTCTTCAAAAATAACCAAATTAAAACTATTGGTAAATCACCTAGACAAAGGAAGGGGAGTAATTTAATGCAACTGAGTTTTTGTGAGTAAGGAAATCATTATTACAGTCTTCATTTGAATTTAAGAGTGAAGGATTTTGCTTAACAAGAAAACTTACTCTATTTCAAGTTGATGCAAGTTTTAAAAAAAGTAAAAAAACCTTATATAAGCTATGAAGGTTCCACAGGATTTGGAAAGAAACTAACCACAAGGAAACTTAGAGCCTGAACGCCATTTTTTTACAGAGAAAAAAAGAGGTATCCATGGTTGTCTCACATTTGTGGCTCTTCCAGGTTTTTCAGCACCATTCCCTAACTTATTTGAGCCACTGTCCAGAAAAAGAGCAGCAGCCTAGACAGATCACTGCCTGCACCCACACAACAATTTGTATGCTCCAAAGCTCTCTGTAACAAGTTGTGTGATTTTTTAATTTTGTCGTTGGTTCTGATTAATTACCAATAACTTCTTTAAAACAGGGAGGGAAAGTGAAAAAGATCTAAGGTTATATAGAAGTTCTGAATTTCTTTAGCATACCATACCTGTACAAGTTTATTGTATTCCATACACCTTCAAGGACTGACCAGATTTCCTGGTGCCTGTTTTCTTGAGTTACATGAAAGCTTGGCTGTAGCTTTTTTTCTTCTTCAGAGTTTGGCAGATTCGGTGTCATCGCTTCCATTTTTTCACATGCAGCATTTTCTGAAAGAACCATGATGTCTTCTGAAAAATCCTGCTCACTGTCTGACCTCACCTTATAAAACAGTTCAGCAAACAAACAATGAGTCTATTTGGTTTCTAACCTGAAGATACTTGAACACTTCTATTTATGTTTGTTGTTTTTTTCTTAAGTAATGCTCTAAAAAGCAAAGCAGATCTAGTCATAGCCCTCCTTATTTCAGTCTCTGCATCTAAAGCATCTCTCAGTCTTTCACCAAGTCAGTGTATCATAGAATCATAGAATGGCAAGGGTTGGAAGGGACCCCAAGGATCACAGAGTTCCAACATGCGTGCCACAGGCAGGGCCACCAACCTCCAGGCCTGGATCTACAGGCCCAGAGACCCAACCAACCTGGCCTTGAACACCCACAGGGATGGGGCACCCACCCCCTCTCTGCAAAGCCCCTTCCAGCCCCTCACCCCTCTCTCTGGAAAGAACTTCCCCCTAAGATCTCATCTAACCCTTCCTTCCTTCAGCTTCACTCCATCCCCCTTGTCCTGCCAGTCTCTGCCCTTTGAACAAGCTGATTCCCTCCTGTTTCTCTGCTCCCTTCAGGGACTGGAAGGCTGCAATGAGGTCCCCCCACAACCTTCTCTTCTCCAGGCTGGACAATCCCAGCCTCAGCCTCTCTTTGTGCTCCAGACCTCTGACCACCTTTCTTCACCTTGGCCACCTTCCTCCCTTCAACTTTCTCCAGAACTGAAATTTTTACAGATCCTCTGACCCGTATTCTTTCCCATATATGAAAATATTTCAAGTCTTCCATGCTCACTATTCCATTTTTTTATGCCATTACATATAGAACCCTCAGTAACCATGAACAAGACACTGGAATTTCTTCCACAGCAACTCAGAGATGAGCTGGATGCAGAGACACGTCTCAGAACACACCAGGTGTCAGGACATCCCCATTAACTATTGCTAAGCACGTGAGACAAGTGAGCCCTTTCTTCCCGTGCAGCACCAGAGCTACCAAGCCAGTGAAAGCTGAAACAGCACATCCAGGAACAGCAGTATCACATCCATGTCAGAAGGAGAAACAAGAAGTTTAATTTTAATATTTAAGACCCTTTCCATCAGCTACAAATCACAGAATCCCAGACCAGTTTGGGTGAGAAGGAGCCCCAAGTTCCCCCTGCCCCAGTGCCACCCCTGCCCCAGGGACAGTCCCCACCTTTGTTTTGATTTATGACTTGTGTGCACACCACAAGTAATTTTAAGACTGCTGAGAGCTGTATTTTCAGCAGCTTCCCTGAGCAGTGTGACACCCCCATAAATCCCAGTACGCAGCAGTTCTTATGGTGACCTACAAGGCCTAGATTTGACTTAGGTCCTAGATTCAACTTAAATAATTTGGGGAGCTGTTTTACTGAGAGCATGAGCACCTAATGAAGCTGCTTGTATAGCCAGGGCTGCACAACTTCTGTGGCTGTGGGTTTTCTGGAGTCTCATAAGGGCTAAGGTCGCCTTTCACTCACAAAGGTCTCTCACTTCTGGCTGTCACTGACTTCCCTGAGACTCACAGAAATTCGGTATTTGGGGGCCTGCACCCTGCTGTGGGCACTGGCTGCACTCAACCTTTGGGTCTGAAGCTGAGGCTGTCTCCCAGTAATACACTGGGATCTGTGTTCTTGTGGCCATGCACTGCACAATCACAAATCTCTCTTGGGTTAAAAAACCCTCTTGCTGGTGTCAAAGAATGTTCCTTCCCAAGCACCCTCTCTGTGGGCACCCCCACAGGTGTGAAGTCTTTCCCCTTTCAAAACACTCTTCCAGAGTAACCAAACTTTCTTACTGATGGAGTAGAAAACTAAGACATTTTTTCCTGAAAGCAGCTAAATAATGTTTATTGGTCACCCTTCCAATAGCAACGCATTTACATTGGAGAAAGAACTCTACCAAGGACGTATATCACAGCAGGTATGTGCTACGTGAAAACAACCCACTGAAATTTGGGGTTCATTAATTTTGAAAACACTCAGGCAACAACCTTTCCTGCAATAATTTACTGAATTTATGGGAGTAATTTAGAAATCTAAGTCAGGTTTGTAAATATGAACGTGGAGCAACTTCAAGATGATGTTAGGTGAACAAATACCAGAGGTCCTCTTACCTGGGTAAGCATGTGGTGCAGCTTGTTCACCTCAGCATAGGCCTGGGGAAGGACACCCTTATAGTCTGACCTTGAGCTGAAAGCATGGAGTAGTTTTTTGGATTCCTGAAGCAGGAGACGCACTGTTGAGTCGTCAACTGGTTTACCTATTTAGACATAAATATGTGAAACAGGAAAAAAAGTAGTAGATGTTAGGAGTTATCAATCTTAGGATGCAATTTTAATACTCAGGTATTGACTGGAGCACATAAAAAGCCTGGGAAATGGTCTGGAAGCATTGAATAAAACACTCTCAACGGAGACATGTGTGAGCTTAACATCTCTCACTCCTTAATGAAGTTTTCCAAATTTATCCCAGGATCTGGCAAGATGATAAACTGGCATATCCAAAACAATTCTGCAGAACACCACTATCCCAAAAGAGGGGTACCTGTTAAAATCCAACTCTTAAAGACATCTTTAAAAAAAAAATTGGAAGGGTTGCCTGGGTTTTTCTGTTGGCTTTTTTTATTTTAAAACCAACCTCCCTGCCCTTACTTACCACATAATATAGTCTTTACTTCCTCTAGAGTAAAGATCAATTGGCCACACATAAGGTGGTGGCAAAAGAGGGAGAAAGATCCTTTTTATAACTGGTTCAGAGACTTTGGTCACTCTTTTTATATATATATATTTTTTTTTTCATTAAAATGTTTTTCCCCTGGTACCCAAGAGATGCAGAAAATAAAGACTGATGTGTCTGACAGCATCCATGCATTTGCTTGAAAGGTGGAAAGGACTTTGTATAAAAAGTGGGGAAAAAAGCCAGCAGAATACTGAATTACCCAAACCAACCCCCAAACATTTTAGAAACCTTTTGTGTGGCCTTTGCAGGTGGTATTTACACCATCCTGGACACTTATCTTGGCACAAGTTGTTTTATCCTTCTTTCCTCACACCATTCACAGTTCATCAATTCCAGTTCAATTCCTGCTCCAAAGCTACAAAACCAGTGTTAGGATTTTGTCACCCATCCAGGGATTAATTGTGGATCACTAAACAAAGTAGGTAAGGCTGGCCAGGACTATCATTTTGGCAATCTTAAATTGAAAGCAAAAGGCAGAAGAGAACAGAACCTGTTATGATCCACATGTGCAGAGTACACACCTTTCAAAGCACCCACTCCTGTAACCATTAAAACCAGAACAGTGAGTTTGTTTACAAGGTTACAATTAACATTTTGAGAGATTCTTACCTGTACAAAGGTGTTTATGGAGACATTCAACAGTTGAAAGTAATTTCCTTGGCACGACATAATCAAAAACAGCCACCCAATGTTTTCTGTAACACTTCAGCAAGTTTGCTACAGTCCACGGTGGCTTCAGATAGACTATCTGAAAGAAAACACATCCTCAGTTCAAAGGCTGATTGTCACATAGACATCGACCACTGCTCTCTTCTTCAATAAAGTTATGACTTGTGCTTGCTGAAGGAGAACTTCAGTGATTCCTCAGAAATGAGGCTATGTTCAGGTTTAATGAGGTTACACCTTTGATTCAATAGCGTTGTGGCTTAAAGAGATGCTCACATAGAAGTGTTTCACCATTTGCTGGATTTCTGGTTCCACTTTTCTCAAGCATTCCAAAATTTGAGTCCAGTCTTAGAGTGTTACTTGCATACAAAGGCAAGAGTAACAGTAAAGGCGCCTTTGGTTTTCCAGCATTGTTAAAAAGTCAGAATAAACACACAGCCTTTCCCTGGCTGCAGCTATACTTCCAGTTCCTGAAAGATGCCTATAAGAAAGCTGAGGAAGAACTGTTCCCAAGGGCATGGAGTGACAGGACATGGGGTGATGGGCTTAAACTAGAAAAGGGGAGATTTAAGTTGGGTATTAGGAAGAAGCTCTTCACTCTGATGGTGGTGAGATACTGGCACAGGTTGCCCAAAGAGGTGGTGGAGGCCCCAACCCTGGAGACATTCAAAGTCAGGTTTGATGGGGCTCTGAGCCACCTGATCTAGTGAACCTGACCCTGCTCACTGCGGGGGTTGGACTAGATCGCTTCTGAAGGTCGCTTCCAACCTTACACATTCTGTGAAATGAATTAAGTTAAACAGAACTGCCTAAAAGTTTAACAGCTAATCAAAGCTCTATCTTGTGGGTCAACAGTCATCACATGCAAGCCAAGTTTTTTCTTTGTAAACCACAGAGGCTTATCTGCAACAAATTCACACATCTAACTAACCCCTACCAGCTGCAAAGCTAATCTAATCAAAGCATGGTTAATCTGAAAGTTAAGAGTACTTCTGAAAGTGTTTAGAGGTTCTCATTAACACCCTTGTAATTCTCTATCTGCACTTTAACCAATATAACTGAACAATTGTATCCATGTGGCATCTAAAGCCAGCTGCTCTGATGGGGAAGATGAGCCTGCAGCAGCACTCCCTGAGTATTGCATTACAACATGATGGAATGATTTCTTGAAGGACACAGGAATGCTGAAGATTCTAGAAAAGCTGAAATAGAAATTCAATGCAACTAACATGAAGAGTTCTAAGTATTTACCTCAACTGGCCAGCATCTCTTTTATTAAAAGACTATTAAAATACTGTGCAGTCATTACTGGAAAAATAATCTTGTTATAATGTGATACGGTACAACTGAGCACTCAACTGCTCACTGGAAGTGAGCTAAATAACTGCCTGGCTTAGCACTGGTACTAACGCCATTATGACACCAAGAACATTTACACATCTTAATACTTGAAATATTAAGGAAGATGACATAAGAAACCACCTCCATCCATAGGTTTCCAAATGCAATTTCCATTTCGGTCTCTAAGATACAAGATAAAGCTTCTCCTAAGTTCTTTTCAAGGTCCGGAAGCACATTTGGGAATCGCACAGTAAGACCAGTGTCGCCTCTTTCTGTCTTCTCAGACTCAGTGCCTGTCAAACAAATGACAATAAAAGGTACTTACTGCAACTGCTTCTAGACTGGATTTCTGTTGATAGCACACAAATAACTCCTTCCCTTCAAGGCAGACTGCACTATATAACATAAATATCAAGTAGATGGGATACATCTAATTAAGTTTCAAGTATTTCTAGCTATACCCCCTTGAAATGTGGGTATTTTAATTATGAGCTACTAACCAAGAAGCTTAATTTCCCCAGAGCATTACTCATTTGTGATCTTAATCCACATTTCTTTTTACTTTAAATAACTTAAGAGAATATACAGCCAGTGGGGTTATCAGCAAAAATAAGCTCTCATCTTAACACTGTAAGCAGCAGCCCAACGATTGAGTTGTTCCATTTGGGATGCAGGTAAAGGCCGGAACACAAAACAGAACTAGTGACCTCAGCATACTGAATATTAAAATCACTAAGAATAGGGACCAAACTGGCTTAACTAAAAACCCCAAATCTCTTTTCAGCCCTGAAAAGATCGGAACACCTTTCAAATGACATTAAACACAGGAAATTCATGCTGTGTTTTGTTGGGTTTGGGGTTTTTTTTCCTATTAAACAAAACTACAAAGCTGAGAGATAGATGTTTTAATAAAGGTCTCAAACCTTTCAGAAAACCATTTACCTGGACAGGCTGAGAAGTGGGTTCAGGTGAACCTCATGAGGTTCAACAAAGCCAAGCGCAGGGTCCTACACCTGAGTCACAGAATCACAGAGTTGTAGGGGTTGGAAGAGACCTCGAGAGATCATCAGGTCCAACCCCCCTGCCAAAGCAGCTCCCCAGCTCATACTGCATAGATAGGCGTCCAGACGAGTCTGGAATATCTCCAGGGAAGGAGACTCCACCACCTCCCTGGGCAGCCTGTCCCAGGGCTCTGTCACCCTCACTGGGAAAAAGTTCCTCCGCATGTTGGTGCGGAACTTCCCGTGCTCCGATTTGCAACCATTGCCCCTTGTCCTGTCTCCACAGACACTGAAACGGGGCTGGCCAATTCCCCCTGCACCCCATACTTAAGATATTTATAAACATTGATTAGGTCCCCCCTCAGTTGTCTTTTCTCCAGGCTGAACAGCCCCAGCTCGCTCAGCC
Source organism: Laterallus jamaicensis coturniculus (assembly GCA_022605575.1). NCBI lineage: Eukaryota > Metazoa > Chordata > Aves > Gruiformes > Rallidae > Laterallus > Laterallus jamaicensis. Next base: position 11,533,434 of record JAKCOX010000007.1, read on the forward strand.
TTTCCTCATAGGATAGATGTTCCAGGCCCTTAATCATCTTCGTAGCCCTCCTCTGGACTCTCTCCAGGAGATCCCTGTCTTTTTTATACCAGGGAGCCCAGAACTGGACACAATACTCCAGGTGGTGCTTGATCAGGGCAGAGTAGAGGGGGAGGATCACTTCCTTTGAGCTGCTAGCCACACTCCTCCTGATGCACCCCAGGAGACACCCAGGAGTCAGGACAATGCCCGTTATCCATACAGGTTAGGAGATGATGTGCTGGATGGAAGCAGCCCTGAGGAAAAGGACTTGGAGGAACTTGTGGATGAGAAGCTGGGCAGGAGCCACCAATGTGCATCTGCAGCCCAGAAGGCCAACCCCATCCTGGGCTGCGTCACAAGGAGTGTGGCCAGCAGATGGAGAGAGGGGATTCTGCCCCTTGGCTCTGCTCTGAGATCTTACTTGGAGTGCTGTGTCCAGCTTTGGAGCCCTCAGCACATCCAGAGGAAGCCACAAAAACGATCAAAGGGTTGCAGCACCTCTCCTACAGAGACAGACTGAGAGAGCTGGGATTGTTCAGCGTGGAGAAGAGAAGGTTCTGGGGGTGACCTTATAGCAGCCTTCCAGTCCCTGGAGACATTCAGGGTCAGGCTTGACTGGCTCTGAGTAACCTGATCTAGTGAAGATGTCCCTCCTTTCTGCAGGAGTTGGACTAGATGGCCTCTGAAGGTCCCTTCTGACCTAATGCATTCTATGAGTCTATGGATCTACCTCTGAAAACAGAAAAGCTGCCCCAGACAAAAAAGCATTCCTGAGGATTCAAATTATATCAAACCTGAGATCGTGGCAGGAACTACTCTCCCTCTCCTACAGACTACTACGTGTCTCAAAAACCTCTGTATGTATTCATGCACAAATACACTTACCACGTTTTGAGTGCTGCAGCTCCACACAGTTCTGGTGCCTGTTTACATTCAGATTCTGCAGAGCAGTAACCAAATCAGCTTTGCAGAAAGCCTTGACCTCACTCACAATGGCTTTATTACACAAATTTTTATCATCCCTAGGAGAAAGAAATGAACTGCTGACATAAACCCAGCATTATTACATAGTAAGTAACAAAAGCAACACAAAAATTGCCTTTGAGAAGCTTAATTTGTGAGCTTTGATATACATGAGGTTTTCTGTCTCGAGCAATTAGTTCAAAAACTTGAACCAGAAAATTAACTAAAGCAGCTATTCTGGAGGAAAAAAAACCCAAAAAAACATACTGAAAAATATTTCAGGGTTTGGGTTTGTTTTAAGGAAAAAAACTAATTGCTCTGACCTCTGCAGGCAAACAAGGCAATGATTCCAGAGCAGTACCAGCTCCTTCAGTTGCTACAAGGAATCTTCCATTTTCACACCCTTTTTTACTGTTCTACTGGCCAAACTGCTGGCCCAAACACCCCTCAAAGGTATATACTGCTCCAGGAGAACTACTATAAAGGTGCAGCACAAAGTTTCATCCCAGGACTTTCTCAGAAGTTTCCATTGCTTCTAAAGATAAAGGGATTTTCAGATGAAAAGCACTTCAGCAGTCACTACCTCTTGTTAACTCCAAGAAACTTAAGATCATTAACAGCAGCCCCACCAATACTGCCACTGAAGTTGTATTTTTAGCAGCAGCCCAATCCAAAGTATTTAACCATCTCAATCATTAATATAAATAATTTTTTCCATTTTGTGGCTCTAATGGTATTTTTAATGAGAAATCAGACCAAACTCTGAGAAAGCTATGCTTTAAAAAGTTTTTTAATTGACCATTTGATAAACTTAATTCCACTTCCAGCCTCAAGGACATGAAGGTGATTACATCTACAGTCATCATGTTTTATTCAATCATTCTGCCCTAGCTTTAAAGATGGTGCCTGCTCCTCCCAAAAGCTGTGTCAAAAGCAGCTCTTCCCTTTCAGATATGATCTGAAAATGGGTATTTAGCACAAGACTACCTTACACTTTGTAAAAGACCTAAAAGCACACAGGAACTCACGTGCAGAGTATGACCACAGCTTGAGGGAAGAGGTTCTGATACTGTAGGCAGCACTGTAAGACACGATCGTCGTTGTTCTCGTCGCTCAGGCCATCTGCAAATTGAGTTAAGACATGCTGACACGTTCAGAAGTAACTCCACAGAATAAACATTCCAGTGTAGTTGTGACACTGGTTTTAGATCTAACAGCCCCTAAACAAGGAGAGAGAAGTGTAGTGGGAACACAAATCCGAGCTTTGAATTCTTAGGTACTGCCCCACTCAACATCACTACGGTTTGGCCAGAAAATGTCAAGAGACACGTGTGAAATTATGCTAAATTCTGTGATGACCAAGTGAAAAGCAGAAGCTCAGGACATACCCTTAGCTCCTAGGTAAAAGCAGTTAACTGGATCAATTGCCATTAAGTAATCACCATCTTACTGCTGCAGCTAAAAGCGAGCAGCAACTGATAAAACAGTGATGAGCAAAGCACTAATTGCAATGAGGCATTTGTGTATGATAGACTTGCACCTGCTCTAAAGGCTGCTGCAAGCTATCTGCTAATTTTAATTAGTAAACTCTGGAGTGCAGACTGTATTGACCTCCCAACTTAGTTCTAAGGTTCACACCATGTGAACCCCAAGGATTAAGTACCCATGGGCCTACCAACACTTACAGGGGTCCTACAGGAAAGTGGGAGAGGGGCTGTTCCCCAGGGAGTGCAGGGACAGGACAAGGGGCGATGGCTTCAAGCTGACAGAGGGCAGGGCTAGGTTAGATGTGAGGAAGAAATTCTTTTCTCTGAGGGTGGTGAGGCCCTGGCACAGGGTGCCCAGAGAGGCTGTGGGAACCCCATCCCAGGAGGTGTTTAAGGTTGGGTTGGATGGGGCTTTGGGCAGCCTGGTCTAGTGAGGGTGTCCCTGCCCATGGCAGGGGGTTAGAACTAGATGGGGTCTGAGGTCGCTTCCAACCCAAAGCATTCTCTGATTCTATGAAACAAACAGATGCACATGTATTACATATTTTTTGAGAAGCCAGCTGCATGGATTGTCCCCACAATTTTGGATCTTGTTTTTTCAGACACATGTAGATGAACTGGACTGCAGGGATAGCTTTGTCCCGAACGTGCTGCAACATTTTCCCCTTCTTCAGGTTGTCCAACTCTTGCAGAACGACCCAAGGAATTATTAAGGCAAGCCTGCCAACCCCTGGAAGGAAACAAAAAAACCCCACACAGGCTACTACAGTTGAATTAATTCAAACACTGTATTTATGAGAGCTCACACTGATCTCTTTGGGTCAGTACTTCACATACACCATGCTCAAGAGTACCTAGCATTAAAGAATAAATGACTGAAAAAGACCAAGTTCCTTCCCCTCTTCCTAAAAATGTAACTGCAAACTGGCACTACATTGTGTACATGTAAAAATGACAATATTAGGCAAACAAAAGGAATAAACCCTTTCTACAACGGAGTAACTGCATCAGGAGGTGAGGGAAGTGCTACAGATGCCATCTATCTGGATTTCTGCAAGGCTTTTGACACTGCCCCTCACAACACCCTTCTAAGCAGGAGAGAGATGGATTTGATGGGTGGACTGTTCAGTGAGTAAGGAATTGTCTGGATGGTCACATCCAGAGAGTGGCAGTCAATGGCTCCAAGTCCATGTGGAAGGTGGTGACAAGTGATGTCCATCAGGGGTCTGTGCTGGGACCAGTGTTGTTTAGTATCTTTATTAGTGACACTGTCAGTGGGATTGAGTGCACCCTCAGCAAGGCTGCTGATGAAACCAACCAGAGTGGTGAGGTCAATGAGTCAGAGGGGCAGGATGCCATCCAGAGGGACCTGGACAGGCTGGAGAAGTGGGCTCAGGTGAACCTCATGAGGTTCAACAAAGACAAGTGCAGGGTCCTGCACCTAAGTCAGGACAATGCCTGTTATCCATACAGGTTAGGAGATGATGTGCTGGATGGAAGCAGCCCTGAGGAAAAGGACTTGGAGGAACTTGTGGATGAGAAGCTGGGCAGGAGCCACCAATGTGCATCTGCAGCCCAGAAGGCCAACCCCATCCTGGGCTGCTTCACAAGGAGTGTGGCCAGCAGGTCAAGAGAGGGGACTCTGCCCTTCTGCTCTGCTCTGGTGAGCCTCACCTAGAGTGCTGGGTCCAGCTCTGGAGCCCTCAGCACACGAAGGACATGGACCTGTTGGAGTGTGTCCAGAGGAGGCCACAGACATGATACAAAGGCTGGAGCACCTCTCCTGAGGGCTGAGTTGGGTTTGTTGAGCCTGGAGAAGAGAAGGCTCCAGGGGAACCATACAGCAGCCTTCCAGTCCCTGAAAGGTGCCTATAAGAAAGCTGGGAAAGAACTGTTCCCAAGGGCATGGAGTGATAGGATGAGGGGTGATGGGTTCAAACTCAAAAAGGGGAGATTTAGGTTGGATATTAGGAAAAAGTTCTCCAATATGAGTGTGGTAAGACACTGACACAGGTTCAAGGTCAGGCTTGATGGGGCTCTGAGCGACCTGATCTAGTGAAGATGTCCCTGTCACTGCAGGGGGGTGGAACTAGATGGCCTCTGAAGGCCCCTCTCAACTCAGCACATTCTATGATTCTAATCAATACATGACTTTGACAACAGCGTGTAGTGACCTTGTGAAATGCATTTGCAGCAATTAATATCCCACCCACACTCCAAGATGTTAAAACAAAGGTGACAGCAGCTGATATTTCAGCCTGAAAACACCTGAACAACAACAGACAGGGTGCAAAAACAATGGTCAGATAAAAGGAGCAAGGGTTTGTGCTAACTGCCAGCCCGCACTCCTTGGCAAGGAGCTGGAAGTAAAGATACTAGACCAGGGTTTGAACCTTAAAGTTGTTACACAGAAAACACAGGGTAAATCAGAAATTTAATGACTGTGCTGCAGAGTCAATTTTGGGAAAAAAACCAAAACATTGAGATCCATCTGCTTTGTACTAAGCAGGTCAGGAACCAGCAACCTGCTGGAATTGTTGCGTAACGGGGCTGGTGCTGGGCCAGAAACTGGGAACTGCAATGTTCTATATAGAAAGAAAAAGGGTAAAGAAAAAGGCATCTGTGACAGCAGCTCCCAGTGTACACAGCACACCATTCCTCACATGGCAAGGGAGATGTACAGTCTGACACACTCTTGGAGAATACTCAGACCCTTATTAAAGTTATTTTCCATGTGTGTTCACCAGCTGAACGCAGCAAAGGGCTCTTAATATTCTGATAGACTCCAAATATGTCAGCTGAGCCACGTAATCCTAATCCCGCTGACACCGAATCACTAAAAGCATCACAACGTATTAAGGCCAAACATTAAAGTCAGGGTCTGCAATCTGAATTCCTGAGAGGCTGCTCCCACATCTCATGAATCAAGTGACCTTCAACCCAACCTGACTGACTGCTTCTGGTAGTTTAGAATTTAGATTTCTAGATTTTAGATTTCTAGGGGAAAAAATGCTAAAAAAAGAATGGAGAACATCACAGCCACCAGAAATAGATTAAATGCTTCAAAGAACTGGTAAGATTTATTTACTTCTAAGTAGTCACGTACCTTCCTGGGAACGCTGACCGTGATCCTCTTCAGATACGTAGGTACAAGCACAGCAGGTTCTACTTTCCTGGCTGAACTTCCCTTAAGAGGCAACCTACTCAGGCTCACAGCACCAGCCTCTCACCTGTGAGCCTCCTGCCTCCACGTGAGACCTGCTGCCTTAAGGAACCCAGGTTTGTTTTTCCTCACCTAGCCTGAACTCCTACAATTATTTTTGTTGATTTTTTTTTCCCAAAATATATCTTATTGATCTCCATGTACTGACATACCTGGTATATCCTCAGATTTCAGAGATCTGACAAACTCAAGGTGACTGATCATTATATTTGTGTCAATCACCACCAGTATGTTCAAACCAGAAGTAAGAGACTCTGAGGGGAAAACAGAAAAAACAAAACAGAGTTGTGAAAATCAGCTGTGTTCTCTCTACACAGCCTATTAACCAACCACAATGGCTAGTGGCAGTCAGATACAAAGAACATCCAATCATGACATACCAGCAGAAATACTTAGATCTGGTTCTGGAAGATCAATTTCCATACTTGTAAGTTCTCCACAAGTCTGCACTACAGACAGTGCCACTGTCTTCTGAACACGAGCAACGTGCAAGTCTTCCACTATCTGCATCTACAATGCAAACACCCATGACATCGTCAGAACACTTCAGAGATTGTTCTCAAACAAGATTCTGTTGCATTCATGTTGCTGTGTTAGAACTGACTAAAAATGAAGCGTGACAAATTTGAAGTTGGTACAGCAAATGTAAAGCCATGAGCACTTTCTGCACACCCACTACAAGTGCAAAATAGATGACCAAAAAGACGGCTGAGAAGGAAGACTTCTGTTTTGTGATGTTTCTACCTTGTATCCAAAATATTTGTTCCATCTTTTGCTACACAGACTGCAAGCTTCCTCATGGGTGTTGGACCCAATGGTCTCCCAAGGTCTCTTCCAACTCCTTCAATTCTGTGATTCTTAAAAAGGTATGTCTCTCTTCCAATTTGGAAGTTAGAAGATGGAAAATGAGATCGTTAAGAGTATGTCAGCAACTATGAATGTCCTGTGCATTGCAGAGAGTAACAGCAGGGCAATCTTTTATCTCTGAAAGTTCCTGACTAGCAGTACTTTAGCACGTCTTCTCAGTATTGGGAAAAAAAAAAGCTCCTTTTTTTTTGTTGAAGCATAGATCATAAGCCAACAATGAAAAGGTACTAGGAAAGGCCATGGAACCATCAGGCTATGCAACCTTGGTGCCATGAGTTTTTAATACAAGTTAGCAGTGTAAAATAAAAGCATCACCAACCTCTTGGTCTGTTTCTGTGTTCTGACTGTCTTGACTGGGTGGAAACACTTCGAAGCTCTGTAGGAAGAATTAAAACAATCATACCAACACCACAAAATATCAAAGCAGACTGAGGAACTAGTGATCCCCAAGTCAACAGCCCTGGAATACAGCTCTTTAGAGTTAAACAAGTACATCACTAACCTTCTGGACAGACCTTAAGTCCTCACTGGCTCGGTAGGTGTCAGACGTGCATGGGACTTCAAAATTCTAGAAACAATTAGGAACAGAAGTAGAACAGTATCAACCTTCTGGAGGGCTTTTTAGAGGACACCAAGTAAAATGAATAGGGAACATAAAACATAGTTTTGATATCCACAGTGAAACATCCTCCATATCATTTCAAAAGGGTTTAGAAGGACAGCTTTTTAAAAAATAAACATGGTGGTTTACACACTGAGCCTATTTTTCAATCTCTTGTGGGTCTGTGACTCTGTTATTCGTGCTCCTGGCTTCCCACCATAGGACAGACATGAATTTAACAGCGTGTCGAGCAAAGGGGCACTAAGACAATGAAAGGACTGGAGCATGTCATACAAGAGGCTGAAAGAGCTGGGGGTTGTTTGGTCCAGGGAAGAGAAAGGGGAATCTTACCAATGCTTATGAACACCTGATGGGAGGCTGTAAAGATGGAAGCAGGCTCTCAGTGGCACCCATCAATGGACAAAATGCAAACTGACACACAGCGAATTCCACCTGAACTTAAAACCCCACAATTTGTTTTTACAGCAAAGGTGCTTGAACAAACTGTGCAAAGAGGGTGTGGAGTCTCCATCCTTAGAGACCTGACTGGACATACACCTGGACAATCCCCTCTAAACTGACACTGCCTGAGCAAAGGGGTTGGACTAGGTGATCTCCAGAGGAGCACTCCAACCTCAACAATTCCACGATTCCGTATGTAATTGCCATCTTAGTGCACACACAAAATGATCATGCTACCACAACATGAACTCAAATCTCCAAAAAATACTGCCAGGAGTGTTAAGCAACAACAACAACAAAGTAACCACACTCAAGATAAACTTGAGGTGCTGAGCCAACCACAAGCTTGAACTTTGGAACAAACTGATTACAGCTACATATGAATGTAGCTGTAAAGTGTGACTTTACTCCTAGATTTACAAGTTCTCCTGCCATCACTTTGCTAGCAATGAGTACCTGCCTGGCAGGGGAGCTCTCATGGGTTCAGTTTATTCATTCAAAAACGATACAATCATTTCAGCTAAAAAATCCCTCTGATGGCTTAACATGCAGACACAATCTTAGCAGGCAAGGCCTCTGTTCATCCAGCTTGTTTAACCCCCTTGCAGAGCAGAGACATGTTTTAACGTGCTTTTCACTGGGATCAGGATAAAACCCATCTAGTTAGCTGTGAAATGCTGTTTGAAGTCTGTAAGGAGGGAGTCTGCCTATTTATAAGCTCCCTGCCATTCAGAAACCAGCCTGAAACATCTATCCCACATAAAACAAAGAACTGGGTTCTCATTACCTGCTTAAAGTGTGATGCTGTGGCTTCAGAGCCCCCTCCTTCAGTCCCTGAATTACCAGCAGCTGTATCAGAACCAACACTCTGCTTTTTCCACTTATAAGAGTCCCACTGTCGCGGTGTTTGAGTTGAATAGTGTGATGGTGTATGTTTACTCCCATGCTGTTTTTTCTTAGAAAGCTTGTCATGTTGTTCTTCATCCTCATCTTCCCAAGTCCTAGGTAATGTTTTTGGCTTCCTAGTGAAAGGCCTGTCATCACGCAGCGTTCCTGTGGAGGTATCAGAGGGCTTCTTTGGCACTCTGACATCTTCACCCCCTTTTATTGACCCAGCTGCCTTTTTATGAGCTACATGTGAATCATACTCAGAGGACTTAAATTTTTCCAACATAGTCTGTTCTGCTTTTAACTTTAGTTTGCAGAGTTCAGCTTTCTCCTTCTTCTTCTTCAGCGCCTTGTCCCTCTGAAGGGCAAAGCTATGCCAGAGTCTTTTCCCTTCTGTTCCATCAGAATGGCTTTTGTTATAACTCTCCTTGCCAGCAGTCACCACATCAGGAGTGCGGGTACTTCTCCCGTGTTTAATTTCTTTGGCTTTAAACTGAATAACTACTTTCTTTTGCTTTTCCCTTTGGATTAAAGAACTGGCTGCAGTTTTGCTTCTGTTTGGAGATTTTTCTTGGGATCTTCCATCAGCACCATGAGAAATACTAGAACTTTGAGCGTGCTTCTTCACTTGCCCATCTTTCTCTACCTTGACTCTATAAAAACATGAAAAAAGTAATGTCATCTAGCTCAGTTAATGCAAAACAACAATGCCTGCACTTGATTTAGGCAGCTACAGCTATTTATGAGTACCAATTTGGCACGTTCTTAAATGTGAACTTGATGCAACATCTGTCCTTAAAAATAGTTTAACACATCATTTTTAGTATTTAGATGTTTCCCAGCTGTGCGGGTATTTTAGGTTACAAAATTAAGGTAAAGCCTTTTCCACATTCATTATCTATTGCTTTGAGGGATGCCCTGCAAAGTCTGGTTTCCTCTTACCACACAAATGTGATTTAACTGCAGTTTAAGGATGTATGAGGTGTGTCACCCTAAAACTGGAGTGTGCAGCAGTTCAGCTTGGCTGCAGAGTCACGGCACAGCCTTCAAACAGGGCAGAAGAAACAAACTGAAGTAACTGGAACATTCTACAGACATCATGAATGATATGAAAACTCAACATGAAACTTTCTTATAAAAGCAGGGAAAACACTCAATGAATTTATTAGACACAAAGTTTAAAATATCCCAAGAAAATTTCTATCCTAGAACAGCATTGTCAATAATATTGGGGAGGTAAAGGCCATTTGACAAGCTCAGGTAGGACAGGTAACTTAAATGCACTGACTGGCACCCACCGTCTGGCTCAGGAGACTCCTCCCTGGTTCCCAGACACCAGAAGGTCATACAACAAGGAAAAAACATTTTGTATACGTCTTGTCTTAGTTAGTTCATTCTGCACTTAACAGTGCTTAACAGCACACATACAGGCAGCTAAATATCCTACGACTTACAGCTCCAACCTAACAGAGAAACTGCAACTAGATATTGAGAGAAGCTGCAACTAGATATTGCTGTGGTTAAGAAACAAGGCAAAGCTTTTCCATCTCAGGATTCATGAGAATGTTCTCACTTCATCTGAAGTACTTTTCAAACACTGTTTGCATTTGCTACCCTTAAGGTGAAAGACTGGAAAGACTGCTTTCTTTGCCTCAGAATAATCACTTCAAACATGAGGAGAAATCAATGGTTTCAGTACTAGAGGAAGTGGGTTCAAGGTACTAAGGTCATCGCAGAACTATCCTCCAGGCTTCACCAGAGCCTTTTTTTGCTAACAAAAGATGTAATCTGCAATACAGACCAGTAAGGTACTGTTTAAGACAAAAATATATATATAAATATTTTTTCATGGCAGAGGGCTGGAAGGCTACAATAAGACCACATTATTTGAAGCGTGGTAGCATATGTTAAGAGTTTTAAAAAAAAATCTGAACCTGTATCCTGTCAACTGTCTCAAACTGCCCAGCTCAGAATATACTTGCTAATGCCATGACAACGCTTCATCAGTTAAAATACTGTTTTATTGGGTAAACAACGTAAAATGATTAAATTCAGTCCTAACATAAGCCTGTGGTTCCTTTATTTTAGAGTTGCTCTACTTAGTGACAGAACAAGAACTTACCTCTGAAGGTCTGTCTCTCCTTTCATAGCACGGTTATAAGGTCTTGTGTCCTCAGAGGTCTGAAATAAGGAAACAAATCCAAAGGTTTATAGAGAAAACTGCAGTTGAAAAACCTTCTAAGATACAACATGCAATGATTTCATACTAGATTCATTATGACTGCTGGCCTCAGAAAAAGCAGCCACATACCTCACTTATAATTTATTATTTAGATTTTGTTTTATTTAAGAACAAAAAAGGGGGGAAACTAAATGTGCTACACAGTCCTGGGCTATAAATAAAGCTTAACCAATTGAAGGCATTTAGGATTCACGTTTCATATCCTCTGCAAGTATAGCAATATATAATACACACATTTTTGTATATTCATAAAAATTCTTGGGGAACAGAACGTTACCTGAAAGCTGCTTCCAGGTATCCCCTAGGTATTGGTTATTTACAACTCAAGGAACTGGCAATCCATGAATGACACACTTGGTATTGATACCAGCAATACAACAGAACAACAACACACACTGGTGTTGAGGACGTGGTGTTCAGGCCACACAACTTCCTAGAACTTGCTAACCCACACGCTGGAGAGAAAGAGCCCCTACAAGGTCACAAACACACCCCCAAGGCGTGGGATCCTATGGGATGCGCCCCCCCACCATCCCAGCACTCTGCCACCTGGAACACTGGGTAGGGACAGCATCCAGCAGGATGTGGCGAGGCTGATGGGATAACTCTGGGTAGTATCAAACCTAGCCTGACTGCTGCCTTCTTACCACCTTATCTCTTCAAGGGCCATTCCCCTACAATCATGATTTTTCATTATATTTTTAGCATTTCCTTTCTACCAGCTCATTCTTTTCTCTAAAGTCTCTTGATAAGTCCCCAACTTTCACTTAATTTTGTCACCTTAAGCAAGCTTTCTGGCTGTTACTTTCCTCTTAACATTATCAGTCCTCTTGCACAGACTGGTTAGGAGTCCTGCTGCAGTCCCACAGCTACCGCATCACAGGCTGTTACCCAGAGGCAGCTCCATGTAGATCTGTACTAATTTATCCTCACGCTTACAAATCACATGGCAAACCCCTAAAAGAGTAATCTGCAGTCCTACTTACACCACACAAAAAAAGCCCCCAAGCGCCCCCAGAACCCTGCCTAAATACGATTCCACTTCATGACTTACTCCTAACCTGCATGATCTGAAGACACCCTGGAGGTCTTTTCCAACCTTAGTGATTCTACGAAGATAAAGAACAATCCAGGATAACACCAGTGATACTGGTAACAGCTTTAAGCTCTATTTCCCCAACCAGGAAGATACACTAAAATAAAAGCGTCTCATGTTTTCTGGCACCCACACTATGCATGGCCTCTGGAGAATGACAAAAGCCTGGCTAGAGCAGTTACTGAACCAATTCAACCCTCCTGCTCTTCTTAATGACCCCACTTTTAAACCTGATTCACACTTCTGTCACAGAACTGCCTAACAACTCATGCTCTTCTCACCTGAATGTGGGGGTTTTAATTAACATAATGATAATATTAATAACACAGCTGTTCCTACTTTGTCATCCTGGCCATCCAGACAGTCTTCCTTTCCAGTTAACTTCTTCAATTTCTTTTTAGACATCTTCAAATCCTACGGAAAAACAATGTTGTTATTATTTATTTAAAAGCGGGTTGTTTTGTTTCCGATTGATATAAAAAATCTAACTCAATAAAGAAAAAACACTCTAATACTCTTCTGTCATTCTCTCACCACAGAGCCACAGCAGATTTCAACAAGGTTCATGATTCACATCTCACTGCCCAGAGAACTTCGCAGGAAACAAGGACGGCAATTACTGCCTGCGCCAGCCGGCAGGAACGTTCTTTAACACTTAGTCATACAACCTTCAAGTTTCGAGGCAGTTCTCCCCTAACTTTCGAGGCAGTTCTCCCCTAACTTTCCTTCAGCCCCCCATACCCTGAGGTGAAAGCAGTATCGTGTTATCTTGCAATAGCCGGGCCTACCGCGAACACGGAGGGGTGCAAGGGGGGGCTATACAAAAGCCTCACGAGAAGATCCTGAGGCGAATTTGCTGAGCACAGGTCACCTCCCGAGATAAATAAGCCGCGGAAGCAGCTCAGCCGTGGAGCCAGGCAGGCGGGGGCGAACACAGGGCTTCAGCAGCCGGCCTCCGGCATGGGCGGGCCGGAGCGGCTGGAGGAAGCGCGGCCGCTCCGCCGAGCAGCGGGATAGCAACCTCTGCCACAGCCCCACGCGTGAGGAAGGCAAACACAGGGGGAGCCTCCGCGGCACGTCAGGGAACAAGACCGGCCTCCCCCAGCCCGCCCAGCAGCTGCCAGTATGCCCCCTTCCCCCCTGCCTTCCCTCCGCCTCCCTGACAGCAGGGCACCGGGTCGGCCCCACCTCACAGCCGGCTCGGACGCGCCCTCACGCCGAAGTCGAAACTGCCGGCAGCTCCGCGCCCCCTCCCCACCCGCCGCCCCCAGGACATCGAATGGCCTGAGGAGGACAGCCCTGGCGGAGAGGCCTCAGGGCTGCCCCAAGCAACTTCCCCGTCAGGCGCAGCCCTCCGGGGCCCGGCCCACCCCCAGCAACCACCCTAGCTCCTCCCCGCCGCAGGGCGCGCTGGGCCAGGCCCAGCCTCCTGAGCCGAGGGGCGGCCCTAGCCCAGGCCCTGAGGAGCCCTGGGAAATGTAGGCGGAGCGGGCCCGCCTTTTCTGCCGCCGTACGTGCCAGGCCGCCACAGCCGTGCTTTCCCGCCCGCCTTCCTCCCGAACAAGAGGCGTGTGGGCACAGCGGCGTGCTCCGTCTGCTCGCCTCGGCTCCCTTGGCCCGCCGCCGGGCCGTCTCCGGCGAAGATGGCAGCTGAGGAGGCTGCGGAGGCCTCGTTAGCGCAGCTGTCCCCTGAGGGGAGGCAGCTAAGGCGGGAGGACGACCACGAGGAGACCCCCGAAGACTCTGGGGAGACTGCGGCGCTCAGTGAGGGCCGGGCGTTGGGGGTCGCGGGTGGGCGGTGCGGCAGGAGCCGGGCTCTCCGGCCCCCTCTGAGGGAAGCGGAGGCCCATTGCCGGTCCTCACCGCGGGTCTGCGGCCGTGCCCGGGAGATGCTGCGGGTGGGCGCCATGCGGGGACGCAGCGGGGAGGGAGAAGCGGCGCAAGTAATTCAAACCCCATGAGGGTTTGAATTCCCAGCCCGGCTCCCGGAGCCGCCCTCGAACTGTCTCCTTTCTCCCCCCGCACCCCGACGGGAGCTCGGTTCGAATCGCTTTACCGACTCGGGGCGGGATGGGGCGGGCAGCGGCCCCACACGTGCTCCCTGGCGTGGCTCGGGGCTCAGCTCGGCGCTGGAGCAGCCCCGCGGCGGGGAAAGCAGCACTAGTGCCGCCCTCCCCTCCCGCCTGACCCTCGTCGTCACTGCTGGTCTTTTTAACGCCGCTTCGCGCCGCGGGGTCCCGTGAGGGAGCGAGGCCTGCGGGAGGCGGGCTGTGGCTGCGGGTTTGGAGCGGGGCCGGCGCCGCCTCACGCCTCTTCTCGCCCGGGTTCCGCACCGAGTGCGCCGGAGCGGCCGGTGCCGCCTTCCTCGCGCGCCAAACGCGGCGTCGCTGCCCTCCCTCCCGCCCTCCCGCCGCCGCCTCTCGGTGCTCTCTGCCCGTGTCTCACGGCTGCGGCTTGTTCTCGGCACACGCGGGCCGGGCCGGCCGCCAGCCAGCAACCCCTTCGGCTTCCTCGCTCTCTTTTCGCTAGCGAAGCGCGGAGAAGCTGTCGCCAGGCACCTCTGCTAGCTGGGAAGTAGACAGCGAGGGGAGGCAGGGCGAGTTGGTCTCGAGTCGCCTGTCAGCTCGAATTAAGAGGACCTGTGGAAAGCATAGCAGGACAGGGCTGCTCTCCGTGTGTCCTAAAGTCTTCTGCCCCTCCCAAATGTTTGTCTGACCCGTCTTGAGGTATTCCTTCTATTTTCTCCTGGTTTTTTGGTTTATGTATCACACACCGCTCCTCCCCCTCCCCCCGGTAACCCTAAGAACTGCTGGAAGATCCTTCTAGCCCTTATTCTGTCTTTAGTAGATGACTTGGGAAGACCAGCAGAACGTTGAGGCATCCTCCAGAAGTATCTCCAAGCACAAGCAGGCGTGTCTTGCTCCCTGTTTTCTCAAGCCAGCGGTTGCACTTTGATGTTTGAAGTCTCATGGTGTATTTCTCTTCCATAAAGTGCTCGCTTTGGCACTCGTAAATTGGACTCGTTTTGGCCTCCAGTCACCCTTTCCCCCCCTTACTTCTGCCTGTTCCCTTTGGAGTTTGAGGAGCCAGGTGCAGTTCAGCGTGTCCCTCTCCCGGCTGCTTCGGAGGATTTATCCCTCTTCCTTTCCCCAGAGCGGTGGTAGAATCCCAAGGTGGCAGTCTTGACTAGCGACACTTGGCTCAGAGTCCATGCATTCATACCAGATATCAGAATGGGGGTGGAGGTGTTCCCAATTCATGTTTTTGTTGTTGTTTTGTTGCACACTCCCTCAGATTCCAAAGTCCTTTTGGAGTTCTTCAGTGGGCTCATGCCAGCCCTACCCAGAGAAGTCATTCATTTGCAAATATTGATGGCACCAGCACTGGAACCCTCATCCCACCTCTGATGGTGGCACATTCTTTCGTCCTTTCCCTCCATTTTTTCAGACTGTTCAACTAGTCATAACCAGTCCTAAACTCAGGCTTTCTTAGCTGCCAGCATATCCTTAGGAGCATTTGGACCTCCCCCTTGCCTGCTTTGCCTTGCTAGTGCTGCATTTTGCCAGAAAACAACATGTAAATATTCTGTGAACTTCAAATGGGTGGGCAAATAGTTTTATCTGTCCAAACAGTTTCCAAGGATGAACAATAATTGTTCTCATGTTATTCCCCAATACATCATAGAATCATATAATGGTATGGGTTGGAAGGGACCCCAAGAATCACAGAGCTCCAACCCCCTGCCACAGGCAGGGCCACCAACCTCAGGCCTGCAGCTACACCAGGTTGCCCAGGGCCCCAGCCAACCTGGCCTTGAACACCTCCAGGGATGGGGCACCCACCACCTCTCTAGGAAGCCTGTTCCAGCACCTCACCAGTCTTTCTGTAAAAAACCTTTCCCCAATATCTAATCTAAACCTTGCTTCCTTTAGCTTTAATCCATTCCTTCTTGTCCTGCCAGTCTCTGCCCTTCGAAAAAGCTGATTCCCCTCCTGTTTCTCTGCTCCCTTTAGGGATGAGATGGCTGCAGTGAGGTCCCCCCGCAGCTTTCTCTTCTCCAGGCTGGACATGCCCAGCTCCCTCAGCCTCTTTTTGTATGGGTGGTGCTCCAGCCCTCTAATCATCTTTGTGGCTCCTCTGAACCCTCTCCAACAGTTTTACATCTTTCTTGTGCTGGGGGCCCCAGCTCTGGACACAGGACTCCAGATGGGGCCTCACAAGGGCAGAGTAGAGAAGGACAGTCCCCTCTCTGTATTGGCCTTGTGAGCTGCAAGAGCACGCTGCTGGTCCATGTCAAGTTTCTCATCTACCAGAATCCTCAGGTCCTTCTCAGCAGGGCTGCTCTCCTGGAGCTCTGTAACTGTGTCTGGGATTCTTCCGGCCCAAGTGCCACCCCTGACACTTGGCAGTGTTGAACCTCATTAGGTTTCCCCGGGCCCACCTTTCCAGCCTGTCAAGATCCCTCTGGATGGCTTCCTTTCCTTCTAGTATTTCCCCCTCCCCTTCACACTTGTAGTCATTTTTGCCTGTTAAAAGCAGCAAATTACAAATGGACATAGTTGTATAATTCAGTAATATCAACAACTCTTTAACTGATTTGGTTTGTTTTTTGTTTGCTTGACTTTAAGATGGTGTGGTTGTCTCTGGAAAAATGAAAAACAACCTGGATGTGGAGGTTACTGAGCCAGGATTGGAAACTGAAGAGAAAGGGATGGAGGAAGAATCTGCAAGGGAATCCGATGGCAGCATTTTGGATGTGTCATCTGACTATCCAAGAGGTTTGCTAACAGATTGTGAGAATATTTGTTTTGTGTGCTTGAGGGAAGGAGGAGGAAAGGTAGGGATGCTGTGAAAAGCTGAAAGCAAAACTCAGCTAGCCTTGGTGACTATGAAGCAGGAGTTCTGTATTGCAGCGCCCAGGGATTGCTCCTCTGAATGTGCATATGGAGCAGTTACATGGCTTTTATACAAGACTCATATGCATATTCATAATATATGCATATTTATAGGGTTTCCAACAAATGCTTCTGGTTATCACCCATTATAATCTCTTGGTGGGCTTCAGAGATGTTTTATGGCCACTTACTTCACTTACTCCTCTTCATTACATCTCCTTTTGGTGAGATTTAGCTTTTGTCTTGCTAACAAAGCCACAGAGCTGGTTCTGCAGACTGTTGCCCAGAGAGGCTGTAGAGTCTCCCTCTCTGGAGATATTGAAACCCTGCCTGGATGCCATCCTGTGTGATTCAGTCTGGGTGATCCTGCTGTGGCAGGGGGTTGGACTAGATGGTCTTTCAAGGTCCCTTCCAACTCCTGATCTTTCTCCCTCCTCTTCACTCCCTTCTCAGAGCTAAGCTGCCTCTCCTGAGGCATCACAGTGCACACAATGTGCTGACATTGTGGTCCTTTTAGGCAGAACCTTGCACATCCTTTACACTCTTCCTAATATCTAATCTAATATTTATCACATTCCCCTCTCCATTAGATACAGTGGGTAAGAAGGGTAAAGGGAATGTGTGAAATCTCATTTCCCATATATCCAAGAGGTATGGATGCATTTTCTCCCTTGCATCTGAATGAAACGCTTTCCTGAGGCATCAGAAATCTCATTGAAATGAGATGCCATTTTCCCTTAGTAACATTTCTAGATACTGTTGCAGGAACTTGCACTTAGACAAGTCAAGGTTAGATGTGGAATAATCTATGTCAGGCCCTGATGCTAACAGCACCACAGAGAAGACCTATTGTGTGTATATCTGAGCACAGGAATGAAAAGCTAGGCGCTGCTTTTAACTTTACAACTCATTGTACACAGAACGTTGATGAGTTGCTGTCTTTGTTTCACATAAGAAAGCCTGAAGGCTAATCCTGTAAAAGCATGGTGGAGGTTTAATATTGCTGAAGAATCGGTAGTGCTGGGATGTTCTGTGCACAGAGACCAATTAAGCTGATTTATTGGCTAAGCTAATTCTCTTGTCTTTAGCAAATTTTCTCCCCTGTTCCCTTTGACTGAGAAGTTGAAAAATTAGGAGGTAAATTTAAAGGTTAAACAGTCTCCTAAGGGAGGTGGGGGAGGTGGTAGAAAGTATTGCATCCTGGCTATCGGGTGAATGATTGTTACTTATAATGGGTCTGTTTCCAGCTGACACTCAAGTTTTGCTGGATCATATGGTGATTTTCTACTGCTTCATGTGCATGATTCACCTTCACTAACGAAGCAGTAAAATCAAGAGTAAATGAAATGTGACTTGGGTTTTTTTCAGCTTGGGGTTAGGTGTTTTTTTTTTTCAAATGAAGATGTTTCTAATTTGAGAAGTTGGATGTGTGTCAGGATTAAAAAGCAAGTAGAAATATGTGGATCTTCTCAAAGAACCCTTCTGGGGATTAGTTTTACGTTCATTCCTTCTGCTGTGTAAGCTAAAGGATACAAACGAGTATTCTGATTGGTATCATAGCCATTCTCTAATAGTGCTAGAGTAGAAATGATGCGTAGAAAACCAGCAGTAAACTAGATAATTTTTAACTAAGAACGCTTAATTTCTAAATATCTCTGCTTTTTAGAGAAACATATTTCAATTCAAAGACACCTCGCTGATCTAGAGAAACTAGCTG
The DNA here is from genome assembly GCA_022605575.1 of Laterallus jamaicensis coturniculus. NCBI lineage: Eukaryota > Metazoa > Chordata > Aves > Gruiformes > Rallidae > Laterallus > Laterallus jamaicensis. The sequence goes on from JAKCOX010000007.1 coordinate 11,551,896, forward strand.
ACCTGAAAGAAGGTGAGTTTCTCATGGGAGTATCCAAGAAAACACATCTTGCTGCTAAAGGTATTTACATTTTTTTCTTAGTTTTTATTTTTAACACGCTCTGTGAATGCTTGAAGAATGGGGGTTTCATGAGAACAGCTTAGTGATTTTTTCCCCCCCCCCCTTCCTTATCAAATGCTGTACCCCCTGGAGAAAATTTAGGGCCTTAGTGATTCCTCTCCGTGTTTTTCATTGTGATTGTATCAGTTGTAATGTTGGCAGTGCAAAATGGGAATTCTAGCTGTGTATGTAGCATTCTTCTGCCATGGATGTTAATGAAATTTATTACCATCATTTAATTGATACTCAGTAAATCCTAAGTCAGTAAAAGAGGTTGATTAACATTAGAGAGCAGTAGTGATTTATTTGGTGAGCTGTATGCTGCTGCTGTTGGCTTCTGTGGGACAGGACCCTGTGTGAACATAGCAGTCCCCTCAGAAAGTCCTAAGAAAGGAAGTCTACTGTTGTGTAAGCCTCAGCAAACCAATTGTGGTGATAGATGCCCGTGTTTGTGTGGTACGTGTCGGCATCCATCCTGTGCTAGTCGAACAGGTACAAGCTTTTTTGCTGAATTCTTCATGGGAGGTTGTTTGACATCTGATAATCTTGCCTTCACTTTTGTCCCTTATGCAGGATTTTCAAGGGGGGAAAAATATTTTAACATAGAGTATGGTTGAAAAATATCAGGTGCTTGTTTTAGCTGAGAGATTTGGGAGGAGCAAACACAGATCCTTGTTCTAACCTCTTCAGTCTTTTTGTTGTTTGTTTTTCTTTAAACATCGCGGGTCTCTAGAGTTCATCTATTAAATTCTGTTATTTTTTGATACTCTTCAGAAGTTTCATTAAGCCTCGTGGTGCTAGATAAAAAAAAACCAGAAAACGAAACTTAAAGATTGTGGAAGTTATATAATGGTTCTTGTCTGTATTCTATGGACTAGAAAGAGGCAATCCATAAATGTGATGATTGTGTGTGCCTGAAATAGAATATACCCCAGGGAATTGATCTCTGACTCCCATTTGCAGTCATAGAGTCATAGATTGTTATGAGTTGGAAGGGACCCAAACTCCCTAGAGTTCCAACTCCCCTGCCACAGGCAGGGCCATCAACCTCCAGGCCTGGATCTACACAAGGTTGCCCAGGGCCCCAGCCAACCTGGCCTTGAACACCCCCAGGGATGGGGCACCCACCACCTCTCTGGGAAGCCTGTTCCAGCCCCTCACCACTCTCTCTGGAAGGAACTTCCCCCTAAGATCTAATTTAAACTTTCCTTCCTTTAGCTTTAATCCATCCCCCTTGTCCCGCCAGTGTCTACGCTTTTAAAAAGTTGATTCCCCTCCTGTTTCTCTGCTCCCTTCAGGGGCAGGAAGGCTGCAATGAGGTCCCCCCACAGCCTTCTCTTCTCCAGGCTGGACAAGCCCAGCTCCCTCAGCTTCTCTTTGTAGGGGAGGTGCTCCAGCCCTCTAATCATCTTTTTTCTCCTAAGGTGCATTTCCCTTACCCCTAGTGGTAACCTTTCATCTATTTCTCTGCTACTTTATTTTCAGATGATAAGAAGCCTTGTCCGTTGTGTCCTGAGGAGAAGTTCAGAGCTTGCTATAGTCATAAACTCCACCGTCACCTTCAGAATTTGCACTGGAAAGTTTCTGTGGAATTTGAAGGTAAATTAGAATTTGAACAGTAAATAACAGAAGAAAATGTGGATGTGTAAGATGTTGTTCTGTGTTTCATCGTTTTAAATTCCTCTACGTTTGCATCCTGTTACCAGCTCTGAACTAGAGCTGTATTTTGAACTGGGATATAAAATATAAGTGTAAAGGAGTTCTGTATTCTACATGCCAAAATAGTTCTAGGTGTGCATTTTCTTTTCAAAATAAACCCCATAAGAGTTGCTTGGTAGGTAGTGAAAATTACTGTAAAACAGTAACTAAGTACATAACAACAGTTACTGGACTATTAACTTTCTGGTTGTTTTGGTAATGGTCATACATGCACACAGGGTCATTTTTGGGTCATCATAAAGATACTGTTCTTTCAGATAAATCCTGGCTAAATTAGTATCAGTATTTAGTGGCTTTCTGTTTTTTAACCAACTCTGATCTGCTTGAAAATGCATTAAAATCCCTCCAGGAAGTTGAAGAAGGAAAAGAGCGAGCAGTGTGTAGAATTTAAAGAACTTGTCATGTGGGTTTGCAGGAAATAACATTACTTAATCAGAAGATGGAGAAGAGTAAAGTTAAAAATCATCTGAGTGGATGTCTCTTTTGGCATGCACTAGCAGATGTCTCTGTTGTTGCTTTCCCTTAAACTGCAAAATGTAGGTTTTATAGGAGTATTCACACATGTCTTTTGGCCAGGTAACAGCACAAATAGAAAGTGCTTTTGAGTTGCGTGCTGTATAGCCTGAAGACTCACCATGGCTTTGTAGGATACTAACAGACTTATTCAAATTAATCACCTGTATGTACTCAGCATGTCTTGACCCTGGACTCGGCATTGGTGAGGCCACACCTTGAGTGCTGGGTCCAGTTCTGGGCCTCTCACTACAAGAAGGACATCGAGGTCCTGGAGTGAGTCCAGAGAAGGGCAACCAGGCTGGGGAAGGGGCTGGAGAGCAAACCTTCTGAGGAGCAGCTGAGGGAGCTGGGGGTGTTCAGCATGGAGAAGAGGAGGCTGAGGGGAGACCTTATCACTGCCTACAGTGACCTGACAGGAGGGTGTAGAGAGGTGGGCAATGGTCTTTTCAGCCAGGTGACAGGATGAGGGGGAATGGGCTCAAGCTGTATCAGGGCAGGGTCAGATCAGATGGGAGGGAAAAGTTCTTCCCCAAAAGGGTTATTGGGCACTGGAACAGGCTGCCCAGGGAAGGGGCTGAGTCCCTGCCCCTAGGTGCGTTTAACAGACTGGTAGATGAGGTACTCAGGGATATGGTTTAGGATAGGACAGGAATGGTTGGACTCAATCTTAAAGGTCTCTTCCAACCTTCTGATTCTGTAATTTTTTTTCAGTTTTAAATATTTATAATGTATAGTTAGCTAGTAAATTTCTCCGTGCAGAAGGTATGTTGTACAAGTGGTTATGTTCTCTTGCTGCTGTCATGTGGCAATATTTTGGAATCTTAAATGAGACCATACCCTAAAGATGAAGCAAATCTTGAACTGCTGTTTATGGCATAAGACATGTGTTCTGTTCACAGCGATGTGACAAGAATTTGTTTTCCAGGGTACAGAATGTGCATCTGCCACTTATCTTGTCGTCCGGTCAAACCAAATGTTGCTGGAGACCAGGTAAAAATGCTGGACCACAGAAATACTTGTTACCCTGCAAGGTGGGGGAAATGGGTGACTGGGGGGAACGTTTCCCATCTGCTCTGTCTTGGTCTGGAATATATGTATCTGATAGAACCCTTGGGTAGCTGAAGGTAGTTGTATCTCTCCTATTTTGGTGGGTAGCTGCCTACACCGTGTAAAACACTGTTTGGGTGTGGAGTAGGCAGCTGCTTTGTGTGGAAGAGACGAAGGGTTCATTAGGCTGTGTGATGAATACTTCTCCACTCCTTCCCTGCATGCCGAGTGTATGGAGGGAGTATCAACAGAGCTGAATTGTGATGCTGTGCTGGCTCTGTGCATACCATTATTTACTGTCTCTCTAGCTGTAGACTCAAAGCACTCTGTAAGTGCTGGAGGGATGATTCCTTTGCCTGCCTGTGTTCAGGTATAGTTCTACTTTACCCATGTTTACATATCCTGAGATGACGTGTGTCAAATCCTACAGACCTTGTCAAAGATGGGAGCCCATTACCATTGTATCATCTGCTCAGCAACCATCACACGAAGAACTGACATGATAGGTCATATCAATCGTCACGTGAACAAAGGAGAGACAGAATCAAGGTTTATCACAGGTAGGTTCTTCTCTGAAGCTTTCACTCTTTTAATGCTATCTGGAACATGGAATAACTGATATGTGAGAGAGATTCTGAAATGGATTTATCTTTACTAATGAGAACTCTGCCCTTCATACTTCAGATTATTTTTTCCCTCAGAGTTGTAGCAGTGTTGTGATTTAGTCTCTGCATTGAGCAGCTACTCTGTTCTTTCTGATAAATAATACTCCCTTCACAATTAGTTTAATGTTGTTGATATAGGCTTCTGGTTTTCCAGAGGAATGGAATCTATGAACCAGAATCTGCACGGAGAATTTAATGCTTGTGCATTTGGCCATGTGTGGCTGTAAATCAGTTGTGAGTAAATCTCTGCAACGTACAAAACTGTTGCTTTTTATCCAAACTGCATCACAAAACAAGATGGCTTTTTTCTTTCGGTCCTAGAGAGTCACAACAAAAGCTGTCTGTAGTTCTTTGGTAGGCGACAGTCCTGTCTGACTGGACTGGGCTTTTGTTTCTAAATCCTGTAAACTGGATTTGGAACATTTCAAATAATTGGAATGCCAAATCTGTATTTTTACAAGTTGTCCTCTGCAGTTGCCAAGTAAAAGCACGTTATTGCTTAGCTGGTGTCTAAAAATTATGAGGGTTTTGGCTACAGCCTAGGCTGTTACAGTTGAAAATTTGTCTTTTTCTTTCTCTGTAGACACAGATTTTAACTAGATGTGATGTAATAAAGGTGGGACTGGGAGCTGTGAGGCTCATGCTTCTTTCTGTTGCCACTGTGCAGTTTAGGAGTAGCAGCTTAGTGTCTGTGGATCGGTTTGTGTGTGCAAGAAGTGATAGTAGTACTGTCCCTAACATACTCCATACCTTGAACTTGAATAGAGTTGTGAAATACAGGGATGTGTGTAGGTTCCCTTCAGAGCTCTTAGTAGAGAACGGCTCGTTTGTCACTCTGTCTCATGGGGAGAGGAAAACTTCAGAGTTTGGCTGTCTCATGCCTTGGAGATGCTTCAGCAAAGCCTGAAGGCTGTGAACCTGGAGCAGGTGGCAGCTGGTGTTGTCTGTACACGTTTTGTGAAGCTGTTTGGTAACAGGTGGTGTCAAGGATTTTGAGGGATTTTTGCAGTTGGTTGATACACATTCAGGCCTATGGTAACGTGGTTTTAATTAATTAGCAGTGCGTTATGTTTGAGTATATAAAGCCAATGTGCTAAGCCTCAGGCTCAGGGGTTCTCTTTAAGTTTTGAGTGGATACATTGGAGCCTGACTGAGAAACAAATCTGGTGTTTTGTGGGAAGAACATTGTGGAAGCGCTTGGTCCTTATTTCCCACTCCTGGGACTAGAAGATAAGTTGATGCCTGCTCTTCCCCTTCCCCTCCCCACCCCCTACCCCCACCCCAATCAGTGTGTGGTGCTTGGATTGCTGCATAATCCAGGCTCTCACTATACAGGAACAAGCTTTCAGTTTAATTTATCAGATGTGCCAGTGTTCATTTCGGTTCTCACTCACTCTTGCCATCCCCCACAATCACTTTCTTTTAGTTCCTGCTCCCAAGTCCTCCCGTGAAGTGGTGAAAGAGTCAGCTACTGATGTGCAGGTTCTTCCCAACTACTCCACACCTCAGAAAACCGATTCCTATTTTAATCCAAAAATGAAACTCAACAGGTGAGAAAACAGGGAGTAGCGGGATGCACCAGAGGGGTGGCAAACTTGTGGTGAAAAATACTCAGGTGTTTTGAAAAGCAAACCCTGTGAAACTGTTCAGTAGCACTGGTCAGTAAGAAGATGCGGTTCCTTGGACATGGATACTATGTGGAAGTGCTTATACTCTTACCTGCTTGGATCATTTCTGTTGATTTGGAAAGCTTTCTATCAGAAAACTCTTGACAAATAACAGTTAAACCCAAGAGCACTATGTGGGGAGGATATCGCTGTTTCTGAAGCAATTAAGTATTTGTTATTTATTAGTATTTTTATGTGATGAGTAGTTTCAAAAGAAACTGCACACTCAAACTCACTGCATGCACAGGAGGTGTTTTCCAGTGAATAGTTATGGCTCTCTGACTGAACAACAGTATACCCATCATTCATGGCTTTTATATTCTAGGTCTTTTTTTACACAATCCTGTTTCTCCAGGGGGCTGTTCCTTCTCTTTTTTGTATTAAAAGGGGGAGGGGGAAAAAAAGAAAGGTTTGTTTTTTAAGGAGTTGTAAATGGTGTCTGCCACAACTGAAAGGTGTGAGCATTGACACCAGAGCATGGGTCTGGGCTTCAGCCCATGCTGTGAGCCCTCATGTTCTCAGCACTGTCAATATTTAGCTCCCACATTTAAAGTGAACTCAGAGGGCTCAGTGACGGTTAAGATGTGCCTCTGAAGAAGGGCATTCCACAAAGGCCATGGCCGTGGCTAAAAGAGCAAGGCCTGTTCCTTGACACAGCCACATTTCATTGCTCTACAGTAATTTGTGATGCCTTTTTAAACACAGCTGTTAGCATAGTACTGGATTGTGCTGGGAAAGGAAGAAACATACTATTTACTTTTGAACACTATCCACTTTCCCAGTGTTAGAGTAATTAATGAGTTGATTCCGGACCTTACCTTAGGAATATCCTGCTGCATTATTAAACTTCTATGGTTAGGTGAGGTTTTTGATTAACTGTTCTGCATAAAAGGCAGAGTTTAGCTTAAATCCTTACTTTAAGGGAAATGAGTATGGAAAAGGAATGAAAAATCCTTTCTCAACTTACTGTGACCATCCTTTTTTCTATTCCCAAGGCAATTGATATTCTGCGCGCTGGCCGTTCTAGCAGAGGAACGCAAGCCCATCGAATGTTTGGATGCTTTTGGTGCCACTGGTAAAGTCAATTCCTTTAAACTTTTGGCTACTACCCAATAGTATGAAGCTGCAGATACCTGTAGTAACTTGTGTATTCACGAGAGGTAGGCAGTAGTTTTCTCCCTTAGGCAGGCAGGTGTTAGCTTCCATTTGAAACCTAAGCAAGCCAGCCTTCAAGAGCGCCTTCCTATTGATAATACAAATTCAGGGGTTACTGGTCTCCTTAAAATCACTTGCCTTGATGTTCATGAAATGACATCTTTCTAAACTTCTGACAAGGCCACCGATCTCCATGGCTGTGGAATGTGGCTGTAAAATCAACCCGTGGTTTCAAAGCAGTGGTGAATCCGAGCTGCTCTATCAGGCTCATCTCTTCAGTGATTACAGAGATTCTGAACGTGAGCTACACGTCGTTATATCACTGTCTATTAACTGTCTGGAACAAAAACCTGAAGAGATCTGGTTTCCTGCCTCCTTCCTGGCCAGCTGCTGTAAATGTGAGGTCAGAGGTGAGCAGAAACTGCTTGGCATGTTGCCTAAAAATCCTTGATAATGAATTTTATTTATGCCCACTGTGGACTAAGCCACACTTCACAAGTCCGCCCTGTCCTGCGCTTCTGTACTGTAATCGTGAGCTTCACTACAGAAGTCAGCAATAAGCAGCTGAAGGCAGCCTAAAACCCTCTGCAGTACAAAAATCTTTGCTGTACCTCTTCCCTCTCATGTTTGTATCTGTGGTCTGTCATGCAGTCCTGCTGCTGCTCTGGGGTGTTCAGCACACAAGCCAAGGGCTTCCCTGCAGACCGAGGGTCCTGCTGGGTGCAGAAGTCATAGGTCTTTGGCTCTATGGTCCCAAGTGTGGCATAAGGAGGTGACAAACGGAGGTGACAAACAGACCTTTACATACCTTGCTGTCAGTCTGTGCTGAGACAGAAGGGGTGGCATCCCACCCAGTGGGCAAACCAGGGAGATTGAGACCTGTCTGTCCTGTCCCAGCAGATGGGTACGCGTAGAGGTCACCTTTTGTGCCAGGGGCCAGGCTCACCCTCTGGTCTCTTGTAACAACCTTACCAGCAAGATGAGCTTCTGTAACCCTCTGTGGTACTCAGAGTAACAGCAGTTACCCAGGAGCTCCAGGCAAAGCCCAACCTTAAATGCCAGCACGACTGTAAAGCCTGTGGACAGACCCACAGCACGCTGTCTGCTCGGGGCAATGAGTAACCATGGGTGGAACCCAGCAAAACTGGAAGGGCTGTTACTGTTGTGTGATGAGATGAGGATAGAAGTTGAGAGAGCTGAGAGAGAAAAAATAAGGTATCACCACCCCGGGATCCAGCATAGGTCATCTTAAAGTTGCAGGCCTTGGAATAGGGGGTGCACTCCAGAGGTCCTGAATCTGCATTATTGATGCTCCCTGGCTCCAACATTCTGGGGAGGTCAAGCATATCTTGTACAGACCCGGTGCTGAGTGGTAGAGTGTTCTGGAAGCAAGTCAGCAGGCAGTGGGAGTTCCAAGGGGTCATTTGACCCTCCCAGCTGGGCTGGTGGAGCCACGACCCTGTTCAGTGGCCTCACACAGGGCTTGAGCAAGAAGGTGCTCTGCCTCCATAGGGCCCTGTTTGCCTGTCCCTGTTCTGTATCAGATAAGGACAGGATCCTGTTTATCTGGGTGGCTGCTGGCTGAGGGGCTGCCCTTGCAGGGACAGTGTCCAGAAGGGTTATTGGATGAGGAGCCCACCTAAGCACAGTGTCTGGTTTGTCAAAGAAGCTGCTTTGAGATCAAGACTCCATGGGCCCTTCCAGACTTGGGGCCTCATTTTAACAGCCCTCAGATTCTTTGGGATCCATCCCCTTGTGAAGCGAGTCATGATTCTGTCTTTCCTTAGGAATAATGGGATTGCAGTGGGCAAAGCACCTCAGGACTTCTGTGAAAGTCACGATTAATGACTGCAATGAGAATTCTGTGACCATGATTCGGGAAAACTGCCACTTAAACAAAATGAAAGTGAAGCTGAACACTAAGGAGGAGGATAGTGATGAAGCTATGGGAGATGGAGAAGAAAACACTGACACCATTGAGGTGACAAGAATGGATGCCAATGTTATCATGCATTTGAGATCATTTGATTTCATGTAAGTGTTGAATGTTTCTCTTAATAATTGGTTGCATAATGACACACCCCACCTCTTCTCCCAGTATGGGATTGTTTGGGAAGTTGGAATGAATCGACCAACAGTCACTTGGGATTTTAGATGTAGTTCTGTCTCCCAGAAATGGCCCAGGAACAGAGCTTTTGTTCTTAAATCTTTTAGAAACCTCTGGAAAAATATTAAACCCTTCTGACATCCAGAATGGGCAATAAGTGGTCCAGCATGGGCTGTACATGAAATTTGTAAGCCAAACTTACTTTTTCATAACTTTAGTGTCAGATAAATATCAAATTAGTATTTTTCCCCTTAAAATTTTGAATTGGTTTAAAGCTCATTCCTTTGCATATTGTGTTCATTACATTTCTTGTTCTAATCCATTTTGCAGCCTGTTAGCTTTCAGATAAGGTGGGCTGATTCTTCCAAGGTGGGTTTAATTCAAAACCTGTACAGACATCACACAAGTGCTGGGGTTGTTTCTGTGTTGATTAGCATCCAGATCTAAGCAGCAGGTGCTCAGGCTGAAAATAAGGCTGATTTTTTTAGGACATAAGAGAATTGTTTAGTATGTTAACTGGAATGCATCTTTTTAAATAACAACTATAGGTGAAGATTGTAAGAGAGTGTTTCCCTCTGTTTAAAGCTAAACTCTGGTGTGTCTGTAGCCACTCAGTGGGACTTCTTTCTTTGCAGACATTTGGATCCCTTTGGAACTTCTGTGAATTACCTTGATTCTGCCTTTAGAAACGTGAGAAACCTTGGAATTGTGTCGTTGACCTCCACAGATGTCAGTTCTCTGTATGCAAAGGCTCAGCACATTGCCCTGCGCCATTACGGCTGTAACATCGTCAGGACAGAGTACTACAAGGAGCTGGCAGCCAGGATAGTAATTGCTGCTGTGACAAGGTACTGCTGAATCAGCACAAATTAACCTTTACTAAATTACTGGAAAAGTATTAGCACCCGAGACTGTGGCTGTAGGTTGTTCAGATTCCAGAATTCCTTATTCTAGAAGCCAGCCTTCTTGACCCAAATGGAATGTTTATCATCTGTGCCCTGCTGTGGGATAATGTAAATTTTAAACTAAAAGACTGAGGTGAAAATGCATAAATAAGGTAGGGGGTTGGGCTAGACAGCTGTCAGGGAGAGAAGGACCTGGGGGTGTTGGGTGACTGCAGACTGACCATGAGCCAGCAGTGTGCCCGGGTGGCCAAGAAGGCCAAAGGCATCCTGGCTTGTGTCAGACCCAGCGTGGCCAGCAGGGCCAGGGCAGGGATTGTGCCCCTGGACTCTGGACCTCGGCACTGGTGAGGCCCCACCTCAAGTGCTGAGTCCAGTTCTGGGCCCCTCACTACAAGAAGGACATTGAGGTCCTGAAATGTGCCCAGAGAAGGGCAACCAGGCTGGGGAAGGGGCTGGAGGGCAAGCCTTCCGAGGAGCAGCTGAGGGAGCTGGGGGTGTTCAGCCTGGAGAAGAGGAGGCTGAGGGGAGACCTTATCACTGCCTACACTGACCTGACAGGAGGGTGCAGAGAGGTGGGTGATGGTCTTTTCAACCAGGTGACAGGGTGAGGGGGAATAGGCTCAAGCTGCACCAAAGCAGGGTCAAATCAGATGGGAGGGAGAAGTTCTTCCCCAAAAGGGTTATTGGGCTCTGGAACAGGCTGCCCAGGGAGGGGGCTGAGTCCCCACCCCTGTGTGTGTTTAACAGACAGGTAGATGAGGTGCTCAGGGATGTGGCAGTTGGACTTGATGATCTTAAGGCCTTTTCCAACCCCCAGTGTTTCTGTGGGGGGAGTGCCATCTCAGTGGATGGCAATACAAGAAGTAATTCCCAGGCTTGCCAATCTGCAACTTCTCTGTTAATTTTGCAATCATTGTAGTGCCATGCAGAAGTGTAAGTATTAAGTTGCTTGAGTGGCTTCTGGCTAAGCAATATGGTTAGACTTGCTTCACTGGAAACTGTTGTTTGCCTCAGTTCCTCATTTGTGTACAGATATTCTCTGTAATTCAGTCTGTTGAATAAAAGAAGACATAAAGCCAGATCCCTAATGGGGGAAAAAGCAAGAAGCTGGGACATTGCTCAGGATAGATGGGGAGGAAATGAAGCGCTCAGAGGTCTCCAGGATGTCAGTGCAGATACTGACACAAACGCATTTAGATTTGCCCCTCTGTCTCCTGTGTGTGTGAGGTTGGGCCCTGCAGAACAGCCCTAGGTACAGGCATGCTACTCAGGTGGAGTTCTATTCGTGTTCTGGGTTATGTGCTCTGACTCCCTGAAGGTTTCTTCTTCCTTCTCACTGCTCACCTACTTGGGGCACTGCCCGCTTATCCCCCAGCCCTTAGTTCACTGAGGGTCTCACTTCCATCACACATGTCCCTCTGTATTTCCGCTTCCTCAGGTTTTCATCCAGCCTGTGGGTATGTTTTGTTTCAGTATCCTGGCAGTAGGTCAGGATTTGGGTGGGAAGGTGATGCTGGTGGCAGAGCAATAATTCTAGAGGTGAATAAAAAGAAATAAAACCAGATTTGTTCAACCTTGCACTGCAGAAATAGACATGACTAGGCCATTGAAACAAAGGTTTGCCAGACCTTTTGTCTGTCTTTCTAGAAAGTGGGTGAGCTCAAGGATCTGCTGAACTCAGTACATGTGGCTTTGTGTTTGTTTCCCCTCCCCAGGGCTGCAGCTCGCTGCAACAAAGGTGTTGATGTTCTACTCGCAGTGGCTCTAGAACATTTTGTTCTAGTAGTGGTCAGAGTTTTAAGAGGACCGACCCCTGCGGATGATTCGGCGAAGAAAATACGGTACCTCATCCATTGCCAGTGGTGTGAGGAGAGGATTTTTCAGAAAGAGGGCAATATGGTGGAAGGTAAATGGCTTTTCCTTTGCACTTGCTGGGGGGTCTCATTCCCAGGTTTCTACTTTGTGCTCCATTGGGCCTTGCTTATGTTTCCATCCCTTTAGGAAAGTAACAGTGCCATTGCACCTAGGGTATGGTGCAAGCTGGGGAAGGCATTTTGAATACAGCGATGCCCCCTTTTCAGTAAGGGGTTAGACAAGTTACCTGTGAGGGATTTGCTGTAAAAGTGCCGTGCTTGTTTCTAGCCAGGACATATTCCAGCTAGTTGTAGCTGCTGCAGGCTGCCAGGACGCCCAGTATGGTGTGCCCAGGGTCTGTCCTTTTCATTTTATTCCTCCATACAGAGGCAGCCCAATAGGTTTTTGGTGTCAGGTTGCCTTTCCAGTTCCATTCAGTTACCTTAAACTGTAGTGGACTGAACAGTGTCGCTTTACACCCTCACCTGAGGGGATTCTGCCTGACCTTTCTGTCTGGAAATGCCTGATGGAAATAGCTCCACAAGTGTGGCAGGAAAAGTACACAGTGTTGCTGCGCTTCATCCAACACATCGTAGTAAATCTGGGCAGCCCCTAGGTTAAAAGGGAACTGTTGAGATGTGGGGGGGAATGCAGCAATTAAAAAGGATGAAAAGGCTTGGCTGTGGTTGTAAGAACAGAGGAGTAACCCGTAAATACAGTGGTGTGGAGAGAGCTTCACTGGGAAATGAATTGTTTGCCCAGTGCCTTATGTGCAAGCCAGCTGGCTTGGAGCTCAGGAGGCTTGCATGTAGGCTGTGTTTTGAGGTGTAATTGGTTTGATTGGTGTGGGTTGATGTTTACAGTTCACCGGGACAGCTCTGTGTGCCAGTGCAGGAAGGCAGATTATTGCCTCTGTACGTGAAATCTGCCAAGGATCATAGGCCACTGAGATGATGGAGTGGAACCCCCCTTCCTTATGAGTAGAGGCTGAGGGAGCTGGGCCTCTTTAGCCTGGAGAAGAGGAGGCTGAGGGGTGACCTCATTAATATTTATAAATAAGTAAAGGGTGAGTCAGGGGGCCAGAGCTAAGCTCTGCTCAGGGGTGGCAGCAACAGGACAAGGGGCAGTGGGTGCAAGCTGGAGCAGAGGAAGTTCCGTGGGAATGTAAGGAGGAACTTTTTCACTGTGAGGGTGACTGAGCCCTGGGACAGGCTGCCCAGAAAGGCTGTGGAGTCGCCTTCTCTGGAGACATTCAAACCCACCTGGTCACATTTCTGTGTGACCTAATTTGGTGGTCCTGCTGTGGCAGGGGGGTTGGACTAGATGGTCTTTCAAGGTCCCTTCCAACTCCTAATGTTCTCTGATTTTTGTGAACTCTGTGGGGGGTTGGTTTTTTTTCTTCAATACTTTAACAATGATTAAAGATTAAGTCATTGATCAGTTAAGTTTCCTTAAGTGCTGCATGGCAGAAGTGAGAATGGTATCACATGTGCATTGCTTGCCCTTCCAAATACCTCCACTAAGCTATGGACTTTTGTATCTGTCATCTCTCTGCAGCAAACTAGGCATCGCTGACTCTTTCAGAGTAACTTAAACCCCATTTTTCTGTTGTAGAAAACCCTTATCAGCAGCTGCCATGTGATTGTCACGGCAGCATGCCTGGGAAGACAGCAGTGGTTCTTGGTCCTCTCTGGTGAGTACCAAATATGACACAGTGTCAGGAAAATCAGTTAAGCTGGAAGGTCACCTAATGAAAGCAGAAGTCTGCTGGGTGTTTTAGCCCTGCAGAAGGAGGTGTAGTGATTGAGAGGGATTCAGGAAACATTGGGTTTGAATTCAGGAGCCTATTCAGGTTTTGCTTTTGTTCCTAGAGCTCAAACAGGTTAAAAAATAATAACCAGCAACTTATTTAATTACAGTGCAAGAGTTTTCTCTTGTGAGAAGCAGTAAATCCTTTTGCTCCATCTTTTGCCTGTTTGATGTTTGACAGTGCCTTTCCTCCAGGTATAAAAAGGGGGTCAAGTGACATTATCGCTGTTGTTGGGCAAGTCAATGGTAGAAATAAAATTACTGCTCTTGATGTTGATTTTTCAGACAAGACAAAAGCTACTGTCTGTACAAGGAAAGTCATTCATTATGGTGAAGTTGAGAGCGTGGTCAGCCTGCTGTAGTGCTTTGATTTAACTGAATTGCTGATTGATTTGGGCAAGAGGGTTTTTTTGAGATCAACTCTTGTTTCATGAAGAAGTCTTAACTTTTCGTTTGTCTTGCCTCTCACAGGTCAGGAGCCCTCTTTAACACTGGGTTCCTCAGGAGAATGCTGTTTGAGGCTGCTCAGTATGGCTTGGAGGAAGCTCAGCCGCTTCTGAAGACACTGGTTTGTGAAGCTGAGTGCACGACTCTGAAGCATTTTACCACTCACAGTCCTTACGATGAGAACAAGCAAGGTAAGAAGAACAGCAGGCTGCTCAGGCATGTGCTGTGCTGCTGGGGAGAGGTGCTGTACTCCATAACTCACTGTATGTGAAAAGGGCACAGAAGTGTTCCTTGCTTTGAATGCAGCATGGGATGTGTCAGCTCTTGTCTCTGGGGCTGGACTGAGTAGGGGCTGTTGAACCAGAGCTCTGGATTAGGCGCCTTTCGCTAGGGTAGCACAGCTGAGCTGGCTGGTTAAATCCTGTGTGTGCCCCGACAGAGGCAGAAATAACAAAGTGCCCGGTAGTTCTGTCCCAGGGCTCCCTCACCCTCACCAGGAAGTTCTTCCCATATTGGTGCAGAACTTCCTGAGCTCCAACTTGAGGCTATCACCCCTTGTCCTGTCCCCACAGACACTGGGAAGAGGCTGGCCCCCTGTGTCCCACCCTTCAGCTATTGATAAACACTGATCAGATCTCCTGTCAGGCTTCTTTTCTCCAGGCTGAACAGCCCCAGCTCACTCAGCCTTTCCTCGCAGTGGAAAGTTACAGAATTAGTAAGCAGAAGTCAGCCATACATACTGTTCTTCAGGCCAGAGCCTGGTGGTCTGTCTTCCTCTGTTACCAGAGCATTTTGCCACTTTGCTGTCTGACAGGACAATTAATTGTGATTTTTAATTGTATTCTAGAGGAGTGTGGTGTGTATATTAAAACACCAAATGCTTCTGCAGAGTCCTCCCTGGTGCATGGTAAGTCCATCATTTTGGTACAGCTCTACCAGTTTCAAACTCAACAAGTTTAAAAGATCACAAAGCCAACCTGGTGTTCTTTTTACTACATAGATATTTGGCAGGACCAGTACTCGGGATTTCATTTTCACACTGAAATACTCCACAAAGCCTTCTTGACTTCGCTTTTTGTTTCTGAAATTGGCATGTCAATGATATTTGGGCCAGATTTTTAACTCCCTAAAATACTAGTTTGCTAGCTAAAAATCCCTAACACAAAGGATGCTATGTGGCTTTTACGTACTGCCTTTGGCTTCAGTGGTGTTTGTTCTGGTCCCATTGGGCAGGCACTGGTTTCACTGGCAGTTTTTGTGGTCTCTTTGGGCAGACACTGGTGTCACTGGGATTTTTTGTGGTCCAGGAAAAAGGAAAAGCGAAGAGGTGATCCGAAACACACCCAAGCGACAGAAACCCGAAAGCAGCGCTGAGCACCCTGCGTTTTACTACAACATCCACAGACACAGTATTAAAGGAATGAACATGCCAAAGTAAGGGGTCTGTTTTGGTTCTCACCTTACGTCAATGTGATGCCTGGCATCTATTGTGTATTGAGTTAACCCCTTAAATGTTCTGGGTTTGTTTTTTTCAGGTTAAATAAGTTCTTAAACTATCTCTCTGATGCTGGCTACAGAGTGAGCAGAACCCACTTCGATCCCATGGGAGTTCGAACCAACGCGCCCTTGGCACAGTTTAAGACTGTCCTTATGAAGTACAGCACTCCCACGTACACAGGGGGACAGGCAGAGGGCCCTGTCCACCTACCTGAAGGAGTCCTGGCAGGAGAACAGGTCCAGGCTGCTCCAGATGGCAAGGAAGAAGATGCTGAGTTTGTGGAAGATGATGAATCTGGAGTCGCAACAGGCTACGTAGTCACAACAGTCTGCCACTGAGTAACGCGGATGTTCTCTTTGTGGATGGGGATAGTGTGGCCCTGGAAGCACGCCCTGTTCACATAACCCAGGACTCCTCACCCAGCTGGGTTTTGAAGACTGTTGCCTGCTGTTTTAATTTGAGATGCCATTTAGTATTATGTAGCAGAACTTAGCACCCACCCAGCACACACGGTCGAGGTGCTGTCCCTGTGAGAAGTTCTTGGAGCTCCTTCCCTGTTCACGCTGGCGTCAGTACCGAGGTGGCCCGGGCTCTGTCACAGCCTTACTGCTTGCACGGCAGCCCGAAGAGCGGGTGGGGCCCAAACTCTCTGAGGGTTTCTGGACATGAGGCTACGGTGAAACGGAATCTTTCTGAAATTAATCATTCCAGTGCAGAAGGAGGGCATGGGAAGGTGGTGAAACGTGAGGAGACATTCAGCAAGCCAGAACGCCCTGTAACTCCGGCTTGCGCGTGTAACTCAGCATCAGGTTCCGTTCCCTTCCTCCTGCCCACAGCAAGGTGCCCTGAGGTGAGCGATGGGCCTGAGGCTGTCACTGGAACTTTGTAACCCAACTGTAGCAAATTGTGTTAGCTGCTCTAGGTTGTTTTTTGTTTGGAGGTGACGTTCGGTTGTGTACTGCAAAGAGATACAGCGACCAGGCCCTGCGAGCTGCCATTCTGCTGTAAATCTGCTGGCTGTTTCAGGGATCTCTTCTGTGAAGGAAGGAGCACAGATGCTGCACAGGAGTAGCTGGTTCTGGTTTCCTTAAATACATGGCAGCATTCCCACCAGACAGCCTTGGTGTTGTCCCTTCTCATCCCCAGGTTCCTCCCTCAGTTCCACCTCACTTGGGGACAACTAGCACAACTGAACGGGTCCTGCTGGTTTTTTAGGGGGGTGGTGTGCAGCTTGGCCCCCAACACACTGCTGGAGGGTAACAGATTACCACAAGTACAGCAGCAAACAAGAGTTGCCCCAAAGATTTAGGGCTCATGGTTCTTTTCCAAAGATAACTCTGGGGAAAAGGGGAAGGGGCCAGTTAGTGGATGGAGTAGGAGTACAGGTGGTGTTTTCCTCCATCCCTTTGGTGGCAGGGAGGGGCACTGAGGACCCGGGAAACCCACCTGTTAAATTCATGGCTGAAAGGCTGGTGCCATTGCAGGAGTTTGGGGTGTTTGACCATGGGGTGTTTTACTCCTGATGGCTGCAAAGGGGCCCCACCTGTCCCAGAGGGGGAAGCAGATCCCAGCCCAGGAGCTGGCAGGGCTTGTTGAGAGGGCTTTCAGCTAGGCTGGAAGGGGGTCTGGGGGGAAAGGAGGCTCATTAGAGACAAGGCTGGGGAGCAATGCCATGGCTGGGAGTGAGGGTATCAGCCCAGCTGAAGTGCATCTTCACTAATGCACACAGCATGGGCAGCAAGCAGGAAGAGCTGGATGCCATTGTGTGGCAGGCAGGCTGTGACTGTCACTGATACTTGGTGGGACCCCTCCTGTGACAGGATTGTGGCCATGGATGGCTATTAACTCTTACAGGCAGCATACTCTTACCACACAGTGGTGGTGTGGCTGTCTATTAGGGAGTGTTTGAGTGTGGCAGAGTTTTAGGGCTGCAATGATAAGGTAGAGTCCCTGTGGGTAAGGATTGGGAGAAGACCAACAAGGCAGATTTCCTTGTGGGGGCCAGGATGAAGAGACAGGTGGAATCTACAAGCTAATGGTGGCAGTCACCCCACTGCCAGCACTTGTCCTCTTGGGGGACTTCAGCTTTCCAGACACTTCCTGGAAATACAGCCCAGAGAAAGCATCCTAGGGGGTTCCTGGAATGTGTGGAAGAGAACTTCCTGACTCAGCTGGTTAACAAGCTGACTGCTAAGCCTTCTGTGCGAACAGAGAAGAACTGGTGGGAGATGTGCTGGTCAGGAGCTGTCTTGGGCAGAGTGACCACAAAATGGTAAGGGTTCTCTGTCATGGTGACAGCAGGAGGGGGGTCAGTAAAACTGCTGCCTTGGTCTTCCTGAGGGCGGACTTCAAACTGTTCAGGACACCAGTAGAGAGGGGCCCTTGGGAGGCAGTCCTGAAGGGCAGGGGGGTCCTGGAAGGCTGGCTGCTTATCAAGAGGGAAGCCTTAAACACACAGGAGCAGGCTGTCCCTGTGTGCTGTAAGAGGAGCCAGTGGGGAAGAAGACCGGTCTGGCTGAACAGGGAACTTCTGCTGAGTCTCCAGGAGAAAACGCCTGTGCCCAGTGGAAGAAGGGACAGGCAGCTCCGGGAGGACACAGAGGTCACTGCCATATGCAGGGGGAAGTCAGAAAGGCCAAGGCCCACTGAGAGCTCAACCTGGTACAAGATAATACAGAAGGTTTCTACAGATGCATTGCCAGTAAGAGGGGGGCTGAGTGGAACCTCCCTCCTTCACTGGAGCCAGGGAGCACGTGACTACTGAGGTTAGGGAAAAGGCAGAGATTCTCACTGCCTCCTCTACATCTGTCTTCGGTAGTCAGAGTAGTTACTCTTGGGGTACTCAGTCTCCTGACCTGGAAGACTGGGACAGGGAGCAAAATAAACCCCCTATGATTCAGATAAAACAGAGACCAACTATTCCACCTGGAGTGTCACAAGTCCATGGAGCCAGATGGGATCCACCTGAGGGTGTTGAGGGAGCTAGAGGATGTGATTGCTGAGCTGCTCTCCATCTATCAGTGGTCATGGGCAACCAGAGAGGTACCAGATGACTGGAGACTTGCTAGTGTGACACGAATCTAGAAGAAGGGTTGTAAGGAAGATCTGGGGAGCTACAGGCTTGTTAGCCTGACCTTAGTGGCAGAGGAGGTTATGGAGCAAGTCATCCTGTGGGCAATCAGAGCAAATTTGTGACAACCAGGGGATCGGGCCCAGCCAGCATGGGTTCATGAGGGGCAAGTCCTGCCTGACCAACCTCATCTGCTCCTGTGACTGAGCGACCTGCCTGGTGGATGAGGGGAAGGCTGTTGACATAGTCTACCTCCACTTCAGCAAAGCCTTTGACACAGTCTCCTGCAGTGTTCTGGAGAAGCTACTGACCCCTGGCGTGCACAGGTATGCTCTTCCCTGGGCTAAAACCTGGCTGGAGGGCTAGGCCCAGAGGCTGGTGGTGAATGAAGTTAAATCCCAACTGGTGCCCAGTCAGCAGGGGTGTTCTCCAGGCGTGAGAACTTATCTTCTCACAGATAAGTAGCAACAGGACAAGAGGGAATGGCTGCCAGTTGTGCCAGAGGATGTTCAGGTTACAAATGAGAAGTTTCTTAGCAAGAGCAGTTGGGCATTGGGATGGGTGCCCAGGGATGTGCTGGAGTCACTGTCCCTCGGCGTGTTCAAGGAAGGTTGGATGAGGTACTTGGGGACATGGGTTAGTGAGTAACATAGGTGGTAGAGTGGCAGTTGGACTGGGTGATCTTTGTCTTTTCCAACCTTAGTGATTTATGAAATATTCTCCTTTGGTTCAGGGGTGTTTGGGGGCCTCTCCTGGGGTGCTGTGTGACCCAAAACTGTTCAGATGCCCATGGCTAATCTCTGTCACCACAGTTGGCGGTCACAGTAGTGCCTACATGGGGATGATGCTTAGTGTTGAGGCTCTTTAGTTCCTGGAGCTGGCTGCTGTTGTAGCACTAGGCCTGAGCTCTTCACAGAATCACAGACTTAGGTGGGGTTGGCAGGGACCTCTGGAGAGCACCCAGTGCAACCTCTGCCAGAGCAGGATCCCCTCAGGCCCCACAGGGGAGCATCTAGGATCATGGGGTTTGAATGGCTCCAGATTTGGAGACTCCTCAGCCTCTCTGGGCAGCCTGGCCCAGGGCTCTATCACCCTCCCAGCAAAGAAGTTCCTCCTCAGGCTTAGATGGAATTTCCTCTAGTCCAGTTTGTGCCCATGGCCCCTTGTCCTCTCCTTGGGCATCACTGAACACAGACTGACCCATCCTTTTGACCCCACCCCTCAGGGGTTTATCAGCACTCTTCTCTGGGCTAAGAGGTCCCAAGTCCCTCAGCCTCTCTTAATCAGAGAGATGTTCTAGTCCCCTCAGCATCTCTGTAGCCCTTTGTTGTCCCCTCTCCAGTAGTTCCCTGTCCTTCCCGACCATTGGAGCCCAGCACTGCATACACTATTCCCAACAAGGCCTCACCAGGGCAGAGCAGAGGGGCAGGAGAACCACCCTTGACCTGCTGCCCACACTTCTCTTGATACACCCCAGGAAGCTGTTGGCTCTCTTGGCCATGGTGCACATCACTGGCCATGGTCAGGTCATTGTCCACCAACCATCCCAGGTGACTTCCTAGCACAGCACTCAGCCAGGCACCCCGTACCACCAGGGCTAGGGACAAACCTTCAGCATGCAGCACAGCTTTGTCAGGTCATGGTGTTACAGAAACAGCTTGTGCTGCCCAGAACACCCAGACTGATGAGCTGCTGGAGCCCCATTCTGCTTTTGGCACCCATGGGGTGGCAGCTGCTGGGCACGCTCAGGGACAGACCCCAGCTGGGGAGGGAGAACTAGGTTCTAGGGCATGACGTGGTCACCAGTATGGGTGGAACATGTCACACACACACACACCCCACACACCCCGGCACACAGCAGCTCCCGGGCAGCTCTGGGTGTGTTGTAGAAGCTTTAAGGGAGTTCAAACAGGGGGCCTGAGGTGCAGGAGAAGGGGTAGGAAAGGAATAGACCCCCACCACCCTTGGAGCTGAAGGTGAGCTGCAGCTCAGGAAACCTGCTCTTGGGGGTGTACACAAGTATTCTTGTAGCTTGGGGTGCAGTGCTCTGGTTAAGAGGTGTAGTAACTACAGAGATCAAGTAAGGAAAAGAACAGGCTTTCACTTGCTGCAATAACACCCCTCACCCCAGTGATGCGTCACAGTTTCCCTCTCCTGGCTGGAGCTGCTTACCACACAGGCCCCCAAGCCACTTCTCCAGTGACAGGCTGCACTCAGGACAGTGGCATGTCCCTGGAGGAGTCTCATCTCTCTTTCTCCTCCAAGGCTCATAGCACACAGCAGCTCCAGTGGTTTCCCTGGGTAGTAACAGCACTCAGGGGCAGGCAGAGGTGAGCTGCACTGACTTCCCAGGTGTTGGCAGCAGAAGAGGGAGCATCCCTGAACCTCCCAGTGATCAGTGATAACATTTCTGCTCCTCCTGTCAGCCTGGGACACTGGGCATGCCCTCAGCAGGCAGTTAGAGTTCTGTGGGTTGCTCTCATCCTGACAGAATAGGGCTGGGAAAGGTGGAAGAGGAAAGGCATTTGGCAAAGAAGTTTCTAGCGCTAAGGAGTCACAGTGCAATCAATGGTTTAATCAAACAACTACATTATATATATAATATTTAAAGAACATAAATACTTGGTAAATTCACTACAACATGAAAATAAAAGCTTCACGTTCTTCCACTTTTTAAAGGGCTGGGGACAGAGTGTCAGACAGCTCCTAGACAGACTGCTCAGCTTCACAAACAGCTCTCTGGCAGAAGGGGCCAGACATTGACATAGCTATCACACTGGGCAGGTGTACTGACACTAACCTAGACTCTTCCCTGTGAATTGTACAGTGTTTCTAACCGCTACCCCCCACCCCCCTGGGTTACAGTCAGTGGACATGCACTACTATGCTATACACTGCAACATTTCACCAGGAACTCATGAAGAATGTTTTTCCTTAGAAACTGCCCCCCACCCCTCCGGGTTCTGGGGTTTGGAAGTTTCCGCTTCAGGTCCCAAAAAAACCCAAGTCTTTCCAGTAAGAGAAAGTAACTCAGTTACTCAAAGAAGCCTGTGCAGTTTTCACAGGGGATAAAGCTGAGCTGAAGCAGCATTGGGCATGGACATGTCTGACAAGTGCCGAGCTGGAAAGATGGATGTGACAGAAGGGCAGCTCCTTCCCAAGAGAACCTCCAAGTGCCTGGATACTTGGGCTCCATGTACCAACAACAGTCTGACTACAGGCAAGATGAGGAGCAATAGCATATGCTTTAAAGTACATTGCTTCTTGCCTGTCAGCAACAGGTTTTGCTTGTAGCTTCAGGGGTGACAGCTGCATCAGCAAGTCCTGCAGCCCAGGGAGCTTCACCTACCGGCGGTTCCCCTACACCAAAACACCAGGAGGTAAAATAACCCCCAGTGACTGTGAGGTCCAGAGCAAGGGAAGAGGTGCTGAACATGCAGATGAACGGGGAGCTACTGGACTTCACGCAATACCCTACTGCCACGTGGTCACACTCGAACCGAAATTTAAGACACTAACTGGTAAACTTTGTCAAGTACTAAAATTGCCTTCCAAAGTGCTAAGCCATGTTTGTTAAAGCTATGGCAAGGGAGGGGAGGGGAAGAAAAAAAATCCTAGTCCTTGAGCAGCTTATGGTTGAAGATCTCCCTCCTCAAAATGAAACCCAGATGAGGTCAGAGCTAGGGGAGCATGAGTTCTATAAAGCAAAGCATTTTGATGGTGCTTTATGGAATTTTGGGGATCTGCTTTAAAAACAAACATGTTTTTCATATGGTTCTTTACAGAAGGTTCCCATACATTCACAGCAAACACCTGACTCCACTACAGGGAACAGAGTGGGGCTGTAAAATGTCCGGGAGATGTTCTCCTCAGCTTGTGAGAGCAGGATAACGCTGCAGCGTGTGCTAGAATCAGCATCTTCTACTTGGGGAACAGTTATGGCTTTGGGTTGCTTGGGGGGATTGACTGAAGGTTTAAAGTGACAGCTCTGTGTGTTACAACAACATGACTAATACACCTTTTATAGGGAATTGGGGGACTGCTAGCTGCAAGACTATCAGAAACTGGGTCTCTACCCATCTTTTATATGGATAACCATTAGCAAACGATGACATTTAACACATTCCTTGGCTTATGTTACTATTGAATAGACTTACTCAGCTATCCAATGCTCAGTACTTCACAGAGGCTACTATAACTGTGTCAAATGTATCAGGAATCCAGATTTACCTGGACAAAATTAAGACATTCCAAACCGGAACACACGTTCAGTTATCATGCATTAGGGACAAAAAAGCATGTCAAACACTGGAATGCACTGGAGAAGGTCATTTAGTCTCCTAGGGAAAAACCAAAAACCCAAACCAAAGCCTAAATGAAATACCACCCAGAATACTGTCTACTCATATCACTAAGTATACTGAGAGCACCTGAAGGCAGCACGCGGATCGTCCACGAAGGTATCGGTGAGGCCATCTTTCAGTATTAAAGAAGTAGCTATAAAAAGAGTTAGTCCCATCTGGGTTTTCCAGCACAGCCTATTTGTGTTCCTTCGTTGGTGCGTAGTACAGTTCCATGGGCTTGTTCACTTTCCAGTACTTCTCACTGACCAGTTCCAAGGAAAACGACCCGTTTAATACCTAGAACACAGAACAGGAATAAATCCAACAGGAATAAACCCAACAGCTCGCACAGGTGGTGCAGTAGCACCAGGCAACAATGTCAATCAGAGGAATGCCCTGACAGAAGTCACTGGCTACATGGGACAAGTTATTAGGTAACCATTTGGCACCTAGAAGTAACTTGCCAGCTACTTTAACTCCTGATCTCACTAAAACAGCACTGAGAAACACCCTAGCAAAGCAAACAACAACAACAACAGGGAAGGGCAATTTTCCTCTTTTCTCTCAGCATGCAGAGGGAGCAGTTACTGTGTATTCATACCAGGAGCATCTCGGCTTTTGCGTAAGGGACAGCCTGCATTCATGGGTGCAGGAAACAGACTTTGCTTGCAAAGCATCTGCCCATCTCCTCTCCAGAAGGCTTATTTTCTTCAGGGGAGTGACAAGCGTAAGACCAGGCTTGGAGCTGGATCTAACTGTGCCAGTGCCTTGTTGTAGCTGTATATTCTGAAGTTGGCAACCGAGCAGAGGGGGCTCTTCCCCAGCTGTTCATGGTGGAATACTGGACACCTACTCTGAAGCAGGGAAACCTTAGAGACACTTCCTTGTGCTAGACCTGTCTGCTCTTGAAAGAGATTCTCAGATGAGGTAATACTTGTCCTCTATGATTTTCACTGTAAAAGAATAGCATAAGCCAGCTAGTACTTGCTGGCATCACTGTTTTTCCCCAGTAATTAATGCCCCTCCTTCTCCACTAACCCAGCTTTTCCTCTGTACATTTTCCTCCTACAAAACAACTCACCTACTTTAAGTCAACACCTCAGTTCTATGAACTTTATCCTTATGCCAACTCAAGGAGAGTCTGGTTAAATGGGTTCTAATCAAGTCCATACCAAAGCTCAGTTTTACTTGCCAACAGAAGGACTTACAGTGAACTGCCCGTTGGCAGTGGCGATGTAAATAGTATATTGCTTCTCACTGGCCGTGTCGAGGTTCATCTGATTTGACTCTCCTTTGCTACGAAGCTCCTCCAAAGCCAATCTCACAGCCAGGTACTTGGACAAGTGATCAACAGTAGCATTGCCTGAGGTCTTTATGTATCTGTAACAACAACAACAACAAAGATGTCCAAGTTGCAGGTGCCCCGGTGGCCAAGAAGGCCAAAAACATCCTGGCTTGTGTCAAGACCCCAGTGTGGCAGCAGGGCCAGGGCAGGGATTGCGCCCCTGTACACAGCATTGGTGAGGCCGCACCTCACGTGCTGGGTCCAGTTCTGGGCCCCTCACTGCAAGGACATTGAGGTCCTGGAGCATGTCCAGTGAAGGGCAACCAGGCTGGAGGGCAAACCTTATCACCACCTACACTGACCTGACAGGAGGGTGTAGAGAGGTGGGTGATGGTTTCTTCAGCCAGGTGACAGGATGAGGGGGAATGGGCTCAAGCTGTGCCAGGGCAGGGTCAGATCAGATGGGAGGAAGAAGTTCTTCCCCAAAAGGGTTGTTGGGCACTGGCACAGGCTGCCCAGGGAGGAGGCTGATCCCCTGCCCCTGGGTGTGTTTAACAGACGGGTAGATGAGGTGCTCAGGGATATATGGTTTAGCATAGGGCAGGAACAGACTCGAAGACTGTAAGAGTCTTTTCCAACCTGGTGATTCTGGGAAGGAGACATGTGGAACACACCCGGTGTTTCTTAGCACCAAGTGTGAAAAGGCCTCCAAAGACAGTTCACCAAAAGGAGCATTGCCTTCACCCAAGCAGCTTACCCAATTGCATTGTCCCAATGTGCCCTTACATCGCTGACACAGGCCCTCCTGCTTTTTGCAGAGAGGACAGTGCTGCCCCATTATCCACTGAAAATGAAAATCCTATTAACAGGTTCTCAGGGGAGGTTGAGAACTACGCTGCAGAGGCCTCTCCCAGATGCTTAGCTCACTCCCCTTCTGCCTTTCCCAACAACCCCCAGAACTCCCCTGCATTTCCAAACCGAAAAGCTGGCGGAAGCTCACAATACATTTTTAGGCACTACAGAGGGATGTCGCATCGGGAGAGAGAGCCAAGGAGAGACCTGCAGAGGCCACGAGACTGCTCAGTGCTCTGCTCCAAAATCTGCAGTCTGTGCTTGGACTGGATCATGAAATAAAACGCCAGGAAAAGCTTCCAGCCTACAAATCCTGCTGACACCATGCTGCTTCGAAAACTGCTGACACTTCTGCAAGGTTTGTTTATTCCCGAAGAATCCCAGAATAAGTAGAAAGGGGCTGATGTTATACCATCATCCTAGTGCCTACTGTGAGCTGCAGTTGTGGAAACCCTCAAAACCATCTTGCTTTGGGATCAAAGGCTCAGAACAGATTGTGACTGTATTTCTGACAGCACTCACACAGTACCATCTACCTGACTTGCAGTGGAACAAGGGAAGGAGTGCATACAGTCAAACAGGATGTGGTATGACCCAAGTAAATCACTCCTTGGGGCTTTTAATTATCAATAGAAAACAAAAGCACCAGTAAATAAGAGCAGAATGCATGAAGAGGAACAGAAGATATTTACCTTGTCTGCGCACTGTCATCATTCTCCATGAGGGTCGGATGAGGCCTGAAGACTAACTCGATTTCACTAGCACCGTCCATCACGGGGTCAATGGCCACAGTTGTGTTGTTATTGTCCAGTTCTAGCCCAGAATCATCTGATGTTTTGGTCCTCTTATTACTTGGCCCCGCTTCCTGATTGCTGTGCGTTGAGGCATTGCTACAGTGTGAACTGTCCCCATTATCCTCTGCTCCGCTGCCATTCTCAATCTGCTGTTTCTTGCCCCTCTGCAACCTGATGATAAACAGGTAGAAATGAAATGAACGCTACTCCACATCCACAACTCACCCAGTGTACAGGCCTGCAATTCCTCCTCCTCCCAATCTGCCACACGTAAATTCACATGGCTAGAAGAGCTGGTGTGAAGTCACAGCTAAACTGGAGTGACAGGCGTGACAGGCGTTTATTCGCCTGTAACAGTAACATGTTGGTACAGGATTCACCGTGTTCCAGATCAGTATCGAAGATGCAACAGCCGTAGTTTGGGAAAGGGAAGCTGAAATCTGCTGTGTGCAGCAGGCTGCCACAAAGGTTCCCATCAGGGGGCAAAAGGATAAAGCTGATTTGGCCAAAGGTTACTAAAAGTTATTTTGGCAGATTTCAGAGGAGGGAAGAAGCATCTCAGGCTATACAGTGAGGACAGACAGTGTATTTTTAGAGCTGGGGCAAACAAGGTTGCACATGGATAAATGACATGGATTACGTACCTGTTCATAGCCTGAATCTTTAATCCTTCCTCGATGCTGTGACTTAACGCTTGCTGGTTATTGTGTTTGCTGATTCTGGCCAGCACTCTCTCCTGGTGAGCTTCGTATTCATCTCGGCTTGGATAAATTTTACTGATGAGAGCATCAAAATTGGGATCTGGTCTCAGTGATCTCTTTGAAACTAGCTTTTTACGGCACGTGGGACATTCTTTGTTGCTGGAAATGGACAAAAAGGAAGAAAGCAATGCTAACTCCTAAGCAATAAGTCTGCCCTAATGCTGCAATTCAGTCACAGTGCTCACTGAGAATATCAATAGTAAATCCACAACGGGGCTTCTATCTGGATCAGGTAGTTACAGATATTTAAACAAGGATCCCAAACATTTATCTCCCTCTATTTTTTTGTTTTTAGGTGCACTGTAGCAAACTGTTTGTAGGCTGAAGAGTTCTGAAGTTCTGCTCTGCAAACCATCCTTCCTTTAACACTCTGGCTGGGTTTGCATGTAGACCACAACACGGGACTGGCAGGAAGGATATAAAGACACTTCCTAGCACTTGCAGGACAAAACAAAGATTAAGGAGCCTGTTCTACAGTTCAGGTAATTAGTGGGAAAGATAAAGGAGCCTTGTTCTCCCTGCCCCTTTCTTCTCATTTAACTGAACCGTGAGGTTCACACCATTTCTTTCCTGTAAGAGGAAGAGGCCTCAGCAGCTGAAGCGATGGCATCTTTACCCCGTGATGTTTTCTTGTTCCATTCAAATGTATTTTTGCTAATTGCTCATCAGAATTTTCACAGGCACAGGAAGTTAAGCGTGACCTCAGAACGAAATTGCCTCTATCAGAAATAGATACATCATTGACTTAATGGCTGTTGTGTAACTCAGAATTATATTGTTTTGGGGAAAATGTGTTCAGTAGTGACAAGTCCCCAAGTTTTTTGTAGTTTAGTGAGGTTATTTCAGTATGGAGGCTTGGAAGTAGGACCAAAAGGACAGACAATTTGCCATTTCTTATTAGGGAAAGGAAGAATAAGGAAAAATGAGACTCATTTTTGAAAGTAATGTAGTGTATTTTTGTTTTGCTAGTACTGAGTAAGAGAAAATGAAGAGGGGAGAGGAAAGAAAAAACCAAGAGGGGAGAGAAAAAAAAGAGAGGTTTTAATCTCCTGCAGAAACAAAGTTACGTGAGGAAACTCACAACTGAAATAGGAAAACCATGCTGCACATAGAGAAACTTGCAGTGTGTGGGTACAGAACTGTTCCTCATCAGCACCCAGGACTTAAAGAACTTCACATTTTCATGTAAAGTGAAACCCCTTTTCCTTCTACCACTGTTACGTACCCACTCCTGAGGGCTGTGATGATGCAGTCAGCACAGAAGCGATGCAGGCATTCCTTTGTTGTCATGGTGTTCTTTAACATATCCAGGCAGATGGGACACATCAGCTCACTGTGCAGGCTCCTGGGTGACACCACTATTTCCAAGCCATCGGTGATTGCTTCCTAGCATAAGATAAAGTATGGTTCTTTAAGGGAATTTGGTAACTTCCTCACAGAGGTTGCACATTTTACTGTGCTTTTAAAGAGGAATAGAGTAAAAAAGATGTAAGGAGACACATATATAACCATACACACACATATATACTGCTAAAGGAAGGAAAAGAGATCAAACATCAGTTTATTTCTCTAATATAAGGCAAGTTTGGGGTAGATTTTTTTAATGTGCACTATCATCCAGCTTTGAGTTCAGGGCAGTGGAACAAGAAGCCCTGAGCACAGGCCAGCAGTCAGCATGTGTTACCTGAGGTGTCCTTTGCAGCTCGTACAAACTGAGCTCCCATGTTTTGCTCAAGGGTTGCGTCCCGTTGGTCTGCACGGCTTGAGACATGGCTGGGAAGGGAAAGAGAAACAAGTTGCTTGCCAGTGCACATCTGGCTGCAGAAGCCAGTTCCCTCCCTGGACCCCCCAGGGCAATACAGACACAGGGGTAACCTGGGGAACAGGACTTCATCCAGGTACCAGTCTCTGCAGTGTTACACACCAATAATCCCAAACACCACTCCAGAAAAACTGAGGGTCTCCCTCAACTGTGAACACTTGGCAAAAATCAATGAAGGTCATTAAAGAGAAGTGACATGGAACTTTACGGCCACGCAACCTTGGCTCTGGGGGGCAAAAGCTGCTCATGTCACCCAGAGTGGAGAGTATCTGTAGCGCATCCACTGAGAAATGTGCATATGGGTCCAGGAGGGTCTAAGTCCTACACAAGTGGGAGGTCAGAACTGTGCACTAGCTGAAGGTGCTGTATTGCCTCTCTTTTTCCCTCCGGGAAATACTTGGCTAGGGGTTTCCAATCAGAAGCTGAGAGACTACTGAAAGATCTGTGCAACCTTGCTGGGCCTCTGGGGACATATGCCTGCCTTGCAGTATCCTTGGGGGGAACTCGGAAGGTTTGTGGTTTCAGGGACCCAAACCATCCACACACCATCAGGGTTGCAGTGGTAGCGGTAGGCAGTCATGCCTGGAAATGGAACGACAACTGTACCAAACCACTGACACACTCCAAAACCACCACTGCAGAACTTGTTTACAAGCAGAGGCGCACATCACCTTTTCATTAAAAGCCAAACTAAATCAAACACACCCTCATCCAAAAAGGGTCCTGCAGAGCAACGGCAGTGCTCGCCCATGAAAAAGTGGGGATGGCTGTGTGAGAGGAGGCAACAGGAGCACACCCAGTCCCTGCAGAGCTGGGAAAGGCCAAACAACAGAAGTAAATGATGTTTCTGAACGGAAACTACTTTCACACTGAGGGAGAGGGGGAAGTTCTCCCCATCTCTCCAGAAAGACCTGCCTCAAAGCAGGAAAACTTATCCCAGACTCAGTGGTCCCTGTTTAAAAAATAAATAATTTTTTTAAAAAATCCGTGTAGCCATAGAAAAGACAAGATCACGCTTCCAGACATTTCTAGTAGGTATAAAAAGCAGAAGTGCTTCCTTCCATCCTTTTATCACACTTCTTTAAAGGCAGGTTTGTACTTCCAGAACCTTCACATTGGCAGCCAAACGCAGGCTCTAGCAGCATCTGCCAGGTACAGTTCATTTAGTTCTTCATGAAAAGGGACAACCTCTCTGGAGAGCAAGGTTGCTTCCTAAGTTTCAATTAACTGTTGAGGAAAAAGCAAGAGAAGTGGTGCAGAAGATATTACTACATCTACTTTTATCCAGGCACAGAAATTAAGAGTTTTCTCACCTTGGAAAAAACCAAGGGAGCCTGACATAAAGTGGCCGTGTCCACTGTTATGTCTGAAAAAGAAAGAAGGGTTCGAAGAGGCACCAAAAGAAATAGTTAAGAGATGACAAAGCATCATTCTTGATTTTTACTAAATAAATCATGTGCCCTAAAAGTACAGTTCACTTGTGCCAAGAGACACGTTCCTCTGCACAGAGCAGGGAAGGCAGGTGCCCGGTTAGGACTTCAGTGTCCCATTACAAGTGACAAGGCACCATGACACTGCTGCAGACTGTCAGCTCCCACTCAGGCCAAGCACTGGGATTCTGGGTATTTGATTTAAATTATTCAGAGGTATGAATTTAACAATGGCATTAAGTGCCACATCTCGGCAAAGAAGCACTGCTGAAAGGTGTCCCAGTGGCAGAAAAGGGAAGCAGCACTTCCCTGTGTGCAGATTTCCACTACTCTTTAAGGTAACTCCAGGTGTACAAGAGGTCAAGTCCTTTGGGGTGAGGGTTTTTGTTAGGTGCAGCTCATCGTTTGTTCTATTGGTCTGTGTTTGCACTGCATACAACCCATGCTTTTAAAGCTGGCACATGTAATTATCATTTCAACTACTGAGAGACGTTGGTGAAGCTGCTCATCATTCAGACCCTTCACACAGTGATACCACAGCTACCTCAGCCCCAGCAATCCCCAGGCGCCTGCTCCCAACACTGGGCAGCTCCATCACAGTCGGGAGCTCGCCTCAGCAGCTCCATAGTGAAGAGAACACACACACAAGTAACAACTTGCCTAAACCTGCGTGCTCACACTTGGTGACACAGCCCGGCACTCTCGGGGTGCCAGACTGCCAGCAAACCCATCAATCTGGGGAAAAAGTATATTAACGTTATCATTTATACTGCAGCCTTGCCTGCATGCCCCAGGCTGCATTGCAGAAGGCATGGGACAAGTGTCACGATAAATAATTGACCAGTTTTATTCTAAAGGCTTCTAATCTGAGATGTTGAGTGCCTCAATCTCACCCCAAGGCCTGCAGTGATAGCACTGTTAAATTACAGTCCACCTTATCCCCAGCAAACACCTCCTCTGCCACGTGCAAAGTTGAAAGCTGAGAAACAGTGGAAACATGGTCAATGCAAACATGCTGAAAAGCAAACAATAGTAATTTTTTAAAAAATTACCTTCACCCCCACCACTCTCACTGCACAGAGTTTTTCCATCTGCTTGATGATCGATAAATAAGCCTCCTTAGCTAGTTCCCTGCTCACCTGCAATCTGCAGATCTATACTGGGCCTGAAATGTCCATGGGAATGAGGCCTGACTTCCCTTCTTGCTGACACTGTGAGCATCAGATTGGATTACGCTGAAATCCAGTACAGCAACATCAGCAGCTGGCACTGGTATCTAAGATAAAAATCCACAACCAGGAGAGGCATTTGGACCTAAAATTGCACTGTCTGTGTACCAACTAGCAGCCTCAGAACCACAGCCAGTAACATCTTCAGATACTCTCCTCAAGAACTGCCCTTCCCCGTTAGCTTGGGGACCAGAGGCAGGAAAAGCCTCCACAGTTAGGTGACTCCAGTTGAGCACTACAACCAAGCAGGAGGAGCTCCCACTGGCCCCTTGCTCTCAGGTCTAACAGTAAACAGGCATCTATACTGACATCAGCTTAAGCCCCCAGAGCATGGCTTAGTTCATTCTCGGGTGTCACTGAATATCCAGCAGAGACAACTCCAATGAGCAAGACACAACTGGACCAGACTCCACTGTTCCCCATGTTCTTGCACTAGCCATGGAGCAGAATTGTTGTGGGTGGACCATCTCCAGCTCTCCTTGCCCGGCATGAAGGTGAATCTGACCAGAGGGCTTTTTCTACCTGTCCTGATGGCTCCAAGACATATGCATCTTCTAACAGTAACACAGAGATTGCTCCTGAGTTCCATTTGCTTTTAGGACAGGCCACTGCTACTAGGTTCAAGGCAGGCGTCTGCTATAAGAAATCCTGGATGGTGTGGGCCAAGCTAGCTGATCCTTTCTAAAACTATAAAATTAGGAAAGGTCTTTCATGAGCGAAAGAAAGGGCTGGGGGGGAGTGGGGTGGGGGAGTGGGGAGAGCATTGTATTTGAGTGAGCAGAAAGTTTCTAGGCAGAAGCAACCACACTTCTTATTAACTACTACTGGCAAGGGGAGAGAAGATACAGAATAAATATAAGACCTCACATTTATTCTTCAGTCCACTGAAATTTCACACTTGAGATCAGTTGGCTCTTCACTGACATGGGTCACTATTCCTGTGCATCTTTCAGCATTTGGGGTTTTTAAAGTCTTACATAACAATTTCCTTATGCCTATTTTTCCAGCCCAAAATACAAAGCAGATTTCATCACAACACTATCTGCTTAAATTTTCAGCTATTCAACATTTCAGATCTTTTCCACTTCATAAACAAAGAAGACAGGATGTCTTCTTCAAAGTTCACACATCTGGAACAACGTGAAGTCCGATACCACCTGTGAGCCATTTTTCATCGTTCTGTTTGAGACAAACCTTCTAACACACCATGACTTTATACTTTTAATCGTTTTTTACCTTTATGACTTGTCTGTTCCCTCTGGATACAAAGGAAAGCAACCCATCACACGACAACAGGGTGATATGGAGGAGAGAAGCCACATTCCTGTAGGCAGATCAAACATCTTTCTCTCCGAGCTGCTAACAAGTACTAGTTGTTGTGATCTATGCTATAGCCAGGGGGCCACTCCTGGCAGTCATTAAAACAAACCCAAACCAACCCCTAACCAGTCTCCTAAGGACACTTACAATCCTTCAGACCAACTCAGGCTTCCAGCACAGTAAAACCCGTAAGCACAGGCTTCATAATTATGAAGGACACGCATCCGGCCCCGCCAAAGCGAGCATTGACTGATGGAACCAAAAGAATCTGAGAATCACAGATGTGATAAACCACTTCAAGTTTGATCCCTTGTCGCTCCCCAGTCCCAAATAGCATCTGAAAAAAAAGGGAAACAAGCTAACACTTAGTCATAAAACTTGCCTAGTTGCTTCATGTCTTTTATAGAAGAAACCTGAAAGATGAAAGAGGGAGACTGCTGAAGATTATCAGAACACGTGTCCATGCCGATTTCTGTGTACCCAGGATGTTTCTCAGTTCTCCACATTGCCAGAATTAAAAAAAACCCAAAGGAAAAAAACCCCACCTGTGCTGTTCTTAAGGAGTTTCAGAAAGTTTTCACTGACAATCAAACTTTATCTTACAAGTTGAAGAGCTCCCTAACCAGAGCTGGGAGATGAGCCTGCCGGCTTCAGTAGAAAGCACCGCATCACTTCACTTGAAAGACTTGCTATTTAAGCCTGATTTCCTTGGAAAACCAAGCTTATGCAATCCTGTTCTTTGTGCTCATCCATCTGTGGGCTATTTTCCGAAACAAATCTGAAGGCAAACGGTTGGGGTTTAAAAAAATGTAACAACAAAGTAAGTCTTTTTCCCAAAGCACTGGAAACCAGGCAGTTAGCTATAGGAAAAAATAACAGTATCGAAGACCCCATCAGAAAAGCCCCTCTGATCTCCTGCCCACTTACTGACCAGGGAATTTACACGTAGAAAAACTCCAGCAGAGCAACTTGTCACCCACCACATCCACTATACAAGCTTTTACACTGAAATATGCTTAAGTATCTGCTCAGATACAGTGGTGAGTCACAGTCGGTTGGGCATTCAGGTTTCCCATTCCTGAACCTGGCCAGTAAAAGTAAAATCCAACTGGCAACAAGCACAGGTCAGAGCACTGGGAGCTGTGGGCAGACTGTTCTAGAGACAGGGCAGGCAAAGGAAGAGCTCAGCCACAGCGTGCCACTGCTCCTACTCCTCCCTACTCACCTTCTTAGAGGTTTACCACCCTCAGGTTCACCAATGTGTAATCTCTCCTCAGTCTCCTTTCTAAAAACGTGTCATTTGTGAAAAATCAAAAGACCTCCTCCACTCTAGCTTGGAAACAACCTTGATGGTGGTCTTGCTTTAACCAGGGTGCAGGGGATTTTCAACTGGATGCCATCAGAGATCCCTCACATCCTGTATTATTGCTCTCTAAAACCCTTTGCAGTGCCTGTTTCAGCCTGGGCAAAGGCTGAAGAGAACTGCACACACGGCTGTGTCAGGACACCTTGAGATGAGAGAAAGGGTGGGATGGAAGGGCTGGAAGAGCTCACCCACAAACCCAGCTGTGGCGTAGCCATAACCCACCCAGCTCCTGCTTAACTCAAAGCAGCATGTGGATCTCGGATACTGTCATGAAAAAACACTTTTGAAGAAAAAAAAAAAAAGCAAAAAAAGCATCAGGTTCTTAGAAAGCCAACAAGCCAACACATTTTTCCAAGCTGTTAAATCCTTAGACATCAACTGATTTTTATTCCAAGTTTTAAAAGGTAAATATTTAGACTGAAAGCAGTAAGAGAGTCAGAGCTCTATTTGGTATGCCAAGTTCAACAGCACCTTCAACCATTCAGATTTATTTTTTTTTCCAAAGGATTAGTTCTTTTAAAAACAGGTACCATCATGCAGCTACTTGGAAGCTTAACAGGATTAGAGTTTTACGTTTTACTCTCTCCAATACTGTAATTAGGGACAAATTGCATGTTGTGACAAAGCATTCAATTCAATCACTCATTTCAATTTATTCAATTAAAGCATTCTGAATTTGAGCTTTCCCTGCTTTTACTTTCTGGCAGGAGCTTGATTTGGGACGAAAGAAAAACCCAACATTTCTGGATAGACACTATCAGAAGGGCTATCACCGCAGTTCACTGGCAGCTCAGATGGCTTTATGTTCACTTGTAATCTGTTGTCCTAAGTCACAAACTAGTGCAATCTTAGTTTTCACTCTTTTCTGAAGTTTTTTTTCATCTCTGGATCTGGAAATCCCTGGGAGACAGCCAAATCAGGTTCTGGCCTGGAGCACTTTTTGTTCCCTGCTCTGAAATTAACTGCTCGATGATCCTGAACAAGTATGTCAGGGCATTTGTCTGTGCCCCCCTTCCTCTTCTGCTTGTTTACTCACATTGTCACCACTCTTCAGATTGTCTCTTGCTGCATTTATATCAAGCTCACTATAACTGTATACCGAGCTCAAAAGGGGATAAGCTCATGAGAGGAACATCTTACTAAGTTCTTAGTTCATACAGCCATCAGTCTTTGTCCTCCCAACATCAAGTTCAATGTCACAACAGCCCTTACAGGGAAGGTTTTCACTGTTGCATATCTGCACACTGAATTCAGTGCTACACTAGCTGTGTGTAGCCATCTTCTCTTGATATAATCAGCCATCATCTACACCAGCAACAACTTCAAGCTCATCAACTCACCTTCAGAGCTGCAATTGCAACAGAGTGCCTCTGCAGTGCAACTCACCTGCAACATATGGGGCTCAGGGTGTCAGCCTCACACACATCAAAGGCATAAGATATGATTTGGTACCTATTGTGATCTCTTACAGTCATTAAAACCCCATTTAACATCTTCAGGAGCTTGTGCTGTGATCTCATACCATGAGCCAGCCATAAAGCAATAACATCAACCACCAAATGGAGGAAGTATTTACCAGGACAAAAAGCATAGGGGCAGACAGAATAAACTGGACAAACTGGGAGGCACTTGAGCACCTTTCCAGCCTGTCAAGATCCCTCTGGATGGCTTCCTTTCTTTCTAGGGTGTCAACCACACCACTCAGCTTGGTGTCATCCGCAGACTTGCTGAGGGTGCACTCAATTCCATCATCCATGTCATTGATAAAGATGTTAAAGACAACCAGTCCCAAGACAGACTCCTTGGGGACACGGGTTCTCTCTCCTGTGCGTACATTTGGGTGACCAACAGCAAGCACAAAAACCTTGGGTTTTGCCCTCCTGAAAAGCAGGCCTCTGGAGTGCTGGAGGTGTCTGCCCACATTTAATGTTTGGGGCTGTTACAGCAGAGCTGTAAGTGGTGACAGATTAGTAGCTGACCTGCAAATTCCTAAGAATCAGGTACAGATTAGAAAACAAATGTTCTCAAATGAACAGTTTCATCTTACCACCACGGAATGCCTAGAAGTACATTTGTGGGCTTACTTTAGACTTTTACCAAACACTTGACCAGTTAATACTCCACAGTAATCTAAGTGAGCTCCTTTGTAGATGCCTACTACGATTATAAAGAAGTGGTTAGCAACACTTGCACAAAGCCAGCCTTTAAAATACTTTTGTACACATTAACTGGAAGTCTATCATCTGCAAAGCTCAATCAAAGCCAATTAAAAGACTATTAAAGATGCCAAATTAATACAAACTATGAAGCTGAAACTTCAAATAGCAATTACATGCTCTAGAAATCAAATCTGATAAGAAATAATGAGTATTTACACTGTGCTTTCACCCTTATGATACAGTGGTCTGCAAACAAATACGTCCTCGGACTGTATTTGTGGGATAGAAACACTGAATGAGGGGAAAAAAATAGGAGGGTGAAGAAACAGTTGCACCTTGTTGTTACATGCTCCATGAAAGAGATGAAAGCGGCACACCAGCAATTCAAAGGGCAACAGTGTTGCTTAGAGTAGGAAAAGAATCAGCTCCTTGTCCTGGGATCCTGAGCTAGGCTTGGCAGGCTGTGCTTAAAATCCTCTGCACCACTGCAACCCTTAACCATGACCCTCACTCCCCAGAAAATCCCTCACAAGCGCCAGCGCGGTCCTGCCCCAGCCCCTTCCCAAACACCCTGAGGAAAGGCACTGCTACCCCTGCATACCCCTGCCATCACCCAAAGCCTCCAGTGCCGTGCAGGAACCCTCCACTCATCCATATCTCTCCAGACCTATGGCAAGAGCACACATTGTGGCAAGCCGGAGAGAAACACCCAGCTACCTGCACCACAGATTCCACTGCTGCCCATTCCAAAGATTGCCTCTATGACTGCTCAAAGGCTGACATTACAACCCAGACCTTAGGAGAGCTGTAAGCCATGAAGCACTCACCTAGTTACGTGTCCTCTTGCCTTCTCCCCAGGTCTGTTTGTAAGGCGTCTTGTATGTCATTCCTAAAGAGCAAACCTGGTTTTGAGCTACACAAAACAAACAGCAACTAAGCCTGAATATAAATGCATGAAGATTAAGAATGGCTGGGACTACCCCGAGGCCACCCACCACTGCAAACACCGGTGTTATTGACGCGAGCACTCTGACGGCGCCGCGCGTTACGGCCGCTGTTTAACGTGATGAAACAATTCAGACAGGCCTAGCCTTTCGCTACTCGAAGCCATTCCCATTTCAGTTACGCTTCAAGGAGAGCGCGATGCACGCGGAGAAACACACAGTGTGATAACCAACACAGCAATCCCACCGTAACAGTGTCTGCACCTGGCTCCTCGCCATCCCATTTTCCTCTTATTTACAGGAGTACATAGATTTGCAGGAGTAAATAAAGAGATTATCATTCATGTGTTTCCATCAATTGTATCAATACAGCTCCACCACAGCTGGAAAAACCCCAATTTCACTATAATACAAACAAAAAATCCCTATTGAGGTGAAACCCAAATTGCACTTTCAGATGAGTACACCCAGCTCCCACCGAACATCAGATAAGTGATCGACAGGCACCATGAGTAGGAAACTAATCCAGTCACTATTTGTATATACAGGAGTGCCAGTTGTTACCCATGCTCAAGGTTGGGTCAACTTCTACATGCAAAATTAAAGCCCAGCCTGGTCTGCATCAAAAAATGGGACATATTCCCCTTTTCTTTATGGCACTGTGTCACCAGAACACGCATTGCAAGATTTAAGTACTCATTGCTACACGTTGCCTGGAAGCACATCAGCTTTAGGACTGTTGGCTGGATTCTCTCATTTGCCACTTAAAATAAAGTCAGGATTCCTCAAAACGTGAAGCTCTGTGATACCCACTGTAAGGGCCACCCTAAAGACAGTCATACCTTCTCCTCTTATGCTATTACTTTCAATAACAAGGCTTTTGTTCTAGAAGAGACTCAGCCACGTAAGACTTTGCTTCATGACTCTCAACACTGGAAGTATGCAAAGATTAGGGAAGCTGTGTGTATTCCCAAAGAAAGTACGGTAAAGATCTGCATTTTCCCATGGTCACACTGGAAAACCCAAAGTTTATCAGCCTATATAGAGCAATTAGGAAAGACAGACAACCTCATTTCTGTCCTAGGGCGCTAGCAACCAGGAGAAAAAGACAAAAAAAAAGTAAGTTATATAATTAACTCAAGACTCAAAGATATCTCAAAGCAGCCAATAAAACCGAGGAATGCAGAGCAACCCGAGGCACCGGTGCAGTTTAATGGCCTCAACAGTCGGTAACCCTGCAGACTTTCCGCCAACATGATTGTTCCTCTCAATCACACTATTTCTGAGTTTTTAGTTTTCCTGATAGCTCATCCCAAACTCTCATCTTCCTCATAATCTACCCCATAAACTTACCAGGCACTTCTATTCAACATGAAAAAAATAAATCCCACCAAGTGCTGTACCCATGAAATGTCCAGGCTGCTACTGGGCTGGTGGCATCAGAGAGAGATGAAATAAAAATAATACTAGCACTTCTGAAACACACTGGCTTGCTAACACATGGCCTTTTACAGTTCCTTCATAGTATTTATTCTCCCAAGGAAGAAAGTGTTTTGCCCAGTGCCGTAAGACATGGGACCATCCGGTTAATCGCCATTCAAAATTTACTGGACCTGAAAGGAATTGATCCAGGGAGCATTTCCAATCTGGGCACCAAGCTGTGCATGACAGCCTTTAGAAATATTGGTGCTGCAATACATATGCACACCTACAGAGGAGCTGCATGCATGAGGAGTGACCAGAGAGAGATTCCTCCTGGGTTAGATGTCAAGAGCACTAAGAAACAAAAAAGGGGGGGAAAAAAGGGGACAAAATGAAGCTGTTGATCACAGCCTGTATCACAGTTCTGTATCACATCCTCCCAAGCTACAGAAATGGGAATGCACACAATCATCACCACATCTGCAGAAAGCTCTCTCTGTATCGTGTTAGTCGCCTCCGCGTAGTCCAGAATTCACCCATCCTCCTCCAGCTGTCATACCTACAGATGCCCCAACTCAGCACTATTCCTAAACTAACAGGCTTAGGTTTTTGTTATCTCAGAAGGATTAAGTAGAAAACTTTTCCAGTTTTGGTACAAAGCAAAAGAGAAGTAAACATTGCCCACAGTTCTGATGCAGCAGGTAGTAAGATTACTTTAATCATCTGAGCTAAAAAAGTCCTGGTCCTTACCCTTTCATACCACCATACGTCCTGTCCAAAGTGAGTACTAAAACAGGATACAGCAGTATCACCTTCTGCCAGCAGTGAAAACTGTAGCAGGAACCCTCCCTTTTCACTCCTCTATGTGAGCCAACTGACCAGACAGGCAAGTGACCTAAAACGTGCCAAAGACTGTCACCAAAAATTCACATAAAATGGAAACCAGCCATCACCAGGCCATAATTTAGCCCTGTAAAATGAGAATATTAAGTGGAACTACATGGAGGAGTGAGTAGAATTGCCATATTGTCTGTTATTTGTTAGATTTTACGCAAAGTTTTTCATATTATGAAGCACACTACCAAAGACCTTAACGAAGTTCTTGAGCTCTTACAAGTTAAATCGACCTTAATCACCAGCTATCAAGGAGAAAAGCAAAAACACCTTTCTAAAATCCTACCTAAAATGCATTTCAGTGCTGTGTCAGAGTAAGGGGGGGAAAGGATTGTAAACTTTGGGGAGCAAACAAAAGCAAACCTTCAAACTCCAGAAACAGTGGAATCCTTCACAACAACTAACACATGCAAACAGGCCTGGAACAATACATGTTGCCTTAGGACATTTTTAATCAGACTTACTATTTTATTCCTTTTTTTATTCCATGTTTAGAGAGCACTAGACCTCCCGGTCTGCTGTAAAAGACCAGATTTCCATGGATGTGACCGTAGCAGAACACGATGCACCCCACTGCTGTGGAGCATACCCCCTTGCCACAGGACAATGTTCAGAACCAGGGCTTCTGGTTTTGTGGTGTTTTCTTACTCACTGCTGGCCCATTTTTGGAGGCGACACAATTTCTTGCCATCTCCCAGGAATAACAGCCACCCCATCAATAAGGTGAAGTCAGACAATGTCAGTGACCCTGCTGTCAGCCTTTTGACTTGCTGTACATTTTAACGTGAGTCTTAGGAACATACTTGTGCTACAATTGAAATGATCTTTCCTAGCTCCCCCAGGGCTGTAACTAGCACGGCAGCACAGGTCAAGTCTCTAGAAAACTAGTCTCCTACTTTCAGAAACACAGCCCTTGACTGATGACTGTGCTGGCAGAAATGACAGATACGGTTACACCAGGGGGTAAGAAACAGCTGCGGGTTTCCCCCCCCCACAACAGCTCAACCCACTTTTGGTGGTGATAACGAAACATACTGATTCAATTTCATCCTCAGGGCTCCACAGCTTTAACACCAGCACTGTGTTCACCCAGATAAAATGTGCAGTTGAAGCTTTCATAGTCCTTCCTGGCAGCTGTGGCGGTGTCCGGTACTGGCATCCAAACCGGCACTCGCATCAACTGCAAACACGAGGATAACTTCCATAGGATCTTAATAAGCAGGAGCTACAGAACTGATATATTCATTCAGAGTTAACTTGTCAGAGCATTCTTTGGGGCTGTACCTGTCCAGCCCCCGAGCCCACAGCAGAATAGCTTGTTGCCCATTTAGTTACTGAAACTGCAGGCACGCTGAAGCGACCATGCTAGACCCCAAACCATAATGCTTTAGAAGCCAGCAGAGATCTGTCTGCTTTCACTTCCATGGGAAAACCATCGTGGCTTTGTTACTTTTCATTTCACCAGTTAAAAAAAAAAAACCACAACAAAACAAGCCTGCTCATAAGCTCCTTGGACTACTGCTCTGGCTGCTGTTACAATGCTACAGGATCCAAGATGCTTCTGAGCAAAGTGTAAGAAACATCTTAGAAGCTCAGGCCAAATATACCCTAAATTGGGTGCACTGCTCTCCCCAGGAGACTGGGATCACACCAAGCAAGCCACTTCGTTATCTTGCCCTCCTGCCTACAGCACACCTACTATCCATCCCATCATTAGCCTAATCGGCCATAAGCAGTAGTGTTCTAATGAGAAATTCTGAGAATATCAGACCAAGAAACATGCTTGGGTTTCAGTTTTTCCAGAGCTGTATTAGGTAGCCACAAAAATTTCACACCCCCTTCCCTTTTCTTAATGAGAACAATAGACAGCTTGGTTATTAATAAACAGAAAATAAACTCCCCCACACCACTTGAGAGACAAAAAGACTCATCTTATGTATGATTGACTTAATAGCTACAATAAATATATAGAAACAAAACTGTTAATTTGGCAACCAGACAGCTTTCATCTGAAGCTGGGTGGCAGCTAAGAACAATTTGTGTTTAGCAGTCTCTCTCAAATAAAGCTGCATGCTCTGTAAACAGTACCCCAGGAGCAATGCTTACAGAGTTTAAACCCAGTAATCATCCAAAATAGTTTAATTTTATCCCTGAGTGGTGAAGAGTAAAGAATGGATTAGGGTTTTTAATTAGTTAGCAGAATACTACTGATAAGTCCCAACTGCTCACAAGAGAGCTCCACCATCCAGAAGTGGGGAGAGGGGAAAGACAGACAGGGATAATTCCTAAAATATTTCTCCACTACAACAAGTTTAAACTGCTCCATAATACCAAATGCTGCTCATTCCTCAGAAAATTAAGAATTTAAGGTCAGCTTCAGAGGCCAGTTGCTTTCAGCAATAAGCAATACCAAGTTTAGGCTCAACAATATCCCTTCTCCAACCCCTTCTCTGTTTGCATCATTGTTAAACCACTGATCTAGTCTGTAAAAACAGGTAAGGGGTATTTAAGGAAGAAAAATAAAAAGGGGAAGGAATCCTGTTACTCTTGACACTTCTTCATGCACGTTCCCTCAACGTGGATTCAATGCTCCTTTTAAGAATAATACAACTGAGCAGTTGCAGACTTATGTTTCATTTGTGAAGCTGCCTTTTCCCAAAGCTTTTTCCTCCCCCACTGCATTATTTTTATTAAGCAAAGAGAAACACTTCTCTTGGGATACTAAATTAACGTATTCCAACATCTATTTCACACATAAGACTGATGACTTCTCCTATAGCTCCAACCACATTTCCATTTCGTGGTAATGTGGCCCTGAAAATGCCAGGATTCCGTTCTAGTCACCCAAGATTCCCAACCAAGCCTTTATACTCAACACGCTACCACGAATTGCCCTTCCAAAACAGAGTGCCATTCATAAAGGGAGCCCTGTGCAGTGTATGACACTGGTGCTTGTGTGTAACCAACACCCTCAGGACAGGGCAGGCAGTGCTTTCCTTGGCCACCACGCTGGGGTGGGTGTTTCAAACGTTTGATGCCGAAGGACAAAATTTTTGCCACTGGAGAAGTTTGGATGCAAAAATCCACCTCCCACCATTACGATGAAGCCAAATGAGGAAAATAATAGGGCACTAATTAAACACTGTAAATAACAGTTCACAGCGCCGATAAGGACCAAAGACGTTATTTAAGTGTTGGCACCGAAGCACACCGCAGTCAGCCCCAGCCACAATGCCTGCTGCCCACGCTGCAGCTCCTGCTAACATCTGTCCAGTGATAATTGCTCCCAGCTCCAAACAACTGACAAAGCTTTTCAAACGAGCACATCTTTCCATGCAAACCCCCCCCAATATTCTGCTTATCAATACCCGCTTCTTTCAAAGTGAGCGCCTCTGTCGTGGCTGACAAGTTGAACACCAGCTCTGAGCTTGACATGATGTATAAAAGTGTCAAATTATCTCATTACAAAAGTTTTTAATGAAAACATAGATGAATACAAATGAGAGTACCTCTGCAGGGAACTCCTATGACAAATTGAGTCTTTGTCGCTGGATGAATGACAGATTTGATTAAAGAATTTTCCCCAAGCAAAAATCATTTTACCCGCACACCAGTCACGTGTTTTCAAATGCAAGCAATCTCCTTTAATCCTGAAAAGCCCAAATGCAGTGCATAGTTATTACACAGAGCTACAGCCACTTCTGAACAAGACTGGATTATGATTTATCATACTGGAAATCATCTTTCTCTACTAGCTGCCCTCTGGATTTCAATGGAATTAGGCACCCGATCCAGTTATTTTCCAAAGAAGAGGGCCTAAAACCCAAAGAGCTTAACCAAAATCACAAGAAAAATAATAGTGTTTGCTGTTTGGTTCATATATACACTATACGCCATGGGGTGGGTCCAAGGAAGGCAAAGGATTTCTAAGAGCCAGCTACCACAGAACATCAATGTTGGCAAGAAACAGGTACTAAATTCATATCGGAAGCAGCAAAAGCCAAGTGTTAAGGCAAGAGACACATCTACAGCTCCCAACACAGTGTCTTTCTCCACCTGATGCCTGGCTGGAAATGGTGACACGTTCTCAAGAGCAGCCTGGTCGCTCCCAGTAGCGGTTTATTAGCATCACCTTGTGAATACTCTTCAGCACCGTGACGCACGAGGGCTTTAAGAGAAACAAAAGACCGGGGATGCAGAGTAATAAATCGTACTGAACATCGTATTTTAAGCGGGGGCAGTTTATAAAACCAACTGTGACGACTCGTGACCCTGTTAATCAGCTCTCCCTTTCCCAAGTATGGCACTTGGCAGTGCCCAGCTCTCTGGGCTGGTGTTACGGTATGTGGCTGTGATACACGGCTGCATACGGCGCCTCTCCCCGCAGCGTGTGTGCGCACACAAGTGTGTACACACACGTACCCACATGTACACACGCACTCCCGCCCCCCCGGACCGGCTCAGGGCTAGCGGAGCTTCCCGCGGCCCTGCGGCAGCGCAGAAAGCGCCGGGCTGGGGGGAAGCAGAAGAGGCGCGGGCACGTCCCACGGCCCCGGCAGTGGCCCCGGCGGGGCGGGGGAGGTGGCAGGCGGGGGCGAGCAGCCCCGGCCCGGCGGAGGCAGCCTGTCAGCGGGTCGGGGCGAGCGGAGCCGCCTGACAGCGGGGCGGGCGGTGCACCCACCTGCGCGGCGACTGCCCAGCCAGGGCTGCTTGACCGCGGCTGTTCCCTCAGACAGCCCCCGAGCCCGGAGGGGAACCTGCTGCGGGACACCCTTGCCCCGCCGTAGCAGCCGCCTCAGGGAGGAGCGGCCCCTCCTTCGCCTTCCCGCACCACGGTCGGACACCGCTCCCGGCACCAGACGCCCCTCCGGGGCGTCCCGCCACAGGCGGCTCCGCACCCTCCCCCCGTCCCACTGGAGTGAGAGACCCGCTGGTACCGGCCGCCGCCCCGCGCTCACCGGGCCCCTGCCTCAGGCCGCCCTGCCTCACTGCGCCGCTCAGCTGGCGTCGCCCTCTCTCGCCGGCGGAGAAGCCGCAGCCCCAGCAGCACAATATGGCGAGCGGCAGCCTCCGCAATGGAGCTCGGGAAATAGAGGGGAGTTACATATTCATGGCCGGGGCTGGGCAGGGGGAGCGTAGATGGGGCCGCCGAGACCGGGCCGCCCAGCACCCTCCTCCCCCTCCTTCCCCGCTGGGGCGCGGCGGCGGCCGGGGGCCGCTGTCTCCTTTCCCCGCCTTCCTCACACCTCCGCTAAGACCGGCCGGCCCCTTGCTCCCCGCCGCCTGTCAGCGCCGCGCTCTCACTGCCCTGCCCCCGCCGCTGATCCCGGGCGATGCGGCATCGAGCCCGGGGTGGGGGCTGCCCTCCTTTACCTCAGCCTGCGGGTCTCGTTGTCCCGCGCCACGGCCCACACCGGGGCTCAGCCCTCAAGCCAGCCGCGGCTCCTTGCCCCGAGCTGGCGGGCCTGGAGCAGCGCCAGCCGCCGGCGGTGTCGCCTGGCGGGAG
Source organism: Laterallus jamaicensis coturniculus (assembly GCA_022605575.1). Lineage (NCBI taxonomy): Eukaryota > Metazoa > Chordata > Aves > Gruiformes > Rallidae > Laterallus > Laterallus jamaicensis. Next base: position 11,596,581 of record JAKCOX010000007.1, read on the forward strand.
GGGATCGGGATACACACGCACACCCCGCGCTCCCTGAGGTAAAGCTGCGATGGGCGATCGCCGCGGTCACCTAATTTCCACTCGGTGCCGCCGATAAGGGGACGGGGGCGGCAGGGCTGAGCGTCCCGCAGCCTCGGCGCCTGTCCGCAGGCTGGTGAGCGGGTGAGAGGCGCCCAGCAAAGCCGGTGGGATGGTGGCGGCCGTGTCCAGGCCGAGGTCTGGGCTGACCCCGAGCAGCTGGTTGTGCCTCGTTGCCAGGTCAAGCAACGGAGCGAGGTAATGAAATTGCTTTCGGGCAAGAGCAAGTCTGCCAGCCTCAGGATGCCATGGGCCAGAGTATGGCCTCTGGATGGCCTTGGCTGCACCTCGCTCCTTGGATGTGCCCTCTAGACTCCATGGCTCTTGGCCCATCTCTTGCTCTAGGACAGTTTTCTTTAGAGAGGAATGTGCCCACTGTCTGTGGGCTGTGTGGTGAAGCTGGGCCCCTGGGCAGGACAGAACTGTGGGGCTGAGTCAATGTGGCACCAAGCCCAGCACCCTGTCTCCTTCATAGAAGAGAAGGCTGCAGGGGGGCCTCATGGAGTGAAGCTGAAGGAAGGAAGGAAGGCAGTGTTAGATGAGATCTTAGGGGGAAGTTCTTTCCAGAGAGAGTGGTGAGGGGCTGGAACAGGCTGCCCAGAGTGGGGGTGGGTGCCCATCCCTGGGGATGTTCAAGGCCAGGTTGGCTGGGGCCCTGGGCAACCTTGTGTAGATCCAGGCCTGGAGGTTGGTGGCCCTGCCTGTGGCAGGGGGTTGGAACTCTGTGATCCTTGGGGTCCTTTCTAACCCAGACCAGTATGTGATTCTATGATTCTATGATTCACACGCCTAAACTGAGGGACAGGAACTGAAGCAAAACGTGGTGTGCTGGTATTTAAGGTACCAAAACACACACTGGGTGTTTTGTAGTGACTCAGGTCCATTCTGTGGTCGTAACGTGAAATGAGCATTTGTTTTCTGGTGTCTGCATTTTAATGATTGTTAAATTAAGATAGCTTTTATGAACTTTGGGTCTTCAGTGGTGCCTTTATCAGCCTTGTCATTAGCTGTTTTATAGCAAAAAGCAAGGCGGTATGCCTAGTGTAATTAAGTCTGGTGCTAGTGGAAAGTGAACAGACATCACCATGTGAGATGTAAATTTGAATTAATACTTCGGTGTTTAATGATGAAGCAACAATCATTTAAAGTTATTCAATATGGAGTATTTAAAACAATTCAATATGGAATTTAATTTTTCCTAGAGTCTTGCAGTTAATAGTCTTATGATTTGAAGATCAACAAAGTCCTGGTTTGGACTTTTTTCCCTCTTTGCAAAAGAAATTCTAGCCCATGTCAGGTTATTCCTGGTCATTCTAAGTATTTTTATGTAGTAGCTTTCACTCCCCTGCACTCCCTTGTGACCTACACAGCAGCCTATATAATTAAATCCTCGGCAGAGCCTGATAAGGTAGTCAGCAATAACATCTCTGTTTTTCAAGTGTGATCAAATGTCTCAGCTAAATCTCCGAGGGAGTCAAACTGGGGCCGGGATTTAACGGTCCCTTTTTTGTTCCAAATTAGGGTTTTTTTTTTAAAGAATAATTTTTCTTACTTGGGTTGTGATGAGCTCTTAAAATGTTAAAGTTCATGGATGGTACATAAAACAATCAGAAAAAGAGATTCTGGTAAGTTCCTTGCTTTAGAATTAAACTAGTCAGAATTAATGACTGAAATTTTCCTGCTCAGCTGCTCATCGGTGCCTAGGAAAGGAAGACATCGTCTGTCAAGCTGTGGCTGTACCAGAAAAGTGTCCTTTGGTGACAATTGCTTCCCTTGTCAATTGTCTGCAGTGCTGTGGTGAGTGAAGTAGTCCTTGTGTTAACATACCACTGTTAGCAACATTTTTTTTTTTGAGATTAAAAAAGGCAAAATGAATATTAGGTCATCACACGTTGCAAAGATAAGGTTTGCAAAATGGAAGCACATGGTTAGAGGGAAGGCAGATCTCCAAAGCGAGACGGGGTGCAAAGTGAGTTGGAATCATCTGGTAATGTACAAAACTACAGAGCAGCGTACAGATTTACAAATTATCAACGTTTTTAAGAACATTTTGCTCAAAAAGAAATTCAACACAATTCAGCAGTTGTCGCAGGGGTGTCCAACTCACTGTATTTATAGGAATTTTTTGTTTACTTCGTGTTATATTACCTGTGGTTACCATACAACAGCAGCACCCTGGATCTTGTCTGTAACGTAGTGTTCTTGTTACTTTTAAGGGTGTAAAACAAGGCTACCGAATACCTTTCAAGCAGAGGCTGTCAGTCTGCCAAGGCATTAACATGGTTTCCTTTTCAGGGGAAAAATGTGGTGCAGACACATAGCTCTGCCCCATACTAGGTACCCTGCCCACTGTAGGAGCTGTGACACTGCTGCCTCTGCAGGGGAGGCCCTGGGTGGCACAAACAGGGGCATGGCCTGGAGATCAAGGGGAGATTAGTCCTTTCTGCTCAGCACTTGTTAGATCACATCCAGATGCTGGGTGCAGTTTTGGGCTCCTAGTAGAGGACAGGTGTCAACAGAGGAGAGAGGCCAGAGAGGCCCCCAGGGTGGTTGGGGCTGGAGCACTTGCCCTGAGAGGTGGGGCTGTGGGAGTGGGGCTGGGTCAGCCTGGGGCAGGGACCCTTCAGGGACCTTACCCCATCCAACCCCTTCCGATGAAGTTACTGAGAATGGGGAGCAAGGCTTTTCTCAGCAAGGTGAAAGACGACAATGAACTGAAACGAGAAAGGTTTGGACTGAATCTAGGGAAAACCTGTTCCTCACAAGGTCACTCCAGTTTGCCCAGAGAGGCAGTGCCCTCTCCATTCCTGGTCTGACCCCAGTGCTGACCTGCTTTGAGCAGGAAGTTGGACAGGGACCACAGGAGGTCACCTCCAGCCCAAGTTATTGCATCATTTGGTGATGCAGATGTCACAGTACGGACAAGAAAGCCCAGGATATGGATAATTCCATATTTCAAACCTTTGCATTTGTGAGTATTTTAGTTCTTTGCAGCGTTCTCTGCAGCAGGTAGGAAAAACCATGCAGCATGATCGCTGCAAAAGCTTTTGTCAGCTCATGGTTTCCACTGTTCCTGTAATGGAAACATTTCCTCTGCTCTCTGCAGCAGCAAAATAATAGTAAAGAAAATTACTCCATTCAACTGAGACATGCCGTTTCCATGTCCTCCTTCCAGGTAAAATATTTATTACCTGTTAAAGTGATTCAAGGTCACCCATTCACTGTCTTTTAGAAACCACTAGAGAGAGAGAATTAAAAAATTGAAATAAAGTACTCCCAGTTTAGAAGTCTGGAGGCAAGGAGCCATAAATAATACACAAAAGGTGGGAGAAGGTAGGAGGAATTGTCTGTGTTGGGGAGTTACGCTGCCGTGGCATATACAGTACAGAAAGATGAGTGTATAAATAAATGATAGCAAGGGAAAATAAATGGGCAGTGGGTCAGTAAGGTGAAATAAGGTAGTTAGTCATTGAGAGACTTGTCTGCCCAAACATTAGTAAAATACTCAGTCTTTTCACCCATGCTGGCTGCCCCTGTCCATCAGGACAAGAGTTTTCTGAGGCATTTCTACAGCTTACAACACACATACAACCCAGCCTTCCTGAGGATTGGATCAGATACAAGCGAGGGTGGAGGAAAGGGCACTGAGGTGGTTCCTCTGTGCCAGTGCCAGCTCAGAACTGATGGGTTTGCTGCAATTTAGGATTTAGATTCTTTAAAAATAAAGCAGAGGCAAACAAGCTGCTGGATGATCTTTAGTGAAAAGTATTGAGCATGGCAAAGGAGGGAAGTTAAATGAAATTGCTCAGCACAGATTGTATTGTGGCAGGTAATGTTCTAGAAGTAGTTTGGGACACATGAAATGTATGTGATGTTAGTGTTTATTCCAGCTGCACCACTGAACTAAGATACCTCAAACACTAAGAAATGTTTGCCTGAGAGTGATATCTTCAACTGGCAGATGCTGTTGGCACAGATAGTTGGACCGATGTGACCCTGCTGTGATGAACCTCTTCCCCTTGTTAGAGCTGTAACAACCTAATGAAAACATCCAGTCTGGAGGAAAATCGCTTTGTTGGATCATGAGAGAGCTGCAAAATGTATAGTAAAGACAGGGATGAAGCCCTTCCATCAAATGGTAGAGCACTTTTGTGGAAGGCATCGTGTTTAAGTAAGGTTCTCTGGTTGTATCTGGGTTTACTGGACCCAACGTTACCCGGATAAGAGTTAGGTCACTTCAAGCAGTGGGCATCTCGAAGATAAGGGTGAGGAGTTACTTTGGATACACTTGCTGACAGTATAGTAGGTTATGCTCAACAGTAATAGACACCTGGAGACATAGGTTTGTCATCTCTTTCAGTAGTGCATCACCCATTCTGGATGCTTATTTGTGTGTGTGATGAAAATACATCAATGTGTGTCAGAAACAGTTGATTCTGCTATAATCTGTATTAATTTCTTTCATTGCCAGGTAGCATAGTGCCCTGGTAATTGATTTCTAGAACTTTGAAAAGACTGTGGATTTATTTTGTGACTTGAAGACAGAAAGAAGTGGGCAGGAGAAAGCCATGGTATATCAACTGTTCACAGAGGTAACATGAATAACTGGGAATTGTCGGAGAATTCATTAGGGATTCTATCAGCTTTGTTTCTTTGGATAAGAAGTTTTGTGTGAGACATTACAGAACCTCCAGTATTCAGGCCCCATCATTATTAAGTTCTTGCTTTCAAAGAAGTTGATGAAAGCCGTTATCTAGCCAGCATTTGGCCAATCAACACTGATTCCAGAGGGAAAGATACTTCTAAGACCATTTTGAGCAAGCAGGGGAGTAAAATCTTTTCACTGGCTTCAATGGAAACAGTATCAGGCCAAGTTCTCTAATGCAGGTTGCTTATAAGGAGGCAAAGATCAGAATGTAGGAAAAAATAATTACCTTGCCTCTTAATTGGCAAGAGAGTCTAATAGCTTTGGTAGTTGTATGGGCATGAGGCATTCGGTGTAGATACAAGCCAAACAATCATACAGCCACATGTGGTGAACAGCAGCAGTATGCTGGTAACAGTCACAGGTAGTAATTCAGAAATATGTAGTATTTTACAGACAGTGTTTTCATAACACCATTAAACTGCACAGTTCTGAAAGTAATCCTATCAGCAAAGTAAAAACAGAGGTCAGAGGGACCTGAGAGCTTCAGGAGTAGCTGCAAGATAATGTTATCTATCTACTTCATAAAATGAGGTTTCAGACAGTGATCAAAGGATTTTGCCAATTTTAAAAATGAAAGGCAATTTGAAACATCAAGCCCTGACTGACAGAAATGGCTGTATGGGTGAGAAAGTCAGTACATGGAATTGAGATTCAGAAGGCAAAACCCCAGACTCCCTCAGAATGGAAAAAATGTATTTACAGAATCCACAGCCTTAGGGTTTGTGCTCAGAAATACCTGGTGTTTTTAGAATATTCATGCTCTGAGTAGTCATGTCTCCTTAGTTTGGGAAACATCTTTAAGGCACATTAAGACATTTGACTGAAATAACAAAGCTGGATACTTAGTGGTACTGTTTGTAAAGGCATGCTTAATTTGGACTTCTGGAGTGGGGGAGCAAGTGCTTAATGACTGGTATTAATTCTGAATTTGATATTTAGGACATTAGCAGGTGTAGAAATGCAGGCAGACAAACAATGTAATTATTTAACCAGATAATTAGCTTATTAAAAATATTTTCATTTGGTGGGAACTCTATTTAAAGCATTTCCTTTATCCATTTAATCTGGTAAGACAAGATAATTAATTCCACATCCCCTAGCCACAGTGAAAACCAAGGTAAGAACTGTTTCTTCTTGCATGCACTGCCGAAAAGACTCAGAACAGAATAGGTGCAAGGGTTTATCTGCCCAAAGACATACAAATACTGTCTTTCTGATAGCATTTACAGCCACTCAGGTAACCTGACATAGCTGTGACTTTACTGTTGTTAGTTTACGTTCTGGTGGATGTTCTTGCACATGAAGCCAACTCTCTGGTCCTATTTTCCTGTCCTCTGAGCTGGACTTTCAGAGTACACTGAACAGAGTCACCAGGTTGGAAAAGACCTTTAAAGTCATCAAGTCCAACCGTTCCTGCCCTGTGCTAAACCATATCCCTGAGCACCTCATCTACCCATCTGTTAAACACATCCAAGGTCTGTGACTCAGCCCCCTCCCTGGGCAGCCTGTTCCAGAGCCCAATAACCCTTTCAGGGAAGAACTTTTCCCTCACATCTGATCTGACCCTGCCCTGGCACAGCTTGAGCCCATTCCCCCTTGTCCTGTCACCTGTCACATGGCTGAAGAGACCATCGCCCACCTCTCTACACCCTCCTGTCAGGTCAGTGTAGGCTGTGATAAGGCCTCCCCTCAGCCTCCTCTTCTCCAGGCTGAACACCCCCAGCTCCCTCAGCCACTCCTCAGAAGGTTTGCACTCCAGCCCCTTCCCCAGCCTGGTTGCCCTTCTCTGGACTCGCTCCAGGACCTCAATGTCCTTCTTGTAGTGAGGGGCCCAGAACTGAACACTGTTGAACTTCTTGGCTTGAATTCACGAGTGATTTTGTCTTGGATATCAGAAGATTCTTCTTGTCCAGTTCACACACCAAACACACATGTTTTCCTTCTACTTGTTGGATATTGTGTGTTATGACCTGTTCCACTAAGAGAGATGCAAAATTCGGGCTACAGATTATAAATTGTTCAAAGATACCCTTCTGTTCCCAGGAATCCAGGGCTGGGAGATAAAGTCAAAAATGTCATTCATAAGCAACTAGGAAGGCAATAAAATGTTGCTTCTCTTGAATGCAGAGTGAAACAAGTCTTGTAATTGGGCATATGGCTAGAAACAAAAGCATTCCCTGTGTAAGTGTTCTAAGACTTAGCACTCCTAGCCTGGGAGCGTTCTTCACATTCCCACTGAGCAGTTTTGTTCTCTTTTGAAAGAGATTAAAGTATAAGTGTGGCTGGCAAAGTGTCACTGACCTTCTGTCCTCCCCTTGCCGTGTGCAATAAAGTTCCTTAATCCTTTCTTCTCTTCTTGAAGGACAAAGTCCTGCCATCCCATAACATGCTTCCCACTAGTGTCACGGTGAGGGGTCATGGCTACTGTATGTTAGTGCAGTTATTGTTTGCATAGATGTGAAATTGGAGCATAGGAAGTTTCAAGTTGGAGCACAGGGAGTTCTGCACCAATATGGGAAGAACTTCTTCCTGGTGAGGGTGAGGGAGCCCTGGGACAGGCTGCCCAGGGGGGTGTGGAGTCTCCTCTGGAGATATTCCAGCCCTGTCTGGATGCCTCCCTGTGCGACCTGTCCTAGGGTCCCTGCTTTGGCAGGGGGTTGGACCCCATGATCTCTGGAGCTTCCTTCCAGCCCCTATGATTCTGTGAATGAAATGCAAGGTCCAGAAGAAAAAATTCCAAAGGTGAATGAGAGAAGTGTGTGTTATCACCCAAACCCCACTCGTGCTGCAGGAATGATCGTAGGGCGGTGGCAGGAACTCAGGAAGCAGCAGCAGTGTGAGAGTTTCTGAGTGAGTGATGGACAGAACAGCAGAGAAAGTCCCCTATAAGAAATTGTAGTAGGGGTACAGGATGAGGAATTTCTGCCCTCCCACTCTCTGATGAATTATTCAGGCCCACTTGATTTTCCAGTGTGTCATATTGCTACGTCTGAAATGCCCAGTGTGGGCTGGCAGCAAAGTGAAAGCACACAGCTAAAGCATCAGTGTTTGTCAGTGTTCTAGCAATGAAGGTCCCCCAAGATACTGAGGGCAAGTCACGAGTGATTTATCCAGCCAGGTCTGGTCTGTGCCAGATTCTTTTCTTGGGACTGGGGTTTCCAAGCACGTTTGGGTTTTGTGCTGCCAGTAACTTTTCATAATTTAATCTAAAGTTGTAATTTCATTTCTCCTAATTATCTTTACTGTGTGATGTGGGGACTTGTTCGATTAAGCAGTGGTTTCACAGTAATCACAAATGAAGGACTGGAAATGTGCAAAGGATGACTTTCTGAAATGCATTGGTGAAATAGGAGCTATTCATGTGCCTACCTTTCTCTGTGACAGAGGACAGAATCCAAGCTCCATGTCAAGCTGCATCTGTTTTTCCTCTTTTCCTACTTCATCTACCTTTTGCTTTGTAACAAATGGATCAAGAGGAAAGAGATCATTTTTAGCTAGGTTTTTTACCTTCTGATTTCCTTAAAATAGCAGAGGAGGTTTTGCAAATACTTATAGAAGGACCTAAGTAGTCTCAGGGCACAGAGGAATGCTCAATGCTTCAGCTCCAGTGTCTAGCAGAGGTAATTTGCCCAGATAGGGACACAATAAAACCATTTTACAACTTTGTGATTCAGCAAACCTGGTTGTAACATCATATCCCCTGAGCTGAGGAAATGAGTGCTTAACACCTACCAAGTGTGGTTCCTCACAGGGGAAATTCTGTACGTGGTGTCCTAAAATACAGCTATTTTTAAAAACCCACAACTACAAGCATTGCAAAGACAAGGTCAGACACCTTTGAAATGTGGAAGGTGGTAGTGTTTGGAGGAGTAGCCCTACAGACTGGGACTGATCCATACTAAAGCTGTGTCTTGCACTGATGAACTTTTTGTTTGCAGGGGAAAAAAAATCGTGGTGTGCCCTGGTAAACAAATTGAACAGTTGCAGCTCTCATCCCAGAGCTCCAGGCAATGTTTTAGGTTTGTGACACAAAACAGCAGGGCAGTAAGACTAGAAATGGGGCAACGTGTGTAGGTAGAAGCAGTACCTGCAGACAGAATCTCCTTGGGCTCCAAACCAGAAGCAGCAGACTTCATGCTGAGTGGAGGTGGGAACGCTGAACTTGCCACTGAAAGTTTTTGTGTTGCAGGCTTGACCTGTAGCTGGTTGATTCGACTGTTGATCTTGACTTGGGTGCAAGCGTCAGGTTCTGCACAGCAGCTGCCCGGGTGACATTTAAAATAACCATCTGGTGCCCTCTTGAGGAGTTTTTCACATCAGACAGCAGGAGGATTGAAGTCTCTCCCCGGGTCTTCCTAGCATCCCCAGAGACCACTTTAAAAGAGATGGAGTCACATTTGTAGTGGTAGCTACACAAAGTATGCAAATAAAGACGTCTTTTGTCCTGCAATTCTTATTTCTGCAAATACAGGTTTTTTTCCATTTTATAGCAGATGAATGACTACTCCTTCCCTCTTTCTATACCTTATTTGAAAGGATTCCTCACAGCACAGACTTCCCTTGTTTTGCAGCTGGTCAGATCCCCATATGACTGTCTCACCGAGTGTGGGCTACTTTCCATAAGCAGAGGAGCTCAGTAGATGACTGTGCCATACTTTTAAGAGGCTGGTAAAATTTTGCAAGACTATCCCTGTGCTCTGTGTTCCCAGTACAGCTCAAAAGGTTTTCTTTTAACTCATCTGTTTTTTCCATTATTTGAACTTCAGCAGTGACCTCAAGAAGTTGTGAAAAATAGGTGCATGCCAGCGGCCTTCTTATTCCAAGGCAGCATGTGACTCACCAAAGCACTTCTGCCCACTTCTTCATAACACAGGCCTTTCCTCATAAATGTCAAAAGTTGTTTAACTCAAAACCAGTCTTCCTGCTTTAGTTGGATAGCCCTTGGAATTGGGATACATAGATCTAAGCTTTATTTTATTTACACAGTCACATTTCAGTCCAACCTATTAAGTAGGATTTTGCAGTTAAGAGTTTTTTTGCAGGGAGGCCCTGTCCAATTTCTACTTGGACTGCAGACCGGTGACGTGAGGCTTCGCTTTGAAACAGCTCCCACATCTGACTAACAATGATAACAGTTGTCTGATAATGAGCCTCTGGACTCAGCATTGGTGAGGCTGCACCTTGAGTGCTGGGTTCAGTTCTGGGCCCCTCACTACAAGAAGGACATGGAGGTCCTAGAGCGTGTCCAGAGAAGGGCAACCAGGCTGGGGAAGGGGCTGGAGAGCAAACCTTCTGAGGAGCGGCTGAGGGAGCCTGGAGAAGAGGAGGCTGAGGGGAGACCTGATCCTGCTCTGCAACTCCCTGAAAGGAGGGTATAGTGAGGTTGGGGTTGGTCTCTTCTCCCAAATAACCTGCAAAAGAACAAGAGGAAATGGCCTCAAGTTGCACCAGGGGAGATCTAGATTGGAGATTAGGGAAATTCTCTTCACTGAAAGAGTGGTCAGGCATTGGACCAGGCTGCCCTGAGAGGTGGTGGAGTCACCACCCCAGGAGGTGTTCAGAGCATGCGTAGATGTGGCACTTCGGGACATGACTTAGTTGACTTGGTGGTGTTGGGGTGCCGGTGAGACTGGATGATCTCAGAGGTATTTTCCAACCTTAAAGATTCTCTGATTCTTTAATAATCTAAACAGAATTAGGGAATTGTAGTGGACTTTAATAGGAGCTAAGGGCAGGCCTTATCTTAGGGTACAGGTCTAAAGAAGTAACAGTTTCTCTTTTTGGGTTCCACCTCCATTCTTCTTTCATTGTTTACAGACAGACAGACAGAAGTGAGATCTTGGCTGTACATTGTTACTTGTTCTTCAAGTCTGTGGTTCTGCTGTTTGGAAAATTTGTGCCTTCCAAATGGCCAGCAAGAACATGGTTTAGAGAAAAATAACCTACACCTATTCTCTACAATGTCAGACATCTGGTTCAAATTTGCAGTAAGAGGAGAAATGAGATGTGCAGCAGAGGTTTACGAGCACAGCAGATACGCATGTCCACAGACACTCCCGTATGCTGGATGCAGAAGACTTAAACCTTTTGGATTCAATTAAAGGAGGCGTACAGGCAGTGGGAGGTATGGAACTACTTGTAATGGTTTCCATGTCACTGCTCTCTTCAGGTACTGGAAGGCTGCAATGAGGTCCCCCCACAGCCATCTCTTCTCCAGGCTGGACAAGCCCAGCTCTCTCAGCCTCTCTTCATAGTGGAGGTGCTCCAGCCCTCTGAACATCTTTGTGGCCTCTTCTGAACCCTCTCCAGCAGTCCCACATCTTGTACTGAGGGCCCCAGCTCTAGACACAGGACTCCAGCTGGGGCCTCATGAGGGCAGAGCAGAGGGACAATCCCCTCCCTGTCCCTGCTGGCCACCCCTCTACTGATAGAGCTCTTCTGTTGCTGAATGCCTTCATGCAGGAAGACGGGGAAGGCAGTTCAGCACTTGTTCTTGCATTGTTCTTATTTCCTCAGCTGAAATCTGTCAGAATGTGGATTTAGAAGGTGACTCCCTGGAAGTGAAATCCCACAGAACTAAGGTCTCTGTTAGAAGTTGTCGGAATGGATTATTATCTTAAGCACAAGGCATGGAAAAGCTACAGCCTCTTAGGGCAAAGGGGAGAAATGGATCAAGGGATCTGTACAGACAAAGCAGTGGAGGAGTGTTAATGCCCAGGCATTCTAAACTTCTGGCAAGAGAGAATTCCTCACAATATTTGCATTGTCTGGTTGCAAAATGGCAGCATTAATGCCCGTTGAAAATTTGTCTCTTTCCATTACCCTCTGCACGGTGAGTTAATTGGAAAGATTGATAATGAGCCTCCAGTTCCCTGTCATTATGAATTTATTTCCCTGTATTGATTACAGCAATTGATATGAACAAGTGGGATGAAAACAGATGCTTTGGGTTACTCAGCGGTGTGGTCTGCTGGGGCAGCACGTTTACAACGCCTTCCAAAAGGGTTTCAGAGAGCTGACAGATTACTGCCGTGTTTGTCATTGTTACAGCCTCAGTGGGAGTCTGGGTTAATCTAATTAACATAACAGGGGGAGCACAATGACAGTAAAAATTAGAGGCACTAAAGAACTCTTCCATTATGTAGCCAGTGCGAGTGGCTGGGAAAGAGCTGTGTTGTGATGAATGCACAACAGGAGAGTTCACAAGGGTGGCTAATAGGTCAGAGAAACTTTTTGCTGTACTCATACCATTAAACTGGGATTTTTTTTCCCCACGATGTGCTCTAAGGACCCACTTCAGGTGTTCAGAATCACCCTCTCTGTGCTTCCCTGCCTCTGAATTAGCTAAGCCAGCAAGCAAGAGTACGGTGGTCTGTTGAACTGTACGTAAGTGAAGTGTTTAGAGAGGCTACAAATGAAGCTCCATTTCACTGCCCAGGCTCAGGCTTGCAAGAGAAAGCTACAATACAGGATGAGGTGGAGCTGAGAAAGCTAAGGAAGAGAAACTGTGGAAGGTATGATTTGACAGATTTCATCAGAGCAAGTTCTTAAAAACAGATCTTCACTAGTCTTGGGTTTCTTGCTGGTTTGGTTTGGGATCTCTTCTTTGTTTAAATTACAACTTTGGAATAAAAAAATTCAGGGGGAAAGAGAGGGAGAAGGAGGAAGGAGAGGAAGGGGAGGGGAGGGGAGGGAAGGAAGGCAGGCAGGAGGGAAGGCAGGAAGGGGAGTGATTCTCAATTCTCTTCAGGTAATGATTCCATGGCATCTACATGACTAAGATGCATAAATTACACCCACTTTCAAAAAGAACTTGAGTCGCTTTGAAAATTACATTTTCTCAAAGGTCAAAGCTAAAGATTCTGAAACACCTTGATGTTAGTGGGAGCAGGTGGTAGAGAGTAGATTTCCTTTTTCTTTCTTTCCATAAGCCAAAAAGATCAGGTTTTCAGTAACAGCCTAGCAACAATAAAGAACAAGTCCTTAAGGAAAGTTAAACCAAGCCTACTTCAAACCCTGGAATCAATTTGAAGCATACTGTTTGAAAGGAGTTCCAGGCATCTCCAGAAATAAGCTAAGTGGTAGGGGAAGGAACCTGTCAACAGATGCAAACTTTTGCTACCATAAAAGAGTAGGCATCGTTGGGTGCTTTGTAATGTCCCTTTGTGTTCCTTACAGAACTGTTTACTGTGTTTCAGGAACAGGTAACCTGAAGTAAATCGGAAATTAAGCAGTTTCAATTCATGAAACTTTGTTGGTTCCTTTTCCTACAACTTTCAGTGGTTTATTTTGCAGAAGTCCAGTGGGTTGGTGTGCCTCAGGAGGAGGAGGAGGGGAGGGATGACCTAAATTCATGACACAAGAATAGAGAGAGCTTTCACAAACTCTTGGGCTTAGAGTACGTCCTGGTCCTAAACCCTTCACCTCCAGAAGAAACAGTTGGAGATACACTCTTATTCACCTAGGAGATCACAGAACCACCAGGTTGGAAAAGATCTTTAAGATTGAGTCCAACTGTTCCTGTCCTATGCTAAATCATATCCCTGAGCACCTCATCTACCCATCTGTTAAACACACCCAGGGTCAGGGACTCAGCCCCCTCCCTGGGCAGCCTGTTCCAGTGCCTGACAGCCCTTTTGGGGAAGAACTTTTCCTAATGTCTGATCTGACCCTGCCCTGGCACAGCTTGAGCCCATTCCCCCTCGTCCTGTCACCTGGATGAAGAAACCATCGCCCACCTCTCTGCACCCTCCTGTCAGGTCAGTGTCAGCAGTGATGAGGTCTCCCCTCAGCCTCCTCTTCTCCAGGCTGAACACCCCCAGCTCCCTCAGCCGCTCCTTGGAAGGTTTGCTCTCCAGCCCCTTCCCCAGCCTGGTTGCCCTTCTCTGGTCTCACTCCAGGACCTCCATGTCTTTCTTACGGTGAGGGACCAAATTTAAACAAGGAGTAATCATGTAACATCCTGGTTAGTGACACAAACAGAAATGCTGGGTGCATTTTTAGGAGGCTTCATTCTGTCACTCAGCACTAGTCCAGGAAATCACAGAAAAAAGTTCTGAGGCTAAAGAGATGAGTGAGACAGGGTTCTTGGGCAACCAAACTGTAAGTACACACCTAATTCCACAAAGCAGCTGAAACCAAGGTTTTCATGTACTTTCCTATGAAGTCGTGTGCAATAGCATTGTGTGGCCATCAATCAGAGAATAATCAAAGATGCCAGAAAGATTTTTCAAAGGCAGCTACAGAAAATCAATGGCCAGTATCTGTGAAGTTTTACTGAAAACAGGCACTTACTTCTCAGCCCCAACCTGCGAGTAAAGTGCCTCCTAAAATGTGTAGATCAAATACAGTAAGCATCGCAACAGAGCAGTAGCCAAAAGTCAAAGCTTTCTCTGTGTTGTTCTCTAAGACATAGTTTCTCTTAGTTTCTTGGAGACTTTGGTGATAAACTAGGAAAAAAAATGATAAAGAGAAGTCTTGAAGCAGTGGATGGGGAGAAGCAGCAGTGTGAACAACTTGACAGTGTAAAAAAGACATCAGGGAGGAAGGAAACAAGAGAAAGTGGTTTGGCAATCAGCCTGTGAGGGGGTATGTAGAAGCGTGGCAGTGAAGAGCTAGCCCTGTGTTGCTGCTTCTTGTATGAATTCTGACACTCCACAGGGTCTGTGCCCCGTTCCCTGCCTCCTGTGGGAGTCGGGACCATGGATTTTCATCTCTGGATACAGGGGCGGGTTCATTCTCTCTCACACCAGGGGAAGAGGACCCACACATGGAACAAATTTTCTCTCTCAGCACTGCTGTTTCAGGCTGTTCTAATCTCTGCTGGGCGACCTGAGAACCTGCTGTCAAGGGACAGAGGTCAAGTCATACCTCTCTGAACTTCCTCTGCTGCAGATACAGTGGACCTTCTGCACCAAACCCTTAGATTTGGTGCAGAGACACAACATGTGCCTTCTTTTTTTTTCTCTACTGAGTGCAGGGACAATCACTGCTATGTAGTTACTGCTACCTTACTATAGAGATGGAGTAGTAAGATGGCTGAAGGTGGTGAGGTGGCACTGCGGAGGCAGTGAGGCTCAGCTCAATTTGCTTCAAATTCAGCTGAACTCGAGGAGGAAAAAGGTAGAAGAGGTGGAAGGATTATGTTGAGGAGGTAAAGCCACTGATACCCACCCAGTGCATTTTGTGGCAAGGGTAGTAGTTGTCAATAAAACACAGGCAACCTGCAGAGGGCTGGAGCACGGTGAAGTTGAGGATGCCAGGAATAATTTTGCTCTATAAAGAAAATGAATTGCCTGATTAGTTTTCATTAACAAACCTCAGGTTGCCTGGAAGCCTTTTATAGTGTCACAAGTGATGACAACCCGGGTATGTGTCAAACAGGGAGGTGAGGTGTGGTGGGTACTGAAAGACCTGAGCAGAGGGAGGAGGATGTCGGTGCGACGCTCTGACTGTACTCAGACCAGCCTACGCAAGCCAACGCGCAGGAGAGGGCGCCAGATAGCCAGGAGTAATTTGTGGTGCGGTAAGATCGTCGTAAAATAGGAAGAGACCCGGTGGTTTAAAGTTCTGATTGAAGTTCTGTTTTGCATAGGGTGAGAGTGGGCAGCTGAGCATCCAGGGTTTAGGTACCCAGTGCATTCAACATGCACTGAATATATACAAGCATCAACCCAAAATCTCATTCCTGCCAGCAACTCTGGCACTTGGGCAGTAAGGAGTATAATCTGTATCACTCCTCTGTGATTAGATGTGTGAGAATAAGCTCAGGAGGAACTCTATAGCTTCCTTGATTTTCATTGTGTCATACTAGGGCTTCGATTGCAGCCACGTGATGCCAGCCTCTACAGGGAACTAGTTCCTTGTTACACTAGAAAAGTCACTCGCAAAGGCTCTCCATCGCTGCGGTTGGTGCTGGCCACCTGCTCCCAGGCTGCTGAGTTAGGCAACGTGCAGCTAGGCCCCAGCTTGGGCTCTGTTTAGTTCCAGGGCTGGAGCGGGACGAGGTGCCCATGCTTTGCAGGCAGCAGAAACACGACACTGGGGTCCTGTCAGCCTCTACTGTCTCCTCCAGTAACATCTCCAAGAACTGCACGGGGTAGCAGCAACTGACACCCATCCTATCCTCACAGCGTGCTTCCTAGAAACATCTTCAGGCTTGGTGGGCTTTCACTGTCCTTCAGCTCTTTGTATGGTTTGCAACTTGGTGCAAAATCTTCACCGAGCGCTCTTTAAATCCACACACTCAAACTTCAGCCCTGTTTCACTGCTACGACAACCTTTTAGTGAGAAGACCTCTGTGCACCGTCAGTGAGAATCTTCATAACTCGTCTGCACGCTGATAGCTGCAATTACTGAGCTGGAAGGGACCCATAAGCATCAGTCGAGTCCATTACAGTCCTGCCAAGCTCATGTGGCACTTTTTCTCAACAGCCCTTGCAGATACATCTAGCCACAGCAGACGTAGCTGCGTTTGTGACTCAATCTAGTGATAATCATCATCGATGGTGACCAGAGTTAAGGCTGGCACCTCACGTACTTCATGTTCACCAACTTCAGTTTCTTTTTCCTTGTTTTCACAGGAGTTTCATTTTGCATAAGACAAAACCGAAACGGCTCCAGATACCACCAAGCCCACACACAATCCTTTTTTGTCATTTATTGTTTTGGTCCTCAGGCTAACAATGTGACCAAGCCCTTCAGCTGAGAGCCAGCAGTCAAGTGGCCAGCAGCGATAAAGGGAATGAAGGAGCACCAAGTGAGAGTTTGACCTCACAACCTTTGTTTAGATTGCCGGTTCTTTTTAGTATTTCCTCTTGTTATTCTTTCAAGGATTTGGGAAAAGAGACAGGAACTGTAGCCAAACCATTATGTATGCTTGCCCCATAATCTAAACAGTTTTGTAATCTAATTTTTTTTCTTTTTGGCAGTTATTTAAATAGCTACAGAGATCTACCAGAGAAATGGAGACTGGAGCCTGAAATTTTGCAAGATTTTATTCTGGGCAGCACTCCAAGGAACAGGTAATTGTTGGCAGGACTGCAAGGGCAGCTTTGCATACTGCTTTTGGTCTGCAGCAGTGATGGATGTGCCCAAAATAAAGGAGGGCTGAATACAGGCCTTCAGGCAGTGGCTAAGACCTTTACAGCTCAGTTATACTACATACATAGGTAAAGACACAGAATCGCAGAATGACAAGGTTGGGCAAGACCTTTAAGATCAACAAGTCCAACCATCATCCTATGCTAAATCATATCCCTAAGTACCTGATCTAAGACCTTGAAAAACTTCATTTCAAAGTGGGGTGGGTGGCTTTTGTAGAACATTAATGCCTTGGAGTCCAACTTCTTGCCTGCTTCTGCCTTCCTCGGTTCTCTGCCACTTGATGGAGTACTTAAGAGCACCCCATTCTTTCCAGTACTTAGGCAGGCTGTGGAATGGGGAATGAAGGACTTGGACAAAAGGTAGCCATCAGGTAGTTGGACTGCTAAACATCCAGCATGACACCAGAAATAAAACAAGACCACTGCTGGTTCTTGTGTTGGTTATTTAGAGAGGCAAGTGCTAATTTGCATTTCTGAAGACATCAAGAGAAAATACATTAAGGCTAATACAAACAAGGCTCTTCAAGGAGAAATTCTGTCTGGACCTCAGTAAAAAAAAATGCTCACTGTGAGAACAATTAAACACTGGAACAGGCTGCCAGGCAAGTGGTAGAATTTCCCTCGCTGGAAATAGTCAAGACTTGGCTTGGCAGAGCCCTGGAAAACCTAATTCGATGGCCCTGCCTCTAGCAGAAGGTTGGACCAGATGGTCTCCAGAAGTCCCTTCCAACCTAGATATTTCTGTGATCTATGATAATGCTTCTAATCATCATGTTTCAAAGTTGGGATAAGAGAAGAATGTTGCTATTTTCTCTCATGTCAGGCAAATGAGGATTCCAGTGCCTACGGAAATACTAACTTTATTACAAAATAGAAAAGGAAGGAAAAGCAATAGTTGCATTTCACTTACAAACATTATTGCAACCAACTGTGGTCAAAACCAATCTGGGAAAGCTGAACTGCAGAGATAACCAGGAGATGATAGCTTTCTGCTAAATGCCCTCAAAAGAAGTCATGTAATAAAATGATATTTTCTTTTCTTTTTTTTTTCCCTGCAGAGGGCTGCTTTAATGCAGCAAATATGCTGGTATGTTCCATACAGAACAGTGAAACAGCTGGGCTTCCAGCGATGGATGCATATATGAAAGCAAGCAGTTTCTTTAATGAGTGTTACACTTTCCTATGAAAGCCAAAAAAACGCTGCATTTCAAGTGCTTTGAAGGAAACCCAACAGCCTGGCTAGTGATTGGATGGAGTTTATCAATTCTATGTAGTTCACTAGTCTATCAAAATGCTCAATTTAAAGCAAAAGGAGGTACTGGATGCTTTCTAAGGTCTGCAGATTGAGCTTCTACTTTGCAGTGCTTCTAAAGCAAACTGGGGCCGGGGGGGGGTTGGTGTTACACAAAGTAGTGGTTACACCCAAGAGATGTAACAGGCACAGCTGGGTTGATCAGGCACCTCTCAGGGGTATGTGAGCTGCACAACAGTAGTGCAGGAGTTTGGTTTTTTCTTCTTTCATCTAGCGCCACGAAGATGATCAGAGGGCTGGAGCACCTCCCCTATGGAGAGAGGCTGAGGGAGCTGGGCTTGTCCAGCCTGGAGAGGAGAAGGCTGCGGAGGGACCTCATTGCAGCCTTCCTGTCCCTGAAGGGAGCAGAGAAACAGGAGGGGAATCAGCTTGTTCAAAGGGCAGAGACTGGCAGGACAAGGGGGATGGAGTGAA
The DNA here is from genome assembly GCA_022605575.1 of Laterallus jamaicensis coturniculus. Lineage (NCBI taxonomy): Eukaryota > Metazoa > Chordata > Aves > Gruiformes > Rallidae > Laterallus > Laterallus jamaicensis. The sequence goes on from JAKCOX010000007.1 coordinate 11,615,197, forward strand.
GCTGAAGGAGAGAAGGGTTAGATGAGATCTTAGGGGGAAGTTCTTTCCAGAGAGAGTGGTGAGGGGCTGGAAGGGGCTTCCCAGAGTGGGGGTGGGTGTCCCATCCCTGGGATGTTCAAGGCCAGGTTGGCTGGGGCCCTGGGCAACCTTGTGTAGATCCAGGCCTGGAGGTTGTTGGCCCTGTCTGTGGCAGGGGAGTTGAAACTCTGTGATCCCTGGGGTCCTTTCCAGCCCAGACCAGTCTATGATTCTATGATTTTCTCTCAGAAGTGATTGCCTCATCAGCTAAATAATTTTACAGAAACCTGAGCACACCCAGGTTTTGAATGACAGTAAAAGGACCCCAAAACATTGACAAGCTTTTTCTGTTCATGAAGTTTAGCCACTCAGTGTGTATACTTTCTCCTAAGTCTGTCCATCCAAGCCTGGCTCCTGCCATGGGAAAGCCACACAGTGGTAAGCCTTCACAACAAAGGACACAAGGCACTAATCGTGTCAGCAGTTAAGGGACTCGCTGATCCTTGTAATCCTGTTAGCCTTCTGCTCCTCTCCAGGTCATCTGCAGTCACGCAAGGATTTGGCCAGAAAGAGGAGGGCAGCGCCTACCCGACCGCACCAGCATGTCTGTGGGGCAGCTCCCCCACCCCAGTAAGTGCTGTGTCATGACTTGTTTGTCAGTGCCACGGGATCTGCTACAGTACTGCTGACTGCTGTGAGAATGGCAGCAGGCATCTTAAGGTGAAGCAGGAAGCAAAAATCTTGACATATTACCAAGTTTTATTAGGGTAGCAATATCTAGACAGGGAGTTTTTCATTGTCCCTTAGGAGAGCAGGTGTAATTGCCTCATGTATTACTTACCTCTGCACGGATTTTCTTACATGTACTGTGTTGCTCTTCTAGTTAATGTAATGAGTAATCTGCTCTTGTAGCTTGTGACTTGGCTGTGGTTCTCTCCAGCTAGCATCTTTGCAGCTGCTGCTGTACCTTGTGAAGTCTATATATGTGTATCTATAACAAAAGGGTTAGCATTAGCTCTGCTTTATTAAACATTCTTCTATGATAACTAAAGCAAAAAAAAATAAAATCATAGAATGACAGACTGTTCTAGGTTAGAAAGGACCCCAAGGATCACAGAGTTCTAACCCCCTGCCACAGGTAGGGCCACCAACCTCCAGGCCTGGATCTACACAAGGTTGCCCAGGGCCCCAGCCAACCTGGCCTTGAACATCCCAGGGATGGGGCACCCACCCCCTCTCTGGGAAGCCCCTTCCAGCCCCTCACCACTCTCTCTAGAAAGAACTTCCCCCTAAGATCTCATCTAACCCTTCCCTCCTTCAGCTTCACTCCATTCCCCTTGTCCTGCCAGTCTCTGCCCTTTGAACAAGCTGATTCCCTCCTGTTTCTCTGCTCCCTTCAGGGACTGGCAGGCTGCAATGAGATCCTCCCACAGCCTTCAGAAAGGGGGAAAAAATAAAAAATCCAAACTATTCAGCTCTCCTTTGTCTCTCAGCAATGCTTTTGAACTCTTGCAGCCTCTTCAGTGTGCAAGATGGGTTAGCAAATTCTGTTTCAGTCCCTGCATATGCCTTCTTGGATAGGATCCTGATGAGAAGCTTCTCCATGGAAAATCGAGACTTGGAACAGGAAGGCTGTGTTTAAACCTCGTGCTTAGTCTTAATGAATACACTCAGAATAAAAAGCAACCAAAACCATCTGTGCCCAGAAGAAGCAAATCCAGATGTGGTGGAGTTTTATTCCTCTCCTTCGTTAATCTTGTCTGAGCGGTCGTTCGGCTCCTGCAGCATACTCCTGCTGTACTTCTGAAGGACAGTTAGTAATGCAGGAACAGCAGCTCACCTGGCAGGAAACTTACAGTCACATCTTTGTTAATCAAATGGCAACAGAATTTCTTACTCCTCTAAGCAGAGTCAGGCTACAATTTACTTAATTAAGAAGAAAAAAATGACAAGTCTGATTTCTAGCTTTTGATGTCTTGCCTCACTAAAGTCTGTTCAAAGGCTGTGGGTTGCCTTGAGCCTTCCTCAGTTACCAGCACCGAAACCCTGTAATGCTGCCTCCTGCAAATCCTACCCTAGAAACTCATTTCCACAATTGATGAAGGTTTTTCTTTTTGTCTCCCCAAGCAGGTTTGGCTGCTCATTTCAGGCAGTAAAGAATCCACTGGATTGCCAACAGACAGATCTTTATCCTGGATTTTCTTCTGAAATGGACAGATTGAACTGTGCCTCCTCGCTCGCCCTTCTCTAGCTGTGTGAGCACTAGGCAGTGGAAAATGCAGTCACTCATGGTTTTATTTACTGGTTTCTGTTCACCACCTCTTTCAAAGTTTCAAGGTGAGGGAACAAATCAGTGTGTGCCTTGTTTGACAATGAGGAAACTTTTGCTTCAGTGATTTGTTCGCTGTACGTCAGCTGCTTTGCCAAGAACGTCCTGACTGATTAAAAATCCAGCCTGTAATGGCAGCTGGGCAGGACTGCTCACTCCAGCCATGTCGTTTCACACATTTCATAACCTGGTGACTAAGTGGAGAAAGAAATGGTGCCTGAATTTACCAAATATGATATGTGCATTTAGTAAACAAGAGAAGGCCACCACGTTCAATTTATTTGAGTTTACATCTATACAAAACCCTGTAATTACTTGGCCACTGGGCAGGCAAATGGAGTCCGCAGCAGCTGGAGGCGATTCTCAGCTCTAGGATTCCTTAATTTATAGGAATTAAAACCAAGGATCGCATCTTAAAGAGTCTGAATTTCACACCCGTATTCAGAGGGTCCATTCCTTTCCCAAATACCCTTACTCACATGTTTCCTGACAGTGTTTCCTCCTAACTGAGTCCCATTTGTGTTGGGATTGCTGTGCCTCTTTACTTTCCTTTTCTTCTAGATCCAGCATTGCCCCCCAGCCTTCCAAAGGAGACTCCAGCTTCAAAGAGTCATGAGGCTGACACCTAAAGAATGATCTTTAACCAGTGCTCCCATAGCTTCCTGACACTGACAGGGCCAACGGTAAAACCAGGAAGGGAAGGAGAGGAAACCAGGGCAGCTCTTCACCACAGGGCTTGAGGATAAACGATTTCAGAGTTAAGGTACAGTAAAGTCTCTTGTTCTTGTGAGGTTACTGGTTTCAGAGTATTTGTCTGCTTAAGTACTCTTGGTGTGCAGAGTGTTTTTCCTTCTCCGCAGGCGATAGCTAGAGCTGTGCTTGGGAGAGTCTGTTTATTTGTAATAAATCATTTTTAGAATCTGTTTTTAAACAGCAGCCTTGACATCCCAGTTGCTAATATGCCCTGAGTACTAAGAGCTTATGTATTTTGTTATAAAGAGCATAACTTGCTCAGACTATGTTTACAAGTTTTTGTTTGTACTCCATGTGAACTGGGAACCTAAGACACACCCAAGGGCCCTTATGGATAGGAAAGAAGAGAACATGCCTTCTCTCGAGCATATGCCACTACAGTGTGCCATCCCCCAAATTTCTGAGGGGTGATTCTGTGTAAGCAGCATTCTTATGTTTTGCTTGTCTGGTGTCTTTAAGGCCTAGATGCTTAAATCCTGGGAATCCCAGGTGTCAAAAGAGACAAGATGTTCTCCTTCTTCTGTACTCTGTGCTGGTGAGGCCACACCTGGAGTACTGTGTTGAGCTTTGGGCCCCTCACTACAAGAAGGACATCGAGATCCTGGAGCATGTCTAGGGAAGGGCAGCCAGGCTGGGGGAGGGTTTAGAAGGCAAATCTTATGAGGAGCAGCTGAGGGAGCTGGGGGGGTGTTCAGCCTGGAGAAGAGGAGGCTGAGGGGAGACCTCATTGCTCTCTACAGCTCCCTGAAAGATGGTTGTAGTGAGGTGAGGGTCAGTCTCTTCTCCCTGGAAGCTGTATCGGGGGAAGTTTAGCTTGGATATTAGGAAGAGTTTCTGTGCTAGAAGGACTGTCAGATATTGGCACAGGCTGCCCAGGGAGGTGGGTGAGTCACCATCCCTGGAGGTGTTTGAAATAAGAGTAGGTGTGCTTGTTGACAGGGTCTAGTGCTGGACCTAGCAGGGCTGGATAAATGGTTGGACTCAATGATCCTAAAGGTCTTTTTCAACCAAAACCATTCTATGATTCTATGATTCATTTGCTTAGCTTTCATGGCCCCACCACTGTCTTTGACAACTAAGAAAAAAAGAGTTTTCACCCCAAGTTTTCTACCTTACCACTAAAAGTATTTCATTTTGAGGAACAAGATGTGTGCTGTTTGGGTACCAGGGACGGGAATTTTTGATCTGTAGCAATGCTGACATCTGGCTGAGCCTCACTAGGGGCCACCTGTACTTATATTTACTGAATGTGAGTGGGAAACTACTGAAATCTGATGTGTCACCATTCATGTGTTGTGAGACATGGCTGAAAAGCTTCAGAAATCTCTCAGAATACAGGTCAGATTCAACTCTTGGAGAAAACAGACATTATGTATAATTTGTTATTTTATGAGCACTTTGTTTGAATATTCAATGAATACTCAATCAAACGTTGGTTATATGTTGAATGGAAAGAAATAAGGAGTGAGGAAGGCAGGCAGCTGTCCTGGTTCTGGCCAGGCCAGAGTCAATATCCCCAAACAGCCAAGCCCAGGTGGGCTGAGTCAGCCTGGGCTGTTTCCACCTCACCTGACATCACTCCCCCATAAGAGGGGCTGGTTGGGGAAGAAGAGGGGTTGGTGCCCCCAGGATAGCCTGAGCGTGGTTGGGGTGTCAGGTCAGTTGGTCCTTGTGTTGGGCAGCACTCTGTAATGGTCAATAAGGTACTCAGTGTTATCACTGGGTGTGAGGGTAATTGGCCATTGTTGTTCTATGTTTTTAGTGCTTTGGTCAGCAAACTGTCCTTATCCCAACCCATGGAGGCTTCATCTCTTTATTCTCTGGCAGTGAGAGAGCAGCGTGTGGTGCTCAGCCACTGCTTGTGGCTGAATCATCACAGCAACAAAGCCTGCTCCTGCAGTAGGCTGTGTGCTCCATGGCCTCATTATGTGTTATCCTGCAACACCATTTACACTGTGTCCTTTCACAGAACTCCTGAAATGCAGAGGTGGAGATACAAATTCTGTAATTATACCCCCAGGATACCCTCTGCTATTGAATACACCTTTGCCTTGTTGTTCTCCTTCATGAGTAGTTCTGACTGTCCATACTTCAGCACTTTGTATGCTGTCTCCACGTCATGCATTTCCCTTTCATCTTGATAATTGTTTTACAGCCAGAACAATCATTCACTGGAGCAGCCTCCCAAGGATGTAGTAGAGTCCCCATTCCTGGAGGTTTTCAAGACACGACTGGGCAGTGCATTAGATCATCTCTTCTCAGATCCCTTTCCCATGAAAGGTTGGACTGGGTGATCTTTCAAGGCCTTTCCAAAGTGGGTTGCTCCACGATTCTGAGACTATGACTCTATTAGAATCCACTCTTCTGTCTGTGGGTACTCAGTGCTTCCTGTCAGTCTCTCAGAATTAGGGTAGTAGTAGCTAAGCCACAACCACCTTTATGTAAAGCTGTTTTACTGAGTTACTATTCCTGTCTCCCCAGCCAGAACAGTTGGGATTTGCTTAGAGTATCTTCTCCAGCTAGATTTTAAGACTTCCTTCTAACCTTTTGAAAATAAATCAGAAGAATAAGATTTTTATGCATTGCTTAGTGGAAGCAATCCAGAATATATTTCTGAACATATATTCCTGGACAGGAGCCACCAATAATGCATCTGCAGCCCAGAAGGCCAACCACATCCTGGACTGCATCATGAGGAGTGTGGCAGGCAGATTGAGAGGAGGGATTCTGCCCCTCTGCTCAGACCTCACCTGGAGTGTTGTGTCCAGCTTTGGAGCCCTCAACACAAGGACGTGGACCTGTTGGAGTGTGTCCAGAGGAGGCCACAAAAATGATCCAAAAGCTGGAGCACCTCTCCTATGGAGACATGGTGAGATAGTTGGGCTTGTTCAGCCTGGAGAAGAGAAGGGGCTGCGGGGGGACCTTATAGTGGCTTTCTAGTACCACAAAGGTGATTGTAGGAAAGCTGGGGAAGAACTGTTCCCAAGGGCATGGAGCGATGAGGGGTGATGGGTATAAATAGAAAAGAGGAGATAGAGATTGGGAGTTAGGAAAAAGTTCTTCAATATGAGGGCGGTGGATCACTGGCACAGGTTGCCCAGAGACATGGTGAAGGCCCTATCCCTGGAGACATTCAAGGTCAGGCTTGATAGAACTCTGAGCAACCTGATCTAATGAATATGTCCCTGCTTACTGCAGGGGCTGGACTAGATGGCCTCTGATGGTCCCCTCCAACTTTACGCATTCTATGATTATGTAATTCACCCAACAGCCTGTCCTGAGAACGGAGCTTCTTTTGTCTTCTGACATCTTCCCTGTCCTACTTTCTGCAACCTGATTTTGGCCTTCAGACAATAATGAGCCATTTCCTGTAACAATAGGTAATTATTATTTATTCGTGATGGGTTCATTTTATTTGCAGCTGTCCTTGTGTACAGCACCTCCTTACAGAGGTCACAGGTCTTAAAATGGCTCCTTTCCCTTGGAGGAACCTTGTCAGGCAGTGTTGGATGACGGATTTCATACCCATTTCACATTAATGCTTCTGGTTGATATCAAGGTGCGTTTCTGAGACAGGTTGTGGGAGTACATGCCCAGGAGGAACCTCTAAAGCAAAGGGCACGGCCAACTGCTGCTACGCAGCATGGGGAAGCAGCTAGTTCCTTGGCATGTCTTCTTTGCAATTACCTAAGTGTTGGAATGGGACAAGTAGGTGACAAGTGGCAAAGTCAGTCCCTCTGCTGACACACCTGGAATTTGTCAGCCCTGTGGTCATGTCAAGAACTGTGTGTTTGAGTAACCACCGCTGGAAGCTTATTATGATAAGTAACAGCCGCAGGGGAAGTCACGGAGCCAACGGAGACAGTTCTGCATTCCTTTGGTGGGAAGGAGGCGCTTCTCCTCCTGTTCCCTTGAATTCACTTTCTCTGTGGGATGGAAGAGTTCCATCACGTTGCCCTTAAGGATATAATACAAAGCAGGTGTTTAGGGAAGGAACTCGGTGGGACAGGAAAGAAAAAAAATCCTCAAAGACCAGGATTTCATAGGAGAAAAAGGGGGGAAATGTTTGTTTTACATTCAGTGGTATTGCTGTTTTGATGGTGTTTATCTGTGGTAGCGCAGTGCGGGTCTGCTACATCAGACTAACATCTAACATGGCCAGTTTCCTTTCTTAGAGAAGGATGGTGGGGTTATTAATCACTACAGAGATAGGATCATTTATATCTGTTCCTGACTCTGCTCACATTTCTTATGGTATCTTCTTGAGATGCTGAAGATACAAACTTTGCCATTCTTAAAAGGAAAATGATGGTCTTTAATTAGCTGGTGTTTGGGAAAGGATCAGGGATCTTGAGGTTCAGGTACTACCAAAGTATAAACTGTTATAATTAAAAACTCTAATTCAGTTCTCATTTTGTTCCTAGCCTAGCTGTAATTAGGGAGGTTTCCCATTCAGCATGCACACTGACATCTGTTCTTGGGTATAAAGCTGCTGGGATTTTGCGTGTTTTCATCTGCTACACGATGAGACAGACTAGCAATCCAGCTTACAGCTCGTGAATTTTCCACAGTTGATCTCTCCAGACTCCTGGAGCTGACTTTCATATTACATGTGACTGCTTCTCAAATACATTTGATAAAAGATACACTGTGCTGAGCAGAGCCCAAATTCCTCTCTGTGGTAACGCCTTTAAAATGCATGACAGCAAACAGCATTTCCTCATTGCTGTGTGCTCACCCAGCTCAAAGATGTGTAGTGAGCAAACCACTGCATCCACCTTTCCGAGCAGGTGCAGAGCTGCTGAGCAGAGCTTAGCAACCAAGTACATGGAATCACAGAATGCTTTGGGTTGGAAGGGACCTTAAAGATCATCAGGTCCCAAACCCCTGCCATGGGCAGGGATACCTCTCACCAGACCAGGCTGCTCAAGGCCCCATCCCACCTGGTCTTGAACATCTCCAGGAAGGGGGCAGCCACCACCTCTCTGGGCACCAGCTTTTTTGTAGGCCCTTTCAGGTACTGGAAGGCCACTGTAAGATCTCCCCACAGCCTTCTCTTTTCGAGGCTGCACAAACAAAACTTTCTCAGCCTGCCTTCACAGGGGAGGGGCTCCAGCCCTCTGATCATCTTCATGGCTTCCTCTGGACCTATTCCAACAGTTCCATGTCCTTGTTATGTTGGGGACTCCAGACCTGGACACAGCGCTCCAGGTGGGGTCTCACAAGAGTGGAGTAGAGGGACCGAATCACCTCCCTGGACCTGCTGGCCACAGGTAATAGAGTCTGATTCACCACTGACCTCTAGAAGGGTTGTTGATTTACTGTTATATTCTCAGCTGAGATATCTATAGGCTTGTGAAATGCTGTTCTAGTGATGCTCTGGATGATCTAGTCTCCTTAAACAGTTGCTCCATGTGCTTCAGTACATCTGGCCTATGGGCAGAGAGTGTGAACGGACATCATCAAAGCTGCCTTCCATCAGCTTTCTTCAAGGAAGAGCCTGTTTAGCAGAATATAAAACTTGGTGGCTTCAAATTTTCGAATCTGAGCAAGTTTAGTGTTGGTTTAAAAAGTTTTAAGATTCAACATGAAAATTTTTGACCATCCTGGGATCAGCCGAGTGGCGAGGTGTCAAAGGTACCTACTGCACAATCTCTGTATGCAAAACTGAAGTGTGTTAAAGCAATTTCACAGCAAGTGATGGACGTGGATAAGCTCAATAAAAAGTATTTAAGTCTAAAATCTATAACTTCTAGTCACTGTGACGCTCCAGCACAACCCATATTCATTGCAGCTCATCAGCTCCATACTGACTGAGTGAGGCACACTATGGAATGGTGTGCTGCCTGTTCCTGGTCAGCTGAATTAGCACAGTAAAACCAGTGAAACAACAAAATACCTCGGGAGGTCACATAGGGTATAAAGCCTCACTGAAATTATTACTGGGAAGCAAGGAGATTCAGAGAGCTGTTCCATACTGCCTTACGCTGCTGTGCTGAGGACCTGCAAATGGGCTTCTGCATGCTTTAGGAAGTTGGTTTATTGCTGGATGATGTTTGCTGAAGTGCCACACACTTTAGTGCCTGCTTGTATAGGGCTATTGCTCATCCTGGAGTCGTGTATCAGCGCTGGAGTATTTCTAGTTCTGGGCCCCTCAGCTCAAGAAGGACATAGAACTCCTTGGAAGAGGCCAGCACAGGGTCACCAAGATGATGGAGTGCAGCACCTTCCTTATGAGGAGAGGCTGAGGGAGCTGGGCCTCTTTAGCCTGGAGGAGACTGGGAGGTGACCTTATTAATGTCTATAACTATGTAAAGGGCGAGAGTCAGGAGGACAGAGCCAGGCTCTTCTCAGAGATGGCAGCAACAGGACAAGGGGCAGCGGGTGCCAGCTGGAGCAGAGGAAGTTCCATGGGAATGTAAGGAGGAACTTTTCACTGTGAGGGTGACAGAGCCCTGGGACAGGCCGCCCAGAGAGGTTGGGGAGTCTCCTTCTCTGGAGACATTCAAACCTGCCTGGATGTGTTCCTGTGTGATTTAGTCTGGGTGATCCTGCTCTGGCAGGGGATAGGAATAGATGATCTTTTGAGGTCCCTTCCAACCACCAGCGTTCTGTGATCCTGTGATTAGTAGCATCCTATGTAGGCCACCAGGACTCCCAGTAAGAGGCTGGCTGGATCAGGACACAACGCTGAAGGCTGATCCATATGGATCCCATAATGTCTCCACATGCCTTGCTGAACGTGATGTCCTATCAGAAGGCTGTTTCAGGTGGTTCTTCTGCCTTGAAAAATGTTAGAGAATATTTCTGCTGTCCTTACTGCCATGATATCTACTACAGGTGCAGTCAGTGGTCTTCGAAGCATCCTCCCTGGAACCTTTCCAGGGTCTGAGTGTGTCTCCATGAGACGGGGTTACAGGTGGAGAGGTAGCAAGGGGAGACGCCGTGCTGGACATTTTGATGGGCCACAGTAACTCGGAGGGCACGGCCGTGAGCAGCGCCCCCCCCGGCCCGGTGCCCGGCCCGGCGCCCGCCCCCGGCAGCTCCCGCCCCTCTCGGAGCGGCGGCGGGGCGAGCCCGAGTAAGGGCACGGCTGGAGGGCGGTGGAGGAGAGCTAGGGGCGGGAGCGGAGCCCTCCTGCCCCCGGTCCAGCCCTCAGCTCCGCGGCGGCGAGCGAGAGGCCGCGCCCGCAGGAGGAAGCGGGAACGGGGCGCGGGGGGCCGGGCGGGGAGGCGGCGGCGGCAGCGCTCCCCGGCAGCATGGGCGGCTCTGCCTCCAGCCTTCTGGACGAGAGCAAGTGTGCCTACATCCGAGGTAGGGCTCTGCGGGGCTGGGGAGGGCGGGGGGGCAAACGGCCGGCTGCCTCCCGAGACTCCGCGCTGCGAGCGGGGCATCCGCAGCGGTGCTTTCGGGGGTGGGGGGGGAGTGGAGGGAACCCCGAGCGGGGCCGGGCGCCTGCAGGGTCAGCGGGGCTTGCTTCGGCGGGGTACGGTGTCCTCCTTAAAGCAGGGGCGTTGAAACCATTAAACTTCCCGAGGGGTGCCGAAGGATACAGTAAAAACTTGCTGGGACGTGGGGAGGTGCGACCTGCAGCTGCCCTTGTGACCGCCCAGTTCTCCAGGTCCCAGCTCCCCGCACACAGGCTTCGGGGGCGCCGGGTTTTGGCGAGGCGGGGCGGCCCGCGGAGGGCAGGGGGTGTTGAGGCAGGCAGCGCGAACTGGGGTAGGAGCTGTTGCGTGTCTCGTTACAATGTTAGGAGAGGGAAAATGGGGAAAAAAGGCGTTAAGTGGATTAAAGTACACAGGAAAAGAGTGTAATTTTGTATTTTGGGGGGTGTATCTTTGTTATTTGAGTGGTTAAAAGCTGAAATGCATCTTGCTCTTGCCTGTCTGCCTACACTCCTTACCGCTAAGGTAGTAAGGTATTTACAAAGCAAATTTTAAAAGGCTGGAGATTCCCAAGCGAAGCAGCAGTTTGCCTGTGGAAAGGAAGCCCTACACCAGTATACATTATGTATGAAGAGCCTCTGAGAGCCCTCGAAGCAGTGGACTGGAGGATGGAACTTGGGGCTGATTCAGTGAGTGACTCCGGGGTGGTGCCCGCAGGAGCACTAAAAGCTCATCCTTTTATTCTGTTGCATTGGGATTATTGTTTGGGTTTTTTTGGGGGTGGCATAGAGGGAGTGTCAGCGTCAAGCTGTTCTTCTGTTAGGACTCTTTTGAGATCACAGTGGATCTTTCCTGCAGTGGGGAGGAACTTCCAGACATTAAATTGCTTTCACCCCCAAAGCTGCTGGCTTCATATGCAAGGTTTTTTCTACACTGTCCCCTCGGTATTGTCATTTTTTCCTGCCCCACTGAGGGTGGTTTCAGGCCCCATCAGAGCCATGAGGGTGCAATCCCCATGGGTGTCTTTTTTTTCTCTTTACACTCATCCCCATGCAGCAGCCTTGTGCTTCCCCAGTTCAGCATTTCAAACGGGCTGGTCCCTGCTTGAGGAAGGGCAGCTGTGAGGGTCGGAAAATGCTGATGTCCAATTACTTTAAAAAAAAGAGAGATTGAGGGAGCTTGTTAACTTCTTTGCAGCTGTGCAAGGGAAAATGTCATTCGTCTTTACCCTGACATTACCTAGAATTAGAACAGGGAACTCATGTCGGAGGGTTGGGATATTCCTATACATTCAGCCACATGCAAAACGGGACTGGATGTATGCATGGGCTGGGTGCCTTGGCCTTGCAGAGGACTCTGTGGCTGTTATGACACATCATAGCTTTGCAGAGGCAAGTGATAAAGCAAAATCCTTGGGAGAAATAGAAATTAAAACCTTGTCTTTATCCTCTGGCTCGAGTCTGCTGTTCCTGCTGTATGTGAGGATCCCCCACTCCCAACCCGGGCCTTGAAAAATAATTAATGAGGCACTTTGTGTGGAGGCTCTCTGTAAATCTGTGCTTCCAAGAAGGAAAAGGAGGCGGGAGAGGCATCGTAAATTGAAATAGAGAGCAGCAGTCCAGCCAGCTCCCCAAATAATGCTTGTGTTGAGGCCAGGGGTCTGCAAGATTTGGGCTGTTTATCTGTCTTCTGTGTTTTGGTCTGATGGGTTTCCAGAGTGAGTGCTGTGGTGGGGTCTCCTCGTTTGAAGAGGAAGCAGGCTGAATTGCTGATTCTGTAGACTGAAAAAGCCTCACAATTTTTAGCTGGCTTTGTAAAGGTGAGGTGGGTTTTACTGGGAGGCTGGGAGTTTTGGAGGGTTTTTTGCTCCAAGTATCTCAGAATCGTAGGGGTTGGAAGGGACCTCGAGAGCTCATTGGGTCCAACCCCCCTGCCAAAGCAGGGTCCCTCGCTCATATTGCACAGATAGGCGTCCAGACGGATTCTGAGTATCTCCAGAGATGGAGACTCCACAACCTCCCTGGAGGATAATGCAGGGGGTGTCTTTAGTTAAAAGGGAAGGGAGCAACCTGGGTTTTGTCACTAGAACTCTCAGCCCGTGGTGCTTGAATGGTGAGAGAAGCTGTGAGACAGCAGGCTTGAGGGTGCTGTCTCGCACATCTTCTTCAGAGACTGCCCTCAGCAATGGCGTTCTCCAGCCCCTGTGCTTATGAGGGTGCTTGATCACAGCAGCCTAAATATCCGTAGACTCAAGACAGGAAAACCTCAATATTGCTTCAAATAAGTTTGGTCTAGATCCTGTCTAGCGCTCTCTCCCAACCCAGTGTTTCCGTAAACACCAGTACTTGTAATTTCTGTGTCCTGGTTTCGGTGCTAGATTGTTGTGTCTCCTTTAGCTTAGTTTGGCAGTGACTTGTGCCCCATCCTCCTCATCTTTCTCACCTTCATGGCAAGATTCAACACTGGCATCCTTCACTTAGGTCCTGCCACAGCTCCTTCACTTAGCTCCTGCCAGCTGAATAAATTACTTGTGTGGGATGCCAACTCTGCAACATGCTAGGCTGCTCCCCGTGAGGGGCAGGGGTAGAGGGGGGGGGGGGGTTGGTTAGCCAAAATTACATGGGGCAGAGTTAAACGTGACCGCCTGGATGGGTAGCAGGGTTGCTGCATGGTTGTTGTCATCATGATGTAATTTAATTTCTTGTTGCTGTAATGATAATTTAATTGGAAGCCGTGTCCCTGTGTTGTACAGCCTTGTAGTTTATTTAGGCAAGACTTAAGCTGTAACACAAAGTAAGGAGTGGGGATGGGGGACTGAGGGCTAATGGGGGGGAGGTGGTTTGCAGCTATAGTCCCATATGGTTTCTTCATCACTGCTGTACAAATGTGCAGGTCTTCTCATTTCCAGAAGCTAATGTTGCTTGAGGGGTGAGAGGAGAACTAGACAAGGACAAAAATTATGGGATATGGAAAATTATGTTAAAAAAAATGTAAAAAACGTATGTGTAGGTGTCTGTGCAAGCCAGTGAGAACATGGCCCTCGGCATGGGCACCCCCAGGTAGACAGAGCCTGGGAGATGCTTTGCTCTGTGCCAATCCCTGTGGGGGAATAAGCATAAGCCTGGTCAGACCAGTCAGAAAAATGAATCCCAGTTGGATGATCCCCAGCAAAGACCATGAAAGCATCCTGTGTGGAGTCTCGTTTGCTGAATGTGGAGGCTGGGATTTCCACCTAAGCCTACTTCGACTTCTGTGCTCTTAAGGAAGAACTGCAATTGTTAGGTACAAGGGGGGAGATTTTGAGCCAACTCAAAAGATAATATACTTGTTGGTATACTCCTGCAGCAAGTAATGGTGAAGAAGAGAACGCATGATGCCAATGTGTAGATTCAAGTGATTTTCCAGTCCCTGAAAGGTGCCTGTAGGAAAACTGGGGAAGAACTGTTCCCAAGGGCATGGAGCGATGAGGGGTGATGGGTTTAAACTAGAAAAGGGGAGATAGAGATTGGGAGTTAGGAAAAAGTTCTTCAATATGAGGGTGGTGGATCACTGGCACAGGTTGCCCAGAGACATGGTGGAGGCTCTATCCCTGCAGACATTCAAGGTCAGGCTTGATAGGGCTCTGAGCGACCTGATCTAATGAAGATGTCCCTATTCATTGCAGGGGCTGGACTAGGTGGCCTCTGAAGGTCCCTTCCCACCCAACACATTCTGTGCTTCTGTGATTCTTTGCAATATGATGCATGTGAGGCTGTTTGAAATTGCAAGGGCAGGGGTCATACTTCTCAAGTTTGAATCAGGTATGGGCACTTCACAAGCTGCCTGAAGGGTTATTTGGGGATGGCAATGTTTTGCCATACTCAGATCTCTGCATTAAGAAAAAAAAAATCTAAAGAATGAAGTTAGATTTTGCAAGCCATCATCAAATCTTTTCTCTTTTTTGAGTATAAATTAAATTGGTAATTATTGTAGGACAAAATTGTGACTAAAAAGCCTCAATTTTCCTTGCTCCTACCTGAAGGAAATGAATATCACTGTAAAGTAAAAGGAAAAAGAGTCAGCGGGGACTCTTGTGAGCGCTGAGGAGAGCTTGTGCCTGCTGGGAGAAGGATGGAGCAAGGGTGGAGGATCTTTGGAGAAGGGCAGGAGGCTGTGTAGTGTGAGCCAGGAGAAACGGGCAGAAAGCCAGACCGCATGAACTGCTGCGTTGCTTGTCCTGAAACCCTTAGGAGTTTCAAAGGTGTCTTCTGTTCTGTGTTGCATGAGCCTGGCTTTCTAACAGTACCTATGGAAAAATACATTTTTCCCATTTAGTTAAGGCACTTGAGCCACTTAAAATACACGTGTTATATGCAGTAAAATTATTTTAAGTCCTCTGAAATGGGAAGAAATATTTATAATAATCCCTGTAGGTTTTGGACTGAGCCCTTCAAAAGGGAGGATAGACTTGTGGAGGAGACCATCCATCCTTTGTAGGGTTTGGTGGTGACATGGGATAGTTCAGGATGTTAGTGGGATAGATGGGGTTAAAAAAATTACAATAATTAGGAGACTGGGAGTTGGCTGTGTGCAAGGAGTTTGTTAAAAAAAATGGGTGCTTTTGGTTTGATGAGGCATGGGCTAACCTTGGGATGGGAGGTGCTCGTTGCATGGTTTGTCTGATGGGATTGAATGAGTGTTACACCCGCGGGAAGCAGGTACGGGGCAGCAGTGGGGAGTTACGGGCTCAGGGAAGCCCGTAATTGGGGAAAAATATGAGAGTGCCTGTTGAAACGTCATAGTAGTAAATCCTGTGAGACTGCACCATTGGCATCAGGGCTGCTGATGGGAAGTTTCTGCTTTGGGGCTTTAATATTAGGTAAGAAACAACCGAGGAAGATCTCACAGTGGGGAGAAGGGAGAAATGGCTCTGGGGTTTATTAGCGATCTTCCTAGCACGGGACCAGGCTCTGCTCTGTCATGTATGGACTGGGTTCTGCTAAACTGGGAGACGTGGTGAGATTTCAAGCCCCCAACACTGTTCATTTCCACAGCTGCATCTTCAAAAGAGTTTAGCACACAAAAATGGAACTTCTCTGAAGGTGTTTTTCTATTAAAAGTGCTCCGTGTGCTTAACCACATCCAGTCTATCCATTACTGTAAATGTGAAGCTGTCCAGAGGATGAGGCTTTGTGGTCATTCGCTTTTGATTTGTTCATTTAAATGCAGTTATCCTTCCTTCCCTTCTTTTCCATTTCTTTCCTGGCCCAGGTGGATGGGCCAGCCAGGCCAAGGGACATAGGGATGGTGCTGTGACCCTGTGGCACCCAGGGATGCACCCTGTGGGTTTCCTCATTGCTCAGGAGTTTTTCTTGTGCAGATTCACACAATCACAGCATTGTAGGGGTTAGAAGGGACCTCCAGAGATCATCAAATCCAACCCCCCTGCCAAAGCAGGTTCCCTAGATCTTTCAGCTGTTCTCCTCATTTGACAGTGAAAGCTATTATTTAACGTCTGTAAGGGATTTCTTTCTATTTGGTTTGCCCATGAATTTCAATATGGCACTAATTTAGACAAGGGAGGGTTTTTTTGCATAAGGACAAGATGCTTTAGATGTTCCTACAAGATGCAGCCTACCTAGAGAAAACGGACAGACTCCTCCTGTTCTGTCAAGTTTCAGAGACTGAAGAGGAGTGTGGTTTATCCTTTACTTAAAGGGCAAGATAAGGAAACTGGGCACAAGCTTTACAGGAAACCATGTAAAGAAATGCCACCGCTTGTACAGAGATTGGTCCCACCGAGTCAGAGGGAGATAACCCAAGCGCCTGGCACGGCTCGGGGGTGACAATAACACCGGCAGCCAGCCTGCATGTGTGTAGCCACGAGCAGGGAGGCTGGAAGAATAACTTGGAACTAATTGTGGAAAAGTCAGCCTTTGTTGGACAGGCACTCAGACTGCATGTTGGATTTTCTGCTTCTAACTATCGCGTAGTCCTTCTGGTTTTAATTTGGTGTACGGCTGCAAGTGTTACAGAGGTTTGTGAAAAGTCTGGCTGTGCTTACCGCTGTTTCAGGCTGTTAGGAGCTGTGTCCTGCCAGGCTTTGGAAATCCTCTTTCATTTTCTGCAGGTGAGCGTGGCCGTAGCATCGTACGGAGCAAGAGTGTGGTGTCTCTTGGCACTTAACAGCATCTACTGCGTAGCTCTCAGAGGGTGCTTTTCATTTTCACACTCAGGTTTATGTGAAAAGCTGGTATGTTTTCCCTGCAATTCCCAAAATCTGAGGAAGAGGCAGAGTAATATTTGTTTTATAAAAACAGTTACTCCAGAATTCATGGTTGTGGGTTAGCACTTCGCGAGTAGTGTCTAGTCCAATCCAAATAGGCATAAACACCCATGGAACAAAAAGAAGGAAGCAAAAGAGGTAGGAATTTGAATTTCAATATGGTTGAGTTTCTGGTTTCATTATACTCCTAAGTGTCCAAGTTCTTGAAGACCTTAACAAATAAACTTTTGAAGAAAACTCCTTTTGGCAATGCTTGCTTGCTGGGAAGCGTCAGTCTCAACAAGGTTGTTGCTGTTGGAGTCACTGGCAGGTTTTCATCCCGTCGATTTAATAAATGGAGCCTGTCTGTGTTGGAAAGGCGAAGCAGCTCCTCGGTGGTTCTTACATTCTTTCATTCAGGAGGCCAGGCACTATATCTTAGCTTTAGACTGAATGCAGGCAAACGCTGGGGAAGGTATTTGCCACCCAACTTGAACAGAATTTACTGTACTTGGGAGATTCCAGGTTCCAGCTTGGGGGATTAAGGCAGGAGATACCTTCTCTACTCAGATTCCATTGCTCATATAGTCCCATTTAGGAACTTCTTTCAAAAGTACTGTGAGTAATCTTGGGAGCTTACAGCCATGTTGTCTCACAGCAGGCATGGTCAAGAATTTCCCAAATCGAAGCGGGAGGTATGAGTTTGTTCTTCAGTATGTCAAGAAGAGGGTTGTCTGTGATCACCTCCTGTAAATGGCTTGAGGTTTTCATAACCCCAGAAATCTGAGTTATTTACTTCGTGGCACAGCTCCTTTTCCTGCCAAGGCAGCTGGGAAGGCAGGGCAGGCTCCTTGCCTGGTCAGTGGGAGCATCTTAAGCTCCCTGAAACCAGAGCAAACTCTCCTGCACAAAAGTCAGCCTTAAAGATGATGTACTACATAATGCTTGCTGAGGAGCTGGGGTTTGAAAACAGAAAGGGGGTTTCTTTCTGGGAAAGAGTCTTTTCTGGGTAGCATGAGCAATGGGGAAGACATGGGGCATGTTTCATGCGTTCCTGCTGTGTAGCAACAGCTATGTTGGTGTTGAATTAAGCACAGGGATCAATGGAGAGGGCCACTTCTCAATAGGAGAAGGGAGAAGCATGCTGACACTTGCAAAAAACCCACCCTGTAGTAGAGCAGTACACTGTAAGCGTGGCATCTGCTGCTCTTCTCTGCTTGAGATGTTCTGAAATCCTGAAGATTGGAGGTTCTTTAATTAGTGCAGCTTGGCCACAAATTATAAGCCAGTCTTTGCATCTGATAGAAATTTTATTGATATTAAAGGAAGAAAAAGCAAGCTCTGAGATGATTAAAGTAGCTTTGTTGTTGATGCCTTTGGGCAGTAGCGGCTGAGTCTGGATGGGGAGAGGTGATATTCATGAGCAGTGCGGTCATGGCTGCTTTTAAAGTCTCTTTCTAGGACTTTTCCCTTTGCATTAGCAAACATGCTGATCTCTTTGCACTTAAAGGACAATTAAAAGTGGCTTCTGGGTTTTGAAGGTGCATGCAAGCATTTTAGTTGCTTTTGCAGTTAAAGGGCAGTGATGAAACGAAGCCAACTCTTACATAAACCCAAGATTAATGCTTGTAGAAATTGCTCCAACTTGTGTGAAGGAAGGGTTGGCCTGTTTGGAGTTTCTGAAGACTTTATCCTGCTTTTTTTTTGTGAGTCTTACATATATACAACAGCAAAAAAAGGAAGTTTGGTACTGATTCCGTATTAATGTTTAACTTAATATGCATAAATGAAGATTTTGGTGAATTCTTTTCTCTAGGTATTTAATTAAGTGTGAATTTTTGAAATGCTGAGCCTTTAATCTTCATGGTTCTGTGATACTACTTAATACCTTGGACACAAACAGCAGCTCTTACACTGATCCTGAGGCTCTAAGCTGCTGTAGTGCTCCTGAAACTGTCATTTAGTGACTGTGCCTTGCTTTTCCTCTGTCACCTGGGTGGTCGTCAGCTAGTGATGTCAGGGAGTATAAACCAAAAGCAAGGCTGACTCTTGGGTGGTTCTGGTTGGGGAGCTAAAAGTTAAAAGCAGTGTAGTTTTCAGAAAGATGTAGATTACTTTTCTGTTGTTGGCATTCTCGTAGGAAGTGAGTGAAATAAAGAATAGTTAATTTATTTTCTAAATAGATTTTTCTAATCCACAAACAGCTATTAAACCTAACTTTTTGGTGATGTTTGTGATGACCTCGCTCCTGAGCCCGTTCGGCCTTGCCCCGAGCAGTGTGGTACCTAAGGGGTGTGCAGGTGTGATGGAGGCTTTCCACATGGGCGATGGTGCTTCTGTGCAGGCTCGGTTCCCTGCCAGAGCAGCCAAGTGTCTGTCACTCAGCCTTCTGCCGAGGGTCCGATGGGAATAGGGGGAGGCGCCACATCAGCCGTCACAGCATGACTGTTGTGGCTGGTAGGTGTTTGCCACCAGCTGTTGCAGGTGCGTGGTCACACTCTGAGTTCTCTGAGGGTGCTGTGCCAACCCTTGAGGTCGGACCAGTGCGTGCTCCTTCGGACCAGTGCGTGCTCCTTCGGGACTGCCTCAAACCGTGGCTGGCACCACACTGCTCAGCAGGCTGGGATGGCTGCAGCAATGGAGTGCAGTGACTCCGTGGTGGAAAATCGTGGCAGGGGTTTCTGGCTCAATACCTGCTCTACATGTCTGCTCAGGAGCGAGCCATGCTCTGTCCTTCAGAATAAATTCTGCTTTTGAGATTTGTGCAGAGCGATCGCGTCAGCTGGTCTGCAGGTTGGTTTCTTCATGCCATTGCTTAAACAGCCAACGTGGTGCATCCTGCCCATTATGGTTTTCTGGCCCAGAAAAGCCACCCACGTCAGTGCCTGGCTCGTTTTTGGACTCCCCAGAGGTAGCACCAGCAGCACTGATGCCTTTTAAATGAAAGTGGCCTTGTAAGGAGATCATTTGTAGTTACAAGACACTGAGTTCATAGCTCCCCAAAAATGCTACTGTTTTCTTCCAGGTTTGCTCCATATTTTGCTTCTAAGGTGTGTCAGCGTTTTGCTGGCAGCTCTTGCACAGTGTAACAGGCAGCTTGCAGAAAGGGTCATCTACACCTGAACTGCGTGTGAATTGTGGGGGACACATGACATGGTGGTCCTCACAAAGAGTCACAGAATCACAGGACTGTGGGAGCTCATCAGGACTCCAGAGCTCATCAGATCCACCTCTCCCCTGCCAAAGCAGTGTCCCTAGGACAGGTTGCACAGGGAGGTGTCCAGATGGGGCTGGAATATCTCCAGAGAAGGAGACTCCACACCCCTCCGGGCAGCCTGTCCCAGTGCTCGTGGTGCAAACAGCGTAAGGCAATCCTCTGTCCAGGTGGTTCCTGTTTAAGGAGGCAACACACACAAAGTACAAATCTGGAGGAATCCTGGGAGTGCCTCTGCTTATCCCTGTGCAGGGTCAGGCTCTGCAGTGGTTCCAGCTGCACTGTGCTGACGTGTCCCAGCCAGGCAGAGTTAACAGCTCTGGCACCTGCTGCAGACTGGCTGCACCTCTAAGCACTCATGATCACTAAATACTTCCACAGCCAACCTTAGGGAAAAATGTCTACACTTCTTTATATTACAAAAACATCTGGGAATTCTCACACAGGTTTATGCCCCCCAGGTCAAGGTAGCTGCAGGTTTTGTGAAGCTGACAACCCAACCATGTCCATATATACTGCTTCTGAAGACCCTCTCATTCACTGCCTGAGATGGCTCATTCCCTGGAGTAGTGCCTTCCTGGATTTATTGCTGGTTTTTAGCGCTGTGTGCTTGGGATCCCAGCTGAAGAAACTGCTCTTGTGTGCTGTATCTGGAAACTGCCTGCCAAGGAGTTTCCAGAGATGTACAGACACCTAATGACAGCCTACCAATACTTACAGTGGTCCTACAGGAAAGAGGGAGAGGGGCTGTTCCCCAGCGAGTGCAGGGACAGGACAAGGGGCGATGGCTTCAAGCTGACAGAGGGCAGGGTTAGGTGAGAAGTTAGGAAGAAATTCTTCACCCTGAGGGTGGTGAGGCCCTGGCACAGGGTGCCCAGAAAGGCTGTGGGAGCCCCATCCCTGGAGGTGTTCAAGGCTGGGATGGATGGGGCTTTGGGCAGCCTGGTCTAGCCAAGGTGTCCATGCCCATGGCAGGGGGTTAGAACTAGATGGGCTTTGAGGTCCCTTCCAACTCAAAGCATTCTGTGAAGTTTACAAAAGATGCCACCGCCATCCTTGCACCCAGCTTCCAGGTCTCTGATCCCTGTCCTGTTGGCCAGCACTCTTCCACAGCCCCTCTCATCTGCCATCTTAGGAAGCAATTTTTAAAGCTTTATGTGATGTTTCCTTCCTCCCCATGAAACCACAGTTGCTCTTTGAGCTGTGATTCTCTGCAGAGCTTTGTCATGCTGTTTATGACCTGATTCTTGAAGCAACGTTGTGGATGTTAACTATCTTAAATGGCCAGGGTCTAAAGACTGACCTGCTTTGATGGAACGTCACCCAGCGGATCCCTGCCTATCTTCACTTGACATTCCATGTATTGCAGCGGTGACACTGAGGCTGCAAGCTTTCATCATCCCTAGGCAAAGATTTAATGGCAGGGTGTGTGCCAAGGGGAAAATAATAGGGGTTTTTTGCTCTGGGGGTGTTCTGTCATGGTCAGTACTGTGCTCTGCCTGGTGCTCCCCGCTGCTGGGAGTTGGAAACGGGGCTGTGCCAGCCTTCAGCTGTTCAGAGTGCAGTTTCCATGCTGAACATCTGCCCCAAATGGCATTTCTGAGAAAACTCCAGCTAAAATAGATCAGCCTTTTTTCTTTTTTTTCCTTTTTGTGAGGATGAAGCTCAAGAAAACGTGTGTTTCCTCACGCTGGCTGTTCTTCTGAACAGCTTGGGCTTATTCTACAAGAGGAGTGAAGGGGCTGGGGACCATAGAGGGAATAAGGGAAACCAGCGGTGAGTGGGTAGGATTTCTAGTTGCTACCTGTGTTTACCAGCAGAACTAAACCCCGTTGTTTCCACCCTTGTCCTCTGTGAAGTCTAGCAGGTAGCTGTGAAACCCAGAGCTACCAGCAGCTCTTTGCCCCTGTAGACAGAGTCAATGCCACAAAACCAACGTGACATTCTACCGTGAGCTTGCTCTGTTGACTGAAACAGGACCACAGATCTGAAGCCATGAACTCGCCACCGATGCTGGGAGGAGACCAGGATGCAAAACCAGCTTTTTGGTGTGTTTTTCAATTGACTTCACTCATTTGGAAGCCCCAGATTTGTTGTTTGAGTTTGGGGTTTTTTTTCCTTCCTGAAATTTCCTGTACACCTGCCAAGCTAGAAAGTGCAGCACAGACAGCAATCTGCTGATCTTCCTGCTAAGATCCTGTGATAGGTGGTGGTATTTTATTACATGTGTGATGAGTTACAGCTCTTCATGTGGGGCTTCACAGACACAGTGCTTAGTTTTTCCGGGAACTGGTCATTTAACTGCTCTCCTCAGATTTCCAGCCAGGCTCTGGCTTTTCTCTGTCGTGACTGTGGGTGCTCAGTACTTCTGCAAATCAGAAGAAGGAGGTGGCAAGAGACACCTGGGAGCTTCTGCCACAAGGGACGCATGTTCTGTCCAGTTTTATATGTTGCAGTAGACACAGAGACAGGTTCTAGTTCTTCAGGGTGGCATTCACCTGCCTTAAATACAAATAAAATCTCTGTTATTTCCAACCACCCACACCACAAACTTTAAGAGCTCCACGGGAAATGGGGCAGGTACCACACTGGGTTGAGTAGAAGACGGTATTTTTAGATGTCACTTTAAAGAACTGTAGCTTTAACCTCTGTTGCTCTCACTCAGTTGGTCTTTGCTCTCAGCCCGGTAAACAGCTGCAGAACTACTGACACAAGGACTGTTTGAGGTTAGATACCCACAGGTCAAGGTGGCATTTGATGTGTCTGCAAGGAGGAGACCCCAAATCATCCAGATTGTCATCTGATTGAAGTTGATGGTGGGGTTTATGGTGCTTTTGAAGGAGAAAAGAGTATAGAATCCCAGGGTGGTTTGGATGGGAGGGAACCTCAAAGCCTCCCCAGTGCCACCTGTGTCATGGGCAGGGACACCTCCCCACCAGCCCAGGGTGCCTAAAGCCCCATCCAACCTGGCCTTGAACCCTGCCAGGGATCCAGGGGCAGCCCCAGCTTCTAGTGGTAGGTGAGTGCACACCTATCTGGTGTAGCTTCCTACACCTTGTACAGGAGATTTGCTAGATGGGACCCAAAGGTTGTTGCAGCATCTTTTGGTTTGAAAGCATGAAGCAAACCCATATGTGCTGCACAGGAGGATGTAATCCAGGGAAATCAACCTGATTAATCCACATGTGCACTCTGTGATGGAGGGACATACATCCATTTGAATAAGAAGCTTAATAAATTATCAGTTTTCTTCAGTCAGTCTGGTGTGTTCTATCCAAAGCTGGGTGGCAAGTCACCTTTGCCCCCTTGTCCATTTATTCAGTGGTATAAATGAAACATTTGGAGTTAGAAGCAACTCATGTGCTAAGTAGAAAATAATGCTTACAGCTGTTCCCATCATCCTGTTGATCAAAACCAGGCTTAAGGAATGGGGAAGGATCTCAGTGTCTGTGTGGGCTGATGCATGATTTGAGCACCTCTCTTAAATGTCAAAGTCAAGGCAACTTAGAACATCTGAATCCTAGTTTAACCTTACTTCTGATGCATGATGGGTCTGCTCCACTGGTCACACTGTCATTTTTGGCCAGTATGAGGGTTCTTCTTCTCTCACCCTTTTTGTGATAAGTATTCTAATGATGTGGCTGATGCTTTCCTTTGGGAATGGCAGCAGCGTGCTTGCTTGGTTTCATGGTTTGTAATTGCTGTTCTGCTGAAGGAACCATGAGTATTTCGTTAGCACAGCAGTTCTTCTGCCAGTTCAACTGTCCTTGTCATGGGGTTTCCTCAGAAGCTGCAGAAGAAAGGCCTCTATGCTATTGCATGTAGCTCACTATTCTCTACCAGAGCTCCAACCCCTTTCTTGTGGTGTTGAGTTTCAGTGGTTTTTTTTTAGCTGAGAGCAGGAGGGCCAAGCTGCTTTCAAACATGTCCCACCAAACCCAAGGGAAGCTGTGGGGAGGAAGAGCGCCCGGAATAAAACTGAGGCTGTATTTGTAGTGAAACAGGCCCAAGATCTGTGACTAAAGAAGCTTCTGTAGAAGACTTTGGAGATTGAGCATTTAGGGCTTGATGTGTTCGTGATAATCCTGTGGGAGCTGCAGCCAAGTACTGGTGACAAATCCTAAACTGAAGTATGATGCTCCAGTAAGGAGCAGCACCGGGACTTGTGGGAAGAAGTTGGGTTTGAAGTGAATGAAGAAGAAAGGCGCCCACCTGAATTAACCACTGACTTCCCTTATGCATGGACAGAACGCGAAGCCGCGCAGCACATCTCCTACCAGAGTGGGGTTGTCTACAACTGATGCCACACCAAGATACAGGGGAGTTTCCAACCTAAATAAACAGTGTGTTGGCAGGCGTGTCGGCTGCGGGGTAGTTTTGAGCAAGAGCTCTTGCGGTTTGGTAGTTATCGCCTTGCTACACGGTTTTTCCTTAGCATGCCTGAAATATTTAGGCAGGAGGAAGTGATCAACTGAAAAGTTGCCGCTCTCTTTCTGTAGCACTTGGCACATGGCAGGTGTTAGTTTCATGACTATAAACCAAAATCGGACTCGCCTCAGAGCGTGGTGTGACAGTCGGGTGTCGCGGGGTGTTGGGGCTGTGCAGCGTAGGTGAGCGCTGGCTGCACTCTTACCGTTATCCTCTTCAAGCGAGCAGTTCCAAAGAGCAAGCTCAAGCCCCTCAGATGTCTGGAGTTTTGCTGTTAGAAGGGGACACCTTCTGAGAGATTTCTGATTCTGATTTTCTGAGAGACCAAACCAAAACTAAATCCAAAGCTGAATTTAAAGATGCTGCACGAGCCATCAGGTTGAGTTCCTGTGGCCAATACAGGGCTGAACCCGTGCCAGCGCTGGGAGTGTGCACAGCCCTGGGAGGATGTGAAGCCGTATTTCAGATGGGGCCCATCTCTCTATTCATAGCTTTAACTTCTCTTGGATGATGGGAATGGAGACATCTGTAAAAAGTAATAAGTCCCCTTTCCTTCCAGAATGAGGCTATGAGTTTTCCAGCTGTTGGCTAAGACAGGTTTTCCTGTTGAAATAGCTTTTGTCTGATGTAAGGCTGAAACAATATGGATATGGTAACTGAAGATATTTCTTTGTCAATTCTGTTTTAGTTGCAAGTCCAACTATTTCTGTTCACTGCTGCTTCCCATAGCAGCTGTTTAATTTGTTTAAAACCTTATGGAGTCTTCCAGTGGTTTGCGTGCTGTTGAGAGAGCGGAGTAACGCTTATACTCTGTATTTTCTCTTCCACGTTGCGTGGCTCCATTGTCTTTTATCTTCATAGTGGATTCTCACGATGACGGGGCACGCTCTGGCTTTCCTTCAGGAGTCCTGGCCTCTGGAATAATGCAAAACCAAGCCCATAACGTTGATTCATGTGGTTCAGGGTAGCAACCATAATAATACAGACTCTGCCACGTATCTGTCAGCTGACGCCGTTTTACGTTCATAAATCATGCCTTGGGATCTTTTTTTAGATCTGTAGAGTTTAAAGATTAGGTTATTAGGCAGCTCTCTGATGTGTAATTATTCTGGGCTGAATAATACATTAACCAGAAGATAACATGATTTGTATATGCCAGACAAGCAGAGCAGAACGTATGTTTAAAAAATCAGTTTTCTCAGAGTAGTTTTGCAAAAAAAAAAAAAAAAAAAGGTACTTCTAATGCATTTAAAAGATTGATTTTTATTTGAATAGCTTAAAGAAAGTCCCAACATGTGCTGGCTAGTGAAGCACTTTGCTGTTGTAGCTTATGTGTTTCTTTACTATATATATGGTCTATACTATATATATGGTTTCTTTCAGTTTCAAGACAGAGTATTTTACAAGTTAGAGGAGCCTGAGGAAATGAAGAGTTTAAAAAGCATGTTAGGGTATCTGCTCCATCTTGAAGCCAGGGCTGCATTATCTCCTCCAACTTTCTTCACGTTGCTCTGTATGCATTCTTGAAGGAGATAAGATCTGATGCTTTAATTTTTTCCTCACAGAAGGTTCCTCTGAAGCACACTAACCAGATGTTTTTAATAGAGCCAAGCAAAAATCACAATTTTTAGAACTTCAGTTGACGCTTAGCCTTTCCGCTTGATCAGAGGTGCTCAGCACCCACATGATGCGGACACAAGAAGTTGGCTTACTCTGGTGGCAGCCAAAGCCATGTTTCAGAAATGCCTTTGAATCTTCAACCATGTGTAGTATCCTCCTAGCAACAGGTACTTCTAAAAGTGAAATAATTACGGTGCAAGGACCTGACCTCGTTACTGATTCCTAAGAGTTTGTAAGGAGACTGTCAACTCTAGGCTGTATTTTCTGTGGCTGTTAGCAACACCGCATGTTCTGAGGGACAAGCCCTCAAGCAAAACTGGAGACAGTTCCATTAGATCTGTGTTTTCTTGTATTGAGCTCTGAATTTCTGAGACCCATCAAGAAAATGTTGTGACTTGATTTAACCCCAAACTTTTGGAACCTGAAAGTTCAACCTGACTGACTCATTTTTGGCGAGTCTTTGCTAGTCAAGCTTGGTGTAAAGTGGGCACCGTAAGATGCACTTTTCCAACCCCATGATCATGGTTTCCCAACTGAGAGTGACCGTGGGTTTGCTTTGGAAATTATAAATAATCCATGAATCATATTGGTGGTTCTTCTGAATAAAGTTTTCCAAAATTCCTGTCATTCCTACTCAATTATCCTTTTGGCTGAGCTGCTTTTTTGTTAACCAGAAGCTTGCCTGTTTGTATGAAGCTGTTGGTTTTATGCAAAACCTCTGGTGAAACTGCTGGTGAAATAGTTGCTCAGTGATGCTTGAAAGGGTAAATAGTGAAGAGGTAATATCCCAGGGTACAAAGTAGTTTTGCTACTGTGTGAGTAGCACCTGGCCTGAGCAGCATCTCATTGGAAGAGGTGGTTGCACTGTATAATAGAGAAGTGAAGAGGTCTTTAGGCATAATGGGAAGGGATAGAAAGGTCTCCAAAAGGATGTTGTGGATTCTAGAGCTCTTGGGAGGGTGTGTTTTGAAACCCCATTGGATGCCACTAGGGAGAATATTTCATAGAAGTTCAGTACTCACCCAGTCCTCATGAGGCTGGTGACTCCCATCAAAAGACAGGGGCTGACTTTAGGCCACCATCGAAGAACTCAAACAGGGCTGGAAGTTTAGCTGCAGTCAGTAAATACAGTCAGTAAATGCAGGCAGCCTTTGGAGGAATTCAGATTTGGATGAGAGTCAAAATGAGCGTTGCTCTGTTAGAAGCACTTTCTGGAGATGGGATGCTTACATAGGCTCGTGGGAAATTTTTGCAGAGCAGCCCTGCAGAGGCTGGAGCAGAAACTGGACCATCTCATGGGCTCTCCTTATCTTCTACAATTGCTTAACTGAGGAATCTGGGTAAAGGCACAGAGAAAAACACATCCAGTAATCTTGAAACTTCAAGGCAATGCCACATCGTCACAGTTGTTCATTATTATCCAAAACGCGCTCCTCCCAACAGAAGCCTGTGCTAACACAAATGTTTTGTGAGCCCTTTTGCCCCAGAGGTTGTGCCTGTAGCATCCTTCTCCCTGGCTGTGGGTCTGGAAGTTGGGCTGCTGCCTGGCTGCCTCCCTGGTGAAACAAACCTGGACAGTGTCTTTCACGTGCAGTTGAGTAGATGGGAGCTAAGTATGTTTAAAGTGGCATTACTAAGGGTAGATGACAGGTTGGCCATGAGCCAGCAGTGTGTCCTAGTGGCTAAGACACCACTGAGATCCTGGGGGGCATCAAGAGGAGTGTGGCCAGCAGGTCGAAGGAGGTGATCCTCCCCCTCTGCTCTGCCCTGGTCAGGCCCCACCTGGAGTATTGTGTCCAGTTCTGGGCTCCCTGGTATAAAAAAGCCAGGAATCTCCTGGAGAGAGTCCAGCAGACGCTACGAAGGGGATGAAGGGCTGGGAGCATCTCCCCTATGAGGAAAGGTTGAGTGATCTGGAGCTGTTCAGCCTGGAGAAAAGAAGACTAAGGGGGGACCTTATTAATGTCTATAAATATCTTAACTATGGGATGCAGGGGGAAAGAGCCGGCCCCTTTTCAGTAGTCTGTGGAGACAGGACAAGGGGCAATGGCTGCAAGTTAGAGCATAGGAAGTTCTTCACCAACATGTGGAAGAACTTTCACCAGTGAAGGTGAGGGAGCCCTGGGACAGGCTGCCCAGGGAGGTGGTGGAGTCTCCTTCTCTGGAGATATTCAAGACCCGTCTGACCACCCATCTGGGCAATATGAGTTAGGGAGCCTGCTCTGGCAGGGGGTTTGGACCCGATGATCTCTTGAGGTCCCTTCCAACCCCTATGATTCTGTGATTCAGGAAATTAAAATGTAATCTGATATACATAAATTTGCCAGATAAAACTCGTACCACCAAAAGCTATTTTCATTTATTTTTACCAGCTCTTGCATGCTGTGTTCGTAGGGCTGGATTTTAATTAGTCCCCTAAATAAAACACCATAGAAGGGTGAAGAATTTTCACTTTGGTAGGAAGAAGTAGAAGAGTACCATATTCTCATCCAACAAGAGAGGAAGTGTCAGCATCCATGTCAGTAGGAACTCAGCTTGATGGATACCTGTGATGGAAGAACTGAGATTTACAAAACTGGAGCTCTGTCATTGCTCATACAAAGGCAAGGCTGATAAAAGCACACTGTTCAATGCACTAATTCAGGTATTGCCACCAGAGATGTAAAACTAGGCCTTGGACATGTTCTGGTTACTCGTCACAAGCCACGGTGTGCGGGCCTTGAGGTGTGTTACTAGGTGGAGGTCCTGCTGAAGACCTGAAGAGGTGCAGGGTTGCTGCAAACAGGTGGAGAGAGCTCTCAGCAGTTTCCAAATAAATTCTCAGGAACAAATTTCCCCTTATTGATAATAACCTGCCTGGCTGGTTTTCTGAGCCCAGAAGCTCATCTAGCCCTACTGTACACACGCAGTGGTGGAAGAAGGTGGTTTTGATTTGCTTTATCCCTTTCAAGTAGTGTTGTGTTGTCACGAGCCCTTCTGAACACGAGAGATAAATGGAGAGGAAATGAGGCGATGTATCTCTCTTCCAAAAAGGAAGGGGCATAGAAACACTGAGGCAGAACAGCTGAGCAGCTGAGGAGACTCAAACACACAGTGACAGAGACAATAGCTGTCTGGCACTTCTTCCTGGGAAGTCTTCTTAGAAATGGAAAAAACCCAGCACCAGAGCTAACCCTGTTGTCTTCTCCGTGGTGCTTTCATGAGGCTTGAGGAACTGAAACTCATCTGGGCAGAAGAAGAATAGTGTGCAACACTTGGCAGAATGTCAGGTGGTTGGACTGTAACCCCTCTGAGCTTGCTTCCGCCAGATATAATCGGGGATTTGATGAAACCAGCTCCACAGAGGGAACAAGACAGCTTTGAGCCTCCACCTGCAGAGTTGTGTGCCACCACATTCCTGTCACAGCAAGTGACACCGGAGTTATGCCTGTCTGAGAGCTGCAGTCAAACGCTCAGCGGGGCTCTGGTGTTTCTCTGAATTAACAGCTAAAAATAGGAGTCTGAAAAAATAAATACTTCCCGACAGTTTGCTGGGACAGAGAGTAATGAGACCTTAAAGCCCAGCTTTTGTGCAGGCATGGCTACAGGATGAAGGTCTTGTTTTGAATGCGTCCTCCATTTGCATCAAATTCTTTCTTTCTTTTTTTTCTTTTTCTCCTTAAATTCATGTAACCTTGTAACCTGGGAGTCTTTCTTCTGCCCCTGGTGGTGTGGAAGGCTGGCACTGTCTGGTTGTAGGGAGAGTTGACCCGGCGAGTGTGAAAGCGATCCTTCAGCTTTGATACTTGGACTTTCAGCACATGCAAAAAGTTATGGGTTGCTCTGCTTTTACTTGGATACTTTTGGATGAAATTTATGGAATCAATTCTGAGGTTGCCAGCAGAAGTTATAAATTTAATTCAGAGGAATCAAAGGTGCGAGCTCTGGAGAATACAGAACGAATAATTAAAACTCCCAGTCATTTTGGGATCACCTTGTTTCCTTCTTTTTCAGTGCTGTGGAAACATTGAGATGCTGATTATGCCCTTGCTCAACTTTGGGTGGTAGAAAAGAGGGAAAAGGAGGCCACTGGTAGGTCTACCATGTTGAGAAGCCCCAGACAGCCAGGCCACTCGTAGGCGTCCCATGTTGAGAAGCCCCAGACAGTCAGAGGATCACCTCTTGTCTTCTGTTTCCTTGTTTCCCTTTATTTTCTCTTCATGCCGTTTTGCCACATTTTCTCTGCTTCTGCCCATGGATTGTCCCTGGACTAAATTCAGCAGGGGCTTTTGGAGTGGTCATGTTGATTTTGTGAGGGGATGGAAGACCTCCTTTCCTCCATTACAGCCAATTCTCTCTCCTTTGCACCCATTTCACAGCTGGAATAGTACAAAAGGCTGTGTCCTAACCCAGACTGGGACATTTGGCAGTAGAAGCCACTGTAGTAGAGTCTAAGTAAAGCATGAGGGAGAAAACCAGATGTACTCGTTCAAGCTAAGATTTTTTTGCTGGATGAGAGGAGACTCAGTTGAGGTCTCCGTTTTCAGCTGAGCATCAGGGCGTCTTCCTCCCTTCATGTCAAAGCAGACACTTCTGTGGCTTTGAAGAATCTCACATTCTGGTGGCTGATGCTCTGGGGACCATGGCTTAGTGTTTGTCAACACTTAGCTCAAAGTGTGAAGCTTATCTCTTGCATCACAGGTGTGTAGTTCCCTTTCCTGTCTGTAATATTCACTGAACAACAGACTGTTTTACATGGGGGTTGGTGAGCAGATTTGTGCAGTACTTCCACGCTTGTTTACTAAACTTTTAACTTTAATTGATGCTTTTTTGCAGCCCTGATGAGGAACCTCCTTCCCCACAGGATGAGGTGCCAGTGCTTCTTCTTGTCTCTTCTGCAGAATTAAAAAGTCAGTGAATAGTGTGGTTTTCCTGTCTGGGAGATACTCTTGTCCATGGAGAGGTAGAGAAGAGCTTGCTTGTACAAGGGAAAGATGCCTGGTTGCACTTTTAAATCCTTAAAAGTGTTTCATGCAGAGTGTCAATGCAATCCTTTCTTTTAATCCAGTCATTCCTAAAGATGTAGCAAACTCATTTAGGGATGTGATCTCATTTTTCTCACCATGATAATAGGTTTTCAGCGAGGATAATTTGTCTAGTTTGGCTTAGCTAAGACATGGAAATGCCAAAACTAAGAACCCTTCACCAGTTTAAACCCCTTGGTCTATGCTGGTTGCTGTTCTGTAGCTGCTGGGTGTACTTATGGGTGGGTGATACGATGGAAATATTTGTTCAGTATACCTAATACATATGAAAAACAGGTTACTCAATGTCTCATTGAATAATTTTGCCTTTACTAGTGCATCAGTTACCTTTACCAGACAAGAGATCATGATGTTGTCGCCTACGGCGCTGTGAAACAACATTTTAGTCTCATGGGTTGTGTCAGCCCCAAACGATTCCTACTGTAGTGTTGTCATGGCCAACACAGCCCATGTGGTGTCAGAAAGAGATTCCACTGGACCAGCACGCTTCATAGCAACAACATATATGATAGACTAAAGAGATTTTGAAATGATACTTCACTCAGACTTCTGGGTTTTATATGGTGGGGCCTCCTAGCCTCTCCCCAGTAATGTTTTGCTGTGACAACAGTTAAATTTCCTTAAGCTCACCTTGCAGTATTGTAGCACAAAATTGAAAACCCAAAGCAATTGTCTTGTGCAGCTGAGTGTGTCTGTATAAATATATACATATATTCAGGAAAACCTACAGCCACAATCCTGAAGATGGTTATTTCTGTTAGCTGGATCTCTAGCCTGAGAACAGGGTTTCTTATTTTCTCTTGCAGATGGTCAGGCACTGAAGCAATTGGCTGCAGCGCCCGTCACCCAAAAGGCAGGGAAGAGGGAGTGTATCATCCTGATGTAAAGGGTGATGCGGCCTTGGCTTAGTGTTTCGGAAAGCTGGTAAAATGTTCCCAAGAAGAATTCTTGTATGTCCTACTGTGATGTAGATTATATTAGATATTAGGGGGAGGCTCTTTCCAGAGAGAGTGGTGAGGGTCTGAAAGGGACTGCCCAGAGAGGGGGGTGGGTGCCCTATCCCTGGGGGTGTTCAAGGCCAGGTTTGCTGGGTCCCTGGGCAACCTTGTGTAGATCCAGGCCTGGAGGTTGGTGGCCCTGCCTATGGCAGGGGGGTTGGAACTCTGTGATCCCTGGGGTCCCTTCCAAACCAGACCAGTCTTTGAGTCTATGATTCTATGATGTGTAACGTGATGCAGGGATCCCGACTGGAGAAAGCTGCTCGAGATGTGCTTGGGGTCTGTTTCCCCATTAGTGGCTCAGGGAGTTGGAAAAAACCAAGCCAAACTTGGAACCCATTTACCTTCATCCAATTAACTTATTACAGAGCATATTTTAGCTCCTTGTGGTCCCCAGGAACTAGATTGGGGTCATTTGTTCTATTAAATCCCTGGTTCTTCTGGTGCTCTGAAATAAGTGTATAAATAGAGGGTTGTCAGACCTTATTCTTGTTGAATTTGACTGTGAGTGATTGTTTCTAGATGGAGCCCAGCTCCTTCTAACCCCGTTACCAATAAAGGATAAATTCCAGCAGCTGTGAGGATAAGCTTATCTGACACAGTGTTAAGCAAACCTTTGGCTTGCACTGGGCTTGTTTCTGCTTGATTAACCACCAGCTTTGGCCCTGATGTAAGTCCTGGCCATTAGGATATTTTTAATCCAACAGAAGTGCGAAGGCAACTCGTGAGCTCTCGTTTCTCCCCTCAATAACGATTTCACAATGGCAGTGGTGCAGAGCTGCTCGCTGGTGGTGGTTGATGCTAGAGTGCCTGGTCTCACCGGCTGTAATTCAGGTGTTTTAAGGCTAAAATTCAAATCTCTCCCATTGTTTTCCCCATTCCCTGCCTTACTGCTAATGGTTTCCCAACATTTTATTGCCTCTTCCCTCTGAAATGCTAGTGGAGCTGCTTGTGCAAGACCCGTCTCTGGACAGAGAGGTTGTCTATCCATTTTCCCCAGCATGAGAAATGACACAAGTATGGGAGAAGATATGAAGAGGTTGGAGGGCGCAGTGACTCAGGGCTGGCATGTGTCCATGAAGAGCAC
The DNA here is from genome assembly GCA_022605575.1 of Laterallus jamaicensis coturniculus. Lineage (NCBI taxonomy): Eukaryota > Metazoa > Chordata > Aves > Gruiformes > Rallidae > Laterallus > Laterallus jamaicensis. Next base: position 11,648,300 of record JAKCOX010000007.1, read on the forward strand.
ATGCTGAAGGAGTAGATGTTCCCGATGGAGGCTACATGGAGGTGATTCTCCTCCTCTGCTCTGATGAGACTCCACCTGAGTATGACTCGTGAGCTGGAGCACCTCTCCTCTGAAAACAGGCTGAGAGAGTTGGGCTGGTTCAGCCTGGACAAGAGAAGGCTCAGGTAGACCTCCAAGCTCCTTCCAGTCCCTGGAGGGGACCTACAGGCAAGCTGGGAAGGGCTGTTTGTAAGGGCATGGAGTGACAGGATGAGGGGCGATGGGTTTAAACTAGAGCAGGGCAGGGTTAGATGAGACCTTAGGAAGAAGCTATTCACTCTGAGGATGGTGAGACCCTGGCACAGGCTGCCCAGAGAGGTGGTGGAGGTCCCATCCCTGGAGACATTCAAGGTCAGGCTTGATGGGGCTTTGAGCGACCTGATCTAGCGAAGATGTCCCTGCTCACTGGAGGGGGTGGGACTAACTGGCCTTTGAAGGTCCCTTCTCACCTAATGCAGTCTGTGCTTCTATGATTCTACTTCTCTATTTCAGGGGGGCACAAGATGTGTGCCACCCCAGCCTGCTGCTTTGCAGTCATGGATTAATGCTGAAATACGTTTCCCTGGGTGTTTCCACCTTAACAACAGCCAGTCTCAAAAATAACCTGGCAACAGGTCGTGCTGTCAGAGGGAATTGCATGCTTCTCCTAAAGGACAGAGCATGGGAATGGTGTGATTGCCATTGAGATAGAACTTGACGCTCTCCAGAGGCTAAGAGAGGCAAAGGTGTGGAAGATGTGCTGTTAGGATAATGGTGGTTAACTGTAGATCAAAGGTGTGATAGTCCTGTCTCTGCACTGCCCCACAAGAACTTTCTTGATCCCAATCTGGGACGGAAGGGGAAAGGAAACCCAGCTGTAGCCATGAGTCTCTGGGTTTGACCCAAGAGATGGTCTGTGCCTTAGGCAGGATTAGCTCTCTCTGTTTTGCTCTGGCATTCAGCATTAATTTAAAATAGCAGCTCCATCCGTACATCACAAGCTGCTCTTTGGAAAACAAACCTTTTCTTAGGGTGTGTGAGGTCTGCCTGACTTGGGTCTGTCTGCTCCCTCTGAAATACAAGGTACTCATGAATTTGCCTGAGAAGAACACTGTAGGTATGTACAGGTGTTGAGAACAATGGATCCTTGCACAGGTCAGGATGAAAATTAGCCTTACTAAGGGGAGCACTTGAGGAGGAATCAAGTACAGTTGTGGAAAGGGAGATTGGCAAGACTGGAAGGAAGCCTGTTATTTTTGGCTCCTTCTTTGCTGTGGATCAAGTTTACATGAGTTTACAGACATGTTTACTTAGCTTGCCCTGAGGGAGAAGCTTCGCTTCTGGTGGAGCACAAGTTCCACACCCACCGTCTCAACCAGAAAACTTGCTATGAAATCTGGTTGGGTTTTTAATTACAGTCACAGGATTGTAGGGGTTGGAAGGGAGCTCCAGAGATCATCGAGTCCAACCCCCCTGCCAAAGCAGGATCCCCAGGACAGGTCACACAGGGAGGCGTCCAGACAGGGCTGGAATATCTCCAGAGAAGGAGACTCCACACCCCCTGGGCAGCCTGTCCCAGGGCTCCCTCACCCTCACCAGGAAGAAGTTCTTTCACAGATTGGCGTGGAACTCCTTGTGCTCCAAAGATTCCTCAAAAGACAGTTTGACTTTCCCACTCATTCCATGGAGGAGTTGGGTTAAGCACCCAAGGAGCACCTCTGTGCTGAGATTTAGGAAGAGGATGGTCTGAGGTGCGATGGGTGTTGCTCTCTCCCATGGATTGAACTTTGGATGACTAACTGGAGTTTTACCAGTACACTGCAGTGTCTGCATTGTGGGTGGTAATTTGGGTGGGTGTGTGCACTGGTGTAGTCATGGCATTACGAGTTTTTAATGAGAGTTGTGTTCATGAATACAAAGCAAGGCTGAGAGCAAATAACTGGTTTCAATATTTTATCAGGTGCAAATGGCACTTTTCAGCGTGTCTGCATGGAGAAGAGGGGTGGCTTTACTGGAGAGCTGCTTGGTTTGGCTGAGTGAGTGCAGACCAACCTGCTGAGATGGGATCCCACCAAGTCTGAACATGGGATTTGTGTCTGTCTTCCCTTTTTTCCATAGCAGATACTACGTTGTGACTCACAGATAATCGGTATCTGGTGTCCATAAGTGCTATGCAAGGAGGAAGGCTGTAGGGAAGCTGCTACACTATTACGTGTCCCAGAGCACCAGGAGATGGTGGGCACTCTTAGGGAGAGTATGCTGGAGAGAATTGCTTTTCTTGGTTTTCTGGTTTTCAGGTGCATTTAGTAAGTGATAATGATGCTGGAAATGAATGGGTGTATATGGGATGAGCAGCTTTTATGTTCTGCATTGCAGCAGAAGCAGCAGAGGCAGCTTCTCTCGCCTCACAGCAAGCATCCAACCCATCTCAGAGCTGCCAGTACTGAAATGCAGCTGTGCTGATTCACAGGGCTCGTGTACAGCATCTTTAGATACGTATCTCAAAGGTTGTGTTCATCCTCCACTTGGGATGACAGTCAACCATGAGCTGAAGACTGGACTTATTTGTTAAGTCATTTTGCTGCTACACTGGTGGACTGTGAGAATAAGATTATATGGCTGGATGGCTGGATGGATGAGAAACTTCACATGAGCCAGCAGTGTGCTCTTGCAGCTCGGAAGGGCAATGCTATCCTGGGCTCCATCAGAAGAGGGGTGGCCAGCAGGGACAGGGAGGGGATTGTCCCTCTCTGCTCTGCCTTCCTGAGGCCCCATCTGGAGTCCTGTGTCCAGAGTTGGGGCCCCCAATACAAGAAAGATGTAGAACTGGTGGAGAGGTCTCAGAGGAGGCCATAGAGATGATCAGAGGGCTGGAGCACCTCCACTATGAAGAGAGGCTGAGGGAGCTGGGCTGGTTCAGCCTGGAGAAGAGAAGGCTGTGGGGGGACCTCATTGCAGCCTGCCAGTCCCCGAAGGGAGCAGAGTAACAGGAGGGGAATCAGCTTGCTCAAAGGGCAGAGACTGGAAGGACAAGGGGGATGGAGTGAAGCTGAGGGAGGGAAGGGTTAGATGAGATCTTAGGGGGAAGTTCTTTCCAGAGAGAGTGGTGAGGGGCTGGAAGGGGCTTCCCAGAGAGGGGGTGGGTGCCCCATCCCTGGGGGTGTTCAAGGCCAGGTTGTCTGGGTCCCTAGGGAACCTTGTGTAGATCCAGGCGGTTGAAACTCTGTGATCCTTGGGGTCCCTTCCAAGCCAGACCAATCTGTGATTCTGTGATTCTGTGGATGGATGGATAGATGGATGGGTGGATAGATGGGATACTAGCAATTTCAAAACGCTGTGCTGAACTTGCTAAATAACATTAAGGCACACAATAGGTACAGTTGAAAAGCATGTCCCTTGCTGTGGGCTGCATTCCTGGCTCAGAAGCACCATGTGGGCACGATCAGCTCAGCGTGTTTTCTGTTTACTTCTGACAGCCATGCTCGCTGTCTTGTGATGGAAATACAAGGACAAAGTCATTCCTTCCTGTTCTTTCTCAGTACTTCACACTTGTCTGAAGCACTGTGTGCTGGCGTTTGGCAGGCACAATGCTTATTCTTCCTTTTGGGTTCTGTTCTGTCTGGGGTTTGCTTTGATACAGAAAGTCCTCTACTTTTTTTTAGTCCCATGTCCCTCAGGGCACAGAGTGTATATTCCAAAGGGCTTAAATGGTTTAAGGAGACAAATCCCTCAGACCTCCAAAGGGATTTGTATCATGACCGGGGTATTTTATGAAACCCCCATTAATGAGTGCAAGCAGTTGTGCTATGAAGAGGAAGAGTCATGGTCATCTTGCTACCCTTGGAGGGGTCATCTGCTATCAAACACCAATATTTGACTGGAATAGGAGCTTTTACGGTGAGTCCTTACCTCTTTCTCTTCCTGACTTCCAAATGGCTGAAGCCCACTAATTGTGCAAGGCCTTTCTTGCATGTCAGCCAAAAACTTGCTGGTTTCTGACCTTTTTTCCTGAGTTTTCCTGACCTGCATCCATACCAGTCACTTGGCATCACATAATGTTGAGCGTGGAGGAGCGTGGCAGGGCAAGCTAGGCAGGCTGCATGTGGCCATCCCACCAGGCTGAGAACCAGCTACAGCAGCAGAATTCTGTGGGAGAGTTTGCCAATGACTGCCCTTATTGTTTAACTTTGGGTGTCAGTTTATTTCAGTAAAAGCAATGAAATCAATACAAACCGACATGCCATGAGGCTGGTGACTTAGAGTTACATACCGGTGCCTGGTGTGGGCGCTACACAGCTAAAAATGTCAAAGGCAATGGATAAACAGGAGGAAACATTTGGGGAGGTTCCATATCTCCAATGGGGCACCAGGCAGGTGGTCCTTACTTCTCACTGCAAGGACATTTGATTTTGGTCTTGAAACACGTGTCATGACTTGATGCTAAACTTGTGTGATCAAGCACCAGGGTGGTTCTGCCAAAGAGGAGATGGGTCATGAAGTATCTGAGAAGTTTATTCTTTACCAGGATCTAAACCCTCAACAAGGGTGGGATATCTGGTACATGCAGACCCTTGCCAGCTTGATTAATGCGACAGAAATCCTGCCACCTCTGCTGTCATGTTTTACTGTTGGTAACTCCAGTCGCATGCAGGTGAGATGATCACTGGGTTAAACATCAATCTAGCTGCTGGGCTTCAGATCATATTTATATGGGCTGGAGCTGCGCCCCTGCCAGATCAACCAAGTGGGAAAGTTGGCCTTGCTCCACAGAAACAGCTCTGACTAAGCAAGCCTCACTAAATTTGGAAAAGAATTAGGAGAACTCATTTTTCAAGTGCCCTGAGTATTTAATCTCCAGTTGCCCCAGGTTACCATTTCATGGGAAGACGTTTCTATTCCTCATGACTGTTTCAATCATGTTTATTTTCAGATAGCCTTATTTTTATCTTCTGTAAACTAAAAAGAGTTTAAAGATCCGTTGGTGTCTGATGGCTCATGGCTCCGCCTGCTTCTCTTCCCACCCACAGGTAGCATCGCCATTCCTGTTGGGCCGAGCAGTGCAAGGCCAGGTCACTGCGTAGCGCAACCCACCATCTCTTCACAAAACCCTTTCCCTCTAATTTGAAGAGGAAGGGGCCAGTATTATGGGAAGAAATAACCACGTGTATTAGTAAGGCTGGGGGATGACCTGTTGGAAAGGAGCTCTGAGTAGGACCTGGGGGTCCTGGTGGATGACAGGTTGGATGACCCAGTGTCCTGGTGGCTAAGAGGCCAGTGGGATCCTGAGGTGCATCAAAAGGAGCATGGGCAGCAGGTTGAAGGAGGTGATCATCCCCCTGTGCTCTACTCTGGTCAGGCCCCACCTGGAGTATTGTGTCCAGTTCTGGGCTCCCTGGTATAAAAAAAGCCAGGGATCTCCTGGAGAGAGTCCAGCAGAGGCTACAGAGGGGATGAAGGGCCTGGAGCATCTCCCTTTGAGGAAAGGGTGAGTGATCTGGAGCTGTTCAGCCTGCAGAAAAGAAGCCTGAGAGGGGATCTGATCAGTGTTTATCAATATCTCAAATGTGGGACACAGGGGGAAATGGCCAGCCTCTTCTCAGTGTCTGTGGGGACAAGACAAGGGGTGATGGCCTCAAGTTGGAGCACAGGAAGTTCTGCACCAATCTGTGGAAGAACTTCTTCCCGTTGAGGGTGAGGGAGCCCTAGGACAGGCTGCCCAGGGGGGTGTGGAGTCTCCTTCTCTGGAGATATTCCAGCCCTGTCTGGACGCATCCCTGTGTGACCTGTCCTAGGAAGTTGGACACCATGAGCTCTCGAAGTCCCTCCCAACCCCTACAGTTCTGTGATTCAGAGATTTTTAACACAGAGCTCCCTTGCTGAGGGAGTGCAGAGACTGGGATAAACAGCATGAAATGTTCGCTCCTCGAGTTGTGTTTTGATTGATTGTGAATTTATTGTCACATAGAAATCCCATCAAGGTCATATTTATTATTTACAGGATGAATTGGTTCCTTTCTCCTCAGTAGGTGCCCTCTTAAACTGATCTAAGAACTGTTGACACCGATGAATCCCACTTCTGAGCCCATTTAGCCGTAACTGAAAGACTTTTCCAGAATTACAGCTATTTCCTGTGATTGTTGGGGTTTGTTTCCCAACACTAGAATTTTGTTCTTTGTCCCACTTCCTCTCCGGCTTTTCACTGCAGGATGCAGGCAGCAGGCGAGCGAGGTCCAGCATCCCGGAGCCTCTGTAACAAATCAAGAGGCCACCACAAGCTGGAGAAGAAAAAACCATGGTGGAAAATAGGGGCAAACCCTGAGCAGGAAACTCCGCTGGGGCTGAGGCCAACAACATCCTACTGCTAGCTGGGACCAGAAGGGAAAGAAAAAAAAGCTATAAAGAAGGTTTTGGGAAGCTTTTTCCTTATTTGGAGAACAAGCTTATGCCTCTGCCCAAAGGAGGCTAGTTTTTAACAGGCTGTCAGATGAGCAGGGATTTTCGGCTTCAGCAGCGCTGGTATTCTGCTGTTATACACAAGCACATCCTATTACTGGTAGGTCTCAAAATATCTGGTCCTGTAAAATTGGTAGGTTGGAGTTCAGGCAGGTGCTGTCCCACAAGTCCATCTGTGAAAAACTTACGTACCTGAGGACTTAACTCAGCCTGACATCTCCCCAGCTCTGTGTAGTGACTCTGCAGGCGCTGCTGTCAGGTTGTGTCAATATTGTCTGTGGACTTGAGAGGTGTAGAATCAGAGTGCTTTAGGTTGGAAGGGACCTCAAAGATCATCTAGTTCCAACCCTCTGCCATGGGCAGGGATACCTTTGCTAGACCAGGTTGTCCAAAGCCCCATTCAACCCGGCCTTGAATGTCTCCAGGGAGGGGGCTCCCACAGCCTCTCTGGGCACCCTGTGCCAGGGCCTCCTCACGCTCAGAGTGCCTAACCTAATCCTCCCCTATTCCAGCTTGAAGCGATTGCCCCTTGTCCTGTCCCTGCACTCCCTGGGGAACAGTCCCTCTCTCACTTTCCTGTAGGACCCCTGTAAGTATTGGTAAGCTGCAATTAGGTTTCCCTGGAGCCATCTCTTCTCCAGGCTGAAGCAGCCCATCTCTCTCATCCTGTCTTCAGAGCAGAAGTCCTCCAGACACTTGATCATCTTTGTGATCTCCTCTGGACTTGCCTCAACAGCTCCATGTCTTTCCTGTCCTGAGGACCTCCAAGCTGGATGCAGCACTGTCAGGGGGTCTCACGAGAGCAGAGGGGCAGAACCACCCCCAGACCTGCTGGCCACGCTGCTCTCTCTGCAGCCCAGGATACGGTTGGCCTCCTTGAGCTGTCAGCGCACACTGCCAGCTCATGTTGAGCTTGTCTTCTGTCACATTCTGTGCGTCAAACTGAAAAGAAACCTGCAGAAGCAGAGAGCTGATGTGTAGCTTTTCATTTTGCACACACGTTCACGTAGCTACAGTGATGTGAATGTATTTACCAGGACATGATGGAGTCGTTAAGTACCACAGTCATGGGAATTGATGAAATTGCCTCTGTCAGGCTGGTAATAACCCTCATTTGGAGCAAATTGGAGCTGGACCTGAAAGAAGCTGTTCCCAAAACTGGTTTTGCCTGTTCCGGTCTCTGTGAACCCTTAGCAAACCAGCTGTTCTCCTGTGGCAGTGTCAGCCACAGGGATTCAGGGCTTGAGATGGGAAGAAGGTAGCGCTTACTCTCTAAAACCCCAAGCACTAACTCACACAGCTACCCACTGCTCTTCTCTTTCTTCAACCACATTTATTTTGATCTTCAAAATTATTTAAGGTGAGAAAAGGCCATGAACACTCTGATATCTGCACTGACATTTAAACCTATTCTTTTTCATGAGCACTGGCAGTGAAATCAGGCATAACTCAGAAAGTTTTGCATGGCTGTTTTAGAAGGGCTGCACTTGTGTGCTTGAAGCAGCAAATACCTCAAGACCTCTGATTTTCTCATAGCTCCATGCAGCGCTACAGGCTTGGGGGAGACTGGCTGGAGAGCTGTCAGTCAGAGAAAGACCTGGGGGTGTTGGGTGACTGCTGACTGACCATGAGCCAGCAGTGTGCCCGGGTGGCCAAGAAGTCCAACGGCATCCTGGCTTGTGTCAGACCCAGCATGGCCAGCAGGGCCAGGGCAGGGATTGTGCCCCTGTACCCAGCAATGGTGAGGCTGCACCTCGAGTGCTGGGACCAGTTCTGGGCCCCTCACTACAAGAAGGGCATCAAGGTCCTGGAGTGTGTCCAGAGAAGGGCAACCAGGCTGGGGAAGGGGCTGGAGAGCAAACCTTCTGAGAAGCAGCTGAGGGAGCTGGGGGTGTTCAGCCTGGAGAGGAAGAGGCTGTGGGAAGACCTTATCACCACCTACAGTGTCCTGACAGGGGGTGTAGAGAAGTGGGTGATGGTCTCTTCAGCCAGGTGACAGGACAAGGGGGAAAATGGGCTCAAGCTGTGCCAGGGCAGGGTCAGATCAGACATTAGGGAAAAGTTCTTCTCTGAAAGGGTTATTTGGTACTGGAACAGGCTGCCCAGGGAGGGGGCTGAGTCACGGCCCCTGGGTGTGTTTAACAAATGGGTAGATGAGGTGCTCAGGGATATGGTTCAGCATAGGACAGAGATGGCTGGACTTGATGATCTTAAAGGTCTTTTCCAACCTTGTCATTCTGTAATTCTCAGTCTGGTGTTTAAAATCCAGAAACATCATGAAAACTCCTGGTGAATCCTTCTTGGTGGTAGTGCTGGTGGGTGGCTGGCTGGGAGGAGTTTTTGAGTCTGGTTACATCATCAGAGCGTGCGGGTGGTTGAGATTTTCAGGGTTCTGGAGGTTGTGGTGCTCCTTGCTGATTCCATGCTTGGTCCCTCAGGAGTGTGGAATGCTAATCCTGGTTTAAGAGCCCAGGTCTAGAAAGGCTTCAAGAAATGAGAGTTTGGGAACTACCACGTTTTTTGTCATACACGGAAAATTTGATTATTCCTCCCGCCCCCAAGCAGAACAAAATGACCTTTTAGAAGCATTGAAGCTGCTGGAGGTTTGAAATGTCCTTTCTCCACTGTGTGCTCAGAAACATCCTTTGTCATGGGGTCCTTAAAGCACAGAAGAAGGGGCTGTCTCTGGTCTCCAGGATGGTCAGAATGCTGTCTACATCGTAGTCCAGGTTTCAGTTTTTGCATTGCAACTGACTCTTTGAGTCACTAACATGCACAAGGCTTTGAGTTTTAGCTACAATTCCCTGGCTGTAAAGCATTATTATTTCTTTGATAGGGTCAACGAGTTAATTACTGGTAAATTGCTTTAAGTTTCCCAGAAATGAGACTCTCAGTGTGTTTACTGCTGTAACTGCTGCCGAGGAGATATTGATCATAGCAAGACAGTGCTGGATTAGTGTTTATTGCAGCCTGACCGAGTATCTGTTTACATGACAATAAAGAGGAGACTGCAGTGCTCAGGACTAGAAAACATCCTTTGTAGGGGCTTTGAGTCAACTTTCAAACCTCACTATGTGATAAATTTGGCTGATATGCCTGGACACTGGTACCACTGGTTTCTTTGAAAGCCTTATCAGCTTTGGAAACGCCAAGGCTCTGTGGCACCGTGTCCTAGGTAGAGGCAGATCCCATCTGTCCTTTCTGAAAGGGATTTGGGGTATGTTTTGCTCGCTCTTAGAGGGGAAAAAACCCAACATCCAAACCCCACTGTTGGGATGACCCACTTGGTCATCTCCAAGGGTTTGCTGATCTGTGCAGCAAGTGGCCGTGGGCACACTTGGGCGATACTTGGGGTGACTGGTGAGAACCGCTTCGGCCCAGCAGTACAGCTTCTGAACTGACATGCATTAAATACAATTAAATCTCTTTTTCTGCTGCAGGAAAAACAGAGGCTATCATCAAAAACTTCAGCCCACACTACCAACGTCAGTATGCGGTGGCTTTCTGCAAGCATGTGCAGAATGAGCTGGAGCAGCACCGGGATTCCCAGTCCCGGTTCCTGAAAACCAAGGTAGGAAGGCATGTGAGCCCGGGCCCCTCCTCAAGCTGCCATACAGCTCTGCTCTCCTGCACAGAATAACAAATGCTTTAGCTATTTAAATCACACGTCTAGTAGTCATAATGTATGAAAAACTTGAGCTGAAGTGCACCATCTACTCACTGGGCTCGGTTTTCTTGTTGAATGCCCTCAAGTAAAGTTAACAGGTGGTACAGTTACTCAGGAATCAAACCCAAAGGATTTTAAAAGTTATTTAAATACATCTGTATGCATATAAGGAGCTTCTTACACTGGATAGTTGAATACATAATGAATGTGTATCGAGGACATTTTACCTGTGTACTTTCTTATAAATAGCTCAAGTGTACAGAATAGATTTGCAAGTGCAGAAGTTGGATTCAGTTTGGGTTTAGGTGGAATAGTCACATTTGGGTACAGGTTTAATGTTTACTTTTGAAAATTCATCTTTGTTTCGGTCATGTTTGATTGTCTCATCGTGGTGTGAGAACAGCTGTGACACAAGTCTCTGCTACAAAGCATGTGTTTCATCAAGGTAGAGTCGGATGCTTGGATAAAACTAGTTGCTTCCTGCTGTTTGCCAAGTTTTACAAGAGTCTTGGGCCAGAGATCATGCTCTCAGGGTAGAAATTTATGCAGGAAACTTAATTAACCCCTAACTTAATTTAGCCCTGGCTGCAGGTGTCCATAAGGAAGATGGGAATAATCCCCACTGTGGAGTGAGCTATGGAGAGTTGGTTTTAGTGAGAGGAAAAAAAGAGAGAGGAAAGTCTGTGTTAGAGGGAAACTCAGAGAACCAGCCTGCAGTGTTAAGAAGGTACAGATGTAATTTTTTTGGCCATACTGGAAATCACAAATCAGAAATCATCATTCTTTCTGATGCTCCCGGAACAGATTGGTAAAGCAACGAGGTGGGATGTAGAAGGTGGGGTAACAGGGGAGCTGTGTCTTCCAGAAAGGACTGTTTTGTAATAAAACTCTTTGCTGTATCAATGGAATTTTGCTGTATGTTAGACAGTGGGAAATGGGAGATAATGAACTGCAAGTCAGCTTATGTTCAGCATTGCCAGCCCAAAGGTAAATAAGAACATCACTGTCTCAGAAACCTGGAAGTATTTTGGAAGGCAGAGCTCCTTTGCTGCCAGCTCACTTCAGGCCACACAAATTGGATCATGTATGTGCCCAAATCAGAGAGCTCCTGATTGCGTTTGAGGGCTCAGAAGCCCTCATAACAGCCATGTGGAAATGTGGAAATACAAGCTTGGGAATGGTCAGGAATCCAGAGTCGTTTCAAATCTCAAAGCTTATCCTTGCAGCCCCTGGCGGAAGATGGGACCATCCTGTATGAGGCAGAGCTGCTGCATTTTGCTGAGGATCTGAAGAAGTGGAAGGACAGATACGTTGTTATCAAAAATGACTACACAGTGCATTGCTTTGAGACTAAAGAGGTAAATGCTTCTTCCTCTTCCTCCCTTCCGTGCTCTCAAAGAAACCGATACAGAGTGAACTTGCCACTACTGGTGCCATTCTTTCAGCAATACCAGGTGAAATGTCCTTGGCCTTGTGGAGATGATGGCTGGAGGCTTCACAGAGCTGGCTGAGCATACATCCCAGCACCTTGCATTGGCCCTACACATTTGCAAGAATTAGCAAATCCTTTGGACCTTCCTTGGCACGGCACAGAGCGCTCCTTACCTGTGTGTCACTGTAGTACGTCCCTGTGCTTCCACAGTTGGGTTTGAAACAGCAGTTTGTGGGAGGCTTTTGTTTGGCAGCTGCTGTAGTCAAACTAGTCCTTGCTGACAAATCTAACAACAAGGGCTCAGAAGAGAATCCCATCCTTTTCCCCTCCCTTCCATCTCTGTCTCTTCATCTCACAGCTCATAAGTGCTGAGGAGATACATTTAAATGTGTTTTTTACATTTAACCATGTTTCAGATTTGAAGTTTCCAGAGAATGTATCCAAAATTCAGTCTGACAAAACAAGAAATAAAGATTTCCTTTGGGGAATAACCCCGTGCATCAGCTTCCTAAATGAGTTGTGTTTTCCCTGTCCGTAAAACTCACTTTGACTCCCTCTCTCTCTCCATTTTCCAGGCCTACCAGAAAGGAGCCAGCCCAAAATACCATGTTATTCCTGCAGGAGGCAAAGTCCTGACCTCAGAAGAAGATTACAATTTGCTGTCTGATAAACATTTTCCAGATCCTGTTGGTAAGCCCTGCTTGCAGCTCAAGGGCCAGACCCCTGCCTCTGTTCCTGACAGAGAATTTTGGGCAGGCTTTCAGGCCCCACTTTAAAACAGGGACACAGAATATGCATGCAGCCTGTTTTCTGAGTCAAAGCTCAGCTCCAGGGTGGAAGGACACCAAAGATACTATAAACTCCTGTTCAGGAGCTCCATTTTTTTCCCCAGCATCCCGGCACAAAGCCACTGGAAGTAGTGCAGAAGCAGGGCAGGAACCACACCGCCATTGTTCCCAGGCTTTGTTAATATTCCTGGTTTATTTGTTTCCATTTTTAGATGCCAGCTGCCTGTGTTGGCTCAGGGTTGATAAGTCCCACAGAGAGGTCAGGAAGGTTGCTGCTGCTGAATTTGTTGTTTCTGGGATGGGAACCGCTGTGATCCTGTCTGCTCCTGCCCCACTCCAGGAAGATGGAGAAAATTTGGGCTTTAAGGGGGCAGATACCATGTTGCAGAGTCGGATTTGGAAAGTGGGATGGCACATAAGGAAAGGGAAAAGGGCAAAATGTAAACCAGGGTAAGAGTCCTGACTCGTATCACTTGAAGTTCTGACTGTTGGGAGTTGTCCCCTGACACCCCTTTCCCAAGGTGTAGGGTGCTCAATGGGGTGCCATAGGGCAGCAGTGCTTGGAGGTGTCATCTATGTGTCACCTCAGCTCTGCAGGAGTTGGGTATGAGCCACGTGGAGCAGTCCAAGGCTCTCCCTTCACAAAGAGTGTCTCAGTCAGTCTTTTATGGCCCTTCTGTGCCATGCTGAAGACCCTCCGAGAGAACCCACTGTGCACAGGGAGTCGGGGCAGGTGGAGACTCGGGGCAGGGGGAAACTGAAGATGCTTCACCTTCAAGTGAAGTGACAGTTCATAAGGCCATCTTGCAGTTGTGTTTGGACACCCTGGAGACAGGGAAACCTCTGCTGCTCCTACACCACACCTACCCTACAACGGTTTAATGCCATTCGTTTCTATATGGAAGACCATATACTCCTGTATGGTTTCTATAGAGAGCAGAGGTGCTCACTGGCTTATCTGCAGGAAAACCTTTTCCCTAGCAGCCACAATCCAGTGAAATAGCTGCTTTGAAATCTTACCAAAAAATGTGTACGTTTTGGCCACCTTGAATACAAAATGAGGACATCAAGTTGCTACAAGGCTGAGAGGTGGTTGTGCCTGCTGAGTTTGTCCATCCCAGCTGGGCCCCCTGCCCTCTGTGCCCAGTCGCTCGGATCAAGGAGGGGATGAGATTTTCTTTAATGTCTCTTACTTCCCTGCTAGCAAGGGTCTGTTGTCTCTGTCCTAGCAGAGGAAAAGAGCTGAACACCCCCAAGACATCTGCAGCTTTCAAATGGAGATCTGTGTTTTGCCTAGGGTCGACTGAGAAGGAGGTCGCTCAGGCCTTCGTTCAGCTGCCGAGGGAGTTCCCTGTTTACCTGTGGCAGCCCTTCGCCCGGCACAGCTACTACTGCTTCTCGGAGCCAGAAGCTCAGAGGCAGTTCAGCGCCGCGCTGTGTGACTGCGTGAGACACTCAAACCACGGTGAGTGCAGAAGGGGCCTCTTCCTGTACGTCATCCACCTCAGTGAGGATTTAAATGCCTATTATAGTAAAAAATAGCTGTAGAAGAAGGCGAGTCACGTATGAAAGATGCTTGGCTTTCAGTGCCTTGAGGAGGTGCAGTAACGTAGCCCTTCTTGCTTTGCTGGGAGCGATGTTAGGTGGGTTTTGAGCTGTAGCGTAGCGCACTTGGGTAGAAAACATGGGGTGGCTTGGAAGATGGAGATTCCCCTCTCTGTCAGCTCATCTAAATCCAGTGTCACAATGTAAAATCCTACGTGATGGACTACATACATGGCGTGGCAAACTCTCACCTGCATTTGCAAGCTTGTCACACCCAGCCTTGGTGTCTGCACAGCTCGTTACGTCTCCTCACTCCCTTCTCCAGTGGCAAAATGCAGCCGCTTCCATTTTTTTTTCCTCCTATATGTGATTCACAGAAGCACTCTGACCAACGCCGATTGGCTCGGTCCTGGTCAGCTGCCCCTTTGGCTTTGAATTGCTCGCTGTTTACACTTTGGGGCCACAGAGAATTCCAGCAGCTCCTCACAGCAGCCATTTTCTGCAGCCCCTGGTCTCTCCCAGCACCCAGCTACGCAAAACTGCGACAGTGTCATAGGTGGAGTAGGCCGGGTTTGCACTGTGCAGAGGGAACATGATCTCGTGGTAATGCTGTATGTATGTCACCAGTGGGCAGACCTTTGATGTCCTCTGGGCATGTTTAGATGGCAGCTTGAGGCCCCAGCTGTGGGTGAGCCTTAAAGGAGGGACACAAATGGTGTGAGAGACACACTACTGGTTGCTCGCACCAGAAGAAATGTTAAGTCTCACTTTCTGAGCGTGTTAGACCAGAAAACAAAAAAACCAAGCTTGTGACTTGCTAGGATTATAAAACAGATCTTCCTCCTGTGAAACTGGAAGACCATTTGTGAGTTGTGTTCTGTAGAAAAAGATGCTTTGCTGGTTTTCAGGTGACTTTCCTGTTTTTCCGTCAAACTGACTTGTTTCCCCCACTGGTCTCCAGGCTCTTCCATGCCTTTAGCATCATGTGTGAGCCCTTTCTGGTCCTGCTGTCCTTGGTGAGAGATGGGAGGGAGCACTTGGGAACTTCTCCAGCAATCTCAGCTACTAGTGCCTGAAGCTTGTGCTTCTGGATAAACGAATTGAGAGCTTGGTCTGTGGACAGTCACTTTTCCTCACAGAAGTGGCTCCCAATGAGTTTTTTTAGCTGTTGCTTCTTTCTCCTGGCCATCAGCTTCACCTCATTGCCCTCAGCCAGCTGCGTCACACTATTCTCCCTAGATCCTTCTCAACTGCCAGATCCTTTTCCTTGTCTCCACTGCCAGAGGCCTTCCTGATCTTTTTTAGGACACCATTCCTGTGATGAAAATACACATTACTGTATTTCTGGGCAGCTTCCTAAGACATGCAGTTACTCATCTGGTGCTCAGTGGTACTTGGTGCCTACATCACAGGACACGCAGGACTCTGGGCACCAGTGGCAGCCAGGGGTATCCATTCCCCTGACTGTCAGTGATCCCCCTCTCCAGCTTGTTTGCCAGCCATGCTGAAGGTGGTGAGATGCCGTGCACCCTTCTAGCCTTGTACAAACCATGAGGAAACAACTCCCATGCAAATCTGGGTAGATGTGGAGAGGCTGAGCGCTGAAACACCCTGGTAAGAAAATATCCAGTCACAGGGGCTGTAGAGTCCTATTTCATGGCTAGACTGACATAGGTTGGAGGCCTTCACTTGGCACTTCCAAACAGCTTGAGTCCCAATAAATTCTCCCTGTATAGCTGCCAGAGGAACCTGAATTCCCACAGCGTGCCCAAGGGCAAAGTTTTGATTCTGGTTAGCCTGGTTTTAGCTCCGATGGTCATATGGTATGAAAGTGCCTCAGACTTTGTAAAGCTACCCCTTTGCTCCTCACCAGGGCTTGGTGAGGAGAGGGGACACAATCAAGTTTTCCTTACACTTGTTTGTCCTCCATGACCTGAAGCCTGTTCATTTGGTTTGGGTTTTTCATTTCTCTCTTCTGGAGCAAGTGCAACAGGCTTGACAAAGCTTTTGGCAGCTTGTTTTTTCTTAAAGTTCAGCACATCACTCTAGGGGCCAATTCTGAATTGGCAGAAGCTGGGACTAGATGATCTAATAGGTCTTTTCCATCTCCAGTGTCTGTACGTCTGTGTTTGATTATATTTCATATGGCTCAGCTATTGCTCATGTGCACATCTGTTCCAGGATTTTTCTCTCTCAGCTTTTACTGAGGTCAGATTTTGTCTGACAGAAGATGCTCAGTGGCACTGCCCTATGAAGAGAGGCTGAGGGAGCTGGGCTTGTCCAGCCTGGAGAAGAGAAGGCTGTGGGGGGACCTCATTGCAGCCTGCCAGTCCCTGAAGGGAGCAGGGAAACAGGGGGGGAATCAGCTTGTTCAAAGGGCAGAGACTGGCAGGACAAGGGGGATGGAGTGAAGCTGAAAGAAGGAAGGCAGTGTTAGATGAGATCTTAGGGGGACGTTCTTTCTAGAGAGAGTGGTGAGGGGCTGGAAGGGGCTTCCCAGAGAGGGGGTGGGTGCCCCATCCCTGGGGATGTTCAAGGCCAGGTTGTCTGGAGCCCTGGTCAACCTTGTGTAGACCCAGACCTGGAGGTTGGTGTCCCTGCCTGTGGCAGGGGATTGGAACTCTTTGATCCTTGGGGTCCCTTCCAACCCAGACCAGTCTGTGATTCTGTGACATTGGAGTGTCTTCTCCAAGGCTCATCCTTTCTGTCACATTATTTCTGCTCAGCAGACCCATCAGTAGATAAGGACAGTCTGAGCTAAGACATCAGGGAAAAATGAGTGGGTTTTCACAGCTTGGAAAAGGGTGCTCCTATTTTCTGTATTTTTGGGAGTTACACCCTCTCCTAGAACGTGCTGGGAATGGAAACGCAATGACTGGTGAGCACCCCAGAAACCTTCGCAGTGATCATCTTCAGGGGTTTGTTTCCAAGAGCTTCATATTGAGTTCTATTCACTCTCACATGGCTGAAAGATGCCACTTCATTATGTCTATTCATGAATGCTTTTATAAAGGCACCTTTGCAAACAAAGCTGCCTGCAAAAACCAGGTGCCCAAACAGTCTGACCCAGTGAGAGGCGTGTGCGGCAATACCTCCTGTGATATGGCTCCTGGTGTAAAAATTGGCTGTGTGGTCATTAATTAAAAGAGAAAATTGAGAGGAGAGAAGGAAGGTGGAAAATCCTTTGAGTTCGACTGTGGAATATAAGTTAGTGGGGTAAGGAGCCAAGGCAGCGCTCCCCCCACCTCTTCCAAAAAGTGCAGTTAACTTTTGCCAGGGCAGATTTGGCAAGGGCAGGAGAAAAACAGATGTAATGTCTGATCAGAAGTTGCCTTTCTGTGTTTTCTATAATCTGCCACTTCTGGAAGGGAATGCATCGCACTGGGCTTTAGCCCAAAACTTGGGAGGAGTTTTCCATTAGAGTCTGTTTTCTCCCAGGAAGCAGAGTGAAGTGCTGTCTCTCGCCGCACGAAAAGCTGGAGTGAATCAGCCTGTGGTCTTTCAATGGGCAACGCCTTGGCATTCAGCTATTTTCCTCTCTTTAGCATCCCTCTGTTCTAAAGAACTTGTCCAGCCTGTGTTTCTGGGTTTTCTGGTCAGAACTCACTCAGGATCAGGAGGATGACTACAAAAGCAGCAATCACTGCTTGCAGTTACAGAATCACAGAATTTGTTGGGGTTGGAAGGGAGCTCCAGAGATCATCGAGTCCAACCCCCTGCCAAAGCAGGATCCCTAGGACACGTCACACAAGAAGGCGTCCAGACAGGGCTGGAATATCTCCAGAGAAGGAGACTCCACACCCCCCTGGGCAGCCTGTCCCAGGGCTACCTCACCCTCACCAGGAAGAAGTTGGTGCAGAACTTCCTGTGGTCCAACTTGAGGCCATCGCCCCTTGTCCTGTCCCCACAGACACTGAGAAGAGGCTGGCCATTTCCCCCTGTGTCCCACCCTTCAGCTATTGAGAAACACTGATCAGATCCCCTCTCAGGCTTCTTTTCTGCAGGCTGAACAGCCCCAGGTCACTCATCCTGTCCTTGTACGGGAGATACTCCAGGCCCTTAATCATCTTCATACATTTTGATGTATCCACTGTGGGTTCTCCTCCCCTTTCCCCAATTTTCCTATTGTGTTTGCCCACCCTTTGTCCTAATTGATGAGGGTTTGCAGTGATTTCCTTTGTTAGGATATGTAGCAGTTTTGTACTTCCCTTGAGTACAGTTCAGATGAAGCGTATTTAAACCCTTTAAAAGGAGCCTAAACGAATCCAGACCTAACCAGTCCTGGCTTTAAAAATATTTCAGCACAACCAGCCCCAACTGCTGAGTTGGTGTGAATTGCCCCAACTCTGGAAGCTGACTGACAGATTAATCCGTGTACAGTTCATCTGAATTCCATGAGTCACCTGGGCAACTCCCGCTTTGCCCTTTGCAAGTTGGCTTTCCTGATGCCTCCGGATTAAAGTGGATTGGAGAGGAACAAGTGAGGGATAACAGAGATAAAAGGGGAAGGTGTGGGTCAGTCCAGTGCACTTGCCCAGCCAAGCCCCACCCCTGATCCCCATGGTGTGTGCTGTCTTGGTACTAACCTCCCCTTGTAACTCTTTGCCAGGGGAAGGGTGCTTTCTGTTCTGTGTTGGGGTCTAAGTGCCAGCAAGTAGAGAAGGAGCCACAGGGTTCTGGGGGCTCCACGGAGTCCCATGGGCTCCATGGGGCCCTTGAGGTGTCAGCACCTGGAGAGATGTGTGTGATTGGTCCCAGTGCCAGCAATGAAGGAAGCGCAGAGCTCAGGGCTCCTTGTCTGGTGAGGCCAGAGAGCTCTCCTGACAAGCTTCCACCTGCCCTGCGTGTATGTGGGCTGTGCTCAGTAGCAAACTTCAAGCTGGACTATCTGGCAAGTAGGAGAGGAGTTGTGGGAGCCAGCAGCCAGAGACACCACAGGACCAGGACCAGTACTGGAGGGACCATAGGTCCGAGCCAGCTATGGAAGAGACAGGGTGGGTCTGAGAGCTACTGCTGGATGGAACGTAGGTCTGGTCCTGCTGCCAGTGGGGCATGTGGGGAAGGATGGAGTGAGAGCATTGGCTGTTGGGCTGTTCTAACATCATCCATTCTTACAGTGGATTCCCTTTCCTGGCTGAGTTGGAGTCAGATACCTTGCACAATGGCCTTTCGTCACCCTAGGTGTGACCCTTCTGCGAAGGATAACAACTGTCTGACTGTGCTCCTGGGAGATAATTACAGCACATTTGCAAACTTACTTACAGAGGGGCTACTATCTCATCTTGGCCCTTATCTCAGAAGCTCCATCAGGCAGCTTCCTTCCCTCCAAACTGTCCATTCTTTACCAAGAGCTTTGCAGTTAGAGACACCCGGCAGGCTGAATTACAGAACATGGTGTGTGCAGCCCTGAAAGGCCCACTTCACTTCTCAGGGAATTTATTACCAACAGGTAGGATAGGAAACACTATAATGGGCCAGTCTGCTGGTCTCAGAGCTTTTGGGCATTGATAAGTGAACATGTTAAATGAAAAGGGTTTGTGCGTTGTCTAAATGACATAGAGAAAGGCAGCACTGAGGGGAGGTCTTGAGATCACAGAATGCTAGAATCACAGAAATCACCAGGTTGGAAAAGACCTTTATAATCATCGAGTCCAACTGTTCCTGTCCTATGCTAAACCATATCCCTGAGCACCTCATCTACCTGTCTGTTAAACACACCCAAGGGCAGGTACTCAACTCGCTCCCTGGGCAGCCTGTTCCAGTGCCCGATAAGCCTTTTGGGGAAGAACTTTTCCCTAACACCTGTTCTGACCCTGCCCTGATACAGCTTCAGCCCATTCCCTCTCGTCCTGTCACTTGTGACCTGGCTGAAGAGACCATTGCCCACCTCTCCACACCCTCCTGTCAGGTCAGTGTAGGCAGTGATAAGGTCTCCCCTCAGCCTCCTCTTCTCCAGGCTGAACACCCCCAGCTCCCTCAGCTGCTCCTCAGAAGGTTTGCTCTCCAGCCCCTTCCCCAGCCTGGTTACCCTTCTCTGGACACGCTCCAGGACCTTGATGTCCTTCTTGTAGTGAGGGGCCCAGAACTGGACCCAGCACTTGACGTGTGGCCTCACCAATGCCAAGTCCAGGGGCACAATCCCTGCCCTGGCCCAGCTGTGTCTGACACAAGCCAGGATGCCATTGGCCTTCTTGGCCACCCGGACACACTGCTGGCTCATGGTCAGTCAGCAGTCACCCAACACCCCCAGGTCCTTCTCTGACTGACAGCTCTCCAGCCAGTCTCCCCCAAGCCTGTAGCACGGCATGGAGTAAATAGACACCTAAAGCAGGTCTAGCCAAAGGATGTTCTTTGCAGCAGAACAATTGCCAACACGTGCAGAGGAGTCAAGTAAAATACAGTGGTGTAGAGAATACTGACCTAGCAATGGCTCTTGATAAAGATAACCCTACATACAGAGAGGAACATGCAGTTCTCTGGCTACAGGGCACCACGGATTTTCATCCTTCATTTCACTTTGCCGTTCCTTAACGCTGTAGGGCACTTGCTGCCTTTCCCCAGGGCCATTGTGTGGCCTTTGCTGGCTCAGTAAACCTCAAAAAGAAATGTTTCAGGTGCCAAATGTGCTGAGACCAAAGCCAGCCCGAGGGTTACTGGAGAACTCTTTCTGAGCTGGTCTTACAGTGCGCTGAACGTGGCCTTACTGGCTTTAGTAAGAAATGAGTCATGCTGACCACATTAGGATTTCTTACATCTAATGATCCTACTTTCATTCAGTTCCTACAATGTATTACTATATTTCTGTTTTCATTTCTGAGGATTCATCACTAATTCAGGAGAATAACAGCATGTGCCAAAAATACACATCCAAATACCGCTTTCATATCAACTTCCTGACAGAAAGAGCATCAAGGAGGAGAATTTTCAGCCCGTAACATTATCTTTTAACTTCCCCCTCCTCCCTCTCCAGTTTTGCGTCAGTTAAAGGGTTTTATTAGGTTGATGGTGAGGAGCTGCTGAGGGAGCCTGTTCTTCTGGAGCATCTGTGGAGGTCAGACCTCTGTCAATGTGGGGTTTACGTAACATGGACTTTTAAGAACTTCCCAGGTTTATAGAGTAGCTGTGCTTGAGTTGAAACCTGGAAGGAAATGGCTCCTTTTTTTCCTCCAAGTTCGTAAACCGCTGCTCACAGTTTAGGTGGGGGCTGTAGCATGCAATTCACTGGTTTGCCTTTTTCTCCATGATCCCTCCACTTTCACCCGCAGCTTGGGCATAACTCAGGTTCCCTTTCCATCCCTATTTTCCTAGTGAAACAGTGAGAACCACACACCTCAAATTTTGGGGGAATTTACTGCTGAAATGGCCACCTAACCCCTGATGGGGAAGCGCTGCCTGGACAGCACCAATGAGGGGAAAGCTCAAAATATTCATGGCACTCTAATTATTTCCTATTCCCTGGTTTTTAATCCCTTATGTTTCTATGCCCTGAAACAGAAGTTTCTTCTGAATTCTTATT
Source organism: Laterallus jamaicensis coturniculus (assembly GCA_022605575.1). Lineage (NCBI taxonomy): Eukaryota > Metazoa > Chordata > Aves > Gruiformes > Rallidae > Laterallus > Laterallus jamaicensis. The sequence continues at coordinate 11,669,719 of JAKCOX010000007.1, forward strand.
TAACTATTTTAGCTATTTTGGGTTTAGATGAGATATTAGGAGGAAGTTCTTTCCAGAGAGAGTGGGGAGGGGCTGGAACAGGCTGCCCTGAGAGGGGGTGGGTGCCCCATCCCTGGGGGTGTTGTAGGCCAGGTTGGATGGAGCCCTGGGCAGCCTTGTGTAGATCCAGGCCTGGAGGTCGGTGGCCCTGCCTGTGACAGGGTGATGGAGCTCTGTGATTCTTGGGGTGCCTTCCAACCCAGACCAATATGTGATTCTGTGATTCTATGATTCTATTTTGTTATTTTAGGAGGTCTTATTTCCTATAGGAAGTTACCAGTTGCCGTGTTTCACTTGGTATCTGTTGTTAAAAGTGAAGCAGCCCGACAGCTTGGTGCTGGGATAGAGGGAAGTCTGCGCCTTGAGAAGGAAAGTACAACTAGCTAATTCTAGGAGACACAGAGTTTCACTTCGTGATTTTAATGCCATTCATCTGGTTTGATTTCACATCCTTATCTTGATGATTGCCCTTACGACAGAGGAAGCTGGGGACTTTCAGAGCCCCATCACGTCATCTCCAGTTTCACCATAAATAATAAAGAATATTAGAGAAATACATATATATTGAAGAAGTACAGTGAAGAAATACGTTCAGCAGGAGAAAAGTACCAGACGTACCTCTGAGCTCACGCAGGGTGTTCTGGCTCAGTTCAGCCATGTCAAACAGCTAGGACAGCTTCAGGTATTTTTTTCTCAATCTCTGGCTTTTAGGGCTGCTGTTTGCTGCCCCCACATTTCCTGTTTCTACCCTATGTTCAGCAGGCAGGTGTTGAATCACAGAATCATAGAATGACTAGCTTGGAAAAGATCTTTGAGTCCAACTGTTGCTGTCCTATGCTAAACCATATCCCTGAGCACCTCATCTACCCACCTACTCATTATTTCCAGCTTTCCTATGTTACACACATATAGTACTGGTAGGGCTTACCAACTCTTGGGCTGTAATTCAGAATAATTACTGATAAAGGTTGAGGAGATGGCATTCAGTACTTAAGCTGGAGGATATATATCTCCCTATGCAAAGCAGCTGTCGTTTGTCCAAAAAGGACATTGGAAAGATTTCTTGAGTCTTCATGTTGCAAAGGGGGTGGCATTTCTTCTCTAGAGAGGGCAGCCAAAGAGGAGGATTTTCTTCTTGCCTTTTTCAGACGATGTGCTGAAGGACCAAAGTAGAATTGAGGAGGAAATAGCTTTTTTTGGACCTTAAAGAGAAACGTCCTTCTGCACTTGGTTGGGAGGAGGGATCTTCTGAAATCTTGCGTGATGATTTGGGCTGGGAAAAGATGGGACTGGAAATGGAGTATTGTGCTCTTTGCCTGCCTGCCTCAGACATGGCTCCTCTTCCTGCTCCTCCTGTGCTGTGATGGCATCATTTCATGGTTAGTAGGATCAGCTCTCCTGTCACCCACACAGCGAGGCTGAGACCCGGCAGGTGTCATTGTCCAAGTGGGCTCTTCAAACCTGATGCATAAACTTCCACAGGAATATTAATGCTGTCGTAACACTTTGCTATGAGTATCCTTGATGAGGCTTGTGGGGCTCTCCAAAACTCAGGAGACTTCTCAGGGCACAACTTAGAAGCGTTTTGTATAATTTAGAACATTTTCCTTAAGGTAAAGATGCTTTGTCCTCTTCCTGGGCTGTCAGTTCTTTGAGGTGGTGTGGCTTTTGCTCTTCCAGGAAGCACACTTGCCTGGACTCAAGCTAGGATTCTCGGTCTGTAGGAGTGTCAGTCATTCTGAAACGCCGAGGTGATTAATGCGCTCAAATCCTAATCACAATTACCAGCTTCCTGCCTCTCTCACCTCCACGCTTTGGGCTGAGGCTCCTTTTCTTCCACGTTACCAAGTGTGGGATGGTGCAGAAGAGCTCTGTGCCCACCACCTCAGCCTATTTTCGGAGCTGTGAAGATGCTCATTAGTGTGGGTATGGGGTTATATTTGAGTTCCACCATCAAACTTCAGCAGCAGCAAAATTCTCACCTGCACCATGAATACAGTAGCTGGTTTGGAAGATGCTTGGATGTTGTTGGTGAGCAGTGTCATGATCCTTTGTGTGTGTTAAGGCAGTGCCCTCATGTTTTAGACACTGAAATGTGAAGCTGTTGATACTCACTGTGAGAGGTGCCTTGTAATCTGTCTGGTGGTGCTTTGAACAGCTCTAATACAGGCACCGTGCGCTGCAGAGCAAGTAGCTAAACCTGCTGAATGTTGCTTTGATGGTCTCCAGGGGAACTCGTGCTGCAAAACTTGTTTTGCTATAAATACAGCGCATTATTGCAGGGTTGTATCCTGTCTGGAAGTGACCTCATCTAGCTTCTGTTAGTGGTTAGCAGTTTTAGACCACATGATCTATGAGCAGTATGACAGTACGTAGCTCTCAGGAGAACATCAGAGCTGTGAGGTTGGTTCCTCCAAGACCACATTGTATTTTGCATTGCATGCATTAGAATCAGAGAAACATAGAATTGTCTTGGTTGGAAGGGAACTTTTAGATCATCAAGTCCAACCATCACCCTGACCTGCCAACAACCACCACTAAGCCATGGCCCTCAGCACCACATCTAGCTGTTTTTTAAAGCCCTCCAAGGATGGAGACTCCACCACTTCCCTGGGCAGTCTGTTCCAGTGCCTGACAACCCTCTCTGTGAAGAAGTTTTTCCTAATATCCAATCTACACCTCTGGCACAACTTGACAGCATTTCCTTTTGTTCTGTCACTTGTCAGTAGGGAGAAATGGTCACCCCCCGCCTCTCCACACCCTCCTATCAGGTAGTTGTACAGACTGATCAGGTCTCCCCTCAAGCTCCTCTTCTCCAGACTGGACACCCCCTTTTCCCTCAGCTGCTCCTCGTAACATCAGTTCTCCAGTCCCCTCCCAGCCTGGTTGCCCTTCTCTGGACATGCTCCAGCACCTCAACTTCCTTTCTGTAGTGAGGGGCCTAAACCTGAACGCAGCAGCCAAGGTGGGGCCTTACCAATGCTGAGGACAGGGGACAATGACTTCCCTAGTCCTACTCACCAGACCATTCCTGATACCAGCCAGGATGCTGTTTCTTGTCTACCTGGGCACACTGCTGGCTCATGGTCAACCAGGTGTCACCCAACACACCCAGGTCCTTCTCTGCCAGGCAGCTTTCCTGCCCCCTGCCCAAGCCTGTAGCACTGCAGACTTCGCTTTGTCCTCAGTTTGGATACTAATATGAGAGGAGCCCACTTTGTGAAAGTCAGCAGTGTGTCATTTTAGCCGAGGATCATTTCTAGAGGTGCTGTAGCTGTGTTACAAGCCCTGGACAGGAGGTCCTTTCTGAGGTGCAGTTCCCTAGCTCTCCTCATCTCCCCAGGTTCACAGAATCACTAGGTTGGAAAAGACCAGTGTCCAGATGGATTCCCTTCCCTTTTCCTACCTGCGGTCTCCTTTGAGTTGGGACTATTTGCTTATTTGTTGGGGATGGAAATTTTCAGGACCTCATTATCCAGAGTTGATGGCCGTGGCCTTTCTAAGTAATTTTCTCTAATATCTTGCAAGGAACAGCTCCTAGAATGTGATGGGAACTCGGGGTTTTGGTTTTGGCCTTCTTGACAACATGATGATTGTATTGTATTGCTCTCAGTCATCTCCCCAGGTCCTATCCACTGTCCTCTGTGATGCAATGCTCGTACACCTCACATGAGAAAGTTGCTCAGCATTAAACACAAACTATTTGAGCCCCAGTCCCCACCCATGGCAAAGAATTCCCAGGCAGGTGTTACTTGAAATCCGGGAACAAATGCTACTGCTAGAAACCTGGGCTGCAGAGATCACAGTTAGAAAGGGGAATCCTTCATTGTCATGTTAATTTAGTATTTGATGGGCATCCCCTAATTGTGGTGTGGGAGGTTGGCAGAATGATTCCTCAACTGCAGGAACATCTCTAACTCCCTGATGTTGTTCTCCAGCTGCCTTCATCACAAATCCTTCAGCACTGTCAGTGTGAAAGAGCTTCCTGTGAAGTGCCAGTGCAGGAGATAGGAACCTCCTGTGTGTTTAAGTGGTTCAGGGACCACACTTCCTGAGGATCAAAGAATCATAGCATCATCGAATGGGTTGAGTGAGAGGAGACCGTCAAAGTACAGCTAGTCCCACCCCACTGCAGTGAGCAGGGTCATCTTCACTAGATCAGCTTGCTCAGAGCTCCATCAAACCTGACCTTGAATGTCTCCAGAGATGGGGCCTCCACCATCTCTCTGGGTACCCTGTGCCAGTGTCTCACCACTCTCAGAGTGAAGAACTTCTTCCTAAGGTCTCATCTAACCGTGCCCTGCTCTAGTTTAAACCCATCACCCCTCATCCTGTCACTCCATGCCCTTACAAACAGCCCTTTCCAGCTTTCCTGTAGGTTACTTCTCTTTAAGTGGCCTCCCTCTAGTTCAGGCTTGTGTATTTTCTTTCCTGTTTCACAAGAACTACAATTAAAACAGAAAATCCATGAGAATTTCTGGGTTTCGTTGAAGAGCTGCTTACTAAGGAGAGAAAAAACAACAATCAAAATATATTTTAAAGAAAAAGATGCTGAGGTGAAAGGGGGATCACTTAGAAGGATAATAAAATTTGGAACAATGTAATCAGCTTTTCTAGCATGAAATCCATTCCACTGGGGGTAGTGGTGTCCAGTGGAAATACTAAGTGGTGGGAGTACCGTCTTTTGAGATGCTGAGACAGACATTTCAAATTCCATAAATTTTGTGGCTTTATCCAGCTTCTACTATCCATTTGTAGTATCACAATAAAGAAGGCTCTTCACTGATACTTGTACAGAGATTTTTCTCATCCCAGCAAGAAATTGCCCCAAGCTAGATGTCAGGGCACTGCCTTCACCTGAGCCAGCTTTCCACCAAGTAGATGAGGAAGCAAGGAAATATTTCCCTGAGATGGCATGAAATTAAATATGATTTCTACTCAATGTATCACATGCCAAAAATTATAGTGAGTGACAGATATTCTTCCCATCAGTGAGGGGCCACCCAGCTGGACTGCCCGGCTGATTGATACCAATACCTACAGGAAGAATTTGGGGACCGTGGGGAGAGTAACAGTCACTGAATGCTGAATCCCTCACCAGCTCTCCAGCTCAGGAACGTCTGTATCCAGCATTGGTGAGGCCGCACTTCGAGTGCTGGGTTCAGTCTGGGCCCCTCACTACAAGAAGGACATCGAGGTCCTGAAGTGTGTCCAGAGAAGGGCAACCAGGCTGGGGAAGAGGCTGGAGAGCAAACCTTATGAGGAGTGGCTGAGGGAGCTGGGGGTGTTCAGCCTGGAGGAGAGGAGGCTGAGGGGAGACCTTATCACTGCCTACAGTGACCTGACAGGAGGGTGCAGAGAGGTGGGTGATGGTCTCTTGAGCCAGGTGACAGGTGACAGGACGAGGGGGAATGGGCTGAAGCTGCACCAGGGCAGGATCAGATCAGATGTGAGGGAAAAGTTCTTCCCCAAAAGGCTTATTGGGCACTGGAACAGGCTTCCCAGGGAGCGGGTTGAGTCCCCACCCCTGGGTGTGTTTAACAGACACATGTAGATGAGGTGCTCAGGGATATGGTTTTGCATAGGACAGGAATGGTTGGACTCAATGATCTTAAAGGTCTTTTCCAATCTTATGATTCTGTGATTATTTTTCTGTGATTCTGGAGATGTTATTCTGGAGATGTGAGTGCTGCAGGAAAAAGATGAAGCCGTGGTGGATAACTTCCGAGTTTTGGGAGTCAGATGATGGGCGTTATGTCAGAATCAGCATTTCTTTAATAAAACCCGTGCTCCCTGAGCTCAGGCTTCTGGATTCTGCTTTAACACTTGTTCATCTATGTCTCTGGGCCTCAGCCTTTTGTGAAATGTCAGCCAAAAAGCTTAGCTTGCTCGTGATGATTTGGTAGGTTTGGCAAGCACTGTGTCCTCAGTTGATACACCCCTTTGCTTTTTGTAACAGCAAAGTAATAAATGAATTGTAATAAAAACCTGTGCATGAGGAGGAGGTTTACTGGGTTGCAATAGGGGCACTCAGTTCGTCCTGAAGAATGACATAGTCTGTTTTTACACATCATAAACCATCCTGAGTTATGGGTCCTTGGCTCTCCAAACACTTCTAATGCAGTAATGCTGCTGCGGTGTCCAAAAAACTGGTGCACTCCCCATTGGCAGAGGCACTGAAGAGAACTGGGAACTGCTGGTGGCTGGGTACAGCAAAGCCACCCCCTGTGCCCTGGGAGGTGGAAGGTTCTGGCTGCCTGGGTATCACATCTGACTGAAGACCCGGGGGGCTGGAGGGACATACCCGTGCTCTTCCTAAACACAGACTTTACAGAAACGAGCTGTTCTGCTCCTGACAGGAAGGCCTCGCTCGCTGCCTTTGTCTTTTATAAGTGGATAAAGGACATGCCACGTGTCTTCAGACACTAGTTGACACTCCTGTGGTGTGGTGACCACCTCAGCTTCCCCTTTCTTGCAATGATGGGTTTGAATAGCTTCATTCATGACAGCTATCAGTTGGAGGGGCGCCTAGTTTAAACTGGGTATTGAAATACCCGCTTTTTAACAGCTAGCTTGCCAGGTTAGGACCTGCAATGTTAGAGAGGCATCTGTCTTTGACTGTAATTAAGAAAAAAACAGCGTCTTAATTGATTAAACATCAGCTGGTTTTGAGCTTTCTGCTGCAGGATACAGCAGGAGCCCCCCCGCAGCAGGCAGCAGTGTTTGCAGGTGCAAGGTTTGAACTGGAGTGTTGGAGTACAGATTCTGTGCTATCTGGATTTGCTGACACCCCACAATTTTAGCTAGAGGCAGGAAGGGCTGCAGCACTCCTCCTCCCTGGCAATGAGGCTTGTGTGTAGAAGTTTTTTGCACAGTGGTCTTCAGTCCTTTGACTGATGTGAGACCGGTTGATGTATGGCTACAGACAAGGCTGAACTCACCAGGGCAGTTAATTTCCACTGCTGCCTTCAGACACACATGCAAGAAGTGTTGGTGAGCCAGAAAAAATGCTGAGGTTGCCTTTCCCAAGGGGCTTCGAAATAATGTGACGGCACCACATCCATCTCCAAACATCCACATCCATCTCCAAACAAAGGTGCAGCTGTCCTGGATGGAGGGGAGAGAACGTAGGAAGTGAAGATTTCCTTGTTCCTTGTCCATAGGTGGAGATGTGACAGAAGAGGAGCTCACAGCCTGGAGCACCTTGTTAGGAGACTGCAAGTCACACAGCAACCAAACCCTTGGGTACAGATGAAATTAGGACGGGGAGCCTCTAAGTTAACATTTCTTGAGGTTCAGTGGGTGTCAGGTGGCCTGATTCTCTGCGCATTACTTTGATGACTTAAGCTTTGAGGTTTTATTTATTTGAAAGGGATTTAAGCTGTTTGGATGCTGCAAGGAAGGTTGATCCTACAAACAACGCTCTGCAGGACCGGACACTCAGCTGTGCCTCTGAAAGACGTGCACATGGCAGGAGATTTCTGAAGTCGTGGAGCTCCCAGATGTCCTTCTGGCTTTTAAAAAGGAGCTTTATTGCCATTTCTCCGTTACCTTTGTAAATGGAATCCAGGGTTAGCAATAGCAGTATCTTCTCTAGTACTAAAATTAGGCTCCACACTTGGATATGTAAAGTCTCAGGGTGGGTTTTATTATTTTAAAATGAAACAGGGCAAAACCAAAGATGATTTTGGTTTGCTCTCCACAAATAAGCCGATGTTGTATTCATTAGTGGCTGGAGAAGTTGCTCAGGTAATCTTCCAAGTGGAGACCAGCCTGGATTAAGCATATAGCATCAGTCTGGGTACCGGTAAAGCCTCACCAGCCTTTTGCAGGGGACATCCAGTAAACTTTATGGCTTTGCATGGGAGTTGGCTAAGGAGGAGCTACAAACACCACTGCCCTAAGCTCTCCTACCACGCTCCACCATCTGCAGACAGCGGGGGCAGCTGCATTGCTCATGGTAGGTGCCAGCCAGGTTTGCTGGAGTGGCAGCCCCTGCCAGGGTGTTGAGGAAAGGGAAGCACACATCGTCCTTTCTGCTGATGGATGAACAATTGCTCCTGACACAGCTGGGCTTTGCCACCTGCCCTGTCTGCAGCTGCAGCACCCACTTCCATCTCTCATGCACCATCCTCCCTCTCGCACGCAAGCGGGGCTACCCCAACAGCTTGTCTATTGTTTCCCTTGCTTTGCCATGGCTCAACATAGCTGGCTGCCAAGCCAGCCACCCTCCTTGAGCGTTTTCATAAACTGCTACATCTGATTTACAAGAAGCCCTGGCTCTCTCCTGCTGAAATCCTGGAAGACGTGCACCACGGCTCCTTTCAGCTTGGGTACAATTCCCTTTTCTTGAGGCACATCCCATGAATGTGCCTCTGTCTTGTGTGCCCTGCCAGCAGCTTCTGTGCAGCCCAGTGCAGGATGGATGTGGCTGGTCGGTGCCTTATCACTGATGCAATCTGTTCCTCCTATGGAAAGTGAGCATGTAATGGCCTAAATGAAGCTGCTGTAGCAGCCCCCAAGGATAAAGCTTCCTTTCTACTCTGAGCTGGTTTTGTGCTGAGGCTGCCATAATTGTGTTTCTCTCCCATGTTTACAGACATAGGAAAGAATGAGTGACTAGGCTTGTATGGCACTTCCAGCTTGATATTTTTCCCACGAACTAGTCCAATGAATCGCTTTTGGATTTTTAGCACCTTCTTCCCACTTATCTCCAGAGTTGGAGACAGTCGGAATGGAGAGAAAATATTCATCTGAGCATGCAGTTTATAAACTCGGTGATTTTAGAAGGGAGACTCTTGACAGCACTGGCACATCATCATCTCAGCAGGTCCAAAATCCAGCCCTTTGGCTGGTCCCTTTTGGGTAGGAGGGAGCACAGCTGTGAGGAAGGAAAACATATGAGTCATGATCAGAGAGCTGTGGGAGCTGCAGTTCTCTCCCAGCCAAGCCCAGCCCTCTTCTCGTCAAAATAGTCAGTTTAATTTTGGGAGGACAAAAGCCTTCAGATGGAACATGCCACTAACATCTCAGGGAGAACTCTTATGTTTGTCTTAAAGGTGCCATCAGAGGACGTTCTTCTCTTGGCACTGACTAGCCTGACTTGCAACTCTTTTACTTGGTATTTTAGCATCCTGTTGTGACTTGCTGTTGAACCACAGCGGTGGCAGTGCAGGAATGGGTGGGATTTTACCCAGCTTTTCTCACGTTTGATCATTCTGTGAGCTTGAAGAAATTGATCTTTCTGGACCTCCAAATGCCTGTGGAACAGGGACAGTGTCTACAGAGTGGCACCGCCAGAGTGTTTCCTGTGTCCCAGTGTGTGTAATGTACCTTCCTGAAGCAAGAGGGGAGACTCTGCAAGGACAAATTCTGGGGTTTGGGCTCTTGGCAGATACAACAACTCGTTGCCCTCACATAATTAAAATCCCTGAAAGCTCGTTGCCCTCACATAGTTACAATCCCTACAGTGCTGTGTTCAGGCGGTAGCTAGGGGGAAATGGGGATGAAAGTAACAGTGGGCTTCTGTAGCTCTCCTTTTTGTGCAGAGCACACAGAGGAGACATTTCAGGCATTGCTGCAGTGTTAATCTTTCGTGTTTCCCTTCATCTAATCCCTGTGTTGCCCTTGATGTATACACATGCCCCTCACAAAGCTTCTCTCTTCAGAAGTTTCATGAAGGACTTGAAAGAAGGGTCTGGCTTGACATTCAGGGCTTGAGACTTTGCTCTCCGGTGCTTCGTGTAACAAGTGTTTGTAGGCACCAGCATCTTAACCTGTGCAAGGATTGCCATTCTTCTTCCCTCCTTTTTACCTCGTGTGCACAACAGGGCTTCAGCTGATCAAGGCTGCAAGAAAAGCACCTTAAAGAAGGGACAATAAACCACCGTGGCTTTATTTTTCCCTTAAGATCATAATCACACAGAATCACAGAATCATAGGGGCTGGAAGGGAACTCCAGAGATCACCAAGTCCAACCCCCTGCCAAAGCAGGGTCCCTAGGACACGTCGCACAGGAAGGTGTCCAGATGGGTCTGGAATATCTCCAGACAAGGAGACTCCACACCCCCTGGGCAGCCTGTCCCAGGGCTCCCTCACCCTCACCAGGAAGAAGTTCTTCCCATATTGGTGCAGAACTTCCTGTGCTCCAACTTGAGGCCATCGCCCCTTGTCCTGTCCCCACAGACACTGAGAAGAGGCTGGCCATTTCCTGCTGTGTCCCACATTTGAGATATTGATAAACACTGATCAGATCCCCTCTCAGGCTTCTTTTCTCCAGGCTAAACAGCCCCAGGTCACTCAGCCTTTCCTCATAGGGGAGATGCTCCAGGCCCTTAATCACCTTCGTAGCCTCCGCTGGACTCTCTCCAGGAGATTCCTGGCTTTTTTGTTACTGAGAGCCCAGAACTGGACACAACACTCCAGGTGGGGCCTGACCAGAGTAGAGCACAGGGAGATGATCACCTCCTTTGACCTTGTGGCCACACTCCTTTTGATCCCCCCCAGGATCCCATTGGCCTTTTTAGCCACCAGGACACACTGCTGGCTCATCCTACCTGCAACCCAGCAGAACCCACAGGTCCTTCTCCTCAGAGCTCCAACAGGTCACCCCCAGCCTGTACTGACACAAGTGGTTATTCCTTCCTAGGTGCAAGACTGTACGCTTGCTTTTATTAAATCTGGTTTCTCCCTGCCCAGCTTTCCAGCCTGTCCAGGTCTCAGTGAATAATTTTGCAACTCTGTTTCATAGCAGGCACAGCACTTCCATTCCCCAAGAGTTTCAGCAGTGGTTTTTCAGCCTGAAATGTGTAGTCAGGTTTGTCAAGCAGCCTCATTGCCCTAGGGAGCTTTTCCACATTTTGAGGCAGAGGGACTGTTTCTCCCCAAGTCTGACAAGTCCGGTCACTGCTGTTGCAATATTAATGAGCTTTCTGTGCTCTCTTGTGAAGAAGACTGTTGACTGTGACTACCTTGAAAGCCTTTAGCTGCCTGGAAGGAGCACATTGCTGGAGATGTGATTCCTCTTGCAGGACTGGTTACCCGGCTGTGTTTCTAAGCCCAAACTAGCTCGGCCACTTCTCTGGTGTTTCCGTGCTGCGGTCTCATTTGTACATCAGAGAGTCGCCAGGCCACCGCCTTGTTCTTGGGAAGAGCTGCCATCCAGCAGCAGCACCCTGGATGATAACCAGATACTCTAGAGCTGTGGTTAAACATTCCTGAAATATTTAGAGAAAGCAGCACAACTTTATCTGAAAGTTTTTGTGCTTGATTGGTACAAGCACCGAGCTTACTTTGTCCAGGTCTGTGTCCGTGAGAAATCATGGTGATCATCACTTCCTTAAGAAAACTTAATGAAAGATTATTGAGAAGCATTAGCTCGGGGTTCAACAATTTATCAAGGGCATACAGCTGGCCACAACCAGCTCACTGTTGTTATTGTAAATCCCTAACTCTTAATCTTAAGTTAATGAAACAAAAGCTCCCATCTCTTGGCCCTGGTATGTGCTGTCAGTACTTCCCATGTACCATCTCACATTGCTCATGGGCATAGAGGCAAGGGATGAGCTGTCATATGTTAATGATTTCTCACAGAATGCCACAGACAAGGGTCCTGCTATAAAACTCTTTTACTTCATCTTTTACCTCCTTATTAACACTGCCCAGTATTGGTTTACCTTACCTTACCTTACTTATCAGCTGCCCAGCTTTGGGCAACCTGGTCTAGTGAGGGTGTCCCTGCCCATGGCAAGGGGTTAGAACGAGATGGGCTTTGAGTTCCCTTCCAGCCCAAAGCGTTCTGTGGTTGTATGATCAGCTTAGCTGGGGCGACTTGTGCTAGTTCATATGCACAATGTGACGGTTCGATGTTGCACCTCTAAATCGCACTGAAAACCCAAGGCCTTCAGATGTTCAGGCTTAATCAAGGATTTAACATGTTACTGCGGGATGCTCATGAGACAGGAAAATACATCAGGAAAGGATGGTTATTTTTTTAAAGGTTATTTATGGGTAAATCTTTTGTGTAACTTCTTGTTTTCTTTAGATTTTCTCAAGCAGACCACGTATGAAGTCGAGGCATTCTTAGAAGCCATTCAGTTCTTCCGACAGGAGAAAGGCCACTATGGGACATGGGAAATGATAACCGGCAACGAAAAAGAGGTAAAATATATCTTCCTCAGGGGGTTTTGTGTGTGTGTTTTGCTTTGGATATAGCATGTGGATATAGTTAAGGTTGTGAAACCTCTTGGGGAAAAACTGGCTTTTTAAAATAAAAAAACGAGTAAGCAGAAAGCCCCAAGCTGTCAAGCTGCTTCTACTGACCCCTAAGGGACCTCTCTTCTTACTGAATCCCACTAAGCAGTGAAAGAAAGCGTGCTGTGAACTGACGCGGGTGCGCGGTGCAGGAGGACAGGGGTGGCCACATTGACACAAACAGCGGATACATCTACTCTGATTGTGCGCCACGGGGTCAGTTGGTGAGTAACCCACTCAGTTGTGTGTGTGTCACACACAAGGTGCTTGCTCAGACCTTGCTGCCACATTTGCTGCTGTTTGAGGTTCTGGTGACTCGGTGGCACAGCACATGCCAAAGGCAGAACATAGTTTGCCTGGGGCAGGTACTTGCTGTCCCCTGCACCAGGCTCTGCTGTGGTTTTTAACCTTTCCATGACAGCTCATTCTTCCTGATCCTGACAGACGAGGTATGTTCTCATGTTGCTGTTAATTTTCTTACTAAACGCAGCAGCTTCCCCTTGTTTGTCCTCTAATGCTGGTGCCACCGTAGATCAGGCCTTCTGAAGAATGGAACAGCAGCTAAGCACGAGTTTTGAAGAATCTCTTCCTTTTCCTTGCCTGTTCTTTGGGAATGAAGCTTTTATCCTGAGCAAGCAAACCAGTAGACCTGCTTCTTGTGCCATCCTTCTGAAACAGCCACACTTAAACTCCAAAATCTTCTGTACTTCAGTTCCTCAGAAATGAGATGCTAAACTCTGGGTCTGTATTTGGGCACCCAGCTTTGGAGTACGGACGGCAGTGAAAGGAACTCCAATGCTCCCTCTGGCATCACTCCTGATGCATTTCATTGCAGTCGAGACACTACTTGGGCCCTGATTTATAAACTGTTTCCAAAGCACCGAGCACTCAGCAGCAAATATTTACTTCAGTACCAGCTGCTGGGTGTTTTCCTTGATGAAATCTGGCTTCCCCTTGGGAAAATGGAAAAAGCCTTCTGGAGAGCTCACGATCCAGGGGTTTGTTTTAAGAAACCAGATTATTCTTTTAAGAGAAGTGTACCTTGGAAATGCTGAAAAATGTGGAAACTGGAAAAGAATCTATAAACAGTGCCTTTTCCAGTGCCATCATATCAGGGATTGAAGTTTCCTGCCAATGTCTGACAATAAATTCCGCAGTATGAGGAGTTCCATCCTTCCAGGGGAGGGAGTGAGGGTTCTTCTTCCCTCCTCCCTCAAGTTATGGAGCTATTCTAGTTTCATTTTATGTTTTATTCTTCCTGTTGCTTGCCAACTCCTTACTCATAACCCATATACCTCAAGAGAACTGTAATCAGAAGACAGGCCGACTAGTTACGCTATTGTCTTCTCACTAATAATTCATTCTGTGAGCATGGTGTGTTCTCATGCCTGCTTTGACCAAAAACAATCATTATTTTAGGCAGACATCCAAGCTAAGGGAATGGTTTGGAGCATGCAAGCTACAATTTGTTGCTGTAAAAATCTCCACTGAATGCCAATAACTATTTGCCCCAGCATTCATTTGTAATGACAGAGTGTCCATGGCATTAGCTCGCGCGGTTCTGCCTACGTACCATAGCGTGGATGTAAGATTAGCCAGTACACGGGCACTCTCCTCCTGACCTGCTCATAGAAGGGGAGGGGTTGGTGCTGTAAATGTTCCTTTTCCTGGTTTTGTTTTGGTTCCCTTTGGGTTTTAATGGTTTATTAATAGCAAAGGATAAATTCAGCTGTAGATTGCATTTCCATAGGTAAGAGCTGAAGGATGGGGTTAAACCCAGGCTGGGTGTTTTTGGCAGTGCTTGTTGTAAGTCGCATCACAGCCTTGCAGCGTGCAGCCCAGCAAGGGTGTGCTGGCCTGGCTCCAATGATCTATGTGAATGTAGAAGTAATGCGTCGGCAGGTCAAGGATTATTCATAGCTAGAGAGGTGGGAGATGGTCTCTTCACCCAACCAACAGGCATCCTGGCTTGTGTCAGACCCAGTGTGGCAGCAGGGCCAGGGCAGGGATTGTGGCCCTGGACTCAGCATTGGTGAGGCTGCACCTCGAGTGCTGGGTCCAGTTCTGGGCCACTCACTGTCAGAAGGACATGGAGGTCCTGGAGTGTGTCCAGAGAAGGGCAACCAGGCTGGGGAAGGGGCTGGAGAGCAAACCTTCCGAGGAGCAGCTGAGGGAGCTGGAGGTGTTCAGCCTGGAGAAGAGGAGGCTGAGGGGAGACCTTATCACTGCCTACAGTGACCTGACAGGAGGGTGTAGAGAGGTGGATGATGGTCTCTGCAGCCAGGTGACAGGTGACAGGACAAGGGGGAATGGGCTGAAGCTGCACCAGGGCAGGGTCAGATCAGATGTGAGGAAAAGTTCTTCCCAGAAAGGGTTATCAGGCATTGGAACAGGCTGCCCAGGGAGGGGGCTGAGTCCCCACCCCTGGGTGTGTTTAATGGGTAGATGCGGTGCTCAGGGATATGTTTTAGCATAGGACAGGAACGGTTGGACTCGATGATCTTAAAGGTCTCTTCCAACCTTGTGATGCTGTGAATTCTGTAGATTCAACGGGTGCTGTGGAACTGTAAGGAAACAACAACAGCAATAGGGTATGGCATGTTACAGGTGTATTAGCAAGTAGGACACAGTGTGGTAGTTTCTGTGAGTTGCCGTACACCCAGGAGTTACTCCTGTTCATACACCACATGGCATGCAGCCAGAGCCTTTTCGTTCTTGCTTCTGCCGTCTGAATTCCTGCCATGTCCCTGGCGTGTTGCTGGTCTGTGCCTAAAACCTGCTCGGGCAGCTGTAGTATGTGAGGTTGAATGTCAGGAAGCGCTGGCGCAGCTGAAGCAGCATGAATGAAGAAGCACTGGCATGATGAAGAAAGGAAGTTGAGTGGTGGTTTTGTGCTTGGTGTCAGCTCAGCCAGCAGCTGGTTGCATCAGGGCAGGGATCCTTGAATGAGGACCATGCTGGGCTGTTGGTGAAGGAGAACTGGGTTCAAATACACATCACTTAGCAAAACTCTGTTCCTCCCTTCCTCCACTGGAGAGGAAGGAGTGTGTACTCTATGTCACTTGACTGAAACTGCTGAGCAAGCAGGAAATATACAGGACACTGAGATGCGTTTTGTCCTCTTTCTGTAGGGTTCCCATGTCTCTCTGTGATTTGCAGGACATCCACTGCACTTCAAAACTTTCCAGAGGCTGTGGACAGCCTCAGGTGTGCTGTGCAGCCGGGAGAGATGAAGGGCTGTGTGCTGGCTGTACATTATGCGCATGAGAGTACTGCAGCTGGCAACTGTGTGACTGTGGTCCAGTACAAACATATCTGGGCATGAGCTATAACCAGCAAACGAACATGGCCAGAAATAAAAGATCTCCCTCCCTCCTCTGAATCATGAGGATGAGTAATGATGGAGCAAAGTACAGCACTGAGGTCTGTAGTTCCAAACCCAGATGCTTTAAGTTGAGAAATTTGGAATGCAGCATATATCCCCAGCACTGATAAATGGGGGTTTCCTGTGGAGGCATCTATCAGTGATGGGGATATATGCCTCCATAGGAAACATGTTCAGAGACCGGAAATCTCCAAGGAATAGAAATAGGCAGGGCCTGTGATGAGCTACTTCCCTCTGCTTGCAAAGTTGGCCTTCTTGGCCAAAGGCAAGAGGAAGGTGCAGGAGAAAGAGAGGTCTGGCAGGTTTCTCAGGCCAGAGACACAGTGTCCATAGATGAAAAAAAAACAGAGAGGAAAGCTTAGACTCTCCAAATCAGTTATGTGCCTGTAACTGTGTTTATGGCCAGTTTGGTGTGTCTGAGTGGGCTTGGCAAGGAAGAAATTGCAGCTCAGATCTAGGCAGAGGAGGTGCAAAGCCTGACAGAGTGGTTAGTCTGAAGAAAACTTCCAAAGGGGCGCTAGTGAGTGAACCCAGGAGTCTGTCTCTCCCCGCTTCATTCTTTCTGTGTTGAAAAAGCCAGATGTTGGTGCTTCTGCTGTATGGAGTTGGGTGATGCTGTCAAGAGAAGCACAGAACCAGAGGACCGTTCCAGTAGCAAGGGAACTCCGGAGGTTGGCTGGCTCAGCCCCCCACTTAGAGCAGAGCCAACTTCAGGGGCCTTGTGCAGCTGAGTCGTTGGAGGTCACATCGCTTGTTCCTATGACTGCCCTCAATGTTTCTTAATACCCAATTGCTGTTTCCCTTGGCGCCACTCGTAACGCTACCTTCTTCCTTTCCCTGGGCATTTCCAATAAGCACCTGGCTCCAGCTGCCCAGCATCCTCCGTTAGGTAGCTCTAGACAGCAATAAAGTGTCTTCTGAGCCTGATCTTCTTAAGGCTGAGCAAACCCAGGTACCCCCTCCTCTCTTCACGTGTTGTGTGCTCCATTCCCTCGTCACTGTTGTGGCCTCTGCTGGGCTCACTCAGGCATGTTAAGATCTTGTACTGGGGAGCCCCAAACTGGACACGGCTCCAGATGTGGTCTGACAAGTGCTGAGTAGAGGAGAACATTATCCTCCCTTGACCTGCTGTTGCCCTTTGCTGTGAGGCCACCCTGCTGCCTCATGTTGAATTTCTTGTCTATCCCAAGCCCTTTTCTGCAAAATTGCTTTCCAGACAGTTGTCACCAGCCTGTACTGGTGCACGGGATTGTTCCACTCCAGATGTTGAACTGTGCATTTGCTTTTGCTAAACTTCATGAGGTATTTTTTGTCTACCCATTTCTTCAGCCCATCTAGGTCCCCCTGAATTACAGTCTGGCTTGCCAGCGCATTGACCACTCCCCCAAATTGGTGTAATCTCTATTCCAAGTCCAATAGCTTTACTTTCTGATGGGAACCATCTGCAAGACCGAATTGCCAGTTAGACGCTGGGATCAAAGAGGGCTCCTCTTCAGACAGTGAACCCTGCTCCGAAGTGAAAGCACTCATGGGGGAGGAAAGTACTCGGTGTCAATTTAGCAAAACTACAACAGTGACAGACTGATGATGTAATTAGGGAAATGATTAAAGAATCACAGTATCACAGAATCGTAGGGGTTGGAAGGGAGCTCCAGAGATCACCAAGTCCAACCCCCCTGCCAAAGCAGGCTCCCTAGGACAGGTCACAAAGGCAGGTGTCCAAATGAGGCTGGAATATCTCCAGAGAAGGAGACTCCACACCCCCTGGGCAGCCTGTCCCAGGGCTCTCTCACCCTCACCAGGAAGAAGTTCTTCTACATATTGGTGTGGAACTTCCTGTGCTCCAACTTGAGGCCATCGCCCCTTATCCTGTCCCCACAGACACTGAGAAGAGGCTGGCAAAGTGCGCCTGCCAGCAGTTTTGTTTTCTCCTATATGTGATTCACAGAGGCGCTATGACCAGCTCTGATAGGCCCAGTCTCAAATTTGGCCTTGAATTGACCATGCTTTCAAAATATGGGGCTTGCAGAAAGCTGTAACTGTGGCTTACAAAAGCCTCTGAAGCAGCACAGCTACACAAAACTGCAACAGGTCTCCTTATTTGAGTTGTGGAGTCAGTGCTCACCCAAAGAGGTGCTAGAGATCCACAGTGGTAGAGTCATACATTTCTTTTTTTGGCCAGTCATTTTCCTGTTAGAAGCATCCTTTGCCTGATGACTCTCTAGAACAACTCGACGATCATACCTCCTCTAGGAGGGTGTGTGTCCCAAAACAAGGTCAGTCTGGGGAAGCAGCAGTCAGCAAACCAACTTCTCAGATGTCTTTGATCTGGTTGCTCAGTTGATACCAGTGATTGTAGCTCTGTTGATGTTTCACATGGTAGTTGCACAGCACCATGCAGTAAACTTTAGCGGGGATCTTAGTTCATCTGTTGTCAACTGTTGTGTGGTCTCGCAGAGTCTTTCAGTGAAAAATATTTCAGATGAAATGGATGGAGCTTCCCTCAGGCATACCAAATACCTTAAATATAGCGCTCCTGGCGACCGGGGGTGGCCAAGCCATTGTACATCTGGGCTTGTCTGCATTTGCACATCATTCTGTGATGCGACTGCTCGGGTTTGGGATGAAGAACAGTGTGTGAACGTGTCATTTTAATCTGACCATATAGATCTTGAGCAACCTTGTGATGGAGGAACTCCTGCCTAGCCTTCAGACAATGATCCTGCCCAAAATGAAAGGAAAGAGGAACGACAGGAAGCGGGCCTGGTTTGGTGTAAGTGCTGGTATTTCACAGGATCACAGAACCATAGGGGTTGGAAGGGAACTCCAGAGACCATCGAGTCCAACCCCCCTGCCAAAGCAGGGTCCCTAGGACATGTCGCACAGGGAGGCATCCAGATGGGGCTGGAATATCTCCAGAGAAGGAGACTCCACACCCCCTGGGCAGCCTGTCCCAGGGCTCCCTCACCCTCACTGGGAAGAAGTTCTTCCCATATTGGTGCAGAACTTCCTGTGGTCCAACTTGAGGCCATCGCCCCTTGTCCTGTCCCCACAGACACTGAGAAGAGGCTGGCCATTTCCTGCTGTGTCCCACATTTGAGATATTGATAAACATTGATCAGATCCCCTCTCAGGCTTCTTTTCTGCAGGTTGAACAGCCCCAGGTCACTCATCCTGTCCTCACAGGGGAGATGCTCCAGGCCCTTAATCACCTTCGTAGCCTCCGCTGGACTCTCTCCAGGAGATTTCAGAGTAGTTGTTTCTCATGTGGTTCTTTTTTCTGTGTGCCAATTCTGATTTATGCTTCTCAATTTAATTTGGGTTCAGATTGTAGAAGAAACTTATGGCTTAGTCCAGCAGCAGGTGTCAGAAGGACTGAGTGCCTTGAAAGAAGAATGCAGTGAGTTTGCAAAAACTCTGGAAGGAACCATTCGCTCAGACATGGATCAGATTCTGAACTCCAAGAACTTCTTAGCTGGAAAAATCAAAGGTTAGTGGAGGAACAACTGTGCTTGGGAGCATTTTTGAAAAAATGTTTCTCATTGTGTTGCTCAAATGACCAGATGTTGTTGTTTTGAAATCCTTGTGGGCTTTGAAAATGTAATTTTCAGAAAACAAATGTTTTGAGCTCCTGCTGCTTTTGATGGGAACTGATACCTGTGGCCGCTATGTCTCTGAAAATAGCAGGTCTTCTCAAGCTGGAGCTAGAGCTGGCAGGTTTTAAGTGTCCTGGTTTGAGCTGCTCATTTGGCTTTCATTTTCACTTGGGAAAGGGTTGTGTAGTGAAGCTACAGGCCACAGGAGCATACTTAAAACTGTAGTGGTTTTGACCTAATGCCTAACCAGGTTCCGTTATGTGACAAATTCATAGGCTACCAAAGAGTACTTGACTCCAGAGGGCTTCTTAGGTTGTTTTAAATGAATATGAAGCAATTACAATTTTGCTATCAATATAAAAATGAGCGTAGAAAGTAGGCAAAACCTCAGGTGATGTTGCTTAAGCTGGCTAATAAAAACCCAGCTGATATTTGAGGAGCTGTGTTGATAAAGCTCAGGATGATTTGATGATATTCTTACGTGCCAGACCAGGATGCTTTCAGCGAGCTGTAGTGTACCAAGTAGAGATACAACTCCTTTGAGTCACTGTGGCCACGCTCAGAGCAAACCTCCCAGTATGTTCCAGCACTGACAGCTGCCCATTCCTCTGCTTCTGCAGTGCCCCTGAGCTGCTAGAGTTTGGCTAGGTGGGGCGTGGGAAAAGATGGTTCATTGTCACTCATAAAACCATGAAGCCTTTCATCGCCTTCATCAGCTTTGCAGAGGTGTGACTCCAGGGAAAATAGGGAGTCATTTTATGCATTGTAAAGCAGATCAGTTCAGATTAGGTTTTACAATCTATCTATGTATCTATATTTAGTAGCCTAAATGCAAGCATTGTTGTATTGTCTGGCACTCCAGCCACTGTTTCTGAGCCTGCCCAGAAGTGCTGCACCGAAAATATCCAGCCCTTTCTCGCATCCATACTGGAGGAGCTCATGGGCCCCGTGAGTTCTGGATTCACTGAAGTCCGCTCACTGTTTGATAAAGAAGTGAATGAAATCATCCAGGACTTCCAGAAGACAAACGACATCACGAAGCTGAAGGAGGTAAGACAGGAATGTCTCTGAAGCCTTTTCCATTGACACAAGAGCAAGCAGGATTTGCTTTCCCAGGTGGTAGTGTGCTAGCACTTGGTTTATTTAGAGAGTCTTGTGGTGTTTGTGCTGCTAGAGCATGGATGCCAAAATTTATCTTAGGGCCACTGTTAGATTGTCTATTAAAAATTCACCTCTGGTTGCTTTCTCTCAAAACCTGTTCCTTCTCCGCTGGAATGCAGAATGTGAATCAGCTTATGAACCTGCCATTCAACTCAGGGAAAATGGAGCCCTGCTATCTGAAAGTTAACCTCCTCCAGGAGCTCCTTCAAGACCTCAAGAGTCGCTTCAAGGTCTATCACATTGATTTTGTGATTCAGAGGACACAGAATTTCATGCAAGAGGTAATGTAAGATTCGGTTTTCCTCCCCTGGGACAAGAGGTTGGGTTTGTCTTTCTAATGTGCTTCAAAGCAATCATGATAAAAAGTTGTGCAAGAGGCCCAGAATCACTCTCATTCAAAGTACAGGCAAAAAACCCCAAAGACAATCACAGCTAGGGGCTGTTCCACATTTATATCAGTGAGGTTGCATGAGTATGACTCTTTCAGCATGGCACAACAGCTCTGACTGGATCATCTCTTCCCCCAAACCTCAACATTCTGACTACTCACAGTCTCAGCACCTGAGACAGTGGTGTGGGTATCAGTGGGGTGGCTAAACTTCATCTGATTTCTCTTCTCAGGGGGTGGTTTTTCAGGCAGTATCTATCCTAAATATATTTTACCAAAATGACACATCTCCTTGGTAGTTTATTTTTGCATTAATATAAAGCAGAGCAATTCATGTTAGAAGCTGATAATTACTTGGACACAGGTGATGTCTCAGGTCACTGAGTGTAGGTGCTTTGGTCAACTTCACTTCTCATGGGAATGGCTGAAGTGACTGTGTGATTTCAAAGGAAACAGGAACTCCACCTTTTTTCCCCAATAGTGTGTATTGGTAGAGACTATAATTTTGCTTTGCTTTTAATTCTTCTGGATGCCTGGCCAGGAATCTGTTTGGAGCTGGCCAGTAGACATCTTTCAGTCAGCAGCTTACAAGGCAGATTTGGCCTTGTAGCTCTGTGTTGAATCCTGTGATTTTGATCTGTAGTAGAGAAACTAGATAGTATGGTTGGTAATCTTGTGAAATGGAGCTGGTCCAGTTGTGTGGAGTGGGAGTTAGGGATACAGAAAGCGAGTCTCTAGCACAGTGCTGGGATAGGGCTTTCCAAAAAGCAGCTCTTCCGAGTACAGCCGTGGTCAGCAGGCAAACTTACTCAAAAATGAAATTCTGATTTCATGTCTGGGGTTTTTTTTTGGGGGGAGCATTCCAGAGTGGTGCCAAATAGAAAGCCTTTCAGTGAGCGAAGACCATGAGTCAAGACACAGAAGTAGACAGAAAATACATCCTGTTCAAATGAAGTGGGTGTCCTTTTTTCTGAGCAGAGTATGATTCAAAATTCACATGAAATAATTAAAGCACAAGTTGTTCTAAAAATGTTGCTGGTCCTTCCCTCTCCCCTTAAGAGGCTGACATGTAAAAACGCAGCTACTGCTTCTCTCTCTTTGAGAGGCCAGTATTTTCCTCACAGAAATAGTAAGCAGTTCCATTTTAGGTCCGCGGGCATTTATTTTATTGAGGAGTAAGGTCAGACATGGCCTAACGGAGGAGCAGCGCTTGGCCTAACGTGTGGAGGCCGGAGCGGGATGCCTTGGTCTGGGAGCTTGGCATCCTCTAGTGGCCACTTCCAGGAAATTTGGGAGCACGGTGCCTAGCTGGCATAAATAAAGCGGCGTGAGGGATTTCACCAGACCTAGGCCAGTTTATGGTTTGCTTCAAGTAAAAACTGAAATAGAAAGCGAGCAGTTTGCCTTTTCATCAGCCTCGGGCCGAACTCTGCAAAGATCCTGTGACCCAATCCAACATTATCTGCAGTCAGTTACAGAAGTCAGCCTCCAACGTTTGTCACTGCATCTTTTCCCTCATGAGAATATTGCCAGCCATGGAGGTACTAAAGGTGTACCTAATCCATACGTATGTACGTACTCCTTACAGCCTGCAGGCAGTCTCTATAGTATTTGGTTGTCTGTGTATACCAACTGGGATGGTCCCATGCAATGCCAAGGGAGAAATGGCCGTACAGATGGGTTCTCTGTGGCTGCCCCTGGGCCTCTCCAGTGAGAAGGCAGGCAGGTTTGAATGGAAACACTTGGCTAAAGAAGGCAAAACCTCGTTAAGGAGATGTAGGAACTGCTTGTGGAACTGGTTTTTTTCCTGAAAAGTCTTTTCAGAGGAGAGGTATTTGATGAATCTCTGGATAACCTGAGCATGCCCTAACCTAACTCTCTGAGAAATTATTGCACTCCGTGTGATTTTGGCTGGTAATTACCTGTATTAAAAAACAAGCTATTGAATAATTACTTTACAAAAAATTATCTGCTGTATTAATAAGACCATTAGAATCTGTTAGGACTCAGTGGAAGCCTTATTAGGGATAACGAGTTTTGTCTATGGCCTTTCCATATAGATGAGCAATTCTACTTTTAGCCTTTCTTACCATCAGTTTGGATGGTGGCATGAAGTTAAATCTATATGAGGAAGCTATAAGAGTATAATAATGATACCAGGGCTTACTTTTCTCTAAGTGTTGCCATATTTCTGTGCGTGTTAGCCTTCAGAGGACTGAGATACAGCAGAAAACCTTTGGACACCAGAAGTGAATTTACTCTGAGTAAGCTTGCTGATAGAACGTTTAGTTACATTAACAGACTTCCTAGTATGGGCCAGCCTGTAAATTCAACATTGAAGTTGAGGTAGTTTGATTTATTTCATCTCTTGCATTAGATAAGCTTTTCAGCTTCCCCATCCCAAACTAAGTATTGCAACCTAAACTAAGACTTTTCTTCTTCTCCCACAATAATTTTTGGCACTGGAAATACATAGACTTGATATATTTATTTTAGGCCTGTTATTCTCCCTCCTTTTCACCTTCTCAGAAATACAATCTAGGTTAATGGTTCCACTTACCGCACCTCTTTACATTCCTGGTCTTTAACAGATTTTTTAATTATTATTTTTCAGCTGATGGAGAATGCAGTTTATACTTTTGAGCAGCTGTTTTCCCCAAGCCGCCAAGCAGACTCGGCCAAAGTGGCAACAACCATTGAAAAAGTCAAGCTGAGAGTACTGAAGGTAAATGTGATATTGTAGTGTTTGCACAGGAAGATGTTGGGTTCTGCCTTGTTGGAAACAGAGAAGATATTTTCCATGAATTTATCTCAGTAGTTGAAAGAAGTTTTTTCTTACCATCCAGCTGGAGATGCTGATTTGGTGGCCCTTAACAAAGATGCTCATTTGGGGGGAGTAAAGTGTAGTTCTGAGCACACCATTGTAAAAGTATTTATGCATGCAGCCCTTTTAACTGCAGTTAAATCTGTTGGAGATGATGATGTGGATATGGTTAAGTAATTTTATATTAGCTTTATAGTTTGCCTTCTACCCCAAGTTGTTACCCTCTGCAGAGGGAGTGCTGAAATACCTGGAGAGAGCAATCAGAGGCCACTTCTAGCCTAGGTGAAAAACAGTAAAGGGAAAGAGAATCCAGAGACACAGATTTTAGGGAATTTTTGTAAAAGCTGGAATAACCTGCATGGGAATTCAAACCCCTGAGAGCACCCATGGTGTGGTGTCCTTTGGGATTCACTGTCACTAGTTACTGGTTAAAGAGAACCAGTTCTTCCTCTGAGTGACTGATAACCCCAAACACGTTTGGGCTTGTTTCTCCTTTTGTCTGTGTTGACAGCAATATGATTATGACAGCAGCACTATCCGGAAGAAGATATTTGAAGAAGCACTGGTGCAGATTACTTTGCCCACAATGCAAAAGACACTGGCTTCAGTGTGCAAACCAGTAAGTTTCTGTGGTTAAAACCCCCAACAATAATAACTGGTGGGGAAGGATTAACGCCCTGGCAGTACCTCCTTGACCTGTAATGTCGTTTTCTCACGAGGAGTCATGTGAATTGGCTGCCTGCTTGGCCAAATGACACCTGTGATTTGTCAGTTTGTGGACTGGATAGGTGGGAAGATTTTGGGAAGCAGGGAAACTGTATGTACAGCTTGCTTTCCCAAAGGTAGTTGCAGACGTTTGCCCATCCCCTTGTCATTTCTTCCGTAGAGATCTGAAATCCCCTCAGATCGGACTCCTCTTGACAGCTACAACTGTAGGTTGTGCACCTGTCCTCATGTTCAGCAGCCCTCCTGCAGGCTGAAATTGTTTGTGGAAAGGGTGCTTTCCTCTTGAGCAGCACCCCGAGGCACAGCTGTGACCTTACACGGACAGCTGACGATCTCCTTCAAATCCAAACACCTGCTTGGGCATCAGAAGCAGTGAGCAGACAGACTGTGCGCTTGCTTTCTGTGATGTTAAATGGAAGCAATTGTGTCAGCAGTTGGGAAGCACACAGAGGCGATGTCCAATCTCCATTGCCCTTAACCATGCAGGTTGGTTGGTACACAGCAAGCACAGCTGCCAGAGTCTCATGGAGATGTTATCCATGTGGCTGTGTTAGGGACTAGCTGGGATGCTCTTCACCGTGGCTCAAAATAACCAGTCTTCACCCTTCTTGAGGCCCATGCATGCATCCTCTTGCCTTTCCACTGTACCTGATGGGAGCTGACTGCCCTAAGCCATCCTGGCCTCTCTGCCCTGATGTTCCCCTTGACGTCCATCGGTTCCTGGAGGCTGTTGGCTCTCACCCATGGTGTGCTGCTCTTGCTGATCCTCTCCAGCTTGTTTCAGTTTCAAAACCAAGTTTAAAACCGAGTGTTTTACCAAGTTATACCCGCAAGTCTTTGAGCTTTCAAAAAAACTTAAAATCACTCTCATCAGTGTGTCATCCCACTTTCTTTACTATCCCAAAAATAAGTCAGCAGTGCCTTCAATACACGGTGTCTACACACAGGAGCAAGGATTTCATCACCTTGGATATATAGAGAGAGGGTGGAGTCCCCTACTGTGCCTCTGTCATATAGGACAGAGGAAGTACTCACGGGGCAAACTTCCCACGAGCCCTTTCTGTTTAGTTTCCTACAAGGGGCTAGTGTTTGTGCCACTGTAGGAACAAGCAGCGAGCTCCACAAGCAAATGTGTGGCACAGCTGACGTGCCCAGTCAAGTCTTGACCTTCTGCTTGAAGACCCGCAGGTGTTTGTCTGTAGACACCTCATCTAGAGGTGGGCAGAGGTCACTTAATTTACCTTTTATAAACCACGAAGTAGCTGCCTCGTGGCAGTGATTCAGTTATTGTCCAGACAGTCTGTTGTGTTTGAATCAGTAAGTGAAAAACATTACACACCTATTAGAAAAATAAAACCTTGTATCTGCAGAGCTCACCGGGGATTTGCCTCCTTGGGCAAACATTGCATGAGGTATTGCCTCACCAGCTGCTTATTTCAGGATTTTTTATGACAGTGCAGATGGTAGTGATCTCTGGTGCTTTTAAATGGGATTGTACTGCAAGAATACTGGTTCATAAAGGCATAATAATCAGTAGACATATGTAGCCCATTCAGTCATAACTCAAACAGACCCCCTCAAGAGCCAGAAGGGAGCATTGCAAGACAATCTGGATGGCATCTCCAAGGTGTGCTGTTGAAGCAGTGGTCTCAGAATCCCTCATGTTTATCTCTCTGTTCTGTTCTCTGCCTGTGCAGGAGCTGCAGAAGTACGAGCAGTTCATTTTCGCTGATTACACTAGTGTGATCCAAGTAGAGAATGTGTATGAAGAGATTCTGTATCAGACACTGCTTGAAGAAACCCTGAAAGGTGAGAGCATTCTTGAGGTGACAGCAGTAGCATTTTGGCCGCTGGCTGATGAGCTTTTGTTTCAGAGCTTCCCAGAGTCCTAATCTGGCTG
Source organism: Laterallus jamaicensis coturniculus (assembly GCA_022605575.1). Taxonomy (NCBI): domain Eukaryota; kingdom Metazoa; phylum Chordata; class Aves; order Gruiformes; family Rallidae; genus Laterallus; species Laterallus jamaicensis. Next base: position 11,695,990 of record JAKCOX010000007.1, read on the forward strand.
GTTTGGACTCGGGTCCCACTTTTCCAAAGACAGATGGTTATGCTGTTTGGATTGAGCTCGCTAAAGATGTGTGGCAAACCCTAAAACCTGAATTATGGGGTGGCTTTACTAAATCTGTGAAACTCGCAGTGACAGCTCGGCACAAGCCTCTTGATTTCTAACGAAATATAATTATGCCAGCTTAATTTTATCTTGATCCCCTGGGCCATGGAGTGAGATGACACTCTTATTTGCGAAGATCTGGTGGTACCTAATGGCAGCAAAAATTAATTTCCAGCAAAGATAGGTACTGCTGAATGCAGTTCCCAGTACCTGATGGACAGCAGAACCGTAGGCGTTGGAAGGGAGCTCCAGAAATCATCGGGTCCAATCCCCCTGCCAAAGCAGGCTCCCTAGGACAGGTCACACAGGGAGGTGTCCAAATGGGTCTGCAATATCACCAGAGAAGGAGACTCCACACCCCCTGGGCAGACTGTCCCAGGCCTCTGTCACCCTCACTGGGAAGAAGTTCTTCCACATATTGGTGCGGAACTTCCTGGGCTCTTTGTCCCATCCCCACAGCCCACTGAGAAGAGGCTGGACATTTCCTGCTGTGTCCCACACTTGAGATATTGATAAACACTGATCAGATCCCCTTTCAGGCTTCTTTTCTGCAGGCTGAACAGCCCCAGGTCACTCAGCCTTTTCTCGTAGGGAGATGCTCCAGGCCCTTAATACCCTCTGTAGCCTCCACTGGACTCTCTCCAGGAGATCCCTGGCTTTTTTATCCCAGGGAGCCCAGAACTGGACACAATCCTCCAGGTGGGGCCTGACCAGGGTAGAGCAGAGGGGGAGAACCACCTCCTTTGACCTGCTGGCCACGCTCCTCTTGATGCCCCCCAGGATCCCATTGTCTCTCTTAGCCACCAGGGCACACTGCTGGCTCATGGCCAACCTGTCATCCACCAGGACCCCCAGGTTCTTCTCCACAGAGCTCCTCTCCAGCAGGTCATCCCCCAGCCTGTACTGATACAAGCAGTTATTCCCTGCAGAACTCCCGGCTTGTGTGTCAGCAAGCGAAACTACTCCTGATGGCACATACGGATGTATCAAATACCAGATCTGTCTGTTCATACACTAGGTAAAAGACAGGCATCTGTATCGTACCGTGAGTTTTAATAGCTTCTCGTTGGCACTCCTGTTCCAAAGCAGCAGTGTGATAATTAAAGTGACAAGCACACTTTTACTCATGTAGTCGGTGTCAATACCTGTGCATTGACACGTGGCCTCTGTGCCTTGTGGGTCTGCGGGTAGTTCTCCGTCACTCAGTGCTTAGGTCAATATTGAAGTTCCGTATTGGACACGGATAAAATCCCTGCCCCTCAAAAAGAAATGTAAACTAAACATGAGTTGGGAATGAAAATTAACTGTTTGTAATGTCGAAATGTACATTAGCAGGTCAGGAAGACATTGTTACCTCCTTCAATGTACCCCTGCCAGTCATTCCAAAAGTGATCTGAACTGACTGGACCAATGGGCTGAGACCAATGGGATGAGGTTTAGCAGCACCAACTGTAGAGACCTGTGCATGGGATGTAACAACCCTGAGCAGCACTACGGGCTTGGGGGAGACTGGCTGGAGAACTGTCAGGCAGAGAAGGACCTGGGGATGTTGGGTGACTGCTGACTGACCATGAGCCAGCAGTGTGCCTGGGTGGCCAAGAAGGCCAAGGGCATCCTGGCTTGTGTCAGACCCAGCATGGCCAGGGCAGGGATTGTGCCCCTGGACTCAGCATTGGTGAGGCCGCACCTTGAGTGCTGGGTCCAGTTCTGGGCCACTCACTACAAGAAGGACATGGAGGCCCTGGAGCGAGTCCAGAGAAGGGCAATCAGACTAGGGAAGGGGCTGGAGAGCAAACCTTCCGAGGAGCAACTGAGGGAGCTGGGGGTGTTCAGCCTGGAGAAGAGGAGGCTGAGGGGAGACCTTATCACCGCCTACAGTGACCTGACAGGAGGGTGCAGAGAGGTGGAGGGATGTTCTCTTCAGCCGGGTGACAGGTGATGGGACAAGGAGAATGGGCTCAAGCTGCGCCAGGGCAGGGTCAGATCAGATGTTAGGAAAAAATTCTTCCCCAAAAGTGTTGTAGGAGCCTGGCAAGTGTTGTTGGCCCTGGAGGGGGCTGTGTCCCCGTCCCAGGTGTGTTTAACAGATGGGTAGATGAGGTGCTCAGGGATATGATTTAGCATAGGACAGGAACGGTTGGACTCGATGATCTTAAAGGTCTTTTCCAACATTGTGATTCTGTGAAGTAAGAGAGTTCTGTTGAAAATGGAGACAGAATGTGTTAAAGGGACATGAAGGTGACTGTGTTACTCCTTTATGGAATGTATCTAATGGGGGAAATTAATAAGAAAAGAGGTGTATGTAAATTGTTAATGCAGACAGAGTGCCATTAAACTGAAATGTCTGTGAGAGAGTTGTCAGTAGCAGCCAGTGATACTGTGACTCTGTGAAAAGAGCCTGATCTTTCTGTTTTATTTAGTGATAAAAGAAGCTGCCATCATGAAGAAGCACAACCTCTTTGAGGACAACTTGAATTTGCCCTGTGAAAGCGTATCCAGCTTAACAGACCTGAAGACACCTTCAGGATCAGCACAAACCACTCCTGCGAAGAAGCCGTCCTCTGCCCGAGCCGAGATGTCCGACACTGAGACTCAGAGCGACGAGACACTCACTGTGACAGAAAAGATTTCTTGGGAGAAGGATGCTGATGATAGAAAGCCATCAGACAAAGAGGCAGTCCCTTCTGTTATTGTGGCTGGTGATCAAGCAAGCCAAAGTGAAGAAGGGGTCCTCACAGACATTGGTGGGAAACAAGAGTCCCTTCCACTGGTACTTACAAACCAGGAATCTGCAGAGGAAAAAAGTGCGTTGGGGAACGAAGGCACAATGGAAGCAGCGCGTGTAGTGAACGCTGAGAAGGAGCTTAGGACACCAGAAGGAGCTGTGGAGGAAAAAGCAGCTCCTGGGATGGAAACTGAAATGAAAGATTTAGGAGGCAGCCCTAAAAAAGAGCTTGAGGTACTCAAAGGAACAGTGGAGGAGAAGGTAGCTTCTGAGAATCACGTGGCAATGGATGCTGTGTTCCTTGGTGGCACTGAAAAAGAAAACAAAGCTCAGGAAGCAGCTGCAGAGATAAAGCTGGCTTCCCCACATGATAACTTAGCCAAAGCAGAGATTTTACGGAATGCTGAAAAGAAAATCAAGGTAGAAAAAGAGTTATCTCAGAGTGAAAATGTGGTGGGAACAGGGTTTGAAGAGGAGAGTAGAAAAGAAAGTGATCAGGGAGCAAGTCCTGAGATGAGGGTTATTGCCCAAGATGAAAACACAGGGAAAGGAGGGTATGGGGATAATCCTGAAAAAGAAAACAAGTCAGAAGAAAAGAGCTGTAAATCTGCTGATGATGTGAACGAGATCAGGAGTTTGCTGATGGTAACGGTTGAGATACCAGCAGATACTCCAGCTGAGAACATAAAGGAGATTTGTGAGGGTGAAATACTCAAGTTGCAGGAGCGTGATAAAGAGAAGGAGGAGACAAGCAGAACAGCTGCCACAGAGGTTGAAGTGAGGTGGACGGTGATGAATAAAGATGCATCAGAATGCACAGAGTTCAAGGAGGACCAACCATCGTCATCTAGTTTGGGGACAGATGGTATGAATCCGGTGCCTGTGTCCAAGGGGGCCTGCAGCATGGCACGAGCAGAATGGCTGGTGGAGAGCTCCGATACGCCTCAGGCGGCAAAGGCAGAGGTGGAGATGAAGCAAAGTGTTTGGTACACAGCTGTGGGGAGCTGTGGCAGTGACACATCGCAGCCAGAGGAACACACTGGAAATGGGTCTGAAGGCAAACGATTAGATGGGGAGGAAGGAGGAGCAGGGAAGAGCCATACTGTCCCAGCAGAGGTAGGGACTGAGAGCTTTATTCATAGTCCTGCTGAAAGTGCAGACACAACCCCAGTGCCCATTTTGGATGCAGAAAACCCAAGAACAGGACTGCTAGATGTGCCAGTTCCTTCTGTGCCAGAGCAAGGTGAGGTCAGCACCGTAAAGGTCACAGGGGATACAGAGGCTGGAGAGGGTGAAGGGGAGCTGGAAGGTGGATCATCTTCATACACAGAAATAAAAAGCACAGAAGTAAAAGATACTTTCACAAAAGAAAATACACAAGATTAATACACACAGCAAAACTCTGAAGAGTAAAGAAGCATTTTCCAGCCCAGCCCTGCAGGAATTATTTACTCCAGTAATCCCTGTTTAATTGTGAATACTTAACTGGGGCTAGGAAAAAAATAAAGGGGCTTTTGTGGAGGTTTTGGCAGCACTTGCAGTTGTAGAACGTATTCCTTCCTGAGTGATGGGTGGTATGTTTCTTCTCTTAAAGCCCTCACTGTTGTTTAAAACCAGGCTACTTGGGGAAACTCACCTTTCACTCAAGATTTGTCACCTTTTGTGGTTGTAGAGAAAGCCTGAAAGCATGACCACCAAATGCTTCAAAAGCAACTCACCCCCAACTCTAAAGTTACTCTGACAGCTTAACTGTTCTAAGGTGTTTTAGGAGGGGAATAGTTAATTTTTAAATGCATGGATTTGATAAGTACTGCTATGATTCTTAGGTGGTTGGTACATACGTTGCTATTCAAGGATGCTTTTAGTATTTGCATGCAGTATATGGGAAATACATAGAAAATTTGAGTAGTTGAACAGAACCAACTAGTTCATTTAGTAGGTTGCTCAAAAGCCACAGTCTGCACAAACTCTGCAAGTTTAATTATTTTCAACTTTTGATGGAAATTAAAGACAAGCAAGTGTTCTGATTTTGTTTTTCTCTCTCTTATTGCTATATTTAAAATGGTGAAAACATGGGAGCAGGTTTCTCAGTCCCACTCTGCACTTCTGGGTTATTTAGCCTTCCAGAGCACTTTATGTCTATTTTATTTTGGTTTGGTTTATGGAAGGGAAAGATGAGAATGTTTACAGTAAATATAACCATTCAGCAGCATCTTTCTGTTTTACTTCCCACCATAAGATATATTCACTTACAGCTATCTAATACAGACTATACAGTGTCCTGCCATTCCTGTTCTTACTGAATTACCCAGGCCTTTTCAGGTGTGGAAATTACCTAAATAAATCTTGATAATTGTGAAATAAGCATTGTATATCATTTCTAATGCAGAGGTTAAGTGAAGCTAAAAGCAGCCACGGGGGTATTTACATCACTTAGATTTTGGAGGCAGAATCACACTTTGGAAGCAGTTATTAAACAGAGACCAGGTGCTTTCATAGCTGGCACACTGCTGTCCGTATCGAATCACCATCTATGCACACAGTTGCATATGTGCATTATCTGCATGCAGAATTTACTGGCTGTGACCAGGAAAGCTTGCAAATGAAAAGAGTATTTTACTCAGCTGGGCTTTAGAGCTTAAGTCCTCACTTCAGAGGTCCGTTTAAGGCACCTTAGAAATTTGGCCCGGTGTTTCAGACTGTTTCTGAGTAAATATAATCAGTGCAGGACAGGAGAGATTAGTGGTGAATAGAGGAAGGACTGCAGGATTTACACCCATAAAGACATGGGAAGAAATAACAAAGTCCCTAGAGCATGATGCTTGTTGGCATTTAACTTTTGACAGACTGTGCAAGTCTGTTATTTAATGCTATAATACTAATAAGAGAATTGACACTAGAGGAACAGGCAAATATTACTGCATAAGTGAGGAACGTTGTTGAGTAGCTGGACTGACTGCAGTGTCACTGCTGTAAAATAAATGCAACTCCTGTTTATCCCCAAAGCTGCACTGTGGTATAAAAAGAGAAAGGTCACAGATGTTTCCCTTGCAAAAGTACTTTGACTTGTTTCCTCCTTATATTTCATGCGAAAATACTAATTTGTAAACACACAAACCACTGTCAGCCAAGTAATACTTTTTTTTTTACAGTTCATTAATTATTTCACTGTCAGCTACTTTGTTTTCACAAATCATTAGCTATTTCTAATTGGTACTACTGAGCACAAGGCGGCTTCAAATTTATAACATGTGCTTTACATTTACAGTTAAGCAACCACAGCCTCTTTTAGCCATGCTGAAATTAGGGAACATGACAGGGTTTTAATACGGTGCTTTGTACAGAAGAAAACTACAAGACAGCATCTCCCTGCCAAGAACGCTGCAGTCTCCTACAGAAGTTTTTTATGGATGAGTTAGCTGTGTCTGTAAAGAATGTATTTAGCATGAATGTTTCCAGCATAGTAACTTCTGAGTTACTTCTGGGACAGGCTTAAATTGGGGTAATATTTTCCTGTAATAATAAAGGATTGAGTTGCTGAATACCAGTGCGCTGTTTTTCACAAGTAGGAGGGGAAATACAGGCAGGATTTGGCCTCTACATTGCCTCGATCTGCAATTTAATCGAAGATCCTCATGGCTAGGGGACCACTTTTTTGCCTTTGTGGAAGTGTTTTGTACGCTCAGGATGGAGAGTAGCATTTTTCTTGTCTTTGATCTGACTTGGGTAGAGGTGACAGCAGTTCAGAGGCCAGCAATCTGCAAGGTCATGTTGGACCACCGGTGAGAGGTAGTAAGAGTCCACTGAGTCGGTGGATTTTTGTCACTTTCTTGCCGTTTCCTACAACTACCTGGAGTTAATTTGTAAACCAAGAACAGCAAGGAACTGCCTTTCACCCCTCACTGAGAGCTGGGGACTGGGACTGCTGCTGTGCCCCGAGGGGAGCAGGCCGGGGTGGGGGGGGACACGTTAATTCACTGGGCTGCCAGTTTTAAAGGACAGGATATGAAACACATTGTGTCTTTGCTTGTAACTTTGTAAAAACACTTGCTATTAAAAATAAAAGCAGCTCTTCCCTTCCTTTGCTGGGAGGTTGGTTTGCACTGTGTGTGTGTGTGTGACAATTCACAGAACCACCAGGTTGGAAAAGACCTTTAAGATCATCGAGTCCAACCGTTCCTGTCCTGTGCTAAACCATATCCCTGAGCACCTCATCTACCCATCTGTTAAACACACCCGGGGGCTCAGCCCCTCCCTGGGCAGCCTGTTCCAGTGCCTGACAACCCTTTCGGGGAAGAACTTTTCCCTCACATCTGATCTGACCCTGCCCTGGCACAGCTTGAGCCCCTTCCCCAGCCTGGTTGCCCTTCTCTGGACACACTCCAGGACCTCCATGTCCTTCTTGCAGTGAGGAGCCCAGACCTGGACCCAGCACTCGAGGTGCCGCCTCCCCAGTGCCGAGCCCAGGGGCACAATCACCTCATTCGAGGGGGTTTGCCTGAAAAAACGCGGCTCTCGCGGCTGCTGGGCAGCGAAGGGAAAGAGGCGCTCGCCTTGCGCTCTCCCCGGTGGAGAGGCTGCCCCGAGGGCCGCCCTTCGCTCGCCGCCCCGCTCCTCAGGGAGCGCGAACTACCGCCCGCGGCCCGAGCACAACGGTGCATGCCGGGAGCTGTAGTCCGGCAGCGCCGCGCATGCGCGCCACCTTCCCCCTCCCGCCCCTCCTTTTGTCCACGTCGCCCTCCCGCCTGGCGTGCCACCGTTGTGACGTATCTCGCGCGCCCTCCCTCCTCGCGGCGCTTCTGCTCTGATCCTATTGGCTCGGCTCGACGCGGCGGCGCGTGAGGGGGGAACCCGGAAGTGGCGGAGTGAGGCGGTTTCCTTGGCTACGCCACAGGAAAGCGGAGTGTCGGTCCCTTCCGCCTGCGCGTCGGTACTGGGAGCCGCGGCCGCCGCGCCGGGAGGGGCGGGATGGGCCGGAGCCGGGCCTAGCGGCAGCGGGCAGGCGGCCGCGGCCATGAGCGGAGCTGCGGGCTGCCAGGGCGGCGGCGGTGGCGGTGGCGGTGACCGAGGGCCCCGCTGGCGGAGGCTGTGGAAGCTCCTGGCCCTTGGCCTTCTCTCCGCCTCCTCCGTGCTGGCGGCCGCCCCGGGCGCCGGGGCCATGAGCAAGGAGGAGAAGCGGCGGTTGGGGTGAGCACTGCCGGGCCGGAAGGGAAGGGGACGGCGAGGGAGGGTGGGGGTTGACTTTGCTCTGCTCCGGCGTGCCGTCGGGGTACCGGGGCTGGGGGAGCTGCTCTCTGGGAACGTCTCCTGTTCCTCCCTCGTCCTACAGCCCACTGCCGCGCCCGCTGAGGGGGCTGGGGGCGGGGAGGGGGTGCTGTAGGGCAGGGGAGGGACGGTCCTGAAGGTTGCAGCTAGTGGCTGTGTGTGGTTATCGGTAAAAGTGATCAAAGGTAAATCTGTAGCCAGTCGGTCTAATTACGGCTGTTCCTCTGGAGAGCGTGCGTGTTTGGGAGTCATAAAAAGGGTAAATGTTTATATGGGCCCTTGCCTGGTTTCTGTCTATAAGGTGAGCTATACTGGTCCTTCGGGCAGGTACCTGTATGAAGCTGAATTGCCTTTAGCTTTTAGTCGAAGGGTGAAGATGATGGTATAGTCAGCAATGTGTTGCACCGTGTGGATAGAGAAATGTGTAATCAAGCACATCTTGCCCTATTGCTGGGGGAGTTTCATCATCATCATTATCCTCTTCACATCCCCTGGCCAGTTGTACAGAATAATGATGGAAAAACTGCCAGAGAAACACACTCTGGGTACTCTCGTGGTTACTAATCATTAGATGGGAGTTGATATTTAACTCTGGTGATGTTTGCAGAGTTGCTGAGGCTTTCCACCTTGGGTTCTCAGGGTGCTTTGCATGCAGAATGTTTTGTGGGTTTTCTTCCTGTGACTGCAGAAGGTGTTTAAGCTTCATACACCGCTTGCTTTTAAAATGTTTGTGTTCACAAGTTGCACTCGCTGCAGCATCTGATGCCTCAGGCCTGTGCAAGTAGTGGGTGTATTGGGGGGACACCAGACCTTGCCCTTTCTGAGTAATGCTGGGTAACCTGTGTGTGTCTTTAATGACAAGAGCGTGTTGGTCACGGAAATTCTTTGAGCAATTGCCCTGCAAATCTAAATTGTGTGTAGAGAAGTAAAAGTTTTAAGAGGCTTTCTGTATGCTCCATCCCTGAAGAGCGTTGTAGCCTTAGTGTTCATCTGGATGTGGCACTTGTGTGCCAAACACCTGCGATTTTGTCTGCTGCAGCTGGTCCCAGGAATACAAATAGGATGTTGGCTGTGAAGTACCTGGAAGAAGCACCATTCTCTGCTCTTTTGATGAGTTAAAACTACTTAAATTTCCGAGTCATTGAACTAAAGCAGATCTTTAGAATATAACTGTGTGCTCATCTCTTTCATGTTCAGTCTTATCAGGAGACATTGTGGGTTATGTTGATGGTAGCTCAGAAATTAGCCTGCTCTTTTGCCTTGCAGGGCTCCTCAGCAAAACAGTTAGGAATGCTTGGAAGCCACTGCCGTTTTGTATAGCAGTGTTTTGCACCTTGACTGCTTTTCAGAGGTGTAAAGGAAAGGTTTCTTCAGTATTTGCCAAGGCTTCTAATGCAAGGAAGAAGTGTACCTCATAACTTAACAGTGCTTTTCTGAATCATGGACAGGAATTTATGCTGTGTCAGCTTTAGTATTGGTGATTGCAAGCAGAACATAATTCCATTTTCTGGGGGTTTTTTTTGCTGAGCAGGGAATGTGTTCCATCTCTAGCTTTAATGTGTTGGTGACATCTACAGCTATTCAAGGGGAAGCACAGGAGAGAGAGAGAGATCCCCAAATACTTTCACATTAGGTGAAGAAACAGACTTTCTGCTGTGAACAAAAGTAGCTGAATTAGGAAAAAATATTATGCTGTGTAGTAACTGTATCTGATCTGTAACTCATGCTCCAAAGTTAATGTGTGATACATCTTGCTGTCTAAGACAGTGCTAAAGGCCCTTGTGAGGCAGACCACTAATGCTCTTTCTTCTTTTCTTTTTTAGAAACCAAGTGCTAGAAATGTTTGATCATGCATACAGCAACTATATGGTAAGTAAAATACCTGTTAAATATTTTTGGCATTGTTATTGCTGACCTGAGACAGAAAGCAACCTATGGTACATGACATTCTAGAGAAACAGCAGGAGGTGGGGGCAAAACCAAAGCTAAAATAAGTAGCACCTGTATAGCCTTTAAAAAGCAATGAACAAATGTTACTTTCGGGAAGGTGAGTGTCATGAGGGCTGTGATGGTTTTCAGAGCAGTAGCTGGAAATCACTAGCAGTAACTGTTCAGTCTGTGCCTGATCTTTCTCAAATCAGTTTATCTTGCATCAAACCACAAACATTTTCCATCTCCAGTAAACTGTTTGGTTTGATATTCCAAGCTCCTAAAAATATTAGGAAAATGAAGCTCAGGAAGAGCTGTCTGTAGTCATCAGATCCTAGGTAATCCAGATTGACCTTAATTATTTTATAGGTAAAAACCTTATTGTACAGCCTCCTTTCCTGTATTAAGATATGTCAGATGCAGCTTGGTAGCTCTTTTCCAAGCAAACACTATGGAACAAAAAGGGGGTCTGGTGTCACTGTAGGCTCCTCTGAGTTGGTGGCTGTCATACAGCAGCGAGCCACGCTCACTATGGTTCCTTTTGCCCTGGCTTGACTTCCCATGCAGGTTTCTTCACGTTCTGGATGAGGGAGCCATTCTGCACTTGAATCAACCTCGAAATACGTTCCCTTAGTTTAGACACAGTATAAGAACTACTTAGAGTACACTGACTTTCCTTGAGCAATGATTACTTTCAAATATGCTATATAGAATACACTTCTGAGGAGAACCTATATGTGGATGGCATAAGAGATGTGTTCTCACCGACTCTGCGTTAACAATCTTGTTGCCCCTTCTCTGTGGCTGTTGCAAAAACCCCTCTCTGCAGTTGCAACAGTTCCTGCTGGACAAACTGCCATCTCTTGACAGTGGTATCTTGCTTCATGTCCCAGATTCTGGATTATGGTTTAACACTTTAATAAAAGCTTGTGAGTGACAGGTTTATGTGGGATGGGAGAGTTACAGAAGTATGGGATGGAAAGGCTCAAAGAGGGTGCGGTTTTCCCTCTGAACAAATACATCTTGCCTTTCACAGCATAGCAGTTTAACAAACATCAGGCTTTTGGGGGAGATTGGGACCTGGCTCCATGAAAAACACTTTCCTCAGGTTTCTCATGGCATTCTGAAGTAAAATTTGTTATGTATTGGCCAAAATGGGCTAAAATGTTATCATAGAACCACAGACTGGTCTGGGTTGGAAGGGACCCCAAGGATCACAACCCCCTACCACAGGCAGGGCCACCAACCTCCAGGCCTGGATCTACACAAGGTTGCCCAGGGCTCCAGCCAACCTGGCCTTGAACACCCTCAGGGATGGGGCATCCACCCCCTCTCTGGGTAGCCTGTTCCAGCCCTTCACCACTCTCTCTGTAAAAAACTTCCCCCCTAATATCCAATTTAAACCTTCCTTTAGCTCTAATCCATTCCCCCTTGTCCTGGCATTGTCTACACTTTTAAAAAGTTGATTCCCCTCCTGTTTCTCTGCTCCCTTCTATGTGCTGTTAGGATCTATGCTCCTACTGCTCCTCCTGTGATAGAGTAGGAGCAACTGGTAGGTGTCTTGCTATGTCTGAAGCAAGAAAATTCTAGAGGAAAGAGAAGAATGACTTCAGCTATCCTGGAAACTTTGAAGCCAGAAGGATATTTACTTGCCACGTATGCCTGAACACTAAACAAACAGAGAAATATGACTTGTTTGTTGAAGAAAAGATTAGGCTATCAGGCTTGATTCTGACAGCAAGAGAATTAAGTCGTTTTGCAGCCACTTTTGAAACAGCCAGCTGAAAGGGTTTGATTTTCTGTTTCTATTAATGTGCTTGTTAGACCTGTGTAGCTAGAAGACTGAAAATTCAGTTTTGCATGTGAGGGAGGGGGAAATTCCCTTGCCTTTTTTGGTTTGTTTCACTTGTTAATAGGAGCTTGGAGTAAAAAGCTGGAGAGAGATTTTTTTTTTAAAATTTGTTTTTCACTCCTTTGACAATATTTGTGATAATCAGGAGTTTTTTTTCTTCACTGTCAGAAAGAATATGTGAAAATGTCAATCACTGGAAGCCAGTAGGTGCTCCTGGTTTACAGCACTAGTAGCACCATGTCTCTTTTTTTCTTTATTCAAGTACTCTGCTGCCCTGAATTTAAAGTTCTGACCTAGGAAATGTCATCAGCTTTTTAGGCAGAATGTGTAGCATTCTGGAGAGTTCGGTGAGCTCTGTTTGTATCACATTTTCCAGAAGCATGTTTACTGTAACATTCTTGCTACCTCTCTCTGAGGTTACTTGAAAGGGGAGAAGTTACAAGTTGGGAGATTGCTTGACCCAATACATACTCCTGCTCTATTCCTCCTCTAGATAGACAATAAGTGAACTTTTCTTTCTTCAGAATCCTTCTAGTTCTTTATGATTTTGTAAGACTTTAAATCTGTTTTTCTCCAGAATTTTTGTCACCTTTTTTTTCCCCCTGTAATTTAAGGCAGAGATCTGAGTTTTGGTGCTGCTTTTGTTGTGTGCTACTTTAATCTGTTTTTCTGAACACTTTGCACAGAGATTCAGAAACATCTGAGCTGTCTAGATTCTGGCTTTTGTACTTGAACTTGAGAACAACAAAGAGTCGTGCACAGACCAAAATACTTGGGAATGTGGTAGACAGGGAAACAAACCATCAGTTTCAAAAGAAGTTGATGTAAATGCTGTTTATTTATAGAAGAATGTTCCTTTTCCTCTCTATTTCATATTTGAATATAGATTAATCTTTCTGCTGTGTATTTGGAAAGACTTTCAATGTGTTTACTTGTAGCTTCAGTGCAGTAATTGAACTTTTTTTATCCTGCTCCATGTTAGTTTTCCATGAGAAGTAGAATTGGAAAGCACAGGACAGCAGCCAGTTTCCTGATGTTTAAGATTGATCCTCCTTTATGACAGTCATCACTCTGAAAAGCTTTCAGCCAAGCTTTCCTATTCCTTGTCCTTCTTATGGTGAGGAGTCCAGCTCCAGCTCTGGGCTTCTCACCTAAGAAGGACATCGAGGTCCTGGAGCATGTCCAGAGGAGGACAACCAGGCTGGGGAAGGGGCTGGAGAGCAAACCTTCCGAGGAGCAGCTGAGGGAGCTGGGGGTGTTCAGCCTGGAGAAGAGGAGGCTGAGGGGAGACCTTATCACTGCCTATACTGACCGGACAGGAGGGTGCAGAGAGGTAGGGGATGGTCTCTTCAGCCAGGTGACAGGATGAGGGGAAAAGGGCTCAAGCTGTGCCAGGGCAGGGTCAGATCAGAGGTGAGGGAAAAGTTCTTCCCTGAAAGAGTTGTCAAGGGCCTGGAACAGGCTGCCCAGGGAGGGGGCTGAGTCCCTGACCCTGGGTGTGTTTAATGGGTAGATGAGGTGCTCAGGGGTATGTTTTAGCATAGGGCAGGAACGGTTGGACTTGATGATCTTAAAGGTCTTTTCCTACCTGGTGATTCTGTGTGATTGCACAGCAATAAATTTCAAACCTGTCTCTCATTTGATACCCCATTTTGGCAGTAGGTTAAACCTGCAAAACCTGCACTGACTGAAAGGAATAGGAACAGGCATTTACCCAGTGCACTTGACTTGGGTAGTGATGCTGCTCCTGTTACTTCTAACCGACCGATAGGAAGTGCTATTACCATACAGATTGTTTGCACAGTGCTTTTTCTAGAAATATGGAGAATAAGTTACTTAAAAAAATAGCAAAAAAAAAAAAAAGGGATTTGTTAAGTGTGCTCAGTCTTGGTAAGCTTTTCTGTTTGTGAGTGTTATCTTTCCATTACACTTTGCAGAGTGATTTACCAGTTCATTGTTTCACCTTCTAGGTGACTTCTCGTGTCCGTCACTGATTGTGCCACATTCATTTGGCAATGTTTCCAAACTGACTTTAACATCTAATTCCCACAGATCTCTGCATGAAATATCATCCACTTGATAACTCCTGAGTTAGCTTCAGGTCTTAAACTAATTTTTGAGGTGATAACTTCTGCTAAAGGAACATATAGGTCATGTCATGCCCGCCTTGTTGCAGCAAGCACACAATTAACTCTATGGGTTAGTTGTTGGGGGCTTTTTGGATGTGCCATTAGTAGTTCCAGACTTTGGGAGGTGAGAGGGAAGGAGGTCCTGTTGCTCTGTTCACAGTGTAATCATTTCCAGGCCCCCAGCTGGAAAGCAGCTTTGCAGAAAAGAACCTGGGTGTCCCAGTAGACACTGATTTGATCACCAGCCAGCAATGTGCCCTTGTGGCAATGGCATCTAATGGTGTCTGGGCTGCACTAGGCAAAATGTTGCCAGCATGTCGAGGGAGGTGATCCTTCTTCCCCTCTACTTGGCACTGCGGAGGCTGTGACCAGTTCTGGCCTCCTCAGTGCAAGAGAAACGCAGGCATACTGGACAGAGCCCACCATTGGGCTACGAAGATAACTGTAGCTGAGAGCTGGGGTAGTTCAGCCTGAAGAAGAGAAGGCTCAGGGGCATCTTATCAGTGTGTATAGATACCTGAAGGGAGGCCGTAAAGAAGGTGGAGCTGTGACAGGACCAGAGGGAGTGGGCACAAAATGAAAGATGGGAGATTTCCTCAATGTCAGCAAACACTTCTTTACTGAAAGGGTGACAGAGCACTGATACAGGTTCCTCAGTGAGGTTGTGGAGTCTCTTTCCTCAGAGATACTCAGAAGTTGTTCGGACACGATACTGGGCAACTGGGTGTAGGAGGCCCTGCTTGAGCAGAGGGCTCAGGCAAAGGGACCTCTGGAAGTTCCACCACAAAGTCCTACCTTCCCACCTCAAAGATTCTGTGACATGCAGTTTTTCTGAAGTTGACTGTAATTGGGCTCCCTTTTAATGGGCCCTGAGGGTTTGCTGAAGCGGCTCTAACAGTTACAACTTACTCCCTTGTTTTGTTTCCCTGCAGGAACATGCATATCCAGCAGATGAACTCATGCCTTTAACGTGTCGTGGACGAGTACGGGGTCAGGAGCCAAGTCGAGGGGATGTGGACGATGCCCTGGGAAAGTTAGTGTTTGAAATTACTGTTGTCTCATGTAAACATCTAGGAATCTTAAGTACAATTTGCAGCCCATAAAACTTGTTTATTGAGTTGACATGTCCACAAACTTTGTTGAAAAAGGTTCTGTGGGCATAGACAAATCCAGAATTTCTCTCATTGCTTCTCCTGTGGAGGCTGGGGAGAAGCTGTTGGAAGCTGTTGTACGTCATGAAGGCAGAAATACTTAGTTTTATTAAACTGATGCAAAATTGTACCTTTATCAGAAAAAGAGACTTGACCAGTGAAAGAGATTCAAAGATAGGTTTGGGTTTTTATTTCCTTAAGAAAGCCTTCCAAACGTAAGCTAGTATTAGTAAATTTGACTGCTAAATAGAGGTTATTAAGGTTAAATATCAGCTGCACAAAACAGTCAACTGTTAGCCGTTATGCTGGCCTGAAGTGATATCTAAAATGCCTTGTTTTTGCAGAAAGCTCTCTGAAAGCACAATTAGTCAAGTGATTATCATGTGTGTGGTAGTCTGGGGCCTTTGCCAAAGTATGAAACATTATTTCAGACATGGAAATTCTTCATTTTTTTCCTTTTGAGATAATAATACAAAGTACTGATCCTTTGGCCAACAGAATGTAAATTTAAGAACTGTTTTTCTCCATGTTAAATTGAACCATCAAAGAGAAAGTTGAATTACTCTGGATGTGTTTGTAATTGGCTTTTTTTCCCCACAGGGAACATTGTCTGTGTGTGCGCTGCTTATGTTTATAGAGCAAAACCTTAATAACAAATAGCTGATGGGATTTTTATTGGTATCGCTGCTTAGTGTCCGTAGGCAGAATAGTGTGAATGGAAACTGAAGTCCTTGTCTTAAATACTACTTGTAATTCACTCTGTGATATTGCACCAGCCATTTTGGTTATATTTTGCTATGTACAAAAGTTCCTTAGCTTAAAAATTCCTATATAAACCTGCTGCTTGGAGGTATTGAAAAGTTAATGACTGCTGGGAAAGAGGTGTTGAGAAAACGTATTTTTAATCCTGGTCATGGGAGTTGGACTTGATCTCTTGAGGTCCCTTCCAACCCCTACAATTCGGTGGTTCTTTTTAATCACCTTTTTCTACATAATAACAGACTATCATTTGAATAAAAACACCTTTCAGCCCCTTAAATGCATTGAATGGTCTAAGTATTTATTGTGTTTCTGTATTCATGCTTTTTTCTATTCCTAATGATTATCTATAATATTATTTATCAGATATATAATCCTTCTTGTCAGTTGGCTCATCAGTCCTGTTCTGTGCCAGCCTTTGCAATCAGAAAATGATGGGGTGAGACAGCTAGGTCAGTTCTGTTTCCCTGGAGGGCACAGCCTTCCCTATAGCTGTGCAATTCGCTATCCCCCCCATTTTGTATGGAAAAACTTGTGTATTTGTTATGCACTTGTGCATAGTTCCTAGTTAATCTCCTTCCTCTGTAGAACAGCAATCACAGAAAGCCATTAGATCTTTATATAGAGGCTGGAAAAAGACTTTGCAACGTTCTACAGGATTTCTCAGTGGGTTTGATTGGAGACTAGAAATAAAAATTTAATTTGCTTAGAGGTTCAAAAGCTTTGCAGTAAGTAAAGGAATCTTCTTGTTTCTGTCAGCTTGCTAACAAAGGGAAGAAACTTAGCAGGGTGTTTTGATATTAGACTTAATGTGCACAATTATTTTTTAGTGGCTAGTTGCCTGTGAGAATTTAATTTCTAATAGTATTGGTTACTATTAAAAGTTATTTTATTTCCACATGTACAAATCTATAGTAAATATATTTTAAATTTTGTTTTGTAGGTTTTCACTGACCTTAATTGATACCTTGGACACTCTTGTGGTAAGTTTGATCTGATTATAAACTTTGATTAACAAACAAAAAAAGTCTTCTGATATGCAGACTTATTTTTATATTTCTATTTCATGAATTCCTATATAAAAAGATACTCATCTGTTTGCCTTTCATCTCTAGCCACCTGTTTGAAGTGGCTATTGCTTGTAAGAACTTCCCAAGTGCTGTGCTGGTGGTGCTTGAAGTTCATTGCAAAAAGAGTACTAGAACAGTCTCTTCACCTTTCATTGATGCTTACCTTGTTTTTCATGGGCTACAACTTAAAAAAAGATATGTGAGTTTGCTTCCCATTGTAGTCTAAACCAACACACTCACTTATAGGTGAACAACTCCTACTGCCTACTAAATTATTTATGGATTTGAAGTGCATCTACACGTTTCAGGGATGTATTTGTGTGCACTTAAATATATGTTAAAAACCCTCAACCTGGGACATGGTTGCCACAAAATGTTGCCAAACTTACATTCCATCTCTTAACAGGCTCAAATCATTAATAAACTACTTTTTGTAAGATGTTATAGAATCCTAGAATGGTTTGGGTTGGATTTCACTCCTTTAATGTCTTTTGCCATCATAAAATAGGGTTTGGAAATCAGGAATTTCTGCCCATTTGAGTCTCCAGGTAAACAAATCTAAAAAGCTTTGAAAACCCTGCCTCCCTGAGTTGGTACATGAGTCACACAAAGCTTCTTTTGACAGCATTCCCTTTTTGTGATGTGCTGGGAGATGACCTTTGGCTCATTTGCATCAGGACCACAAAGGTTGAAACTCTGGAGTCTGGAGCTCTCAGCCTTTCTCCCAGACACTCGGGTGGATTCTTGTGGTTTATTTATTATTTTCTTGTCTTAGAGGAGGAATAGCACTTGTGGAATTTGAAGGCACTTGCAACTGCAAATTGGATAAGTCACAAAGATTCTTAAAGATCGATTGAACCAAAAGAAAGTCACTGTGAAAGAAAGTCTGTAGGAAATCCCTGAGCTGTTCTTCAGACACAAGGAGAAAACCCTTGGGAGGAGGAAGACTGCTAGGATGATTCACTAAACTTAGGATGTGGCTCCTGATTTCAGAACCCTCTGACATGAGAGGCTGGAGCCGGTCAGTCTTTGCCTGCTCCACTAGCACAGCCTACAGCCCCTGAGTCCTGTCGCACTACAGTCATGGCATGGGAGCAGGGGAAGGAACAAACAAATCCCTGGGTACTAGTTTAGGTACATTCTCAGTGACTTTATTCTTTGTGTGCAGCTTTTAGTCTCTCTCATATCTCTGATAAAGAAGCGATAATATTAATGTCTTTGCACTGTGTCAGTGTGCCCCTGCAGCGTATATCAATCTGAGGCAGGTTAAATGTGTTTGGTTTCTTTAATTCATTACACTTGTTCTTCCTCACATGAGTGTGACTATGTTGGAACCTAAACACCTGGTTTCTTTTTGTTTTCCAGGTGTTAAATAAAACCAAAGAGTTTGAAGAGGCTGTAAAAAAAGTAATAAAGGATGTTAATTTAGATAATGACATAGTTGTATCTGTCTTTGAAACCAACATAAGAGTCCTTGGGTGAGTAACTGTTACGTTTTCAAAACTCTGAAAAATGTGGGGTTTAGCTGTCCTCAGGGCGGAGTTCCTGTGGTATTGCACCTTATTGCAAACACTTGTGCCATTGGCAGTCAGCATATCAGCACCTGCCCTAAGGAAGTTTTCAAAATGCTGGGCAGGAACTGATGCCACGGTACTGAATCAAGTTAACCCTGATAACTGCTGTGGGTGTAGCTTTTTTTGATTAAAATAAATTTTGCATGGTGAGGGTCCAGTGTTTTCTCTTAATGGAAATGGTTCTGCATATTACCCCATTCAGTATCTCATTTAACAGATAGAATGTCTCCATACTTGGGGTAATAGATTATTTCAGGTTGGAAGGGACCTCTGGAGGTCTCTAGTCCAACTTTCTGCCCAACTGTTCTGGTTCCAGCCAGGCCAGAGTTCACCTCCCCAAGCAGCCAGCACAGTCATAAGTATTCCAAATCCCTGTTTCTGATGAGCTTCGCAGCAAGCAAAGTAACAGCAATGAGAATACTGTAAAGTGCTGAGCCAAGTTGCCCCAGGCTGTTTCCACACCACCTGACATCACTGCCCCATAAAGGGGCTGGTTGGGAAGGGGTGCTCCTGCTCAGTGCTGGGACAACTGAGTGTGGCCGGGATGTCGGTGCAGTGCTCAGTGTTGTTGTCTTGTCCTGTCAGTGCAGTGCTCTGTGTTACCACCACATACTCTGTGTTGTCACCAGGTGTGAGTGGAATCTGTCACAGGCTGTTACTATTCCCCTTTCATGGTTATTTTATCAACAGACTGTCCTTATCCCAATCCATGAGGGCTCTGTTTCTCCTCCAGGAGTGAGCAAGCAGCGTTTGGTGCTCAGCCACTGCTTGGGGCTGAACCACCACAGTCCTTTTTGCACCCAGTGTGGGGCACAAAGGGTCGGGATAACGGTACATCTGACCCGATTGTGTTAAAAGCTATGATAGATGCTGATGGTGTGGAAAGAGGGGTGGATAATGTCCTGGTTCTGGCCAGGCCAGAGGTAACTTCCCCAAGCAGCCAGCACAGGTGAGCTGAGTTGCCCAGGGCTATTTCCACACCACCTGACATCGCTCCCCTGTAGAAGGGTCTGACTGGGAAGAGGTTCTCCTGTGCAGCTCCGGGACAGGTTGAGTGTGGTGGGTCAGTTGTCGCATTGGTGCAGTGCTCAGTGTGAGTGAAATTTGCTGTGGGCTGTTACTGGTCCCCTTTCATAGTGCTTTTGTCAGCAAACTGTCCTTATCCCCACCCATGGGGCTCTGTCTGTTTCTCCTCCAGGAGTGAGTGAGCGGCATGTGGTGCTCAGCTGCTGCTTGGGCCTAACCCCCACAGCAACACAGGCCAGTTTTGGCCTATTAAATGAAGTTTTAAAGATGTTGGTCGTTGTTCTTGACTAATGATATTGATGAATCGATGATTCCTCTACAGTTTAGAACTGAGTCCTAATCAGTAAGGATTGCTTTCAAAATCCTGGCAGCTAACCTTGATTTTAACTGGGAGCTGCATTTGCTCAGTGTTTCTCAAAATTAGGGCCGTGTGAGCATAACACAGCTGTGCACCTAGTCAACTAACTTGTAGAAATGTTTGCCCTGCTGTTCAGATGGCTGCACCTACTGAGATGTGGATAACTTTTCTTGTCTTTAGAGGTCTTCTGGGTGGGCATTCCGTAGCGATTATGCTGAAAGATAAAGGTGAATACATGCAGTGGTACAACGGTGAACTTCTGCACATGGCCAAGGAGCTAGGCTACAAGCTTTTACCCGCTTTTAACACCACAAGTGGTCTCCCTTATCCAAGAGTAAGTTCTCTGGCTTCTCCAAATTCAGAATTACTTCTGCCAGCAAAATTTTTGTTGTTTTGGGTTTTATCTGAAATCACTCGCATATTTATTTAGTTGGTCATTATAATGCATGCTACGGTTTTAATCTCTCTGAATCCTTACATTTCCAGCTCTGAAAATTCTCTTGTATATTGCTGTGGGCAAATAGCAACTGCAGAAATCTTATTTAATTCCTCTCTAATGATTTCTTGCTCCCTGCAACTATAGGCACCACCAATTAGGTGAGGAGAGTAATTTTGGTTTCTGTACATCTCTCTCACTGAGACAGTGAAAGAGCAACTTGCAAATGCCTGTGAATTTAGCACACAACCAATGAACATTCATGGTTTACATCCACATTTTTAAGAGGGCAAAAGTAGCTGTAATCTAAAAACATTCACTTAATGCAAACAATTTAATCCAATCTAAACAAAGCACAGTACATATTATTTGAATGACAGGAAACTACTTCCCCTGTGTACCATCCATTGTGAGATGTGGTTTTGATTGGAAACTGCCCTATAAATGAAAAAAATCTAGGCTCAGTAAATCAGCATTTTTCTAATGAAAATGTCTAATTCAAAATGTTTTGGGTTTGAGAGTCTTCTGCTGAGAGGGGCCTTTCCAGCACACAGGAAGCTATGGTGTGCCCACAACAAAAGCGGGTCCGTCTAGCAGGTAGTGTCTGGAGCCAGGGAGTGTAAAGTCTTTCCACTAACAAAAATTAAGATGGTAATCGCTGCTTTTCTTTAGGTTAATTTAAAATTTGGTGTAAGACATCCAGAAGCACGAACGGGAACAGAAACCGATACCTGTACAGCTTGTGCAGGTACTTTGATCCTTGAGTTTGCAGCTTTAAGCCGATTCACAGGAACATCTATATTTGAGGTTTGCTTTCCATGATATCTTTTTATTGTGTGGGTTGGGTGTATTTTGTAGTAAGAAAGCAGTATTTCTTTTTACTCCTTCCCCCTGCCCCCTTCTCCCCACCCCTTCCAAAAAAGCACACTCTCTTTCAAATTAGAAGTTTTGAAGTCTTTCAGTATGGGCCTCATGTTTTGCTTAGTTTCATCAAACCAAGTAGAAGCCTAGCTGGCCCCACGTTGAGTGCCGTGGTAAAACTTGACCCCTTAAAACACCATGCATGTCTTTAGTCATTTAGAGCTGTTGTTGTTGGGTGAGTTGTAACCATCAAGTTACTTCTTGTGTATCTAAAGAATGTATATGACTTGGATGTTCATGAAAAGGGGCTGCTGTTCAGCCTTGTCTGGAAAGGTGTCTGAAGAGACCTGGTGACTTTGGGTCTCAGGCAATTATATTTCTTGACTATCTTTAAAATTTGGTTATGCTATTCTGTCTGCATCTGCAATGTTAGAGCAGGAAATGTGGGAGAGGCGCTTGACTTGCCTAAGACAGTATGGTCTTTTGGCAAATAGTCGAGTAGACGAGCACCATTCTTTCAAATCAGCCACAAAATCACTAATTACATAAAATGTGGACTGAACAACCTATAATTTAGTGTATGCAACGCAGTGTTGAGTTTTCTAATTGTTAGACACAAAACATCTATGAAACATTACTTCACAGCATCTTAATTTCAACAGACAACAGAATAACAGTCTTTAGGATGTCTGTTTATAATTTCCTCTAATGAGCACTTTTTGTTGTTGCAGGAATACGCACGGAAAGCGCTTGATTTTATTTGGGAAAAGAGACAGCGCAGCAGCAATTTAGTGGGAGTTACTATTAATATCCATACTGGAGACTGGGTCCGCAAAGGTGTGTGGTATTCTGACTCAGAACCCGTCCCCACAAGTGGTTTGGGGCAAGAAAAAAAATCTTAACACACTCCCTCTCTTATCCCCACAGCAAATTTATCTAGGTGATTAAAAAATATTCATGGGATAGGCAAGAGGATGACTTAATTTCAGGGCTGGAGAAACCAGCTTTGCTCTGAAGGGGTGCTTTGCTAGAGAAACTAGTTTTATTCATGGCAAAGAAAGCATTCTCTGACTCACTTTGATTCTGAGAGGGGAATGCCTTAGGATAAATTTTCAGAGTTTCTACTATAAATACGTAGGAAAAAATATAAATAGGTCTGTGGTTGTGTATGGCAGCCAGTAAAAATATTTTCATAAGTGAAAAGTGAAACAACTGGCTTCAATGCATATCTGTTCCTATCATTATGTGCTCTGATACTGCAAAGCCTTTAGCGTAGTCATAGAGCATTGTGTCTCTGCATCCATCTGTGCCTTAATTCTAGTGATAGAAGGCTTTTTCTTTTACTGAAAGAGCCTTTAAAATTAAAACCATGTGAAACCCATCTAGCTACTTAAAGTAAAACCAGCTTCTCATTTTCTGCTGCTTACAGATAGCGGAGTTGGAGCAGGCATAGATTCATATTATGAATATTTATTAAAAGCCTATGTCTTGCTGGGAGATGACAGTTTCCTGGAAAGATTTAACACGGTAAGTTAACACCTTGCTCAGGTTTGTGCCTTCTTTAAGACAATTTTAAGACTAATTGTGTTGTCAGTCAGCTGTTAGCCTGAGAAGGCTATGAAAAGATCTTCAGGAGAATTTCTGTGACTTCTGCTCAATCTAGTGCCAGCTCTGATGCGTTTTTGCTGATTTGGAGTGAGCTATCACCTGAGTAGCTATTTTAAGCCCATTCAGTGAAAATCAGAATCTTCTGGAACTTTTTCTGTGTTTCCAGTTCAGCAGAAGCTGTGTTTTTAAGATTACTGTGGAGAATGTAATGCTGCTGCTGTTTCTGTAAAACAGCGTAAGGGCTGCTTGTTACAAGCCAGGGTACAATTTCTTTCTGTCCTGGAGCAACAAAAAGGTGTGGATCTTGCATTGCACAGCAGATCCAAAGGCCCAGCAGACATTTTGGGTTTCTAAATTCGTAAGATCACTAAGCAGCTTTGTCAGCATCTTTATCCTTTCTTTTTGAAAATAATATCCAATAAAACTATTTTCTATTATAAAATGGTTTTTTATATCACATAGCGTGATTTTTCTATCATAATATTAAAATTGGAGTAGCTCAGCAGCTTAAGGCCTGTTGCAGGTCACATTCCTGACCTGCAGCTGCCATTATTACATCTGTTAACTGTTTCCTGTCGATCTGGCTTGTGTTTGTGATTTTACCCTCCATGTTTCAGGAAACACCGAAGGCAGTTATCTTGGGGGGCGTAGAATTGGAAATCAGCAAGTTGAGAAGTGAGCTAATGGTTTTTAAGGTTTTGAGACATCAGAACATCAGGGTAGATGAGGCGCATATGGTTTCGCATAGGACAGGAATGGTTGGACTTGATCTTAAAGGTCTCTTCCAATCTTGTGATTCTGTGGTCAAGTCCAGCTGCTTTGTTGGTTTTTATCCCTCCTTCTTCCCTTCTTCTCCAGACACGTTTGCTTTAGAATCCTCTTGTTCAGAGAAAGTAATTAGAGCTTTGTTTAGTGTATGCTTAAAGGTTCAGCCACAACAAATGTGCCTTAACTTGATTGTCACATGGCTGCTGAGTATACTTCTGTGTATTATTCTGTGGAAAATGTGGTGTCTTGCATGTGTAACACCACAGAGCTCTGCAGCACTTACTGTCCTCCAAGTACATACAACTAGGAACTACTGAGCATTGCCAAATGTAGAAACAATTGGGAGAATAGTACTGGTTCTTCCATTGAAATCCAACGCCCCTGTGACCTGTCTGGTCTGGAAAATATGTTGACAGTGTAACTCATGATGTTTCTTGTGTTTATCAGCACTATGATGCCATAATGAGATATATTAGCCAACCACCTCTTCTTCTTGATGTCCATATTCACAAACCAATGCTAAATGCTAGGACCTGGATGGATTCTTTGCTAGCTTTCTTCCCTGGATTGCAGGTAAAGTTCCAAACCCATGTGCAGGGGATTTTATTAATGTGTAAACAATTAAATAGACCAGATATATAATTGATGAGTCAAGTTTAGTAATTTGATTTTTAGAAATGTTGCATGAGGGTGTCTATACTCCTCTCACCTCTGTGCTATGAGGCAGGGTAACGTGCATTTCTGGCCATGTTGAGTGGCATAGCATGACTGTATGATTTGCTTCACTGGACTTTCATTGCCCAGTCATGAAAACGCTCAGGTAGAGCTGCCTTTTGAGTAGCCCAGTGACAGGCTTCTCAGTTTGCGTGCCGTTTACACCTTTAATGCAAAGTAAATCACACTTTTACCATGGTTCTTTGTAAATGACTGAGGTGCTTTTCCTCCAAGGACAGTAGTCTTAATGAGCTCGCTGATTTTGCTTAAAAAGCTCCTGTGGAATATCTTGTGGCCAGCAGGTCAAAGGAGGTGATCCTTCCCGTCTATCTACTCTGCTCTGGTCATGCCCCCCCTGGAGTGTTGTGTCCAGTTCTGGGGTCCCTGGTATAAAAAGGCAGGGATCTCCTAGAGAGAGTCCAGTGGAGGCTACGAAGGTGATTAAGGGCCTGGAGCATCTCCCCTATGAGGAAAGGCTGAGTGACCTGGGACTGTTCAGCGTGGAGAAAAGAAGCCTGAGAGGGGATCTGATCAGTGTTTGTCAATATCTGAAGGGTGGGACACAGGGGGAATTGGCCAGCCTCTTCTCAGTGTCTGTGGAGACAGGACAAGGGGCGATGGCCTCAAGTTGGAGCACAGGAAGTTCTGCACCAATCTGTGGAAGAACTTCTTCCCAGTGAGTGTGAGGGAGCCCTGGGACAGGCTGCCCAGGGGGTGTGGAGTTTCCTTCTCTGGAGATACTCCAGCCCCATCTGGACGCCTCCCTGTGCGACCTGTCCTAGGGAGCCTGCTTTGGCAGGGGGGTTGGGCTCAATGAGCTCTGAAGGCCCCTTGCAACCTCTACAGTCCTGTGATTCTGTTATCTATGGCTGACACTGATGGGGATAATATTTACAATATGGATCTGCTGGAGGTGTAGTGAGTGTAACTAACTTTGAATGATATTCCTATGCGCAGTGAATTAGTGTTAATTTTATTATTGAATTGTAGGTGTTGAAGGGCGATATTAGACCTGCTATTGAAACTCATGAGATGCTGTATCAGGTTATAAAAAAGCATAACTTTCTTCCAGAGGTAAGGCGGTAATTTTTTCACTGTGTAAACTGATTTTTATCTCAATTCAAGCAGTGTAAGAGAGCTATTTTAAGAAGAAATCATAGGTATATGTGTTGTTAAAACCAAAGGCTCACCGGTGTTCCTACATGATTCACAGCTCTGTATATATGACAACTGTGTTTCAGATATGAAATGTTTTTCCTTAATTTATGCTGTAATTAACACAGTCATAGGAAGCTTCTGCTATTAATAATGGCTTTGGCTTTATATTTCAGCCTTTCAAAATTGACCTTGACTCATTTCAGTATGCAAAACTCGTTATAGGCACAGGTAGTGGTAGCTGCTTTGTAATGTAATAGCATTAATGCTAAAGATCAGTCATCTTTATGAACCCAGGAAGGGGGGAACTAAAGACTGAATTGTCCTGAGAAAGCGTTCTGAGATTTTGCATAATGTCCCTGAAAGCAGGAACGCGTAATTATCTGTAGGCATTGCAAGTGCAATCTTGGAGTAAGTTAATTCTCTGCAGAAAAACTTGTTTACCTGCTGAAGTGTGTGTCTTAATCCTGTGATGACCCAGAATGTGAGAGGAGGCATCTGACTCCATTTGCAATTTTGACTTTCCTTCAGTGGAAGTGTATTTCTGTTAGAGAACATCCTAATTAAAGTTGCATTCCTCTAATGTGGCAACTGGGACTCGGAGCACTGGAATGATTGTTTTTGAGTGCTTTTAAAATGGCATGGTTTGGCTCTTCATGATGTTTTGGGTTGTTTTGTTGGTGGCTTGTACTTAGGAAGGAAACTTGGAAAGCTCAGTTAGCTGTATTTAAGCCAATATGCCATCTCCTTTAGCCAGCAATTCAAACCTTACTTAGTAGTGAACGTGAGCCATCACGGACGTGGCTTTAGCCTGCGTGTGCTAAGAGCGAATACACAGGCTAACAAATTTTTACAGAACTGACCTGCAGCCAGTGGTATTTCTTCTGTTAGAAACAACCACTTACAATCTATCAGTCTGAAGTAACAGTGTTTGTCAAAGCTGGGTGGTCCCCGTGCAGCAGCCCTTCACCAGGCTGCTCGGGTTGGATTGTGGCAGTGGCTGCATGCTGCAGTTCTCACCTGGCACCTCACACCACAACTCCCCTTGCTGGATGCTTGTCAAGAGGCTGCATGGTGTCCAGGCTCCTGCACTAACACAAGTTTAAATCTTCCTCCTACTACGTGGGCAAGTGTACTGGTTTAGGTTTTAGCCTTTGGACAGAGGTTCTTGTTGCCTCCTGAGACTGATGCTGGGCCTTCAGTCCTCCACTGTTGCATACTTTAGGTGTTGTAATAGAGTGAACACCAGGTTCAAAATAAACCTGTGTTTCTTTTTCATTCTCACACTTATGTTTTCCTGTCTCCTTCCTTAGGCATTCACAACAGACTTCAGAGTTCACTGGGCTCAGCACCCCTTGAGGCCCGAGTTTGCTGAAAGCACTTACTTCTTGTATAAGGTGAGAGCACTTTCATTCGTCTGGCTTTTGGGCTCTTTGTCTAGTACCTAGAACTTTGTCACTGTTTTATTTCAAGGTAGAATGAGTAGTGGATCTCCAGCTTACTTCATCTACTGGCATGAGTTCTGTATATAAACCAGATGGAAGTATTGGTTGTCAAAAAATCCTTCTGGGATTTTTGTTTTATATGCCTGGTGTTAGAAAACTGTTAAGTGAGAAAGGCCCTTAGTTTTAGAGATATTTAGGTGCTGCTGATCCCACTTAAAGAGATCTTGTAGACTAAGAGCAAAAGCCACTTGTACCTTGCTGAGGAGAGCGTAGTGCCTTAACGCCTTGCATGTCTGTAAGAGCTTCAGCGTGCGTATCTGCAGTCTCTAAATGTAGCACCGTAGCGTCTCAGCAGTCTCTCCGGTGACTGTTCAGTCTGCTAATAGATGAGGCTTTGCAAGTGGCCAAGAAACAAATGAAAGCTGTAAGTCTAAGCATGCCCATGTCTTTGGGGTTTGTTTCTCTTTCATAGGCTACTGGGGACCCTTACTACCTAGAAGTAGGAAAAACACTCATTGAAAACCTGAACAAGTATGCAAGAGTACCTTGTGGGTTTGCTGCAATGAAGGATGTTCGCACAGGAAGCCATGAAGACAGGTAAAAGTTTTTGCAATTATTTCTAATTATAGGGAAAAAAAAATCCAGTTACCCTGTTCGTGTAATTGAATTAATTGACTTTTAAGTAGCCAGCTATCTTCAGTTTGATAACCGGGTCTTAAATTACCCATTTGTAAACTATTTCAGTAGTTACATGGTTGGTTACATAAAAATAATTTTATCTTAATAACGTTGCATTTGCCTCAGAATAATAGGTGAATTACTCTGACAACATGTGCTTCAAGCCTAGACGTTTGTGAAAGGGTTTGTTTGTTCTGTATTGCTGTTTTGTACTGAAGATGCTGAATCATTTCCCTCCAAACATCGTTACTTCTGAGTGGAAGGAATGCTAATGGAGTTAAGTTCAGCAGTAGCAGTAATGAAGCCTTCAGAGATGGAGCTGTACGAGTGTTTGTTACACTGATGCTTTAGGGAAAAGGGAACTTCCTAAACGACATCCATCTTTTTCCATAGAATGGACTCTTTCTTTCTGGCTGAGATGTTTAAATATCTTTATCTACTGTTTGCTGATAAGGAAGACATGATTTTTGACATTGAAGATTATATCTTCACTACAGAAGCTCATCTATTACCACTTTGGCTTTCCACTACAAACCAAACCGTCTCTAAAAAAAATACGGTAAGTAACAGCTCATGTCTCAGTCAGTTGTAGTGGTGTTTCAAAGCAGCTCCTTTTATTCTGTGAGAGAAAACAAGGAAAAAATATCAGGAAAGTATCGTAGTTTGAAGAAGTACACCAGTTCTAACACTTTGTTTAACATGAACAATTTCATCATATTAACAGTGACAGTCATATGAGTGTGAGTAACATTTCCATGACTGGATTCTGCACCACTGAATCTTGAGGGGGTAAAAAAGCTGTGTAATAATAGCAATATTTAAAAAGAAAATCACTCCCTAATTTTATACATTTGAAAATAAGACACTGATATTTTTATCTCTGTCTTTATCTTCTGTTTTTTCTAAACCATTTGGAATAACCTGCACAAGTTTTTGTTGCTTAGTTTACCACACAAACCCTTGGCAAATTCTGAAAGGCCTTTTTTTGAGACTGCTGCAAAGTCAGTTTGACAAGATACAGCTGTATAACTTTTGGGATATTTAATTGTTTTAGTCCA
This sequence comes from Laterallus jamaicensis coturniculus, assembly GCA_022605575.1. Classification (NCBI taxonomy): domain Eukaryota; kingdom Metazoa; phylum Chordata; class Aves; order Gruiformes; family Rallidae; genus Laterallus; species Laterallus jamaicensis. The sequence goes on from JAKCOX010000007.1 coordinate 11,724,653, forward strand.
GGTAATGGGCATCTCTTGTGTCAATGTGAGAACATTTATGGGCTTATAAATGACTTAACCTTTGGAAATAACCAGTAGGTATACAGCAGTGATGCGAAGTGTCATAAAAACTCATCTCATCTTTGTTTGGCTGGTTGGCTTTTGTGCTCAAAGTGACATAATTAATCTCTAAAGCAATAATGCTACTGGCAAGCAAAAGAAATGTGTGAGAGAATGACTAGGGAGGTGACTAGGGTGTCAGGAATATGAATTCCCTTATGTTCCTGTGCCTTTATTTTTACTCTTTACAAAGTATTTTACAGTAATGCCTGGATTGGAGGAAGATGCTTGTATTGTGTGTCATTCCAGGTGTCCTGGAGAAATCTTAAAATTGAGTAGCAAGCACTTTGTTGTACAAATTCGAGCCTCAGGCAGCCAAATATGTTGCTCTTCGTGTCTGGCAGTGGTTATACATCTAATACACATCTAATACAGTGGTTATACATCTAATGGGGGGTTAGTTTTTTGTGTTCCCTGTTAGTGGAGCCCCTGCACCCTCTCTGAATGTTCTTCCCTGAGCACTTACCTTTTGTCTTTGAGTTTTCAAAATGAAGACTGTGCTTTTTAAAGTGTGCAAGAAATTCTCTCAAGGGTCTGAAGGAGCATTTTGTATCCCTTTTGGTCCCAACATGAGAACTTTTGACAGAGACAGATGGGATTCCTGCAGCTGATGCAGTGTGAAGTGCTGGCCTGCCATACACAGTTCTCTTGAGAACAGCAAATGTTAATAAAAGGCCAATAAGAAGGACAGAGTAAATTGTTCAAATGGGGTTCAAGCTCTTTAAATCAAAGCTATTAACATGCTTAATACAAGGAGGTGATTGTGCCCCTGGACTCTGCACTGGTGACACTGCACCTCGAGTGCTGGGTCCAGTTCTGGGCCCCTCACTACAAGAAGGACATCAAGGTCCTGGAGTGTGTCCAGAGGAGGACAACCAGGCTGAGGAAGGGGCTGGAGAGCAAACCTTCCGAGGAGCAGCTGAGGGAGCTGGGGTGTTCAGCCTGGAGAAGAGGAGGCTGAGGGGAGACCATATCACTGCCTATACTGACCTGACAGGAGGGTGTAGAGAGGTGGGTGATAGCCTGTTCAGCCAGGTGACAGGATGAGGGGGAATGGGCTCAAGCTGTGCCAGGGCAGGGTCAGATCAGACATTAGGAAAAAGTTCTTCCCTGAAAGGGCTGTCGGGCACTGGAACAGGCTGCCCAGGGAGGGGGCTGAGTCCCCACCCTTGGATGTGTTTAACAGATGCGTAGATGAGGTGCTCAGGGGTATGATTTAGCATAGGACAGGAACGGTTGCACTCAATGATTTTAAAGGTCTTTTCCAACCCAGTGATTCTGTAAAGTAAGAAAGTCGTGTTGAAAATGGAGACAGAATGTGTTAAAGGCTAAAGGGACACGATGATGAGTGTTACTCCTTTATGGAATGTATCTGATAGGGGAAATTAATAAGAAAAGAGGAATGAGGAATATGTAAATTGTTGTTAATACAGAGTTCCATTAAGCTGAAACGTCTGTGAGAGAGTTGGCAGTAGCAGCTCAGCATCCTGTTTGTATTTATCCTCATAAACAGGAAAGGTTTTATCTTACTACGCTGATACTTGCCATAGTGCTTGCATGACTTGTGTGACTACTATGGGTCGCACTCTTAATGTGAAAAATGTACTTTAAAGTGTTTATTCCAGTAAACTAATAGCCTTTTAGGCCTTATTTTTTTAGGGCGCCTTTAAATGGGCCTTTAAGATTGGGCTTTGGGTGACCTGGTCTAGTGAGACTGTCCCTGCCCATGGCAGGGGGGGTTGGAACTGCATGATCTTTGAGATCCCTTCTAACCCAAAGCATTCTGTGATTCTATAGCTACATGATTTTTAAATTAGCTAATACGTGGCAAACAGGCTTATTTTTGCAAGTAGATAAATACCACATTAATTTTCACAGGTGAGAAAATTATTCAATGGGTTATTTCTGAAACAAAGGACAGGCTAATATGGTTCCAAGTCACCTTACATGTTCTGCATGGTTTTACATGTTACAAACCAGTCATCTGAGCAAGTTGTTAACTCTGTCATCTTTTCTGGAAGCACAGATTGAATTCTACTGAGATTCACCCTTGCCCATTCAGACTTCCAAGCCTCTCTGGCCCCCAAGGAGGGGAATCCTTTGGTAGTATGAAAAGATGTGACGTTTTTAGTAATACAGAGAACAGCCTATGGCCTGCAGCCAACCCACTCCCCATAACTACTATATCAAATGAAGTAGTAACTACTTCCCTTACTTAGTCCAGCACGTAGCTATGACACAAGCAGTCTTGGGAAGTACCATCTGCCAGTAGAGGATTAGCTGTTCCTGCTAAAAAACCAAACCCCAAACATCTAGAAACTGTGGATACAAGTTTGGTAACTACGAACCAGAACTGGTGGTGTATTTATGTATCCCTCAAAAGGGGTTGTTGTAGCACACCAGTTCCCTTTTTGTTACTACACCGTGCGGCTCAGAGGAGTGATGTGTTCTTCATTCCTGGAATCCCTGGCTGTAGGACATTCAGTATGTTCAGCTGCTCCGTGTCCTGAGTACATGGATTACTTAAGGGTAGGTCTGCTTGTTGATTTGCTATTTATAGAAACACAACCTGCACTTTTAATGGGTGATCTGTATCTTTCATTTTTAGACTACGGAATACACAGAGCTGGATGACAGCAACTTTGACTGGACCTGTCCAAACACCCAGATTCTTTTCCCAAATGACCCGATGTTTGCTCAGAGTATTCGTGAACCTTTGAAAAATGTGGTGGATAAGAGCTGTCCTAGGGGCATTTCCAGAGCGTAAGATGAATATTGTCTGTCTTTTGGTAGCGTAAGAACAAGTGGAATAAGGTCTGTTATGCATGGATGGAGAAACACGAAGTGTACTGGAGCTTGCTCTGCTTGTATCCTTGTAGAACAGATAGCCTTATTACAGGAACAATCAGTTGTGTTCTCTGGCATCATCAGCCAGACTTAGTTCACTTCCAGCAGGAATTAGCAAGTCTTTCAAAGTGAAAGGAGATTAATGAGCCACATGCTCCAAGTGGGAACTGTAGCCTGGGTTTTACAGGAAATACATCTCTTAGATTTGTAAAATTAGGTTCTGTTGCCTCAAACAGTTCTGCAGCAGTCCTCTGTAGTGACCAAATGCGTAACTTCACCTGTTCTGAAGTGTTTTGGACGGTCTGTGGAAGCTTGTCCTTCTAAACACTTCTCTGATACTTCATGAGTAAAACCAAGTAGCAATGGTATGAGGGAAATGGGGTTTAGATCAGTCTTACAATAATATAGATAATTTAGAAATGAGAGCTAATGAGATGCTGTCAACATTGTGTGTGCTTTTTTGCACCACAGCTTTTAAAAAAAGATACTTTGATGGAGGTGTTGCATTCTAGTGAAGCTTTACAACACTCAGCTTTGCTCCAAAGAGTTCTAGTCTTGTGGCAGGAGGAATAACAAGAGACTTATGTTTTAAGAATAACCTTTTCCTTTTTTAAAAAAGTTTTGATCTCTCAAATCTTTTGGCAGAGAAGAGAATTTGGGAAGTGGACCAAAACCACCATTGAGAGCCAGAGATTTCATGGCCAGTAATCCTGAACACTTGGAGATACTGAAGAAGATGGGAGTCAGCTTGATTCACCTGAAAGATGGAAGAGTGCAGTTAGTGCAGCATGCAGTGCAAGTAAGACCTGACACTACTTTTGTTGGAAAACTTTCAGAAAAATCCCACTGGCAATGATTTTTGGCACTTTTGAGGTTCAAACAGTAGAAGGAGGCCCAGGAGTGGGATATACAACTGCATTTAGCAGGCTGGTGCTTATTAATATTTTGCCTCAGCCGTGCTTTAAACTAATTTTCCATTAAATTATACAGAGGTTAATCATGTCAGAGTGATGCAGCTAACAACATCTCATCTGAAATCACTAGCTCTCATTTGGAGATGCTCCCATTTGTTTAGGACCGTGTGCCAGTGAGCATCCCCTCTCTATGTTCAGAGCTCTGCAGCAGTGGTCCAAGCAAGCACAACTTAAATTGTAATTTTTCCCCCCCCAAGTTTCTCACACATCTAAGAAGGAACTGTTTAATGTTTTTTTGCTATTCAGGCAGCAAGTTCACTTGATGCTGAAGATGGCTTACGGTTCATGCAGGAGATGATTGAACTCTCCAGTCAGCAGCAGAAAGAACAACAGCTACCTCCTCGTGCTGTCCAAATCGTTTCCCATCCGTTCTTTGGCAGGGTGGTCTTGACTGCTGGACCAGCACAATTCGGGATGGACTTATCCAAACACAAAGCAGGGGTATGGAAGATGTGCATGTGATCTGTTCCTAGCTGTCTGTCACTTGCCTTATCACACAAGCCTAAATTTTACAGTGTCAATACTATTTTGGGGCAGCTGGTTAGTGGGTGGTCAGTAAATTACAGTGGTTAGAATGACTGGGCGCAGCAATGGCAGGACCACAACAGTGGCAGTCTTCTAGAGGAGCGGCTTATCAGCGTGTGGCCCAGGCTCTGCTCCTGAGTCATGATGAAATCCATACGTGCTATGATTTGTGAAACAAATGTAGATAATCTTCAGTGCCTGTCTTAAAGATGTTAATTTAAGGAGAAGCTTTCCTACCATGTCAGCCATGAACTTGCAGAAGTCCTTGTAGAGTTCGAGTAGGCTCTTCTTTACACAAGCACTCTTGTAAGAGGCTGTATGTAGAGGGAAGAAGACATATCACAGAAGCAGTAGTCACTGTTGGAAGCAGTAGGAAAACCCAGTGTCTTCAGTTGGGCAAGATGCAGCTTGAAAGAGGAATTCCAGACTAGCAGTTCAGGGGAGAAAATCTTCCTGAGACAGCACTTCATAGGTATGGACAAAGCACGCTGAACATGAGGGTTAGGTTTTCACTCACTTGTTCTTTTCTTCTGCGGCCTCCAGCTTCAGCGCACGGATTGCCTGCACTGGCAAGAGGCGACACGAAAGGCATTCGGTTCACTGAAGAAACAAAAACGCATAGGAACCTTTTGCAAGTTCAAACCCAGTGCTCTAATTCTCTCTTGTTTTGTTTTTGTTGTTCTAAACAGACAAGAGGATTTGTTGCAACCATTAAGCCATATAATGGATGCTCAGAGATCACTAATCCGGAGGCAGTGAAAGAGAAAATTGCTCTGATGCAAAGAGGCCAGTGTATGTTTGCTGAAAAGGCACGGAACATTCAAAAAGCTGGAGCGATAGGAGGCATTGTTATCGGTAAATAACTTTTAAAATTCTTAAAACCTTTGAGTTTGCCTGGAAGTAACCTGTATTTTTGGGATTCGAAGATACCATGGAGCTGACAGGAAGCTGTTAAGCTCTCTGAGATCACAGTACTCTGAGACAGAAATTACCCTTTGAGAAGATGACACGATGTTTTGGGTTTGTCTGGTTGTGCACAGAAATCGTGGCTAAACAGCTCAGGATGGCTGATTGTCTCTGCAGATGGAAAGTTGTTATTTTAGGGATTGCTGAGCATTGCAGTAGTGCTATTTACAGGTGAGGAAGACTTGACGACCAATGAAAAAAGTTGAGGAAAAGAAGTACATGAGTTTGCTTTTTGATAATCAAATTACTGTTTCACTTACCTGATGGGGCAGGAGAAAGCTGCAGGAAAAGCCTCGAGCTCTGAGCTGTGGTCTTTGTGTCTGACCAGAGGCTTGCTTGCTTTTCCCTTTTTGCCAGATGACAATGAGGGAAGCAGTAGTGACACAGCTCCTCTCTTCCAAATGGCTGGCGATGGAAAGAACACAGATGACATCACGATTCCCATGCTCTTCCTCTTCAACAAGGAAGGCAACATTATCCTGGATGCAATCCGGGAGTACGAGGCTGTGGAGGTGCTCCTTTCTGATAAAGCTAAAGACAGAGGTAAGATGGGGGGGTTATTTGTACAAACTTAGCTCCCACCTGCGCCGTGGCACAGTGTGAACTGCACAGTGGTTTCCATTGCTGCCCAAAGGTGCAAGCACATTACTTGGTTTTCTCTTTGACATTGGTATTAGTTTTTCCATAAGAAAGCACTTATCTGAGATGTGTTGTTACCTGCTCCCCTGAGTTAACATTAACATCCAGAAATGCTGCTCATAAATGAAATGCCAGTTTGGCTAACGAGAAAACACAGCCTTTTGGATTCCTTTTGCACCCTTTTTGCCATAACCTGCTTTGAAGTGGTGTCAGGAATAGCATAAGTGTTTTCACTGGCCTACATTGTATATGCCACTCGCTTCTCAAGCTCCCCAGTGACATTCTTGGTACCCGAAAGGAAAGAGAAAACTGCTACAGCTATTTTGCCTCTCTAAGCAGAAATGCTTATCGTGAGAAATAAGGCTGCTGACCTCAGATCTTTGGCAGTTTTTCTTGCGTTACACAAGAAAATTGCAAGCTAATACCTTCCCAATTAAAACATTTGCATACAGCAGAAAATTCTAGGGTTCCTTTTGTAAGCTTCCCCCTCTGCCTGGCTCCATCCCGGTGGAGTTGTAAGAACAACTATCTCTAGTAAACCAGTTTGTTTTCTGCGCATTGGCAAAGGTGATATGCCAAGAGCGACAGCGTTGTTGCTTCATAGCTGCATACAGCTTCCTCCTGTTTGTAACTCTTGCTAAGCTGCTCTAAGAAGATACTAAATACACGAGATAGCTCTGCGTTTGAGAGTTTGTAATCCATATCTGCTTCTTCCCCCCTTCCTTGTGCTTCCGTTTGGAATCCCAGCAACAATCTTTAAAGGTAAAATGATTCCAAACTACATTCTTGATAGCAGTAAGTATCCCACCTGAAAAATGGCAGTTAAACTCCCTCAAAATGTTAGTGTCCTTGGGTGCTAGTTGGACCCTCGCGGTTAAACGGGGCAGCTGTTGTAAAGCTACTTTGGAACCTGACCTTATCACATGTGTTAGTTGCTTTGAGTGGGGTTATGATGAGGGAGGCTTTGGATTTGGTGCTCCCTTTAATTCATGCTTCAGTAACCTTAGGAAACTCTGCCTGACTCCCACGTGATTAGATGTGGGATCCTGGTGTGTCTGGGAGTGCTTTTACAGCTGGTGGTGGCCCTCACTGCACACAGGGATACCCTGCTTAAGACTGAATGATGGTAGCTAGCGCTGACCTAGAAGTTGCTGTTTTAAGTTTGAGGAGCCAACAATAGTCTCGCGATACGGTTTGCCCTCATTTAAAATGTGTTTGAATGCTCTCCTTGCCCTCCCTCTGTGAGAGATGTTCCTTAATAGCAGGAAGTTCTCCTATCACTGGGAAGTCTGCGCTTCCTTGAGGAACTGAGGCCAGGGGAAGTGACCTTACTTTTTGAAAAACAATAAAATGCTGCCTTTCTATTCTCTTTTCTTTTTTTCCCAAACCTTTCTTTTTCTCTCCCCTCTCAAAGACCTGGAAATGGAGAATATGGACCAGAAATTACCTGAAAATGATTCACACAAACAGGATTCAGAAGAAGCTACTTCAGAATCTCAGCATCTTGATGCAGTCAGTGAGGACCCTGAAGAAGGAGAAAACTCTGACATTACTGACCCAGATTCCTTATCTCCTGCTCATACAGACAGTGAGAGCATTTCCATTTCAAACCAGGATTCCTATGTCCCTGGAACCGATGAGGCTAGCGCTCCAGAGCCGCCGTGTACACAAGGGGACAGCCAGCCTCAGGAACAAAAGACCGAAACAGAGTCAAATTCCAAAGTTGACTGGGATAGTAAAGTCCAACCTATGGAATCCATATTAGCAGACTGGAATGAAGATATAGAAGCATTTGAAATGATGGAGAAGGATGAGCTATGACTTGTGCTAGTAACTTATTTGTTAACAAACAGATGGAGAACTCGTTGGGTAGAAGTGAGGCCCTGATACCTGAGAACTCGAAAAAGTATTCAGTATTGTGATGATGAGCAGCCAGGTTTCCCCTGGAAATGACCACAGAAATCCAGCACGCACTCTTTGTGTTGTTATTTAGTTCCTCCTGTTTAAAAATGGGAACGTGCAATTGAAGCGCTTGCCTGGCTCCACTGCATGGTGCTGTAACCCAGAGCCTGGCTTCTGTGTTCCAGGCCCTGGGAGGTCCCTCTCCCTTGGTTCTCTGGAAGGCAAAAGTTGAATGCGGTGGGGTTAGCGTGCCACGTAACGGTTATCGATGAGAGCACTTGAGGGCCATAGGTCAGCACTGTTCTGGTTGGAGTGAAGGTGTGGTTTCACTCATCCCTGCTGAGCCGGAAGCCTGCGCTGATAGCAGCAGGTGGAAACATGTTTCCAGCTGTTGTGTCTCTTAAGGCGCAGCTAGAACCAGTTTGGGTCTTGCCCTGACATATCATACCGAGACGTAGTAGCATTGCTCATCACTCCTTCCATCCGCTACCATGAAGAGCAACCACAGTGACCCGTGAGCGTTCCTTCTGCTCCACTTGTACCTGGAGAACCCGTGTAAACCAAAGGCGACGTGTCCTTAGCGAGTGGGTACCATCAGCCATGCCCAGGCAGCCTCGCTTCGGGGTCTGCCAGGAGAAGGTCCCCAGCCTGTGGTAGGAGCTCTGCTCGAGGTTAAGGTAAAGCAGGCAGGGTAGATGAGGTACAGGTATTTCTTCTGGCCTTCCAGGGCAAAAAGCTCAAATCTACTCCAAGATACTGCATTTAAACTGGCAATATTCTCTCAAAGGACACTAAACAGATCAGCTACAAAGAAAAAAAACCCTTCCTTTTTCTACAAGTTTGATTTCTAACGGCTTGACTCTGCTGTCATTCTTTTTATATGCAATTTCTATATGTGTGATAATTTAAGGTGATGAGGCCAGTAGTGAAGCACAACAATTCTGGCTGTTGGGTCCATAGTTCCCAGTGTAGTGGCATGAGCTGCAAGGATGAGAGGGGTATGTTACTCTGGTCTTTGGGGGTTTGTTACAGGTAAGTGTGAGTCTTCATCCATTATCCCTGTTGTGAAAAACAGTGCTCAGATGGAAACAGGGATGTTTAAACAATGAGCGACGTTCTGACTCTGTCCAAAGAAACTGCCAAAAACTAATTAACTTGATTTATACAAACTGCTTTTAGCAACTTGTGGGTCAAAGGATGGGTTTGTATTAAACAATAACACTGCCTTTATGTTGCACCAGGCTAAAAGTGAAGGTTTAGGTTCACCTTACAATGAGAACAACCAACCAAAAACCTGCCCCAGTCTGAATTGCACCTTTCATTTAGCTGGTGAAATTACGCGTGCTGAATATGCAACCGTTAATTAGTACAGCCATACTGTATTTATTTCTGTATACTCCTGTACAGTGTGAACAGAGAGACCCCAGGCAAATGTGTACATGTATGTTCCATGCCTCTGGCTTTCAAGAGTATCAAAAATGCACAGACACCTTCTGAGAGCACGACAGTCGATCAGAACATCATCCATCAGCTGAGCGATAACGTTAGGTCGCTAGCCTAGGAGGTAACTTCGAGGAGGGGACGGAGCAGTGGTGGAATAGTGAATAAGTGTCCTTCAAAGCAAGTTAGGTTTTTTTAAATGTAGTCCTAATTCCTTTGCACAAACACCCATCAGGAGGCTTGGGCTGACCGAGCAGGGCGTGACGCAGCTGCCATTGCCCTGGTGTTTTTATTTATGGGTTTCGTTACACGAGTGTCTTCATTGAAGGAATCTGACTGTGGAATAATTAAGTGTCCCTCGTTACTTGGAGCCCTGGCCATGCCTGAGGGATGCTGCACTTTCCTGGTAGCTCCCGGGCTCCAAGCGACGTGGCTGTGTGCAGTCAGCTGTGGGAGTGGAACCATCAGGTGCAGATCAGAAGTTCTCACTCCAGTGACTGCTCTGTCAGTGCTTTAGTGCCACAAAAGGAGCGCTCTTCTTCCCGTGTTCTTTGCCATGGACTACGTCTTTGTACCTGTGTGCTCTAGTTCCACCAAAAGAGCTGTTCTTCTAGTGGTAGAGACCCTCTGGTCATTCTGTGAAGACTGTCAGTACAGCCACTAAAGGGATTTTCTGTTCATACATCCAGAAAATTTAGGTGTAGACTTAAAATTTTATTAAAAGGTTAACTTTCCTTGCCACCACTGGCTCGTTTTTATGTAACCGCTTTTCCCATGTCTAAAGCAGAGGCGTTAGCTCTCCTGAGGGATTTTTGGAGTGATCCCACAACTCCATATGGATTTGAAGCATCATTTTGGTGGTGGCCTACCTCAGATAACTCTTGCCTCCTTCCTTTTGGGTTGGTTTGTGTGGGTCTGTTTCAGTTTGTTCTGCTTTACCTTCAAAACCATTACGAGAGCCATAGCGTTGTTTACAGAACAGGATGGGGTAAGGTTGACCTTTTGGGAGAGAGGAGTAAATTGGGGTGGGGTGGGATGGGAGTTGTTCAGGTTACTTTCACATTGGATTTCCTGATGAGGAAGTAGGCTTTGGTTGAACCTTTCCATGTTCTTCTGAAAAGAATTCAGGTTTCTGTCATCTTAAAAGGCAATGAGAATGTATTCATCAAAAAATCCAAACCCTTTCAGAGAGGGGAGGGAGTCTTCTTCCCAAATTTTCCGAAGCCTGCTCTCTCCATGTGGAATATTGCTCGTACACAACGAATCAGTAGCCACCTCTCTCTCTCTGTGCAGCGTTGTGGTGTTGAACGCCGAAGCATTCAGGAGTCACAGCCGGCCCTAGCGCTTCCTCCGTGCCATGTAATTCAGATCAGCCAATTAATTACTCCTTGGATCTTGGTGGAATCTTCTCGATTGTTTACACATAATGTTTCTTAATGAAGTTTTGAAACGAGCCCAGCTTTGGTGGTCGTCCTCTTCCTGCCAGCGTAGCTGAGGGCGCAGCTTTAGGCATGGAGACACACTTTTGTGTGTGTGGAGAGGGTCAACATGAAAGGCATCAGCCAGGACGTAGGAGAACAACCACCCAGACCCCATTCTGTGAATGAAATGTTGTATGTCCAGGTTTTATAGGGGTTTTGTTTGGTTTTTTTTTTTAGCCAGCCCAATTTACAGCCGTCTATTTTCTTACGCAAGATGTCTAATAACAGGTGCTGTAACACTATTGGTGGGTTTTACTCTCCGGTGATAAGTGTATACAACATTTCTAAGGGCAACTATGTACTGTGATGTAAAAGTCTGGGCTAAAATGTACATAATCTGTGTACATAATTGTGTACTTGATTATTATTGCTGATTGTAAAGATTTAATAAAATGTAAATACTCTGGTCAAGCTGTGCTCAACTGGCACCGGTTTCCCTGCCACTTCTGGCGCTGGCGGGGCGAGGAGCAGCCCAGGGCAGGCCAGCAGTGAGTACCCTGCTGTGAGGGTGTGGAGTGATGGGGGGAGCGCAGAGGTGAGGGGTAATGCCCCGAGCACAGAGGTACTCCGTAGGGCCAGGAGGACACCCTGTTTGTGTGATGATGCAAGTAGGCTGGAAAGGTGCTCAGCAGCCTCCTCTTTCAACCTCTGTTACTCTATGAGTTGGGCATTTCCTTGATTTTAATTTTAAATCCATCTCTGCAGTGAGAATACCAACCCTTGGAAGTTCTTCTGAGTGGGGGTCCCTCTGATCCTGGGAGCGGGGTGTGTGTGTGTGTGTGGTTTCTTCCATCTCTTAATGCAAATGGATCGTTCTTGGGTATGATCAGGGGCAACAGGCAGCAGTGACCCCATCTCAGCATTACTGAGGTAACTGGAGAGATCTCGGAGCAAACCTGCAGCAAACTTTTAATTTAAAAAATAATAAAAAGTAAAAAATAACCCATGCCTGTCTTAGGGGAAGCGCTGCTCCCAGCACTCTGGAGAGGCTCTGGGCTTCTCTGCCCCTATCCATCTCCACCCACCCACCAGCTGTGGCACTCAGATGCTGTGTGGCGCAAGAAGCCTTTGCAGATGGGCTCTGAGAAGGTGAAAATAAGATGTGAAATCACAGCCTGACTGTGTCCCCATCCCTGCCCCTCTCCCTGTGTCTTTTATAAGAGGAAATCAGGGATGTTCAGTCATTTCTGGGTATTTCCCCCTACTCCTGCTTTTCTGGGCCATGCCTTGCAGCAATGGACAAAGGGTAAGGGAAGCAGGGCAGCACCAGTGCCCCACACCTCCTATCCAAACATCTTCAATAACCTTTTTCTGCCAAGAGCTGCAGCTCTTCATCCATTTTCACCTTTCCATTGCCCTGGTTGCTCACCTGGAGCTGGAGAACAAAGATTCACTCTTGGCTGCTGTTCCTCCCAAGCCCATCGGTCATGTCAGCCTAAAGCCACCGGTGCCAGGGATCCCATTTTCTTCCCAAGTGCCACATAAAAAGGTACTGTTAAACGTTCCCGGCTGGAATGGTGCCTACAAACCAGTTTCCACGTGGGAAAGTTTACCTGAGCTATTCAGCCCTGGTGTGGACACGTCCATCTCTCTGGGTCCTGTGGTGGAGGTGACAGCATGATAACATGACACCAGCACTGCTCCGACTGGGAGCTGCTTCAGACAAAATTCTGCCAAGAAAGGTGTGCAGTGCATGGTGCTGCGGCACCAGGACCTCCTGAGACAACCCGGGCGTCTGCCGGCTGCGACACCAGCACAGACCTGCTGGCAGCAGTGCAGGGCAGAGAAAGGGAAGGAATAAGGAGAACCAGTTTCCCCCTCCCCCAAGCCCCCCATGCCCTGGCATTTCTCCGTCTTCGCACCCTTTGATGGGTACTGCCATCGGCTTTGGGGTGTTTCGTGCTGTGAGCACCCAAAGGAGTCATCAGGTTTTGGGAGGCACTGGGGGGCTGGCACAGGAAGACCTGGAGCCGGTGGAGTGGCAACGTGGATGAGAGGAAACAATGAGCAATCCAGAGCTGGTCGTGCCCAACGCGTGGGCATGTTAGGCCTCTGCTACGGGCCTCTTCTCGCGTGTGGTAACGGTGTGAAGGCTGCTCCTCCAGTCTAGTGCTCCTCATGCTCCAGTTTAAGAAAACCAGGAAGGAAAGCTTAGAAACAGGGGGGAAATAAAGGCTGTGTGGGGAAGAGCAAGAAAGCATCTCCTGCCCGGCCAGCCCTCGGGGCTGTTTTATGTAACTGGGCACGTGGCTCTCCACGTTATTTCCAGACTTGCCAGGCAGGGAGCATCTCTGTTAAATGATGTCAATCTTCACTGCACTGGCATTACAGCATCATAAAAAATTACAGAGCTGCTATTTTTGGGTAGCAGCTCTCTCCGACTCGGTGAATAAATGCATCTCTCCATATGACTCACTCGGGGGGATTATTAATAGGCACAAAAGCAGAATGCCAAAAACCCCCGGAATATCGCTCAGTTCCCACATGGAGCTTTCTGGCTTCTCCCAGCAATCGCGCGCCAGAACTTCTTTTAGTCCCAAAATTTCATTTTTAAAAAAATATATACATGTATATATAAATATACAGGGGAACAAATTTTCTATTTCACTCACAGCTTGAAGGCTTGGGGGGACAGGAGGAGAAGGAAAGGCTGCAGAGACAGAGGTTGCTCCTTGCTCCAACTCTGGTGTGCAGAGTACCAGCCACGCAGGCCGACACCTGTGAATAGACCCCCATCAAGGCAAAGCTGCTGCTGTTAACAAACCCTGGAATAAAAGCTCAGCTCTCCTGCTTCAAATAGAAACCATCCAGGATGGCAGAGCAGTGGGGATGGGGGTGGGGGGCTGGGGGGGTGGGAGGGGGGGAGCGCGGAGAGGGGGATGCTGTGTGTGGAGAAGCGAGTTGTTCCTAGAGGGAAAGAATCACAAGCATCTCATTTTGCTGCCTGACAGCCAGTGGATAAATTGGGGATAGGCGGCAATCGGACAGACTCAAGCCTGGAGCTCACCCCCACTCGCCCCCATCCCCAGGGCTGGCTTCTCCATTCAACCAGCTTCTTTGGGTAGATAAGGTGGAAGTCATCAGTGGGGTTCTCTGCATCGTCCTGGCCCAATGCAACATGGAACTGCTGCCCTCAGAGAGGGGCAGCTTTGGTAACATGGGCAAACCTTCAGAGAACATCATGCTTTTCCCCCAAGACACTCTGCCGAGTTGCTGCTGGAGGTACAGGGAATAGGTGTCCCTGAGAATGGTGTCACAGATGGCTGTTATAAAGCAGATTTGTGGTTGTATACATTTATGATGATAACGGTGATGACCCTTTCATCTCCAAGTTCAGAGAGCATTGCCCAGATGTCAGACGCTCTTCAACTCCACCAGCTGTCCCGTCCTGCAGTGCCCCTGTCCCAGGGATCGTTTCCCTTTGTCACAGCACAGTAAGGCAGATTTCCACCCTGAGCTTGCCCAGCTCTTTGGATCCTTGACATCAAAGCTTCCTCCCTGACAATAAAGAAAACCACCTGCCCCTACAAAACTGCACATGGGCCTCATCTCCTCACCCCGTCTCCAGGACAAGACTCAGTAGAGAAACATTGACCTGATGTAGTGGCCAAGAGGCAGCAATTCTCTGTCCCCGCTTGTCACAGGCAGTTCTTGCAGGTCACCCAACTTTACAGGTGGTGTGGGCTTCCGAAAGTATTCTTTAGTGTCCGTAAGGTTAGCGTTGCAAGCTTCGAGAGGTGATCATCCCAGCATGTGGCTTCATGGAGCCTGGTGTGCTTCATCTGTGGCAGTGGGTCGCAGGGAGCTGCTGAGGTGATGAGGAGGGGAGAGAGGTGTCCCCCTCACCCCACGCTGGGGAGGGGAGGGCACCTGATGCCCCATCAGAGTGTACATTTGAAAACAAACGTGAAATGGCCAATGTAGCAGGAGGTGGTGTAAACCATGAGTACAAAACACGTTGGACACGAAGCCTGTGTGGCACCACGGGCTGTCACATGGGAAGCAGCAACGCTGCCCAAAGCTGTTGGTGGGGCAGAAATACCCACAGCAGCTGGAAGTTGTCCCTCGGCAGATGCCAAGATTACCGGGCTGGAAGCGTCTCCTGAAGGTCTGCACGTCAGCCAAACCCATCTGGAGTTGAGTCATCACTAACTCTCAAATCAAAGTGACAGGTAATTGCTGTTTTATAGACTTGATAAAACTGAAATAGCTGAGAACTATTTATCTTCTGTCTTTCATACAACAATGTCAGTGTCTTCAGAGCTTAAATATGTGTTTAAACATCTCCCCCATCGCTCCTGTCTCATACTGCAGATGTTAAAGCGCTTGTGCTGCTTCATGGGCAGCCCCAGTCATCGGCCTGGGCTCTCTTACAGCTCAGGCATTACCATTGGTGATTACCATCACCTTTGCCCTGCGGCAGCAGCTGTGGACTCACAGGGCTGCACCACGTACAGTTCCTCCAGCTGCAGAGAGGTCAGAGCCTGCCCAGCACACATGGGGGACAGTGGTGTGAGGGCCTTTGTGGGCCATCAGGATCAGGAGAACACAGCTGTTCCTACAGTGGACAAAGGGATAGTGACATGGCATGAGTCAGCCAGGATCCACATGACTGGTCCATGGCCACAAAGGCCTCATGGTGAAGGAGGATGCAAAGCAGGGAGACTTACTCCGAAAAAAAACCCTCTGACTGAAGGCAAAGGAAGAAATGAATGTTGGGTTTTGGGTGGCTGAGGTTTGAGGCTGAAGCCCAGTGTCAGAGAAAGGCTTGTGGGAGCCAGGAACCAGCAGATGAGGAACTGGCTGGTCTGACGATGCTCTTCAAGGGCAATTGGGCCAAGGGCTGCAGGCTGGGTTCTCTGTCCATCCTCTCCACCGGCTCCTTGCCGTAACGTGGTACGTGTCTCCCCACAGCACCGGGGATCTGACACACCGGTGGGCACGTCCTGCGTGTGAGGCAGAGTGGATCCTGTCTCGGGTGAAACGGGATGGGCTGGGGCTTTGCTAAAGTCCTCCAACAGCTTCTCAAAGTCCCAGCACAGGAGAGGAACCACTCCTGGTCCCTTGGCTTGCGCACAGACCTGACCCAGGCCATGTCCTGCCAGGAGTCCTGAGGGAAAAGGTAGGAGTGTCAGTGTCTGAGTGATGTGGGATGATCTGCAGCCTGCTGAGAAAGGAAAAAACCCACACTGATACGGATTGGGGGTTCTTTGATCTTATTTCGGTGCGGAATCCTGTGCCTCAAGCCTTGCTTTGCACCAAGTGCTGCTCAGGGTTACAGGGTGAAGCTTTGGAGGCGAAGTAATGCCTTGGCATCAAGGGGTGGCAGCCTGGAGCAGGATGTCCCCTTGCCCCCAAAAAAGCTCAGGAATGCCACAGGCCAGCCTTCCAAACCATGCCGCAAGCAGCACCAGATGTAACTAAGCCTAAGGCACCCCACCACATCTCAGGCAGGAGGGTAAAGCCTCTGCCTCCTCCAAAAGCTGGACAGATGGTGGAAGGGTTTGGCAGAGACACAGGTTAAGAGGCTGTGCTGCAGAAGGTATGAACCTGAGATGGGTGGTGGCAGGAGGAAGCCATCGCCAAAACCGCATGAAACTTGACTGATGGCAAAATGTGTCCCCATCCCCGTTAGTATTGGTGGAGACAAACCTCCAGAGAGACACCAGCGAGCAGATGGTCTTTTCCAGGCATCACTCCCAGGTCAACCACATCCTGTGAGCATCATCTCAACCTGCACCCAGCCTGCCCCAAGAGCACCAACGTTCCATCTCAACAGCGCCCAGCAAGCCTTGCTTGTTAGGTGACTGGTGATGAAAATGCAACGAGGTGGGATATGGACCAGCTCTGGTGCACTGGCTTTGTGCCTGCCTGGGATGGAGCATCCAGCCAGGCAGCCCTTGGAGGGATGCAGGTCCCTTGGGTGGGGTTTGGGAGGCTTCTGCACACACCAGCTGCGGCACAAAGCTGGATCCAGGCATGGCAACTCCTCCACAGTTCCTCTCCTCGCTCCTGCCCAGGGCTAATGCTTGGCTCAGGTGCCGAGGGGGGGGGGGAAGCTGACATGGCTTGAAGGGCTTCAGAGGAAGGAAAAAGCACATCAAGGGAAGAAGGTTATAAACCCTTTCACCACAATTCTTTCCGAGCCACCACATCAGCCTCCTGAAGAGAAGCTTTGCCCCCCCGCCCCCCCCAAAGCGTTTAACAGAAGTCTTGAAGCCCCCTTTAGAAGTCAAGTGCTGTGTACCAGAGAGAGGTGGGTGCCTTCTTTTCCCACCCTCCTCTTTTCCACCCCACTTGAGCAATGGAATGTGGGGGTTGACTGCGAGGAAGGAGGCATTTTGGGCTACTGTCATCTGCTCATGTGGGTAAAGAGCCCTGCCCCTGTGAGTATCTGAACCAAGATTTGCCAGGACCACACAAAGGTGGAAGGAAGAAATCGAGTTCAGAAGCAGCATCCAGCCCAGTGACCTCGTGGCTCTGCTTTTGGCATGATGCCACCTCTTGTGGGAGGTTGGGTTGTCCTTGTGCCCCTCCCCTTCCCAAACACTGCAGTCAGTGCCCCGTGCTTGCTCTGACCATGGTCTCCTGTTGCGATGGATGCTGGAGGCTTGAGGAGCTGGTTATCCTGCTTCGGGGAGCCAAGCAGATAGCACTCAGCGTGAGGGACGTCAACTTGAACGTTCTCCACAGGCTTCAGACCTTCGAGACAAAAGGAGAGCTTCTGCCCTGTGTTGTGCCTGTGAGTAGGGCTCCTTTCAGTCACTCACCAGCACTGCCTTTGCTTTTCCATATCCCAAAGAGTTTAGCAAGTCTCGTGCCTGGCCAAGAAGCTGAGTCAGCTGAAAAACCACCAAGAAGCTCCTGGGTCCTGCCTGCCACACTGTGCTGGTTTCGAAACGTGCTGTAGCCAAGGGCTTGCTGACTTGATATGACCAGGCAAACCCTCTCCCACCCTGCCCCAAACCTCGATTCCACCCATGTATCTCGCAGAAGTGCAGAGCTAATCCAAGCCAGTCGCTCCTCACCCCAGCCCCACCAGAAGCCTGGGGCAGCACCGGAGCACCTCAGCGCCAAAGACACCACCTGATGCCCTCCAAACTCCAAAGACACCGCCTAATGCTCTCCAAACCTCCTGCCCATCCTCACACCTCCACAAGCAGCAGCAGGATGGTCTGCACTAGGATTGTCATCTAATGGCATATCAGTGGGGTTCCAGTTGACACGGGAGATTAAAGCTCGTCCATTCAATCCTAGGGTCATGTTAAGGTGGGAAAGGTGAGAATTGCTTTTCCTCTCCCACAAAGCCTCTGCCAAAGCCCCTGACTCTGGTGGCAGCATCAAGGAGCTCCATGTAAAAGGTGCCTGAGGTAGCGAGGGGCTGTGAGCCGGGTCGTATGGAGAAATTCATACGTGAGGCGTTTGGCAGCTGGGAAATGAACCGTGGCTCCAAAGGCTGGACCCAGTTCCGTCACTCTCGTGCTGCTTGGGAAAGCTTTCTGAAGCACTTCTGAGAGAAGGATTTGTGGGATCAAGCTCTTTATTAATTAAAACCTTTAAATAATTGAAACAGGCAGTCTCTAGACTCTCTGTAGCACGGCTACCTGCTCGAGAGCTGGCATCAGTTACAAGGAAAAGCCATATGCAAGCAGACAGCGGCATCACCTTGAAGGCTCTGTTACACATCAAATGGCTCCATGGAGCATCCACTGAGAGATGCCACCGGCCCTAAGCAGGATGGCATGATGGGAGGAAGGCTGTGAAACCTCATCCCCAGGGAAGTCGGGATGCTCAGGAAGAGTCATGTGGTCAAAGCGGCAGCAGAAATGCAGCAAGGATTTAGGAAAATCGGAATTTTCTGGAAATTCCTGGCCACTAACAGGCAGCTGTGGAGCTTTCCTGCGCTCGGCACCCCTTGGGTTCTCCAAGGCATCAACCCGAGGTCAATGGGGCACAAGCAGCTTGCGGTGTTCAGGAACAGCTCCTACCTGAAGATTCTGCGGCCTCACCCGCACCACGGGGAAAGCCGCTCTCGCTGGGCATGCTCACATCCAGCCCCGCACAAACTCCCAGGTCTCCCCTCTCCCTCTCTCCCCCTTCCTGGCTGTCACAAAATCCCATGTGGGGCAGGAAGCCTGCGGAGGTTACTTTTCTTCTGGGTTTTTTCTGGATATACTGTAGGCATGGCACAGCCCTGGCAGGGAATGAAATCTCCTGATGTGGACCATCCAGCCCCAATCAGCGCCAACGCTGGGGGAATCTCTTCAGTCAAGAATGCTCTTGATGTTTTAAAGATTTTCCAAAGCCACAGGTGATTTTTGAGGGATTTGTAACCCTTTGACAGCTGCTCTTCAGAAGGGCCAGGGAAAACCAGCCACTGCTAAAGGGTTTTGGGCCGTGCGCCCCACTCACATGCCAGCAAAAGATGCTGGTGATGCCATCTCACAGTCTGTTCCACACACATCCTGGACATCAGACCAATACCATCAGTCCAATACAGAAACCTATGGCCCCACCAAGCTTTTCTGTGGGATGCAGTGCAAACCTAGCCCTCATACAGTGCCAAACACCAGCCCAGGCAACCATCTCCTCTGGAATAACAAATACAGAAGGTTCTTTTCCTTCAGGTTTTTGGGGGGGTTGTTTGGGTTGTTTTTTTTTAATCACAGCAGCATTTGTTAACAATATTACACCTGCTTTTCAGTAGGTGATACCCTCTTTGTGTAATTAGGGAAAAATAAACTCTACAGAATGTGCAGCAGACACCCTGGTTGGCATGGAGCTGCTTTAAGAGCTGAGATCCACAGCCTTATTCATGCTGGTTTTGCCCTCCCTGCCTCCCCCTCAGCCCCAGACTCTTAAACCATCATGTGGTAGGAAGGGTAAAAGACAAGAATACATAAAAACAGTAAAATGTTTATTTTCTTAGAAAAAAAGAGATTCAAAATGATTGTGGTCACACTCCCATTCGTGCTCAGCAAAGCCAATACTGCAAGCTTAGTCCTTGATTAAGATACCTAGGTAAATGAAACTCTTTCTCCTCTTAACATACAAATCCCTGCTCCTGCATCACTTCCAGTATCTCAGTGATAACATGCTCTTAATGGATAACAGCTCCTCAGCTTCTTCTCAGCAGAGAAGCAAGGCCTGCTGCCATGGCAAAAACATCCCATCTCCAAAGCGTGAGATCACCAGCAGTTAAGAAGCGCTCCGGCCCCAGCGCGGACTGACAGACAGCTTAAAGGGTGTTTCCTAGACGCCTGAACGGTCACTGACGGAAGCTTTAGTGGAACACTACCTCATCCAATGATGGTAGGAAACGGGCCAGAAGCCTCGGTGAAACCAACAAAGGTCTTTCAGATGAAACTTTGAAGGATTTGCTGCGGATCTGGACACGGAGAAAAGTGAGAAGTTGCAACGAGTTTTAACTAGCAGCAACAGAAACAGTTCCACATGAGTTCTCAGCGAGCTTCCTCGTCTGTTCGTTAAGAAACACTGCAACTGAATGGAGCATATAATGTGGAAATGATCTTCTCTTCTGTTATGTAGTGCTGTTGGCTCTAGAAGACTCCCGAAAGGTCTCGACTGGGTTGTAATCTATTTACACAGCAGTAACTCCCGGGGCGAGCGGCGGCATTGGCACTATGTGACATCCTCCTCTTCTGAACAATAGTCACGGCCCTGGAAGGAGAAAAGGCAGAGAGTCTGTTAACCAGTACCTGAGTTACAAACTATGTTACAAACTACTAGAGTTCATAAACTACTACTTGTGGGAGTTTGTTAACTACTGCTCGCGGGAGTAATGTGACGTGCTCATGACACACAGCAGGTCTTTAAACCCAAGAGATTTAAGTTCAGGGAGGGGTAGAAACCTTAAAAAGTAAGTTCAGGCAACTCCTCCACCTGTTTTGGGAAGGTCTGCGTGAAAACAGGAGACCCTTCCCTTTCCACCACTGCTGACCTCCTATATGTTATCCCCTCCGGTGAATCCCCAGGCGAGCTGTCTGACGACATGATTTACAAAACCATTCTGTGCAAAGATGCACCTTGGTGGCCAGAGCCCCATAAACCCCTTGAGAAAACCCAATCTTTGAGGCAGCAGCAGCAAAGCTCACAATCCTGTGAGCAGGATACTCCGTCTGACACCTCAGCAGAGATACCATTCCTATGGTGGGGAGGGAAGAGCAAGCTTCACAAAACATGGGCCAGTCGCGGTATGTCCCACAGCCCGTCCCAAATGCAAGACTGGCAGCAACATCCGTCTATGTGACCCTCGGGAAGGTCTGGAGGAGGTACATCCCATCCCTCACCAGCTGTTCCTTGCCAAGACAGGACCCCCCATCATCGTTTCTCTACACAGCGACAGGCAGAGCACCCAAGTTGCTTGTGAAGTGACGCCTCATGCAAGCATTGACACGGAAAGCCCAGCAGCCAAGCAGGGGGCTTGCAAAGGAGAAGACAAGGAGAAACACCAGGGTCTAAAGCATACAAACTCCACAGCACTCTGTAAGCCAAAGAGCCCAACTCAGAGGTGGTAAAATGGGTGAAATTCTACCAACCATGGGGCACTCAGTGGCCCCAGAAATCCAGAATGGTCAATGTCCTGGCTGGGAAGAGGAGGGGGAAAGAAAAAATGGGCGGGGGGAAAGAGGGGGATGCAGCGCTCAGTTCATTTGGGATGCAGAGCTGGAGTACATGTTGGAAACAAAGGCTCCAAAACTAAAATCCCACTGAGTGAGGACCCTGCTTTGGCGGGGGGGGTGGACTCAATGAGCTCTGAAGCTCCCTTCCAACCCCTACAATTCTGTGATGCTGGGACTGCCGAGCTTGCTTTGCTGGAGGGCTCACACCCAGGAAGGTGTGAAGCTTTCCCAGCTCTCTCAGAGGCAATCAAAGTAGGAAAAGGGCTCTCTCAGTATGCTAAAAAAGCCCCCAGAGACTGAGCAGCCCTAATTTCAATTCAGCCACCACCGACCCAGAAAGAAAGAAAAAACCCTTTTTTTTTGAAGTAAAAGATTTAACTGGGAAAGAAGGGATGCTGAAACACTTTGCAACAAAGCCCAAACCCATCAAGACTTAAGCTGGTAGTGATGAAGGCTTTGGCCAACATCCTTCAGAGCTGTCAACTGATGAGCGAGGCTCAGGCGCTGCCAGATCCATTTACCCCTGCCCAAGAGGGAGCTCCGTGGCCCATCACCCCCCACCACGCTCTGCACCAGGTGCCATCTGTCCTGTTATAGGTGCAAATGGACCCAAAACCCTGAAGAAAGAAGCGTCTTGCGTATCTTTCCTCCCATTCCTCCTGCTGTTCTTCTCATTCTGGGTTTGCTCTGTGGCAGCCAAGTGCATTGCTCCTCCAAAGGATGCCAAGAAACTGCACAAGAAGCAATGTGCTGCCGAAGCTCTCGTGGTGGTGAGGAAAGGCCACCTCTTGCCCACCTGCCCACCCCCAAAGGTTGTTAAGAGCTGCTGCTGCTGCCAGACACTGTTTCCATCTTCATGCCGGTGGGCATGGAGTCATATCAGTGTCTCAGAGGTGGCCTTCAAGGCTGTTGCTGGCAGGCAGTGATGCTGTTGCCATCCCATGGTTTTCACCAGCCTGCACGTAGAACTGTGGGCTGCAGAAAAGGTGATGACACCCTGGCACAGAGAGGGATCATGGCTGGAAAATGAGGGTGCAGGATGGGTGGCCAAACCCCATCCCCTGCTGCCCAGGGGAGTGGGGTCCCATGGCAGAGTAGCCAGAGAGCACGTGGCCAACAACTCGGCCATGCTTTAGCTGCCCTTGATAGCACTGCCTCTTCAGTAAGTTTTAAGGCTTGAGGGTGTTCAACGAGGGAGATGAGACTGGGATCACAGAATCACAGCATCACACAGTTGAAAAAGACCTCTGAGATCAAGTCCAGCCATACCCATCCTCTACTAACCCATATCCCTGAGTACCTCATTCTACCCATCTGTTAAACACACCGAGGTGCAGGGACTCAGCCCCCTCCCTGGGCAGCCTGTTCCAGGCCCTGACAACTCTTTCAGTGAAGAACTTTTTCCTAATATCTGATCTGACCCTGCCCTGGCACAGCTTGAGCCCATTCCTCCTCGTCCTGTCACCTGGCTGAAGAGACCATCACCCACCTCTCTACACCCTCCTGTCAGGTAACTGTAGGCAGTGATAAGGTCTCCCCTCAGCCTCCTCTTCAGGCTGAACACCCCCAGCTCCCTCAGCCCCTCCTCAGAGGATTTGCCCTCCAGCTCCTTCCCCAGCCTGGTTGCCCTTTTCTGGACACACTCCAGGACCTCAATGTCCTTCTTGTAGTGAGGGGCCCAGAACTGGACCCAGCACTTGAGGTGCAGCCTCACCAATGTCGAGTCCAGGGGCACAATCTCTGTCCTGGCCCTGCTGCCATGCTGGGTCTGACACAGGCCAGGATGCCGTTGGCCTTCTTGGCCACCTGGGCACACTGCTGGCTCATAGTCAGTCGGCACACAAGGCCCAGTAATTTCCAAAACATCTCGTCGTCCTTCCCTGCAACTGTTCCAGCTGTCCCCAGGAACACCACAAAGCAAGCAAGTGAATTTGGGGTCACTCAGTACATAAACCTTTCCCACTGCTTGTACCACAGCTGGAGCCAAGGGCTGCTTCCCTGCTCCCTCCCCTTGCTGCAGCTACGAAGCATGACCATCCTGCCACCCCACCA
The DNA here is from genome assembly GCA_022605575.1 of Laterallus jamaicensis coturniculus. Taxonomy (NCBI): domain Eukaryota; kingdom Metazoa; phylum Chordata; class Aves; order Gruiformes; family Rallidae; genus Laterallus; species Laterallus jamaicensis. Next base: position 11,748,221 of record JAKCOX010000007.1, read on the forward strand.
GCGCCTGCACCATAGCAGCACTGTCCTTTTAGAGGAACACACCAAAAAAAAAGGAAAAAGAAAAAGACCCCCCCGCCCCCTCCCGCCCCAGGAAAAGCCTTTTCCCCCATTGTTGTGGGTGACAGGCCAATAAACAAGGCCCGAATGCAGAAGCCGTCCTGGTTCAAAGGCCTTTTGTGTGGCTGAGGGAGAGGAGGCAGCTACGGAGATGCTTCTTCCGCCACGGCTCCGCAGCTTGGCACCCAGCACCCTCATGCCTCTACCCTGGCGAGGAGAAGAGGAAGAGGAGGCCGGCCGGCCGGGGAGAAGGGAAATGAGCTGCACCAAGCAGCCCTTTCTTTAGCGCCGGCTGAAAGAGCTTGTGGGACACAGTGGGCCCTTTGAGGGAGGTGGCCGGCGCTGGGAACCCTTCGCCTGGCTCTGCGGTGGGAACCCTTTTCATCAATCTGGTTTTGTTTACAGCGCTCGCGGGAAGGATGGGAAGAAAATGCCGGGAGGCGGCACTGAAGAATTGTCCACTGTGCTAATTTCTGCCCATTTCTTATTTTGCTGGAGAAAAATCAATAGAGTCATTAAGAGCAATCCGCTTTGCTAATGAGTTTTAGACTAATAACTCTGCCCTTGCATACATACTGGTGAGCACCCCCCCGCCTCTCCCAGCACCCTTTACATATGATACAAGAGGCTGCATTGTGTCTTCCCCCCCTCCCAGTATTTCATGCCCGGTTTTACTAACGAGGGGATGGAGCGAGGAGCTGCCAGACACCTCTCCCATGGCCTCCAACAACAACCCAGTAGTCTCCAGCCTCATTCCTGGCAGCCAGGTGTGCGGACTGGCGGAGGAACCGCTCTGAACCCGCGCTGGCACCAGTGTTCCAGTGACCCAAAGCAACACCCGCTGCGGCAGTGGGAACATGATGCCCCAGGCTTGGGGTATCCACTGGCCACATGAGAGTCCATAGCAAGACATCTTCATGTGCTATGGCATGTTTCAGTCCCACTGCTCTCCATGAGCATGTCTGATTATCTTTTACTGACCACTGTAGCTAGGCATGAAACAGTTTACCCTGATGGGAACAGCAAGGATTTTCTCTGGTATAGCCTACCTGGATCGGTTTTGGGGGGGGTTTGGTATATTTTTTTAACCAGGAGGCCACAGATGCTCTGGGGGTACAGCCCCCTGATGTAATCCTAGAAACTGGTTGTGAACTGTTCAGTTAAGACTCAGCCTTGGTACCTCTTCCTAGGGTGAGGCAGCTGCTGCAGCACGCAGCGGATCCCAGATGTATCCAGGAGCTGCCACGTGTGCTTTGGGAGGGTTATGCCAGTCACTTCCTGCTTCCTTCTTGGGTTTCTGAAATCATGTTTCTGCCTTGGTTTCTCAGCTCAAGCTGACCTGATGATCTCTGGAGGTCCCTTCCAACCCCTCTGGTCCCTGCTGGCCACCCCTCTTCTGATGCACAAGGTTGATTTTAGCTTCCCATCAATTTAATTGTTTGGCTGAGCCCAAAACGCCCGTTAATTTCTCTCTCTAATTCATAGCACTCACATTGGAGTTGTTGTTGGTTGGTTGTTTTAGGTGACCTCACACCCCTTGGGATTTCAGTACAAGCTGAGGGATGTTTTGCTTCTGAGTTTCTGTAGACCCAGCCCATGGAGTCAGTGACAGACAGGATGTGTCCATTACAAACCCATCGCTACTGAGGGCCACAGTTACCACATAAATGTTACAACACGGTTTTGGATCTCATCAACCACAGCAAGCCCCTCATGTGCTTCTGAGGACAATTTCAGGCATAACCAGTGAGCTGCTCAGCAATACAATTCTTTGTTCAACTGCTGTCCTGCATTTCCCTGGAGATGGGACTGAAAACGCTATTTAGGGATCAAACAAAACCCCTCGGATATTCCAACCTTTTGTGCACTTGCGGTGGGTACCTAGAAAAGCAATGTATTATGGGCAAAGATTAATTAAAAACCCCAGAACTTCTCTTGGGATGACTATTTCCTCAGGCACAGGAGGGTTCCAGAGAAAGCACATCCAATGTTCAGCTGCGCATTAACTCCCACTGATCCCATCAACTGTTGGGAGGCGCCTCCATCTCTTTGATGGGAAAAACTGTGCATCTCCCCATAGCAGACAACCTTCTAAATTAGTACCACAGCCCTGGAGAACACCAGCAAGCATCTGAGCATGGTTCAAACTGCGAGGAGACACAGTCAGCTGCATCTCAGCATGGCAGTGGGAGAATGCTGTCCTGAAACAAATCTCCAGACCGAACACTAACCTTGATTCCAAACTAGATGCGGCCACTGGATGGTTTGGTATGGAAAGGGAGAGCTCTGGAAAAATGTGTTTCACTGGACATTCTGTATTGGACATTACAAAAGGCAATGATGTCCAGTAAAGGCAACCAAGGATGTACAGGGTGAATGCATTTATTCCGAGGAGATGTAGCTGTCTTATGGGTATGTAGAAGTTCAACCTTTAAATGATTATAGGTTAAGTAAAATCTTACTCTTGTGACATACCAGTACAGAAATATTCTTCTCAGGACCCCACAAACTACTTTTCCCTTCTACTCTTCCCCCTTTATCTGACCTTTTGCTTTCATTAATTGATTTCTTTTTTAGAGTGGCATAACGGAATTGTTGTTGGGAGAAGGAGATTCCCCCACTGCAGCGCTGCAAGAGTGGATGCTGCAACTTCGGAGTGCAGGAAGAACGTGTCCAGAGAAGGGCAACCAGGCTGGGGAAGGGGCTGGAGAGCAAACCTTACAAGGAGCGGCTGAGGGAGCTGGGGGTGTTCAGCCTGGAGAAGAGGAGGCTGAGGGGAGACCTTATCACTGCCTACACTGACCTGACAGGAGGGTGCAGAGAGGTGGGTGATGGTCTCTTCAGACAGGTGACAAGATGAGGGGGAATGGGCTCAAGCTGTGCCAGGGCAGGGTCAGATCAGATGTGAGGGAAAAGTTCTTCCCCAAAAGGGTTATCGGGCACTGGAACAGGCTGCCCAGGGAGGGGGTTGAGACACTGACCGTGGGTGTGTTTAACAGACAGGTAGATGAGGTGCTCAGGGATATGGTTTAGCATAGGACAGGAATGGTTGGACTTGATGATCTCAGAGGTCTTTTCCAACCTGGTGATTCTGTGATGCTGTGAAATTACTTCATTGCAAGTGGGTAAGCAAATATTTAATATCAAGTATGAAATAAGATACACCACTCTAAAACATGAAGTGCACAGAGTATATTGGTGAGCAAAAAGCAGCCCAAGGTACAAGCAAAGGTTGAGATTGAGATTTGATCTAAATATCCCATTTAACTCCTCCTGTCTCAGTCTCCCATCTACATTGGGGCACAGTTACTCCTACCTCACAAAGAAGCTGGGATTCTCATTACAAAGACTTCTGAAACACATGAAAGCAGCTATCAAGACAGTGAAACAGGTAAAGAACTATTCATCCTGTTCTTCTCCAGCATCGTTGTTTTACCCATCATAGGTTATCTGTACATACAGCCCCATTATTCAGAACCTCTGGAGCCAGGAGCTATTACGAAGAGATTCAGCTAGCAAGATGGTGGCTACCCCAGGTACTACTGGCATTAAAATCCCAATTGTGTCCCACGGAGATTAAATGACAAAACCAAGTCACTAAGTCACTCTTTCTCCAGTTCTCCACATACATCCTGAGTGGTTGTGCAGGGTTAATTTGCCATTCCCACTAGCCAGGTGATGTTTCCACAAAACAAAGAGCTCTCCTCAGTACCGCCTGTAGCCTTTTCACCTTTTTGGTCATCATCATCTACCTGAGGAGCAGTAAGTGGGGGTATCTTGGACCAGAGTCCCTCCAAGTACCAGGGAACATGGAACAGTGTAGCAAACCTCCCCATGGAGCCGGGAAAACGGTGTGCCCACTCCCGGAGTGGAAACGTCCAGTTGCTTTACTGTGCCTTACCTTTTCGATTTTCTCATCAAGCATTCTGAAGAATTCCTGTTGGCTTTCAGAGATGTGCATGCTGAAAGGCAAAGGGAGAGGATCAGTACTGACAGGACTCCTGCCATTTTAAAATACCGGTGCTGGAGACGGGGGCTGTTGAGGGGCTCAGCTGGGAGCTGAGGGCTGTTGAGGGACTCAGCTTTCACCACCGTGAAAAATAATTCACTTTAAAAATCATCACTGTAGCCAAAAGTGTCACCCTTTTTTTTTTTCCTTCCTTTTTTTGGGTTCCCCGCAGAAAAAATTCCAGTGCTAGACTAGGGGTGGTACCTAGGACCTGGGTTGCATCTGGAGGAGACTATTCCCTCTTGCAGGCAGGTGGCAGAGCCTGCTGCTTCTCCTCCGGCCAACAAGAGTCCCTCTGAGTTGAGGCAGGAGCTCTTCCAAGACTGCCAACCTCCCCATCACAAAGTGAGATGCCTACAACGTGAGGTAAGAGCTCGCGTTGGAAGATCTGTCTGCCCTACTACAGCCTGGCTCCATACTCAACACTTGGGAGGGTCTACAAGCCCACGGTGGTCCTTCCATTCCAGACCAGTGATCCTTACTGCTCCCTGAGCAGACCCATCTGAGTAGTCAGGCCAAGTTACTCTGCAGCCCTAGGAGGCTCAGGGTTGGTGATACAATTTTGCATTAGTGAAGAGGGGTGGTAACTACTCCTTGTTGCCTGTGAAACAGTGATGGTGGCACAAGGGAACAGGCCCTTCCCCAAGGGGACCTGCAAGCCAACACCACAGAAGGTTGGATGCAAAGGAAACGATGAGGAGACAGAGATGAGGATGCATGGCAGATGAGATTTGGGGTGTGTCAGAGACTTATGTTAGGGGGTGGTGAAAGCATCCTTCCTGAAATAATGATATCCCTCCGGAATGGGGAAGCTGAAGCATCCTCTGGAAGCACAGTAGGGAGGTGAGCCTGGCCCACGGCAGGCTGGAGAGAAGAGCCAGGGACTCCACGTGGGAAAAACATAGAGGCCAAAAAGGAAGGATAGGAGACTGGTGACAATGCTAACAGCGATGCCAAACTTCCTCCGACACTAAAAGCTGGTTTGGCTTGCTGAATTCCAACCCAGAGTCCTCTGCCTTGGCTTGACCTCTCAGCCATAACAACACTTCTCCCCAGTGCCCAACACCACGCTGCGCGTTCCCACAACGCTCAGCATCCAGGCTTCCCTTGCTGGACATAAAGGAAGGCTCAGTCCAGAAGAGGAGGTCTCACAAGTGGCATTAAAACCTAAAGCTGGGGAATCAGGAGAGAGAACAAGTCACCTTTCAGTGGTGGTGGGAGTTTTTCTCCCCAGCTGTCTGCCCGGCCCTCGGGTTCCCACCTACACCTGAGATGGGTGAAAAAGGCTTTTTGGGGGCAGCCCATCCTGTCACCTGCATGTTCAGGTGTCTTGGAGACGGGCTTTAGGGCAGTAGAGCCCCTCCCAGGTAGGTAAGAGCCAGCACCATTGCAACATCCTAGATGCAGTTTCTGGTGAGGTGATACTGCAGTGACCCACCCCATCATTTAAAGGAAAATCAAGGAAGTGCAGGAGGAGGAGTATTATGTGGCCATATATATATGAGAAGTCCCACCGGAGGTCCTAAAGCCCTTGGAGGCCATGGAGACCTCCCTGCAGTGCCACCTCCAGCTCAGGGGTCCCCAGGACAAGAAGGACATGGAGCTGTTAGAGCAAGTCCACAGAAGGTCACAGAGATGATCTGAGGGCTGGAGCCCCTCTGCTCTGGAACCAGGCTGGGAGAACTGGGCTGGTTCAGCCTGGAGAAGAGAAGGTGGCTTCTGGTGTGAGCTCCAAGCCCCTTCTGTTCCCTTGAGCGGCTCCAGGAGAGCTGGAGAGGGGCTGGTGCCAAGGGCAGGGAGGGCCAGGCCCAGGGGAACAGCCTTCAGCTGCAGGAGGGCAGCTGGAGAGGGGCTGGGAGACAGAAATCCTTCCCAGGGAGGGAGGAGGCCCTGGTACAGGGTGCCCAGAGAAGCTGGGGCTGCCCCTGGATCCCTGGCAGGGTTCAAAGCCAGGTTGGATGGGGCTTTGGGCACCCTGGGCTGGTGGGGGTGGTGTTCCTGCTCGTGGCAGGGCAGCACTGGGGAGTTCCTTCCCACCCAAACCAGTCTGTGATTCCATGACCTATCAGGGTGAAGATGGTATGAAGTACTCCTACTTCCACTTTATGCTCCAGGCTGTGCTACTCTGTGAGTAGAACCATGTCTCAGTGTACTTTTGATGGGGCACATGTTAGGGCTTTTCCTGTTAGAGATGTCAGCAGAGTCAGTGCTGAGGATGAACAGAGGAAGTGATCAAGAGCTCAGGGCAAGGGGTGGGGATGAAGTCCCATGGAGTTACAGATGGTACCAGCCCAGTGTGGTAGGTAGAGGAAGGACCAAAGACCCACATAAATTTACTGCTGGCTCCTATATACACTGGGTTTAGAGTGCAGGGCTCCAGATGTAAACGGGAAGAGCCTCCCCACCTTACTGTCACAGCTGCCATGTTAAACTCCCTCCCCTGTACACAAAGGTGTCAATGGGTACAGAGGCCACACTCTGTTCTGAACTGCACCTGCTCTACAAGAGCCATCCTACAAGGTGCAGGTCACCTATCTAGTCCTGCTCCTATAGCTAAGCAGCCTTTGCCACCCGCCCTCTGCTGCTGGAATTGTCACAGCTTTCAGGGGATAAAGCTTGGGAAAAAAGTAATGAAAAAATGGAGCATGAGAACAGTTATTTGCTGACTCAGCGATTAGCAACTCAAACACTTGTAGCTACTTTATAAACACAACTCCAATGATAGACTGAGCAAACAGCAGAGGCCTGGGCAAACAGCAGAGGTTTACCCATCAATCTAACATTGCATCGTTCTGTAACTCTCTAAGAGGTTTTCTTCTTACTGCAGGAGCGTTCCCCTCTGCTGACACACCATCTGAAGGCTTTCTGGTGAAAGAAGCTCAGGTTTGATTTCTGGGAGGACTTTTATTGAGGAAAGGATAGACTGCTGACACCATACGATCCCTCTGCCTTGGATGCCTGAGGAGAGATGATACATGAGCCAGCAGTGTGCTCTTGCAGCTCAGAAGGGCAGTGGGATCCTGGGCTCCATCAGAAGAGGGGCGGCCAGAAGGGACAGGGAGGGGATTGTCCTTCTCTGCTCTGCCCTCCTGAGGCCCCAGCTGGAGTCCTGTGTCCAGATCTGGGACCCCAATGCAAGAAAGATGTGGGACTGTTGGGAGAGGGTTCAGAGGAGGCCACAGAGATGATCAGAGGGCTGGAGCACCTCCACTACAAGAAGAGGCTGAGGGAGCTGGGTTTGTCCAGCCTGGAGAAGAGAAGGCTGCAGAGGGACCTCATTGCAGCCTTCCCATCCCTGAAGTGAGCAGAGAAACAAGAGGGGAATCAGCTTGTTCAAAGGGCAGAGACTGGCAGGACAAGGGGGATGGAGTGAAGCTGAAGGAGGGAAGGGTTAGATGAGATCTTAGGGGGAAGTTCTTTCCAGAGAGAGTGGTGAGGTGCTGGAACAGGCTGCCCAGAGAGGGGGTGGGTGCCCCATCCCTGGGGCTATTTATTCAATGCCAGGCTGGCTGGGGCCCTAGGCAACCCTGTGTCAATCCATGCCTGGAGGTTGGTAGTCCTGCCTGTGACCCATCTCAGCCAGGGCACAGCGCAGAACTGCGAGTGAAGAGCGGAAAAACTTGCAGGTTGGAAATGACCCTCATTTTATGAAACAATTTGACTGGTTGAAATGGAAAGTTACCACTCCTAATCCCAGGCAGGACAGCTGCTAGGAGCTACCAACTACCTCCCTGGGAATGTAACTGAGGACACTGGGGTGTATATAATATGGAAAGCAGTTGTCCAGGGTGAGTCATCATCCTTGGAGGGGTTTCAAAGAAGAGTAGATGTTGTACTTGTTGACATGGTCTAATGTTGGACCCAGCAGGGCTGGAGAGATGGTTGGACTCAATCTTTAAGGTCTTTTCCAGCCATAACCATTCTGTGATTCTGTGAAATAACACAGTATAGTACTTCTCTAACACACAGCAAGATACATCTCCCACATCTTAAGTCCTGCACCTTAGATGTGCCAAGGAGAGGATGCTACAGGGATGCCAGCACAAGTCTGTGCTCTTGGTATGGGGATGCAGGCGACCCAAAGTATTTTATTTAAATGAAGCACAGGCTTTAGAGCTGCTGGAACCACCAGCTGGCTTCTGCTCAGCACTAATTGGGAATCTCGGAGATACTGCTCAACCCTGCTTTTATTTATATTCCAATTAAAAAATAATGAGAAAGTGAACTTACTTTGCTCTGGGTTGGTGTACTAATCCTGGGACTTCTTTATTAGATTTAAGTCTTGTGTTTGAACTGGCACTTTTTTCCTGAAAGACACAACAGATAGAGATACCATGAGTATGGAAGCACGCAAGACTGACAACACATTGGTCATCACAGTGTCACACAGCGATGGGTTCAGGCTCTTCCACCTGTACAACCAAGTGAGAAAAGCTCATCAGAAACAAAATTAAAGGGAAATTAATTGATGTAATGACCCTGAGGAGGCAATTTTTAAATATCCCGGGCTTGGTGACCTGGCACTCCCCCACGCTGAGTGAAATCCATCAGGATGTGTAGCAACCAAACCTTGTGCTCCATGGAAAACCATGTGCAACTGCAGCTTGGCTCCTCATAGAGTCTCAGCAATAACACCACCAATGGGACCTTTAACAGGGCACAGCAAAGCACGGGGAAGGCAGAGCCCCAGAGCCACCCCAGACCTGAAAGGTTTGCTCAGAGGTGAGAAACAGTAGCACCATGTGGGAAACTGTGGGTAGGCGCAAGAGGACATTAAAGGTGCTGGTGAGAAGAGCAGACCTGACCTGCTCAGCAGGAAAACTGAACTGAGGGGCCCAAGGAAGCAAACCAGATTATGTTTGTACATGAGAACACAACTATCTCCTCTGCAGATGACCGAAGCCTTAAAAGCCTCTTAAAGGCATGGGGAGAGAAGAGAGTTTAGTTGAGAGCTAGCACTTCAGGTAACACCTTGTCCTTGTGCCAAAAGCTTCTGAAAGCCCAAGCTTGGTGCACACATTGTCCATAAAAACCTGGAAAAGGATACAGCCCCTTCCCAGGGCTGCATGTTAGGGAAAGCTCCTGGTGCAGAAAAGCCAAGTCAAATCCCACAGCTACCCCACTCCACAAATCCACTTCAATTTCATAGGTACGTCATGCTCGTGAGAGATTTAAGAAATGTACACCCAAGAATTAGTGCTTCTGGGGGTTGTTTTGGAGGTTTTGTTTTGGCTTGTATCAGACCCAGCATGGCAGCAGGGCCAGGACAAGCATTGTGCCCCTGCACACATCATTGGTGACGCTGCACCTCAAGTGCTGGATCCAATTCACTACAAGAAAGACATCGAGGTCCTGGAGTGTGTCCAGAGAAGGACAACCAGGCTGGGGAGGGGGCTGGAGAGCAAACCTTCCGAGGAGCGGCTGAGGGAGCTGGGGATGTTCAGCCTGGAGGAGAGGAGGCTGAGGGGAGACCTTATCACTGCCTACAGTGACCTGACAGGAGGGTGCAGAGAGGTGGGCGGTGATGTCTTCATCCAGGTGACAAGACAAGGGGGAATGGGCTCAAGCTGTGCCAGGGCAGGGTCAGATCAGATGGGAGGGAAAAGTTCTTCCCTGAAAGGGTTATCGGGCACTGGAACAGGCTGCCCAGGGAGGGGCTGAGTCCCCACCCCTGGGTGTGTTTAACAGATGGGTAGATGAGGCGCTCAGGGATATGGTTTATCACAGAACATGAATGGTTTGGCTCAATCTTAAAGGTCTTTTCCAACCCAGTAATTCTGTGCTTCTGTCTTATTTAGTCTTCGAATGCTTGGATCACAGAACATGATTTTTAAGAGGGATACTAAATCCCTGAACCTGAAAAAAGAAAATAATTTTAAAAGAGGCTGTCTAGCAGTTAATATTTTAATGAATAATTCTACAAGAGCTGCATACATCAACTGCCTCATTGTATTTAACACTGTTTAATGCATATCTTCTAACCCTCCTAAAAAGGAAACGGTGCCTTGCATGAAAACAAGAGAGAAACAAGGCTTAACAAACATCTCCGCACGTTTGTAACATCCCAGCAGCCACTGCCTGTCCTTCATGCCATGATGTCAAGCCAAAGCAGCATAACAGCAGAGGAAGACACTCGCTTTCAAAGTGCCTTCTAATTTTAACAGGGGTAACTCTGTACATGCATGTTGCGGCTGTGAACGTGCACGTATGGAGCCATATAACCCATGTGAGATGATGTACAACCTGTGCAACTGCCAAGTAAAATCAGAAGAGAGGGTTATGTCTCATGGAAAAGACACCAAACCCAACCTCACACACCCAGTGAGCCCTTATTCTCTGATCTGCCCCACCAGCACATTTGCCACAATGCAGAGCTGCCAACTGGGAATGTTCCATGTTGCGCATCTGGGATGGCCTGTCTGGATGGTCAAGTAGCAAGCAACATCTTCTGCCCACCTACTGCAACACAAGGTGAATTTGGGGCTATCTTCTGTCTCTGTATGCTGTCACCCTGGAGGTACAGACCTTTCTGCACCAAAAAACTGCTGCAAATCCACTGCCTCAGTTAAAAGGGAGGTGAGGCTCTGATGGACAGCTCTTGTATTGGGAGCTTTGATGAGTCACAGAATCACAGAGCCCCAGACTGGGGAGGGTTGGCAGGGACCTCTGGAGATCCCCCAGTCCAACCCCTGCCAGAGCAGAATCACCTCCAGCAGGCTGCACAGGACCGCACCCTAGATCATGGGGTCTGAATGTCTCCAGAGATGGAGACTCCCCAACCTCTCTGGGCAGCCTGGCCCAGGGCTCTGCCACCCTCCCAGGAAAGAAGTTCCTCCTCAGGGTTAGATGGAACTTCCTCTGCTCCAGTTTGTGCCCATCCCCTCTTGTCCTGTCCCTGGGCATCACTGAACACAGACTGACCCATCCTTTTGACCCCACCCCTCAGGGGTTTATCAGCAGTGAGAAGATCCCCCCCTCAGTCTTCTCTTTTCTGGGCTAAGAAGTCCCAAGTCCCTCAGCCTCTCTTCATCAGGGAGATGCTCTAGTCCCTTCAGCTTCTCTCTAGTCCTTATTTGTCCCCTCTCCAGTAGAGCTCCCTGTCCTTGACCTAGGGAGCCCAGCACTGAATACACTATTCCCAATGAGGCCTCACCAGGGCAGAGAAGGGGGGCAGGAGAACCACCCTTGACCTCCTGCACACACTTCTCTTGATACATCTTGGAAGGGACCTTAAAGATCATCAAGTCCCACCTTACCTGTCATGGGCAGGGACACCTCTCACCAGCCCAGGCTGCTCAAGGTCCTATCCAATCCAGCCTTGAACACCTCCAGGGAGGGGGCAGCCACCACCTCACTGGGCACCCTGTGCCAGGGCCTCACCACTCTCACAGTGAAGAATTTCTTCCTAATATCCAAGCTAAATCTACCCGCTTCCAATTTAAAACCATTTCCCCTTGGCCTACCACTCCAGGCCCTTCTAAAAAGTCTCTCCCTAGCTTTCTTGTAGGCCCCTTTGGGTCCTGGAAGTTCTCCCAGGATCCTTCTCTTCTCCAGGCTGAACAACCCCAACTCTCTCAGCCTGTCTTCAAAGAAGTGCTCCAGCCCTCTAATCATCATCTATGTAAGCAGAGAGTATGCCACCTTCTCCATCTGCTGCTCTGCAGGAGCGAACAGAAAAAGAGGAGTTAAAGAGAAAAACAAAACCCAACTGGGCCCCGAATTGGCTCGTTGCTTTGTTTGCAGCTGTTATTTATGGCAGTGATATTTCATCACCCTGACCAAAATATCAGCTTCGATAAAAATAGATATTAAAAAATAATGCTTCCAAATACAAATACAATGCTTCTTTTCATCCCCACATCACTCTAAAGACAAAGTGATTCAGCAATCGATAGTTTGGATTCTAATACTGAGCTTGCAGAAAACCCAAAATGCTTTTGGTGTAGTCAGATTGCTCCTCAAGGTTGACTTGACTTGGGTTGAAGGGCCACCTCCTTCAGTCTCACCTCATTTTACCTTAAATAACTTACGTGCCGCAGCAGGGTCGCAACTGTTTTAGAGGTTCCTTACAGATGTTTAGGCTTTAGAGTCCTAATCTGCTGCAAACAGAAATTAATATGCAAAAGGTTGGTTTTAATCTAGCTTGTCTTATGAGGATTACTGAAAGTAAATGCAGTACATGATGCCTCACACCACAAGTAAAGCCTCCAGGATGCCACCCATGGACTGCAGCATTAGCTAGTCTACAGTAAAAAAGCAAAGAGTGGACATTTTACTGCCTGTTATTTTGCAATTAATCATTATCAAAGTAAAGCCATCATCCAATCAAGGTGATTTCATGTGATAGATTCGTTAATTATTGTTAATTCCTCCATAAAGGATGCACCGTATGAGAATTTCAGGGCCCTAACAGATGGTGGTGACTCTGCTGCCAGATGCTATTAACACAGCAGCAGCCACTGCCGCTGTTATAATTAAATATCTGCCAACATCTCCCTTGACACTTCCCCTCTGACAAACCCCTTTCTGGAGGCACAGGAGCTTCGCTCCAAGTCATTTTGCTTTTCTCCATGCCCCTGCCACAGATGGCCTCAGGTAAGGTGCTAAAAGTCCTGCTGCATCTCAACTCCCTCAATGCTCACGCCAGAGAGGGGCTGGGTTTTTAAGAGATGCTTCCAAGTGATAACATACTGCAGGAACAGACTATATGTTATTTTCTTATTTTCTTTTTAAAGTTGATTCCACTGGCTGGGAAGAAATCAATTAAAGGTAATAGATATAATTCTACTACCTAATCTAATTTTCATTAACTTGCACCATGTTCTGGCCTTCACAGAATCACCAGGTTGGAAAAGACCTTTAAGATCATCGAATCCAACCATTCTATCCTGTGCTAAACCATATCCCTGAGCACCTCATCTACCCATCTGTTGAACACACCCAGGGGCAGGGACTCAGCCCCCTCCCTGGGCAGCCTGTTCCAGTGCCCAATAACCCTTTCAGGGAAGAACTTTTCCCTAATGTCTGATCTGACCCTGCCCTGGCACAGCTTGAGCCCATTCCCCCTCGTCCTGTCACCTGGCTGAACAGACCATCACCCACCTCTCTACACCCTCCTGTCAGGTCAGTGTAGGCAGTGATTAGGACTCCCCTCAGTCTCCTCTTCTCCAGGCTGAACACCCCCAGCTCCCACAGCCGCTCCTCGGAAGGTTTGCTCTCCAGTCCCTTCCCCAGCCTGGTTGCCCTTCTCTGGACATGCTCCAGGACCTTGATGTCCTTCTGATAGTGAGTGGCCCAGAACTGAACCCAGCACTCGAGGTGCAGTCTCACCAGTGTCCAGTCCAGGGGCACAATGCTTGTCCTGGCCCTGCTGCCACGCTGGGTCCGACACAAGCCAGGATGCCGTTGGCTTTCTTGGCCACCCGAGCACACTGCTGTCTCATGGTCAGTCTGCAGTCAACCAACACCCCCAGGTCTTTCTCTGCCTGACAGCTCTCCAGCCACTCTGCCCCAAGGCTGTAGCGCTGCATGGGGTTATGTCCCATGTGCAGTACTGTACACTTGGCCTTGTTAAACCTCATCCTGTTGGTCTCAGCCCATCCGTCCAGTCTGTTCAGACCCCTTTGAAGAGCCTCCCTCCCCTCAAAGGGTAACCCTCTAAAATTACAATCATTAAATAAATATACAGCCAAACAGGGGGGAAAAACACCCCCTAAACCAGTAAAACTTGGTGTAAGTAAAATGGGGTCTTTAGTTTCCAAGCTGTTTTTTGTTGAATTTGGGAAAGGCTGAAGTGCCCAACATGGAGCCACCGATGTTTGGAGGTTGAATGTTCCCCCAATTAGCATCACTTTTAAGATTAATTCCTCTCTATAGATTTGCTACTGGAGTATATTGAGGCTGACAGGAGTGCCAAGGGTCTCCCCAGATAGCGACCGAGCTTCCCTTAATATCAGTAGTTTATGGCTCTTCAAATATTTCTCAAAATACCATTCCTGATGTACATCAAGGCCACGCTTTTCTTCCAAGGAGCCCACAGTACCTTTCAAAATGCCTCCTGGAGCCCCATAATTCATCTCTAAAACCATTTAAGGGAAGAACAAAGTGTTCTTTTCTTCCTACACCACAAAGCACCCCCTGAAAATAAATCACGTTTCAAAAGGAGGAAACCAAGCACATCCCTTCAATACACCAGCCCAGCGCCTCAGCTCTCCCCAGGTGTCACAGAGCAGCCCCAGGTAATAGTATTTTACACGGGCTGTCTTGATGCATGAGGGTGAAGCAGGGAGAAGTTCTCACCTATAAGATTTTATGCAAGTTCCCTTGCTTTACATAGACACAAGCATTTATTTTTTAGCACCTGGCAGGAAGAGAACCTCTTTTTCTAAGCTATTGAGAAAGAAAACCTCTGGAAAATGTTATCTGGGATAATTTTAGAGTACAGGAGCACCGGATGGTGTGCTCCAGGTGCACACCAGTTCCAAAATACACACCAGACCTTAAAAAAAGATTTAAAAAAGTAAAATAATCCACAAAATCCAAGAAAAGTGTGAAGTTTAAAACAAAAAAAATTGGGGGGGGGGAGGAAAGGAAGAAGGAAAAAGCTCCCTCTGGAGAGGTCTGCAGACTTCCTCCTGCAGTACCTAAGTATATTTCACTCTCAGCTGAAACTATAGAACCATAGAATCACAGACTGGTCTGGGTTGGAAGGGACCCCAAGGATCACAGAGCTCCAACCCCCTGACACAGGCAGGGCCGCCGACCTCCAAGCCTGGAGCTACACAAGGTTGCCTAGGGCCCCATCCAGCCTGGCCTTGAACACCCGGGGACAGAGCCTCATCTCCAGAGATGTGTCCCTTTTGCTCGTGTTCCTGTCCTTTGTGAAGTCCAGGGTTTTGTTACACAGGTAAGACAGACTCCTGCTGAAACTGCAAGAGAATCTCATGTGTGAGGTGAAACCATGCAGCGCTGTAGGTAAGGTTGGTTTGGCTTTATTTACATCTGTGATGTTCACTTGCTTACCCTGGTTGACCTTTTGGAGTACCACAGAGGGTGGAAGAACTGGAAAACCTTGATGTTGAGGGTAACATGAACCTCCCGTTTCAGAACGGAGGCTTTTTCAAGTGATGGCACTTCTGCAAGGGACTCCTTACAGTTTAACATTCTATCCTCCAGCAAAGAACTTTGAGACTGAAACCCCATCTTTATTTTTCCGGACCCCGATGTCCCATGCTGTATAGAAAGGAGAGGGCTCCGATGTGTGGGTGGTACAACTGTGGAGCTGTGAAAAGGGACAAGATGGCGAGGTGCAGGCAAGAGCTTCCCTGGAACATTTACTGGCCATGCTTATCTATCATTTATGGTCCTTATTTGTAATTTCATCTGTTTACCTGCCTTCATTTCCCATTGTCGTGCCAGGTGCTACCACGTCCTTGTTTCAGTTCATCTGCAGCTTTGTTCATGTTTGGTTACTCAACAGAACTAATTGGAATTACTGCAACCAATTAGTCCAGGCTTTCTGATATTGACTGGGAGGAAGGAGTTGAAAAGCAGATGGGGATGTTTAAGGAGCTGTAGCTGTTAGATTTAGGGAGTATTAATGCCCTTTGCAAACCCATTAGTAGTAGGAAATGCCCTTCTTCCCCCTCCCGCTACGCTCTTCCATCAAGGTCAGGTTGGATGGGGCCTTGGGCAACCTTGTGTAGATACAGGCCTGGAGGTTGGTGGCCCTGCCTGTGGCAGGGGGGTTGGAACTCTATGATCCTTGAGGTCCCTTCTAACCTACACCATCCTGTAATTATATCTCCAAGACAAAATGAAGTTGAGGAACATCTCCAAAAACAACTTTGCAAAAGGCTGGAAACTGTCCCTCACCAGAAATTAGGGTGACACGTGTTGCTTGAGGGCATGAAGAATACTTGCTTACACAGGAAAATATCCAGAGACACTGCAAATAGAACACTGTGGGCAGAAAGGAGACCTGCTCTCCAACTCTCATTAATATACCAGATCTTTAATGGCTTTGCTACATCAGAGAGGTTGAAAGTTTTATCTCAGAAATAAAAAATAGATGGATAAAAGTTAAAAATGGGCTTACTGATAACTTACAAGAGCAGACTGACTCTTGAGGATGAGGTTTTAGGGTACATGGCAACAAACCTTTATCTTTTGCAGGTTTGTCACTCATCTGAGTCATACAGCCACCCAGAATACAGAGTTGTTGGGTTCGGAAGGGAGCTCCAGAGATCATCAGATCCAACCCCCTGCCAAAGTAGGGTCCCTAGGACAGGTTGCACAGGGAGGTGTCCAGACGGGGCTGGAATATCTCCAGAGAAGGAGTCTCCACGCCCCCCTGTGCAGCCTGTCCCAGGGCTCTGTCACCCTCAGCGGGAAGAAGTTCTTCCCATACTGGTGTAGAACTTCCTGTGCTCCAACTTGAGGCCATCACCCCTTGTCCTGTCCCCACAGACACTGAGAAGAGGCTGGCCATTTCCCCGTGTCCCACACTTCAGATATTGATAAACACTGATCAGATCCCCTGGCAGGCTTCTTTTCTCCAGGCTGAACAGCCTCAGGTCACTCAGCCTTTCCTCATAGGGGTGATGCTCCAGGCCCAATCACCTTTGTAGCCTCCACTGGACTCTCTCCAGGAGATCCCTGGCTTTTTTATACCAGGGAGCCCAGGACTGGATTCAGTACTCCAGGTGAGGCCTGACCAGGGCAGAGTAGACAGTGCTTGAGGCCATCGCCCCTTGTCCTGTCCCCACAGACGCTGAGAAGAGGCTGGCCATTTTGCCCTGTGTCCCACCCTTCAGCTACTGATAAGCAGTGATCAGATCCCCTCTCAGGCTTCTTTTCTCCAGGCTGAACAGCCTCAGGTCACTCAGCCTTTCCTCATAGGGGAGATGCTCCAGGCCCTTAATCACCTTCATAGCCTCTGCTGGACTCTCTCCAGGAGATCCCTGGCTTTTTTTTATCAGGGACCCCAGAAGTGGACACAATACTGCAGGTGGGGCCTGACCAGAGCAGAGCAGAGGGGGAGGATCACCTCCTTTGACCTGCTGGCCATGCTCCTTTTGATGCCCCAGCTCAAAAACTGTCGTTCTGCTGAGTGTGCCCATGTCGTCAATTATTCTCCCTCTAACAAGCTCCTACAGCAGTGTATTTATAGCAGCTGTATGTATTACTCACGCTCACAGGCTCTTCACGCGTGTCTCCTGAAGGCAGTTTTCCACCGAGAGCAGTGACACAGGAAGAGCTGGCACTGAGCAGGAGATAAAGGATTGCATGGAGCCCCTAAAACATTTATGGCTGGGGATGAACAGCAGAGCCAGCCTGAAGAGAGACTCGGAGCGGTACACAGCCCGTCTGCAGCAGGGCATGTGGCCATTAGTCTTTGCTTTGAGGAGGCACTTTGATGGAGCAGTAAGCAGGTTACTGCTACTGCCTTTTATCACAGAGCTTTCTATTGAGATGGTTTTGAAGAGGTTTATGTTCTTCAAACACAGGCATCACTAGAGAACAAGATGTGCCCCATGTCACAGAATCACCAGGTTGGAAAAGACCTTTAAGATAGAGTCCAATGCTAAACCATATCCCTGAGCACCTCATTAACCATCTGTTAAACACACCAAGGGTGGGGGCTCAGCCCCCTCCCTGGGAAGCCTGTTCCAGTGCCCAATAACACTTTTTACCTAATGTCTGACCTGATCCTGCCCTGGCACAGCTTGAGCCCATTCCCCCTTGTCCTGTCACTTGTCCCCTGGCTGAAGAGACCATTCACTCACCTCTCTACACCCTCCTGTCAGGTAATTGTAGGTGGTGATAAGGTCCCCCCTCAGCCTCCTCTTCTCCAGGCTGAACACCTCCAGCTCCCTCAGCTGCTCCTCACAGGATTTGCCCCCCAACCCCTTCCCCAGCCTGGTTGCCCTTCGATGTGTGACAGCTTTTTCCACAGCCACACCAAAAATTTCAGCAGCTGCAGCAGTTTCTGCAACAACACATTTTCAGCCTGTTTTTGGAACATGCTTTACACCCTTTGGAAAGAACAGTTCCCTGGGAGATGGCTCCACATTAGGCACAGAAAAGCAAAGCCTCTGATACCCTCTTGCAGTGCCCAAACCAAGACTGATGACTCCCTGTGCACACATATGCTGCTTCCCTGCCTTCATACAAGGTTTTGCCTTACATTTTGGGTTGAAAAGTTGGTGACCAAACACCAACTTTGAGGAAGCATTAAAAGCAACACTCAGTTCCCTCCATCTGCAAAACAATGGCACGTTGACAGTGTCTCCTCCTGTAGGGTCTGCAGTTACCCTGATCCCTGGCCTTTATCAGCAAATTGCAAGTCTGAGTAGGCTATGTTTTTTATTATGCTTTTTTAACACATCCAAGCAGTTCCATAAAGGACACCGAGGTCCTCCTAGATGTTAGGACAAACAGGAGTGTCCCACTAACCCAGTCATAACAGGGGATTTTGCAGGATAGATGTTACATCTTTTCCCCTTTTGTTCAAACCTGATGTTTCCAAGGGATGGGACAGGAAGGGAAAGCAGGGAGAAAAGTCCTCCTAGGTTTGTTCTTTGCAATTAAGAGGAAAGATGGAACTAATTAGAAAATATAGTGCAAATTAAAAGATACTTGCAAACCAAAAGAAATGGTACCAAGAAATGTTGACCAAGGTAACCCTGAGAAGTGAGCTGACAGACACCAGCGTACCACTCCTCGACACAAAATCATCTGCAGCCGGAAGGTGTGGGGCATTCACACACAGCCTATGGGGATGAGTTAAATCCAACTACCATTTCCGCTAACACGCAGGTACTCTCACACCAGTTCTTCCCACAGTGTATTTCCAGTTCCCAGAGGCTGACACCATGGGAAACCCCTCTGGACATACATCAAGCACCGCACACTCACGTAGATGGATGCTGCATCCCCCACTCGCAGAGCTGTGTGGCAGAGGAAGGGACAAACTCTGTACCTACACCGCATCCAAACCAGACAAGAATTCCCTCCAAGAAGCACTCCAGGCTCCCAGCATTGTCCAAGGCTCCAATTTATAGCTTGTTGGTAGATTGCAATTATGTAAATGCCATCGCTGGAACATATTGTCAGTGTCTGGATTCAGCTCCTCTCAGCAGCAGTTTTATTGCATTAATTCTCAAATTTGCACAAAGCATTAAGATTTCAGACCCAGGAGAGGGAAGTTATTGTTCCTGCTACATGGCAAATTCCAGTAAGCATGGGGAAAACAGGCATCTCAAAGGACAAAATAGTTGGAATGTTATTAAATATGACATATGTACTATGGCACACATGAGAAGTATTATGGCTGCAGGAGGAGCCTTAAATCTGATTGATGTATTTGGTGCCATCCTCTTGCTGGTTTTTGGTGAGCTGTTGCTTTTGAGCAGCAAAAAGAATGAGTCTTATTCCACAAAGAACATGGCAGCCTGCTCACTTACTGAGCTTCCAGCCCTCGGATGTAGGAGCACGGATATCATCTGGCTTCTCCAAACAAATTTATCTGAGAGCAACACCAAGCAGAGCAATCAGATACATCCAAATGAAAGACAACTGTTCATGGTGTGCAAGTTTCATAGGCCATTTCAATCAGTACAGGAGGCTGAGTTTTTAAAGTGTTTATCTCACAGAATCACAGGATTGTAGGGGTTGGAGGGGAGCTCCAGAGAAGGCAGGGGGTTGGACCTGATGAAAGTAGGGTCCCTAGGACAGGTTGCACAGGGAGGCATCCAGATGGGACTGGAATATCTCCAGAGAAGGAGACTCCACACCCCCTGGGCAGCCAGTCCAAGGCCTCTGTCACCCTCACTGGGAAGAAGTTCTTCCCATATTGGTGCAGAACTTCCTGGGCTCCAATTTGAGACCATCGCCCCTTGTCCTGTCCCCACAGACACTGAGAAGAGGCTGGCCATTTCCCCCTGTGTCCCAGATGTTTATAAACGTTCAACAGATCCCCTCTCAAAAGAGGGGAGAGATCTCCTCTAAATTTCCATGCAAAAACAGCAGATAAATAAGCATGTGTCCTCAGTGTTACCGAAAAGATGGACCAGTTCATAGATATATTCCATCAAGGATGTATAAAACCAGCTTTGATGCTCAAGATGCCACAGATCAGAAGATATCCAAGTCAATACTAGGTGAAGAACTAGCTTAAAATCCAACCACAGGCCCAGCAATACTCATGTTTGACATTCAAGATGGCAAATATTTAAGAGTCCGCAAATAACTTATGCCTGCTACGGCATCCACTGATTTCTGCGTCACCTCTTCCCAAACCATCCCTGAAAGGTGGGAGAAGACAGGGAAATGAGCTCTGCATGCCTTTTCCTTCCAGAAAATATCAGCACTGGCCAAGCACGGCTGCTGCTTGTGCCAGCAGCTGTGTGGTCACGAGGCAGGACAGCATTGGGATATGGCATCTCCTCCCTTGGGAGGGGCTGGCCATGGGGAAGGAGGTCTCATATGCTGTGTGAGATCAGGCAGGTCAGGGATAGATCCTTCACCTACCCACAGACTTTCAATGGCTCCTTGATCAGAACATGAAGCAGCACCATGAACTCTGCGAGATGAGTCTCCTGAAAGCTTCGCATGGTGGGAACCACCACAAAAGGAAATGATTTCAAAATAACACCTAATTGCATCACCAGAGGATGTGCATACAGACCACCTCAACAGAATTCTAACCTGCTCTCCAAACTCCTACCCTGCAGGTTTCCTCAACAGCCCATCTTTCCTTTTGCCACTGCCCTGGAAGTTCAATCGTTTCTCTGACCACCCAGCTGAAACCCTGCCTGATGCCATCTTGCAGCTCGCAGCGGTCACGGCAAAAACCCGATTGTCATGCCTTTTGAAGCAACCTTTTATCTATCAGGTGAGTCGCATTTCCTCCTGTATTTTTAGGCTAAACAAATCAATTCCTTCTGTCTTCCATTACAGCTGACTTTGCTAAGCCTCCTATTTTCATTGCTCCCCTCTGGGCTCCTTCCCATCTGCCTACATCTTTCCTACAGAGCACACTTCCAATTTCAGTCACAGTATTTAAAGCCTTGCTGAAGTCAGGATGTATCATCACGTGTATTGTTGGATTTAAGAGCAGGAGAAGCTCCAGGTTTCAATGGGGTGTTTCAAACCAGCCAAGTTAACCTGTTGTATTTGGAGATGGCATTTCTCTGCCTGCAGCAGAGGCTCCCAAGCAAACAGACAGGAGCTGCATGTGACTCTACCAACTCTTTTTTACTGCCAAGTTTCCCTAAAATGGGAAGTACATTGATTTTGAGAAGCAGGTTAGATCATGTATTTGGGGATGAGACAGCCCAACTGCTTCAAAACCAGAGGCACCTCCCATTCACATCTCTCCAACTTCCACAAGCCCTCTCTGAACGTGCTCATTTTGTTACTGGAATTCACAGTTTGCTGCTGAAACACCATAAAGCTTTACCACCACATGTCCAGGGGACATCTGCACACTATGCGTTCCCACTTCCAAAAAACAAGGTAAATAAATGCTGAGGGAGAAACCTGCTGATTTCAACTTCTCTAAGGGGAACATAACGCTTTGTGGTGGTTCAGCCCCAAGCAGCAGCTGAGCACCACATACTGCTTGCTCACTGCTTGAGGAGAAAGAGATGAAGCCTCCATAGGTTGGGATAAGGACAGTTTGCTGACCAAAGCACCATGAACATAGAACAATAACGGCCAATTACACTCACACCCAGTGATAACACAGAGTACCTTACTGACCTGACCATTGCAGAGTGCTACCCAATGCAAGGACGGATGGACTGACCTGATGCCCGCCCCCCCCTAGACTGTCCTGGAGGCAGCAACCCCTCCTCTTCCTCAGCCAGCCCCTTTTACGGGGGAGTGATGTCAGGTGGGGTGGAAACAGCCCTGGCCAACTCAGCTAACCTGGGCTGGCTGCTTAGGGAGGTTGAATCTGGCCTGGCCAGAACCAGGACACACTTGTGGTACTTTACTCAAGATCTCTCTCAAGCTGATGAGGATGATCTATCTCCTTGCCTCAATCCTTGGATAATTTAACAGCATAATTATTTGGTGCTAAGAGAATGACCAGAAACCAAACTATCCGCATGTCCCAGGGACTCACAGTCCAACAGGCCTTCCTAAAAGTGAGAAAAACCACGTGCCACAGATGAAACTAGCATTTCACCTCCCCTATGAAGAGAGGCTGAGGGAGCCTGGAGAAGAGAAGGCTGTGGGGGGACCTCATTGCAGCCTTCCTGTCCCTGAAGGGAGCAGAGAAACAGGAGGGGAATCAGCATGTTTGAAGGGCAGAGACTGGCAGGGCAAGGGGGATGGAGTGAAGTTGAAGGAGAGATAGGTTAGATGAGATCTTAGGGGGAAGTTCTTTCCAGAGAGAGTGGTGAGGGGTTGGAACAGGCTTCCCAGAGAGGGGGTGGGTGCCCCATCCCTGGGGGTGTTCAGGGACAGGTTGGCTGGGGCCCTGGGCAACCTTGTGTAGATCCAGGCCTGGAGGTTGGTGGCCTTGCCTGTGGCAGGGGGGTTGGAACTCTGTGATCCTTGGGGTCCCTTCCAACCCAAACCAGTCTATGATCCTATGATTCTCAGCTAATGTCAATGTTGCCATTTCTAATCAAGACCAGCTTCCAAGCCTGCAGGTTGATCTCCAGACGTTTGCAGATTCCAAGGTGTAATACGCGCTCTCTATTTTCAAGTCAGGTGAGTGTGAGGGGGAGAGAAGCCCCTCTAAAATTCAGTAGAGTTGTCCTGTCACAGGGATGTTCAGAGAACGAGGGACCATCCCGTGACTGCCAAGAGGTGCAGCACCACCAACCACAAACCTTTCTGCCGGGGTCAGCAGTGTACTTTGATGCATGTTCGCAGGCATGGCCCTTACAACAAGGAGAAAACTGGGGTTTAGCACATAAACACTGTCTCATTTTTCACTGCAGTGCTGCAGTATTAGCCTTCAATTACTTCTCTATACTTAATTAACTCTTCTTTAATCTTAATGTGATAATGAGAACGTTAATTCAAACTACAGACCACATCAATGATCCAAACAGTAAAAATAGATTTTATGAAAGTCACTAAAGCCCCATAATCCCTCTGCCTTTTTATAGCACCATGAGCCACATAAAGAGCGCAGCAGCTGCGACAGGCCAAGCATCTTCCCTGATTGCTATGAAGAACAAATCAAATCTCTTTTGAAATCCCAATCAGTAAGCTGTGATTAATATTTCTCACTTGTCCATCTCTCTGGCAGCAGAGACATGGTGGTCAGGGCTTTCTACAGGTCCTGTACTGATGTTCAACCAAAGACCACATTAGGACTTCTATCAAAACTTTTGACTTTTGAAGAACCCATAGCAGAGATCTGGGATAGGTCTTCCTTCCTTGGCCCTTCTCTAGCCCATAGTTTGTGAGTCGTTAAAAACAAACTAGAGACTGAGAAAGACCTAGGACATGAAAACCTAGCCAGAAGCACACTTGACCTTCAAGTAGGCTTATCAACTCTATCAGGAACACCAATAAATAGATGGTATAGCTTTTACGAAGACAATTGGACACACTGCTTGGTGTTCAGCAGCTAAATCTGATGACCCAAAAGTTTTCAACCTGGAGGACTGCAAAAGCAGTTCTGACACTAAGTCAGGCATGAACTGCAAGCCAGGAGCACTTTTTTCCACGGCCAGGAGAGTGCAGAACTGCTCTCATGCCCTGTCCTGTTTATGATGAGCACCCACATCACTGAGGCTATGGGATGGGACAGAGCATGACCCTAAAGAATTATGTGCTAAAATTCATTCTTAGACGTTCTCCTGATGTAAGCTTCAAGCAGGACACACTTGGATCCAAGAATCCTCACGACAAGGAGGACACGGAGCAAGCCCAGAGGAGGCGATGGAAATGATCTGAGGGCTGGAGCCAAGCTGGGAGAGCTGGGCTGGTTCAGCCTGGAGAAGAGAAGGTGGCTTCTGGTGTGAACTCCAAGCCCCTTCTGTTCCCTTGAGCAGCTCCAGGAGAGCTGGAGAGGGGCTGGTGCCAAGGGCAGGGGGGGCAGGCCCAGGGGAACAGCCTTCAGCTGCAGGAGGGCAGCTGGAGAGGGGCTGGGAGGCAGAAATCCTTCCCGGGGAGGGAGGAGGCCCTGGCACAGGGTGCCCAGAGAAGCTGGGGCTGCCCCTGGATCCCTGGCAGGGTTCAAGGCTGGGTTGGATGGGGCTTTGGGCACCCTGGGCTGGTGAAGGGTGTCCCTGCCCATGGCAGGGGGGCCACCGGAGGAGCTTTGGGGTCTCTTCCCACCCAAACCAGTCTGGGATTCCATGGCTCTTTGCCATACTGGTACGTGTGTGTACACCAGCTGGGTGAGGTGTTCAGGGAAAGACCAAAAGGGAAGCTGGGCAAGCAACCAGCCACAGGAACAGCACGGGGCCAGCTCAAGGAGCCTGTGCCACCTAAAAGTAGAACATAACCTTCACTGGAGTAAGGCAGAGCAAACAGGAGATAGGGGAACACAAGAAGAACACACATTTTATGTTGCCCAAATGCCATTTCAACAACAGTGATCAACTGGGCCTAACGAGCAGAAGGAAATATGGTCCTTTCAGCCAAGACTCCTCATTTCTTTGTAACGAAACGTGGGCAGTCACGCACCGCCCTAAGCTGGCAGCTATAAATCCACCGGTAAGCAAGGCCGCACCGTCCTATTAATTCTCTAGAAGCGTTAAAGACTTTCTGCCTCTGTGTGTAGGCCATGCTCTTCTGCTGCGGCAAAGGCGATGACCTCACTGCGTGCTGCTTACAGGTACTCACAACAAACCTGTGAGCTCCTGCACCTATGCCTCTTCCTCAGCCCATCTCCATGCTTTCCTGCTGCTGCTCGGACAGCACTGATGGAGCCATCTGTGATTACACCAACTGCTAATTCCCCCTTTCCCCTCACTTCTGAAGGAGCACGTTAAGCAACTCATTAACCAGCCAAATTATCAAGGTTTATCTGGGGAAGACAAATTCTTGGATGATTACGTGGTCTCCTCCTAATTGTCAAATTTGGAGTTTAGTTTAAGTGCCAAATTCCTGGAGCTTAAAAAAAATCACTTTCAATTAGTATTAGCTGCTGCAAGGTTGCTGTGAGGGTGGCTTCGTGTCTCCCAGATGCCCCAAGGGACCCAAGGCAGCGGCACAGCCACCTCCAGGGACATTCGGAACATGTCCTCCTGGAGCGATCAGGAACTCTAGTAAACATTTACAGTGCAATGCATGTTTAGAGAATGTTTTTCAGTATCTAAAGGTATTTACTTATCTCCTGGGAGGTCACCCTCTCATTAACAGTGCATTTTTGCAGTCAGTTTATGGCTGTTTGACTGAGGCCTACCACTAAGAAGGTCTCAGCCACACACTTTTGGAACTGCCCTGCCAGGAACAGGACTTGTTGGGCCCTGGAAGAAGTCCTGTTGGCAATGAAACTTTAAAGGTCTTTTGCATGGGTTTCATTCGAAAAGGTGTAAAAGGCGAAGCACCAGGGTGAAAACCTGCCCTGTCCTTTGGTTGCTTCCTCAAAGCTCACCTCTTGGGCACCATTACTTCTTCTCCTCCATTCCCACTCCCACCTTGTCAGCCTTTATTTCACAGAATCTCAAGGTTTGAAAAGACCTTTAAGAGCATCAAGCGTAACTGTTCCTGTCCTATGCTAACCCATATCCCTGAGCACCTCATATATCCATCTGTTAAACACACCCAGGGATGGGGACTCAGTCCCTCCCTGGGCAGCCTGTTCCAGTGCCTGACAACCCTTTCGGGGAAGAACTTTTTCCTAATGTCTGATCTGACCCTGCCCTAGCACAGCTTGAGCCCATTCCCCCTTGTACTGTCCCCTGGCTGAAGGGACCATTACCCACCTCTCTGCACCCTCCTGTCAGGTCAATGTAGGTGGTGATGATGTCTCCCCTCAGCCTCCTCTTCTCAAGGCCAAGGTGATTTCCTCACGTTAGGAGTGCTGCTGTGAGCAGGAACAAAGGTGTCTCTACCATCATTGACACGTGGCTTTGTGTTCACACACCTGCTTCTCCTTCCCTGTCCTCCTACCTGTGAGGTACCTTTGCAAAAACTTTAAACCACATACAGTGTGCCTTTGTGTCCGCTGACATAGCTGCAAAGAAAGTTCCAGAGGAGAAAGCGCAGGTATCAGGAGCAAGTCCTACATCCCAAACGTTCAAAAGACAATTATGAAAGAGAGTTTCCCAGTGCAACTGTGTTGCTGAGAGGCAAAGAGATCTTCTGGAAGTTTTGTTTCAAGTTATTTAACATCTAAGTGTGGACTAAACCATCTTAGAATCACTATTTATCACAAAGCCCAGAACGAAGTGGAGAATGTCAAGACCAGAGAAGTAATACAGTAACAACGATGTAACACAATGGAATTCTATGTGTGGCGCTCTGCCTCTCGTTATATTTGGTCTAAGTCATTAGCCTACTGTAAAAGCCAGCCAAGAATTCCTCAAGCCCTGCCAGAGCTAGAAATACTGGCCAGAAATATTTGTCATACCACAACTCGGTTTCCAAAGACGTGAGATGCTGGACTTCCACAGCCACGGAGAACACAAGGTGCAGAGGACAATAACAAAAATGGACTTATTTAGTATTATCAGAATGCATCAGATCAAATGAATCCAAGTGCTCTTAATCCCGTGGGACTGCAGCATGACAAATACACTTCATTTAGCTACTCAGTCCCCGTGAGTCAAATCAGTCTGGAAGATTCAACCACGCAACTGCTGGATGTTATTCAATTAGCATGAGGCAATGATTTCCAGTCCCCAGCAACCGAGGCAGCCTTCTCCTTTAGCGAGCCAGACGGTTGTACCTTGGATTAAATGGATTGATTTTTCCACTGCGTAGAAATAACAGCATCGTCAGGCAATTTGGGATGAGTTCACCGACCATGGTTATTAATGGATTTTTTTGAAGCACTCATAAAATACATAAGGATGGTGCCTTACAATTAGGTGTAAACTGCAGAGGCAGCTTCTGCACCGTACGTATCTCCAAGCAAAGTGTGTCGACATGTCCTTAAGAAGTTTGGGGTTTGTGTTTATTTGCTGTAGGGTACAGTATTGTCAGCCCTGGCCAGTTCCACTCATTTCAGCGAGCCTACAGGTCATAGTAAGACCTGCTACCAGGAGAAGGGTACCAGGAGGGATGATTATCTCTCAAAAAAAATGTGTCTCTTTGCTGTTTTAGTAAGGACTCAGACCTTCACTGGTTGTAACCAAGGTAAGATGCTGTGTACAAACCTAACAGACTAGGAAATTAGGAAAAAATGAGGAAGAAACCCTAAGTCTTCACCTTGGATCAGGAAAAAAATAGGAGTGAAACCTAATGCATGCAGACGCCCAGTCTCAAAGCCAAAGATCATGGCTTCCAGCTCGGCAGCCATTGGCACAAGAAGGACATGGACCTCCAGGAGCTGGTTCAGAGGCTGCAAGGATGGAGCACCTCTCCTACAGACAGGCTGAGAGAGTTGGGGTTGTTCAGCCTGGATAAGAGAAGGCTCAGGGAGACCTCTGAGCCCCTAACAGTCCCTGAAGGAACCTACAGGAAAGCTGGGAAGGGCTGTGTGTAAGGGCATGGAGTGACAATGGGGGAAATTGGTTCAACTAAAGAAGGGCAGGTTTAGATGAGAACTTAGGAAGAGGTTGCTTGCTCTGAGGGGGGGTGAGACCTTATCACTGCCTACAATTACCTGACAGGAGGGTGTAGAGAGGTGGGTGATGGTCTGTTCAGCCAGGTGACAGGATGAGGGGAAATGGGCTCAAGCTGTGGTAGGGCAGGGTCAGATCAGACATTAGGAAAAAGTTCTTCCCCAAAAGGGAAAAAAAAAAAAAAGCACTGAAACAGGCTGCCCAGGGAGGGGACTGAGCCCCCATCCCTGGGTGTGTTTAACAGACAGGCAGATGAAGTGCTCAGGGATATATGGTTTAGCATAGGACAGGAACGCTTGGATTTGATGATCTTAAAGGTCTTTTCCATCCTGGTGATTCTGTGATTCTATAGATACACTGGCCCAGGTTACCCAGAGGGGTGGTGGAGGCCCCATCCCTGGAAACAT
Organism: Laterallus jamaicensis coturniculus; assembly: GCA_022605575.1. Lineage (NCBI taxonomy): Eukaryota > Metazoa > Chordata > Aves > Gruiformes > Rallidae > Laterallus > Laterallus jamaicensis. Next base: position 11,776,402 of record JAKCOX010000007.1, read on the forward strand.
TCAAGGTCAGGCTTGATGGGGCTCTAAGCAACCTGCTCTAGTTCAAGGTGTCCCTGCTCACTGCAGGGGCTGGACTAGATGGCCTTGGAAGGTCCCTTCCCACCTAACGCAGTCCTGGATTCTATGATTCTATGGTAATTTTAAAGAAGATAACTCTTTTTTAAGCTCATTTTGACATTCTGCAGCAAGAAAACCTGCTCCCAAAATTCACCCTTTGGCTTTCAATTATGTTTCACGATCTAAGTGTGTATTTTCAAGCCAATATCCATTCTGTAGCGTATTTTAGGGAAAACCTTTACATGGAAAAAGGTTGTAAGCTCAGAGCACATATTTATGTAAATACCATGTTTCAGTTATGTTGGTTACAGGGAACATGGATACACAGTGATTTTTGTAGGGCTTTTGTCACCATCTCTCCTGGCATTCTCATAAACAACCTAGGGAAACCAAATCTGTTTCTCTAGACCCACAAGTTGAAAGCAGTCTAGGAGAAGCACAAGGCTCCTTGGGAAGCCACACAGACATGATGGCACATTCTTAAGATGGAAGAATAAATCAAGTAGGGTTTTGTTGGTATCTGTCCCAGAGCTGGATTTTCATTAGGGACTGGGTTGATGAATAATAATGAATTGGTGACTACAGCTGTCTTCCAAAACCACAGAGAGCATCAAGGCAGGAAAGATTCTGCTTTGCGGGACTCAGTTATCCTGGCAACTTGGAGAGATGTACTGAAGAAGGCAGGAGATTATTCACTTGGGACCCAGCTCCTAGGTATTACTGCTAGGCAGGAATCACTAACTGGATATGGGCTACATAAGCTGGTGTTTCTGCTTTGTAGGACAGGCATCATACTGATGCAAATAAAAGTCTAGCAGACTGCACAATATGCAATGCTCTTCAGCTACACACACAGAGAAGGTCTCCGAGCACCACAGGAACAATGAGAGCTCCAAAAGACACAACCACTGAGAAAACACTCAATGAGCTAGAACTGCTCAACACGAAGTATGATGAAAGAAAGACACAATAACCTCCTGCTCTCCACACCTACAAAGACCCCGACAACCATGATGACGCACATGACTATTAATCAAATGACCATCATCAAATAAATTACCATTAAGGCAGAAGTCTGAATATGATGCTGCTAACTATGTCATCTCCCAGCATTTTGATGGTGGTACTCACTGGAATTGCTTTGCAATCCCGATACGCCTTCCCTTTCCTGACACCTATTGATCCTATTCCTAGCCTGCTCCCATGACTTTGTTCTTGAGAACTTCTTTATTCACATCAGGCAAGGAGCTTGAAGCAAGAGGAGAATAATTATTTGGCATGTCCCACCCTGGTGCTAAAATTCCTCTACACTCAATTTATCACAAGGAACCCCTTGCAGCTCGCGATTTGCCAGCAAGATACACCAAAGTCATAAGCAATTTCACATTCTCCTTTTGAAGACAAGCTATTAAATTCACATACTGTACTACTTTAATCAAGAGTAGTTAATTAAGCTGTTCCCTGGATAGGAATTTTTATCATTCTGCACCAGCCATACATCACTTTTATAGGACTCAGGCAGTGGCCATGATGCATGTTTGTAATCTGTCTTTCCAAATTAATCTGTCACCGTGTGTAAACTCAAAGCAGATCCAATACATTCTGTCTCGCTGGTAACTGGGACAAGTTTGGGGACGCTGAGGGCCGGAGGGCGAACGATGCTGGAGCACAACTCCACAAAAGGGCTTCAGGGGAAAGCAGAATTACAAATCCCTCCGGGGTCTGTCACCCAATGTGACACACAGGACTTGGCTATTATTTTAGTGCTTTGAGTTTGCATGGCTTTTATTTCCTCAGGTGAACTCAGCATCATGCTCTGCACTGCTGTCCTGATTTTCAGTGGGGATGGAGTTAATATCAACACAATGCTGGTAGGGGACACAACCAGCCGACTGATCCAAACTAGCCAAGGGGATATTCTATAATCCCATACCATACGGTGTCACACTCCATATATAATGGGGGGAGCTGCTTGGGTTCCAGGCAGAGAGTGAACCATACTGTGTATGACGTGTTTTCTGTTCTTTCACTAGAGGGATGTCATTTCCCTCTCCCTTTGCTGTCCCACTGAAATGTCCTTATCCCAAAACTCTTTTTCTTACGATTCTCCTCCAAACCCACGACAGGGAAGGAGTGAGCGAGCAGCCGTGTGGCTCTCAGCTGCCAGCTGGGGCTAAACCACAACAATCACCACCAGAAAGTCAATCCAATCATAGAATCACAGAATCACAGGATTGTAGGGGTGGGAAAGGAGCTCCAGAGACCATTTGGTCCAACCTCCCCTGCCAAAGCAGGGTACCTAGGACAGGTCACACAGGGAGGCAGACACAGGACAAGGGGTGATGGCCTCAAGCTGGAGCACAGGGAGTTCCACACCAATGTGGGAAGAACTTCTTCCCAGTGAGGGTGAGGGAGCCCTGGGACAGGCTGCCCAGGGGGGTGTGGAGTCTCCTTCTCTGGAGATATTCCAGCCCTGTCTGGACACCTCCCTGTGCAACCTGTCCTAGGGACCCTGCTTTGGCAGGAGGGTTGGACCCGATGATCTCTGGAGCTCCCTTCCAACCCCTACAATTCTGTGATATCACAATTTGGCAATGTGACTTAATCATACGGAAAGACCTTGACAAAGAATAAAAGTGACCAAAGTGAAAACTCAGCCGAGTTTTCCAAACGGGTGCTGGGATCTTTTAACAGGAAACATCTGATGTTACGCTGTAAGAATCTGCTATGATTTACTCCCCGGAACATAAGGAGCAGAGAAGACAGAAGATGGAAAGAAGAAGCATCATTTCATCTAACCTGTTGTGACTGCCCACCATCAAGTCAAACCAAGCCTGCCATAAACCCACTTGACCCTTTTTACTTAGGTCTTCTGACGGGTGAACCAACAAGGTTGATGTGAACTGCCTGTTTCACACCCTTGGAATTTCACAGACAACTTTAAAGAAACCAGCTGCAGGTGGTGGATTAACACAACCCTACCAAATCCCCATCTCCATCAATGCTCCACCAAGCATTTTCCTAGAAAAGCCCCTGTCTACAGAGACAAAAGGAGAAGCACGTAAGGGATCTTAAGTTAGGTCACTTATTTTTTTAAACAAATATAGGAAAATAATCTACAGCGTGGTTTATTTAAGTGAAAAAATCAAGTACAGCCAGAAGAACAGCTTTCAAAGGGCAACCAAGCCCACAAGGAATATGCAAGTCCACTCAAGGAGCCTTTGAATTGGCCGGTAGCGCTTGGGCCTTTTATGTGTTTTTCCCATTTAAGCGCAAGATTTGTTTAGATAAACTCATGAATATGGGTATTTAGGTAGCGAGACAGGATGGGCTGTTTGGGGGTTTTAAGTAGAGGAAAATTCTTTCATGTTAATGGTGAACCAAAAGCATGCCAGACTTTATCAAAGGAACATGTTCTAACACCAAGCAACTTTTATAATTAATCCTTGCCTTAAATCATCTCCAAAAGAGTTATGAGTCTAATTAACATCAGTTGAGAAATTGCTCATGGTTCTGAAATCGCTGAAACTAGACCCAGGGTAAGAGACAATCTGTATCCTTTCTACCCCATGACCAGTTCCTGGCTAAGCCCTGACTCATCGCATTAAGTCCGAAAATATTTCTCAGCATTAGTGACAGCTCTTTGCAGGCACAGGAGAACGAATGGACATTGAAGGGGGAGAGAACCACCCCCGCCCCCCCTAATCCCTTCCAAACTCCACCTCTTTATAGCTATGATGAACACAATCCATTTAATATATATATATATTTTTTGGATGGGGCGGGGGGAAAAGCTTTTTTAGAAGAGCACTGGGGCTATTCTTAGAGGAGCTCCATGGTGTGCAGGCTGCGGCTAGCAAAGGTTTGGCTGGCAGCCAGCGTCGGCGGGGTTCGCTGAGAGGCTGAGCAATGCCTTTAGCTCAGTAAAAGGTTTCTGCTTGCTTCTTATAAAAGGAAAATAAAGAAAAAGGATGCAGAAAAGTCAATACACAGCCTGCTCAGAACAGGCTGTGCTTTAGAAGGCCGTGCCGCCATCTCCTCACGTCTGCCGTCACCGCTTCTACGGCGCTGCCCAAGCCAGAGTTCATTGCTGCTAGTTTTCTCTAGAAAGGAAACAGAGTGTAAACATGGCTTTCGGAGACAGTGTTCCCATAGGGATGTTAATCTTTGGGAAGCTGGGCAGGACGGTGTGACGTAGAGAGCTGGGGAGATCTCCAGAAGCAACAAAGCCCACACATGTACGAGTTGTTAAACTTGTGCAGCCAGCCAAGGCCTTAGAAAAAACAAAAAAGCACGTTTTGACCTTGAGTCACTGCAAGAGATGACAAAGCAAGGTGAAGCTCGTGATGTCAGAACCTCCCCCATCACTTGAACAGCCCGAGGATTTCCTTGTTTAGCTCAGGTATATTTGACAGGGCAACGATTCCCTACACGCTCTCCAAGCCTAAAAAGAGAGGGTGATGCAGCAGTCCCACTGAGGTACAACATTCCCAGTATCTCTCCAAGCCTGAAATCATCCCTTGGTTTCTACCACACCCAACAGCCAAACCTGTCCCTCCTTTGCCTCTCATTTCTCTGAACAGCTAAAGGTAAGAAGAAAATCAAGGCAAAAAGGACAGTGTGCTCCATCCCACTGCCATCCGGATCCAGAGAGGGGATTCTCCTCCTTTGCTCTGTTATGCTCTGCTCTTGCAGTGCTGTGTCCAGCTCAGGAGCCCTTGACACAAGAAGGACATGGACCTCTTGGAGCAGTTCCAGAGGAGGCCACAAGGATGATCCGAGGGCTGGAGCACCTCTCCTGTGAAGACAGGTTGAGAGAATTGGGCTGGTTCAGTCTGGAGAGGGTTCGGGGAGACCTCTGAGCCCCTTCCAGTCCCTGGGGGGACCTACAGGAAAGCTGTAAAGGGCTGTTTGTAAGGGCATGGAGCGACAGATGAGGGGCAATGGCTTTAAACTAGATCAGGGCAAGGCTAGATGAGACCTTAGGAAGAAGCTCTTCCCTCTGAGGGTGGTGAGACACTGGCACAGGTTGCCCAAAGAGGTGGTGGAGGCCCCATCCCTGGAGACATTCAAGGTTAGGCTTGATGGGGCTCTGAGCAAGCTGCTCTAGTTCAAGGTGTCCCTGCTCACTGCAGGGGTGGGACTCGATGGCCTCTGCAGGTCCCTTCTCACCTAACGCAGTCTGGGATTCTATGATCCACATTGTTCCCCTGAACCATAGAGTCCAACATCCAAACAGTGGGGGGAAAGCACTGCAGTACATCCAGCTCCACACCATACCCTGCCTTCACCCCTCCAGCTTTTGCCTTTCATTTTACAGCCTGACATTCAGGAACTCCCCCATGCTCCACCAAGGTCGCTCCCTTGCAAGAGCTGGGAACACATGAGCCCTTTTCTGCTGTATTTGCTGGCAGAGCAGCCTATTTGCTGGCAGAGCAGCCACCACCACTTCCCCACCAGTGCCCTCAGGTGCTGCCACCATGCAAACCTCCCCAAAAAGCTGTGTTCCCCTGCACATGCTATCCAGCAGCTCCTTCATTTTATTTAAAGCTGCCCGTCTTTGACACTGTCCCACGGAAACACTATGTGGTCGATAAAGCAGGCAAGGAGAAGGACACAGCCAGCGCAGCCGGTGCAGGCCAAGCATGGCAGATGAAAGTGGAGCGCTGGAGAGCTGTGCTTGAAGTCAAGGAGTTTTTCTTGCAGGAGCAAAAAGATTTAAAGCCAAAAAAACCCAAAAAAACAAAAAAGGTTTTCTTCCTAAAGACAACAAAGAGGAGAGTGATTGGGAAGCTCTGTGTTGGCTTGGTCGAGTATTCATTTGCTCTCTGTGTAAACTAGTATTTCAAATGGGATATAGTCATGTATACAGGAGAGTTATTTTACATCGTACCTACACTGGGGCAGGGTGGCTAGACAGGGGAGAAGAACCTGGGGGTGGCTGCTGACTGACCATGAGCCAGCAGTGTGCCTGGGTGGCCAAGAAGGCCAAGGGCATCCTGGCTTGTGTTAGACCCAGAGTGGCCAGCAGGCCCAGGGCAGGGATTGGGCCCCTGGACTCGGCATTGGTGAGGCCGCACCTTGATGTGGGCGATGGTGTCTTCAGCCAGGTGACAGGATGAGGGGGAATGGGCTCAAGCCAGGGCAGGGTCAGATCAGACATTAGGAAAAAGTTCTTCCCCAGAAGGGTTGTCGGGCACTGGAACAGGCTGCCCAGGGAGGGAGCTGAGTCACCGCCCCTGGGTGTGTTTAACAGATGGGCAGATGAGGTACTCAGGGATATGGGTTAGCATAGGACAGGGATGCTTGGACTCGGTGATCTCAAGAGATCACCCTAGCGATTCTGTGACACATGTAATTCCAAACCTCGCTGTCCCCAGCACACACAACAGCCTGAATTATCTGCCCAGCAGTTTTCTAATATCTAAGTCGCTGGGTTTACAAGCCTAAATTTACTTTCATAGGATTATTTCCCCCTCCCGTGATTTTTTTCTTTTTACTTAAAAAAGAGCACCAACTCAAATCCCCGAGCCCTTGGAGGTTATAATCTTATATTGATTCCCCTTCTCCCCATCCAATTTTCTCCCCCTCCTTCCACCAGCTGAAATGCAGAAATCCCTCCCAATACCCTCACTTGAGTCTCTCAGCTACATGCAAAAGTGACAGGGAACAACTGGAGCCACCAAAACACAGCATTACAGCATAGAAACACAATAATCCAATCCACAGACGATGCTGAGCGCCCCCCCCCACTCCCGCCCCAGCCCAGGTTTAAGCCCTTACAGTACAAGCAGAGAGATCATTCAACTGGAGGCAGGTATGTGCTCCAGGGAATTCAAGCATTGGCAGTGCCCCACTGCTTGCTGGAGAAGGGTGATTCCTGCCCCAAACCTGACTGACGCGACCCCCGAACCTGCACCCTGTCCCAGCACTCATCTCCATCCCTCAATTTAAAACAGGACCTTCGACTTTGTGAGACTGAAGTTGTGTGTGCTGATTCTGTCTGACATGTGCCTAACTGACGTCCCAGGCATCTTACAGAAATAATTAAAGGAAGATTTGTGACATAATTAAATAAATTTCTAATATATAAAAATATCCTCCAATTTCACTTAACATCCAGAAAAATTCCCAAGAACATTGCCTTTACATCCCTTCCCTTCACAAGTCCATCATGATTCTAATTTCTTTTCCAGGGAGGTTTGTACAGAGCATCAGCAACGTCTCCAGAACACCAGGAACATCATCAGTCTCTCCCATCCATGTGTGTCGGTGATGCTACCCCACTTTCATCCACCACTAGAAATAAATCCCCCTGCCTTGACTGACTCACCTCCTCCCTACAGATCACCCCATGGCCTCCCATCAGTCTGGAGATCTCAGCAGAGGCCGCCTCAGCACCAGCAAACGCCCTCACCATTGTGGACTACCATAGGCTGAGGAACATCGTTGCCTTCCCAACAGTCTGGACAGGTGCGGCAGCAAGACAGCGAACAGGGGAGCACCTTCAAAGTTCATACCCGGTCTCGGGGAGACCTGGATTTACCAAGCCTGTCACCCTGAGCTCGCAGTAATTAAGGCTAAAGAGCTCAATGAGCCTGTTAAGACAAGTAATGAGCTTCTCCAATTGACGCCTCCAGTTCTCTTTCACTTTCTCTACAGAAGATGTCACGGATTCAGGATGTCTTCTGCCCACGTGTGGCCTTCACTGCAGCATTGTCCAGACAAAACCACGCTGATAAAATGCCTGGGTACCCTCTGCAGAGACCTCTAATGTTCCTACAAGAATTTTTTAACCCCAAAAATTCCACTTTAAAACATCCACTGCGATTCCACAGAATTCCAGGCCCAATCCCACCGTTATCTCCACGGTGGGTTTGAAACACCAGTTCCGTTCACACGCTGTGATGATGCACAATTGAAATATGAAGCAAACCCAAACCAACTGCTCCAGCAGGGAGAACCATTCCCACACTGTGACGGTGGGAGCACGCAATGGCCTGTCAGGTGGAAAGCCTAACCAACGCAGCAGCTGCTAAAGGAGGAAAATAAGGTCCCATGCTCCTTCAGCACAACAGACCTTGTCTTTCTGTAAATTAGTCAAATAATCAGTGGTCTCCAGCCACAGCTTTTATTCCTGCAAGTACTCCTTGCCCTTGGATCTTCATTAGCCAGCAGTTTGCCTGGGTGGCCAAAAAGGCCAATGGCACCCTGGCTGGTGTCAGACACAGAGTGGCCAGCAGGGCCAGGGAGGTGATCATCCCCTGTTCTCAGCTCTGGTGAGGCTGCACCTTGAAAATCGTATTCAGATTTGGGCCACTCACTACAAGAAGGACATTGAGGTCCTGGAGTGTGTCCAGAGAAGGGCAACCAGGCTGGGGAAGGGGCTGGAGAGCAAACCTTATGAGGAGCATCTGGGAGAACTGGGACTGTTCAGCCAGGAGAAGCAGAGGCTCAGGGGAGACCTTATTGCTCTCTCCAACTCCCTGAAAGGAGGCTGTGGTGAGCTGGGGCTCAGCCTCTTCTCGCAGATAACCAGTGACAGGACAAGTGGGAATAGCTGCCAGTTGTGTCAGGAGAGGTTCAGGTTAGAAATTAGGAGAAACTTCTCAGCAAGAGAAGCTGGGCATTGGGATGGGTTGCCCAGGGAGGTGGTGGAGTTACCATCCCTCAGGGTGTTCAAGGGAAGGTTGGATGAGATACTTAGGGACATGGGTTAGTGAATGATAGGGTAGCTGGTAGGGGGACAGGTGGACTGGATGATCTTGGAGGTCTTTTCCAACCCCAATGATTCTGTGACTCTGTGATTCTACTGTATGCTGCCTCTATTTTTTTTAACGTTTCTTACTAAATACCCAGGAAGAGCAGGGGTGGGGGGGAACCACCCTAAAATAATTCCAGTACTGAAGAAAGTCTGATGTAGATTGGACAATAGAAAAAATTCGCACAGTTGTTCAGGCAACAAGGGGAACAAAATGCCAGCATTTCAAAAAGCAGTGGTGCAAAATGGACTGGGAGTTTCTGGTTCCCAGTCCCATAACACGGGGAAAACAGGGCTTTTAATGGAAAAGCTGCAAATTCAGACCAGAAAATGCTCATTTGAGAAAAGTGAGTTAAAAACTGCCGGTTTTCAAAGAACAGCAGATGTAGGCTATGCAACCTGCTGCTGGCATGTGCTGCTCACAGCCAAAGGACAGCCCTGACCATTGGAATGCTCCACACCAGTATGGCCAGCTCGACCACCCAGTGGTACCGGGTGAAGTGGTGAGACATGGGCACAGTCCCATCTCTTGCAGGACAATGCAGGGTCTGACCCTGGCAGTTCCCATGGGATTAAACCACAGAATCACAGACTGGTTAGGGTTGGAAGCGACCTCAAAAGACCCTCTAGCACAACCCCCCTGCCAGAGCAGGATGACCCAGACTAAATCACACAGGAACGTGTCCAGGCGGGTTTGAATGTCTCCAGAGAAGGAGACTTCACAACCTCTCTGGGCAGCCTGTCCCAGGGCTCTGTCACCCTCACAGGGAAAAAGTTCCTCCTGACATTCCCATGGAACTTCCTCTGCTGCAGCTGGCACACACTGTCCCCTGCCCTGTCGCTGCCACCCCTGAGAAGAGCCTGGCTCCAGCCTCCTGACACTCCGGGACCCTCTGGGGCACAGCTGCCCAGATTTGCCAGCTTTATTCTTTCAATGTACTTCGGATAGGTGTTTCTGTGTGTTCATGTCTGCCTGCATCTTGTCTTCTCCTCTGCTCCAAACCAGCAGAATTAATAATTAATGCTGAAAAGCAAGTAATGAAGCAGAGGATGGACAGCTTCTACTGCTGACATCTCTCAAAACCTTATTGCTCATCTTTCTTGGAGCTTCGGTTCCTCACGTTTTGAGATGCTCAAGCTCTTATAAAATAATAAAAAGTATAAAATAAAACAGAACCTCAGCTCCTATAACAAATAATAATAAAGAGGTGGGAAGATAGTTCCCAGTCCTCACAGCCATGGGAGAAGCACTTAAATCAAACACTTCCAGAGCTTTATGCGTGAGGTTTTTAAATACCCACTGACTGACTCATTTCCCAATGGCTGATGTTGGAAGCAAGGCACCTCGGGCTGGTTTCCCATGAAGTGAGCAATCAGCTCTCCCAGGGAGCAGCACATGCTCCTGCCACCCCTCTTGGAGAGACTGACTGCGAGCTGCGTGTCCAGAGTACACACACGATGTCTGTGGCCTTGGTAACTCCAAGAACAAGGATGATGGTACTGAGAGGATTTGAGAAATGCCTGCAAGCTCGGGGTTGCCTGTGGGTACACTCATGGCTCTGGATGCATGTCACTGTGGACATCCGCCTGCCGCTGCCATTGCTCAAGGCAGCAGCATCCACCCTGGGCTTCAGGTGCTGACGTTGATAAAACCTGGATGATCTGGTCTGGAGAAGTCCAACACACAGCAGTCAACGAGCAGCAACGCCCTAAGTTACATGGTTTAGGTCCTAGGTAGAACTGCTGTGAGAAAGGACATCCTTGGTAGAGCTGATTTTCCACCAGTGCCCAATGGCAAAAGGAGAGCAGCTTTCTGCAGAGCGACGCAGCTCATATTGGTGGAGGATTTCCAAACCAGCAGCATCATTCATTCCCAACGAGCAACCTTGCCATCCTCTGGTTCACCAACAGTTCTGTACCCATCCTCCTTCTCATCATCCTCCACTTCCAATGGGATCCTGGGACACATCAAAAGGAGCATGACCAATAGGTCAAAGGAGGTGATCCTCCCCCTTTGCTCTGCCCTGGTCAGGCCCCACCGGCAGTTTTGTGTCCACTTCTGGGGTTCCTGGTATAAAAAAAGCCAGGGATCTCCTGGAGAGAGTCCAACAGGAGGCTACAAAGGTGATTAAGGGCCTGAAGCATCTCCCCTATGAGGAAAGGCTGAGTGACCTGGGGCTGTTCAGCCTGGAGAAAAGAAGCCTGAGAGGGATCTGATCAGTGTTTATCAATAGCTGAAGGGTGGGACACAGAGGGAAATGGCCAGACTCTCCTCAGTGTCTGTGAGGACAGGACAAAGGGCGATGGCCTCAAGCTGGAGCACAAGAAGTTCCACACCAATATGGGAAGAACTTCTTCCCAGTGAGGGTGAGGGAGCCCTGGGACAGGCTGCCCAGGGGGGTGTGGAGTCTCCTTCTCTGGAGATATTCCAGCCCTGTCTGGACACCTCCCTGTGCAACCTGTCCTAGGGACCCTGCTTTGGCAGGAGGGTTGGACCCGATGATCTCTGGAGCTCCCTTCCAACCCCTGTGATTCTGTGATATCACGATTTGGCGACGTGACTTAATCATACGGAAAGACCTTGACAAAGTATAAAAGTGACCAAAGTGAAAACTCAGCCGAGTTTTCCAAACGGGTGCCGGGATCTTTTAACAGGAAACATCTGATGTTAGGCTGAAAATATTTATTAAGAGTATCCACTTAATTTTCTAGTTCATCAAAAATTAAATCATAGAGGAAAAATTAATACTTCTTCCCCCCCAACCATTTTTAATGGAATCCAGAAGAAAAAGAATATTAATACTCAGTGAACTCATTTCCTTTGATGTCTATATAATACGCAGTGACCCGTAAGTGGAATGAGCTAAAACTGTCATAAATTCATTATGAGAAACCATTCTTTGAAGAATATCACTGCAAATTCCAACCAAAATAGGCAATATGGAAATAAGCTAATTGCCCAGTGTTTAAAATAACCGGCTCTTCTATTTCAGCTCCAAAAAAACCAGTGGAGAGACTGGTTTATGGAAATGGAGATGCTGTAATGACTTAGCACTGACAGCACAAGGCAGCACTCATTTGGGATCTCTGACTTTGGGAGAAAAAACCCAACCCCAAACCAACAGCGATCTTAAGATTTTTCATTTCCCTGGGAAGTTACAAAGGGCACCTGGGAGAACGTGCAGCATTGAACACCCCAATCCAGACCCTACAGAAACCACATCCAACAACCAACCCCGTACTCCCAGGGGAATGGCTTAGGTATCTCCTACTAGCAGTAAGAAAGCCAAATTCCTCTTTACCAAGAGGGACACACCACTTGTGTTGCCTGCTCTGTGCCAGCATCGCTCCGGGAGGCTGTGCTGGGGGGAAAGGACATGGGAGGAAAGGACATCACTGCCCTTGCAGCTGCCCAGGACAGGGAGGTTGACAGCCACCACAGCCTGCAAGGCACGGGATGCTGCCTCCTTTTATCCTAACACAAACTCCAGCACCTCCAGGAGAAAGGAGCCTGACACTGTGCCTGTCACTCCTTCATTTAGTCACTTTTAAACTTTAATCCCTGGCTTTCCTTTACTTACTCATTCTGGAGCTGCGTTATGTAGCAGCAGCTTTTGTTCTGGGGTTTGTTTTTTGGAATAGGAGAGAGGAGCAGTCCCCACAGGGAGCATCCCTGCACTGCTCTGTGTGGAGCCTGTGGGACCTGTTTCCTCAGACCTCCCTCAGGGCTCCGGGATTTGGCTGAGGCAGGATCTAGGCAAAGTGGATGCCTCTCCTTGTGGGAAACAGTGTGGGGGAGTAGCCTTGCTTTGCAGCCCTCAACTTTTCCAACTCTCACGGCTATGGGAGATGCAATGGGTGGGTGGTGTAACAACCCCTGCACGTTATCAGGACTCCCTGCACATCTGGAGATGCTTGCTTTGTCCTCTTGTTATTTTTCTGTCCCAGAAATGAAATAAAAATGGCACCTTTGGTTTTTTTTCCCCTTCCAGAATGACCCAGGTGGGTTTTTCTTTATGTTTTTTGGGGCCTTTCTCCCTGCCTGGATTGCAACACAAGAACCAACATCATCCTCAAGTTGAGCTGAGATTTTCTATTTGAAAATAGAAGAAGGGAAAACATGGCAGCAAGAGGCAGAGAAATGAATAGCCTCTCCTATATATAGAAGATATCTAGACACACATCCCTGATGATGAAATCATCATGGATCATACCTGGAGCTGACACCACACCAGCGGTGGGACAGGTTCTCCTGGATGGTGCTGCCTCTACAGCACTGAAAGCAAATGAGAGGTCCACACAGGTTTTAACACACCAAAGTGCTTCAGGGTAGCCAAAGCCCAAGAAGGCCACCAAGATGATGAAGGGAGTGGAATCCCTTCCTTATGAGGAGAGGCTGAGGGAGCTGGGCCTCTTTAGCCTGGAGAAGAGGAAACTAAGGGGTGACCTTATTGATGTTTATAAATATGTAAAGGGTGAGAGTCAGGAGGACAGAGCCAGGCTCATCTCAGGGATGGCAGCGATAGGACAAGGGGCAGCAGGGGTGATTCTGTGAAAACCACTTCTTTCTAGGGGCTTCAGGGCTGCTGGTCCTGGCTATTCCTGGTTTCTTTCCCCTTCTAAGCAGAGCACAAGCAAGTTCTACCCTGAAATTGTGTGTTTCAAAACACAGTGACATTGCAAAATGCTTTGAAATAAAAAATTAGGAAACTCAGCCTGAAATCTTAGCACTGCAGCATCCACTAACATGACACTAACTTGTACAAAGCTCTTCCCTGGTGTACCACAAGTGTACTGCTACAGTCCCAGCATGCTGTGATAGCTGGACCTTTCCACACAGCAGCTGGAAGCTTCCCCTGCAATCACAGAACATCAGGAGTTAGAAGGGACTGCTGGAGATCATCTAGTCCAACCCTCTGCCAGAGCAGGATTGCCCAGGAACACATCCAGGTGGGTCTGAATGTCTCCAGAAAAGGAAACTCCTCAGCCTCCTCTTCTCCAGGCTAAAGAGGCCCAGCTCCCTCAGCCTCTCCTCATAAGGAAGGGGTTCCACTCCCTTCATCATCTCAGTGGCCCTGTGCTGGGCTCTTTCAAGGAGTTCTGTCCCCTTCTTAAACTGAGGGGCCCAGAACTGGACACAATATTCCAGGCACAATCTCACCAGGGAAGAGTAGAGGGGGAGAAGGACCTCTCTTGACCCACCCTTCTAACACACCCCAGGATGCCATCGGTCAGTGAGCTGCAGCGGTTTTAAACACTTCTAATGCACCAAATTAACTGTATTCCCAGGCTTAAATCTGCACTTGTGGTGCTCTGCATAGGCAGAAAGGAAAACACCATGACCCCTGCCAACAAATTAAACCCCAGAGTGGTGGCTAGCTTGCTTCTTCTTAGGGGTTGGTTTTATTTAGTGGCCAGATTGGGCAATTTGGCAATTGAATTCACAAGCTATATCCCTAAATGGATCTGGAATTGAGAGAGATGCCAATATTTGCACTGCCCATCGCAAACCATCCATCGTGGATACATCTGTAGCCCCTATTTCCAATTACATGATTCGCAGGAGCTTTGGGGGTTGAACCTGATGATCTCTGCAGGTCCCTTCCAACCCCTACCATTCTGGGATTCTGTGATTCTCTTTCCCATTCCATGGTTTATATAGTTATTACCCTTGCTTCATTCCTCATTTTCTGCCAGGATTTTCATTTCACACACCTCATCTATCAGATCCCACTGTCTGCTTTTAACATATCACTGCAGACATTGATAACTGGTGTTGAATACAGAGCTACACAGGGAGGATTTGCAATCCCGTGTGTTCCAGAGCCGGATGATAGATGGAGAACCAGGCTGAGAAGCTCGAGACGTAGGTGGGAAATAACAGCACACACAAGGCTGGGAAAAATTACACGTGCAGGTAAGTGGGGTGGAAATTTATACTTATTGGGGGGAGGGGAATAAAGGTAAAGTGTTGTTGGTGTTATTAAAGGCAAAGTGAGAGATAGCAAGAGCAACAGAGAGAAGCAATTTTCTTCCAGCTCCATCAGGAATTCATCTCAAGCTCTAACATGCAATTTCACTACAGAGCTTCAAGACAAAGCAGAGGATTATGCCCCATTGTTTGGAAGGTTTGGGTAACAAAGCATAAAATTCCCAATAAGCAGTTTTCAGTGCCAACGCAGACCAGGGAAAGATTTCTATTAGGAGAAGTGACAAAAACACCCCAAAAACTGAACTGCAAGAAATACTGAGTTAACCACTACCCCACAAAACAACCCAAAAACAAAAAAGAAGGAAAAGCCTTTGGTACTTTTGAAATTTGGGATTTTCTGAGGCATCTCTGCAATCACAAACCATCTCAGAGGAAAAACTGATACAGCTCATTGAGTTTGCCAACGCAATGCTCAGCTGCAGGGATACACCATGCCTCCTTATTGTACCTTTTCCAGTAAGAAAATTTCACATCAGAAAGCCAGGAGGGCTGTGGAAGTATGGAAAGGAGGAAAATTTAATCCACCCGATTAGGTATGTTAATTAGGTTCTGGTGATTGTACTCAGTGCCTTTACCATCGTGGCACAGAGCTAAACAGCAATTCATAGAACCATAGAATCACAGATTGGTCTGGGTTGGAAGGGACCCCAAGGATCACAGAGTTCCAACCCCCTGACACAGGCAGGGACACCAACCTCCAGGCCTGGATCTACACAAGGTTGACCAGGGCCTCATCCAACCTGGCCTTGGAACACCCTCCAGGGATGGGGCACCCACCCCCTCTTTGGGAAGCCCCTTCCAGCCCCTCACCACTCTCTGTAAAAAACTTCCCCCTAAGATCTCATCTAACCCTTCCCTCCTTCAGCTTCACTCCATCCCCCTTGTCCTGCCAGTCTCCGCCCTTTGAACAAGCTGATTCCCCTCCTGCTTCTCTGCTCCCTTCAGGGACTGGAAGGCTGCAATGAGGTCCCCCCACAGCCTTCTCTTCTCCAGGCTGGACAAGCCCAGCTCCCTCAGCCTCTCTTTGTGGGGGAAGTGCTCCAGCCCTCTGATCATCACTGTGGCCTCCTCTGAACCCTCTCCAACAGTTCCACATCTTTCTTGTCTTGGGGCCCCAGCTCTGGACACAGGACTCCAGCTGGGGCCTCAAAAGTCCTTTCCAAGCAAGAAATTAAGAGATGTTCAGACACGGTCCAACGTGTTCGTGGTTTCTGTCGGACCTGTGGGTATGGTTTACAATAGATTTAGCCTTTTAAAGGATTAATACTCCCTGATTTTTAGTTTCCCAAAGTAACAAAACCAGTTACGTGACATACTTAGCCAGAACCCACACAGATCCTCTGAGTGGTGAACTCGAGGTTGGTAAAACTTGGTTTTGGAGCAGGTGTATCAGAAAGCACTGAAACACTCTTCAGCACTGATTCAACAAGCCATATACCCCGCCCCTCCGCCCCCCTTCAAAAAAGAGGAGGGCTCATCTCTGCCCCAGCAGGGTTTCACTGTGGGTCCAGGAAGAGGTGAGGTTTAGTTTGAAGTTTTAAGTCCATCACCTCATGCGGTGTGTTAGCACCAAGCTGTGTGTACAGACAGCATCTCCTGGGCTGCACCCACACCAACAACCTTTGGGTACCCCAATCCACGTCAGGCAAAGACAGCCCGGCATCAGGGAACCTGATAAAGCCCCACAGCCAGCCCTTCTGCTTCTCAATGTACACAGAGCCAGGAGAGCTGCTCCCAGCTCTGGTCATAACACCACACTCAGGAGTCTCTACACACAACCACGTCTCATCAGCACAATTCCCATGGATTTTTATAATATATTTCAATATTTGTGATGAAAAAATGTAGGCAGCCCTGCAAAAGTGTACAGATTACTTCTTTCTTTATTCTATCTACTAATTCTTTACAGATTGGACTCAAACATCCCTGTTTTAAGAGATGCAGCTATTAAAATGCCCGGTGCTAATTGCCAGCATGTGGTGTGATCCAAAGTGTCCAGCACCTAATCCTGCTACATCCCATTCCCATTAGCAGGTAACAAGGACGTGTCGCTGCCAGCTCAAGGTTTTCCCCACCAAGGGCAACAAGTGGCCTGATTCCAAAGGTGGAGGTGCCTGGGAACTGGCCGGGATCCAGAGGTACCAGGAGCGAAACCAGGGGCAGAGATCCCTGCAGCAAGTGGAGGACCACAGAAACACCCTGGGTGAAGAAGTGAATCAGGCTGATGGATACAAAGGACCAGCAGGAGAACAGTGACTCTGACAGAGTCTGGAACAACCTTGGCTTTTTGATCTTATTTCAATTCACAGAGCCCTTCGATTGTGCCAGATAATGTCTTCACATGGAGCATCTTTCACTTCACCTGGCACACAGCCCCAGTGCAGCCATTCTTGTCAAAGCTGACACATCTGAGGAGGATCTCTGCTTTACCAGGGCAGCCCTGCTCAAGTCTTGAGCCCTGCTGAAGCCCCAGGTTGAAGCAGAGAAGACAGTGACTCACTGAGAGCCTCCTCTCTCCTCCCCCAAGGATCCCCACACTTGTACCAGCTCATCTCCAGCTCTCACCTTAAACAGAACGAGACTCTGACCACAGGACCCCAGTACAAAATGACAATTTGCCTGGTGTCTGCCATGTCCTCCCACCCTCTTCATCTACTATTTCCACCCACCCCGACTCAGAAATATTGCAACACCAAAGGCAGTGATGGCCCCACATCAAAGGGTTCAGTTATAAGGGAAGCAGTTTTCTTTCAGCTTGAGTGGAGATTTTATATGGGGTTTTTTCAGTGAGACTTCAAAATACTTTAAAAAAAGTAACAGTGATGATCATGGGACTGAAAAATCCTGTGGCATCCAAGGAAAACCATTCAAGCCCGAGTACTGGAGGAAAAGAGAACCCTGACAGCAGCAGTTCCCAGGGAACCAGCTCCAGTGACATGCAGATTATAGATCTCATCCGTGTTTCTGAAGGAGATGGGAATTAGCAGCCCCGTGACAATAAAGAGATGTGGGATTAAGAAACAAGAGGGGGAGGGGGGTTGGGGAAAGAGGCCGGTCGATTCTCCCACTGCCTTTTCTTGTTCCTAAAATTTCCGTTGCCTGGAAATGGCTGATGAGAAGCTGGGATTATGTAAGTGCTTGCCAACTTTTCACATGTTAAGAAAATTAAAGCCTGAGTGATGGGTAGCTTAACCCATCTTCTAAGCAGTGAACTAAAACGTGTTTACTAAGGAGAACTCAAACAGTGAAACCCCTTTACAAACCCCAGGAGTGAGGAGGATTTGACAATTCCCAGGATTAGGAAGCTGCATACATTACAGACAATGTAATCTCCTTAGAGTAAGCTGAGGAAAAGGAAAAGAAAGCCTTTTCCATGCACTAGATGGGGGGGGGGGCTGTTGTTTTCAAATATATCTATCTCCTGTCTGACTGAAGGCTTTCTTGGGTTATTGTCTGCTTTTTCTTCTCCTGACAGAGATGCCTGGGAGGAGAGCTCTGCCAGCCCTCCAACTCCACATGAAGTCCCACCTCCCAACAAACCAGGACCCGGTGATAACAACACGGTAAGAACCATGATGCAGAAATGGCTTTTGCCTAAATTTCATCAGGCTAACACTAAGGTGCTACGAGTAAGCAGGCACCAAATCTCTCTCTGGAGTTTTGAATATGTCCCTTAGCAGAGTAGAGCTTCCCCCAACTCTCCCTCGCTGTCATTCAAGAGGAATGTGCTGCAAATATGAATTTAAATACAGCTGAAGGCCATTTTAAAATTTCACCTGCTAGATTTGTTTTGATGTTTATAAAAAAAAAACCAACCAACCAAACCCAAAACCTGAGAACTGAGGTATTTTCCCTTTTTCTCTGTTTACCAACAAAGCCCTGAGGTCTCCACAATGAGCAAAACCCCTTTTGCAGTCAAACTTCTTCCAGCTCAACCACCAAGGTAATGCAGAATGCACCGTGCCTGCACCGAGACCCTAAAAACCCTCCAAACCCTGCTGCAAGCTGAAGCTGTACCATCAGCATCAGCAAGGCCGAAGGGGAAACCGTGTTGCTTTGCTGCTCAACCATCGCTCGAGCAACAAGGTTAGGCCCGCTATTTACTACAGCGATGCACGCGAAGCTGTGTACTGCAAGTACATGTGTCCAGAAGACGGAGTATGAAGGATCCCAGTTATCTGGAGCTCACTTACATCTTCAGGAAAAAACAAAAAAAATCCCAAACGGGGGTTTTTGTACAGACACCCAGTGATGGCAACAGGTAAATCCTCAGCAGGTGATAAGGGTTATGGCTCTGCTGAAACCTGCTGCTGCTGTTCCCCCTTAGTGATGGAGTGAAAAACAACACACACACACACACACACCCCAATTCCTATGTGGAAAATAGATGCAGTGAAGGGGTGGCACCAGATGGGAATTTTCACACCCAACCGTTTAATTGTGGGTTGTCTTTGAAAAGTTAAACTGGGCAAAGCCCCAGTGAGCCAGTTACCACATCAACATTCCTTCAGCTTCAGAAGAGAAGAAACGACTGCTCAGAAATGCCAGAAGTGACTCAATGGGGCTTTTTAAGCTGCTTCAACAGTCTCCTAATTATTCCACATAGTACTAAGAGTTTACCTGTGGTTTCCTTCCCGTAAGCAGAACTACGAGCCGGTAAGGTGCTCAAATCAAGGAAAAAGGAACACAGAGAAAGTAATTCTTGTGCCTTCTGTGTTAGGAATACTTTTCCCTTTCCAATCCAAAGTGCCTTCCTCGTGAATTTAAAAACTCATAAAACCAGGAAGTGCGGAGCAAATAGTACCTACACAAGTAGGTCGCATCCTTAACGGCAGCGCACTGCTGCTTTCCTACCAACACGTTCACAACGCAGGCAGATCATAGAATCATAGAATGGCATGGGTTGGAAGGGATCCCAAGGATCATAGAGTTCCAACCCCCTGACACAGGCAGGGACACCAACCTCCAGGCCTGGAGCTACACAAGGCTGCCCAGGGCCCCTGCCAATCTGGCCTTGAACACCTCCAGGAATGGGGCACCCACTCCCTCTCTGGGAAGCCCCTTCCAGCCCCTCACCACTCTCTGTAAAAAGCTTCCCCCTAATATCCTATTTAAACCTTACTTCCTTTAGCTTCACTCCATCCCCCTTGTCCTGCCAGTCTCTGCCCTTTTAAAAAGTTGATTCCCCTCCTGTTTCTCTGCTCCCTTCAGGGACTGGGAGGCTGCAATGAGGTCCCCCTGCAACCTTCTCTTCTCTAGGCTGGACAAGTCCAGCTCCCTCAGCCTCTCTTTGTGGGGGAAGTGCTCCAGCCCTCTAATCATCTTGGTGACCCTCCTCTGAACCCTCTCCAACAGTTCTACATCTATCTTGTATTGTGGGCCCCAGATCTGGACACAGTAGTCCAGCTGGGACCTCACAAGGGCAGAGCAGAGAGGGACAATCACCTCCTTGTCCCTGCTGGACACCCCTTCTTCTGATGGAGTCCAGGATAGCATTGGCCTTCTGAGCTGCAAGAGCACAGTGCTGGCTCATGTTAAGTTTCTCATCCACCATGACACCCAGGTCCTTCTCAGCAGGGCTGCTCTCCAGGAGCTCTTCTCCCAGTCTGTATATGTGTCTGGGTTTCCTTCAGCCCCAGTGCAACACCTGACACTTCGCAGTGTATGAAGGAGAGATGAAGTAGAGCCTAATTCAGAAAGACAAGCAGGAGAAAGTCATATTTTGCACCTTGGATGCCAGCTTCGCGGAGTTACCAAGCACATTTTGGAGCACATCCTCTGGCCGCGTGTGAGCCGCAGTCCAGATGTGCTGCACGTTGCACAGTTCATCACAAAAGCAGAGCCACGTTATTTGATTAGATAAGTGATAAGTTCGATCCTTACCAAGTTTTCTTGGTTCCTGGCTGCTATTTTCTGATCATCTTCTCCCCCATTTTTCATGTATTTGACCTCTTCCACTGGTTTGATCCTATACTCATCTGAGCACCAAGAAAAAAACAAACAAAAGAAAACAAAAAAATTGAACCAGTGTAGTTCAGGAGCTGGGGAAAAAAAAACAAAAACCAAAGAAAAGAAAAAAAACCCCAAGCTAAAACCAAAGCAGCTGACTAGAAATGACCCCTAATTAAGCAAAGCAGCTAAAAACGTACACATATATAGTTTCAAAGGCTTTAAATGGGATCTTCACCAAGGAAGTTTTGGTCCTGACTGAAGCTTCAGCAAGGATTATCTAGTTCTGGCTTCCAGAAATTATTTGGTAGCTTTCTGGCCTGGAAGAGCCATGGCACTGGGATCAGGGGCACGTGTGGTACGTGTGTTCCTCCAAACCCACACTTTTCTGTACAAGATGTTTAATACAAACATGTTCTTTGGTCCTGCACCCTCCCTGGATTTGTATTATCAGTGGGCAAACAAGTGACGTATAGTAGTTACTACACAGAGGAACCTGCTCCTAGATGCTCCTGGCATTGTAGAAACCTCTTCTAAAAGCAAAGCTGATGGAAGGTACCTAAAATTTAAGTTAAAAACTGGGGGAAAAAACCCAACCCCCACACCAAAACCCACTGCTATTATAATTATAATTATTATTACTACTACTTTGTTTTTCCTGCACTATTTTAACAGAGCTAAAGCGAAAGTATAAAACACACAGGCACGCAGTGATTTCCGGAGCCCCATTCTGAGCATCCTACTTTCCCCACTCCCCCCTCTCCCACCACCCCCAGGACCATTGTTCCTGAACATCACTGTTACCCAGACAAAAAGCCAGCGTGAAATGAAGTAAAATAAGATTCCTTGTTTCCCCTTGATATTTATCACCCAGGCATTCAGCTCTTCAAACATTCTCAGCTTAAAACATTCCCAGCTCCAGTGGCAGGATGGAAATGTAATCTATTTATATTATAAAAATATATTATATATAAGCTATTTATTTATATATAAAATGTATTTTATATATGAATAGGTTATATATAAATATTCCATCTATAATGTTTTATATATTGTATAAAATGTATGTTTCTATATATAAATATAATAATGAATATTAGTAACTATACATGTGCTATGCCACAGTAACGAGTCAGCTTCAATAAAGGGATTTATTTGGTTCTTCCTTTGGTGGGACCTGGTGAGACTTTGGGCGGAAGTGATTTATCTCCCCAGCTCAGGAAGCCAGCGCTTGCGGTACCAACATCGCCCTTCCTTAGCCACGTTTTGCTCTGGTGATCTAGGAGTCTATTGGAAAAACACCCAAGGTTTTCCACCCACACTCCTCCAGACAGGATATATAATGCAGCAGAAGAGCTTTACCCTGGGTAAGTGGAAAATGTTAGTACAAAATTAAGTGGGATGCACAGTGTCTGGGGAGTGAAAGGCAAAACTTGGGCAAATGAAAAGACATAGGACTGCTTTTATTTTTTTTAACTTGGGGTTTTCAAGGACTTTATTGCAATTTCTAGGGGAAAAACAAAACACAAGTAGATTGTTCTGGGTTACTGTTAAAAATAAAGAATCAGAATTATTTAGATGGAAGCTTGTTTTCAGGAAACGATTAGAATCACCGAATTACAGACTGGTCTGGGTTGGAAGGGACCCCAAGGTTCACAGAGTTCCAATCCCCTGACACAGGCAGGACCACCAGCCTCCAGGCCTGGATCTACACAAGGTTGCCCAGGGCCCCAGCCAATCTGGCCTTGAACACCTCTAGGGATGGGGCATTCACCCCCTCTCTGGGCAGTCCCTTCCAGCCCCTCAACACAGACTGCATAAATTAATTAAGCCTAGTTTGGAAACACAACTTGCTTTTGTTCCTAACCACAACACGGGCTTGCATTTGGCCTAGTCTGCAGCTACATATTTTTATAATAGAATTTAAGAAACCTGGAATTTATTAAACAGCAGCATCTCAGGTGCAATCTCCCAACAAACAGTGGAGTTTAAGGCACCATTATTAGATCAGTAAACACAAACAACTTTCCCATATTATCTTTTTTCTCTTTTTCAAATGGAATTTAGGTAGCCTGGGGGTGATAACTTGTAGACCCAAACAGGCTGAACACAATAAAGCCTGAGAATTAGAAGTACTCGACCGGCTGCGATATCTAGCTTCCACCTTTCTGGCTCCTTCACTGCTCTCTGCTGCCATTAGCAGTAAAACCCATACACTGGGAAAGCACCACGCTCCCACGGATGCAGAGGGGAACACAGGTGAGGAAGAGAAGAGCCTCCTCCAAAAAGGAGGCTTGCACGATCCGCCGCTGGTCCCCATACACTAAATGAGAGGCATGTTCAACCCAGACTCGTTAAAAACTGAGCGTGGTAGGGACGCCCTGACGTTCGGCGGCAAAAATAACCTCTGAAACCTGGCTCCTGCTTGTTCCAAGAGATTGTTCTAGAGGGATCTTGACAGGCTGGAAAGGTGGGCCTGGGTGAACTGAATGAGGTTCAACACTGCGAAGTGTCAGGTGTTGCACTGGGGCTGGAGGAAACCCAGACACATATACAGACTGGGAGAAGAGCTCCTGGAGAGCAGCCCTGCTGAGAAGGACCTGGGTGTCATGGTGGATGAGAAACTTAACATGAGCCAGCAGCTCAGAAGGCCAATGGTATCCTGGACTCCATCAGAAGAAGGGGTGTCCAGCAGGGACAAGGAGGTGATAGTCCCTCTCTGCTCTGCCCTCGTGAGGCCCCATCTGAAGTCCTATGTCCAGATCTGGGGCCCCAATACAAGAAAGATGTGGAATTGGATGTGGAACTGTTGGAGAGGGTTCAGAGGAGGGTCACCAAGATGATTAGAGGGCTGGAGCACCTCCCCTACACAGAGATGCTAAGGAAGCTGGGCTTGTCCAGCCTGGAGAAGAGAAGGCTGTGGAGAGACCTCAATGTAGCCTTCCCATCCCTGAAGGGAGCAGAGAAACAGGAGGGGAATCAACTTTTTAAAAGGGTAGACAGTGGCAGGACAAGGGGGATGGATTAAAGCTAAAGGAAGTAAGGTTTAAATTAGATATTAGGGTGAAGTTCTTTATACAGAGTAGTGAGGGGCTGGAACAGGCTGCTCAGAGAGTGCCCATACCACCACCCCGGGCGAACAAAGCGCTGGCCTGTGGGAAGGCAGCGATCGACCTGATTTCAGTAAACATGAGCAGAAGAGAGGACTGAGCCAGGAACAACTGTTTTATCAGATACTGAGATGGAGGGAACAGAGCAGCAATGTTAAGTTTGAAGTAATATTATTACTCATAAGTTCCCATCATTTCCCAGCACAAGGAAAATGTTTTCCTTAAAATAGGGAGCACAAACACAATTTATTGGCAGCGTGAGCTCATGTTGAGTAGTGCTGGAGGTAAAATAATGGATATGATTCCACTTGCAAAGGGGAAAAACACCCAGCTTAGTAATTATACTGCCACAGAAAGAAAAAGGAGGCAGATCCAGCTCACCACAAGCCCTATGGCCTCCAGTCTACGAGGAGGGATACCTGGGAACATCTGCTTTCAGAGCTGGATCGCACGGTGAGGAAAAATCCTCCTCAGGGAGGCTCTTCACAGGGATCTGACAGGCTGGACCAATGGGCTGAGACCAACACCATGACGTTAAACAAGGTCAAGTGCAGAGTGCTGCACTTGGGACATACCAACCCCAAGCACTGCTACAGGCTTGGGGGAGACTGGCTGGAAAGCTGCCAGAGAAGGACCTGGGGTTGTTGGGTGACTGTGACTGACCATGAGCCAGCAGTGTTCCTGGGTGGCCAAGAAGGCCAACGGCATCCTGGCTTGTGTCAGACCCAGCGTGGCCGGCAGGTCCTGGGGAGGTGACTGTTCCCCTGGACTCATCATAGGTGAGGCCACACCTTGTGTGCTGGGTTCAGTTCTGGGCCCCTCACTACAAGAAGGACATTGAGGTCCTGGAGCAAGTCCAGAGAAGGGCAACCAGGCTGGGGAAGGGGCTGGAGAGCAAACCTTCTGAGGAGCGGCTGAGGGAGCTGGGGGTGTTCAGCCTGGAGAAAGCTGAGGGGAGACCTTATCAATGCCTACAGTTACCTGACAGGTGGGTGTAGAGGTGGGTGATGGTCTCTTGTTTCGTGGGGTGTATGGTCAGTAATAGCTTTAAGTCTGAAAATTAGTGTACAGACCAGTTGGAGGACTGGACTTTTGATACCTTCCCCAAAGGCAACCTGACAGTCCCCAAGACCTTTAAAACTGCAAGATGTTCAGGATAAAGGGAACAATACAAAGTATTCCCCATAGTTACCTTGCTCTGTCTTGACTACCATCTGTTTTATTTTTCTAAATACAGCCTTACATCACCAGTCAAACCACAGTGAAGCATTGTTACACTCCTTCCCTGTGCAAAACTGGAGATGAAGGCAATACAATGAAACCATTAGGACACCATCACTCAGGGTGTGGGGTATCCGAGATAAATACATGTTTTAAGCTTCTTCCATGCATAGAAGTACAAATCAAGTACTCTTCTTTCATTGTCTGGTATATTACCTCAAAGGAAACCATCTCCCAACAAATCAAACAGGGGGGTTGCAGAGAATACCAAGCTGAAGAGAAGCAGCCCAGCTGAATCAGAGCGAAAAACAACTTAGATGAACTACAAATAAAAGGTAGAAGGACTGTTGAGCACAAACACCCCACCGCAACACTCAGCAGAAGACATCAACCAG
Source organism: Laterallus jamaicensis coturniculus (assembly GCA_022605575.1). Lineage (NCBI taxonomy): Eukaryota > Metazoa > Chordata > Aves > Gruiformes > Rallidae > Laterallus > Laterallus jamaicensis. The sequence goes on from JAKCOX010000007.1 coordinate 11,801,887, forward strand.
AGAGCAGGAATGCCTCTAGCACGAAAACTCTTTGGAAGGGCAAGGGAGGGACAATTTTAAGTTGAATGTGCTATAAAAATTCTCAGTAGGCAAATCTTATGAATGAAGATCTCCATCTGGAAACAGATAATTCTACTCAAACATGTCACCCGGTTGCCATGGTAATGGGACAAAGAAAACCAGCACTCATTAATAATCATTTCAGTGATAAATGAGCATATCAACTTATAATATTGAAACAATTACTGGAGAGGGGGGGAAAGAAACCTGTGGTTGTTCCTAGGAGAAACATTTCTTTGGCACTTCCAGACATTGCTGGAAGTGCCACTGCGGCAGCAACGCCGGTAATGACGTCATTTCTGGCTTGGTTAGAAAGAAACCAAACCCATCACCAGAAAAAAGCATAACTCAGAATCACAAGGTTGGAAAAGACCTTTAAGATCATCGAGGCCAACTGTTACCATCCTATGCTAAACCATATCCCTATGTACCTCATCTACCCTTTTTTTCAACTCCACCAACCCAGGCACTGTGGATTTGGGAGAAATCTTTTGTTAAGCATCAAGTCCTACAAAATAAAATCAATCAATCAAGACCACTGATTTACATTGCATTCCCATTTCAGACAAACCATTCTGGTTCTGCTGTCATTGGCAAGGCAGATGGGTAAGCTTTTCTTCTCTAATTTAAGTGTCATACTGTAGTGGGCACGAGGTAAGTGCTACTTCAATCCCACCACCGCTAAGTCCCTAACCACATCACCATTTGCCCGTGCTTCAGATTTGCTCTCCAGCATCTCCAGCCTCTGTATAGGAGGGCATGCCAAGATTGATCCTCCACTCACAAGGAAACACACACCTGCTCTGTAAAATGTAAACTCTATGCCTACCAAATTTCTCCATACCCCTTCTGCAAGGTGCAGAAACTACTCCTACTGCCACCATCATGAGAAATGCCACGGATGGAAGATCCACGTGCTCTCCTCTCTGAAAGACCTGAAAGCTTAAAGCTTTATTTAGATGAAGTGCTGGGTGGCTCCTTCTAAAAATATTCGTTAAAAATCATAAGGGATGTGATGCAGCTTAACTGAGTCCTCTAACAGCAGGTGAGCTGCTGAGATGTTGAACACAAACCACATCAAACATTATCTCTGCTGCCACTGCAAAGGGGGAATGCTCTGAGCTGCACGGCTACGCTGGTAGGACATGAGCAACGGTGGGCTTAACTCTAGAAAGAGCCAGGGCAGACATCAGGAGAAATCATTAACTGCCAGACCAGTCAAGGAGCAGAATGAGGTTGCTCAGGAGGTTGCAGTTTCCACAGAGGTCTTTAAGAAGCAGCACCCTTGAGGGCCTTGGGTTGAAATCCATCCTGGTTTGGAGCACAAAAGGGGTGAGATGAGCTCTTTGGGTTATCCCAGCTCTGCTACCATCTGTGGGTATTGACTGTCTAGGTATCAGCAGAAGCTGTGTCAAAGATTCAAAAACAAGTCAACTGTTAGAGAAAGGAGGCAAAAATCCAGTAAACCAATGTTTCTCAAACTGCCTCCTGGGAACTGGAGGACTTCTAAGCAGCATCATAGCTCCCGCTTCAAGTGCTTTAAGAAATCAGCATCACGTGGTTGTTCTGGTTCTATGTGGTTATTTTGCCCCTGATTTAATTGTTGGGATTCAAAGCTGTGGGGTGATTTTTGATCCACCTGGACATGGGTTGAGAGTGAAATTTCATTGCAGATCAACCAGCACTGGGTGAGCAGCTCATCCTCTTCCTCTGTCACTGGCCCTCAGGACTATCAACTCCCAGGCAGTTCTCGATCTGAGTGTTCAAGTTGGGTTTACCAACATGAATTAAACAGAAAAAAATAGCTTAGGAAACCGTTCCTTGAGAAAACACAGGCTGGCCCTTTGGAAAATGGTCATTCACTGAAGTCATCTGTAACTTAATTCAATCCCAACTCCAGCCAGTGCTGGATGCTGAGGCACTGAGCACCATCAGACATTGAACAGAGCACAGGTGCACAAATGGCACACTGATTCTGCCATGGAAATGTAAATCCTCTGACAGAAAAAGCTGGGAGGCACTACATGGATTGCTGCATGCTGGGAAGACCACCCTCAAGTATTTTTGCTTCTCCCTACACAATCCTAACACACATCAAGCAGAATCATAGAATCACAGAATGGTTTCAGTCAGAAAAGACCTTCAAGATCATCAAGTCAAACCATCCATCCAGCCCTGTTAGGTCCAACACTAGACCATGTCACCAAGCACAACATCTACTCTTCTTTTAAACCCCTCCAGGGATGGTGACTCACCCACCTCCCTAGGCAGCCTGTTCCTATATCTGACAGCCCTTCCAGTACAGAAATTCTTCCTAATATCCAACCTAAACTTCCCTTGACGCAATTTCACGCTGTTTCCCCTTGTCCTGTCAGCAGCTACCAGGGAGAAGAGACCAACCCCTGCCTCACTACAACCACCTTTTAAGGGAGCTGTACAGAGCAATAATGTCTCCCCTCAACCTCCTCTTCTCCAGACTAAACACTTCCTGGCTCCCTTAGCCGTTCCTCATAAAATATGTCTTTGAAACCCTCCCCCAGCCTGGCTGCCCTTCTCTGGACATGCCCAAGGATCTCAATGACCTTCTTGTAGTGAGGGACCCAAATCTGAACACAGTTCTCCAGGTGCGGCCTCACCAGCGCTGAGTACAGGGTAAGGATCACTTCCTTACTCCTTCCCTACTCACATGTACTACTTGCACATGAGAATGCTAACTCCTGCTTCTGCACAAGGGAGAGGCGACTGACAGAGTTGAGTTTCTGCAGGGAATGAAGGAGACCAAGACATCCAGTGGAACAGAAGATAGATCCTACCTGGAGGACTTCTGCAGTCCTGGAAGGACACTTGCCACCCTAAAGCCAGGCAATATGGGGCAGATCTTTTGTAACCTGTTGAGCAGTTCCTATACAGCCCCAGGTCACACCCAGTGCTTGATGAAGCAGTAACTCCCTCAAGGGCAATGCCTACTTTAAATGAAATAGGGAAATTTTATCGAAGTCTCTTCTACTTTATCAGGCCCAATTCCAGGCACAAATCATGGCAGCAGCTTTCAATAGCGTTCCACTGGGACCAATGGCTGGAGCGTAGCCCCACGGACTTTAACAGAGATCATCTCACCCTTGGCTGCTGTAGAAGCACAAGATCTGAGGTGGCCATGTTAACTCATTCTTCATCAAGGCTGCCAGGCACTCCCAGCACTGCAAACCACTTGCAGCTCTCAACCCTTTGGGTATCTCTGTCTTCTCGTACAAAAGGTCCAGCTGGACTTCTGCCCGAGGGAGAAGGTGCCGCTCCAAGACCTGCGATGTCACCACCTGTCGCTGGCCTTAGTTCATGTGTTCTGGGTTTCCCCGCTTCTTTTCCCCCCATCAACTCTGACAAAGCTCAAGTTTAGCTTGTTTCTAGAGGTTTAGTTCTTTCATTTGACACACGGCACAGCACTCACATGGGACACGAGTACCTGAACCAATCATTACCTGGTTTCTTCTACCACTCTGCTGCTTCTTGGCCAAAAGGTTCCTCAGGCCACTCCACATTTGGGCTGTCACACAGCCTAAGTACTGTGAAGACCACAGTTGCAGGTGTCATTTTCTCTCACGCTATACATAAAGGTTCACATTGCCTTGCCCTCCAAGGGCACAGGGTACCTGCTAAGTCTGCCTTTGGGGCAGGGAGGTCAGATTTGGCAGGGGGAAAAATACATACATACAGATGGGTGTGCAAACCAACTGAGGTGTTTTCCAGTTAATTTTCCAATGAAGGTTTCTGCTTCGTACACAATCTCCACCATGTGGGAAAAGCAAGAGACCTCACAGAGGTTTGCACCAGTGGCTTCCTCGCACACTGGTCCACCCAGCCTGGGTCTAAAGATCAAGGAAGGAGGACAGGTAACCGGTCAGGGTACAACCTAAACCCTTTCCTGCTGGAGCTCAGACTTCCTGCGTGCTCCTTGGGGTTAATCCTGTTTACACAAAGAGAAGTGTGGGAAGAGCCAGGAACAAGCAGAAAACGAGTACCCAAAAACAGTTCTTGTGGACAAGGGGGCTTGTGGATGTGTGTGCGCATGGTCGGGTGAGGATTGGAAGCCTTAAATTCCCCTGGAAACCAGGATGGAAGGCAATGCTTTGCCGCTGCTCTGCTCCATCATGCTCCCCAACAAGGTCAGGCAGCCTCTGGCCAACTCCTCTAACGAATCCCTCTGGCCAGATATATGCTCAAGCATGGGGAAACACACCACAACCTCAGAGGCTATTTCTCCAACTCGGACAGACTCTTACAAATCCAGCCTCAATATCTAAATATCCAGCTCTTAAACAGCTTCTGCCTCGCTTGCCCGCTGATGTCTTTAATTACACAACCTCCAGACATCTTTAAACTCCCAGTTGTATTTAAGATCTGAGAAAAACCCATATATAAGATGGTATTGACAAAACAGCCATGTGATCATATAATTAAAGACTTTTGTGTACTTGCCTGTAATTAGGAAGCCAAAACCCAGTGCTGGTGCTGTAGCTGTCTTTCAGCTACCCAGATTTTTGCTTGCTGAAACTATATCACTCAGGTATATATATACACACAGACTTTTAAATTTATTTTTTACTTAATTAACACTTAACTTTGAGCCAGACACCAGGTTGTTCAAAGGAAACCATTTCTCAGGTGGAGGAGATTACGGCCACAGTGCTCAGCAGGAAAGATGCTCAGTAAATGCAATTATCTAACCCACTAAAAAGATCAAATTGAGAAATGGAAGCGGGAGAGGAAACAAGCAGCAGAGAGATTAATTAAAGGAGCAGACGGGAGGAAAACAATGGGTCTCCATCCCTTGAAAATATTGCTGTTTGTATGAAACCATCAGGTGGGGGTTTGGATCGAGGTTGAACCATCCTGCTCCAGCTTCAGCTGGAAATTGAGCATTCCCAATCACACTTAAACACTGCTGACTTCTTTGGACAAAGTCGAGTCAGCCTGCCCTGCAGAGTACACCCTGTGCCGCTCAGACATAGTGAAGGCAAAGCCAGGAGAAATGGTTTCACAGGCACAGACCTCTGAGTTGTGGCAGGGAGAGACAAGGGAGAAGAGGAATGGTTGGGGAGCAAACCTGCAAATGCAATGAACCACAACACAGGAAGGACTATAACGTCTCCCACCATCTAGCTAGGTGGGAAACACCTGGCAAGGTTGTAGGCAGTGGTGGTGTGACCTCCTCAGGAGCAGAGGCCTCTCTAAGCCACATCCCAGAAACTATCTTGCTAGCAACCCCGATGTTGTCACCTCGGCCAATCCACACAGCACACTGCAGCCAGGTCAGAAGGGTTACTCCAACTCCATTTCACTGCCTCCTTTCTAAAATTCTCCCTTAGAAGGGTAAAAAACCTCCACTAAGCACTAAATATTTTGTCCTTTTCAAGTTCTTCAATGTCATCAACAAATCTCCCAGTCTCTGCTGACCCCGCAGGCAGCACTCAGCTATGAACTCCATTGGAAAACATGGATCACCGCCTGAGACTATTCAGATTCCAGGAAAACCCCCCAAATTGACCATTACTGTAAGCATCCCTCAGATTACAACAGAGATCCTTGCTGCTTACAGCCCTGCTAAGGTATTGACCACCAAACCCCTTTCCTGAACTGAGCTGCCCCAAGAGTTCCCTGGAAAAATAAGATAAAAACCCAGCCATGACTGCTCCACACCCCATAATCACACGCTTCCTATTATTGCAAATACACGATGCGGTGTCCTCAGTTTCCTTGTCAATATAAAAGCTTTTTTCCTCTTTACTTAACATGTAATGCCGCTCTCAATCAGTCAGCTATTAAATGAGATTGTTGCCCTGCAACATAAGACTTGAAAAGGATTTTCCCATCCTTTCTGGCTTTCTTCTATGAATATTAGTCTGTCAACTTTTCACTGCTCACATACCTCAAAGAGTATTTAGAAATCAATAGCTATTTCATTTTTATTAATTGAATTATGAAAATGATGGAACCCAGGACCAGTAATGTACTGGAGACTCAGGATGAGCTCAACTGTCTCCTGGTTGCTAGTATTTCTGTAAACCAAGAGGGGAGGACTAACGAAAACTTCATATATACAACACAACGCCCCTTTCCAGAAGCTAAAGATACAAGTTAATTAATTTACTTACAGGCTATCTGACAAGCGACACAACGAGCCTATCGGTAAGATTAATATTTTACTCTGGTTACAATGTTCAGAGTTAATTCATTATCTCTGAAAGGCGTCTACTTCCCTGAGCAGCATCCATGTTTGAAAAGCTTTATCTAAAGCCCTGAAAGCAAACACCTACCACCCACACAGCGCAGGTGAAGGTGTATCATTCAAGCAATCAACTGTAACAATGGGAACACCCTAAGAAATCCCTGGAACCAGAGCGACAGCAGGCAGCGAGGGCCTGCCTGGCTCACTTTACCACCTCCATCTCGCCATATATGCCAAGCCACAAACTGACTCCCAGTTCTCTGCAGCACGTAGTCGGTGCTCTTCCATGCCATCTCATTCCGTTAATGATCTCTTCCCTTGTCCCTACTGTCCTCGTGAACATAACCTGAGTACCAGAAGTACTTGTCCCCGTTTGCAGCCACACCGAAGCTGCCCTGTGCAAGTAACACCTGATCCCACACACTGGGGACACGCTGGAAGCATGAAGATGACTGGGTAGAAAAGAAATTAAAGAATTTAAAATTAAAGATTTTCCATGCCTCTTTCCCTCTGGGCAACAGTTTTAAAAGAAAGAAAAATATCAAAGAGTGAGGAAAGGCAGCATTTAATGATAACAAATAAAGGAAGAGAAATGCATGTGTAGAGTGCTTGAATTTGACAAGCACTAAAAACATCTCAAGATGCACCCAGTTCCTGCAGCTAGAAATTAGGCATACACTTGACAACCAAATACAGGGAATAAAATGTCTGTAATTTTAATAAATACAACCATTAATACAATTTAGGAGACTTCCATGGAAAAAAACCCCAACCCTACACCCCCCTTTTTTCCCTTTTGAATAGCCCAAGATCATTCCTGAAACCATCAATCCCGGAACAAAAGCGACTTCACGCTATTCCCAGTATCACAGAACATGACGTGCTCCACACCAGCCGCCTCAACAGCCCCTCGCAGTGCTCCCATTACAAAGGCAGAGAGTAAATCTATCATTTAAAGGCACCCAAAACCTGATCCTTTTTGCTAGAACTCCCCTCCTTCATAGAGATAACGAGAAAAAGACACGTGGAAGGGCACGACTGCACCCGCTCAGCAGAAGCTAGGCTTTATAAACCCACAAGGCAGCGATCTTAACGTTCCAAATTATATTTCGTTCTGGCGCAAGTGTAAAGACAGAGTGTCACAGTCATAGGCCTCAGACCAGGCCCAAACACAACCACTGGGTGATAGGATTTACTTAAAACCTGCAGCGTTGTGTAGAAATATCCTGTGGAAAAACACTTTCTATGGTAGCAAGCGGGTGTTCTGCTGCAGCCTGAGTGCACAGGGTGGTGAGGCATTTCGGCAGCTTTTTAGAAATCCAGAGCTTCCCAGTAACTAACTTGCAATGGCATCTTCAGTTGTGTACACGGGGGTACAGAAACACCGGTCAGGTATCTCCTCCTTGAATTTAACAGGTATCTCTACTACTAATAGGATGTTCCTATTACAGTACTATGGCCTTGTGCTGCTGAAGTGAATACACACCCGTGCAGCTTCACAACATCCAAATCTTAAGGACAGACGGGGGAAATGGAGAATTACCCCCCAGACTGACGTTCTCCTGACTGAATTTTAGCCTTTGTCTGTTTTTTTCCCCTCACTTTGTGGCCAAGTAACGGAATGCTTGGGGGGAAAGGGCCCACAGAGCGCTGCAGCCTCGGAAAGCACAGCGACATTTTTGCCCTGATTCTCCCCTTGTTTGGCTACAGGTGGGCAAAGGGAGGCTGAGGATTGTTTCTTTAACAGATTAAAGTAAAAGAGGAGGTTTGTCTGCACCATAAAATAAACGGATTTCCTTCAGCACCAAGGCTGCCAGAAATCACATCCTGCCTTCTTTCCAGCCAATACCAAAGGAAGGCGGATGTATGCCCCTATTTATAGCACACTGATGCAATTGTGAAATGCATACTCCAGGCGCTTTATTTTCATCCACCTTTGACTCTTCATCAAGCTAAAGAGCTTGTGGGAAGGGACATTCCCAAGAATTAAACTAAGTTAACTTTGTCCACATATCTCTCAGAGCTTCCCCATCTGCTGGGCCATCTCCTCCGGTGCCACGACAGACCATGAAAGGTGAAAGCTTGCCTTAAACTAAGACATGGGGAAGGTACAACCTGCTTGTGATTAATTCCTCCCCCTAAAACGGAGATAACAACAGTTTCTCCACCCTGGTTCACCGTCTCTCACCACTAAAGGTGGTGGGTCTGCATGGGGATCACAGAATCCCAGAACAGTAGGGGTTGGAAGGGAGCTCCAGAGAACATTGGGTCCAAACACCTGCCAAAGCAGAGTCCCTAGGGCAGGTCGCACAGGGAGGCAACCAGATGGGGCTGGAATTTCCAGAGAAGGAAACTCCACATCCCCCTGGGCAGCCTGTCCCAGGTCTCTGGATCAGAAGCCAGCAGACATCCAGTTGGAAAGTGGCAGAGGGGCTGTACAGATATATTTGTACATTTACACCAAGTAGGATGACACTGTGGAGTAATTCCCTCATCTCACACCACGACAGGGGGCTGCAAGCATTGCAAGACGATTAACAAGAAGACAACCAGAGCCTGAAGGTTATCTAGTTAGCTTATGGAAACCTGCTCTGCTCTAAGTCCAACTCTTGTTAAGGTGTCGAAGAATTGCAAATTCATTCCTACACAAGAGAAAAATGGACAAAATTACAGTTCCAAAAGGTGTCGAAGAATTGCAAATTCATTCCTACACAAGAGATAAATGGACAAAATTACAGTTCCAAAACGGATACCCTTGGATGTTGCCCTCCTCTTCCTTCAGTTTTCCTACAGTAAAATTAACCACGAGCATTGTCTGCTCTTCCAAAGCTAAGATAAACACACAGGGAAAGGCTTGGTGCCGAGCTCTGTGCTAAGGTTAAAGGCTGCGAAGAAGAAGGGTACTTTGCATCTTCTGGCTAGACAGCAAGCGTCAGTTAAGCTGCAGGGATGAATTCTGAAACTAAGGGCTGTACGCTCCTATAACAGCTTAGCATTCAATACAGTCATCTCAAACTGCAGCAACAAAAAAAGTAACGTTTTGTTAAATTTACTCAATTGTTCTTTGCTTATGGGTAGAAAGCCTCTGCGACATTCATACAGCAAAGATCTGCTCTCCATCTGGGAAAGTAATCTCATTTCAGGTCCTTCTGAATGTTTTCAAAGGAAAGAATTGCAATAATAGGAGACAGAACTCCAGATACGCCCCATTTTTCTTTATTGCTTGCTTTTTGCTTCCTGACAGAAGTCACGACAAGGAACGGGAAGGTTTCATCTGGTAAAAAAGTCGCTCGATGGATATAAATGCAGTGCTCCCCCAAGGTACATCTAGGGAGGGGACTGTGCCCCTGGACTCGGCATTGGTGAGTCTGCACCTCGAGTGCTGGGTCCAGTTCTGGGCCCCTCATTACATCGAGGTCCTGGAGCGTGTCCAGAGAAGGGCAACCAGGTTGGGGAAGGGGCTGGAGAGCAAACCTTCCGAGAAGCAGCTGAGGGAGCTGGGGGTGTTCAGCCTGGAGAGGAGCAGGCTGAGGGGAGACCTTATCACTGCCTGCACTGACCTGACAGGAGGGCATAGAGAGGTGGGCAATGGTCTCTTCAGCCAGGTGACAGGTGACAGGACGAGGGGGAATGGGCTCAAGCTGTGCCAGGGCAGGGTCAGATCAGATGTGAGGGAAAAGTTCTTCCCTGAAAGGGTTGGTGGGGCCTGGCACAGGCTGCCCAGGGAGGAGGCTGAGTCCCCTCTACAGACAGGTAGATGAGGTGCTCAGGGATATGGTTTAGCATAGGACAGGAACGGTTGGACTTGATGATCTTAAAGGTCTTTTCCAACCTGGCAATTCTGTGAAGCGACCCTGTAGTGTGGCTGAGGGTGTAGCAATACTAACCAGATGGCCAAGAGCCCTCCTCCAGCCTGGAATGACAAGTGGTTTGCTCCCATCCATCCGCTCAGTCGATCTGCTCCCTAGCACAGGCTTGCTCACTGGTGGTGGATGGGATCAGCTTCCATGGGTCAGTGTTTTCTTCTCCTCTCTTTGTACTTTGACTTAAAATGAACAAAAAGCTTCTGTAGCTGCAAGGTCAACAGTACGGAAGAGGTGGCAACTGCTGCATGAGACAGAAAGATAGCGACAGGAAAGCACGACACGTCTTTATCCACAGACAATTGCTAACTTGGTTGTGCCTAGTCCTGATAGACTCCAGAGCGCTATCAAACAGAAGTTATTCATCATACAGGACTTCAGGGTGGGGACAAGCTCTTTAACTTCCTCTCAACGGGAACCCAATGACCGCTGTTGGGTCGCACAGGGATCACAATACCCGACCAAGATGTTTTCAACCACTGTTGCTCAACTTTATGGAATCGATTTACGACTAAGCCATTTTCCAGCACCCAAGTATTTAGAGAGTGACTCTCCCATCACTTCTGAACTAGTCTTCTCCACTGCTGGATCAGTGAAAACTAATGTTGAAAACGGATCTTGTTAAAAGTGGGAAGGTCTATTCTTGGAGCCTACAGGAACCTTTTCATAGACTCAGATCTCAACTCTAAGGACCACATTGCTCCACTAGTAAGTAAAGGCAAAAGGGGGAGGAGTAGGAAAAGGAAGAGCTAGTTCAATCACAGTCATTACATAAAGCTCACTGTTAATGGCTGCCAGGGCCCCCAGCACACCAAGAGGCCACGACCAGCTTCATGAAACCCCCACTTGCACCTCCTTCACACCGTCTACAAAAGGTTCTTGTAACAGTCTTTATATGTCTACATTTACTTGCTGGAGCAGAATGAAAAGCTTATTTTCACAGAATCACCAGGTTGGAAAAGACCTTTAAGAGCACCGAGTCCAACTGTTCCTGTCCTACGCTAAACCATATCCCTGAGCACCTTATCTACCCATCTGTTAAACACACTGCCCTTGGAGCAAACCCATGGCCAAGAACAGCTGATGATGACAATGATAAAGATGAGCCATTTCTACTCATAAAAGGTGAAAACACGGAGTTTGAATTCAGGTAGAAAACACTGTCTTTGCACACAACCATCATCATCCCATCACCAACCTATCTCCAGACATAACCTAGGGGGGAGATTTGGGGTTGGTTGGGTTTTTTTAAACCCTGTTGCTTCCTTGTGAGAGTAAAATAGTAAATGATTGACTTACAGAGGGTGTTCTGAGTGACACAAATACACCATAAACCCCGATAACAAATGCATTTTATTACGTTCTCCACATACATGAACGTAAAGGATTTTTCATTCTCCTCTCTCACCTCCTGAAAGCCACATCCAGCACCAACTCACACTGACTTAGGTAAGAAAGAAGCAACACCAAATTGGCCTGGAACATGGTGGATAAAACCACAAATGTTAAACTAAAAAGAAGTAAGTGTGGAGTCTCCATCTCTGGAGACATTCAAACCCCGTGATCCTGGACACTGCCCTGTGCAGCCTGCTTGAGGGGACCCTGCTCTGGCAGGGGGTTGGATTAGGTAATCTCCAGAGGTCCCTGTCAACCTCAATCATCCTATGAATCCTATAATTTCAACTGAATTAAAAAAAAATGAGGAAAACCAATGTCCAGTATAATTCTGGAAGACACCCGTGCACTTCAGCCCTACAGTGGAATCTGCTCTTCTGCTTTTCTTAAGCTTTCAAGCACTGAACTAAGATCTACTTCCTAACCTGAGCTGCTGAAACCATGAACGCCATGAAGGCTACCCTGTGAGGAACTCATCCAGAACTGGAATTTAAGCCATGAAAATCTCCTCCTTTAAAGCTTCCTGTGATACTCAAAGTTCTGCACCCTTGAGATGGGGTTTTCAGAGAGTAGGTGCTCAAATGCCCCTTTGTACAGATGAATCACTGCATGGAATGAGTGCCTCTGGTGGCACCAGAGATGGGAGGTCATTTTTGAAAGTGTCTTAAAAAGGGGGATTGTCTCAAAATATCCAGTGCGGTGTTAGGACACTGCATGTCCTGGATATTTAGGGCTCAGTACTGGGTCCAGTTTTGTTCAACATCTTTATCAATGACCTTGAAGAAGGGATTTAATGTTCCCTCAGCAAGTTTGCAGATGACACTGAGCTGGGAGGAACTGCTGATCTGTCTGAGGGTAGGGAGGCTCTTCAGATGGATCTGAACAGACTGGACCAATGGGCTTAGACCAATGGGATGAAGTTTAACAAAGCCAAGTGTAGAGTGCTGCACATGGGACATAACAACCCCATGCAGCGCTACAGCCAATCAGCAGGGCCGATAAACACATGCTGCCAGGCCAAGCGAGCTGGGGGTCTGTGTGAAGCTCAGTGCTTCAACACTGCAAAGATATATATACAGATGGGGAGAAGAGCTCCTGGGGAGCAGCCCTGGTGAGAAGAACCTGGGAGTTCTGGTGGCTGAGAAACTTAACATGAGCCAGCAGTGTGCTCTTGCAGCTCGGAAGGGCAGTGGGATCCTGGGTTCCATCAGAAGAGGGGTGGCCAGCAGGGACAGGCAGGGGATTGTCCCTTTCTGATTTGCCCCTGTGAGGCCCCACCTGGAGTACTGTGCCAGAGCTGGGGGCCAAAATACAAGAAAGATGTGGAACTGGATGTGGAACTGTTGGAGAAGGTTCAGACGAGGGTCACCAAGATGATTAGAGGGCCAGAGCACCTTCCCTACAAAAAGAGGCTGAGGTTGCTGGGCTTGTCCAGCCTAGAGAAGAGAAGGCTGTGGGGGGTCCTCATTGCAGCCTTCCCATCCCTGAAGGGAGCAGAGAAACAGGAGGGAATCAGCTTGTTCAAAGGGCAGACACTGGCAGGACAAGGGGGATGGAGTGAAGCTGAAGGAGGGAAGGGTTAGATGAGATTATTAGGGGGAAGTTCTTTCCAGAGAGAGTGGTGAGGGGCTGGAACGGGCTACCCAGAGAGGGGGTGGGTGCCCCATCCCTGGGGGTGTTCCGGGCCAGTTTGGTGGGGCCCTGGGCAACCTTGTGTAGATCCAGGCCTGGAGGTTGGTGGTCCTGCCTGTATCAGGGGGTTAGATCTCTGTGATCCTTGGGGTCCCTTCCAACCCAGATCAGTCTGTGATTCTATACTTTGTGTCAGCTTTATTGAGATGGATTTAGCAATAGGAGCTGCTGTTAATAACAGAAATCTTCTCTGGCAGGATCCTTACCGGCCACATTTACTCTCACTTCCACAAAGCATCCGAGAAGTCCATGTAAATACCTGGCCTTTCAGATTAATAAACAGCATCTAAACCCAGGTTTTTCCACAAGAAATCACATTACCAGTCAATTTCTCACACATCAGTAACCTCCTCTACAAACGAACACCCCTTGATTTTTAAAAAAGGCCCAAATCAAATTAATCCACAAGAGAGGTTTGATTATTAAAACATACGCTGAGATCAATAGTGCTGGAGGCTCTATCACAGCATTTTGCTCTTCATTGGTATTTACATGATTATAGTTCTTATGCATTGCCCAGGAAATCAGCTTTGAAGTAGAATGATGAATAAATGAAGATTTATTATTGCTATCCTTATTACAGGGATTTTAAAGTCATTAGAAACCAACAAGACATAATAATCATATTATATTCAATCTTCTCTAGAACATCTTCTTTGATAGGCCTGCTAACTCAATTATTTACATATATATTACAACAAAATGCAGCGTGCCTTCTGCAGTTTGGGATGAGACGGATATTTTTGTGGGTTGTTTCCAGCTAATCCCAGTTTGTTCTTACGGACTTTGTGAGTTGCAGGGTGGGGTTCTCAGTTCTGAAGGCCTGAGTTTCAGGTTCACAGTGAATGTCTGGTTCGGTGTGTCTGCTCAGTTGAAAAGCAGGTTTGCTGTTCAACACCTTTACGGATGACCTGGCTGAAGGGATTGAATATTCCCTCAGAAAGTTTGCAGGTGACACTAAGCTGGGAGGAAGGGCTGATCTGTCTGAGGGTAGGGAGGCTCTTCAGAGGGATTTGAACAGACTGGACCAATGGGATGAAGTTTAACAAGGCCAAGTGCAGAGTGCTGCACATGGGACAGAACAACCCTGAGCAGTACCACAGGCTTGGGGAAGGGGAGCTGGAGAGCTGTCAGGCAGAGAAGGACCTGGGGGTGTTGGGTGACTGTGACTGACCATGAGCCAGCAGTGTGCCCGGGTGGCCAAGAAGGCCATGGGCATCCTAGCTTGTGTCAGACCCAGCGTGGCAGCAGGACCAGGGCAGGGATTGTGCCCCTGGACTCGGCAATGGTGAGGCTGAACCTCAACTACTGGGTTCAGTTCTGGGCCCCTCACTACAAGAAGGACATTGAGGTCCTGGAGCGTCCAGAGAAGGGCAACCAGGCTGCGGAAGGGGCTGGAGAGCAAACCTTCTGACGAGCAACTGAGGGAGCTGGGAGTGTTCAGCCTGGAGAAGAGGAGGCTGAGGGGAGACCTTATCACTGCCTACAGTGACCTGACAGGAGGGTGTAGAGAGGTGGGCGATGGTCTGTTCAGCCAGGTGACAGGATGAGGGGGAATGGGCTCAAGCTGTGCCAGGGCAGGGTCAGATCAGACATTAGGAAAAAGTTCTTCCCTGAAAGGGTTATCAGGCACTGGAACAGGCTGCCCAGGGAGGGGGCTGAGTCACCGCCCCTGGGTGTACTTAAAAGACAGGTATATGATGTACTTACAGATACGGTTTAGCATAGGACAGGGACGGTTGGACTCAATGATCTTAGAGGTCTTTTCCAACCCAGTGATGCTGTGAAAAGCTGGGGAGGAAGTAAGGCACCAGGGCACAGTCTCAACCCGCAGTGATTTTTAGAAGTAAAACCCCAAACCAAACCAAACCAGACCAGAAGGTGTGATCTCTCAGTCAGTTGGCTTGGCTTCAAACAACCCCATGAGGGAGAGAAGAAAAAAAAGCGTCTTGAGACTCTGAGGAGGAACAGAATCAGAACTGCACCGCCCTGAGCAGATCAGAAAACTGTCTCTGAATTCAAAGTGACATCTATAGTCAAGCAAAAACCACTGATTATAAATGAAATATCCAAAGATTGCATACCTGGAAGTTATCTCCTTTTCTTCTAAAGCTGGGTGGGTGAACCCTAAGATGAACATCAGAAACCCTGAAGAAAATGGATGGATATCACAAACCCTGAAAAACCCTTTGGAAATGTAAGCAATCTTCAAGACAGGCCACCTTCTGAAGACTTGGAGGGAGGACAGCAAAGGCTTGTGGTGGCATGCAAGCTGAGTGCCACTGAAAAGCAGAGGGAAAAGCTGCAGCCATGCTGGCACAGGGACCTGACAGTGACAGCCTTCTGATACAGCACTGACTGACTTCCTCCTTGATGACTGAAGGAATAACTCTACAGAACATGTTACACAGAATTAATTTGGAACTAAGAGCATGAGTGTTTCATAGAAAATGGAGTGGAAAGAATACTCTGACCTTTCAGATCTAACTCATAACAATGTAATTGCCATTACGATTCCCAGTGCGGAAGAAGGTGGAGCAGGAAAAGCCTCATATGGAAGAACTCCAGGCATCTGGGAAGTCCAGAAGATTGCAAAGAAGGATAATAAACAGGATATTAAGGAGGATTTTTCTTGCCTCTCTTTCTTTATATTGAAAAAGTGTGTTTGGGAGGTATGCAAGGCACTGGACACATGAAGCATGTGGCTTCCTCATCCTGAGCATCTAAGCACCCTGTTGCTCATCTGCAAGTCCTGAAAGGACAGCAGTAAAGCCAGGTACACTTCGCCTCACCCTTCTCATGCACCCAGTTCCTGATCTGTCAGCTGTCCTTCAGCAGCAAGGGAAAAACATAGCTTTTGTGCTAATTCTGGTCACCGTTCAACACGTTGCCTAAGCCACAGACCCCAATTCTTTGCTACAAGAGGAGTGTCCTTGAATGGGATCTTTAGGAACGGCAAACCGCGTACCTAAACTATGTGCCAGAAAGTGGTTAACAGGGAGTGCTACTCCTGCTACTGACAGGCTTCTGCAAAATAGGGAACGATTAAGAGCCCTCAAATGGATCCCAGAGTAGCTGAACGATACCAGTGACACCAGCTTTATATAGTGGGAACCCTTTAAAGTCCCTTCAGTCTTTTTGATGCTCTGCCTTCAGAATACACTGGATTTCCTGTCATTAACATCATGATCTCTAGCTCTCAGCATGCAGTTTAAACAAACAAAAAATTAATAAAAACCAACCCCAAACCCCAGACACACACATTTCATTTCTCCTTCCCTAAATAGCAGCTAAAATATAAACTCAAATTCCTTGGAGAAACTAATAGTGCTTTTTGTTCGTGACAGCACTTAAAGCCTGCTCTAAATAAAAGCAATGTACTGAACTCACAATTCCAAAGCAGAATCTCTTGAGCTAGCAAAGAGCATGCACGGGAGAACAGCCCATCCCTTAGGCTGGAAGCTTGCTGAACCACTACTTTTGACTTCAGATTCCACCTTCGGGTATTTCTACTTTGGGATCTGCCATCAGGAGCAAGCTAATCCCCAGAAAGACTGAAAAAGTGAAATATCATTGCTTTGGAAATTAAGGGGAGGGGGGTTTTTTGCTGCTGGATGTGTCATTCCCACCTCTAGCACAAATAATTGCTATAAAAAACACCAGAGAAGAGAAGTTTGGCATACACAGAAGCGACACGCCTGATTTAAGAAGAACAGAACCAAGCTGGCTTGTTTACAGCTGACTTCATTTGCAGCTAGGTATCTGGGCAGATCTTGAAATCCTGGGTTTGTCTTCCAGAATAACAGCCTTCCAGATAATTCCTAACATTTTAAGATCCTGAATTTTTATAGAGATTATTATCTAAAAAACACTCAGCATATACTAACACAATCAGGGAGGGGAGATATATGGAAATCCTAAAGCTGACTCTATGTTTTATGCCATACCACTTATCTTTCCTGATGCTGGTATGATCTGGATCACACACCAGTCTTCCCATAAAGTGTAAGAGCTGTTTTCATCCCACATCCAGAGCCTCCCAGTACCAGGGAATCCTTCATGGAAGGTTGGTTCTGGTTTCACTGTGCCTTCAATCCCTCATTGCTATAGGATTTCTGAGCTAATGGTTTACCACTTTACAGGCCAATGGTCCTGGGGAATTATATTTCTTACTTTTTATTTTTAGGAAATGAGTCAACTATTTTGGTGCCTAATGACAAATACATAACAGAGATGAGGGTATAAATCTGAGGGGGTTGAGCCACTTGTTGTCTTTGAACTACTGCAAGATGTGAGGAGTTAAAGACAGAGCAGTACCGCTCATCACCTGCACATTAATTTTCCACTACTTGATTTCGCCCCACCCTCTGTTTCAGCTATCATGGTGCTGTTCCCTTGGAGGGGCCGACTGAGCTATCACCATGATTTATTTTAACATGCACTTTCCTTTATGTGTTTTGTGAAAGGTTAAGGCTCCCAAATCCACCTTCCTGTACTGTTCTGCTGTTGGAGGAGGATGAAATCCTGCAACACTTACCACCAAACACATCTCCGTTCTGGTAGTTTTTCCCCTTCTGAGTTTCCTCTTCGTTTTGAACAGTAGAAACATGCTTGGCGGAGGCACAGCCCATAGCTTCATTCAGACAGCTCCAGCTGGACCGAACCACAAACCATGTCTAGAGACGCACGCTCATTGTTTGAAAAATAATCCACCTTCCCAAGTGACTGGTCAAGACACTTTGATCTGAAGATGGAAAAACAGAAGAGAAAAATAGTGAGAAAAGGTAACATCTAATGTAGGTAACCTTCAACCCACAAATGACGGGGCTTGTGAAGGAGCACAGGCTGTCTCCATCATCTTAGGCTGTTAAAACTGTATTCAAGAAACATCTGATCTAGGCTCATCATAAAGGTAGATCAATCCTGCCTTGGGACAGGAACTCAATGTCTCCTCCAGCCCTCCTCCAGCAACATGCAGAGAGCTGTTTTCCACCCTCCCAGCTATTCCCGCAGAATACAGGGGTTTTGGGAAGATAAGAAACCACCAGTATCTGCTCCTCCTCCTTTCGCCAATCTACCCACCAAGCCAGCTTACTTACGAAGTGTTTTAGTGATTAAGAGCTGCTAATTGCAAGTGTTCAGACAAAATAACCCCCCTAAATCAATTCAAGACGTGATGTTAATAGATGTGAAAGGCGATAGCCAGCTGTATTATCTCTCCTTCTCTGTGTTCATTACCCTACTAGATCCATAAAACCTCCACTGCTCAGAAAGGCAACCATCCTCGTTTTAAGAAGGAGCAACACAATCCAGATGTCACATGAAACAAAAGGAGGAAGAAAAAGCTCATTTACAGCTGCAATATTTTATGTTAAAAAAAATTAATTAAAAACATCAACTGTTTAATGACCAAACACTTCCACACTTGAACAAAAACAGTGTCCAAGTGTGATGAGAGGACCTGGCTTGCCTTTCCACCAGCCAAACCTTTTGGAAGAGGACAAGAAGTAGGGAAAGCTGAAAACTGCCCCTTCTCTCCAAGTTGTTCAGTTCAGCTACAGTACAAGCTTGCAGACACCGTTTCTTAACTCATTACTTCTGAGCATTTACTTTCAGAGGGTTTGGCTCATTTTACTCCATTCCAACCAGGATGTGGTCCCTGGGAGCTCCGCATCCGCCCTCAGAGGGATTTCCCTGCCCATTCCCAAAGTCACAGAGAAGAGGATGTGGCCAGTCAGGCTGAGAATCATTCTGCTTTTGTCACCATGGCCACAGGTTCCCCAAAATGGGTGGCTTTTACCGTGCAAGGGGAAGGACTCGGGATGTGGAACTGCTTCTCGCACTGGGGATGCGGAACGGCATCTCGCACCCACTCATAGACCAGCCTCCATCATCCATCTTGCTCTGCACAGAGAAGTGCTTTCCTCCACAAAACACAGACATTTCACTCAGAGAAGACAATATAATAGGCTCAATCCCCGTTCCAAACATCTAACCCTCCTCACCACACCTGTACGTGCATTCTTCTTTGTGTTCAGATCCTCACCCACACACCTCCTCCTTTCCTACTTCCTCCCATACATGCACACTGGAACAGTGATTCCTAATTACCTCCCTTCTCCCTTAGCTACAGCCAGCTACTCACCCCAAACCCCAGGGTTTCAAACCAGGCATTCATGCTGCTAGTGGAAGGGAGCAAGCTGACCCCCTCGAGCTATTTTTTAACCCTAATGGTTTGCTTGTAGGTTTATTTTCAAGCAAACCTAGTTTTTTTGCAGCAGAAGTCATTATTAAGCTAAGGAAGCTTTCTGCTTCCTCAAGCAATCGCCAGGGCTATTGTTTAAACCGTTTTCATCCATCTGCTTGTCAGACATAGGGCCAGAGCTATAGCCCTGCTAAGGAACAAAATCAAGAGCCCTCTGTGCACACCCAAACAGTCAATACCCAAAGCTGGCCACCCTAATTACACTGCCAGGTGGTGTCAATACAGACGGACTTGTTTCATGCAAGCTGTATTCGTTGCTGTGAAGTTCTTGTAATGCAGTGAGGGTCGCAGCTGATGATCCTGCGTGTGCAAAGGGCACGCCAGCATGTGTTACACGGTTAAGGCAACGGGTCTTGGTCTCACAGCTGGAGTGGGGAATGAGGGTTCATAAGGACCTGTGGCAGGGGGTTGGAATTCTGTGATCCTTGGGGTCCCTTCCAAACCAGACCATTCCATGATGTGAAGCATCAGCCACACTGTTGCTTGCTCAGGGGGTAGATCGAGACACACAGAGGTGTGGGAGATGGAGAAGAAATAGCAGATTGGGAAGGGGAGCTGTTAACTGGACTGAAAATTAAATGTGGACTTATTTTCTTAGAGGATGCAAATGTGCCTAAAGACAATAGCTTTCAATAGGCTGGCTGCTACAAAGGAGCAGGTAAAAACAATCAAGGATCTCTCCCAAACATTCCTATTTCAGATTTCAGATAAAAGCAGGAGCCTCAAGTAAGCAGAGCCTGAAAACAGCAATCTGGATTTCTGATTTTAAATATAACCAGGTAAAATACATATAAATACGTATATTAAAAATATACATATTAAAATATATATCCAGATAAAATATATCCCAGCAATATATTCAAGACCTGTCCGGATGCCTATCTGTGCAATATGAGCTAGGGAGCCAGCTTTGCCAGAGAGGTTGGACCCGATGATCTCTCGAGGTCTCTTCCAACCCCTGTGATTCCGTGATTCGGTGAAAAGGAGGTGGGCAGCTATGGGGCAAAGCACAAGGGGAGACCCTCCATAGCCCTGAAAAGCCCAGGGGAGTGCAGGCAAGCCCAGGGTCTGGCACACTCCCACAAGCACCCATTGGATGAATTACACTCTTGCTGTATTCAACTATTTTTCCTCCTCCTTTTTTCCCCTCTCAGCAGGGGCCCTTTACAAAAGGGGAAGTGCTGCTTGGTAATAAAACCTGACAGCATCTCCCAGCATTGCAGCGGGATGAGGTTTGGGAAGGATAGAGGCTTGGGGGTGTTTTTTGGTGAAGCCTCATACACAGCCAGCACGCAGCAAAGCAAACTGCAGAGTATGTAATTGTCCATTAGTACCCAGGAGGATGATGTGATGGTCCCGGTGCTGAGGACCGGCGAGCTGCCAAAACAATCGGGAGCAGAGAGATGCAGTGGGATGCGAATGCAGAGGGAGAAAGCTTGGTGGGAGGGGGAAAAAAATGCCCACAGTCAAATCTCTCCTGCGGTACCTTGGTAGCATGGATCAGCCTTACTAAGAATATGGTCAGGTCTGAAGGTGCACAAGTGATCGAAGGAAACGAGGGAGGGCAAGAACTGCAACTTTTACCTCTGACGTCACAGAATAACCACAGGAGAATCTGTAATAATGTACACAGCTAATACTTGGATTATGGAGGCAATTTCTCCCAGTGACTGGATAATTTGGGCTGGGAAAGCTACTCCAAAATGACCTGAGAATGTTACAGCCAACCCACACTTCCAGGCATGTTTCCTGGAGTACTGTAAACAGCGAGACAGATGATACTGTGACATGGATAACCAGGATTTAAAACAAGAAGAAAACCCAAGCAAAAAGGAGAGAAAAACACCATTAATTTCCCAAGATATGGAATCGAAGATACACGACACCACAACGCTCTCCAGCTGCCCCCAGCCTCAGGAAAACCTCTCTTGCCCAAGTTCTGAAGCCCCCAGGGAGGAGGTTAGGGTATCACTCAGAAACAAGGTGCCGGTCCTCCCTCTCCCTCGGTGGGATGCCTGTGGAGGGTTCTGAGGATGCGAAGCAGTACTTTGAATGTCAGCAGAATAACGCATCTGTTCCGCCTCCTCCCCCACTTTTCCCCTAAACGTAATTTTCCCTTTTGTCTTCCTGAGCCTTTTGGGGGCATAGTGATTTTGAGAAGCCAAAAATAAAAGGGAAAAGAAAACCTCAAACCATTTGCAGCTCGTGTTCACCACCCACCATCATTAATTATCAAGATTTAAGAGGCAATTTACAAGCTCCGATCTGTAAAACGCCAGCGAGAAAAAGCTCCTGGGCAGATCAAAAGTGTCTACACCACCCCCAAATTAACTGCAGCAGGTTGGAGATTAACATCTTACGTGTGGGTCAAGAGAAGACTCTAGGTGCTCTCTTCGTACCCCAAGTTTCTTCTGAGCTAAAAATAGGGGAGCTCGATTCTTAGTGCAGAGGGGTGTTGGAAACCTTAAGCCATTTCTTCCCAATTTTCCTGAGGCATACCTATGTTGTGCTATTTCTTTTACCAGCTCTTTCAAAGGTTCATTAATCCACTTGTCATCCCCTCAGCCCTTCTACCCAATGGTCACACTCAAGGCTGCATCCTTGGTAAAACACATTTCACTTCCAGAGCTGGAAGCTGAACCCTTAATAGGGAACAGAGGACCACAAAATCACTGAATTGTAGGGGCTGGAAGGGAGCTCCAGAGATCATCCCACCCCACCTCCCCCCACCAAAGCAGGGTCCCTAGGACAGGTCACACAGGGCTGGAATACCTCCAGAGAAGGAGACCCCACACCCCCCTGGGCAGCCTGTCCCAGGGCTCCCTCACACTCACTGGGAAGAAGTTCTTCCATGGAACTCCCTGTGCTCCAACTTGAGGCCATCACCCCTTGTCCTGTCCCCACAGACACTGAGAAGAGGCTGGCCATTTCCCCCCTGTGTCCCACACTTCAGATATTGATAAACACTGATCAAATCCCCTCTCAGGCTTCTTTCCTCCAGGCTGAACAGCTTGAGGTCACTCAGCCTTTCCTCGTAGGGAAGATGCTCCAGGCCCTTCGTAGCCTCCACTGGACTCTCTCCAGGAGATCCCTGTCTTTTTTATATTGTGGAGCCCAGAACTGGACACAACACTCCAGGTGGGGTCTGACCAGGGCAGAGTAGAGGGGGAGGATCACCTCCTTTGACCTGCTGGCCATGGTCCTTTTGATGCACTCCAGGATCTCCAGTGTTGGACAACAAATGTATGTTAGTTCTTTTGTTACCACAGGTGTATTTGTTTTTATCTTTATTGCACTGAGATAACCAGACTTTCATCTCCTTCAGGCTGCAGACACATCTACAAGTTTTCCTTCCGTGTTGACCACACAGGAAACCAGGTTAAAATTTCACAAAGCGCAAGAGATCAAATAAACAAGCTCCATGCAACCATGAAAAAACCCAAAGCTACAAGGAAAAACCTCACTGCCTTTCCCTCTAATGCAACCCAGCCCAGGCAGAACCCAAGGGTTTCACTTACTCCTCTTGGTTACTCTTATTTCCTGTAAGAAACAGGTGTGCTGTATTGAAAATGACTTACTAACCAAACAGGACGAGGTCACAGTGGAACCAGAGTCGCAAGGATGCTGGAGAGACACCTTGCAGGGGCAGGAGGGGAAAGGGAAAAGTCAAAGTGAGTGGTTGTCCTGGGTTCAGCCAGGATACAGTTAATTCTCTTTCTAGCAGCGGGTGGATGCCGTGTTTGGGAGTCAGGATGGGAGCAGTGCTGATCACACACTGATGTTTCTAACTGTTGCCAACCAATCGAGGACCTTTCAGTTCATACTTCCCTGCTAAGGAGAAGGGAAAGGACACAGTTGGGACAGTGACCTGAACTGGACAAAGGGGGTACTCCATGCCAGTTACTGTCATGCTCAGCATAAAGGGGGGCTGGTGTGAGGAGGAGGGGGCAGCTCCAGTTTGCTGTTTGGGGACAGTTCAGTTTTGGGACAGCTCTGAGCTGTACAGTTCAGTGAGACACTATATTGTATATCAGCAGTCTCATATATTTTGCTATAAAGCCCTGTTATTCTATCTCTCTCTCTCTGCTATCCCAGTAAACTGCCCTCATCCCAACCCACAACATTTTGGTTCCTTGGGTTTTCTTCTCCCTACCTTTCCCCCTCCTCACTCCCTCTTAAAGGACAAGCGGCTCCATGGCGCCTGGCTCCCAGCTGAGGCAAACCCTGACTGTGGTGATGCTCCATCCCTCTGAACCCAATGGCAGAAGACCCTCTCCTCTGCCCATTGACACCAACAGCCATCCCACTCATCATTTTCTCCCGTTATACAGACTGTTTTGCCTTCATGATGCAAAGATGCTGTGTTCCCTAACACCTTTCAAGCATCCTATTGGAAAAAACACTATTCCAGCCAGCTGGGAGGGTGCAGCAGGGATCTTGCTGGAAGGGGAAGGAAGGAGCGCGGCGCTGAGACCAACAGCGGGCGAGGGCAGGCAGAGGAGGCACCATGGCTTTATGGCATTTCACTCAGCCTGCACTAAAAATACATGGAGAAACTAAAGCGTCCCGGTTTGCCCATCGGAGGTGGAAGCTCACGTGTGTTTTCTCTCGTGCTCAGCTGAAATGGTATTTTAAAGCAGCCCCTTTTCAAAGAGCAGCCAAGGATACCCCAATTTGGCAGCTAGAGAGACCCCACAGAGAAACCTCGGCGCTCAGCTGCCCGGTTTTATTCCCAGCAGGGAGGGCCTGGTTTGAATTAACGCTGCTAATTCATATCATCAGGTTATTGGGTCTCTTACAGGACACATTTTGCCCCACTGAGGTTCTCTTGCCCTTTTTACTTTTTTATTGGCAATATCAGCCTCTTCCTTTCTTTTCCTTTGCTCACAATCAGCATTCCCACCGACCCAATGAGTGATTTCTAAACAGAACAACTCTGGAGAGCAACACCCTACTTCCAGGGAGCATCTCCTCACTCAGTCACCTAAGGAGAAACAGCCCAAATTGAGTTCAGGAAGAGACTCTCTGGGAGATGATGGGTAAAATACAGACCATAGAAGCATAGAATCATAGACTGGTCTGGGTTGGATGGGACCACAAGGATCACAGAGATCTAACCCCCTGACATGGGCAGGACCACCAACCTCCAGGCCTGAAGCTACACAAGGTTGCCCAGGGCCCCTGCCAACCTGGCCTTGAACACCCCCAGGGATGGGCACCCACCCCCTCTCCGGGAAGCCCGTTCCAGCCCCTCACTACTCTCTGGAAAGAGCTTCCCCCTAATATCTCATCTAACCCTTCCCTCCTTCAGCTTCACTCCATCCCCCTTGTCCTGCCAGTCTCTGCCCTTTGAACAAGCTGATTCCCCTCCTGTTTCTCTGCTCCCTTCAGGGACTGGGAGGCTGCAATGAGGTCCCCCCCCCAGCCTTTTCTTCTCCAGGCTGGACAAGCCCAGCTCCCTCAGCCTCTTTTCACAGGGAAGGTGCTCCAGCCCTCTAATCATCTTCATGGCCTTCTCTGAATCCTTTCAGTTCCACGTCTTTCGTGTATTGTGGGCCCCAGATCTGGACACAGTATTCCAGAATGAGGAAGGGAAGGGGAATTGCATTGCAATCCAGCATGGAAAACCCACCAACTCAGGAGTAAGGACCTTAGGAGTGTCAGTTACAGGACCTATCCGTTTTGTTGTCCACAAAGAAAATTAATTCAATTTTATTCTCAACTGAGATTTCTGTTTATTGGTTGGCTGGTTGGGTTTTGGTTTTTTTAAACCCCAGAGACCCTAGGAGTAGTGAGAGGAGGATTACCACCACCACCACCATCACGCTGTGCGGTTCTAGCATCTAATTACCCCCTTCCCTCTTTCTAGAGAAAATAATCCAGAGGCAAGAGTTGGACTCGATGATCCTTACAGGTCCCTTTCAATGTAGGATCTTCTATGGTTCCATGATGAAATACTGCAGGCAGACAGGACTTCACAAGCCTGTGGGCTGGCACTACTGTAGCAGCTTGTAACAACAGAGCACTTTTCATTAACAATGAGATTAGGAGAGGAGAACCTGAGAACATCTTAATTTTCCCCTGCCTCTATACAAGGGTTTGCAACAGCTGCTGGAGGGACAGTACAGAACCACGGAGGAGATTTCCACACCACCAAAATGGGAGATACCAGACCTACAGAAACCCCAGGCTCAATCCTCCTCCATACAGGCCTTTCCCAAATATCTAAGCATAATCCCCAGCCCTTCCCAGAATGGGGGAGGGAGCAAGGGGGGTGCTCAAGCACCTCTAAAGTCCAAAGAAACCCAACCATAATGTCTCCCATTTAATGTTACTTCTGGCCTTGTGGTTTAAGAGCAAGCTCTGGTTTACTGAGCAGGGTTCAGTAACAGGCCCCGAGGTCTAGGATCACCTGGACCATCTCCCTTTTGAGAACTCACTCCCCTTGCCTCTTGAAATTATTTTTAGTGAAGCGAAGCAACCGCTACACCTCACTCACCAACCCCTGGCATTTGGAATCAGATTAAAATATGGAATCACAGTAGCTGTAACCACACCTCCAACCAAGCCACTTGCTCTGGAGGGAAGCTGTGAGAAATTATTACCAGAGTGGAAAAGAGCAGCTCTGGTCTCCTCAATTCCTCTGCTCTCTTCCCAACCAGATGCCCCTCCAGATGTAAGCAGTGACTGCCCCTTTCCCAAAAAGCAGTGGCTCAACAAGTCTCTCCTAGAAACATGAAGCACATGATTCTTTATTTCAACAGTAAAAGTGTCAAGCATCTAATGCCACACGCTGATGGTATTACACTTGGAGATTTGGGACTTTTTAGATCAATCTAAAAATGTCTGATCTTTATTCTTCCTTTTCCAGACTTTTACTTCCTTCCCAAAGTACTTCACAGTCTTTCTCATGTGACACTATGATGGTGGAGATCATCATACAGAGATGGCTCTGCCAGATGCTTCCAGCTCTGGGAGATGCAACCTCTCCATTCTATGTGGTGTTGTTGAGCATCCTTCAAAACTCACAGAATCACTAGGTTGGAAAAGACCTTTAAGATCATTGAGTCCAACCATGAGATCATTGAGTCCAACTCAGTATGAGTACTTTTCCCATTATCTCATTGCAAACCTAACACAGCTACACCTCCAAAGGAGGACTCTCTAAACTCCCAGAGAACCAGGGTGCATGCAGGAGTCGCCATCCTTGCTCTTGAGGCCATCTGACCTCAATGCTATGTTCCCAAGGTGGTGGCAGCAGTGCAGTCATGCTGAAAGAGCAGAAATGAATTCTTCCTCTCCCACATCAAGGTGCAGCACCTCCTGTTACAGCAAAACGTTTTTGAGATCTAAGAGCTGTGCACCAAAAGCATCACTGCTCTGCCACCCAGCTCTGCCAGGCAGCAGAGAGGAAGAGAAGAGAAGGCTCCAGGGGGACCTTACAGCAGCCTTCCAGTCCCTGAAAGGTGCCTATAGAAAAGCTGGGGAAGAACTGTTCTTAAGGGCATGGAGCAATAGGATGAGGGGTGATGGGCTTAAATTTGAAAAGGAGAGATTTAGGTTGGGAGTTAGGAAAATGTTCTTCAATATGAGAGTGGTGAGACACTGGCACACAATGCCCAGGGAGGTGGTGGAGGCCCCATCCCTGGAGGCATTCAAGGTCAGGCTTGATGGAGCTCTGAGTGACCTGATCTAGTGAAGATGTCTCTGCTCACTGCAGGGGTGGGACTAGATGATCTCTAAAGGTCCCTTCCAACCTTACACATTCTATGATTTTACACAACCCAAAAGCAACCAGCTGACGTACCAGGTTTATTTTGGAGGTGATGGAAAATGCAGGGTGTCCCAGGCATGGAGAGCTGGGCACACCTTGGTATGTTAACCAACTAATGAGACAGGAGAGTTCAGATGAAAGCACCAATTACAGAACACACCTCGCAAACACACAGGTCCTTCCAAGGTCCTTCCAAACCAGCTGGGAAGTGAGGGGGTGCTGAAGCCCATATGAACAACTATGTCATCAGCCAAAGCTTGCCACTAAAGGGTAACAGCAGCCTTGATACTTCCATACAGTCTTGTTGCAAAGTGAAACAATTCGTTTCCATGGACATGTGTGATTTATTTTCTAAGCACAAGGATTCCTAATGCAACCATCAGCACATTTGCAGGGGCTCATCCCCCTTCAGACCCACTGATCTACCCCAACTATAATAAACCGCCTTCTATCAACTGACTTTCCCTAGAAAATCCTTAAACGTACACTCACGAAGTGTCAGGCCCCATCAACTCCCCCATCTCCAGCTGCAACCACAAATAGTCACCATGGATAGAGCAAGAAGTCATCTATCCCACAAAAAGGCCACCTCCGAACATGGTGCCCCATAGCAGCATGGTGTTATGTCACCCTGGGAAACCCCTCTTGTTCCTTCTAGCCTGCTCTGTACTATCCACTTTGAACATACACTCTGCAGTTACACCGTGCGCTTCCAGCATTCACCTGGAGACCTTCCCTTGCTCCCCAGTAAGTCTGGCAAAGCAGTGAGTCTGGCCCAATTCATCACCGCAGAGGAAGAGGGGAGCAGCTGCGAGCAGGAGGGGGGCTGCTGGATGTCTCTGCAGTGACAGGGAGCCCACGATCTGCCCCCCGAGTCACTTGCCAGGCTTTTTTCCTCAAAGAGCTGCAGCAGGAGCTATTTTGTGTGCCACTTAGGCTGAAATTAAACCAAAACAAGGCAGCTCTGCAGAAGCCGGGGGGGGTGAGATGCTGGGGACCTGCTGCTAATGTGTCAGCAAGGAGGCATTTACCATATGCACCTCTGCTGTTTCTGCACAATTAAAGCATGAAGCACTTTAAAGGGGCCTCCTTTTTTTGGAGAGGAGCTAGGGGAAAAGTAAATCTTTCCCTGCCAACCCAATAACACTTTAACACAGCATTAAGCATAGAGATGCTGCTCCAAACCATGGGAGGTGGCTCATCCAGGCCGGTGAGGAGTAATCCCAGCACAGGCACCCATTCCCACCACAGCTGCCACCTGCACGGCCGAGACAACAGCTCCAGCCTGCTAAAGCTTCAGCTGAGATGGATGTGAAAGGCCACTAACAAAGTGGCTCGTTTCATTCTTGGCTTCTGTGAACAGTTGCTCAGCGTTCAGCATTGCTACGGGGGATTTTTTTCAGGCAGCCAGAACGTTTCCCAGCTGATGCAATGGCTCCAAGAGGAAAAAGAAGGATGCACACCACAACCCACGTTCCCAAAAATTACACTACTGACTGCTCAGTAGGGTTACTCCTCACGATCAAGGAGGAGAACAGAAGATTTTCAGTGCTGAAGGCCACAGTACCCAAATGTTTGCATTGGTAATGTTTGATCTGAGAGTCCTATCACAGACTAGTCGGGGTTGGAAAGGACCCCAAGGATCACAGAGTTCCAAACCCCTGACACAGGCAGGGACACCAACCTCCAGGCCTGGATCTACACAAGGGTGCCCAGGGCCCCAGCCAACCTGGCCTTGAACACCCCCAGGGATGGGGCACCCACCCCCTATCTGGGCAGCCTGTTCCAGCCCCTCACCACTCCCTCTATAAAGAGCTTCCCCTTAATATCTCATCTAACCCTTCCCTCCTTCAGCTTCACTCCATCCCCCTTGTCCTGCCAGTCTCTGCCCTTTGAACAAGCTGATTCCCCTCCTGTTTTTCTGCTCCCTTCAGGGATGGGAAGGCTGCAATGAGGCCCCCCCAGAGCCTTCTCTTCTCCAGGCTGGACAAACACAGCTCCCTCAGCCTGTGTGATGTCCTACCTGATATGGTACCCTTGCACTGCACCGTTGGAAGGTGGGAGGGCAGCTGGGAAAGCAGGCTGTGCTTGAGAGGGGGAGAGCTCAGAAACCTCTGGCCAAGAACAGGCAGCTGAAAAAACAGAGGCAAGAAAGGAGCTGGGCTCCAGGTAGGAAAAGCAACGTGTCACCACTCCTGTAAAAGCCAGTGTGACTTGTCCCCTTCTCTGATCACATCTCCCCATCCAGTGCGGGGGCTTCTGATGAAGCTTTGTCTTATTTTTCTTTTCCACTTTTTTTTAAAGAAGGAAAGTCTTAGGACACCCTAAGTTGTATCTTTGTACTTTCCATTAATGCTGACAGAGCAAGTCATGCTGAGATTTCCTTTCAGTGTTGAGATGGTGAAGGGGTAAGCACATAACCAAGCCTGGATACTCACAGACTAAGATGTACGATACCAACCCATGGACAGCAGGCAAGCCAAAAAACAACCCATCTATTTTCCCCCCAAGGCGGCCAGAGCCAGATCTGCAGCACAGGAGCAGGGAATACGGCAGATCTCTCCTCCCACTTGCAATGCTGAAGGGGTGCCTGACCCACCTGGGTTCCAACAAGGAGCAGTCAAAGCAGCAACATACCCCAGCAGGATTAAAAACACAGAAACCACCTTCTGCCATCCCCAAGTTCCCTACCTGTGCCTCAGGCTGTTAGCATCCTGCCCCCGTGCCTTGATGTACCTTGATGTTCGGTTGCGTGCGCAGGCAGCTGGTTCACACCTCCAACCAGCACCCCTGTGCTTTGACCCACAGCACAGGGATCTACCCAACCTCACACAAACAGGGTCCCAAACTAGTGTGCAAATTTTTAGGGGGAAAACACACCAAGCACAACTTTCTATTTGGGGTGCAAACATCCTTTGAATCTACTTAAACCAAATGCTCTGCTGAACCATCCAGTGGAGCCATTTTTGATACAGAAGGAACCACTCCTTCAACATTTACACCTCTCCTGTGAACACCAGCTCAGCAGAACGCCTGCAGACCTGGAGCAAAGAGCAGTTAGGTCAAGGACACCACACCGTAACGGGAAGGTCTGTTACGGCTGGGGTGCTGTTACCCACCAGCTGCTCATTGCTGAGCATCACCCACATGTCGGCATCTCCAGGGCTGACCTGTGCAGATCCACCATCAGATCTGCTTTGACACAAAGGTGGGCCAGCCCAGCTGAGCAAGGGCTCCAGCTCACGGTCCACAATGGCAGAAGCTACTGCGCGCAGCTGCCCATGTGTCTCCTCTTCCAGGGATGGTTGCTCCCACCAGAGTGAGCAGAACTTCTGCCACTCCAGCTTCCCAGGATGATTAAAGAACTGGAGCATCTCCCCTATGAGGAAAGGCTGAGTGACTGGGGCTGTTCAGCCTGGAGAAAAGAAGCCTGAGAGGGGATCTGATCAGTGTTTATCAATATCTCAAATGTGGGACACAGTGGGAAATGGCCAGCCTCTTCTCAGTGTCTGTGGGGACAGGACAAGGGACGATGGCCTCAAGTTGGAGTAGAGAAAGTTCTGCTTTCCCACCCAAAACCAGGCCCCTTCCATGCCACATTATGGAACGTAACTCATCTAGGGATGAGCAGGGGGCTCAGGCAGGCCATGGGAGTGCCAGGTTTCCATGAGGTGCTGGCTGGAGGTCCTGCAGTTGCGAAAGGCGGAGAACCGCGTATGGATAAGCTAGAAGAAACACTCCCGAAAGCGAATGGCAAACGAGGGGAACTGCTGAACTGCAGGAGCAGAGACAAAACATGCAATAAATAATTGGAAAAGGTTCTGAATACCACTGATGCAGCCAGTAGGAACTGGAGCATAACAGGATTTTATGGGTGGTTTTTTTTTTTGAAGAACCATACTGCCAGAACCATACCAATGGCTACAGGATGGTAACTCTTGGGGGCAACCTTACCAAAATACATTAGGGCAGACACCCACGATTGCTCAAGCTCTACAGATGCTCACCCAGGAAGGGAAAACTGATGGGATGAAAAGTTAATGCAACACTGTTCCATTTGTTCCAGGGTGGAACAAAACAATCCAGTCCCCCAAGGAAACCAGAAATATGCCTTACAAAAGGCTGAGAGGACTCAGAAAACAAGAAGGACATGAGTATGTATGCTATTCAGCTGGCTCTGAGGAGGAGCTGAGCAGGCAAGGGCTCTGAGGATGCCAACACATCACCCAGGCTAGCTCTCCACTAGTCCACACCAGGCTTCTCAATCAAACCCATGGGCAGAGGACAACATCCACAGACATGTGGGAATTCCACCCACTCCACCATTTTCATCCTCTCAAGACTGAAAGGACAATCTTAATTCAAAAATATTTCCAAGTTCTGCTACGCTCTGAGCAGGACTCCTTTCTCCTAGGAACAAACTGAGGTAGGTGGCCCCAGCACCTCTTCTGACTCCTTGTTCTTCTGCCCACAATGACCTCTCCTTGCAATTACTTCATTATTCAAATGCCCAAGCATCACGCCTTCTCCAATTCAGTGCCAACTGCACTATGACCTTCTGTCCCTTAAGGGGTCAAGGAGCTGCACACACTGCTCCATCCTACCTACGCAGCCACAAAGGACTGCTAAAGCCACTTCAGCAGCCTTCAAATACTAAATGCTTTGACCTACTGCTGACATTTGTGTACAAAATACATGAAGACCATCACATTTCAACAGTTCCTATACTCAACAGCATACCAACCTTTGGCTTTCCACTTTGCAATGCCAGAAAAACACATGCTAAACCTGCCCTTTTTATTTAAAGAAACAAACCCCAACCCTATGTGATGGCATCATGCAAACTCAGCTTTCAACCAGCGTGGCTCTATCACCCCAAGTGTCAACCAGCACCCTACAAGGTCCTGCATGGACCATGCAGCTCTGTCCCAAGTGCAGTGATGCAGCTGGTCACAGTGGCGTGAGGAGGTTGTAACCTCAAGTTGTTTCAATGTTAACCCTGAGAAGAATTGTATGGCCGGGTCCAGTTCCCCAGCACAGCGTTAAACTCTAACCAAGGTAGCTGGCAGTGCCAGTGCCATTTATAGCATGGGTGGACATCCAGGTATGGCCAAAAATGGCCTCAAGTTGGAGCACAGGGTGTTCCACACCAATTTGCAGAAAAACTTCTTCCCAGTGAAGGTGAGGGAGCCCTGGGACAGGCTGCCCAGGGGGGTGTGCAGTCTCCTTCTCTGGAGATATTCCAGACCTGTCTAGACACCTCCCTGTGCAACCTGTCCTAGGGACCCTGCTTTGGCAGGGGGGTTGGACCTGATGATCTCTGGAGCTCCCTTCCAAACTCTAGGATTCTGTGATTACATGATGTAACACAGGTAGATCACAGACTGCCAGGCAACACAGGCCCATGACAATCAGCTTCTGAGCAATACACACCAAACCACCAGGAAGCCTCGCGTCGCTGTCACTGTGCTTTTCCATCCCCATGCTACACGCAGATTCCACGCAACCAAATTCTGACACTGGAGCTGAGCGCTGACCGATGATGGAGATGTTCTAGCCTGACTATTTAAAGGTGTCTCCATCCCACTGTGGGAAACGTCATTAGGCTAACGACAGCAGAAAAAGCATCTGCCCCAGAAGCTAATGCCAGGGTTCCTCTCTCTTCACCTCCTTCCTCTTCCTCTTTTTGTAACTAAAAGCATTGCGTGAGGAAAAGCCACTGTGTTTTGTCATCTACGGTGAATCACTTAACACATATGTCAGTGCTCATAAATAAACCATAATTCATCATGGTGAAGTTCAGGACCTCCAAACTCCAAAGACTAAATCCAGAATATCAACACAAGAGCTTGAAGCTAGAAGACAGCAAGGACAGCACTGGCGTTTCTGGGCCATCAAGGCTTTGTGCAGAACGGTACGGAGAGAAGAGCCGTTCAGTGGGCAAAGGTCTTCACAACCCTACCTCCTCCTACACCCGTGGGACCATGGACCAGCACCAACACAGAACTGACTCCTAGCGACCTTCAGCTCTTTGGAAGGGCAAAAAGTTTTAAAATATAGTGAAATAGAACTAAAAAATGCCACAATTTTCTGCCTGAAAATAACTTCATTTCCTTCCTGATAAACACTTTGCCCTGCCTTACCTCTCCCTCAGCAGGTTATTTTGCCATGCCATAAAACCCAAGGCTTTCCTTTTCCAACCCTGCCATCCCTACTCCAATGGCAGAAGTTCTGTAATACACCTTTTGTTGAGGTTCAACAAGGCCAAGGGCAGAGTGCTGCACATGGGACAGAACAACCCTGAGCAGTGCTACAGGCTTGGGGCAGGGTGGCTGGAAAGCTGCTGGCAGAAAAAGACCTGGGGGTGTTGGGTGACTGCAGACTGACCATGAGCCAGCAGTGTGCCAGGGTGGCCAAGAAGGCCAAGGGTATCCTGGCTTGTATCAGACCCAGCAGGGCCAAGGCAGGGATTGTGCCCCTGGTGATTCTGTGATTCTATTGAGACACTGGCCCAGGTTGCCCAGAGAGGTGGTGGAGGCCCCATCCCTGGAGACATTCAAGGTCAGGCTTGATGGAGCAGGAATGGTTGGACTTGATGATCTTAAAGGTCTTTTCCAACCTTGTGATTCTGAGTCCCTCCAACGCTGCAGTGCAGAGACCATAAGCTCAAGTACTTCAAGCTTTGCACACCTGGCTGTGGGCCATTAGAAACCAAACAGCAAATTTGATAACGAACTTGGTGAAATCACCTTTGTGTTACCAACATCATCCTGAGATGATGGGAATTAGCAACCGCTCACCAGGATGAAAGAGACCCTCTCAAGCACCCAAGAACACCAGGGAAGGAGGAAAATGCCATGGCGATAAGGGAAGATGATGCTTAAGCAACTTTCTTATTCTGATAGCCCAGTTGAGTGAAAGAAATTCCAAGTTTAAGAGTGAAGAGATTAAACAGAAAAATGTTTCCTCAGCTAACGTGAATGACATCACCCAGATAAATCTTCTATGGTCAAGTCAGTCGTGGATCTGGAGCAAAACTAACAGGTATCAACAGCCACCCAACAAAGAAATAAGGCAGCATAAACCTGGGCACAGAAACCTTGATCACCTTCAGGCTCTATACTGAAGGCACACAAAGCAGCCACTTGGATTTTGTCACCCAAATATCAAAGCTCCCCCTTCCAGCATCACAAAAAGAGTTTCTGAGGAAGCAAGAGAGATCAGTCTTTAAATCCAGCCAAGATACAAAGCCAGGGATGGCAATTCCTCGGGTGTTTGCCAGCCAGCATGGCACGCACAGCCGGTACCAGCTGGAACGGAAGCTGTAGCCCTATCAGTTTGAGTTTCCTCTCCTTTTAGGCAATGAAGAGACTTTTTTTCTTTTTACAAGCCTTTGAATTCAGAATACAAATGATAACGTTAAGATAAAATAGGATGGGAGGAATGATGTGGATGCTCACATAGTCCAGGGTTTCACTCTGGGCATCCCGTGTCCCCGACATGTATGGATCCCCAAACAGAGCCTCAATAAAACAAGGGAGTCACTTGATGCAAACAGGTCTTTCTGTAGATGTACTGGTTTTAAAAATATAAATAAATAAATTTATAGATTGATTTTTTGCTATTATTTGACACAGAAGATCAATCTGCATGCGATCAGTGCGTTTCAGCCTGTAATGTAACTGATGGGACAGTGAAGTGTAATGGGACATTAATCTTTGTTTAAGGCTGCTTAAGTGTCTTATTAGATTAAAAAAAAGGTCTGATTTTATGTAAGCTGAAGTACAGACTCAGGGAAGGTCATTAATGGGGTTCTTATTTGGATAGAACCACCAGGCCTGGTGTTTCAGAGCACAGCAGACTCTTTCAGAAGGACGGGAGCGGGTAATGCTGACTTCTACAGGATAAAACTCCACTGCTGTGGTATTGTCACCACGGCTCTCGCCTTTCCTCGGTGGTTTGTGAGTGAAAAGCCAGCCTGAGCGCCTGGGATTTGGCTCCCTGTGAGTGGTCATGCACACTCACAGAATACCAATGACATGGGATGGCACATCTGGGAATCCAAACAAGGGGCTCCAAGGCAGACGAGCAGATTGCAGGCACGAACAAACTGTGTGGGTCAGCAAATCAAACCCCATTTATATATACACACACACATATATATACACACACACACATATATATACACACACACACATATATATACACACACACACACACATATATACACACACACACACACATATATATATATATACACACACATATATATATATATATATTTACATTGCTGTGATGGCCTCTCACCCACTGCAGAGTTGGTAGCTGATGGGTACGTTACAGACAGCGTTTGAGGTGCAGAGCGTGCCCATTATGTTTTCCTACTGCCCAGTTTGCAAGAATTCAGATTTACTCAAGATTTACCAGGGAAAAGTATTCCATTTTCCACCCAAGTCAGCTAGAGCGAGGAGTGGGAAATGCTCTGGAGCGACCTCAAAAATTAGAGCACCATCAGCCTTACAAGCTGTTTGAAATCAGAAATTACAACAGGCTTCAAAACCAAGTTGAGAAACATGTTCAATCAAAAGGTTTTAACCCAGCTTCAGTCATGGAAGTCAATGTGCTCAGCTTCTTTGGAGAAACAAAATGTCACTCTTGTTGGAACATTTGAAAAATAGCATGAGAGCACCTTGGAGGGACTTTATTGCAGAACTTCCAGGGCAAGTGGCTTGGAAGGGACCGTAGCAGGCCAACTGCTTGGGCTTGGGGAAAAAGAAGTGAAGATGAGAAAAAGCAGGGGCAAGTTGTCAAAGAGACAAGTTTACCCTCCAAAGGCTTCCTTCAACAATTCCTCCAGGAACACTTCAGAGCGAGAGCCTCACACAAGTGGTCCTACAGCCTTCTTTTAGTCCTCAGTAATTCCCCGCCAACCATGCCATCACAAACCTCAACCCCGGGAAAAACCCAACAAACTGACACCCAAAGTCAGCATTTTTCATGTGGCTAAACCCCACCTCCAGAAAAGAGTGGCCAGCAAGAGTTATACATAATGGGTGGCCAAGAAGGCCAACGGCATCCTGGCTTGTGTCAGACTCAGCGTGGTCAGTAGGGCCAGGGCAGGGATTGTGCCCCTGGACTCGGCATTGGTGAGGCTGAACCTCAAGTGCTGGGTCCAGTTCTGGGCCACTCACTACAAGAAGGACATCGAGGTCCTGGAGCAAGTCCAGAGAAGGGCAACCAGGCTGGGGAAGGGGCTGGAGAGCAAACCTTCTGAGGAGCGGCTGAGGGAGCTGGAGGTGTTCAGCCTGGAGAAGAGGAGGCTGAGGGGAGACCTTATCACTGCCTACAGTGACCTGACAGGAGGGTGCAGAGAGGTCTGTTCAGCCAGGTGACAGGATGAGGGAGAATGGGCTCAAGCTGTGCCAGGGCAGGGTCAGATCAGAAAAAGTTCTTCCCTGAAAGGGTTATCAGGCACTGGAACAGGCTGCCCAGAGAGGGGGCTGAGTCATCAACCCTGGGTGTGTTTAACAAATGAGAAGAGGAGGTGCTCAGGGATATGGTTTAGCATAGGACAGGAACGGTTGGACTAGATGATCTTAAAGGTCTTTTCCAACCCAGTGATCCTGATATGCTGCAAACCATGCAAATTAATCAAGAATTAAGCCACCCTAGAGTGGAATAAACTTATCTTGACAAGCACAAGGTAACACAGATTAGAAGGAATAATGTAGACGAACGACCTGGGCTTTGCTGCAGACAGCTCAGTGACAGCCGATAGCTGGGATTCCGCAGACAAAACCCTGCTGAAACATGACAGGAAATAACCTGGAGAGGTATATCTGCACTGTAGTATTTTGCTTCTTACCTTGATTTCATTATTTACTGTAGAAAGCTCTACATACTGAATTAAACAATAAACACTAGACCAAACCAGCAAAAAGATTCCTCAGTATCTATCTGTATTGCAAGATGGGATGCAGGATATCTGGGTTTGGTGATCAGGATTCTCTCTCGCATGCATTCCACCACACACTTAGTTTATCTTACCCCCAGAAGGCTTCACCCCGACATGCTGCAGTTCAGTAGATCTCTCTCAATCTCTGAAAAACCCTCTCGAAGGCAGAGGGCCATTTCACAGCAAGTTTGAGTCACTGGAAAGCACCTGGAAGAGCTGTCATGATGTGGCATGATAAACATACAAGACAGTTCTTGTGTATTACACCTGTCTCTTATATAACCACTGATGAAGCCCCCTTCCAAGCACCTTATTGCTATTAGTAGACCCATAAGCTGCAGCTCCTCTGATTTTTAGGGACCAGGGTCCCCTGCTTACCAAGGTTCAGCTTTATGCTCAGCATGAGACTCCATCTGCACATTCAGATGCATTGCTCAAGAGGGAAGAATTTGTATTCCTCAACAACCACGCCGTCAGCTTATGCTACCAGACAGCTCCTTGCTAACATCCCTTCATTAAGTCTTCAACTCAACGCTCAGATCCCCATTCCACAAGTTGCCCTGTCAATAGATGTTTTCACTGTAAATAAGCATCACATTTCATATGAGGAGGCTCAATCAAAACAACGGAGCAGGGCGAACCAAAACACAACCTCAGCTCCCATGTGCTTACTCCCGTTTCCCCAGACTCAAGGAGACATATTCCTCCCCCCCCATGGATTCCCTCCTGTTGGTCCCACACACCTAGCACATAAATTATCATTTCTCTCACAGTAAGAGTTAACTGAATTTCTCATTTTCATGGAGAATTTGAGCCTGGCTTTTTAGCTTAGAAAAAACTCTAGGGCAAAAGCCTGGCCCAGCTTTTTCATTTTATTTCTTTAGGTATTTTATTAAAGTTCATGAGATGTTTCACAAGAACTCCTGCCTGCTAGAGATAAAAGCCCAGCCACCTTCAGCTTCCCTAGGTACCTCTGCCCATGGTTCAGAGAAGTTCCTATCTTCCAGCTCCATGAGCTAAAACTAGGCAACCCTAACACAAGGTGTGAGAGTGCGACTGAGAAGCTGTGCTAGAGAAAACCAGGCCCCGTGGCGCAGGCTGAGACACCGTGGCTCAGGCAGTGGGGTTTTCAGGCATCTCCAAGCACGTGTTTGGGTTCTCCTCTGTATGTGTGTGCATAGATAAGTATATTACATATGTGTGCATACACACAGGCATGTGTATGTCCAATAATGTCGGCCGCTTTCCAGGACACAAATCATTCCTTGTTCTCTTAAACAGCAGAGCTGCTCTCCAGAGTCATCAGGAGCCAAGGTTTAAAGCCATTTTTCCGTAATTAGCCTAATGCTGGTTTTAAACATAATTTTTAAGGTTGTAAATACTTCCTGTGATTATAAAAGCTACATTTATTCATTGCCTTCAACTTAAAACCTCAAGTGACCCTGATTAATAACTCCAAATGAGACTTCCACCCCTAAATATTATCATTGTTACTATTGTATGGCTCTTGATATGTAGAGTCAGTGAGATATTGTATTATTCTGCAGCTCTCCTCCAGAGAGATGCAAAGCAATGCTTGCAGGGTAGGAGACTCGGGTGGCGGGGAACCCATGACCCTTGCACCACATGCACACCAAGCTCCTGAAGCCAAGGGTCTCGCCACAGCCTGAGGTGAATTTTCAGTAAACCTGGGGAATTTCATTTTTGACAGAAGCAACCCAAGCCTTCCAATTAATGCAATTTCTTCTCAATGCCAAGTGACAGCCAGCAGCCTCTGCTGAGTTTTGCTCTCATGGTTTCGGTTCAGAAAAAGCCACGAAGTCACAGCAGAATTCCAGAGACCCCATGTCAAACAATGGAACAGTTGCACCCCGACAGGGTTACGTTTCCTGGGCTATTTTCCAACATCAAATTAAAACCATAAAATATTGTTAATATATTTAACAATGAAGCGTTTGCTACAGGCTGACATCCTTATTACCCAAAGCAAAACCTTTCCAACCATACGATAACAAAGACTTCGAAGCAGGAGACAAGCACAACGTGCACGTGGCAAAGAACTAATGGACAGGAAGTTTTGGATACTACTGAGATCCTCCCCTAGCAGTAGGCTTCCACTCCTAGACCTTCACATTGCAGCAGATGGAAAAACAGACAGGAAAATATAAACCAAACGTTTGCTTGTGGCATTGGTAAATATCATCTGTCCTATTTCTTGTGGAAAATAAACAACCAAACAACTAGGGCGGGAGGGAAGCTTGACTTGAAAGCAAGCAGAAGGCACTATAGGTTTCTGCTTGGTTGGCTTCCATCAGCACCTTAAAAATACCTGTCTCTGAGCACATACATTTTATAATCTTGAGCTGTGCTGCATTAGTCCCTGCCAGCCCCAGCCCTTCTGAAAGCTGGGAAATACCCCCAAGGGCCTCCTGGATTCTTACCTGCAGGCACAGAGAAATGGCCTCTCAGAAGCAGATTACTCACAAAACTGGGGTTTAGCAACCCTGAGCGTCAAAGCAGCTCAGATCATCTTGCTGGGTACAGGCACAGCTCAGCTCACCTCACTGGGTGCGGGCAGCTCAGCCCAGCTCAACTCAGCTCACTGGGTACCGAACACAGTTCAGCCCAGTTCAGCTCAGCTCACTGGGTACGGTACCATCGGATTTCTAACAGAGGATGCTGATTTCAGGACATACGCTATAGAAGAGCAGCCGCCCTGTGCTGACAAGAACCTGCCTGGCTTATCTCCCATGCAGCCGCCTGAGGAGAACAGAGGTCAGACTGGGATCACAGCTCTGCGCCAGCCGACCACATCCACGCTGCTTCTGAAGCTCTTGAAGGATACAGGAAAACAGCAGATTGATGGTTTTGATAATCCCTTGAGACAGTTCCTCTTTATTCAAGCATTTCTTTTGCTTGATGCTATTTTATCATTTTGAGTTTAAATTTAAAATAGCTCTGGCCTGAGAGAAAGCTTCTCCAAATGCCAGAGCTCACTGGACAGCCGCACCCTGCCTCCCTTCAACATGGCTCCAGCCTCGCCATCCTCAATGGGAGAGATACTACAAGCACTGACAGTGTTTATACTGTAAATACCAGTCTGAGTGGCATAAATGGCTGATGCACATCAGTCCTCCTCTTAGATACAGATGTTGCCAGCTTACAAAACATCTGTCTCCTCCTAAATACCACCAGTGTCCTATCTCTTTTTATTTCATGTATGACTTTTCTCCTTGCCTCTCAAAACACCTGTCCTGGTGTCCGTGTAAACTTTCTCATAGCAACTTTCAGGACGATCAAATCCCTCTCCTAGAAGCATTCTCACAGGTACATGATGAGAGACCAGCCACCCTTACCACAGCTTAGGTTCTAAACACAGTAAACTTTCTGGAGAAGTCTGTATAACCTGTTAAAAAAATCTCTTTTAAACACAACACGGGCAAGGGAGTGATTCCACAAGGACTCAGGAAGCAGGCAACTATATTACATTACCCAAAACTGTTTTAAACATTACATAGAAGAGAAACCTTGCCATGACCAGAGCGCCTCTGATCCAACCTTGTGACATGGGATACCTTGTTTCCTCACGATGCCACCCTGAGGTGTCTGAGTAGCACTGACTGGTGTTAATAAAGTTGCTTCAATGCTTAGCTCGGTTTGTAGGTGACAGCCTGATTCATCAAATGGATGATGGGCTTTTACCTTCCCAAGCAATAACGGAGAGGGAAGGGGCTCTACTCCAAGCTCTAGAGCAATATTCAAACCTGCTTGAAACAGCTTGTGCAAACCAGCGCTGAGGACATGGAGCAGGACTGGGAGCGGCGTTATTCCTGTGCAATGCTTCTCCTGTGAAAACACAGTTCTTTTGTACATCCTTCTCAGTCCCCAAATTTGCCATGCAAAAATGGAAATCTCCATTAATCCTATGGATCAAAGGGAGGCTTAAAGCTTTAGGGATTTGGCTATCCTAGGAATGATGTTCTTACAGGATTGGATGCACGCTGGACCCCTTCACTTATAAGGAGTTTTTTTAAAACAGCATTTGGCAGGGAGGGCATGGGGGTTGAAACAGTAGGGAAAAAAAGTACACTAGGTTTATCCTTTAAAATGGCAACAAGCTGCAGCTGAAGTCTGCTGGCTTTATACAAATTGTATAATTAGTGCTTGGACTGAAAGATCAAGAGAAATTTGTAGCTTTTTTTTATTGCCTAAGTGCAGATGGAATTGCTACTGCAAGCTTTTTTATCCTTGGCAGAAACCCAGCTTTTCCTTAAAAATACTTCAGGGGGGAAAAGCATCACGTCCTGTTCAGACTGTTAAATCCCAAGTATTCCTAAAGAGGAGGCAAAGAACTGGGGAGCTGTTAAAGGTGGCAATGCTATGCCAGCACAAACAGAAGCCAGCTTTAGCAGACTAAGTCAACGGTGTTTGAATGCAGCATCTCAAAAAGCCAGGCATCCTGGGCATCGTGTGTAATCGTCACAGTGTATTCGTCATGCTGTATAAAAAATCTCCCACCGAGCCAAAGAGTAGGAGATTATACAGTCAGCAGTTACCACAAACATGATGAGCAAACCAGTTATTGCTGCTGACATAAGGGGCACAACGTTTCCATGCCATAAGAAAGCGCTTTTGCTGGTAATAAAGATGATTTCAGAGCCGATAACAGCAAGCTGTGATGCTGAAAAGATTAGCAGTCTGCTCTATACACAGATACAACCGTACATGAGGCACACAGGACTTCTTCAACATGTGGTCTGTCTTTAAAAATAATCTGTATTTCAGGGGAAAAAAAGCCAAAAGAAAAACAAGAAAATCAACCCCGTCAACACACCCACCGTAACATCAACCACAGACACAGAGGTGCTCGAGTCGTGAAAGGTAAACTCGTAAGAGGAAGGCAGAGCAGAGGCTGAAAGCTCTGCACAATGATAAATTAAGTAGAAGTCTTCTCAGCCTCCCAAAGCTACTTCAAGAGCTCTGGCACCAGCCTGACCAAACGGGAACTGCCATGGTGGCACTTGGGTTGTAGGCACAGGCAAGAAGTGTTGGCTACCAGTAGTAACGGGCTTTGAGGAATGAAAGGAGAGTAAGGAGATGCTACTGACTTTCTAACTCAAAAACAACCCCACACAACAAAAACCCCAACTTCTGGGGTTCAATACTGCTCACAGGAGCACAACCTTCAGATTCACTTGAAAATATGCCTTTGAGTCCCAGAGGTTATAAAATGCAGAGAGCAGGACAGTAATACAGCTTATTAATCTGTTTAATAGCTGTTGAAACGTTCATTTGGCAAAGGAAATAGAAATACACAGACTCACCTTCCATTTTCTCAAATTTCTAGAGGTTAGACTACCTGAACACCCGTTCCTGGACTCCTATTCACCTCACCAAGGATTACCTACCTTAGCTTCTCCCTCATCCGAAACTTGTACCGTGACAGCAAACCCATACCCAAAACACCCCAACATCCCTGCTCAGCCTGACACATCCTACAGTGCTTCCTACCGGAGAGAAGTGTTTTAATTCTTCCGTGCTCACTGAAGTGGGGCTCCCTCGGGAAAGCAATCAAATGAGCTCCTCTATTAAATTATAACATACATCTGCCTGCAGTTGTTTAACAGGCGCCTGAGTTTCTTTTACAAGAGGGCGTCCTTCAGTGTTGAGAGGGAACGTGTTCCTCTGCTGCTCAATTATTGTCTTGCTAAAGAAGTATCAGACCTCTGGAATGAAGGTTAACCATCCTGACGTGCAAAACCGGCATACGAAGATATTTAGGAGGCCGCTTGTATCATTAATGACAATATTGGATTTATAGTCTACAAGCATGGAATTCAGTGAAGAAAAGTGACATATAAAAATGAATACTATCATAATTCAGCAGCATTAAAATCCGAGCGAGGGGAAAACCCCACCAATCTGCACTCTACAATCGGCCTTTTCTAATGTAACCACTACACGAGCTTGTCATTGCAGGGTGCTCCTGTTAGAAAGAACAATGTGCAACAGGGGAAGGTCTGTACATCCTTTGTAGGACTCGCAAGAGCATGCTGGCTCTCTTGTAGAGACACAAGGCAGTTTTGGCCAAGACCTTTCACAGAATCAGAATCACAGGATCACCAGGCCGGAAGAGACCTTTAAGATCAAGTCCAACCGTTCCTGTCCTATGCTACCCATCTACCCATCTGTTAAACACACCCAGGGGTGGTGACTCAGCCCCCTCCCTGTGCAGCCGGTTCCAGTGCCCGATAACCCTTTCAGGGAAGAACTTTTTCCTAATGTCTGATCTGACCCTGCCCTGGCACAGCTTGAGCCCATTCCCCCTTATCCTGTCACCTGGCTGAAGGGACCATCGCCCACCTCTCTACACCCTCCTGTCAGGTCATTGTAGGCAGTGATAAGGTCTCCCTTCAGCCTCCTCTTCTCTTAAGACTATGAGGGTGCCTTCCCCGCAGAGAGGCAGAGAAACCTTTGGTTAGATACCTTACACTTCACCATCCCCTTAAAGACCTGTTTTTAAATCAAGGAGTTGTGTCTCATGAGCTGTAGGTGGCTCCAGGGGAAGATGCAGAGAAGCATGCCCAGGTCACGATGACACTGGGAAATCCTAACAGCAGGCTAGTCAGCATCACGGGTCTACGCTGCAAGTGTCCTGTCTTCCATATAACCATGGTTATTGTGAGCTACCTGTACCGTACCACTGGACCTGGGACCATCAAACACAGAGCATAGCTTCACCAAGAAGAAGCGGATGAGGAAAACTGCTCCTGAGGCTGTAGCAGAGCAAGGTAGCAAAGGACAGGGAAAACACATCCAGTGACAGACAAATCCATTCTTTCACAGGTCAGGAAGAGAAAAGCAGCGTAACTTTCACAGAGCACAAGCTGAACACAATCAGATTGGAAAAAGAAAAAAAACTAAGACAAACAGTGCTGTCTCCAACCAGAGGGGGGAAAAGAAGTCAATAAAACCAATTATCACTGCTTTGGTAGGCTCCCAATCCCCAAAAGCAAATAAAGTCTCCTTTAATGTGCATGTGTTTTGTTTATCAGTAAAGGAAGGAAGATCCTACCTTTAAATTAAAAAAAAAAATTAAGAATAAATTAAAAAATAAAGAAAACCAACTGTATAGTTCTGTGTTTCAGCCTTTACTCAGAGCCCCAGATGAAAACCAGCATCTCGTGTAACTCAGGTGCACTGGCAGTGAGAGATCTCATCTCATCACTACAGATGGGGATGTGAAAAGCACTGCCAGGCAGGTCAGCAACAGCCGAAACCAAACGAGCTTGTTACCAGCCTCCATGCAGGACAACAGGCTGCGT
This sequence comes from Laterallus jamaicensis coturniculus, assembly GCA_022605575.1. Taxonomy (NCBI): domain Eukaryota; kingdom Metazoa; phylum Chordata; class Aves; order Gruiformes; family Rallidae; genus Laterallus; species Laterallus jamaicensis. The sequence goes on from JAKCOX010000007.1 coordinate 11,846,439, forward strand.
TTCCCAGCCCTCAGTCCCAGAAGGACCCACACTCACAAGATTAGGAGTGGGAGCTGGGCGCTGAGCCTGTTAGTGCATGAAGGCTGCATTCACATCATCTCCAGCGTTTTTGTACTTGAAGGGTTTCAGGTGACAGCAGAAGAAAAGAAACCAACAACAGGAAGCAAGAAATTGTTGGGGAATAATTCAAATGTGAAACCGTTAATTAGATACGCAGAGGACTTCCAGAAGCAGCGACAGGGTAGGCAAAACCTGAAAGCTGCATCTCTCAAACAAGTGAATAGAAGAGAATAAATCAATCTACCTTCCAACCTGAGATTTGACTTTCTAATCCCTTGTGTACAGATTTTGGATGTGCCTCTTTCTTAGAGCCTGTGTTCTGTGACAGGTGCCCCTGCAAGATTAAGGCAAGAAGTAAATGTAAATATCGCAGCGTTTCAAAAGGAAAAGGGGAAAACTGTTTATTGTTTCGAGTTTTCCTGAGCATGGAGCATGGCAAACAGCTTCTGCTCCTGTTTAACACAGAGGATTCACCAGTATGTAAGTAAACAGAGCTTCTTGTTACCAAACAGGCGGCAGGAGAGCTCCCCACAAGCTCAAAACAATTCCAGGCACGATTCACAGGGTTTCAGATAAGACAGGTGAAAGGAAGCAGCTGGGCAGTACAAAGCCATTTGTGTAGGAGAGAGCAGCGCTGCACGCAACCGCGCTGTATCTGGAGTACGTAGGAGTAGCATGGGAAAGAGTCCCTCTGTGCTGGACACCGTGTAAACATGGAGCAAGAGCAGCCTCCTCCAAAAAAAGCCTATCATTAAAGTATAAATGAGAAGATAAACAGCTATTAGCACAAGGTAAACCAGAGGACAATCTGCAATTCCTATTAAAACTCATTTTCCTTCTGCAGAACATACCGGAAAACTCAAAGAAGGTTTCAAGATAAACACCAGGACTCCTAGCATCCAGGCCTTATGAACTGTTAGTCGGTCCAAGTGCCAGGCTTGCTTTTCAGAAGTCTGAGGGTACCCCAAATCCCATTTTACACAGGGGCAAAACCAACTGAAGCTAACTGCAGCAGGCTCCAGGTGAAACCAGATCAGCCTTCGGCCTCCAGACACAGTGAATCGCCCTTGGTATTGAGAGATGGTTTGACAAAAGCAGATCCAGGCAGTTGAGCCCTACGCAGGAAGCTGGTGGCATCGGCAGAGCCTGCCATGCTCCGAGACAGGCCTGCAGACACCACAGGGTTCCCAGCACGGGTGGTTTGATAAGGAATAGGAGGGACGTGTTTTTGGGGGAGTTGTATGGGGAAAGGGAGACGCAGACAGACTGAGATGAGCATTATTATATACACAGGAGCTGGCAGTGATTGACGCTGTATGTAACAAACACAACTGGTAGGAGTCTAGACAAGCTTTCAGCACGTAAACACCAATTTGTATCAAACCTGCTGCTGGAGGGGACCTGCAGCAACCTCTAATTTTAAGATTCTCCTGAAGTTTAGAACACAAGGCAGCAGTCCCCTCTCTGGCTCTGTCCCCACACAGACTCTGCTGATTTGCCTAACCAGACAGATCAGATAAACCCTGTGGTTTAGAAATACTTTTCAAGTTCACTCTCAATAGGTAAATTGAGGAAAATGATGGGTTTGGGTTGGTTTTTCTCCTCCTACAAAGAAAAGGCAAGGAGGAGAGCATCCCTTTCCCCACGTAACCCTGGTCGTCCTTCTTCATCCCCATGGTGAGCTGCAAAACTGAGCTGCGTGCAGCACTGTCACACACTGGATGGTTGGGCTTTTTCCTCTGAGAGGAAACATGAAAACAGAGTTACCCACTATGTTGTTTCCAAACATTTTTGCCTAAACTATTAAAGCACAAAGTTTACTCCTGCCACAACCCTCCCGCTCTGTCAACACAGTGTGCACCCAAATATCAACCCTTTATCATCAAACTTCAGAAATGCTTTGCAAGTACCAGCACTGCAGTTAAAACTCCTCATGTGCTGCTGTGATGGGTAACACCACCAGAAGACACTGGTGCCATGTAAACTCCTCAGGAAAGTTATCCAAATAATTTGGGAGTCTGAAACATGGGGCCGATCTTTCAATGAAGAGACGTGAAGGCAGGAAGGAGAGCTGCAGGGAATCACAGAATCATAGGGGTTGGAAGGGAGCTCCAGAGATCATCAGGCCCACTGAGAAGAGGATGGCCATTTCCCCGTGACCCACCCTTCAGCTATTGATAAACACTGATCAAATCCCCTCTCAGGCTTCTTTTCTCCAGGCTGAACAGCCCCAGGTCACTCAGCCTTTCCTCATAGGGGAGATGCTCCAGACCCTTAATACCCTCTGTAGCCTCCGCTGGACTCTCTCCAGGAGATCCCTGGCTTTTTTATACCAGGGAGCCCAGAACTGGACACAATACTGCAGGTGGGGCCTGACCAGGGCAGAGCAGAAGGGGATGATCACCTCCTGTGACCTGCTGGTCATGCTCCTTTTGATGCCACCCAGGATCCCACTGGCCTCTTAGCCACCAGGACACACTGCTGGCTCATCCAACCTGTCATCCACAAGGACCCCCCAGGTCCTTCTCCACAGAGCTCCTCTCCAACAGATCATCCCCCAGCCTGTGCTGATACAAGTGATTATTCCTTCCCCGGTGCAAGACCATACATTTGCTTTTATTAAACCTCATCTGGTTTCTTACTGCCAAAAGAGGGATGACTATAACCATATTAAGAAGCTTCAGGTTTCAGGAACGAGAGAGGCTTCTCCTCAAATCATTCCTCTTGAGGGTGAAGATAAATCATTGGGTTTATTACTTGACTCAAAAGCTATCAGGTGTAACTCGCCTGTCTCACAACAAAATAACATCAGGTGTAACTTGCCTGTCTCACCGTGCCTGCACATCAGGGATGCTCCAGCCATGGAATAAAGTCAAGAACGTGGAAGAAACCAATACTTTCCTACACAGCCTGCTCTTCACGTTGATCCACTCAAAAATTTTGCTTTTCCCCACCCTCTCTCTCTTTTCTCTCCTTAAGAAAAAAATTAGGACAACATAGGTGTTAGCAGACCCATCTGGAGATGCTGGAATTGCTTCAGGAGGTTCCCTGATGGAGAACTACCGGCACAACAGTGAGTTTTTACCAATGGGAAACAGCGCCCAAAACCCACTAAGGCAACCGAGAATTTAAAGCAATTTAATACTCCCCATCTCCGCATCAGAGCAGTAGATTTTCTTTTCAGCCAAAGCACTTCAAACACACACATTTCAACCACAACCAGCTTGAGGGCTCCAAATTACACATGTGACAAGAGTTCCTACCGGAAGATGACCAAAACCACCAGCAAAGGCTTGAGGACCAGGAGAGAAAGGGCCAGCACACTGCGAGTCTTCTGTGGAGCCAGTTGACCGCATCAGGCCAAAAGCAGCATCAAGTGTTTATTTTATTAGCAGCAAGTTCGTTTATCTTAAGTACGTCTGACATTGCCATCATTCAACATCAGCTGCCACTCCGCAAGCTCTGGTCTCCTCCCCTCCTTCAGGCTTCCAGTAAAATTAGGCCCTGAATTAAGGTTCCAGTAAAATAATTACAGTTGGCAGGTATTTTTCAATGCTGATTTGGCAACCAAGAAACCAAAGCACAACAAAACAGAATCAAATCAAGCATTACTCAGTGTTGCTCAGAACAACTTATTCTGTAGATTGTATTTTTGCTGGTGGATGGATTTGCTCTGTGACTATTTCACGTGCTCTATGGACTTCACAAAAGCAGTGGCTGGGCAGCTCATTAAACCTTCCTAAGCTAAAATAGGGGGAGGGGATAAAAGTATCTTAGGTCCTTCAAAACAACAACAAAATTGATGACAGACAGAAAAAGACTTGCTCAAAAACAGAATGCATTTTTTGTGGAGAAAGGGACGACAAGAAAAAGGAAAGCACAAAGAAACAACCACCTAATCCCTTCCCAAAGCACAAGCTCTGGTGGCCGTGCGGGAAGAGAACAGGCTTTGGAGGCTTTCTTCATGCTCCCATTCTGAAAAGAAAAGGCACCCTGCCTCGGTCTCCTGGCCAAGAGACAGACACCTGGGGCTGGACAGGAAAATCCTGAACTTGAAGTCAGTCTTCTTCATCAGCCTTCTTACTCAGCCTTCTCCACAGCTGATGATGAGGACGCAGCACAAATCACTACTCTCAGTTTCTGCACAAAGGAGGATACATTTATTTAAATCCAAGTAATGTAAATTCTCAGTGAGGCAACCCAGATCATCACCTCCGTTTTTACTGGCAGCTATTTGATTAACAAAAGCTCCCTGATCACCATGTAAATCACAGAATCATAGAATTGTAGGGGTTGGAAGGGACCTCGAGAGATGATCGGGTCCAACCCCCCTGCCAAAGCAGCTCCCCAGCTCATACTGCGCAGATAGGCATCCAGACGAGTCTTGATTATCTCCAGAGAAGGAGATATATATAGATAGAAGGAGAAATATAGCTTCCTCTTGCTAAAAACTGAGGGGGGGTTCCCCAAACCCAGAGGATACACCATTCCTAATAAATCATTTCATAGCTTCCTATATGTGTAGCACAATTCCTAGTGGTTCCTTTCTTTTTGGTGGGAAATGGTTCTTACTGAGGCTGTACTGCATTGGCTGGTACATGTCAGGCTTCAGCTGAACACAATTCTTCACTCCGATTTCTACCATGCTGCTTCTGAAATAAGCCATTGCCTGTATCACTGTGCAGGAAGCCTTCTGCACAGGACCAGACCAACATCAAAAGACAGAAGGCATCCATGTTGAGTGGTTTTACTTCCAAGTCTTCTGGCTAACCACTCTCCTTTCTCTTGTACTGCCCTTGGGACCTCACGCTTGTTGCTCCATCACAAGCTCTGGAGCCAGAGACACACAGATGCCCATATCCCATAACTCAGCTCTTCCTCGCTTGGAGACCATCAAGACATAAAACTACCATGCTCACGGTGAACCAAGCTGGAGCAGGACCCCTGGATGATATTGCCCTCTGGGAAGAAACCACCATAATAAGCTTCTTTTCCAAAAGTTCTGGAGTTTGGTGCTCAAGGGTTTTTTTTCCCTCCAGTTGAAACGTGAAAACAGAAAAAAAAAAAAGTTATTTGGTAGCCCTATCTTGGTATTCTCAGACACCTGAGCAAGTTCAAAACTTCTCTCAGCATTCACTAGACACCCTCCACCCCCTCCCCTGCCACACAAACCTCCCCGGTGGACTCAGTAATGGTGGTGCTCCTGATTTATGGGTTGACTCATTTGAAGACTGAGAGCCAAAGGACAAGCTGCTCTTGGAGAGGAAAACATCAGTGCCACATGGATGTCAAAAGTGCATCCGTGTTGTCCACCAGGTACCAACACAAAAGGACCACGGGCAATATCTGACACATGCAGAGTCCCACCAAACCCTTGGGACAGGCTCAGTGGCTCTGGAAAGGCCGTGCAGCTGTGACAGGCTTTTGCATCCCACTTCATATGTCTCTATATTTCTGTATTGATAGCAATCCCATGGAGGAACATGAGGAAAACACTATATTCCTATCAGTCCATTAATCTGCACAGTATGTGTGGAATGCTACCAGGAAAGGAAAAAACAGGGTTGAAGGAAAAAGCAGCAGCTGTCACGTGCAGAAGCACAACAGCACCAGAGTCCTTCAAAGATTTCTAAGGCGGCTCCATCACCACCATCACTTTCTTCTGCATACAAATGATATGCTAACAAGCCCTTTGGATAATTTGGTCTGTAGGTACAGTGTAGGTGTTTGCTAAAGCACGGGTGCCAGCACCTAGCCAATACAACGGGCATTCCTGCTACTTCACACCACTAAAAGCATTGTAGAAAGAGGTCAGAGAGAACCCCATCTGCAGAAGGATTTTAAGGTGGTTTACCCCCAGTTTCTTTCTCACCAGAAGCACGGCTGCCGTCAGAGAGCCATTTCCAGACGGAAACGGCGTTGCTAACTCAGCCCTCGCTTGATTCCCACACTTTATCATCCCCCCTTCCTGTTTTTGCTGCCTTGGGAGGATGATGAGTAGGGGCAGGAGGAAGAATCGAGAGGGGAGCCCCCCCCGGCTCTCTGAACAGTCACCTCAGGAAGCAGAGTGTTTAACAACCACGCTGGAATGCTGATCTTCGATTTGCAGGTCAGTTGGCCAAAAATGCGATGCACAGAGAGGAAAAAGCCACGTCCTAACAACAGCTGAGGTTCCAAAAACAACCACCCTGGCCAAGGAGGAAACGAAACACATAGCCACTGCCTCTTCCTCTGCCCATATGTACTGCTCCTTTCTCTTCCCACACTTCTTTGAAAACACAGCAAATAAGGTTTGACCAAGGCCAGGTTGGATGGGGCCCTCGGCAACCTTGTGTAGATCCAGGCCTGGAGGTCAGTGGCCCTGCCTGTAGCAGGGGGTTGGAACTCTGTGATCCTTGGGGTCCCTTTCAACCCAGACCAGTCTATGATTCTGTGACCGTGTACATCTCCCAGCACACCTCCCAACATTGCCCACAGGCTTTATACTCACTTGCTTTAAGTAATAATTCAACAGGACACTGCATTTTGGAGGTGGCTCCGAGACCTTCACTGGGTTCCACACCCCTCCTCTCAACATATACATAGTGAAGCAGATAGATCACGCTGGAGATGAGTCACTCCCAAAACAAGAGAATAAGCTCCCATCAAACACTGTAGGGTTTAACATTATCCAGCTCCTTTTTTGGAGCATTTGGCAAAGCTCTGGCAAACACTCCTCCCGCGAAAATCAAGCAGCGATTTTGTCAGTGAAATAAATCTCTGAGTGCTTGAAATATTCATTTTGGCCTCTACCTATCTCCTCCTTCCACTTTGGGTTTGCTCCCTCCCAAAGCTGACAAAGGAGGAAGGAAAGCCATTGTGAGCACCGAAAATACAACCACGGCAGGTCTCCCAAGCTCCACACCACAGGAGATGCTCAAGCAGACCTGCTGCTGTAGCTGCTTCTGAAGGTCACCCCAGAGAAAGGGCTTGGATATACACAGGGCTCAAATGCTCAGCTTTCACTCTCAAAGGGTTTGGCAGCAACATCGCTTGCCTAAAGGCCAATTATCACGCTTAAAAGGGGGGTAAAAGTTAATGGTGAGAGAGTCTTCAGTGCTCCAAACCTCTACATGCCTTACACAGACACCATGAGAATCATCAGGAAGCAGTTCCATTTGCACAGGAATCGATGATGACACTGATCTGAGGGACAATGGGGACGCTGCCCTAGTGCACTGTCACACTGACTGCTACTTACTTCAAAGCTACACCCCACACAATTACTAATGCTATGAAAATACCTGGAGTTACCCTGCAAGCCTTGCCCCTTTGCTTCGAGCTCTCTTCAGGAGCGTCTGCGTGTTTAGTACCGCTGCTCTCACATCCACACAGAGTTTGCAATTCTTTCCACAGCGGCAGCCACCGGCACCTAAGCAGCAGTACGAGTAGTGCAGCAGTCAGTGGTTCGGGCTGGTCATCCTCCCCATGGAAGTTTGCCCGGTCCCATGGTAAGAGGAAAGTGGCGGAAAGGGGTGGGAGCTGCGGATGGGTGTCCAAGGCCACAAACCTGAACCTGAATGGTGGCGCAGACGGCCATCCGGTGCTGACTTTGGCACCCAGTCAAACACTGTTTCCTATCATACCCCTGTACTCAGCATTGGTGAGGCCACACTTCACATACTGTGTCCAGTTATGGGCTCCTCACCATAAGAAGGACATTAAGCTCCTTGAAAGACCCCAGAGAAGGGCAAGCAGGATGGGGAAGTGGCTGGAGGGCAAATCCTATGAGGAATGGCTGAGGGAGCTGGAGATGTTTAGTCTGGAGGGAGCTGGAGATGTTTAGTCTGGAGAAGAGGAGACTGAGGGGAGACCTTATCATCACCTACAACTACCTGAAGGGAAGTTGTAGAGAGGTGGGCGATGGTCTCTTCAGCCACATGACAGGACAAGGGGAAATGGAAGAAGCTGTGCCAGGGCAGGGTAAGATTAGATATTAGAAAAAAAAATTTTACTCAAAGAGTTGTTGGGGCCTGGAACAGGCTGCCCAGGGAGAGGGCTGAGTCACCTTCCCTGGGTGTGTTTAAAAAAAGGGCGGATGAGGTACTTAGGGATATGGTTTAGCTTAGGATGGGAATGGCTGGAATTGATGATCTTGAAGGTCTTTTCCAGCCTTGTGATTCTGTGATCCAAGTGAGCCAATATATGCTGAAGGAAAGTGTTGGCAAATACAATGGTGAGAAGAAATGTGTTAAAGCAGTCAGAATTAATGACACCAGTGTTGTGTCAAACAGCCACCATACTGAACATATTCTTCTCTTAAGATACAAATACTACAGTGGACCTCACTGGACAAAACACAATACATTCACAACAAGCATTTTATAATAAACCTAGCATCCAGATTGCTTCATGATCTCTATAAAGAGACATGACTTTCAGAATTACTATAAATCCAGGACAATTAGAAACAGCACCATATATCACAATATACCTAGAGCTGCATATATTGGCTCAAATGTATTTCTATACACACAAATATATGTCTATACAGACACCCATATATATATGTATATTTATAAAAATAACTAGCGCATTCAACTCATTTCAAACAGAACTGAGAGCCTCTCTTACAGGTGTTGCCTTATTACACTTTTGCATCTGCCTTTTGTCCTGTATTTTTGCTTTTGAGTGTAATTAATAAAAATGTATTTGCCAGCACACAAAGCGTTGGCTTATTAAAAAAAATGGCACAAACTGGCTGGAGACAAAAGCATGGGGAAGGGATGGTGGAGCTCTAACCATGCACCAGGCTCACGCTCGGTCAACTGTATCCCCAGCACAAAGGCACAACTCCGAATCTGAAAATCCCTCATATATTTTTGTCTTATAAACCCAAAGCAATCATCAGCCAGGTCTAGTGGTAATTAAAGACAGGAGGGGGCTCTGGAGGACAGTGTGCAGGCCCAGGATGCGGCACCGTTTCAGCTGGCTGGACATTGCAAACCCTTTAGATTTCAAGAGCTGCTGGCTAATCGCTTCTGGTGTTGTATGTTGTCCTCAGCCAAAGGAGGAATGCAATGAGAACAAAGTGTACATTGCTAATTTGCTGTAAAAGGTAAATCTGGAGGAAAATAGCAGTATTCTGATCTAATAAATAAGAGTATTCTGACTTACAGCACATAAGGAGAGGAAACATGGGTGAAAGCATTACTTGCAGACTTTGATGGGAAAAATGCAATCTTGGGGGAAAAAAGGAAAGGAAAAAAAGTGACCAAGTCTAAAGAATAAGTTCATTTTTCTGCTGGCTGACAGAGTCTAAGAAGTTTGTTACCAAACCAAATCATCAAGCGTAAACCAGGAAAAGTTTTCCCACCCATGAGGACTCGTGCGCTGCAGCTGGTGAGTGCGCGCTGCTCCTGGCGTGTCGGCTAACGCTGCGCTGGGAACGCACAGTTTCAATTAGACAGTCGGTCCCTTGACAGAAGATAACCCATCGCCCCTCAGGGACTGCAAACATACTGGCGGTTCTCAACAGCACCCGTCAGAGGGGAAGAGGAGAGCACACCATAAAAGAAATTAACAGGGAACCTCCCCTCCCCACCCAACAGAATGGTTGCTCTTATCAATGCACAGGGAAATGCTCAGCAGTTTCACTGAGCTTCCACTCCATCAGCAGAGGGGTGGCAGCAGGGACAGGAAGGGGATTGTCCCTCTCTGCTCTGCCCTTCTGAGGCCCCAGCTGAAGTCCTGTGTCCAGAGCTGGGCCCCCAATACAAGAAAGATGTGGAACTGCTGGAGAGGGTTCACAGGAGGCCACAGAGATGATCAGAGGGCTGGAGAGAGCTGGAGAGAGCCCACAAAGAGAGGCTGAGGGAGCTGGGCTTCTCCAGCCTGGAGAACAGACGGCTGCGGGGGAACCTCATTGCAGCCCTCCCGTCCCTGAAGGGAGCAGAGAAACAGGAGGGGAATCAGCTTGTTCAAAGGGCAGAGACTGGCAGGACAAGGGGGATGGAGTGAAGTTGAAGGAGGGAAGGGTTAGATGAGATACTAGGGGGAAGTTCTTTCCAGAGAGAGTGGTGAGGGGCTGGAAGGGGCTTCCCAGAGAGGGGGTGGGTGCCCCATCCCTGTGGGTGTTCAAGGCCAGGTTGGCTGGGATCCTGGGCCTGGAGGTTGGTGGCCCTGCCTGTGGCAGAAGGCTGGAACTCTGTGATCCTTGGGGTCCCTTCCAATCCAGACCAGTCTGATTCTATGATTCCACTCACTCATCCCCATGGCTCCAGAGAGGCGGTTTGCATTCTGATACCATTTCACGTGCAGGAAACCAAAGAAGAAGCAGCACAACACAGGCAGATGAAGGCAGCTTCCCGGCCCTCTGCTCCGACAAGCAGAGCAGGAATAGACCTTTCTTTTCTTTGACAGCAAACTTTCCTGCTATCCCTCTGCTTTACAGAACTGTCAGCATCCCATAAGCTCAGATAGGGGTTGTACAGAAAGATGTAAAGAGGCGATTCCTCCTCCAGGAAGCCCACAGTGGAACCTTCCAGACCCTACACCATTACAAGCAAACCCCACAAACCCCAGCTGACATTACAAGATGACCTGGCAATGCAAAATTCTCTTCACAGGTGGGACTAAAGGGCCATTTCATCCTGCACCCAACAGATGCTGGGGACAGTCCTGTGAGAGCAGCACAGAAGAAATGGACCTGGGGTCTTGGTGGACAGCAGGATGTCCATGACCAGCAATGTGCCCTCATGGCCAAGAAGGCTGATGGCATCCTGGGGTGTGTTAGAAGGGGGGTGGTTAGTAGGTCAAGAGAGATCTTTCTGCCCCTCTACTCTGCCCTGGGGAGACTGCACATGGAATACTGGGTCCAGTTTTAGGCCCCTTAATTCAAAGACAGAGAACTCCTTGAAAGAGCCCAGCATATGGTCACCGAGGTGATGGAGTGGATCACCTTCCTCATGAAGAGAGGCTGAGGGAGCTGGGCCTCTTTAGCCTGGAGAAGACTGGGAGGTGACCTCATTAATGTTTATAAATATGTAAAGGGTGAGAGTCAGGAGGCTGGAGCCAGGCTCATCTCAGGGATGGCAGTGACAGGACAAGGGACAACGGGTGCCAGCTGGAGCAGAGGAAGTTCCATGGGAATGTCAGGAGGAACTTTTTCCCTGTGAGGGTGACAGAGCCCTGGGACAGGCTGCCCAGAGAATTTGAGGAGTCTACTTCTCTGGAGACATTCAAACCTGCCTGGACGCGTTCCTGTGTGATTTAGTCTGAGTGATCCTGCTCTGGCAGGGGATAGGAATAGATGATCTTCCAAGGTTCCTTCCAACCTCAACCAGTCTGTGATTCCGTGAAACCAGAAGTAAAGGATGTAGGAACACTGATCAATTACTCAGTGTAACGCTCTCTCCTATCCCAACCCAAGTACAGGGACAACTTTTTTCTCTTTAATTCTAAAATTAACGCCTTTCTAAGCACAACACAGCAAGTCGACACAGATCAATCACCATGGCAGAGAATCAAGCTCTCCTGCCAGTGTCGCACCACCTCCCTCTTCCCCACCCAGCCCCGGTTGCTCCTCTCTACCTTGTGAGCTTTGGGAAGCCAACAACCCTGCCGAAGAGGGGTCACGACTGCATTCTGCAGAACGACACCTGATCTCATCTGGAGTTTCCCTGAACCAACACAACACCATTAGCAATGTGGGGAGGGTAGATTTAAGGAGAGCAAGCTGAAACAGGGAATGGCATTAGGGCTGGTGAGAGGAAGCTTCGTAATAAAGAAGTCATTTTGAGTTGCAAGTCAAGTTAAGCAAGGAACAAGGCTTTTAAAGTTTAAGCTTTCAGCCTTTTATATATTTAGAAACTCTTTAAAATGTTAAAGCATATAAGATGACACACATGAAGCAACTTTAGGTTGTCTAGGACTTTGCAGATATAGTCCTAGGCACTTCCCCGCTCCAAACCGGCACTAAAGCACTCGACAGTATTGGCTACGAGTTCCTATGGCAGCAGGCACAGTGCCTTACCTCCATTACATCTGTTGGCCTACAAGCCAGCTCCTGTCCTTTGGTGTCCTGCCAAACATACTGTCAAATACACGGCGTGCCAACACAAGTGGCAACACGAAACTCTGCGGAAATTCATGCTGGTTTGGGTTTTGCAGATCTGCTGCGCAACAGAAGAGGGTGAGGGTGGTGGTCATAAACCAGAGATCCAAACAAGCCATCAGCCTACAAAGCAGGCACATTAGCAGCACCACTAACCAGCAACAGCCACTGAAACTATGAGTCCACATATTCAGAGCCGGTGTTTGCAGGGCCAGACACTGCTCCCCATCCCAGCAGTACAGCACAGCCACAATGAGCATCGGGTTCCTCCACCAAGCCCCATCCCCGGTTCAAGAAGCGAAGGTTCATTCACAAACCTTCATTCTTACCCTTAGTTCTCCCTCAAAATGTGCTCCTGGTTAGCTATAGTTAAGCGACCACGGTGAAATGGATTTTAATCAGATACAGTATCTTTTTCCTCTTTCTGTTGCTTTGCCTTTGTGCACACATCTATTTGTCCATCTCACAACTTCAAATCCCAGAGTAAATGTCAGCATTGCTGAGACTCAGGGAGCTAACACGAGCCATAACCAAGCATAGGAAGAGAGATGGTTTGGGAACCAAACCGTGGGTGCAGCCAGAGATCAGAAAAATACCATTTCTAAGTGGAACGTTAACATTTCCATCTGGAAAAGATGACAGGAAGAACCAGTAACGTGCACTGTTGGGGGATGCAGCAGGTCTGCATGATGAGCAGGTCATGATGACCGAAGAAATTGACCATGGCAACATTCCTGCATTCCCTTGAGGTAAAGAAATCACTCCCTTTGTACCAAGCTCACAGAACAGGGTGATAATGAAGTCCAGGTGTGGACTGTCCAGAGCCAAGAAGGCGACAGAAAAAGATGACCAACGGACAAAGTGTAAAATGACCCCTTAGCCTATAGTGTTCAGTTAATGCTATGAAGTGTGCTGTGCAGTTGCAATAGTGGGGGCTGGAGCATATTAAAATACATTGATCACTGAGTGGTGTGTCGTGTCCATCTCTACAACAACAGTGCATTAAGCAAAATCCCTGCAACTCACAACATTTTTGACTGATGTTTAATGTTTCAGAAAGGCCCAAACCAAGACTGAATTCTTCCCCTCCTCTTCTCCCTTGCCCATAGCTAGTAATACTGCTCAGTGGGATTCAACTGGCAAACCTCCTGGCTGAATCCAGCCCAATCATACCTCACCCATTAGGGGGAGGGTGCACAAAGAGCTAGACGCTTACTTGATGCCTCCCCCAATAACCTGGGGTGTTTCTGGCATCTAGAGTGTGATCAGCCCAAGACCCAGCTCCAAGATGTGCCCCCCACACACACACCCCAAGTGACAGCCCACTGCCAGAGAGCAAGCTCAGCCCTTCTCATGTCAACAAGCTCATTTTTGGCACCACCACCTCGAAAAAGAACAGGAACACAGAGCCCAGCATCCTGCATCGCAGTCTACTGAGAACCACTCTGGCTCCTAGCCTCTAACTAGGCAAGCCTTTATTCATCATACAAATCATAGGAAGAACAGGAGGAGGAGGAAGCATTTGGTCACTTCTGCCCCCTTGACCACATACCTTGAGATCATAACACAAAGCATGCGTGTGACCTTACACAACTTCCTTCTCAACAGCAAGTGCCTTCTGGTTTCGTCAGTCAGTGCCTCCTTCGCTCCTGCTCACATTTCCAGCTTCATGCCATCAGCTGGGTAGCCCTTCCTGGAGAAGAGGAGGCTGAGGGGAGACCTTATCACCACCTACAGCTACCTGACAGGAGGGTGCAGAGAGGTGGGTGATGGTCTCTTCAGCCAGGTGACAGGATGAGGGGGAATGGGCTCAAGCTGTGCCAGGGCAGGGTCAGAGCAGATGTGAGGGAAAAGTTCTTCCCCGAAAGGGCTGTCAGGCACTGGAACAGGCTGCCCAGGGAGGGGACTGAGTCACCAACCCCAAGTGTGTTTAACAGACAGGTAGATGAGGTGCTCTGGGATATAGTTTAGCATAGGACAGGAATTGTTGGACTTTATGATCTTAAAGGTCTTTTCCAACCGGGTGATTCTGTGATTCTTCGCACTTCACCTCCGGCCCTCCACCCCGCCACCTCCTCGTTTAAGACATTTATGAACAGATGTCCTATCGCTGCTCTCCATATCATTTCTCTGCATACTGAAACAAGATCCTGATGGTAATGATCCAGGCTCTGCTCCTACCCCAAAAATTATCCAACTCCATCTGCCCAGCAGCGCTGAGAGCGAGCCCATGAGTACCTCCTTCACTGGGCATCAGTGCCCAAGCATCCCCCGGACTTCTTTTTCAGCCTGAAGTTCCAGTCCACGCTAAGCCCAAGGTGCCTGCAGGCTCCAGGCTGCAGGAGGGGATGGATGGGAGGATGAGGAGTTGAAGCTGGGGGACAACAACCGAAAGCCAGATGAGCTCTACAACCTTCCAAAGAGTGCAGCCAGAAAGGCAGAAGCATTTGTAGCTTACTTTGTTCTTTCAGACATCCATGGTTATGGCTTTAACAGTAAAGTTAGCAAGAATCCATCTTCTAGGGTATTAAAACCACCCCACCCCACTGTGCCTCAAAACACAGAGAGGCTGAATCCCAGGCTCACTAAGCACTGCAGCAAAACACTCCGTGACTTCAGCAGCACCCAGTTCTGCCTCAGGGTGCTGAATGCAAGCACACACAGGGGCTCAACCTCAGCTTGCACGAACATTTACATAATTTCACTATATGTAAACAAATTAGCAGAGCCACAATATTTGATTGTACTTCTGTCTTCCGTGACCGATGAGTCAGAACCGCTTGTTTATAGTTATTAGCAATAGAAACCTGCAATCAATCAGCGCTGGCTTCACCCTGCACAAACGAGGAGAGAACAGCTACAAAAGCCACCAGGAGACAGCGACGGGCACCCCAGAACTGAACTGGGAGCATCGGTGCTTGTCTTACACAGCTACAGGAAAGGTTCTTCTTAAGTAGGAACTTAAAAAGGGTATGGGGAAAAAAAAGAGCAGCTCTGTTCTGAGAGCAGGCTGAAGTTCTGGAGGCTCGAGTTGATCAAGGGATTTAGAAAAATAACCCAGATTTCACTCTGTTAAGGAAAAATAAACCTGACAAAACCCATTTCAAAACAGAGGAAACAGACCTGTTTCTATTTGTCTGACAACCAGACACACAACAAGCTCAAAGCCTGACCACACTGCGTGCCACAAAGACCCCGTTGCAGCTGCAAAGACCCTCAACGGGGTAACTCCTGCAGCAGCAGCTCCAGAGCCTCAGGAGCAAAGGTCTCCCACTCCCACCTTGGGGCACTACTCACCACCCCATAGAACCTTCCCCAGATTGCAGCAGATGATGTTTTTCCCTCCTCACCACAAGCTTTGAAGTTGATTTTCTGGTGCATGCTTGTCATCCCTTATCCTTCTTTCCAGTATTCCCTAAAGCTTTCCCTGTGGATGCTCACTTCATCCAAGCCTTCCAACTGAGACCTGTAACGAAGAAGCGATGGCGATTAGAGTGGGATGCTGCAGAAGGCAGCTGAGTGTAGCACCAAGGGTCTATCCCCACATTCCCAGGTAAATACAGCACCTCAGACCACCATAATTCCCATCAAATTTAAACTCTGTCCGACATCCCTCCGGTGACTATCCAAAGGACTGAGCCTACCAGACGTAAGGCTGGCGACCAGGCAGAAGGGCGAACTAGGGAACAGCACCCCAGCTCCCAGCATCAAGAGGCATATGCTACCTCAAAGGCAAAAGTTGCTCCCACCTTCTGTTTTCCATCTCTGCTTTGTCATTCAAATGAAGATACAAAACCAGTCCTGTGGTCTGATCATATGCAAAAATCCCTGTGTCTCCTCCAACATTGCTTACCCCCACCCCTGACGTTTGGATCAGCATTCACACAGACAGCACCTCAGCTCAGGAAGAGACCTTACAGATCCAGAGCCTAACTCAGGGAGTACGTCAGTGAAGCTCCCACGCTGCCTCTTGGTTTGGTTTTCTCTTTGCTTGGGTTTGTTGGGGGTTTTCCAAGGTTTTTTTAAATCCCACCACCCTCAGCACTTTCAAAGCAATAAAAGCATTTCAATGCAAAACACATTCCAGGTGCATCCATGAGATGCTGCCAGAGCCAGCAGCAGGTAAAGAAGGGAAGATTATACACAAGGGAGAGAGGAATTGAAACTGTGTGCCTGGAAAAGCAGAGAGTCTGTCCACAACCAGGACAGCAAGATGCACCAGGTAACAACCACCAAGCCAAGAATCCAGGGCCATCTCCGTGTGGCTTTTATTCCTGAGGATGCTTAGTGTCACAACCGAGATCAAAAGAAGCAGGGCTGATCTCTCAAAGTCCACAGAGGATTTTTTTTTTAGGGAACAGTTTCCTCAGCGTGGTTAGTTCACCAGGGATCTTCCATCCCATCTCTCCCTCTCACAAGAACCATGTTAAAACTCACCCCCTGCCCGTGACAGCCCACACCTGGGAAGTGGCTAACGGAGATCATAGCCAACAGCAGCCTGTCACACACTTTTCCAATGCATATGCCAACTCAAAAACACTCCAGAAAAGAGTGGTTCCTTCTGCATAAAATAAAATACAGGACACGACAATTATCCTGGTATTCATCCTCCACAAAATAGAAAAGGGCTGTGATGGCAAGAAACAGACAGTGGGTTATTCATGTGCTTCCCATGATAGCAGCAGCACTTGGGAAAGCAGGGTGGAAGAGATGAGAGGAGGTACTGCCATTAGGATTGCACTCCTTTGGCTTTGCTAGGTTGATTCACATACCTGAAATGCTTTAGTTTAAAACTCAGGCACTAAAACTGGTGGGGTTTGCAGCTTGGGGTATCTTCTGGAAGGCAGGCAGGAAGGGAGAGCCAACAGCACAGCTTCCTGTCTCACTCTCATTTATGTCAGAACAGGAGCAGAAACATTCCTCACCTACTGCAAGCCCACAGAAACCTCAGAGAAACCAGAGTCCTTGACCTGTGGCACTTAATGAACATTGTCAGTGAAGTTCACCTTCTCCTCTATGGTCTCCTCAGGTGCCAGACTGCTGCCTGACCTGCTGTGCCCACAGAAGGCGGCCAGGGCAGGTCCTGGAAGGGTTGGGACCTATTTTTCACCCAGCAGCAACAGAACAATGTGCTGATTCCACCACATGCGTTATTGCTTCAACCTCAGCACCCTTGGAAGACCGAATCCCCGCAAGGCTTCGCACCACCAAACTTCCCTGACTCAACAGGAACGCCATCCAAACCTTGATGCTGGCACGCCTCTATCCCCAGGAATGCGATCTCTGCTCACGGCCTCAGACTGGCTGCCCAGCCCGGGGAGGGTTGTTTACACCCTGGGCAGCCCAGGGGTGGGAAGGGAGCAGGGAGGGATCCAGCAGGCAAAGCCAGGGTGAGCATCCGTACCTCCCGCTGTGGGAGCGGCTGGTGATCAGCGCCGGGCGGATGGCTATTTACTGCTGACACAGACCTGCTGTAAATCACTACCTTTCTGGAGCAACGAGGAAGTTGCAGGGGTGGTGACTGAGTCATCCTCCATCCTGACACCATTCCAGGAGTGGAGCCACATACGTGGGGTGTGTGTGTGTGTGTGTGTGTGTCCGTCCCAGCTTTGGGCTGTGCCCATGGCCCAAAAATAGCTTTTAAGCCAAATCCTGCAGTCATCATTCAAAGCTGAAATGCTTTACTTACACTCAGCAAGAATTCACCTATGTTCCTGACACTGCTAAGAGTAACCAGTGCTTAAATTATTTGCTTAATGAAGGAATCTATTTAACTGAGAGTTACACCAAGCACACAATGTTTTCTGACCCACATAGAGGCTAATAATTTGCATTTTATGGAACCACCTTGCATAGACAACCCATCTTAATGGCCAGCACTGCGCTGTACAAAAATTAATAATTGAGAAGCAGTCGTCAGCACTGTGATTTGTGTTACAGGTAACTCGCAAGCCTCGTTAAACTGTAGGATTAAATTTCTAACGACCTTCTGGAAGGCTGTTGAGAGTCTCTTTTGAAGGCATGAGATCAGGGAACACTGAGCAACCGCAGGGAAAGGATGCAACAGCGAACCAGAGCTCGTGGGAGGGGGCAGGCAGTGACCCCCATCACAGAGATGTTGTCCTGATCGCCTTTTGGCTGAAGAAGTGACCTTGACCTCATGAACCCTCCATTCTATCCAGCCAGTCCCTGGACCGGGCTTCTCCCGCCAATTTCTGCCTTAATGCCAATCAGATCCCACTTCAGCATCTGAGAAGCTCCAGCTCTTTTTTCCCCCCTCAAATCACTGCCTTCCAAACTATTTCTGCTGCAGCACCCAAGCATTTGCTGTGGATGACAAAAGGCTCAAAAGCTAGAGGGGAAGTGTAAAGGCCAACAAAATATCACATCCCACAGCCTGGGAATTCAGTAGTTTTAGGGAAATTAGGATCCCCTGAACCCCACTGCAACTCAGTCAAGAGTCAAACACATAATTTCCCATTATGCTTGTAAAAATCCCCAAATAAATGTACAACTAAGTGTAGCTTCACAGGGCTGAGCGCTTGTTATCCTCTGAAATGCTGTTACTAAGCCCCAGGGCTCTTATTCTTTTTTTATTCCTTTACTGGGGGGAGGGGGGGCGCTGGGGGTGGGGATAATCTCACTGGTGACAAAATGTTGAAGATGCAGAACACCAGTTGTAGGAAAATCCACCTCAGAGTCAGCTCCCGTTGTTGGGAAAGCACAACAAACAAACAAACCCTGTATTCCTGAGCTGACAATTAGCATGATGTGCCCATTAGCGTTGCGTCACTCTTCCCTGGCCTCTCAGGCTGATGGAGCCTGTCTGTTTGTGTTGGGGATGACAGTCACTCCTCGCTGCTGACGTCTTTGCTCAGGGCTGTGCCGCGCTCTCCGGTACACAATCTGCTCCTGAACATGCAGACTGGCTGTTGCCATTTCAAAAGCTTTCCTGGCATATTTCTGCAGACTGAAATGGGCAGATTTTTTGGGCAGCCAGGAGCTGATTTCTCTCTAACACAAATGCCTGCGGGTGGAATTCGCATGGCTCTTCCAAACAAAACATTGCCACTGCAATAGCAAAGGCAAACTTCCCCCAAACCCAATTTGTTTGGTGGTTAATTAGTATCCTCTGCTGCACTGTTCAAGACAAAAGAAAGATAGAACCATAGAATCACAGACTGGTCTGGGTTGGAAGGGACTCCAAGGATCACAGACCTCCAACCCCCGCCACAGGCAGGGCCAACAACCTCCAGGCCTGGATCTACACAAGGTTGCCCAGGGCCCCTGCCAGCCTGGCCTTGAACACCCCAAGGGATGGGGCACTCACCTCCTCTCTGGGAAGCCTAGAAAGAGCTTCCCCCTAATATCTCATCTAACCCTTCCCTCCTTCAGCTTCACTCCATTCCCCTTGTCCTGCCAGTCTCTGCCCTTTGAACAAGCTGATTCCCCTCCTGTTTCTCTGCTCTCTTCAGGGACAGGAAGGCTGCAATGAGGTCCCTCTGCAGCCTTCTCTTCTCCAGGTTGAAGAAGTCCAGCTCCCTCAGCCTCTTTGTAAGGGAGGTGTTACAGTCCTCTGATCATCCTCATGGCCTCCTCTGGACCCTTCCCTCCTCCCACAAGCAACAAGACTTTTTAATCTCAACCATACACTTTTTCCAACAGGACCAAAGCAGAGCAGATATGGCTTCTCTTGTTTTGCTTCTTTAAACAGAGGAAAAACAATAGAAATTATCTCAGAAGCTTGTCACTGGGAGGTTGGGATTTTCTTTTCAGTAGCACTGGCCAGGCACTTCTAAACAATAGGCATCCATGCCTCAAACCTAGGTAGTGATTAAAAAACACACATCACAAGAAAAAACAACTGCATCCAAAAGGACTCAGAGTGGTAAAAAAATCTCACAGGAGATCCTGGTTGCCTTTTCTTTTACCCACAAATAAAACAAGTCCCTCAAGTGCTCATAGGAGCTTCCCCTGTATGTATTTCTGCAGTGGGCGATGGTGTGGGCAGCTGGGTTTGCTCCCCTGCATTCAGCCTGGCTTATTCAGAAGCTTCGGTGCTGCTATTTCAGATTCCTGTGAAAATACAGGCTGGGAAGAGAAAGCTGAGCCTGCGGGGCATCCACCACCCCACAGCTACTGCACCTACGTAACAAGCTCAACTGCCCTGGAAGCAAAGGAAGAGTACCCTGTCCTTCAGCATCACATGGCTGCCCAGCAGCCCAAACCACAGCTTTAAACATCCCAGTTCAGAGAACACCCTCCTGCTGACAGCAGATTCCCAGCAATGAAGCGCTCTGCAAAGCCACCCACAACAAAAGACCGAGCTCCAGTGCACTTTGTCGGTACATTTATTGGATATCAGGCACTTTCCCTTTAAGATAAGGCTGAGATGAACAGGCCCACAGACAAGATCAAGCAGCAGGATCCAAACTGGGTATTGCCAGAAGAGAGAAACATCTTAGTCATCCCTCAAAGTTAAAGCTGAAACAGGCTTACAGTCTGTTACCAGCTCTTTAAGAAGAGAGCATGTGTTTTGCTTTACCAGCTGAGTCTCTCCTTGGACTACTTCTAGAGGAGATAGGCAAATTGCCCCCACCCCATGCTCAAAACTTTACCAAATAACAAGTTAAAATTCCCTCTAGGATCAGAAAGATGAATTTCAAGTTCCCCAGGGAACTCTGGAAACCTGCAGAAGTTCACAGAAAATGCTGCTGCCACCGAAAGAAAGGGAAGGAGAGGAATTTGTTTTAGGAGGAAGATGAGGAGGAAAGAACAAACCCCACAATCCTGAATTGCATAGGCTCCACAAATCGAGTTAGCCACGAGACAAAAGCACAGACGTCTGCCTGTTAAACACACATCCTAACATTACAGTTCTTTTGCTTTTATTAATAAAAACTTGGGATGGGATGAGCCAAAAATCCTTGGGAGAGCAGTGTAAAAGGAAAGGGCCTCCCCTGACTGAATAAAGAGCCGTCTTTGTGCAGCTGAACTCCTCCGTTGGGCAACCTGGATAAACTTTCCTTGTTTATTGTAAAAGCACAAGTTAACCAAGGTCCTTTATGTGCCATATATGGTTCCAGCTACATATCATTTCAGGGAGTCAAAGGGGGTGAGGCTATGGTATTTATAGATGCATTCAGGGCTAGAATTTTGGTTAGCACCAACATAGTTACAGCCCCAACACACCCTTTTGAGAAAATGCCCACCTGTAGATACAGGTCCCAGAAAAGGTTTTCCCATTAAAGACATATTGCAGGCAAACTTGCTTTTTATCCTTTTCCCAAAGGCAATGGATAAAGCCTGCTGCTTTCAGCTACAGAAGGAAAACAAAGTGGAGCCACTTCCATGGTTGGAGGAAAGAGCCCAACATGATCCTGATGCTTGCAGACTAATGCGCAGGGTTCCTTCTCTCACAGTAACACCCTACTCTGAGACAGGACCTCAGTTCTACTATGCACACACCACACACAGAGATGAATCTCTGCAAACAACTCAAAAGACACACAGACAACGCTCCACAGAAGAAGAATGGGCTTCCCCGATTCAGGTAGCCAAGTAAGGGTTCATAATGATTAAAAAAAAAAATCTATTTCTCCAAATGCCTAACCCAGAGCCCTGTCTAAGGGCTGTTCAGGAACAAACCAATATCCCAGTTAAATCACTCTGGAATTACCTTCCTTTGAAGCAAGCGACAGCAGACATGCAGGCAAGGGATGCTGTCGGACTAACACTGTTGCAGAGTTCTTATCCATATGCATGCTCTGTTGTTGTGTATAGCATCATTATGTAAGCACCTCTATTTTTAAAACAAACAGAAGACATTTGCCTGGTCACTCTCTACTATTATCCCACCAGTAAACCAGTAAGCTGGAATTCCACCCACTTTAATCATAAGTTTTACAGGCTTACGGGTGGAATAACAGTAGAAATGGCAAGATGAAGATTTTCTGTCTGCTTTAAAGCCATGAAAGTGTTACCCATTTTTATCAGGAGGATTAAAGCACAGTTTTTTAACACCCACTACCTATTCCTGAAAGGGTGCGGGACAGCACGCTGAAAGCTAACCTGAAGTCAAAATCAACGACCGAGTCCCTGTTCTTACTTCACAATGCTGCACTTACTGGCATCTGTATTTCTTCACTGCAACTTCTCTAATACAATTTTCCAACCCTTCCACATCCCCTAAAACCTTGCTCCAGATACCTTGCAACAGTTTGCTTTGGCAAGAATCTCAACCAACATGCTGGAGTCGCACCTTGGTATCCAGCAACTCGTTTGTAGCCCGAGTCGTCGCAAATGGAGACTTACTGCAATCCGTGCAGGATGGAGAGCTGCAGGAACCCCATCACTTGCTGCAGTTGACCTGTTTTTTTGCATGCAGTCACCTAAACACGAAAGCCGTAACGCTACTTACCTACAGAAGGTGATGCTAAATGGGGCTGGTAGCGTGCCTTACTGCAAGCACACAGTCCTTACCTTCACAGACATTCTAAGGCCTGTTAATATGCCCAAAGAGAGTTGCTTCTCTGCATAAAAGGAAGATATTCTCCCAGGATTCAGGTAAAAAAATCAGAGGGCAGGCACTTCAAATGACAAGCTGCCAAACAAAATCCTTTTGGGAGTTCACTGACATGGAATGTTGGGAACACCATAAAGTTTTCCAAAACAGATGTTTTTCCAGAGATGGCAACCCATTAGGAGCTGTTAAACGCAACAGCCCAAGGATTTCCTAGGGTGATGGCTGCTGGAAGGGTTTAACAGGAAGAGCTGAACTCCTCCTGGGTTTTCCTACGCACCTGGAAGTTGCCTCACTGGAAAAGATGTCGAGTTAGACGGAGCTCTAGGCTGACTGAGAATATCTGCTCTCCCTCAGTCCATGATACCAAAGATGAGACGATACCACTGTGGTAATAAACTGGAGCTAAGGCAGACTAGTACCAATCACAGGAACAGATTTACTGATTGTCCCTCACATCCGACATCAGCTCTTCTCTCAACATCCTACACCGGCTCCTCACTGAGCATCCCACAATAAAACAGATTCCAGTGTGCCCAAAATGTGCTTGGGTGCCTTTAGTCACAAATACGTTACACAGCACAAAGATCAGCCACCAGCATAGCAACATATTTATTTGCCTGTGAAAGCCCTGTGCAATTAGATCCTTACTTATATAGTATTAACCACAGGCAGCAAAGAAATAAGGAAGGAAGGACCAAGAGCAGCATCCTCGAGGGTCCCTTACCTTTCCCTGCACGTCAGGCAGGCGGGAAGGGCTCAGGCTCCACGCCAACACCAAGGTCCCTGGAAAACTGACTGCCAGGACTCAGTTACTCCTCCTTTTCCCCAAACACTCGACGCCACTGTACACCATAGTAACTGCGGGCATATTTCACGCTACAGGATTTCTAGAGCAAGGTCCACCTGCACTGCGAGAGAGCCCATGTGAGATCACCGCGCTGCAGCCACAGACAGGGGTCCAGGTGATGCACAGCGCACGCAGAGACAGAGAGGTCCCTGCCGTAACATCTACAGAAGCCTCCCTCTCCTCAGCTACTTTTCCTGCATCCCAAGCTTCCACCTTCCCCTTGCTTATCTGCTCTCCCAGCAGAGTCTCACCTCTGATACACCAGCGATGCCTGTGGCAACCACCCCTTTGCCAGCCTTAGGTGCGCAGCACGTACATCATCGCCTCCTCTCCGAGCAGATTCAGGGAGACAAGTCTTAAAAACCTCTCCTGCTGCAAAGCCGCTTCCCCAACAACAAGAAGAAACAGTCAACTACTAACAGCCCGGCTGAGGGGCTGCCAGCTCTGGCAAACGTGTCTGGAATTATTTCCCTTTTTAATTTATTTTATTTTAAAAAGCTTCCAGTTGAGTGGTGGCCATCCTCCTTGACCCAGCTCCCATGCTGTGATCAGCACAGAGCCCACACACAGCTCCCCAGGCACGACTGGGCTGTGCACGGAGACGTTTGCCCAGGCCTTTGCTTGTCAACTAAGCAGAGCTGAAAGTAAATGTGCCCGTGCACATAGGCAGCACCTAAGGCATCGCCAACACTCCCAGAGTACACACAATCAATAGTAAGTGCCTTGTAATCCTGAGAAGTTTACCAAAAAATTATGTACTGTGTCCACTGGCCATGTTCCTGTCCAGTATTTGCAATGAGCTAACCACAGCACATCTCCGAGGTGAACAGCCGCCCTACTCCACGTTGTTTTATAGATATACATATATATCTCCTTTGTTTACCCAAAGTTGAATGATCATTTCAACCTCTGTTAATCCGATTGCATAACAAAAGTACAGCAGCCTTAAATAACCAAGCTGCTCTCTCCAGCCCTCGGATTAATTGAAACGACTCGTTTCAGTACCCCCACTTCTTTTAAATAACCAAATGCAAAATAGATGAGAGAGTAAGAAGGGAATAAAAGCACCCAGCCACCGCTTTCAGAGCTGATTACCATCCAGGATGTATCACAGCGTGCAGGTGAGGCGTAGCGACTTCACACCTGGAGCAGGCACAAGGTAAAGTGAAATGGTTTTCGGTATTGTGCAATTAAAGTACATTCTGCTAGATCTTATTCACAGCTCCAGCTATTAAGCAAACTACACGGCGTGGATTTTCAAAACAAGTAATTGCATGTATATAAACAAAGGCCATAATTTATATGGTAGAGCCCATAAAGGCTTACCTGTCGCATGACGTCACACCTATAAATTACAACTTAAAGCACTGGTGCCAAAGCGCTCCTGCCCTCCCACCCCAAAACGAACGTGACTAATACCAAGCGCTGCTCATCCACGCCTCATGGAAGTAAGCACACACGAAGAGCCTCCCAAGACAGGGTAGTATTTAAAGTCTCTTCAGACAATAAGATTTATAATTATTGTCACATTACATCATCACAAAGTCTTAAACAAATCAGGCTATCTCATTATACAACACTTAAGATAATAGAAGGTTAAACGACATCATGAAGTATCGGTGAACTCCACTGGTAAAGGCAAATCCCTCCAGCCCCCGGACACAGGAGACCTTCAGAAACTCATATCCTCACAGCTGCTGTCAGACAGCAAGTTGGAAAAGCACAACTAAAGCACACGGGATTTCTTCAACCAGGCTCAGGACCACAATTTTTTCCACTGAAATCCAAACAACCCAGGCACGGGAAAAGCAGACAAATGGGAAACTGCAAAGGATGAGGAACACGTTTCGGCATCTCTGGGTTTTTAGTTCACCAGTCCCTGATCAGCTCAGGATAAATGAAGAGGCGGTATCGGGGTTTAATATGAAACCACCTATAGATCACAGCTGGCTTTCTACAGCACACAACAAAATTCCTCTTCTCCGGTGACAGCCATGGTGGCGGCCTCACAGCAGAAGTTACAGACAAGACAGGCATCAGCAAGCGACTCTCTAACCAACACGTATCTGAATACCTTTGTAAGGGAAAGCAAGCTAAGGATCTCTGCTCCAGGCACAAATACCTGCTCCTCTGAGTCCATAGCGCCCACAAATCTCTAACGATTACCCCAGCACCTCACGATCTGCCGGCTCCGGGGGGAGGAAAAAAACCTAAACAGCAGGCCCTGCACCAGGAAAGAAAGAGGCTCCACCAAGTCTGTCCACGCCAGCTGGGTCTGTGCCGTCTCCATCACGCTCAGCCCGCACCGAATTCACCATTTCTGCGCGTTATTAGGAATCTGACATCACAGCAGCGCAAGCACAGCCTGACATCTACAGTTAACTCGGCGGCGGTGTAAGGGCCACCTGGCACACAGGCGTTCGGGGTTGCAATGCGCTTGCTGCCGAAGCCTTTAAAGAGAAGACACACAGGCAGACAATATCAAACCCGCTACAGGGAGCTGCGAGACTTGCTTCTTCTCCGGGAGGACAGCAGAGGTGCGGGAGCGGAGGGAAATGCAGCAAGAGGGCCCTCCCCGCCTCCACGCCGTCCCCCCCCCCGCAGCAAACAGATGCCGTTCGAGCCCTGGGCTGTCGGCCCGGATGGCAAAGCTTTGCCCGCCCTGCAGCCATTTCGGCTCCAAGCCGTGACCCCCCACCCCCGCCCCGCAATTCCCCCCTCCCCGCCTTCAGACCCCCCCAGCCCCAGGGCCTGGCAGCACTTGGCAAACTGCGGAGGAAAGCGCCCGCTCTCCCCGTACAAAGCCCGGCGGGGTTATGAATAAAACATCGCCCAGCGCAGGCGGAGAAGGGGGGGAAAGTGCGGGGGGGCGCCGGGATACGGAGAAATACGGGAATGAAAAAGCTGCGCGAAGGCCAGGGAACACGGCAGCGGGCACGGCCCCGCGGAGGGGGAAGGAGGAGGGGGCGGCCTCGACCCCGCCGCCCGGCCCCGGCCCTCCCGCCGCCGACCCAGGCCCGGGCCTCCGCGAAGGAAGCGGCGCCCCCCGATCCCCGCCCGCGGATGCCCCCCACCCTCCTGCCCCCAACCCCGCCGGCACCCGGGGGACGCTCACCTCGGAGCCTCGGAGCGGCTCCCCCGTCGCGGAGAGCCGCCGGCAGGCGCCGGGCGCGGCTCGGGGCCCGGGCCGAAGAGGACGGAAGGCGCGGGGAGTGCAGGCGGCTCCAACTAACTGTGCGAACGCGGCGGCGGCGACGGCAGCAACGGCAGCAGCCGGGCGCGGAGCGGCCTCTGTGTGGAGCCGGGGCGGGCCGAGGCGGGGAAGGGGCGGTGCGGAGCAGGGGGCGCGCCCGGCCGTTAAGGCGGGTAGAGGACGCGGAGGAGGAGCCCCGGCGCACCGCCCTCCCTACCCGCCGCCGGCCCGCCCACGGGGCTGCGGGGGCCGGCCCCTCCCGCGCTGCTCCCGGCCGAGGGACCGAGCGGTGCCCAACGGCCGCCCCGGGCCGGGGTCTGAGGCGCGGGCGGCGGCAGCGTCATCTGCCCGCCGCGGGCCCCGCTCCGGGCCTTCGTGCTGGGCTCCGAGGAGTCGCGGCAACGGTCCCTCCCTCCCTCCTCAGGCGGCGGCCAGTGCTGGGGCCCCCTTGCTGGCCGCCGCCTCACGCCAGCCCGCCTGCGCTCCCCGGCCGGAGGGTCCGAGCGACCCGGTGTCACCCTGGGCCGCGGGTCGGAGGGGCGCGGAGGGCGCAGGGTGCTTTGGGCAGGGGTTGGGTTGCTAAAAGAGACCCGGGCATGCCCCTCGTTCAAACGGAGGTTACAACTGTGCCCTCCCGAAGGCGGCGGAGGGGCAGGGGTGGCGCCGTGCCGGTTTTGTAATCCTCAAACATACATCCCGCCAGCCGGTGTGTCCCTTTCCATTGACTCCAGCAGCGGAGTCGCGGTGATTATCGGCGCTGTGCTGCTTAATTACCGCACCCAAACCTGGCTTGTGCGCGGGGGTGGGAGGCGTGCAGGGATAGGACATTTTTGGGTCAAGCTGTCATCGATCCCGCCTGGTTTTAAGCACGGTGTTTGTTCGAGCAGTTCAGTACCCTGCAAGGGCAATGGTGAGCCCAAGGACGGTTCCATTCCAGCCCCTGAAAGTCTCTGCCCACCTCGGTGGGTGGACCGTCCTCCCCAGAGGGAGAAGAAAGCAGGCTCAGCACCCATCAGAGAGCATCTCAAGTGCCCGCTGTCTGCAGTCTCTCAGGGCAGGAGCCTGAGTACGCTGTGGTGGGAGAACGTTAGGCATCTAGGTAAGGTCAGAGATGCAAAGCTGGAGACCCTGTGCCTTTGCTGTCCTCCCACTCAGTAAAGGGATAGTAAAGTAGTTTCTCACATCATCATAGACATTTTTATCCTGAAAGGCGAGGCGTATCAGCATGCACCCACATTTTCACAGGCAAAGCTGTGGTTTTGTATTCAGAGAGGCATCATTCTTCATGAAAATGACTGTTGACTGGAAAAAAAAAAAAAAGAGGCTGAAATGAAACTTCTTTGAAGATCCGGTTATAAAAGCTTTGTCAGATTGCTTCTGCCAGGAAGCACTACTGTGTGAACTGGAAAGACCTCAGCAAGCCTACATTCTTCTCATGACTTAGAGTTTTAGTACCCTTGAATAATCCAGGCAGATCTGTGTTCATCGAGGGGTGTTCTTCCTCCACCGTTATGAAAGTGTTTGTTTGCCCAATCCTTGGCAAGAACCCCTTTGCAGTCACTTCTACCTTCGTCTTTCCAGCAATCTAATTAATTTCCTCTGCACTAGAATCTCTACCAGGAAGGTAGACATAAATAACATCAAGAGATTCCAAAAGAGGTAATGTTTTCAACTCCGGGATGACAACTTTGAAGTCAGCCAACTTTGGTTTTCACCCTTCTCACTGAAGAAGCCCCATACCGTTTCCAAAGACATGGGGAGTTTTTACAATGAAAAATATCTGATTCCTATACCATTATAAATCACAGAATCATAGGGGTTGGAGGGGAACTCTATAGCTCATCGAGTCCAACCCCCCTGCCAAAGCAGGCTCCCTAGGACAGGTCACACAGGGAGGCATCCAGACAGGGCTGGAATATCTCCAGAGAAGGAGACTCCACACCCCCCTGGGCAGCCTGTCCCAGGGCTCCCTCACCCTCACCAGGAAGAAGTTCTTCCACAGATTGGTGTGGAAGTTCCTGTGCTCCAACTTGAGGCCATCGCCCCTTGTCTTGTCCCCACAGACACTGAGAAGAGGCTGGCCATTTCCCCCTGTGTTCCACCCTTCAGCTACTGATAAACACTGATCAGATCCCCTCTTGGGCTTCTTTTCTCCAGGCTGAACAGCCCCAGGTCACTCAGCCTTTCCTTGTAGGTGAGATGCTCCAGGCCCTTAATCCCCTCCATAGCCTCCACTGGACTCTCTCCAGGAGATCCCTGCCTTTTTTGTACCAAGGAGCCCAGAACTGGACACAATACTCCAGGTGGGGCCTAACATGGGCAGGTCAGTAGAGGGGGAAAACAACTGTGCTTCCAGTAAGAAAAAACATATAAGAACAGCATAAAGCAAGCATATTTTGTTTAGCCTCCACAAACAAACCTCCCTGACATTCTCCTTTTGATGTGTGCAGCCAGTTAACATTCATAATATAATTCTTTACATATAAGCCCATTTCTTTTTGCACAGATTTGTTGATCAGGTCTTTGTCTACCACTCTCAAGTAGTCAAAGATCCGTCTCAAAGCAGTAGATAGTTATTTCCCTGATTCCTCATGTATTTTACTTACTTTCGAGATGAGACATTGCATGCTGGAGAGTTATCTTTAGAAGCAGGAAAATGATAAATAGTGTTAAAGCTTTCTTTCTGCCATCCAGGACATATTTGGTACCAAGCACAGCCCACACCAACTGAGCCTGGTCCTCTGTCCCTGCCTAGTGATGCCCAAATCACATATTGGTTCATTACCTCAAGATTAAATTACAGTTTTAATATCGAAACCTCAGGCTGTGTTTTGTTCCTGCAAGAAGACAACACTCCTCGTTCTGGCTTCTTTGTGCAGCACAAAAGAAATCAGCTTTCTTATTTCAGTTCCCCTGCTGCTGTGGGAATGAATTGGCTTGGAACTGGGGGAGCCACGGACCAGGGAGTAGCCAGAGACACATGTTTGCAAAGGCAAAATTACTATTCTAAGGAAAAAAACCAACACAGAAGCTCCTCAAAACACTCAGAAAGGAGAAGGATCAGGACAGGAATGAATCAGTGGCTCCAAAGAGTGCACCTGGTTGTCATCCTTTGAAAGACCCTCCACCTCTGGGCCAGATTCTGCCACACTAAATTTTGGGACCAGTTTTTAGAGAAATAGCTTGAGTGCCACTGGAGCTGGTAGGGTTTTGGGGAGCTCTCTCCAAGCAGGGCTATGTCTGGCATCAGTGGCAGGTTCGTTCATCTTGACCCCGATGCAGCAATGCACTAGATGTGCACAATTAATTTCCAACGATGCCAAGCTGGTGAGTTGGTGTCCCAAAGGCTGAAATTCTGCACTCAGAGAGGTTATTTCTTGGTTACTGCTGCGTGTTGTTTCTATTCTGATGGACCCATTTGATTACAGTAGGACTTTTACCCAGGCTGATGAATATTATTTACAGCGCGGGCACAATGGTAGTGGGAATATGGAGCTGTTTGCCCACATTCCTACTCATGTCGCGCTGTCACAACGCACTGACATTCACAGAGAGCAATTTCAGTTAGCCTAACAGGGAGAGTTAAAAGCCTTACAGCTGCTGTAGGGGAGAGCAAGCCGCAAGGATGCAAGATGTGAACAGGAGCACTGGATATGCTGAGCCCCTTACTTAAGAGAACGGTTAAAACAGGGGTGTAGACAGACCAATTTGGGCCCTTGAGGAAAAAAAAAGAAAGGAGAAAGTTATATGGTTTTTATCAGAGTGCTGCAGTGACATCAGTGTGTGTGCCACACATTGTACATCAGTACAGCGATGCGGGCAGGGATCTTTCCACTTTTACTTTGTTTTTTTTACTCCCGATGAAGGTTGCATCCATCTCTTCCTTGTTAGTGGTGAAAAACGAACTGTTCCTTTGATCAGGTAGTTGTTAGCAGCACAGCTCTCTCTGTTCCAAGCCTAAACACTGTTGCAAGCACCTAAGTTATCCGGCTTTATTTTCTGACCAGCACTGGTGGTTTCCTGATGCTTTAATGAAGCTCTCCATCTCAGGAATGGGAGAACCTGGAGAAGTCGTGGCTCAGCTTACAGGCTATTAGGTGAAATCACTGCACATCTTTCCCAAGTAACATCAGTTCAGGAGAGAAACTAAAATGCTGGCAAGATACTGCCAGGAACAGTTCAAAGGTTTGGATTCATTGGTATCATCTAGACCCTGCCTGGGAGATGCTAACGTAAACTCAATGGCAACAGATTCGTTTTCCCTTTAAGAATAATAGTTCCAAAACCTCGGACCGTTCCCTAAATTTCCTGATATTCAAAAGTCTTTGTGAGTGTAATCTCTGGGGCTGGAGCATACAACTGTTGTGGAAGGACTCTGCCAGCCAGGGTGATGGAGCCATTCCTCCATCGCCAAGGGCTGGAGGAGAACCGGGATGCTACTGATGCGGAGGAGCTAGCCAGTGTTGCTGGATAATGAGGAAAGAGCCTGGAAAGGCACAGGCTCTGTAGATTGGGTTTCCTCCCATGGATTTTTCATGTCCTGTAAGATTTGAAGACATCACGTACCACAAATTTGTTTTTAAGAGATGGCAAATCTGCAGAGGGGAGTTTGAGGCTGCAAATCAACGAGCTGCTCTTTGAGCTGTTCTGCTGCCTGACAAGCGATACAGGAACACACATATGAACTTCCCAGCTTCTTTTTAATGGCACGTTAACATCAAAGACTAGCTTTGCATGTTTAAATGATTACAAATTAGTGGATGTTTGCTTTGCACAGTCTGCCCCCCATCCCTGCTCATTGCATTCACTATTGTTATTAAAAAGGAAATTGTGTTAACCTGCAATAAAGAGGAAAACGGTTGGCAAAGTCTTGGCATGGTAGAGAATGCATTTTAACCATAGTTGTCTTAGAACAAGTAAAGCCCTTGGAAACATGGACTGCTCTCGTTCATCTCACTGGGCAGTGCACCTGTTCAGGCAGCAAAAAAGGAGTCTGAAATACTTAAAAAGAGTCAAAGATTAATCTGTATTAACTGCCTAACTCCTCTGCCTTTTCTTTTTTCGTCATTGCAGAACAGGGACAGATTAAAAACCTGGGGCAGAGAGCAAGCCCAGCCGAAGGAGGAACCCGAGGATAGCCCTGGGAGTGTTCACACAGCCTTTACTCTCCCAGTTCTACATGTAGGGCTAGTCCCCAGATTCAACTATTCTCTTTATACCTGGTCTTACAATTTGGCCAGGTAAGACAAAATAGGCAGATAAGCCCTCAGGTAAGCCAGGTGTATTTGGGATGCTGTATGAACAAGAATAAAGATCCATGTCAGAGAATGCAATTCCCAGGTCCTAATTCCAGATTAATGATTTAGCAAATCTGTCCATTAATTTCAGGCAAGGGCAGAGAGAGGAACGAATAAGCAGGGACGTTAGGTTTTGGTTGTTCAGGAGTTTGGGGGCAGCACAGGTATCACTAAAGTTAGTACTTCAAGTTTCTTAGCCTAAGATATCTTTTGTCCTGGGACTGGAGTTGTGGGCTGTGTCCCTGTACTGTAACCAGACAAACCAGCTGAGATAGACATGATTCGCATTCCTGGAGGCACAGTTTGTCAGCACCCCCCACCAATTGCTCTGTGACTCCTCTAACAAGGCAGCAGATGATCTGAAAACACAGGAACTCAGTGACAACCAAGCACTAGATATTCTGGTCCTGGTCGGGTCACACACAGAGACCCCCATGTACAGCGATCTGTTGGGATCCACTCCACCAGCTCATACAAGAATACCACAGACTGCAGTCTTTTGGACATTGTGGTGAGATAAGGTCTTGGCTTGATTGGGAAGGGTTCTTGTGAAGCCAGCCTTTGTACCGTGTCCTTTAGGCTGTGCGTGTGTTTGGGAAGGTGTTGAGTTGGTGTGATGGGAGGGAAGAGTTACTGTGTAATGGCTCCTTGGCAGGACGGCTGGGATAGAATGACAGCAGGAGACAAGTAAGAGTTGTTATACTTTAAGTAAATCAGTCTTTCAGGAGGTCATAAGAATACTGTTTGTGAGAACATAAAGTGAAAACTGGTGGCTCTAACAATAATGAAGAATTAGGGGATTTGTCATGTCATTTAATGCAGCAGAAAAAAACAGGTGTTCCAAGTTCATCACTAGTTTGAGGATTACTTTGAGCAGTGAAAGCTGTCATGGGTGAAGTCATCATTGTTCTACCCAAGCCATTTGTCAGCCATGCAGCAAGGGACTGCGTATCATGGGTGAAGTTAGACCTGAACACAACTGTTGTTAGATCAAGGTTTCAGGTCTCAGCATTTCAGATGGGCAAACAGTGGTTCTGTAAGTAGACTAAATGTGTTTAAAAAAAGGGTAGATGTGGTACTTAGGGATATGGTTTAGCATAGGACAGGAATGGTTGGGCTCGATGATCTCAAAGGTCTTTTCCAACCTGGTGGTTCTGTGATTCTAAAGCGGGCCTGAGAAGCAAAGCTTCAGGCCATCGCTACAAGGTTATGTCGTGGGTTCTAGCACAGCTTCCTTCTTTTCATGCACTGGATGTGGGTATGGAAAAGAAATATATAAATGGATTTGTCTGCATCACTTGTCATACCAGAAGAATGCACTGACTTGAGAACACTGCTGCCTGTGTGGGACAGAAGGTCTATTTGTTTGTACAGCATAGTGTGTTACTCCCTTTTTATTTCCATGCTGAGGAAATAAAGAAAAGATATCCTTTGTCATTACGCTGCTATTATGGCAGGGAATTTAATTGCATCCAAATCAAGGCAAAGTTATGATTCCCTTAGAAATTGTAACTCGGTCCCAAACACCGAGCTCTTTTGGAGTGATTGTTGCTACGCACCTCTACAGAAAGCATTAAACCAGCAGAAAGAGTGTGTTATAGTTGGTAAGGGAACTATTACCTTGAGATTCACAACTTGTATGGTTATGTGATTCATCACAAAAGCCTTTTCATTGTAATTTTTATAGGTTATGATATGGAGCTGTAGGGTGGGATTTGTCTGCCTTATCCTAGGCACCTCGGGATCAGATGTCCATGCCATGGCTAGTCATCCACAGCTCCTTTCAAAGCAAAGAAATAAAGACCTCCAAA
Source organism: Laterallus jamaicensis coturniculus (assembly GCA_022605575.1). Taxonomy (NCBI): domain Eukaryota; kingdom Metazoa; phylum Chordata; class Aves; order Gruiformes; family Rallidae; genus Laterallus; species Laterallus jamaicensis. Next base: position 11,880,266 of record JAKCOX010000007.1, read on the forward strand.
AGCTGATCTATCTTAAGGAGAAATGAATGACCTCCTGGAGGCTTGTGTCTTGCTCGAATAACTAGCACAAGCACAGGCTCCTAACTTCTGATGTCTAAACCATGTGAATCCATCCTCAGGGGACAATTCAAAGGTCATTCCATCATCATTTTGGGGAGCTTTCCCTCAATAAATGCGTTAAAAGTTTTGCCTTTCTTGTTTCCTACTTTGTTAGTGTCTATTTGTCCTTCTTCATCCAGAACTGTCATCATTCAGCCTGGAGATAAGGGGAAATACTATCATTCCTCAAAAAATGGGGTTCAGTTCATTATCAAAACAAGTTTATCTCTTGGAAGGAGAAGAAAAAAAGTTATTAGAAAGAAGGATGTTCCCTCCAATAAGTCAGGGAGGATGTTGTCAGCAGTCTTGTCTTAATCCTCTGTGTAGCTTAGAGGTCGAGGGAAAAAAATCAGCAACAAAGTCATAATAGAACTTCACATAGTTTATAAAACTTGAAAATCAATTAGGAGTTCACTCTAGGTGAGTTTGGTTTGGTTTGACGCCGAATCAGTTTCCATTGAACTGCCTTAAAATACGGTGTGTGGTTTGTGTGCTAGTTACACGTGTTTAACCAAAATGAAAAAATGGGCTTTCCATCATCTTGAGCTAATGTCCAAACAATGGAGACTCTTTTGGGCTTAGGAAATTGAGATGCAGCATTCAGATCCAAAGCGTATATATCCCAGTGAGAGGCCATGGTGAGGCCTCTTGATCTTCAGTTAAAAATGGCATGAAAGCATTCTGACCACTCACAAACCAGTGAAGGGCCATACCAAAAAGTACGTCTGTATTATTTGTTGTCACAAATTTCAATATATTCCTGGGTGCCCAGTCTTCCCACTAGCTCCTCCTGTTGCTGAAAAACAAGGTCAGACTAGGGGAAAGCCAAGTTAAGTCTGCAGGCTGACATGGGGAAGGTTGAACATCTTCCCCAGTCTTCCTCGTCCCTGTTTTGGTATAACCTGTCTTTGAAGGACTATGCAGAAGATTCCTGTTGTTGTGCAGGATTCCAAATAGACCATAGAATCACAGCATCACAGCATCACTAGGTTGGAAAAGATCGTTGAGATCATCTAGTCCCACCATTCCTGTCCTATGCTAAACCATATCCCTGAGCACCTCATTTACCCGTCTGTTAAACACACCCAGGGGTGGGGACTCAGCCCCCTCCCTGGGCAGCCTGTTTCTGTGAAGACTGAGTAGGGTGCCCATCTCCTGCCCTTCCCCATCACAAAAAAATAATCCAAATTTTGACCTCTGCAAGGAGGGGAGGTGAAGCCTGCATGTGCATGAACTTGTGCTCTATGTGGCAAAAAGCACAGCACATACCAGAAGAGCGTCCATCACCCATAGCTGGGGGAACAGAGAGGAATCTGACCTTCTGGAAAAACCAGAGAGAGACGTTCCTTCCATGGGCTGAGCCTGTGACAGTCGATGTTATTGTAGTTTTGTAAAACCAGCTGAGGGTCACTAACAACTTCCTTAAGTGGCTGAGCCACCGCAGAGGCAGAAGTCAGGCACGTGGCCATGCAAAGTGTGTGGTATTAATACCCACACAGGCAATCAGGCTAAATATAGAGATAATGCAGCTTTTTCTGAGTGGAGGGGGGGGGCAGGGGGCGGATGTTGGTAGGAGATGAAAGTCTTACTGGCAGGGATACAGGAGAAGAAAGGAAAGCTGCAACCTTTCTGCATCAGCTCCAACAACATCTGCAGCCTGCTGCTGGCAGGATGGGGTGCACCAGGCTTTGAAAAATATGGAGGCATCTCCACTAAGGTGAGTACTGCCCCGGGAATCAGAAGAGATTATAAGCCAAGCTAAACACTGCCCTACCTCTGAGCACTGTGGCACTGTAGCTTTCTACGACATTCTACACCCAAGGTGGTGCAAACCATCATCAGGGTTGGACCTGATGATCTCTCGATGTCCCTTCCAACCTTGACAGTTCTGTGATTCTGTGAAAGGTCTGCTACTGGGTTTGTTGTTTGGGTTGTGTGTGTGTCTGGGCTCCTTGGAGAAGGGAGAGGGAAAGAACTGCCAGTCTCTGAAGTCTGCTGCGGCTCAGGGGTGCGATCCTAAGGAAAAGTTGGATTGAGCCAGGTTGAAGAAAAACCCTTTAAAGATGCTTTAGGAGCCTCTATTATCAGTCAGAGGTGGAGCTCTTCATCTGGAGTTTATAAACCTTCCTCTTGATCATCTGTGCAGCAGTCAAGGGAGATTTCCCACCTTGGCACTGCTGCAGTAAAGAAGTCCAAAGCCTTATTTCCTCCCTCATGGGGCTGTTGTATCCCCTGTGAGCTGCTGTTGGCAGTTAAAAGGTGTGGAGCAAAGCCAAACCTCCAGCTTGTGCTGCCTGTGACTTCCACTGTTGACCCAAAAGGGAATGGCAGCTCTCAGTACCTGATGTCCAACCAGCAAAGCCTTTCAAAAATGAAAGGACTTTGTGCCATCAGCTTTGCTCCCAACATTTCTCATCATCCCTGCACATCCCAGGAACTCCTTTCCCTTATTTGAGCGGCCTGAAAAATCTCCTTAAACCTGAAATGTAGAGATTGGCTGAAGGCAGCGCGGCTGAAGGTCTCCATCAGCAAAAGGCCTTCTGCTGGTCGCTCAGCTGAGGTCTGCATGGGTGTCATCCCCATTCCTTCTTCCCTCACCCTGTCTTCATGCAGCTTCTTTATGCTGATCTGCTCCACGGCAGGCTTTGGGGTGCCTGGATGAGCAGGACCAGATATTTTATTAGCTTGTTTAATGTGATGGAGGTGAAGGGAAAAGGCTGACTTATTGGTACTATTTAGCAGACACCAATGCCTGTGACTTGAGCTGCAGGTGGAGTAGTTTAAGTGAACAAAACAACAGGGTAACCAAGAGACTGGGCAGATCCTGGTTATCAAGGAAGAGAGGATGAATGTTTTTCTGTTTTCCATTTCAAGGAGGACTAAATCAAGCTCCTAAATGTCCTGACACACATCCTGATAACTGGGGAACGAGACTGCTCAACTCATCTCCGCAGCTGCCTGCTCTCCTGTGCAGCCTTTCAGAAAATAGCCACCACCATCCATCTTATTCTGCTTAACTGGATTAAGTGTTATCTAAGTGTTATCTGCCTTTTCTGTTCCGTGACCAGAATGGAGACAGAACATCGTACATAAGCTTGTTATATATATATCCATGTGTGCGACGAAAGAAGTGCTGGAGGAAGTTCACCCTCACCCAACTCCATGGTGTTGGATGGGGAGAAATCTAGCCTGATAGCTTAAAAACTGTGTGGGGACATCTGCCTCACTGTGAACCAAAGGTTGCATTTCTGTGGTTCAAAACAGGCTTAGGACTTCTTCAAATGCCGTGTGTGAAGTATGAGGAGCCTGCTCTTTGGTCAGCATAGTAGCACTGTCTACTCTGCCCTGGTCAGGCCTCACCTGGAGTACTGAATCCAGTTCTGGGCTCCCTGGTATAAAAAAGCCAGGGATCTCCTGGAGAGAGTCCAGTGGAGGCTACAAAGGTGATTGGGCCTGGAGCATCACTCCTATGAGGAAAGGCTGAGTGACCTGAGGCTGTTCAGCCTGGAGAAAAGAAGCCCAAGAGGGGATCTGATCAGTGTTTCTCAATAGCTGAAGGGTGGGACACAGGAGGAAATGGCCAGCCTCTTCTCAGTGTCTGTGGGGACAGGACAAGGGGCGATGGCCTCAAGTTGGAGCACAGGAACTTCCACACCAATATGGGAAGAAATTCTTCCCAGTGAGGGTGAGGGAGCCCTGGGACAGGCTGCCCAGGGGGGTGTGGAGTCTCCTTCTCTGGAGATATTCCAGCCCTGTCTGGACGCCTCCCTGTGCGACCTGTCCTGGGGATCCTGCTTTGGCAGGGGGTTGGACCTGATGATCTCTGGAGCTCCCTTCCAACCCCTACAGTTCTGTGATTCTGTGACTGTGAAGATCAGCTTTGGCTTCCACCAGGGCTGCACTCTGGGCTCCTTTGGGCATGGTGTCAACTTCAGCAACTCAGTTTAACAAGAATAAATACTTCAACAGGAATAAATACATCTTGGTTCCTCACCCAAATGGGGCAAGTTTTGTTTTGCTCCATCTGAACAGCGTTATGAGTTGTTTCAACATGCATGTCCTGCTAGTAAAGCGTTTTGTAGAAGCCCAGCTCTTATCTTAGCCACAGCAGTGGTAAGAATAATGCAAATGATTCAGTGAGTGGTTCAGAGCCCATAAAATATAGCAGAGGGAAGCAAAGAAGTGAAAGATGTCTGTGCTCCAAAGCAGTATTACAAAAGGCTCTCATAACAATATATGCAGAATATTATTTGTATTGTAGGGGAAGCATTTGGAATCCTCTCCAGCAGAAAATCACATGTAAATCACAAAATCTATTCCAAGATGTTCTGTAAAGACATGAACCTTGTGGGCTAGAAGATGAGTTGGAGACTGTTACCCAATCTGCCCTGGAGCAGGCCAGGAAAGTAGAGCTGCTGCTGAAAGAGAGAGCAATTTTACAAGATTTATAGACTGTAAATATTTTATTTACCCTACAAAGAAGGAGTCCATACTCGTTGCAAAGAATGTGGATAAAGTGTGTACAGGGTTGGGTCCTTTTTGGTTTGCTGCGACTGTGGAAGTAATTTAAAGCATCACTGGAAGCCAAGAGAATTCAGGTGTTTTTGTGTCCTGTCCTATACATCTCTGGGATGTACTATGAGGTCTCTCAGACACATCTGTCCTGGGAGCGCCACACTGTTCCATTGTAAGGAGGGACTACAAAGATAATTAAAGGCCTGGATCATCTCCCCTATGAGGAAAGGCTGAGTGACCTGGGGCTGTTCAGCCTGGAGAAAAGAAGCCTGAGAGGGGATCTGATCAGTGTTTATCAGTAGCTGAAGGGTGAGACACAGGGCAAAATGGCCAGCCTCTTCTCAGTTTCTGTGGGGACAGGACAAGGGGCGATGGCCTCAAGTTGGAGCACAGGAAGTTCCCCACCAATCTGGGAAGAACTTCCTGATGAGGGTGAGGGAGCCCTGGGACAGGCTGCCCAGGGAGGTGTGGAGTCTCCTTCTCTGGAGATACTCAAGCCCTGCCTGGATGCCTCCCTGCGCGACCCTAGGGACCCTGCTTCGGCAGGGGATTGGACTCAATAATCTCTGGAGCTCCCATCCAACCTCTACAGTTCTGTGATTCTGTGATTCCCACACACCTGTGGCTGCTTTTCAGACCTTAACTCTGAGCTGGGAAAATACAGATGAAACAGAAATACATTTAGATACCATTTTCAGTTCCCAAGCTGGTGTCCAGCCCAAACTGCAAGCTGTTTCTGCTCATAGGGTGCTTATAATTGGGTCTGATCTAGGTAAGACGCAACACATCATTTCCAGGCCCTCTGTATGCTCTCAGCAATTCATAAAGGTAATGGGGGTTGGGGTTTTTTTGGTATGTGCATTCTCCAAGTCTCATTTGAGGTATCACTAATATTGACTTGTTTGCATTTCAGGCGAAAGGGAGTCTATTTAATAACATCAGCGATTTGGTCAATATTGGCACAGTCCAAGTGCCAAGTGCAGGGCTGGATGATGTTTTCATTAACCTCAATGCTTCCATAGTCCTGCAGTTTTCCGGTATTTTAAGTATATTTTCTCTTGTCCTGGTGTGAGCAGGGCTGCAAAGAGAACCAACTGTCTCCTAAATTGGTTCCTGAATGAGGTGCTAAAAGTGCCTCCAAGCTTTCTCTTCATCACCCCTGCCTCCATCCCAGGAAGAAGCTTGCTTGCATGTGCACCACCAAGCATCGTCTCTTCCTCCTTCTGCTCCTGCTTTCCTTGGGTTGAGCCCCACAGATCCTCACCTCCATGTGGGAGAGTTCAATTTTGGCCCCTTACCTGCCACCCCAGCCCTGCCTGCGGAGCAGCTTGTTTCACAGCATGTGCTTGGTGTGACTATAACCTTCTATTCCTAAGATGTGGTTAGCTGGGAAGAGGAATGCAATGCCCTTGTGAAAGCACACTAAGGATCATGTTGCCTACATAGTTTTCAGTGGCAGACATCATAGTTTTTTACAGAGGGAAGTGGATTTGTTCTTAAAAGAGCTCCAAGGAAGGGAAGCCTACATGTTCCGGTGTTAGAGATGGAAAAGCTGAGGCAGGGAAGCAAGATGACTTGCTCAAGGTGCCTGTGGAGGAAGAGTGGGAGGGGAAATCCCATCTGCTCAAGAAGGAATTAATCCAGACTACAGGAAGCGTGGAAGATGACTCAGTTGCAGATGATAAGAGGGCTGGAAGGCAAGTGAAAGCTGGTGTGAAATCTGGATGGGTGGATGGATAGAAGAGAGAGAGAGGAATTGAATTTTCTGAAATTACTCACAAGAAAGTACCTGTATGTATGCAGCCAAGAGAAAAACCAGCACCTGGACCAGGCTAGGACTTATAGTTCAGAAAATAAGGAGACTGTGAATTTAAAAGCCATCTCCCCTTGGCTCAAACACACTGCTGGGCAGCATGCTTGGACCAGAGCTGCCTGCTTAGAGGGGAGTCTGAATTCAAGCTCTGAAGAAAACATCCTCTCTTGGGTCAATAGTTCTGTTCGCAGCAGCAAGAAGTTGTTTTGCTGCTGGAAACCCTCAGTTCCCAGCTAAGAACCATTGCTGGGCTCTGCCTGCTGGACATTACCTGCTTGAGCCATTGTTATTACTTGTGGTACTTTACATGCTTCAATATTTTTTATCTTTAAAAGTGGTGGCAAAACAGTCCTCCAGCATGCTCCTGAGAGTTCTTATCCTTTGGGTATTTGCATAGTGATACAGTGGCAGAGATTTAGGTGTTGAGAACTACAGGAGCCATCAGACTATTCATAAGAATTAAAAGAAGTTAATCCACTCTGGACCTACCCATAGTTCATCTGAGACATCAAGTACCTCCCAAGCAAATACCCAACAAGATGAGCTTCCTTCTCAACTCCAAACTTTGTATCCAGCCACATGAACCACACTTCAACCTCAGCATCATCTGATGGTCTGGCTCAGTTCTTTAGGTACTTTGGTGTCAGTAGTGAAAAAAAAAACTACATTTAAATTCCAAGAGTAAAGTGTGCCTTTGTGAAAGGCTGAAAATTCCCTGTCAGCAATGACTTCTCAAGAATTGCTATCTCACTGGGATCAGGGTTTCACGATGCTCTCAATAAAGAAATATTGCACTGTATGAGTAAAGCTCCAGGCATGTGTCTTCCAACACCGGAGGAAGTTACTGTGTCTTCCTTTTAGCTGCTTACAGAGCAAATACATTGGTGCAGATAAGGACCTCAAGGTACAGTGACTCTACAGGAATGAGTAAAGCCAAGTGAAATGTGAGCCAGTATGTTTTCCCTGGGGACATTTCAGATAGCTCCTATTTCTACGTGGGCTACAGATTGTGAGCACAGATAGCTCACAGTTGCTTTTCTGAACCACAGAGCGCGAAGCAGAAGATGAGTGTAAATCATTGGGACAAGGGAGCTCAGTCATCGGAGTTTGGAAAGCACCTATGGCTCATTTTTGGGTCGAGGTGTGCAGGGAAGGTTGGTTGATTGACCTGGAGGACTTCCTTGTTGAGCTTGTGATAGATCTAAACCAGGTTATTTTTGTGCCTGAGGTGGCTGTGTGTGTTTTTCTGGAGCTTGTATTTGAGCACATCTTGGTGCTGCACTGTGCTGCTCTTACTTTAACTTCTGCTAAAGGTGAAGAGGAGGAACACTCACCTCCCTCACTGTCATGATGCTGCACCTCTTCTTGGCCAGCCCAGGCATTCCCTGAGCCTGGTGTGTGCCCTGACATCTCTGGTGACCACTGCTCATGGTGTGGGTTGAAATGTGCTATCTAAACAAACGCAGTAGTTCTTCTTGACGTGAAGCAGCTGTTCTCAGTGGTGCTCACAGCTTTCTGACAGAGGCATTTACTGATTTCATTAACAAAAATAACCCTCCCTTTTGGAGTCAATTTACCTCAGCCCTGCCACTAAATTGCCTTCGGATGCCAGTGAGAGGTGAAAGAAACTTCTAGAAATAAAGACTCTGTAAATTATAGGTAAAATATAGGATGAGGATGGAATATTTTAGATGAAAGGCATCTTTCAAAGTAGTTCATGATGCCTTCAAAGCTGGCAAGTGCCCAAACTGGCTTCAGCATTTAGCTCACTGGACATCCCTCTTTGGAACCTGACAGTGGGAGAAACTGCTGCAAAGATAACAAATTGTATTTGCAAGGTACAGAAGGACATTTGAGACCTGAAGAAAGAATCTCTTTGGAAAATTATATATTGAATCAGCTTTATTACTTTCAGAGTGCAAAAGGAGCCTTGAATGATGTTATAAATGTCCCAGTGTGTTTGCAGGCACTTGCTAAACTACCCATCAGGTCAAGTGCAAGTCTGTAGCCAAAATCAAATGTTTTCATACAGTTTATTTAGTTCCTTTAGGACCACAGTGCTACTTCTGTCTGCACCCTGACCTTGGTTTAGAAGCAGTAAAAATAAAAGTTTGACCTGAGCATGACAAAAGCCTGTGTTTTCCTATGTCTAGGTGAGCTGTAATTCCCACCTCTTCATGTCAAAGGCGACTGGCAAACTTGGGGTGGGCAGGGGAAGCTCATCGGGGTGCTGGTGAAGGCATTGATCAGAAATAGCCACATTAGAAAGCTGGTTTGCCTTGGCTCTGCTTGCAATCACTGGAGCCTGATCATGCACGCTTCAGTCCAGCTGAGCTCTCCTCTCTGCTGAAGACTGTTTGGTTTTCCAGCATCTCCTAAGGCACCAAAGCCGGATGCTGGAGCCAGGCAGCATGAATAACCTCCCTGAAGGATCCAGGAGCCTTGCATCCAGAAACACCAGCCTCCCATGAAAGACAGGGGACAGAAGCTCTGCTCTTTAGATGGGTGAGTGAGTGAGTAAGATGGGAATGAGGCATGAGGAGATGGACAAGTCAGTGAAAATAGCGGAAGAGGTTTCAGAAAGTGACACATGGCCAGGAATGAGATAAGGGAGCTGAGAACTAGCTTAATAATTGGGAATAGATTAGTTTTCAAAATTAAAAGCACTGTGGATTCACTCCTCAGCCCTCACCAAATGTCCCACTGCACATCCACACAGGACTAAGCATTTGACTTGCGACAGGCTGGAGTTGCTCATGTGGTGTGGCAAGGTGGGCTCCAAACTTACCTGACAGCTATTGGTTTTTAGTCCCATTCTGCAGTGGTTCCTTAATGGGAGAAGATAAAATGGGTGGATGAAAATGCACTTTTGCTGGTAATTTTATGTTCTGAAGCCCAGCTTACGGATAGAAGAATCATCAGGGTGTAGAAGGAAATGCAAGTGGTAGTTTGATTTTCTATTGACTACAGGGGATAGGTGACATGGGACATGGTGGTTTTGAAGAGCAAAACAGCACTGTAGGCAGGAAAGAAGAGGGAAGCGGCAGGGCCTTGAATGCACCTTGGATGTACCTCTGGGTGAGTCTAATGCATGACTGGGAATCATAGAATCATAGAATCACAGACTGGTCTGGGTTGAGAGGGACCCAAAGGATCACAGAGTTCCAACCCCCTGCCACAGGCAGGGCCACCAGTCTCCAGGCCTGGATCTACACAAGCTTGCTCGGGAAGAAGGGGTTGTGGTCTGCTTTGGGACAGGCAGGGACAGTCTGTGCGAGACTTCATAGATGACCACAGACCCTAAGCTTGGAGGGAGTAGTACATGACTAAGCCTCCCACCACTGTGTAGGTGCTGTGACCCTGCCATGAGCTGTCAGAGGAGGCCAGGCTGGCTGCCCACAAAGTCTGCAGTGCCAACTACACCTCCCCTCAAGCCCCAGTGGGATTTTTGCTTTTCTGAGAGAAAAACCACACCAGAGTTATGACCCTGTAGGAAGTCAAGTGAAAACAGAGACAGTCATCAACGAGCAAATCAGATCTGGGAAGGAAGTGGGCTGAAAGTCAAAGCAGAAGGACGCTGCATACATTCAAAATACACATAGTGTAACTATAAAGGTGTAAAGGAGTAGATGTCTTTGGGGCAAATGAGAGGAGACTTAGGAATCTTCTCTTGATACACAAAAGAGGACTGGTATACTAGGAGAACTATATTTGAAACAGCTTGATGTTACTTATGGATGTGACAGCTTAATCATATTTATTTAACAACTCCCCGTAACAGGCAGAGTCACATAGATGGAGAACCAGGGAAGGCACCAGGTCGTATGCTCAAACTCTGGAAAAAAAAAAAGCAAAGACTAACAAAAATACCATGGAAAGAGAAGAAAAATACCGTGGAAAGAGAAGTTTGGCCATCAGCAGACCCTTGTACCAGGATCTTCATCTTGAGGAGCTCCTTTGGTCTGGTTCATGCGCATTTCAGTGGTTCATTTTCAAGGTCCCTTTCTGATAACATGTAGAAGAATACGTATTCTAGACAACTACCTCATTGGAATACAGATTCGTTTCATAGAAAGCCGGATGTTTTCGATGCCACGTAAGAAAGTCATAGCTGAAAAGCATTAAAATAGCTACAGCTTGTGGCCAGCCTACACGGGCTGAGAGCTGTTGCTTGGTTTTCTTCCTTGAACAGAAAATGAGCTATGTTGAAGACAGGGTATTGTATCTTTCCCAGTTGTTGTTTTCCTCATTGAATAACTAGGCAATGAACTCTTCCACTTTCAATAACACTTTTGGATGTCTGCTGAAACCTGAATCCTCCTCTTTGCCCTCTTTCAGAATCACTTTTGGAAGGTGGTCTTTGGGGCTTGGGATGGGGAAAGGCTTGGTCAAAGCTCTCCCACGATGACATGAGTAATGTAAAAAATGTCTTTTAAAAATCTCCTTATAGAAATAATCATAGAATCATAGCATCACAGGCAGGGACACAAACCTCCAGGCCTGGATCTACAAAAGGGTGCCCAGGCAGGGCCCCAGACTACCTGGCCTACAACACCCCCAGGGATGGGGCACCCACCCCCTCTCTGGGAAGCCCCTTCCAGCCCCTCACCACTCTCTCTGGAAAGAACTTCCCCCTAAGATCTCATCTAACCCTTCCCTCTTTCAGCTTCACTCCATCCCCCTTGTCCTGCCATTGTCTGCCCTTTGAACAAGCTGATTCCCCTCCTGTTTCTCTGCTCCCTTCAGGGACTGGGGGGCTGCAATGAGATCCTCCCACAGCCTTCTCTTCTCCAGGCTGGATAAGCCCAGCTCCCTCAGCCTCTTTTTGTAGGGGAGGTGCTCCAGCCCTCTGATCATCTTCATGGCCTCCTGTGAACCCTCTCCAGCAGTTCCACATCTTTCTTTTATTGGGGGCCCCAGATATAGGTGTTTCTGATTGCACTCTCACATTTGAAATAACTGCTCATTTACAGACTTCTGTGTGCATTCTACTGCAGAAATGTGGGTTCCTCTGAGACAATAAGCAGCAGGTCTGCAGCATCATGGACCAACATTTCATAAGTGTTTCATTTTGTTAGAGGAGGAATCTCTCAAATTATATGTGCCAAAGATAGTAATTTTCTGATTCATACTGTAGAGATAGATACATATTGCTCAAGTATGAGAACAGGGAAGAGCTGACGCATGCCCTGTGTAAGGCAGTTAACCTGCAATATTTTCTGTTCTCTAAGGATACGAGGCACGGAGCAGCTCGCTGAATGTATGTGACAATCAGGAGCTCGCCAAAAGCCTCATGGAGACATGTTTAGTATTGTTAATTCTTGTGATCAAATCAAGTTATTCGTCTTTTATCAGTTCAGATGGCTGTCCTTCTGGGGACAGCCTGTCACTCAGCTGACGTTTGATGGATACTGTTAGCGTCACCGCGTCGCTGACAATGAAGGAAGGGTACAGTAGATGAGTTGAAGCATCAGAAAGATGTTGCTGCAGTGCCACTTGTCAGCAGTGAGGGCCAGACTGGTGATGGCAATTGAGAAGAAATCAAATATTTGGGAGAGAAGGAGAGCTGCAAACCAAGAGCATCAGTCTAAGCCTGTTGTAGTTGTGTGTGGTTGGGCTGCGGGGGTGGCTGATGCAAGGAGCAGCCAGAAGCTCTCTGCAGGCCCCACAGAGCAAACACCAGCCGGCTCAAGGCCAGAGTCTCTGCTGACCAAGGCTGAGCCCATCAGCGATGGTCATAGCGCCTCTGGGAATCCCAGTGAGGAGAAAAACCCACCACCAGCCACTTTGTGCCCCCAGAGAAAGGAGTGAGAAGGTGTGAGAAGCTGTGGAGGCACCAAGGGCAGGGAAGGGGGGAGGAGGCGCCCCAGGTGCCACAGAGAAAGATGCCCCTGCAGCCCATGGAGAGGCCCCACGCTGGAGCAGGGGGAGACATATGGAAGATGCTGTGACCCCATGGGAAGCCCGCAGTGGAGCAAGCTCCTGGCAGCAAAACCTGCAGCCTGAGGAGAGACCGACCGACTGTGCAGGGCAGTGTAATAAATGAGTTTTCTGTCCTTTATTCTGTGTGGAGTCTGTTCTGCCTGTGTGTGACACTGATTGCAGAATGATCTCTCCCTTGCCTTATCTCCACTCCTGAGCCTCTCGATATCTATTTTCTCCCCTGTCCAGCTCAGGAGGGGAGTGACAGAGCAGCTTTGGTGGGTGTTCGGCCTCCTGCCAGGGCGAAACCACCACAGAGCCCTAGCTCCCCTTCTCACACAGTTCTGCAGTCCAGTGCTGGCACGTTGCACCAACAATGCCCTCCATCCCTTTAAAATCTGAGATCCATGCCTCCAGATTAAAGACACGTAGATGATGAAATACTCTGAGACATGAGGAATGTGCTCTGTGGCTCCTAGCTAGCAGGGGCATTCACTGAACTAATTTCCTCCTCCCTTTTGCAGGAGATGGGCGAAAGGGAAACAGCAGCAACTCCCCGGGGCCAGAGGCATGATGCATCCCCTGGAGGGCAGTGCGTTTTGGGGTGTGGTGTGGGGATGCCGTAGGATCCTGCTGGGGATGATCTGTTTACATCCCTTGCATCAATTTACATTACTTTCTCACCATATGCAGTGACCCTTGAAGAGACAACCCGGCTATTTGGAGCCATGCTTGGTGCAGACATTTAACTCTTCTGTATCGAATCCTGAGGAGCTGTCTGGAAGTCTCCTGTAACTGTACCATTTTTGTAATTAATTGATTTGTTTAAATATACTGGACTTCTATACTGTGACATCAGGCCTTTGAGCAAGGCCATCAAGAAATTAAAACAAGACATAGCCTTGGCAGTTTCTGGGACATAAGGAAGGTATACAGACAACTCAGCAGAGAGAAATGTCATTTTGGTTGTAGAGGAAAAAAACTAAGGAGGAGGGAGAACATTTGAGAGCTGAGCAAACTGTGCCAGAAATTATTACAACATCTAGATCCAGCTAGGGCTGATTGGTTAGGATGGTTTTCCTTTGGATTGTATGTGTCTTTCAGATAAAAATTCCCACTTTACAGAGGAAAAGAATTTTCTACCTTGCAGATGGAGAAATACTGGCATAGGTTGCCCAGAGAAGCTGTAAAGCCTGTCTTTGGAGACATCTAAAACCTGACCGGACATGGTCCCAAGCAACCTGCTGTAACTGGACCTGCCTTGATGGGGAGGTTGGAGTGGAGGACCTCCAGATGTCCCTTCCAACCTATGTGATTCCATGCCAACTGCAACGTGGGGTTTTTCATTTGCATGTCAGATAGTGGGGTGGGTCTGTGCAATGTTTAGCAACATGATGTGTTGATATAACAGTTTAAAAGGTCTCAGCATATTATCTGCATATTATCTTTAATATGGCATTAAAATAAGAGAAAAGACTGCTGTTCTGGTTTGATTCCAGCTAGATAAGCATGTAGGCAGGTAAATGCCCTCTCTGGAAGCCTCAGTCGGAGCAGCTGTATGTACAACCATGGCCCGAGGGGCAGTAACCAGAGCGGTAACCATGACTCTGATGTCAGCCCCCAGTTAAATTCTGAAATGCAGACCTGTCAGGAGATGACATTAATTTCTTTGGGGGGGGGGGGGGGGCATTATATCACATCGAGCAAACACGTGGACGCACTGTGTCAGAGGAATCCTGTAGGGCATCGTGCATGACATCTACCCGCAGAACAACAGCTTCGCGCTGGAGGAGGAGAGGGATGAGCATTTAACCCCACTCAGCTGTGCAGGACAGGATGTGAAGAAGGATATTGTCCTCACTCAGAACAATGTGAAGCTTTTTTTTTCTTAATCTAGTCAAAATATAATTATAGAGATTGGAATTTGGCTGCGAAGCCTGGGCTAGCCTGTCTACAAAGGTGAAGTGAGCCAAGTTAATTGAACCTTGGTCCTTGGAAGTGTCTTTGGGTTTTTACACCATGAGGTTCCAAGGCTGCCCAGTCTGTTTTTGAAGCACGCCTTTATGATCAAGCAGAAAAGTTAAGGGGAATATTTAAAAACTTTATCTACTTAGGCTTACACTGCTGTTAAGCCTGAAGTCAAACTGCTTCTACATGAGTGACAGCTCGGATGTGAGTGAAGGGCCAAATGAAAATTGTGTAGAGATCTCATCTGACAAGGCCACCTCAGACAAAAGAAATGTTAAACAAATAGCCTTACACAATGGGGAACGGCGAACTTCTGCTGAACCTCGCTGATGGCTGGGTGCCAAAGGGAAGCTTGAAGCTACCCACGTGTTCTCATTTGGAAGTCTCTCTGGCTTTAATGTCCAGTGTTTGTATACCATTTTAAGTGAAAAATGAAGAGGGTTTAATTGTCTTCACAGGGTATGATAGCTGACAGAAATTAAAATGCCTGCCCAGAACTCCTATGTTTTGCAGAGTGAAAGTCCCATGTACTGGTAATTACTCAGATGACATAAACCTCAGCCTTATTAAGGTGAGACTAAAATAGGTGAGACTAGACGGGTTTGCAATGTAACAATAGAAAATTAAAACATTCACTCAAGCGTTCAGTGCTTTCAGGCTGCAGGCTGCTGCCAGAAACAGTGAAGAGAGCATGGTCTAGGTAGCTTCTCGGAACTGCTGACTTGGCCAGGCAGTGCAAGGCCAGGGGGGAGAAGCAATGTCTTTTCTCAGGGGTAGATGGAGTTAGAAGAAGTTTAGGTGTTCAGAACCACAAGTCCTTCAAATTTAAACATAAAACTTCAATTTCTCTGCCTAATATAAACAAAATCCCATCCAGGAATATGGACTTTGCCTGTCAGGAGAAGGCTCTAACAACTCAACCACCTCATCATTATCTTCTGACATTCCAGATTATACATTTTTTTGCCATTAGAGAAAAGCTGCAGTCTAATAAATAAATATTCCAATCATTGCTATCTGCAGATACTGTAGAGAACAAATTACTAAAGGCATCAATCTCATAAAGTGAAATTAACTATTTGAAATGGAAAGCTGCCATCACAGTCTGATGGCACCAATTAAAGCTGCAGAAAACGCAGCTCACTGTTTGAGGGAAAGGAAAGAGAGAGCCTGGGTCAAGCTGTTCAAGGTTTATCATTTTAACTAGAGATGGGCCTGAGCTTTAAACCTGAGATTGAGAGGCAAGTGTCCTGAGAGGCTGGAAGGTGCTTGGGTGCAGGACTGCATCTCATCCAAGCCCCCAGTGCTAGTAAAAACATTTCATTCTGCTGCTAGGAGGAGGAGAGATACCTCAGAAATGTCAAGAGCTTTGAATGCAAGATGCTTCTAGCCATAGTTGGCTGGAGATATTCCCAGATTTGCTGGAATTGCAACTCGTTTCTCCCTGTCCCTCTTCTTTGATGCCTACAAAATGGGAGCCCTCAAACCATGGCTTCATGTGCTATTGAAGACAGACTAACTCTACCTGCATGCTTCTCAGTCCTCCCAGGCTTTGAGATGAACAGGTCTTCAGAGTGAGTTTTCTGGTTGGGATCTTGAGGAGCTGCCACAAACTCAGGTACTGGTGAACTTGCTGGGTTTGACCTGTTCTGCTCAGAGAAATGTCTCTGCTCTCCTCCACAAGCTCCTGAAGTGAAGGGGGGTGGCTGATGACTTGGTTGCACCGGTGGCTGTAGGGGATGCCATTACATTATGGGACAGGGTACACATGTTCCAGTGCAAATCCTTCCACATGAAATGAGGATGCAATATAAATCTAATAGAAATTTTGATTATGTGAAATTGGCCTGAGCCTTAGTTTGTCTTCTGAGGAGGTGCTGGTTAAAATTTTGTCATCAAACAGCAGGAGGAGCAGGATGGGTCAATCCTTCTCATTACATCATCCTCCACAGAGATTATTTGACCCCAAGGAGCTCTGAAAATACATCACTCAGCCCTTCACGTGGGCCAAAGTGCAGCGAGTGGCAGGCACTTTAATACAATATATACCTGGATCCACAGACTCCTTGCAAGATACGTGCCTACTTCCCATACTTCAGCTGATACCAGCAGAACACCTTCCAGTGAGATGTCATAGTCAGGGCTGCTTTCAGGAACAAAATATACACTCTTCTAGCTACAGGCTAAATGCAACTTGTCTTGCCAAGTGCAGTCTCTTCCCTTGGTTTGCCGAGATCAGCTGAATGTGAAATGTATTTATGTCAAGGCAGGAAGACCCACGAACAATTCACCCAGCTTTCTGTTCCTTTTCTCTACAAAAAACAGTAATCCATGGCACAAAAAAACCTGCAGGAACTAAGCCAAACACTATTTTTTCTGCCTGAGAGCCTGTTACTTAAGCGGTGTCCTACTCTGATTAACAGGCATGGGCTCTTCCACTCCCTGCCCTCTCTGCCACTTACAGTGCTAAACATACTCAGCTAAAAGCAAATAGGCTGTTTTCTAGCTGCTAGCTTTAAATTTAGTCAAATTAATGTGCTGCTTCTCCATGACAAAGATTGTGTCTGCCACATCAGTCCTGCCTGCTCCAGCCCACTAGCTTCAGTGCTCTTAAGAAAGTTCAGGGTAGGAGAAGATCCAATTTGAGGTCTTCTGGCTGCCAACTATTCCTTCTGAGTGTCCTGGGACAAGGAGGGAAAGTATGAAAGTCTTTGTTCTCTTGTCTTCAGGCAGAAAACAACCGTAAATTCTGGTAGATCACATCTGCAGCATAAGGTGGCCTTCAGCACTGAAACTGCCCTGACAGCCACGACTAGGATACAGCCCTTCCCCACACCGTGATCATGGCAAGGTCATAAATGGCCCTGCTGAGCCAAACATACCTGGACCATTAGTTGCAACTGAGGTTGTGAGTGGGGTATGTGAAGGACAGTACTGTCTCTAAAGCTTTGGTGAAGTCATGGTTTCCTGCATGCTGTCTTACAGCATGGTCTGAAGTTGTGTCAGTGGAAGTTTAGGTTGAATATTAGGAAAAATGTCTTTACTGAAAGGGCTGTCAGATATAGGAACAGGCTGCCCAGGGAGGTGGTTGAGTCACTATCCTTGGAGGGGTTTAAAAGAAGAGTAGATATTGTGCTTGGTGACATGGTCTAGTGTTGGACCTAGCAGAGATGGATAGATGGTTAGACTTGATGATCTTGAAGGTCCTTCTGACTGAAACCATTCTGTGATTCTGTGATTACCACACCTTGTCCCCTACCGTAGCCCATAGACCAGCAAACCTCTTCTGACGTACTATCACAGGGCCTCCAGATGCTGAGATCTCTGCAAAACACTCTCAGCTCTCCTCTCCTCATCCCCTGGACCTTTCCTTTCCCCAGTTCCTCTCTCATGTCACCTGTGGCCTCGCAGCAATTGCATGTCTCTTCTTTTCCCTTAGTGTCATGAAGGCAGCACCCTGGAACTTCATGTCCATGGATTGGTTGGTGAGTACATCCATGACCAACAGTATCTGCTGAAGACAATACCTAGAAGGCAACTTCTCCCTGCCTCTTCCTCTGCTGCAGTATCAGTGATATTACTTCACCTGCTTCTCTATTTTTCTGAAACTTGGAGGACTTCACTTTTTTAAGCTCTTTACTGCAGCTTGCTAGCTAGTTTGGGTTAAAGCCCATCACAGTCTGATCCCAACAGCCTCATTTCCACAGGAAACCAGGCGAAAAGACTCCTCGCCTGCAGTCAGAAGCTGCCAGTTTGACGAGCTGCCAGAGCCTGCCTGACAAAAGCAGACCTCTCCGCGCTTCCTCCTGCAATTACTTTCCCATGGAGCCTAAAGGTGAACTGCCAGGCCATTGATCTCATGGCAAACAAAGTATTGGCAGTGGTGGCAGGAGATCTCCGTGGGGATGAAGTGTCTGGGAATGACACACGCTGGCTGCTCATTACATCGATCCAGTACTAACTGGTCCCTAAATGAAGAGGAATCACCAAAAGTGATCCAGAGGCTGTTGGAGCTATTTTCATTAGTAGCTCAAAAAAAGTCATCCTCTCAAAAGTTAGAAAGGATGTATCACAGCCTTATTTCAGCTTCAGTTCCCTTGCATGTTCCTCCAGCTTTTGGACAGAACCCTTGCTTTAATCTTTAGAGGAGCACTTAATGCCAAGTCAACACAATAGCCTGCTTCTTCCTCATTAGTTGGTAACTGATCCCGTTTCTCTGTTTCCAGCACAGGATTGAAAGGCTGATGGGAGACGGACCCATTCATTCCTGCACGTGTTGGGGAGTGTCATGGCTCAGCCTGCTGCGCCAGCGTGTACACTCACCACCCCCTGCCAAGCTGGAGACTGGCACTGTGACCATTCTGTGGCTAGGGAACTAAAGTCCCTAAAGGTACAGGCATGGCTTTCTGTGGTTGGAGCATCCACCTGCCTAGGGTCTGGCTCTCCAGAGACCCTACAGCCCTTGCAGTTGCAGAGCCCTCAAGGGACCCAAGTTGCAGCTATGAGTGATGAGCATTTCTGTGAAGCAGAGAGGCAGGATCTCAAGGCAGTCAGCAGAAATCTGGGGAACCAGCAGCCAACAGCCATCTCTGAGAAACGTGTTGTACGAAACTCAAGTAACAGTGGCAGTGGTGGCAGCCAGGGACTTTCCACCACCTGGACTGTAAGGTCACCCCTCGTCTTCCTGCGGGCTCCAGGAAGAGGATGGGGTCCCATAGGGCAGAGTTTCCATCCTCACAAAGACCTTTTTACACGGAGCACATCCATCCCATGCTCCACACAAAATGCTGCACGTGGGGGCAAAGTCATTCATTTCTAAACCAGATAATATCCATGATTGACCTGACAGCCTGGCCCCATGGAGAGCTGCTGTCCTGGCAGCACTCGGGGACAAGAAAACATGGCACAGAGGAAGTCACTGACTAGCTGGTGGTAGCAAGATTTGGGACCATTACCCGCTTCTGCAGCTGCAGCCAGTGTCATGTCAAACCGCACACTGACCACACATTCCTGAGGTCTGTGGGCTCAGGGGACAAATGTGTGTGAGCCAGGGACCAACAGCTGAGAGAACCGAATCAAGCTGGACATGAAACTTTAATGCTGTCACTTCTGGAGTGCTTGAGTTTACAAAGCTAATGGCATCAGCTTCACACTGACATTCACAAGTGTTCAGGCTTTTTAAAGGAAGTTGAGCTCCCCGTAGCACCCTGAAATCCCACCCTGTGCTCCTCAGAACCTACCTGGACAATCAGTCAGGATGAAGTCTTTCACTGTGCTGCCCAGACCTCTGCCATATGTGCTTGCAGAGTAGCTGGTCACGGTGGTTGTCTCTTGGAGGAGATGAATAGGACGCTTTGGCATTGGCCGTCATAGCTGCTTGCTGGCAGCAAAGCAATGAAGAGATGCAGGTGAGGAGGAACGTGCTCACAGCATGGGAACCAGCAGAAGGAACAAGAGGTCTGCAGGAGCTTGCTGGGGCCATGGGGATGTGGTAGGGTAGCTTGCTCAGCTGGAGTTGCTCTGTGCAAGAAGGCAGAGGGAATGGCTGGAGATCTGCCCAGGGATGAGTGATGAGCCAGCTGAGAGCTTGCAGGTCAGGGCTACTGAGCAGACTAGCATCAGTGATTTTGTCGTGGGCGAGTCAGCCATAGGTGACATAGGATTGGGGTCAGTAGCACAAAGACCAGCTGCAGGCCAGTCACTGGTAGTGTATCTCAGGGGTCAATACTGGGGCCAATCCTGTTTAACACCTTTCATCATGGCCTGAATGATGGAGCAGAGAGCACCCTCAGCAAGTCTGTAGATGACACAAAGCTGGGAGGAGTGACTGGTGGACCAGATGGGTGTGCTGCCATCCAGAGGGACCTCAACAACCTGGAGAAATGGGCCAGTGGGAACCTCATGAAGTTCAACTAGAAGAAGTGCAAATTCCTGCCCCTGGGGAAGCACCAGCATGTACTGGGCCAACTGTCTTGAAGACAGCTTGGCAGAAATCCTTCTGTACCTTCCACATCCCAGCTGGCATGTCCTAGCTGTGCCCTGGTGAGGGGAGCAAATGGGTAACCTGCCTGCCTGTCACACCCCACCAGAAGCACTATGGCAGCTCTAACTTCATGGATACATGCAGGTAACTGCGTAGAGAGCTTAGATGTTATGTTTCAACAGTCATTTCAAGAAGTTGGCAAGAATTTGTCGTGCTGTGGAAGGGACTCTGGGCATCAGGAATGTGAGGCATGGCTTCTGCTTAAGGGTGTGCCACTCACGGCAGACAGTCCTCCATGAACTTCAACAGGAGTCCTTTCCCACAGAGCTTCAGCTCTTCCCCAGCTGCCTCAGCGTGGGTCACTGCTATGGGTGCAGTCATAGATCATAGAATGTCTCTCAGTCTCTCAGGCCCAGACTGCTCCAGCCTGGTCCTCCCAAGGGGTCACAAGCGTCCCCCAGCAAACCTGCTCCAGCGTGGGGCCTCTCCATGGGCTGCAGGTGGGGTCTCGGCCTTTTCCAGGGGCTGTGGGGGGACACCCGCTCCAGCATGGGTTTCTCCAGGGGCTGCAGGGGCATCTTTCTCTGTGGCACCTGGGGCACCTCTTCCCCACCTTCCCTGCCCTTGGTGCCTGCACAGCTCCTCATACCTTCTCACTCCCTTCTCTGGGGACACAAAGCAGCTGCTGGTGGGTTTTTCTCCTCACTGTGATTCCCAGAGGCGCTGTGACCATCGCTGATGGGCTCAGCCTTGGTCAGCAGCAACTCTGGCCTCGAGCCAGCTGGCGTTTGCTCTGTGGGGCCTGCAGAGCATTTCTGGCTGCTCCTTGCAGAAGCCACCTCTGCAGCCCCCCCTCATCCACCTGAACCCAGCCACACACAACTACAACAGGTGAGAAATTACACTCAGTGGGTTTCACAGCTTAGTCAGAAAAGTCTGTGCTCAAAACATGGCACTGAGCCCCTGTGGCTGTCCTGGGAAGCAACAACCATAAAAAAGTGCTGGAGGAAGCAGCTGGCTTGATTTTTAACTTGGTTTTCTAGATTACCCATCTAAGCCATGTTTCTAAGTTTACTCTCAATAGAGAAAAGCAGAAGTTTAGCTTTTCCCTCTCCAGCTCCTTCAGCCACAAAAGTTTCTGCTGGCGGAACAAATTCCTTCCAAATGCCACCAAGGAGCCTCAAGCTCTGTGGCCAAAGCCCCACAGCAGGACCTTCACTGTTGTGCTTTTAGCATGGTGATGCTCAAGGGAAGGAGTATTTCTTATTTCTTTCCCCCATTCCCCTGGGGAGCTTCAAACTCATCATTGCTATTTACAGGCTGATGAAGCTTGGCGTGACGTGGGTATGTACTTTTTGGGTTTTTCCACTTGCTCGGGGGTGCCTGAGGCACTGCAGTTATGTCAGACATCTGCCCAGCACAGCAAGCACGTCTTCGTGAGAAAAAAACCCAGGAAAATAAAAGAAAAAGAAAAAAAAGGGGGGGGGGGAAAGAAGTGTCCTCAAGTTTTGTCGGCTTTGGGACAGATCTGAGCTGCGTGTCTGCATGCCTGCAACTTAGCAATTAAAATTGTGCTGTGGGAGTTAGTCTGGAGATGATCAAAGACTGTGGTTGGTGTTCCTTGTGCGTTAGGTATTGCGATCCCTTTTGCTGGGTGAAAACCGGAAACAAAGCCCGGCTGTTCCTAGGGATGGTGTCTAGCGGCTGGGCTGCAGGACGTGCTGGTCAGCAGAGGTGTTTGCTGGGCTCAGCTGGAGGAGAAGGTAGATGGAGTATCCTCAGTCTTCTCGCTTTCCCCTTGCTGCGATGCTGCTGAGCTCAGCCAGGTGGGAAGACCTGACCGCAGGCTCACTGCAGGGTTTTCCAGCCAGCTCAAGCACGGACACAGGCAGGAGCAGGATGCCTGCGGCCTCCCAGGGGCAGGAGGACAGAAAAAACACGGGTGCTTCTGAAAACCCCTCTGTGCTGCTTGCTAGCAAGGGCTGGGAGGATTGCATTCAGGGCCCCTGCTGCTTCCCAGCTCACCTCAGGGGTGATGCCACAGCTTGTTCCCCTGCTCGCAGCCAACCCAGCTCACCATCCCTCTGTTCCAGGAGGTTCCACACTGGTCTCCCTGCAGAGGTGGCTCAGCCTCAGCCTCCCTGGAGAGTTGCAGGGCCAAAAGGAGTGCAGAGGAGAGCAGGGACATTGAAACAGCGTGAGGGTCTGGTTTCCCTTCAGCTTGGAAATGGCTCTCATCACAGTTAATGACCGTCACTCATAGCAGTTGTTCCTGCTAAGAGAGGTGAGGACACGTGGCAGGAAGATGGCAGGAGTGATGGCTTGGCCCCATACCCATAGCAGCTCCTTGTGCGAGGGGAATACCTGGACCTGTGACCAGTACCATTTCCTAGGAGAGCTTCCCAAGCCATTCTGCTCCCCAGGGCTTCTGGAAACAAATGGTGAGTATTTTTCTCCCAATGCTTTTAGCATTCCCATGCCAGGAGCTGACAGGAAACACTGAGCACACTAATTTGAATTCTTTTATTTTAAAAAAAGAGAAAAATCTCACAGAGGCTGTGTCTAAAGCAGGGTGATGACTCAGGACACCAGAGGAATATCGTTTTCCAGCCCGCCAGACACAGTGCATCAGAGCCCAGGGTGGTGCCAGGATTTCGATGGCGTGAGTAGCCTCGGACATGGCCAGACTCCCCTGGCCCTGCCAGCACCACTTGTCATCCTGACCTTATGTTCCAGTTTGAGGGCAAAAAGGGCCTCTTTTTTCCCTTTCTGTTAATTTTAAAGAGATAAATATAGCCACTGAGGTGACCTCCTACTCCCGTGGAAATCTTTACATTTAAAGCTGAAAATGTGAAAATTAGCAGTAGCTCTTTTTTATTTATAGGCTGCTCAGTATTTTGCTCCGTGCGAGGTCATGTTGTGTGCCTTCGAGTGCAGTTCATTAGCACAAGGTCAGTGAGCTTTGTAAAACAATTTACTTTGCTAAAATCTATTTTCTCAAAAAAAATTTATATTTTTTAACCAGCAGGAAATAGCGTTCAGTGTTGAAATGTGACTGGCAGTAGCTTTGAATAAGGTCCCTTGAATACATATTTTTATTTGAACAGACATCTAAGTAATTTTGTTCCCCATTTAACTCACTGGAGCTTGTATTGGAATAACTGCATGTATCAGCACAGGCTGGGGGATGACCTGCTGGAGAGGAGCTCTGAGGAGAAGGACCTGGGGGTCCTGGTGGATGACAGGCTGGATGAGCCAGCAGTGTGTCCTGGTGGCTAAGAGAGCCAATTGTATCCTGGGGGTCATCAAAAGGAGTGTGGCCAGCAGGTTGAAGGAGGTGATCCTCCCCCTCTGCTCTGCCCTGGTCAGGCCCCACCTGGAGTATTGTGTCCAGTTCTGGGCTCCCTGGGATAAAAAAGCCAGGGATCTCCTGGAGAGAGTCCAGCGGAGGCTACACAGGGGATGAGGGCCTAGAGCATCTCCCCTATGAGGAAAGGCTGAGTGACCTGGGGCTGTTCAGCCTGGAGAAAAGAAGCCTGAGAGGGGATCTGATCAGTGTTTATCAATATCTCAAGTGTGGGATGCAGGGGGAAATACAAGGGGCAATGGCCTCAAGCTGGAGCACAGGAAGTTCCGCACCAACATGTGGAAGAACTTCTTCCCAGTGAGGGTGAGGGAGCCCTGGGACAGGCTGCCCAGGGAGGTGTGGAGTCTCCTTCTCTGGAGATATTCCAGCCTCATCTGGACACTTCTCTGTGCAACCTGCCCTAGGGACCCTGCTTTGGCAGGGGGGTTGGACTCGATGATCTCTGGAGCTCCGTTCCAGCCCCTACGATTCTGTGATTCTGTGATTCTGTGTTGGGATTTTGCCCTGACTCTGATATAACTCCCACTGGGTAAGAATCAAGCCTCCACTGTTATCACCCAGAACGTGAGCCACAGGCAAGGAGAAGAGATGGTCATCTATGAGGAATGAAATGATGTTTCCTGTAACAGCAGCTCTGGGGAGGACCCAGGCCAAAAACAGGCTGTGATATAAAATTGGCTCAAAATTGAGACCCTTCCTAGAACTGTCCAAAGCTTTATCATTTTCCCCTGTGGTGACTGCAGGACTGATAGGACACATGTTCATTAGTCTGCAGGAGGTTATTGTAATGAGCAGTAATGGATGTGACAGCAACCCTGAGGTAACTCAGTGACTCTGAAGCTGCTTCAAGGTTCTCCCATGTTTAGCTTTCATCCTCTCTGATTTCTGCCTTCTGCCACACACAAAGAATGAAAATAAATATCATTAGGACATTACTTTATGAAAACAATTATGAAAATTAAACTATAAGCTAGACTGCTGGTTACGAGGGACTTAGACTGCTAGAGCTAGACTGCTTAAGGGTCAGGGAAAGGAGCTTAGTTACAGTGTCTCCTTAGAGAGACAAGCTTCTTCCCAAGCCTCAGTCAAAAAGGCTGTGAAAGCATGTCCATGGGCTGCAGAAGGGTGTTGGCAACTCCTTTCAAGAAAGTTAAAATGGTTTTGGATGAAATGAAATGAGTAAAGATCATCCCATGACAGGATAGTTGAGGTTGGAGGTGTCTCCAGGTGGGTCTGGACGTCTCTCATCCAACCCTCCAGCTTGAAGGAGGTACCAGCAGGACCAGGTTGCCTGGGACTACATCCAGACAGCACTTGGATTTCTGCAAGATGGAGACTCCACAACCCCTCCTGATGATCTGTTCCCTTGTTCCTCCACAGAACACAAGTTTTTCTTATGTTTAGGTGGAATTTTATATATTTCAGACTGTGCCTGCTGCCTCTTGTCCTGGCACCAGGCACCACTGAGAAAAGCCTGGCTTCACCTTTACCCCTTTCCATCTTTTAGGTCAGATGGAGACAGGTGAAGTACCCTCAGTGAAGATGAATATCAAGGTTGGACCCAAGGGGCTTTCATGTGGAGAACTAAAGTTCAGTTTGCTTATAACAGGAACTGTAACTGTCCCTTGGTTGCACTGAAGCACACGGCTTCTGCTTTTGGTACAAACTGCTCCTGGCTCATACAAGCGAAAAGGCAGCTTTGCTACCGAGGGGCTGGAGCCTCGTCAGGCTGCGCTGCCTCAAGCAGCACCTCAAAGCTGCTGCTGCCAGAGAGCACAGCGATATCCCCAAGCTTCAGATCTCATCTGTGACTCCATGAGAGCACCCTGATTGCCATCTTTTACATCAGAGGGAAGCACAAAAGCCTCTTTGCCAGATAATCTGAAATAGGGGTACTGGCGAGCCAAAATCTGCTCCTGTTTCCCCTGGAAAGAAGCAAGAGCAGCTTCACCTGAGTTTGGATTCATGCCGAATTGCTGCAGACAGCAGCGATTCCGGGCTACGGCCAGAGACAGGAGGTCCCTGGCTCCCTCCAAGGGCCAATGCCTCCTCTTTCCCTCTTCAGCCAGAAAAAGGTGATTTGGGGGGAGCAGGCACTCTCAGCGTCACCTGGAGCTGTCAGCACAGCCTCGAGGAGGCACAGGGATGTGCAAGGGGCAATGGCAGAAACCAGAGCTCTGCAGAGACTCCTGCCAGAGTGTAGCTGAAAGCAATAGGGGCTGCTGGCTCTTCCCAGGGTGAGCCCATGGAGGGACTGCACAGGTTGGGAAATGCTTGCAGAGACACTGCCGAGAGTGGGCAACAACGTGGGAGGGGAGCGAGAGTCTTTTTGAGGGTGCCAGGTAGAGGGCTGATGCTAGGCTGCAAATATCTGGTCAGGAAAAGCTCAGAGCAGATGCCTGCTTGAATACAGTGTCCTGCTGGCTCTGGAGAGGAGCAGGGTCTCCATCCATCACCATCCGAGACGTGGCTGTGCAGGATGAAGGGATGTTTGTGGTGAAGGAGGTTGGACCAGCGTGGGACTGCTTACTTTGTTTTGGTGCTTTCAGACAGGGCACCTGGGTGAGAGAGAAGAAAAGGACCCAGGAACCTGAGTTTATGAATTTTGCATGGATCCCCGTGTGCAGGGTAGCAGTCCTATTTAATCTGGGCTTTCATTTCTCTGGGAAGAAAACATTTGGCTCTGAGACAGCTTTGAGTAGTACTTATCTCTTGGGTGATTGTTTCTTCTGAAGAGGCAGTTCTGTGCTCATAAGTGACATGCCTTGTTATAAACATAGACTGAAGTCCCATATGTCATGGAAATTGTTCCCTCAGCTATGATACATGGAGAGTATGGTATGCAATCTCTGCTAGACCATTAGCAGAAATGCTCATTTGAGTCATCACAAGATCAAGCTTTGGCTGGAGGGTTTCACAGAAACATCACAGACTGGTTTGGGTTGGAAGGGACCTCAAGAGATCATCTAGTCCAAACCTCTTGCCCGAGCAGGATCACCTAGATTAGGTCACACCAGAACATGTCCAGGCAGGTTTGAATGTCTCCAGAGAAGGAGACTCCATAACCTCTCTGTGCAGCCTGGCCCAGGGCTCTGTCACCCACACAGGGAAAATGTTCCTCCTTACATTCCCATAGAACTTCCTCTGCTTCAGCTTGCACCTGTTGCCCTATGTCCTATCATTGGACATCACTGAGAAGAGCCTGGCTCCATCCTCCTGACACTTGTTTGGTTCCCAAGCTGGAGCACTGGGACCCTCTCTTTGGGCTGGGTGTAATGAGGTACACCTTCCCAGAGCTGATTAGCAGTCATTATTAGCAGTTTTGCAGATCCAGCTTCATAGAATGCTTATCTTTGAAACAGACTCTACATCAAACCATCATTGCTAAACACAATGAAAACTTGAACAGATGGAAGTTCGTGGTGAAACAGGGCGTATGACAGTCAATATGATGCAGACCTTCCAGAAGGGCTCTTTGATGAGAAGTTCAAATCTCCTTGGAGGTGAAATCAAGGACTGAGACAAGTGGTTGCAGACTGAAGTTCCCTCTGTAGGTAAATGTGCTCTGATGTTGTAGGCCCTAGATTGATGCTGGCTAAAGCGCAACTCAAGCTCAGGTACCTCAACAGGTGCCTGGCTTTGAATTCTGTTTCGGGGGTATCACCAAGTGCCATGAGTACAAGGAAACTGGTTAGAGTGCTTAGGAATGAAATGGTGCCAGAGCATCACTCTGATGTCCATGAGGAGAGAGGATTTTGGGACTGTGCCCAGTTTTATGTAGGATTTGAACGTTTACATTAAAAAATACATCCAAGTTTGTTTGGCTTTTTTGTTCAAGTGCAATTCCAGGTCAAATATAGTCTTTAAAAGTCTTTCCTCCACCTACATTAAAGGCTTACTGTACAAATGGTTTCTAAAAATATTTGGTCTTTACAAATAAATTAATTGTTTCACTTTTTCAATAGCAGTCAAAAACTATTGAGCAGCACTGTTGTCTGGTACAACCACCCGCTCCTAGCAGTCTGAATCTGTTGATTCTAGATGGATAGCACCAGTCCTAAAATACACAGCATGATACCATATCCTAAACTTTCAGATAGGTTTGAGAGTGCTGTTCTTGTCCTCTGGAGACAGAAACTAAGCACAAAATGTACCAGCTTGGGATGTACCAAAGTAAATCTGTATCAGAAAAAAATATGTTACTTGCTTCTATGACAACACTGGAGTCATATGAAAAATAAGACTACGCATCCCACACATTAAAGAGATGAAACTGCCTGCTATCTTGAAGTGACCATAACGCTTTCTCATCAGCTCCAACACTTAAAGGCTTAATGTTTATTTTTATTCATGTGTTTTCATGACTAAGGTGTCTTCGTGCAGAGCACTAGTCTGCCATAACTTCTGCAAGGTGACATCTCCCACTGTGACCTTCAACAAGTAGTCTTGAGCTGACTGTAGCTGTGGTGCCCCCAATCCAAATTTTACGAGCACTGGAGTGTAGGAAGGCTGGGAGGAATGAGTTGTCACAGCTGAGAAGGCTATCAGCAGCCCTGTCTTCTGCCTTTCTACTTCTATTGGGAAGAAAAAAACCTCCCACCCTGAAAACTGAAGTATCATCTGAGATTGCTCTGGTGCTGAAACACTGTCTCTGCCAAAGGAAGTCCTATAAGCAAGGCCCAACTGCTTGACTTCCCCACCTGCTATAGGGTTACAAGACTTTGGGGATTTTTCTCTTCTCCCCCTCCGTCAAGGTGCTTTAAAGATGAAACAGTTTCCTTGAACCTTGTGTACAGCAAAAACAGCCTAAGGGTGAGAAGGATGCAAGGTAGGACCTCTGTGCCCACGGAAAGCTTGTTTGAGCCTGGCTATGTGCAAAAGCTGTCTGCAGTTTTCCTGACCTCCACAGGTGATGTCAGTTTCAGGTCAGGGAGGCAAAATGCCACTTTTATTTCAAGGGTATGGACCCCAGACCCCCCAAATCCACCAGCCATCTTGGGGTTTCCCACCTTGAGGAGCTCATGGCAGTCGCCGCTAGCTTAGATGGCAGATGGGTTCCCAGGCAGCCTGGACCAGGAAACCTCACAGGCGTAGGGACGGCAAACAGGACTTGAGGTGCTGAGGGGTGGCCCTGGGACAGCTCCACCCGGAGACCCGTGCTCCCCCCACCCACAGACCTAATGGCACCTCTGGAGCTTTATGCTGGCCAAAGGGTTCAGAGTGCTCAGCTCAGGGCTTGATACGGCCTCAGCTAGCTAGCATCAGTGAGCAGTGGGAGGCTGTGTCATATTGAAAGGCACAGACTCTGATTGTGAGTTAAATTAAAAAAAAACCCAACTGGTTTCAAAGCCCTATCTATTAAATCTTGTGTACATCTTAACAAACACAGCATACAAATTGGAATGAACACAGAAACATTCTAATCCTGTCTCCAACAGTTCATGAAGCCACCCCAACATCCCTGCAAAAAAAATCCTCCATCACTTTGGCAATACTTTTGTGAATTGACCCTGAATGCACACAAGAGAGTCCATCAAAATCTTGACAGCTGTGACATTGGTGCAGTCATCATCATGCAGGTGATAAGGGTGGTTGCAACACAGAGGGCTTGATCCGTCATGCTGGCCAGATCCATCAGAACCTGTGGAAACACAAGCATCCCCTCTGCCCCATGACATTAGGGAAAAAGGTCCTTCCCATTTATTTGTCTGGAGATTTGTCATCACAAAAGCTTTATTATTATTTTCAAGATGAGTTTGTGAGTTGAAATGACGCTGTATAGGAGGCCTGCCTTCCGTCCATCCGTTCAAAATATTCAAAACACAACAAGCTTTTGCTGCTCGCTCTTGTGAGGCTGGCTCTTGGCTCCCCCTTGGTTTTGCCTGTGGGAGAGTGAGGAATGCCCATGACATGTTTTACTCCCCACTGCTGTAAGAAACATCGGTGTTTTATGTGCTGTACAACCTGGACCATTATCTCGTTTGATAGTTTGTGGAATTCGCCATTAATGACGCCGCCACTAGTGACCCCAAGGCCGCTCTGCCTGCTGAGGCGGCCTCGCCCAGCTCGGCGCTACCAGCGGTGCCGGCGCTCAGGCGGCAGCAGCTCTCTGAGGCGGGCCCGCCCGAGGGCGGCTGCTTGTCACAGCGCGGCCCGCCCCGCGCGCCGCCAGGGTTTCCGGCCAAAGGCAACGGCTGCCGGTCCTGTCAGGTCCGGATCGATCCCGTTTTGCGCAGTGCCGCCCTGTGTGGCACCAGGGACAAGTACCCGGCGCTCCACCTTTATCTACATCGGTCTGAGGGCAGTTTTTTCGGGAATGTTCCTACTGACCACAGGAAACTGCCACAAACGCCTCAGCACACAAAGACAACTGGGCCTGTCTAGAACCTATATCCATACACACCATGATCATATCATCAGCACTGGGTTTTTTCAAGGGCCACAAAGCCTTTTGACAGCCTGAATTAGCATTTTCAATTGCAAGTTGCTTCAAAATACAATCCCAAGCAGCCTCATTCTCAACTTGCTTCTGTAAAGCATCATTAAGTCTGCCCAAAAATTTCATACATGGCTCCTCTGGTTCGTGCTTTATATGAACAAAATATTGTCTTTGTCCTCTGGCTCCCACAACGCTTTTAATGGTGCAGGGCACAAGTTGCTTAACCTGCTGCAAGCCTTCCAGAAGGATTCTGTCTGGACCTGCAGCTGTGCTACAGTCACCTTCTCCCATCCACAAATTCACATCAACAGCTCACAGAGGGTGATGCTGACCCAGCGCCTGATTCTCTGCAGCCTGAGACCTAGCAAGTGGTCTCGGTTTTGACTCCCACATAGCGTATTGCAGATCAGTCATAAGAAGCCGGAACTTGGTTTTAAAATCATGTGGGGTAAAAACAGAATTATCACACAGAGACTGTATCAGCTGGGTGGTATATGGAGCACCGAGTCCATGATCAGTTACTGTACGCTTGAGGTGTTTAATAAGGTTGTAAGAAAGACCCTCCCGTTGTGGTTCTCATTCAGAAGCATGTATTACCAGGAGGGTACCCAAAATGTCCACATCCCCTGCCAGCTTCACTTCCTTTCTTACAGCCGCCCACTTACTGTGCAAGTCTGGGGGATACAAGTCAGGTTCCTTTTCGAGGTCTAACCACCCCAGATCAAATGGCTCATCCAGATCAGCATCAGAATTATTAGGAGGTCTTACAGGACAGTCCGTGGAAGAGGGCATCTATGGTGGGGAGGCTGATGGTGTTGACTTATTTTGCCCATCACCTACCCGAGAACCAACATGCACCTTTAAGGTCTCAAAAATGACCTGCCAGGAGGACAACAAACCAGCCGCCATTTTAGTGGTGCAGTCCTGAAGTCTGAACCCAGCTTTATCCCAGATTTCTGGATGATAAATACTATGACTGTTTGTGGAAGTATCACTTTTAAAAGCCAAAGGAAAATTCATTTTAACCCATCACTATCCATCTTATTCCCATGTTCCTTCAAAATCTTTTTGATTAGACTCATTCCCATAGTTCTTAGTTGCTTACCTTTATCCTGTGAAAGGTAACTGAGCGCTGGTAATGCTTCCTTTCAGCATTCTTCCCTGAGCTCAGCTGAGCTACGGCACCGAGTCGACAGCGAGTCGTGTCAGTGCCCCACATTGGATGCCATTTGTGGGGCCCAGGGACTCCAATTGTGATGGATCGAAGACAAATTTAATACCAACTGAGCAAACTTTTATCCCCTCTCGATGGCTGAGGCAGCAGCCTGGAGCCAGGCTACAGTACTTTAACACCATAACCACAGCTTTCCTATACAAAAGGTTGTCCAACCCAGGCAACCTCCCATTGTGCGGAAGTCTGTCTGCACCTTCCTTACCATGACAAAGCACACCATGCCACCTCCCTGCTGAACAGCACACAAACATACATCTCTACAAGACCCTCAATCTCATGCTTTACTGCTTTTTCTCTTGCTTTCTACTTTTTCTCTTGCTTTCGAGGCTTCTCTCCAACAAGCACAACTGTGTTGGGCCACTATTCCCACAAGGGGCTGCTCCAGGAGAGGACATAAGCCAGGAGTTAAGGGTACCTATGGTGACCTGAGCAGGGTGATAGGGCTGACTGACCACAGCAAGAGGTTTCCAACAACGCCGTGATCATGCAGAGCAGCAGGTCCAGGCTGAGGGCAGCACAGGAAGGAGATACAGCAAGTCAGGAGCACCACCTATGGCTTAGCTCAGGAGAAGGTAAGTAATCAGGGCAATCAAGGCCCATTAACATCATCAGTCCCACCTGTGGAGGAGTGACTGCCAGACTGACTCCAGGTGTGACTGGGCCCCTAACCTCACACCCTTGCACAGAACATGTCCCCAGGAACCAAGGATGAATTCACATGAAAAGCACCGTGCTTTCTCCCTGGGACCTAGCTCCATGCTTCAAAAGCTGTCTGCTGCCCTGAAGGTGACTGCAAGCCAGTGACTTCCCCGGGCTGACTTCTCATTATCATCTACTGCTGTCCTCCAGGAGCTCTCAGGATAGGGAAGTTTGCAGGTAATGTGCTTAATCAGCTTTCTGTTTAGTCAGTGTGGTGAAGTGGAGGGTTATTTTGCTGTTGCTGTACATCTCAGTACTTCCAACTCCTCTTGAGCCAGCAGGAGTGGTGGGAGAAGCTTCTTTATTAATGGCAGCTCATAATTGTGAGCTTGGCATCTCCTGGTTCAGAGGAGATGAAATCATTTGTGCTCCTGTCCGCACAAGGCTAGAAGCAATGCAGAGGAGGCAGCTTTAATTAAAGCCAGCCACCATAGATCATCAAGCAGCCTTATCAACTTGCAGGCACAGCACGCTGTGCTCCAGAGAGTGCTGGGCTGGGGCAAATGGAGGCAGCCCACAGCAGGAATTGTAATAATGAGATGTAGGGGAGGAGTGGGGGTACCTACTGCAAACCTACCAACCCTGCTCTTTGCTTCCTTTCTGGAGGAAGAGACCCCCTAAACCCAGCCCCCTGTGAGATGTGGCTACTGGCACTGTGCCATGTGGGACCACGCTGTGAGTATCATCACTGTCCTGGTGTGTGTGTGATTAGGGATCACAGAATCACAAGGTTGGGAAAGACCTTTAAGATCAAGTCCAACTGTTCAGTCCTATGCTAAACTATATCCCTAAGTACTGAATCTACCCTTTTTTAAAACACATGCAGGGATGGTGACTCAGCCCCCTCCCTGGGCAGCCTGTTCCAGGCCCCGACAACTCTTTCAGTATCTAATCTGACCCTGCCCTGCGCAGTTTTGTTCTGTTTCCTCTTGTCCCATCTCCTCTCACCTGGCTGAAGAGACCATTGCCCACCTCCCTACAACCTCCTATCAGGTAACTGTAGGTGGTGATAAGGTCTCCCCTCCATCTCCTCCTCTCCAGGCTGAACACCCCCAGCTCCCTCAGCCGCTCCTCAGGTGGTTTGCACTCCAGCCCCTTCCCCAGCCTGGTTGCTCTTCCCTGGACTTGCTCCAGGACTTCAATGTCCTTCTTATGGTGAGGAGCCCAGATACATGTTTTGGAAGTCCCAGAGGCTCAGGTGCTCCCAGCCCAGCGTGGATGTAGGTCTGAAACTCTTCCAGGCTCCATCACTTATGTGCCGGGTGACCTTGGGTGTTTGGAGTGATGTGGCAGTGTTGTGTACAGAGCTCAGAGGACACTGTGCTGCCAGTGTACCGAAAGAAAGTATCCAGCAGTGTAAGCCAATATATATAAATCACTCTTTCTAAAAGTGAAGTAGCACATTTAGAGCAAAGCCTTTGGCTTTCTGTGTGCTTCAGGCTAAAACCAGGCTGAATGTCTGTATTCCGCTCCCCAGCGTGGATTTGTGTTGCTGGGATCTGACCTGATGCACAGCAGAGCTTGAACTGGGAACATGCCTTTGCTTTTCATGAGAGATCCAAATTTGCTGGAAACAGCTAAATGTATTATTCATAACTCCTGTGGCAGGCACAGACCAGCTTTTCCTGGACTGCATTCAATGAAACAGATTTCCACGTAGTATGGCAATGGGGCAGAAAGACTTGTGTGAAAACTTCTGTTAGCTATGTGCAAGGAACTTTGTGAAAGTCTCAATCCACAAAAGACTACAGAATTACTAAATTCTCTGCCTCCAAGGATCTGAAAATCATGAGTCAGGCCACAGTCACAACTAACTTTTTTTTCTTTTCTTTTTTTTTTCTTTAAATACAAAGAAACCTCAGGGTCTTTATTTGCTTACTGGCTTCTGACTGAACATTGAGTTCTTGTTCCCAAACATGCGGGCCCTCATAGTTGGGGAAAGAAATCTACTAATATGAAAAGCCAGATTCTCCTGCAACAGCAGCCTTGTAGAAGCTGATCTTTAACTACAAGTTTTGTAACTTTTTGGGGGTGAACTAAAGGCTCCTACAGCCTAATGAGACTGCCTAACACGGACCACCTTCTTGTGCGTGTGTGTAGTGTGGGTTACCAGCACTGATGTTAGGAACCAGTAGCTGGTTTTAAAAACCTCCAAATAATGGTTGTAGGAAGGATGTTCCATGCTCCTGCCTGGTGCAGCCTGCCAGTGCCAGCAGGGGCAGAGGGGCTGGCAAAGGATAGAAGTGCCCTCTGCTCCTGCCTTGGGATGACATGAAGCAGTTATTTTTATCCTAGGTCTGAACTGCTGCCAAGGTTTATTTAAAAATACATACATAAAAAGGAAGGCAAGCATGCAAGTCATGGGAAACTTCCGGGTATATTTTAGCCATGTGAATAATGCTGAATGTGTTCCCATTTATCCTTTGCTCCTCCGGTCCCCAAGCCTGATACTTTTGGACTGATCTCTTTGCTCCATGCTTGCTGCTGGCATTGAAGGGCCAAGTGCCCTTGTTTTGCTGAGGTGTTGGATCAGCTGCAGCAGGGAAAAGCAGGTGCCGGCACACACAGGATTCGAACCTTGGAATGTAGTGAAATTTCTTAACAGAAACCAGTCATTACCTGGCCTGTGTCCTTCCCTCCACCCTGAAGACAACAGAAGCAAAAACGTTCTTTCCAAAATTCATCTCTTTCTGTGCACTGCTGCCCCCAAAGGTCCTTAAGTGAGGAAAATTGGGGGTTGTAAACTGTCTTCTGAAGAGGGTACATTGTGCGTCTCTAGCCTTGGTGTTGGATCCAGTTCATCAGCTGCCACAGTTGCACTTCAACTGTTTTAAGGTGAATCTCACTTGCTATTAAGCATTTTGTTTCAAAGCCAGTCTCTTAAAACCTGGCCTGTTTGTGAGGAAACTGTTCATCTCCAAACCAGTGTGAGCTGTGATTCTTCCTGGGCTCGCCTGGCTTTGGAGGTCAGTACCTGAGTCTCAGGTTTCACTGAAAACCTTCAGCACAGTTTTGCTGACAACCTTTTCACCCTAACAGTTAATCTCTCTTGTTGGCAACTGTTACTGTTTACACATCCAACCAAATGTCCCTGCCTGGAGCACGTTCCTGCTAGGAGAACCTGGTGGGATGGGGACATCTGACTCTGAAAAACTGAGTCAGAGCTAAATCCTTGCACCAAAGGCTCATCAGGCTTATCCACCCAATACAACAGTCACATCCTCAAAGACCAGGAGCTACATTTACCTTCTACCAGCAGTATCGCACCCTCACCCTACCCCCCATCCCTAAGCATTCAGCTTTTGTGTTCCTCAGCACTGAAATAGCCTCAGGAAGAGGATGAGAGTGTGATGATCAGGAATGACACTTCTTTAAGAGCTGGCCTGGGTGTTGCAACTTGGGGCTTGTTGTAAAACTTCACCATGGTGGCAGGTTGCCTGGTCTCACATGTTCATGCGGCTTTTGGGAAGGGTTAAGTAAAGGTGGTGTGTGACAACAGCAGCATCGCTTGGCTGTGGGGTTGTGAGCAGCTGGGCCAAGAGGAGTGAGATTAGTGCCTGCGGGAAGCTTTCATCTGGAAAACCAAGTGCTGACTCAAGCAGCCATAGTGACTTTGTGCACTGACCTCCCGTTGTTGCTGACAGTGGGCATTCAGCGTGGCTGGAGATGCTCCTTCAAATGGGAGATGTTCCCTTCCTGCTCAGGGAGAGCATGAGAAGAGACAGAGGAAGGACAAGGAGAAGGGGGAAAAAGAATGTATGCTCTGTTAGCCTGTTCTGAAGTTCTAAAAATCTGATAATTGTATGAGATGTGGGAAGTCTCAGGATATTCAGGTAGGGCACATCACCAGGGGTGAAAGCTATTCCCAGCTCTCATTTGGTGTGGCAAAGGTTGGGCTTTTGAACAGTAAGGGTGAGGGAGCACTGGGACAGGCTGCCCAGGGGGGTGTGGAGTTTTCTTCTCTGGAGATATTCCAGCCCTGTCTGGACGCCTCCCTGTACGACCTGTCCTAGGGACCCTGTTTGGCAAGGGGGTTGGACTCGATGGTCTTTGGAGCTCCTTTCCAACCCCTATGATTCCTGTGATTCTGTATCCAGAGCTTCTGAGCTGCTGTACTCTGACAGCAGGCTGGTCATTGATTGCTGAGACTTGTGCTCTGCCTTTCTTTCATCACCTCTGTTCACGTGCTTGGCCGCTTCACAGGACCTTCAGGATGAGCAGGGACATTTATGCTACTTGAGTTCTCATTGTAGTTGCAGTTGATTCCTGATTTGAAGGTGGGGTTTGTTTTTTTATTTTCTGTTTTTGGAGGGGTTTTGTTTGTTGGTTTTTTTCCAAGCTTCTCATTTCTGTAAGAAGACAGCTTCTTCAAGAAGGGTGACCATTATTCAGATGGTTTCAGAGGTTCTGAGATTCCTTGTTCGCTTCTAGTGGCTCATGTGGCAATGTTTGGCCTGTGGTGTTTGAGAATCCCTGCTTGAGCCTCAGCATGAGTCGCTTTTACACCTCACCACAAACAATAGTTTTGATACTCCCCAAGAGGTGGATGGGTTTTTTCTTTCAACACCTGTACGCTATTGAACGCTCCAGGAGCATCTAAAATGGCATGGATTGATGTATGCAGTGTGTTTCTTAAACCACAGTCACTCTGCGCTTGTCTGGGGAGAAACAGAACTCTCAGGGTAGTGAATCCTGAAACTGTCCCATGCTTTCCCCTCTGGAGAGCAGGAGAAGAGCCGGCCGGGGATATCTGACTGATACCCTAACTGTCTGCAATGGCACTGGAGGAGTTGAAGGCTGGGCAGTTGTAAGGGCTGGTGTTCACAACGTTGTTTTTTAGTACATCTTTATCCTGTGTAAGCAACTGTGGAATGCTTCAGGACTGAAACCATCCGTACTTGAGGTCAGATGTACAATTATACTGGGAAACGTTTGTGTGCAGACAAACCTTAAGGGTCCCCCCCCCGCCCAGTAAAGAACTCAAGGTTAATGGAGCAAAGTGGAATCTGAAATGGGGTTGCAGGAATCACTTCTCTAAACAAAATATTCTGACTCCCCCGTGGGAAGACAGTCCTTTGTGTACAAGAGAGAAAAAACATTTTCTCCTGAGACATCATGTCTTGATGATGTTAAGAAAACAGAAACCTGATTTTTACCTTCTCCATGGGATTTTATTTCCAAGTTCACCTCACTTCCAGTACTGAAAAGCACTAACTTCTTCCAGCCTAGAATAGCAATCATAATTTGTGACAGCTATGTTTCTTCCAGTGATGTAGCAAGATGGATCCTATCTCAACTCAGCTGGTGAGGAAAATGGCTGGTAGTTTACCCTTACTCAAGGTGCAATCCCAAAAAAGCTCTACAGCTTCTGAAATCAAGCTACAAGACAGATGGTAGAGGTGCCACACTAGTGGAAGTCACAGTCAGAGGAGTGTCTGTTGCGGGCTTTGGAAATTTGTTGGGGTCGTTGCTCATTCTTTCCTGCTTCAGCATGGGATTTGGAGACAAAGGAGGCCTGGTGCTACGTCCTTCCATGGAGTCACAGTCCATTACTCGATTTGTGATGGTCAACAAGTGATCCTGCTTTTATTCAGGCTTTTTAAAGGCTTGTGTCTCTCTAGGTTTGGTGTGAAAAGTGTTCTATGTGCATTTATCTTTTCACAACCTCTTTTTGGCTTTGACCTTTGAAGGACTGTAAAATGAATCTGCATTTATAAGAGTGCTGAGCCAATGTGGAGACACCTGGGTTTTGTTCCCTTTTTTTTTGTAAGTTCCTTAGTCTCTTTCGACCTTCCTTTCTACCTTGGCTTACACACTTGGTGAGTTTTAAGGAGGAAAAAAAAAATGTTAAGAGACTCAATAGTACTGTAAATTGTGAATGAAAAGTGGGAATTGCTTAGTGATAATAGATTATTAGCACAGTGGGAATGTCTCCTGGAAACTTACTGCAGGATATCAAACATTTAAAATGTACCTAAAATCGTGGTGGTTTCTTTATTTTATCCTTGCAGAACTTTTAAATGACTCCCTTTTAAATGACTCCCTTTTAAACTTTTAAATGCTGGCTGGCTGCATATGGGGGGTGGGGGGTGGGGAAGGGAGAGAGACTTGCCTGGAACTTATTTAAATTTCCTTGTAGATTGTGCGCCCTTCTTGAGGCACAAAGTCCTGAATCAAGTAATTCTGGTGATAAACAGCATGTTTGTCTCGAGGCATTGGTGACCCATGTAACCATGCTATTCTTCTGCTAAAGATAAATCTAGAGTCGGGCAAAGCAATGATATCATATTCCAGTTCAGGCTTTGGATAACAGGCTGAGAAGGGCAGAGGGTAGCCTGCTCTGCCAAGCAGGACTTGCTGCATCCCTGCTCTTGGACAAAGCTTACGTAGCCTGGTGACACGGATTATAAATGTCCACAACAGGTCTGCCAAGGCTGCTCAGCTTACCCAGTTGTAGACACATCTCCAAATTGGCATGACGCACACTTGGATATCCCTTAAGCAGTTCTTTCACATTGGGAAATGTGTGACAGTGTTCTATGAACCATCGAAGCTCCCCTCCACTTGCAGGAGGATGCTGGGACATCCCAGCCCTGATGTGGAAAAAATCTCTCAGCTTTGAGAAATAAGTAGCAAGGGCTTTCAGATCCTGTTGCAAAAATAGATGTTACTCACCTTTGCTCGGAGCAGAGCTAGGATGCAGACAATGCCACACAATGCTGAGTCTTCACTACTGGAGCTTTGTTTTGCTGGCACAGAAATTAGAGATGCCTGAGAACAGTCTCACCTTTATTTCTACCTGCTGGGCACAAGTTATTTCAGGAAGAGCCATGCCCCATGTTTGTGTTGTGAAACGCTGTGCCATGCCACCCTCCTTTGGTGTGGAAACCACGCTGGATGTCCCAGCTGCATGGCCAGAGCCTCTGTGCCATCCTTGGAGGGACTGCAAAACACAAGCCACTTGTGACCTTGGCCTCTGAATTTCAGGTTGAAGAGATAGTTGCAGGTATTAAAGGTACCGACTGGGCCTCCAAACAAATTGTCTTATGCAGATGGCAAATAGCACCGCTAATTACTAATACATTTGGAAAGCCAAATAGGTGTCACTATAGACTTCAAAGAGCCATTTGAGGTAGTTTTTTTTTATTCCTGGTGGGCTTCTTTCCCCTGTAGATGTTCAGTGCAAGGACTCTGCTTGTTCAGAGGCTTCCCATGGGGTTTTTAATATCAGTATTGACTGGGGACATAGAAGGTCTATCTGATGTGTGCATGAAGAGGTGCTGTATTTGCGATACCCTCTGAAGATTCAAACAATTATTTCCTACCTGTGATCACACAAAACATTAGAGCAGCACAATCCTACAATCATAATAGGACCCTGGTGCTTAATTACATCTTCTTCAAACGGACCCTAAATTACAAAGGCATCTACCTATTAATGCACCAGAATTCATGAATATTGCATTATTTTATTCTAACTTACCTATGCTTGTGTTGTGATCTTAGTTACTTTGTGTGCAAAACTGGGCCCCTCTAGTGACATATTCTGACTTGTAAGCAAATAAATGTAAGGACCATTAACAGCAAACCATCCTATGGGTATTTAGTTAGAGAACATTTGCAATGTTCAACTATTAAAAGGGAATGGGTTGGGAAAATCCTCTGAAAGTTGGATGAGTTTATCTTTACTGACACAGGTCGTTACCTGAGTTAATAAATCAAGCTCTTGCCAGCTAAAGTGTCTCACCAGGAGTGACAGTAGCTAAGGTACGAGGTTATTCTTTGGCAGAGGCTCCATGTATGTGCATAGTGGGAATGAACTGATAACTTTGGACTTGTTAGGCATCACAAGTCCCCTCTGGAGAGCCAGATCCATCTGTTTTCCCATCTCTGCCTTGTTTCTGTGCTTGGTTATGTGGCTTCCCCTTGAGAACATTTCCTCTGAATATTGTTCATAAATATTTCCAAGAAACCAAGAAACTATTGTTTGGCTTCTGTCTTTTCTTTGTGGTTTTTTTTTCCTTTCTTGGACAATTTTCAGCAGGGAACATTACTGCCATTGGTATTCTCAGTGGGTTGGGAGGGAGGGGGATTATTGTTCCTGGGTTTGGGCAGTTTATTTGGATGGCTGTTGACGTTGTTGTTGTCTTTCCCCTGCATTTTTGGCAGCCTGAGGAAGTGGATGGTTCACTGTTTTGGGGTGGGGTTTCTCTGACCATTTGTGAATTATTTATACAAGCAGGCTTTTGTGGGGGGTGAGGTTTTCTTTGGGTTTTGGTGTTTGTTTGTAGGGTTTGTTATATCTTGGGGCATTTTAAAATTATTATTATTTTGGGATTGTTGGAGGTTTTTTTTATTCAGCTTTTGTTATTCTGAAGTTCAGCTTGCTCTTGGTAGCTTCCAAGTGACTTCTGCACCTGGTAGCTTCTGTAGCTATTCCTTGACAGTCTGATTTACAACATAGAAACACTCAGGCTGCTCAGGGGGAATTGGGCTCAGACTCACTTTTCTCCTCAAGAAATTAATGGAACTATTTCATGTTCCATGGCAGCAGCAGCAGAAGGTGGTGAGTGGCAATAACCAGGATGACCAGTCTGACTGCCTTCTGGGAAATGATGACTGAGTCTGTGGATGATGGAAAGCCAGGGATGTTGCTTATCTTGACTTTAGCCAGGCTTTTGATGCAGTTTTCCCAAGCTTTCTTTCTCGCATCCAAGTTAGGATATTACGGTCTGTGTGGGCGGGCTACTAGATGTGTGGGAAAACTATTGGATCATTGGGTCAGAGCAAAGCAGTAGCAGTTTGTCCTCTGCCTGAAGGCTGGTTACAAGTGGGGTTATTTGATAATCCTTCCTGGGATCTGTCCTGGTCCTGCTTTGGGAAGGAGGCTGACTAGAGATCTCCATCTTCCCAAATCCACCAACGGGGATAATTTAAACCTTAACATCTGTCTTGGTTCTTCATCCTAATGAAGCCTTCCTCACTTGCAGCCCTTGGGGAGATGGTGAGACTTTTTTTACCCACAGCCTCCTGAAACCCACCTCCGAAAGACACTGAGCAAAAGAAAGTGCTTGTACTCAGGACATGGGTTTGGGTTTTTTTCATGGTTGAAGTAGCTTTTTGGATATAAATGGTAAAAATGAAGGAATACTCTCTCATTTATATCTCCCTGGACCTATTGCCAAGGCAAACTGAATCTCTTCCCATCACGAGCAGCAGTTCTTACTGAAAAGGAGATGAGTGACATTTTCATTTGATCACATTTGTATCTGTGCCTGCAATGTTCTATGGTACGAGGGGATTTCTAATCTAACTTTTGCCTAAGGGACTTGCACAAAAGCCAAAAAAGAAGAAGTCTGATTCACTGTTGCCTTAAACAAGGATAGGTGGTCTGTGTCTCCATGGATGAGAGAGGGCCATCTGCTCCTAGTAGCAGCACCAAGGGATGAACCTCTGTGTTCTCGCCCCAGGAGAACTGACCTTGTAGCGTGAAGATGAAGGATTGCAATGAGCAACTTACTTCCACGTGAGGCAAGGAAGAGCTGAGGTAGCAAACCTTCTTCCAGGGTGGCTTTGCCCCTGGACAGCTGGGATGGGCTTGGAAGCTCAAGGACTTTGCTAATGAAAAAGGTGCTCAGTAGCACCATGACACTAAAACTTAACTAAATTTAAAATTCCTAAAGGGGGGGTGGGCGAAGCCTGAGGTGGTGTTGGAGAGTAAAAGAGGCAGAACGTATGTTAAAGCTGGGGTTTTTTTTCTTGCTTTAGGTAGTTGTTGAGGGCCTTACATTAAACCCAACATTTGGCAGATGCATGTTCTGGTACATAACCTTAATAAAGCCAAATATAAGGCCAGTGTGACTTGGGGAGGAGTCCCCAGAACTTGGACCAGAGGAGAGTTTGAAAACAAATTTATCAAGGATTGAAAGGAAGAGACTATGGGCTCATGTGGACAGGACCTTGAGACCTGTCCCTGTCTGGCAAGCTGAGCTCCTTCCCGTACTCATGCTGAGATCTCCCAGCTGGGAAGAGACTCCGTCCTTTCATCTGTCTGGCATTTATCAAGTCCTGTCTTTGTTGCCCTAAAATACATGTTAGAAAAGTAGAAATGAGCAGGCAGTTGCTTCAACACCTCCATGAAAAGATGTAGAAATACTATAAGCTGATTTCACTCCTGTCTCCTTAAAAGGGAAAGAAATAGTCTGTGGTATAAATATGCAATTAAAAATAGTAGCAATTAGGGAGTCTCAAGAAGTGAAATAGGAATTTGCTGTGAGGTAGAGCTGGCTTCCCTTTTGTCTGTGCTTCTAATCTGAAAGTCTTTGACGTCGGGATCTAATCTTAATAGCTGATGCTCAACTTCTGGTTTCGTCATGCAAGTTAAATGTCATGGTCCAGACTCTGGTGGAAACTCAGACCTGCTTCACACCTTTGCTGTGTGTGGGTGATGCAAAGATGTCCATGTCTGTAAAGCCCTATACACACACAGCAGTGCGTGCTTCTGCATGAACAGCTTCATTTGAGCGTGAACGAAGGGTAAAGATGCCTCTTATGCCTATAGGTGCCTGTGTGTGTGCAAAGAGATACTGGCAGGTTAGATGCTTTCAAGCTCTCCCAGTTGTGGGCTTTTCACAGATTCACAGACTGATCAGGGTTGGGAGGGACCTTGAAATATCATCTAGTCCAACCCTTGCCAGAGCAAGATCACCTAGATCAGGTCACACAAGAACATGTCCAGGTGGGTTAAATGTGTCCAGAGAAGGAGACTCCACAACCTCTCTGGGCAGCCTGTCCCAGAGCTCTGTCACCCTCGCAGGGAAAAGTTCCTCCTTGCATTCCCATGGAATTTCCTCTACCCCAGCTTGCACCCACTGCCCCTTGTCTTATTGCTGCCATCAGTGAGAAGAGCCTGGTGCTAGGCTGCATCTTGGCCAATCCGGCCATGCCCAGCTGTGGGCCCACAGAAACCCATTCTTCAACCTTTGTGGGGTTCTGCAGTTTCTCTGGTGAGAATCTGGTGCTGCTTAGGGACGTGGGCCAGGCACTGGTGGCCGATTCTGAATACAAGTGGTCTTGTGCAGGCTGTGTCCGTAGCAATGCACGTTCCTGCCCTGCTCTCATGCCTTTCTCGCCTGAAACTGGGATGCTTTGTCCTTACTGCCTTCTGGGCTTAGCCCAGGGCTCGTGCTTGCCCAGTAACCAGATACTGCTTGACAAAGTGATATTTGGTGTGAGCTGAAGCCTCATCAAGGAACTTGCTAAAGATCAAACGGCCCCTGCTGTGGTCCTATTTCATTAGAGATATTAGGTCTCTGGAGCTGCAGCTCCAGTTCAGCAATGTTCTTAAGGCCTCTAAGGCACTTCAGTGTGTGCTAATTTAAAACAAGCCCCAACTCCAGGTGCCCAGCTGCACCCCAGTTGCTCAGTGTTGGCACCCAGGGCTGCCTCAGTGTTTGCCCTCTGACACCTCCAGGTGGTTCTCTTCCAGCTGATGTTTCAGAGCATGCCAGTGCAGAGGTCACCACAAAGTATGTATTTCCATCAGCTCTTCCCATGCTGTGCTTCTGGACACAGCCCCTGCTTCTGCACCTGTCCTTGTCCTGAGGTGCAGCCATTTGGGATGTTGGGATGGGCAGAAGTAACAGCGAATGGAGGTTTCAAGCCCCTGTCTTCCTCAACTAAACCGGCAGACACCTAACTCCTTGTGCCTACAGCTGGCT
Organism: Laterallus jamaicensis coturniculus; assembly: GCA_022605575.1. Taxonomy (NCBI): domain Eukaryota; kingdom Metazoa; phylum Chordata; class Aves; order Gruiformes; family Rallidae; genus Laterallus; species Laterallus jamaicensis. Next base: position 11,924,025 of record JAKCOX010000007.1, read on the forward strand.
TCAGTCACAAAATCGGAGCCCCTTAAAAACAGCACATTTTTCTTCCTGCTTTCTATTATTTTTGACCCATCCTAGTCATACTCCTAGTCCATTTTTGACAGATACTTAGCACAAACCAGGTTAAGGAGTGGCTAGAGAGGAAGCAGCAGCCAGTGCCTCCCGAGAGCACTCCCAAGAGCAGAGCTTGGTGCAAAGCATGAGGGTGTTCAAACTTTTGAAGTCTCTTCCACTTGCAGTAAACCATTATATGGTTACCACCCAGGATCTTGTGCCCACAACACACTGCTGCTCCTCTGCACAGTCTGAAGCAGTGCTAAAGAACCAGCCCTGTGTCTAGACACTATTGACTTCTTAGCAGTTGTACGCTCAGATCCTTTCTAACAACAACATTCAGTGTGGGCTTCAGGCACTTGCCTATATATGGGTGGCCCTGGACATGGGTACAACTCTGCACACAAGAGGTTGGATGAATAGGAACTGGACAGCCTGGATCGCTCCTTACCTGGGAAAACCCTGTGCAAATCTTACTTGCCTCTGAGCAGTGCAAATTGAGTTGAGCTTCAAAGGGATGAGGCATTGGAGTGCAGTTGGCTTCTCAAACATCTATTTCTGTGTATCCTTCCCCTGTGCTGCAGGCAAATGAATGCTGACTCAAACCTCTGAGCAACCCATGTGTCTGTTATCATCATCATCTTGCCTTAACTTTTGCTGTAACATCTGTGCTTGTCCCCTGATCAGATGGCATCTCCTTTGGGCAGGGAGTACAATTCACCCAGAAGAGTTTAATTACCCCAAACACCCTTTTCATTGCTCTCAAAGGGATTTTGGCTTCCGCAGATCAAGTTGGATGAAGCTGTGGCTGGGGGGAATGGCTCTACTAGCAGATGGCATGTCTGGATTGAAGGCAGTGCTGAGACCTAGTGCTGCTCCTCATTGGCCATCGACTTCAGATATTGTTCTGCAGCTTCTTGGAAGGAAAAAGCTCCTGGCTGCCAACGCTCTGGTCTGCAAGCTTTCTTGGGTGTTGACAATGCAGTGCTGAAGTTCCTGCTGTGTACAGAGTAGACATGGGAACAGAGCAGCTCAGTGTGCTCCTGTGTTCTCTAGTTGTCTGTATTTCTCCTTGTAGCATGACCAGTCTTTACAAAGCCAGAAGCAGGGCCCCCAGGCTGGGTCACACAGGGTGGCCCTGAGCACGGGTAATGACCCCGCAAAGCAGCGCCTGTCCTCGGCTCCTGCCGGGAACTGGGAACAAGCTTGTTCCCAGGGCTGCAGCCTGGGTAGGGGAAAGAGAAGACAGAGTGAATCCTCTGCCCTGAGCAAGCCCCAAGGCAGTGTGCTAACTAATCATGCTGGTGTGCTGGGACAGACCCAGTTAAACCAGGACATCTGGCATGTCAATGGTTCCTCCGGTCACGCTGTACTTGAGCCCTGTCCCTTTCACTGGTGCTCCTAGGGACTTTGCTCCTAGCCTGGGAGAAGTTATGACCCAGGCTTTTATTTACAAGCTCTGAGGAAGTGTATCTGTCTCCTGTTGCTTTGTTTTCTAAAGGGCTGTGTTTAACTGGCTGTGAGGTGGGCTAGAAACTTGGAAGGTTTTTCCTATAGTTTGTCAAAAGGCAATGGAGAAGAATTGAACTTTTATTTGAAGCAGTTCCCTGCCTTCTGTGGCATCTGACCAGCAAGTATGGAGAGGCAACACAGTGTGGGACACAAGAGATGTGTGGCAATGGGGCTCTAGTCCTTGTTCTTAGTGCCCATCTGCTTTTTGATAGAGGACTCCTGCGTCTCCAGCCTTAAACATGCAGAACTGGCCTGTCCATGGGATGATTTTACCCATGCTCACACGCTCTCTGACACTGCTTGTGCTAAGAGTGCTTACAGTGTTTTCCCTAACTTCTTGCAATCCCCATGCTGCGTGTGCTTGCTCCAGGGCTTTAGCTGAAAGCACAGCAACAGCTCCTGGAACTGGGTGGCTATTACAAGTTCTTTTGTCCTTAAATCCAAATCAATTCACTCAGCTCCAGACTCTCTGGATTTGTTCCTGTTGTGTGGGGACCAGCGATCAGAAACTGCCCAGACATTATTCAGATGTCCCTCAGGGAGGTTTATCACACTTCATGAGTCAAACCACCATGTTGGGTGATGCGTTGAAAGGGTGAAACCACCATGTTGGGCGATGCGTTGAGAGGGTGAACCAGGGAGAGAGAACCAGGGGGGTGATGCCACACCAAAGGAGGCAGAAGCTATTCACCACACCAGTAAGTGAGCAAGCTGCCAAATGTCTGGATTTACTTACCAAGGAGCTGGTCTCCTGTACAGAAAAGCAACTAGGGACGTCGACCATGGGCATCCTTGAAACTGGAACAAGAAGCCACCTCCTTTGTAAGATGGACAGCACCAGAGAAACTGGCAAATGTAGAAGGGCGACCACGGCCACCTCTGAGGAAACGTGAGAGATGGCAGCACTGAAGTTGGGTAGGATTTGTCTCTCAACCACATCTTCACTGTCTGCAGTGTTTGCATGTCACGGTACACCACCACAGCGCACACAAGCGCTTGGAGCAGAGCTGAGCTGGAGAGCAGCCCAAGCCTACCTGCAGGTTCCCTCCCTTCTCCTTACAGAAAATACTGGGTGGGAGCTGTTGCTTGCATGGCTTAGAGGAGACTAGAAGTCCTGATTGTCACATGAGCCCCACATGTTGAGGTGGAGGACAGTGGGTGAGGAAAGTGGAGCACTATGAGGTGGATGATTGCTTAGGAAAAATGGATTTTTCCTATTCTATAGTGTATCTGTCCTTTTGCAACTTCTCATGTTGCCATGGAAAATACCTTTTTTCCCCTTGCATGGTTGGTCGGTGCCTGACACAAGCTAAAGCCTTTCTTGTTTTGCTTCATGGTATGGCTTCACCCATCATACGTTGGGTACTAGTGATTGTATGTGTGGTAATTGGCCTGACTAATCCCCTGACAACTCTCACTTTTTCCCCATCCTAACCTTGTCAGAGAAGGTCTGTTGGCTGTGACAGCTATGTTAAAGATGTATACCACCAGCAACTGGAGATTTCCCTCACTGAAGTTGACATAACTTCTCCTGTTCTAGTATTCTTTCAGCTTCGGTGACTAGGATGAGGTGTCTCCAAATTAAAGGTGCCCAGCAGCAGCATCTTTGGGAACATGTGCAGAAGTTTCCACCAATCCTCCAATTAATTGGAGGATAAGCAAACTCCTGAAGGTGAAGGTGCTAAGTCCTTAAACCATCTTTGTCATTTAGGGTGTAGTTTTGTTGGACAACTTGGCCAACCAAGGCATGAGAGAGGTGGCAGATGACCTTCCATGAGGTCTGTAGGCCAAGGTGGTTCAAGTGGCCAATCCAGTGGGGGGTTTTGTTGAACGGGTGGCAATGATGGTATTCAGGCTGTGGCCTGATGCTGTGAAAGAGCAAATCCTTCTTCCTATGTTGCATCTGAAGGACAGGGAAAAGAGTCACTGCTTTCAACCTTTCTGGAGTCGTCTTTTTTTTTTTCTTCTTCTTCAAATAAAAAGGAGGCCAACAAACCCAAAATGTTATTAGAGGAAACTTTTATTTTGCTTTTGTGCTGAAATTCCAATAAATACATGTCATCAATAATGGTGTCAACCTGATCCAGGGTGGGCAGCTCAAAGCTCCTTGACCAAGATTTCGCAGCTTGAGTTTCTTGCTGCTCCTGTGCCTTGAGCAAGGGAAAGGAAGGGCTATCATAGAACCACAGACTGTTCTGGGTTGGAAGGGATCCCAAGGATCACAGAGTTCCAACCCCCTGACACAGGCAGGGACACCAACCTCCAGGCCTGGATCTACACAAGGTTGCCCAGGGCCCCAGCCAACCTGGCCTTGAACACCCCTGGGGATGGGACATCCACCCCCTGTCTGGACTATGCCTTATTTAAACATAGCTGTGCCTTGTTTTGGAGAGAGATGTCTTTCCCATTTTCCTAACAATCGATAGGATCACGTTGCAGAAAAATATGAGGTCTGGGATGGGGGGAGCGAGGGTGGGTGTGAATGTGAATTGCTTGTCTGGTGCGACACAAAGGCGCTACTTGTACCACAGCAAGCCCAGCGGCATCAGCAGCCAAATCATTTGCTTAATTTTAACTGCTGTTCTCGTTGCATCTTAACTTGCTAATTAGTATTTTAAGTGCTTGGAAAATAGTTTGGATGGGTTCCTTCGGCTTTCACACACGTCGCTATTGCTATTCCTCCCTCCTGCCCTGTGCCATCACCTAAGTAACGTCGTTCCTGCTTCCAGGGAGGCTGAATTCTCTAAAGCGGGAGGAAAACACGATCTCCTTTGCTTATTCATGCACAGAGCGCTCTTATTTGCATGAGAAGAGAGCAGGCTTTGGAGCAGCTCTCCCTAAAGGCTGGGGAGAAGGGAACCTAGGCTCGGAGGAGGGGGTGGGTGGGGGGAGGGTGAATAACGAGACACAAACGTAGCTAAGCTGAATTTGGTTTGATTCTGCAGCCACCCTGGGTTTTTATACCCCGTTTGCTGCATTGAAACCGCTTTGCACAGCTGATAGGGAGAAAGAGTGGGCTGGAAATTACCGCTGGCAGCCTGGGTTGGGTTTCACCCGGCCATTGCCTTGGTGACGTAAGATGCAGGGGAGGATGTCCTAAATGACCGGATTCAGAAAGCAGGGATGGATTTCTGAATGAACATAGTGACTGGTGTGCTGTCGTGCGGCAGGCTGCTAGGCTGGCGCGGCAGTAGCGCCGGCAGGCGTGGACAAAGGCACAGCGATGGTGGGGAGGGGGACCTGCTGGACCCCAACATTCACCGAGGAATTTGTTGAACTGCCCCCCCGTGAGCAAATGAGCTTTAAATTACACTGACAGGGAGCGTTAGACTATCCTTTGCGTTTTTTCTGAAGTAGTAACTGGCAGTTGTACAAAGGACCGAAAAGCCTCCTGATATCAGAAACCTTGGAGGCCTCTGACTGCACCTTTCAGGACAGATGTGGGTAGTAACTACTGAGCCCCACTTTCTGCAATGGCATTTTTCAAAGCACAGTCACCCCAGATGCTATTTCTCAATGATGTTTGAGGGGTTCAGCAAATGGAAAAACAAATATATTCTGGTACGTGCACAAATCTGGATGTTTAGTACACAGGGGCACTTCCCAGACATTTTGGGAGAACAAAAACCCCTTTCCCTGGCTGTTTACAGATGACTTGCACAGAATAAGTGAGAGGTTCGAGCGTGGCTGAACCGAGCAGCTGCTGAGAATTCAAATAAACGCTCTCAAACCCTGCATATTCCACACGCTCTGCTCTGGAAGACCCGGAAAGGAGCCACATCGCAGGCTCGTGCTGTCCATCACGCAGTGGTGAGAAGGAAACCTTGTCTCATTTTCACCCTCCCGTCTCGCTCTGTGGAAGTTGATTCTTTAAGAGTTATCGTTGCTTGAAAGCTTTTCTGTGTTTAGGTTCCAGCCGTGATCTCAGTGGGTTTGAGGGGCTTTTTTTTTGAGCTGAATGGAGGTTGTGTGAACAATTAAATGAAGATTTATGGGTTGCATTTGTGTGCCGTGTGCGCTGGGATGTGTCAGTCCATATGATGAATAATGCACATATCAGCACCTTTGATTTTTCCCAGCATTGATTTTCATCAGTCGCCTATCTTCAGTGGGGTGAAGTTTCACATTCCTAATTTTCAAGGCCTTACAGATGTATCTCCTGTAGCAATAAAGTACTGTGATCAAGAACACGGGATTTTTTTCCCCAAAGCCAGGCTGGCCCCAAATCCCTGCGTTGCCAATGTCTGCATCCAAAAGAGCTGAAAACAGAGTCACCTGTAAGGTGTCCTGTATGTCTCTTGTCATCAGAGCTAATGAGATAATGCTCCCGTTAGGCTGTTCAAGAACTTTTAAATCACAGAAACGTTATGCTTCAACATAAGCAGAGGATTTTTGATAAGCTTGTTTTACTTCTCCTTCTTTGTTCATGAATCACAGGATCACAGAATCACCAGGATGGAAAAGACCTTTAAGATCATCGAGTCCAACTGTTCTTGCCTTATGCTAAACCATATCCCTGAGCACCTCATCTACCCATCTGATAAACACACCCAGGGGCTCAGCCCCCTCCCTGGGCAGCCTGTTCCAGTGCCTGATAACCCTTTTAGGGAAGAACTTTTTCCTAATGTCTGATCTGACCCTGCCCTGGTGCAGCTTGAGCCCATTCCCCCTCGACATGTCACCAGTCACCATTGCCCACCTCTCTGCACCCTCCTGTCAGGTCAGTGTAGGCAGTGATAAGGTCTTCCCTCAGTCTCCTCTTCTCCAGGCTGAACACCCCCAGCTCCCTCAGCCGCTCCCTGGAAGGTTTGCGCTCCATCCCCTTCCCCAGCCTGGTTGCCCTTCTCTGTACCAATGCTGTGTCCAGGAGCACAATCCCTGCCCTGGCCCTGTTGCCACGCTGGGTCTGACACAAGCCAGGATGCCCTTGGCCTTCTTGGCCACCCGGACACACTGCTGGCTCATGGTCAGTCAGCAGTCATCCAACACCCCCAGGTCCTTCTCTGCCAGGCAGCTTTCCAGCCATTCTGCCCCAAGCCTGTAGCACTGCCTGGGTTTGTTCTGTCCCAAGTGTAGGACTCTGCACTTGGCCTTACTGAACCTCATCCCGTTGGTCTCAGCCCATGGATACAGCTTGTCCGGATCCCTTCGAAGAGCCTCCCTACCCTCAGGCAGATCAGCACTTCCCCCCCAGTTTAGTGTAACCTGCACACTTACTGAGGGAACATTCAGTCCCTTGATAATTGGGAATCTCTCACATCCTGTTCAGAAGCTGTTGCTTCCTTTCTTTTAGGTGGTATTACTGAGCCCATAGGAATACTTGGCTCAGATTTTACAGCAGGCAAAGTGAGTACTCAAATGGCGTTTAAACCAAAACAAAATCAAGGTAAAAATGCACACAGAGGCATTCCTGCACAGCTGGTGTAGCGCGTGCAGACTCCCTCAGTCATGCTACAAAGCTTTTACAGGGCTCATTAGACTTCACCTACCTCTCTGTTGTGTTTTCAATTCGTGGAGAGAAGCTACTTCAAATTCACACTCACACTGATGTGGTAGGGATGTCTTCCTGCTTCCCAAATACCATTTTGGTCTGCTCCAGGCTTCAGCTTTGCTATAGTGGCAATGGCATCCTGATGGTTCTCTAACACATAGTCACACTTTAGTCAATAATAATAATAATAATAAATGTAAAATAAGTATCTTTGCTGTCATTTAATGTTTCCCATGTAGCTTGCTCTGGGGGGTCAGAGCTCACACTGAATTGTCCACTTAAAAAAAAACAAACAGAAAGGACAAGTGGTGGTTGTGTTCAAGGGAGCAGACTACTGAAAATCTTAAACTTGCATCTTTACTGTATGAGGTATTTCATAAAACAACTTGATTCACACTGCATCAGCTCCTAGCTTCACCCATTAATTTCTTAGGATAATCAAGTTGACTAAATTTGGCCCAACCTGATATCACTAGGGTGGGAATGTGTGCCACATCAATCTCTCTCCTGCACAGAACAGGGACATCTTAGGGGCAGGTCCAACGTGGGCATTGCTCTGCCTTTTGCAGATGACTTTGGGGATGTGACTCCATTTTGGTGCCCTGGCACAGTACGTAACAAGAAGTAGATCATTACAAAAACACTCAGAAACTTCAGACAAGGTAAGCACCTTTCTAGACTGAAAGGTCAAGCGGTGGTGAAATAATCCTGGGAACTGGCTTGTCAGGTCAAGCTCAGCTTGCTCGTGGGTAGAATTAACTGGGCTGTGGCTAGACAATCCCTTTGTCATTGGTGGGGTTTAGTTTGTGGACTTTCCTGTAGTCTGGTACCAGTGCAAGTAGGATATCTGACCTGGAGACCTGCCAGGGCTCCTGTCCATTTTCTTGGAGCAAGAACAGTTTGTCCTAGTACCTCCAGGGAGCCAGCACTCCTACGGACAACAGTGTGTGTGCTGCCTGTGTGTGTGGCCACCGCTGTAACCACACTTCTTCAGGAAGGTGCAGTGTGTGGTTTGTGAATGGACAGAGGATTCTCGGGTTAGACTGAGCCAAAATGGGCTCATGTGGCACACACCCATGTCAGCTGTCCTTTGGATCAGCAGAGTGATTGCAAAAGTGCAAAGACCAAATAGAGACCTAAGGGGACTCGGAAGTCAGCACTTTGACAGCAGTGGTCTGCTTGCCCCTTTTTCTGACAGTTTCCCTGTCAGGCCTTATTACACAGCCGCTTCCCAGTCTGAGGGATGACAAAATGGATTAGCATATCCAAGCTAGACGATGTTGAAAACAAACATCTTTCATCTGCTAAGTATCCCATTTTGGAGCCATTCCCATCCTGATGGCTGCAAGGGCCTGTTGAAGGCTGCATGCTGCAGAAGGACTGATATCCAGTAATGGCATTACAGGTACATGCCATTTTGAGTTCTTGTCCTGGGATTGTCATCTCTGCTGGCTTTCTGCTCATGACCTTACAGCCCACAAGCTGTACAGCTGGAGATAAGCAGCTTGGAAGTGCTCTAGGGCTCACGTATTCCCAACCATGAAGACATGAATAACTCATACTGCACTGCAGTGCATTAATCAGCGAAGGATGCAGTGGCTGTTGGAGTCAGAGGGAAAGTGCTCTACAGGCTTGAAATACTGTTGGATTGTATCCAGGCTCCCTCTGAAGTCAATAGGAGCCAGCTTGTTACACTATTAATTTTTCTTATATATATCTCAGACGAACCTTTAAAAAATTGGTTTTAGATATCTGTGCTCAGAACATTGATTTTGCCACCTGGAAATGTAGTCTTGGAAAACAGTCACGTTCAAGTGGCAGTTCTGTGGAGTTGCAGTGAGACCTGAGCAGCCCCACTCTGTGGTGCCTCACAAACCTGCTGGTTTTACAGATTTTGGGATAAAACATTCCAAGGCACCACTGGGGCAGCCTAGTTTACAGAGGAGAGCATTGAGGAGTATTAGGAGCTATGTATCCTTTGGGAACATCAAGGAATTCCTGTGTTGCACAGCTGTGTAAACCTGCCTGGCCGACCTAGCCTATTGTGCTGTGACCTTGTCTCTGTGCTGAACCCATTTTATTTCTCCCCTCTCCGTGGCTTTGAGGGGATGGCATGATCCGTGAGGTCTCTTTTGCCATTGCCCCTTCCCCAGTGTTGGCTGCAACAGTGTCAGTGCCCAGCAGCCTCTCTTGCTGGCAGGTACTGTCTTCTTCTTCCAGACTTTTGCATTTGTGAGGGCTTTTCAGTTGGGATTGCCACTTCTGTTCAAACAGGCTAGGCTTAGGACCTTCGTTGAGCATCTAAGAGGCGTATATCAACAGAAGGAGTAACCCTGCAAAATACAGTTTGGAGGTATACATTTGATCCACAGCACCTTGCCATGTGAACCATCTGCCAATGAGCTTCACCTTTGGTGAGGCGTGGTCATTCCACCAGCCCAACCTTGGCTTGCAGACCAGTCTTACCCAAGACTTACACACAAAAAGCCAGGATGCTGGTCCTGATGTTTTTGAAGTGATCCAGGGAAGCGAGCCCACAGGGAAGCCTGAAGGCTGCCAGGGAGCCTGATGGATTGTATCCACACAACTGAGAAGTGAATGAGGGAAGAACCAGCACAACCCACAGCTGCTGATGGTTCATCAGGTAGAGGTGTCCCCACCCCAATTTAGTGTATCAATTAGATTAGTCACATTGGAACTTGAATTAGTACAGTGCCGATCAAATTCTATTAATAGACACAACTGTAAATGCATATGACGATCCAAACCCACCTACAGAGACCAAAGGCAAGCCACCACTTAGAAGACAAAGTTGTCTAAAATGAGATGGACTGTTGGTTGAGGTGCCATCTCTGTTTCTGCTAGCCATTCCCTGTGCAATGAGGGCAAGTGGATTAATTCAGCTCATTCATGGCAACCTACATCTCATGCTAATACCGGAGGCACGCTCTCTGTCCCCCACAAAGCACCCCAAGCAAAGAAAGCTCAGACCCTCAGTAATTCAGCACAGCTCAGCAAGAGGTCAGCACCAGCAGCTCTGTGAATAGGGAGCGGGAGCAGGACCCCATAAGCACATCCACGTTCATTAACACAATCTCTCCACTGACCACCACCACATCTTGTGTTTCTGCTGCGACCTGATGTGTATTTGCAGGCTCGTGAGCTACAACGTGAGTAATTAGCTGCAGGGTGTTCCGGATGTTTCTGATACCCTTCTCTCTATGTGTGATGCCACAATCAGGGTGGAAAGGCCATGCCTGGCAAAGGTCTGATGGGTTTGAATCTTGCATCGAGGTCTCATGTCCTCCCCAACCACTGGTGCAGGTATGCCACTAGCACCTCGTAATTGTCATCCAGACAATGCCTAACACCAGCCTGTGATGCTGCTTCTCAATGCTGCTCTCAACAGTACCTCAGCAGGGATTGAACATTGCAGAAAATGCATTTCAACCCACCTGAATAATCAGGCTCGTCCCAGCCCCAACATCAGTAGTCATTTTTCTAGACAGAATTGACATTATAAATGAGTTGCTGGTTAATTTGCTGCTTCCTTAACATCATTGATCCTACAGCTACGTCCTGAAGGAGCAGTGCCTGAATATAAACTACCCAGTGGCAAGATTACAGCTCCATTTGGATGCAGAGCACAGCCGCCTTAAAGCCAGACTTCCATCCTGTCAAGAGTTTCAGAGTTACTCATGCAAATACAGCTTGTTTGCTTGAGCGAGCGTACGAGGGCTGCTCATGAGCATCACACACAGAAGCAAAAGCCCTTGCTGCCAGGAGCTGGGGAGCAGGTTAGGAAAAGTGGTCCTTTCTAGACCCATAAAAACCTGTCCGTGGAGAAGTCCTCTGGGAGCTTGGAGTGTTGCACGCAGGCTCACGTGTTAGCCCCATCTCCCATCGGCAGGTCTGGCTCAGCAAGGCCAGACCCTCACCCTGCTCCAATGAGACAAATCCAGAGGACATCCACATTTGCAGCTTTTAGCGAAGTTATCCAGCAAATTTATGGCTAGTTTAGCATTTTTTGATGAGGACATCAAAATAGTGCAGGTTTTACTGCTTGTAGTAGCTGAACATGCTACTACATGAACACGCTGGTCTTCAACTGGTCTTAAAGCCACGAACATGCTGGTCTTCAACTCAGTGGGTTTCAGTCTCTTATCTTTAAAAGTCTCTCTCCCCCAAAAATGTGGGCAGCTATATTTGACCGTAACTACTGCCTTTCCCATCCCAGTCTTATGGAAAGGCAACCTCTCCCTATACAGGCATTTTTGGGAGCTGCTCTTGGAAAAGCTTCTGGGGAAAAAATCAGGGGAATTGGGTAAAAAGGGCAGGAATATCCTTTGTGAGGGGAGTGGCTATACCAAAATGCAGGGAGCATGATCAGTGAAACTTAACCATGAGAAACAAGCCAAGAGCCTGTGTCAGGAAGCTGTTGAAACAGAGAGCAGAGATATAACATATCAATCTTGGGTATTCTCCTTAAAGAGTTTGCCTCGCTCTCCAACAGAGAGCATGAAGAGACCTCTTCTCACCTTACTGTGACAAGTAAAAGGGAGGTTAAGAAGAAATTTATTCAATTTAGCTACTCATGTCCACTTGAGGAATAAAAACACCCTTTAAAAACAAATGGCTTCATGGAAGGAGGAGAGTCCAACCTTGGTTAAATAAATGCTTTTCTCTAGGTGAAAAAAACCAACATTTACAGCAAAATCTGTCAGCCAGAAATCACTTCCAGCAGGGAAACTGCTGAGCATTCCCAAATGCTCACGTATATTTTTTAATGCTTATTAAAAGTCTGCTTTTTTTATAAATAACCCCCTCTCTCATCTATACCTGTGTGGTTTTGTACAGACCCACACACAGGTAGGTAAGTAGGTAGGTAGGTAGATAGATACTTGCATGGACGGAGGGGTGGATATAGGACTATTTATTCCTAAAACTTAAAGCAGCTTTAAACCATGTGATGAGATGTAAATACTCATGACCCAGGCTCATACCCATGGATGAATTGTCAGGTCTGCTCCCACCAGCATGGATGTGAATACCAAAATGCACCTGGCTCAGAGCAGGCAAAGCGAGGGATGGATAGATCTTGGTCTTATACACTTCTAAGTCATTCTAGCTAAGTCATGTTTCCTTGGGAGCTGAGATGTGGGAGAATAAGATTTCTGCTCCAAAGCTACATGCCTAGAGCACCAGGCCTTTAATTATGCAAAGAACCGGAGCCAGCTTCCTCCTGCCTTTTCAGATAAGTGGTTTCACCGAGAGATTACAGTGAGGAAAAATTGGCACCTGGCTCCTTTGGCACAAAGAGGCTTTTTTTTGTTGATGTTGTTGTTGTGCCCACGCAGACTTCTGCCATGGAAATGTGTGCTTACCCGCAGATCCACCCAAGTGGATCCAGTTGCCATGTCAGCAGATTAGTGCCTACAAAAGACCAGCAACCCTGGGCAGAAACGTAGCACCTCCCAAACCCCGTGAGCTGAATGTGAGCTGAATCGTAAGGATGCTTATTTATCCTCTTCATCCCTCATGGGAAAAGTTGGCTCAAGCCTTGGTCCCTCCAGCTCCAGGAGCTGGAAAGGCAGGGAGCGAGCCCTCCTCCTGAACTGAGTGTTGCTGGGGGCTGTTTTACTGAGGAACAAGCTGGTTATGTGCATGTGAGCGATACCTGGGCTGTGGCAAATTGCAGAAACCATCAGAAATTCAGAGGCTCTCTCTAATGTCAGCCTGGCAGCCTCAGAATAACATTCACTGTCTGATGATCAGACCAAAATAACAGCCTTGTTCCCTTGCAGTCTTGTGGTGGCGGGTTGTAGGAGGGTGGCTGGTAAGGAAGGCAAGAGGATCTTACCCAGGGAGAAGCAGGGCAGAGATGCCTCCAGATGCAGGCAGCTCCTGCTCTTGTCCAGAGGGCTGAGTTCAGCTGAAATCTGATCTATAAAAAGTGTCTTTTAAGTTCCTATGGATACAGTGACACGCTGCGCTTGCATGAGATGTGCAAAATAGGGCTTTGAGACTCTGGGAGAAGCAAAACCTCAGAGTAGAAACTTGGGTGGAGGCTCTGGAAATTGCTTCAGTGTTGGGTTAATGCTGCTAATTGAAGCAAATGTGAAAGCTAATACATACAGACTTTAAGGGGAGTGGTTACCTACCCCAAGGGTAAATCCTGAAGATAACTTGGATACTTTCTCTGTATTTCCATGTTTCCATGGAGGAAAGGCTTCATAGCCGCCTATGTGGCTGTACGGGAGGGAGAGGGATGTCTGAAGAAACATATGAAGGCTTTCTTCTCCAAAGAGAAAATTGGATTGAGACAAAAAATAACCTAAATAAACATTAGAAGATCATAGGAAGCTATTCCTTGGAGGCAGAGAGGAGGAATATATACATGCAGATAAGGGTTGTGTGTGAAAGTTGAGTATTGTTCTTTGGGGAATTTCAGTCCTGGAATAACTTCAGAAGAAACATTGTCTGAGGAGAAGACGTAGAGGGGGGGACATGAAAGAAATTTATCTGGGCAGGAGAAGGTGCAATGGACTCTCCAGTGCTGAATTCTCAGGTGGTTTCTGGCTTTTCCCCATGTTTTCCTTGCTATGCTCAAGAGAGCATGACTTGTCTCTGCTTGGATGCTTTGAGTGACGGAGAGATGGATGAGTGGGCTTTGTGGTGGGACCAGGAAATCTGACAGTAATTTATTGGGTTTGTATGGGCTCAATTTTCTATTACAAGCATAGACCAAGGTAGGTGTACTTGCATCTGCTTTATCCCTATATCGCATCAATCCCCTGCCATCAGCCTGCTGTCCCAGCTCTCAGGTGTGACAACAGACCCCTTTGCACAAAATCCCAGCACTGGGGAGCAATGAGGGTATGGAGGGGACTTCCCCAGTCACCATGACCTGCTAGTTCCCTGCAGAAGAGGTGTGAAGCTCTGGGCTCTGAATACCCAGAGAATTAGGACGTGTTCCACCTTCCCGCACCCAGGAGTCCATATGGTCTATTTTAAGTCTCCAAACTAACATTTTAGTTGTGTTGCACCTGAAACACTTGGGTTTGTGGATGTTCTTAGCCATCAGGATATCAGGTAGTGTCTGGAGGCTCTTCATGGTTTGCTTGAGATCCTGGATGGGAGAGCAGCGCTGAGCCCAGGCACAGGAATCCCAGATGGAGTTACAGGGGAGAGGGGGGAGTTGGTGCTCTGCCTCGTGCAGGCCGGTGGTGGGGATGCTGGGAACTGCTGGACCCAAAGGGTGTTCACGCTTTGATTTGTCTGTGTGTGTGCCCTGGGCCCTGTGAGATACAGAAAACAACAGAATCGTTCGTGAATCTGGAGGATGATTTAGGAAGGAAAAAGCCACTGAAACAAATGGGTGATGGAATTTAGGAATGCTTAAAGGGTGTGGACACCACTGAGCTCTGACCTCAGAGTGCAATTGAAATAGAGACCATAACAAGTCGGGTTTGGTGTGGAATGAAGGGTTTTCTTGCAAGAAAGAAAAATCCAGGGCAGAACTTGCTTGCTCCTCCCTGCCCACATTTTTTACAGCAGGTAAGCCCGACTGTAAGAAGGAAAGCACAGCTTCTGAGTCTCCTGCCAACCACCAATGAAACAGCAGAAATGGGTGATCTGCTTCTGGCCAAACTGTGACAGAAAGAGGACAGCATCCCGAGCAAGCTGCTGTATCCTCTTGAGCATGTTCCTATGTGAAAGCAGTATAAGAAGTAAATGCAGCTTTATGACAGCGTTGGGTTAAACACACCACCTCCAGAGCCACCAGTCTGCTTTCCAGTGAATGAATTCACACTGCAAGTTATGCAGACCAAATTAGCTTTTAAAGATAGATGGGGGGGCTGCCTGAATTCAGCTCAGTCACTTCTCCCCTTCCTTTATCTTTGCTGGATGCTGGTGGTGCATCAGCCTTGTTCATGTGTGGTACAAAAGGGCTTGGAGTACTCGCTGAGCTGTACTTTTAGAGTCAGGTTACTCTGGTTCTTGTGCCACTCCATTTGCATGCTTTGGGTGAGTCACTCAGTCATAGGGGCTGAATTACCCAGCCCTGGGCCAGCAATTTGGCTGAGAGCAAATCCTGCCTTGCACAGAATTTTCTTTCCCTGTGTCTGAATTTTCTAATCCTGTCCCTGCACTGATCTGCTGCGATGTCCTTTCCAGTTGCAGCCCGAGGTCAGCGCTCGCTGGTCTACGTCCTCTTCAGATATTCAGGAGAAAACTGTTTGGATGGCAAGCAGCTTTGGGTGGCCCAAAGGGTTTGCATAGCCCTTCTTTGTGCAACTGCAGCTCCTGCTTGGCTAAGCCAAATCACTAAGCATCCCTCTAAAAGATCTTCATGTGTCTCTTAAATTCCATCACTATTTTAGAACAGCTAGTATTTAGGAATAACTCTGACAGTGAGGGAAAGCTGTCCCAGCCTGGAAGACCTGGAAGACCAGGTTGAGCCCTGAGATGCTCTTTTGGGTAGCCGCTGCCTGTTGAGCATTGAGAAAAGGAAAAACAGGTTTACCTTGAGCATGTTGTTACTAACAAAAGGCTCTCCAGGATACTCATCTGGCCACACTGTGCTGACCACAAGTTCAAAGAGACAGGAGTTTTTTCTCAGGCCAAGAAGGTGCTGCACTAGAGAGAAATCCTGCAAGGACCAGGTTGGGTCCCAGAGGTGTGTTGGAGTTTTAAGCATCACTTTTCTCCTCGTTCTCTCTCTTCATTGTTTGCTGTAGCTGCTTGCACAGGGTCTGGGTCTGCCAGAACATTCCCAAATGCCTCTGTTAGCTAAGCCTTCAAGAGCAAAGCCTTTGATAGACTTTAGATGAAAAATATGGAAAGAAATGAGAGATTTAGGTACCTTTTACAGCCTGAAAGACCAGCTGAGCATGTTGCAATGCTCTGTATTTCAAGGCTGTATTAGGCTGACGCTTCTTGCAGTCATAAAAGAGCTCTTCATGCTAAGGAAAACACAGTAAAAGTCTGTGGCTGGAGTTACTACCCAGGGAGAAAGCTGCAAAACTGCCTTCCCTGTGAGGTGGGAAAGTGCCCAGAGGGAAGCAGGTGTCTCCATGCTTTCCTGGGGGAAATGTCCCATTGCCTTTTGATCTCATGCCGATGGTCCCGGGGCCACAGTAACCAGCCCAGGGGACACCACTGCCAGTGGGTAGCTTTTAAGGTGTTTAAGGAATAACCCTGTACAGCCTAAAACTCTGGGTCAGTCAAGAAAAACCCCAGCCAGCCATGTGAAGGACCGTTGTGCAGACATTCCCCCGTGGGGTTTATTTGTTGTTCTTTCCTCATTGCCACGTTGGGCTCTTTACATACCCATCCCCACACTTGTGTGCTACCTCCGTGCCACGCCATGTGAGCAGAAAGCGGCTGATGCCATGGAGGATGGCCCAGCCCTGAGCACTGTTGTGTGACCCAGCCTCTGCTGTCTGACCACACGGCCAGAGCAGGGATGGCATCAGAGGGGGTGTCAAGGAGGAGAAGAACCTTCCCACGACTGATTTCAGTTCGGGGATGCGGGCAAGGAGGAGGAGGAAAACCTTTCCCTGTGCTACAGGGGAAGGGGGAATAGCTGTAGGATGCACTGCAGAGAGGGAAGGGGAATGGACTGCACATTGGTATGCTGGTGGCACAGCTGTGGGTACCGGATGGACCGGCACCAGCTGTGTCACCCAGGGCAGGGGGAATCACCCCAATCCCTGCGCAAGGTGAGGGGTGCAATCATCCATGCACGCAGAGAAAACACGGCTCTTGCCTCTGGGTGCTCACACAGATGGGAGGAGGTGCTGCCTCTTCCCTGGGAAATGGCATTTACAGAAATAGAAAGCTGGAAATGCCGCCGCGCGGCTGCTAAATATAACCCCATGGACAGAGGAGCCACTAAGCAGAGGCAGCGAAAGGGGACGCCCAGCTCCCTGCCGGGGTGAAGGGGGGTCAGGGGAGAGGTACTAAAAAAAGGACTACCAAATGTCACAGCTTCCCATTAAAATCATGTTTTCTCCCCTAATGATGTGATCAGAAGCATTAATTACTGCTGAAGGGTTTCCGCACCCCCACCCCCACCCCCCCCCAAGACCAAAATAAGAACCTTTCCCTGAGTTACACTTGGTGGGGTTTGGTTATTTTTTGGTCAACCCTGATGGGGAAAACCAACATGGCATCCCAGAGGAAGGGTTTCTCTGGCTTCACTGGGAAATGCTGGTTGATGCTGGCAGCTGGGAGCGTGCTAGGATTTGCCAGGACTGGGACGCTGCTGTGGACAGGTTTGCTTACCAGGAAAATGGGATGTGTGCCAGGTTGGGTGGCTTCTCTGTAACCATAATTTTGCCATGCTTGGTATTCCCCCCTCCCCAAATAAAAGTAGTTTGCAGTGGTATGTTTGCCAAATGTTGATTCTGGCGGCTAATTCCCCAAAGGCACTGAGGTGGTGTGCCCCCCGCTAAAGACACTGGTGGTTAAGCCAGGCCATCAGCTGTGGTGAATGTAAGACCAGGGATGTCTCCTTGAGATCCACCTCGGGATCAGCATCACATCACAGCAGGGAATTTGGGGCTCTTACAGGAAACAAGGGTTGCAAAGTCAGTCCCAGAATTCAGGCTGCCTGGCTGTCCTGGGCTTGGTCTTCTTGACACCCTGGGCTTGATCTTTTTGCCATCCTGGGCTTTGTCTTCTGGTGGGGAAGTGTTAAAACGGTCTTTTTTATAGGTTTCAATGCTGGCTTTTCCCATTCAGTACATGGGGAATCGCTCAACAGTCCTTCCTGTCCTTATCAGAACGTTCCTCTACATGTTATGATTCGAAGCGCGTCTGGGTGTGACACAGAGCACAGAAGTCCTGCCTTTGGGGTGTTTCACCAGCATATCAACACGATGCACAAACATCAATGAGGAGGTGCAAGCATTGTAATCCTATATAATTAAGACAAGGAAATGAGACGGGGGTGATGCTGCTCCCTTATGCAGCTAGAGATCTGAGGAAGGGAGATTAAGGCCCTAAGTGTCTATTAATTTCCAGTGCACAGTTTCAGATAATGAGAGCTTAACTTTTTAATTTAATTTAATTTAATTTAATTGCTCATGCCTAGCAACTGAACTGCACTTCACTGGTTCAACCTGCTGTGAAAGCTCTATCTAAACCAAAAACTCTCTGCACCTTGAAATAAACCTCATTTTAGGGGACTGAACTGGGCTCTAAAAAGAAGGGACCACTTCATGTGCTCTCACTACTTTAGGATGCAATGTCGTTCTTCTCCTGAAGATTTGAGAGTCATTATGTCCATGTTGAAATAAATTAATCACTCTCAGAGTGATTTTTCATCTCAGAGACAACACATACACATTAAGCAATGCAATGTTAGCTACTGGTCAAGGTCTCCTGTCCAGGGCTCAGCTCAGCTCCACAACACTTGGTGTTTCTGGGACAGAGTTGCCTCTCTCAGCACTTGGCACCTCATCCCAGCAAGCTGCCAAAACCATCTTTTATTATTATTTCATAGGATTGCTTTTCTACCAATATATCACAATCTTGTTGGGTTTTTCAGCCCCTTTCCAGCTCTGCTGGTTTTCCGTTGGATTTTCTGTACCCTTCTCAGATGTTGGCTGCCCTGGGATTTGCATGCCCAGTTTTCCTTGGCTCTTTCATTGCTCCCGGTCCAAAAAATTCCCCTGTTAACACTCAACCACCTTATAGCATCCCTGTGGGATAAGCACCACTTGCTTTCCCCTTTCCTTCCATCAAACTTGCCCAACGTTGTGACCGCCTGGGAGGCACAGGGCATGGCCAACACGCACTGTGAGCAGGGTTTTGCAGTAAGCCAGAGCTGAAATCAAACAAAATATCTCAAATAAACCATTACTTCAGACATCTCCGACTGGATTTGACTTCTGAGCCTTGGCCTCACCTCTGCTGGTGATGTGCATGGCTTTGATATACATCTTTATACATCTATATGTGTATATATAAACCCTGCTCTTTAATGCCTCCTACAGCAGAAAGCTATTTCTCTTCTCCCAGAATCTCCAGATGGTGCTGAGATCTTCAGAGTTTTGGGGGGTTTATTTGTTTGTTTAATTTTAGATAACTTCCCACACTTGGGCCCTAAGCAGGATGTCTCAGCCTTCCCATTTACCAAACAACCTCACTTTTAACTCAGTTTCTGTCCCTGCTGCCAGCCCCCCTTTCCCAAGCGGGTCTGGGATGAATCGTCACAGTTTATAATTAGTATTGCCACTGAGGTTCATTTTCAAAATCTCTCTTGTTCTTCTCCTTCCCAAAATAACTCACAATTTCCTCTGTGTTGCAATCAAACTTATTTGCTTATCTCCACACTGGATTGAGACCGAGTTTTCCGAGGAGGCTTGGCTATTAAAAACTAAAAGAGAGAACCATGGATCTCATATGCTGCTGGAAGAGTGCTGTATAAATACATATATTTCTCATAGCTTTTAGGCTCTCTCTAGGGGTTTTTTTGTTTGTTTATTTTCTCCCAAAAAGTGTAACTGTTGCATCTAATTTGTGTCTCTAGAAATAAGTTGATCCCACCTCTGCATTTTGGGAGAGCTGGGATGGATTTGACTCCCCACCCTGATCCCAGCTGCCTTGCAGCTCCTGCAAGTGCAGCTGAGACAAGGAGTTTTTCTGATCGCTTTCATCAAAGCTTCCTTATAGGTCAGATGCTCTTTGGGTTTGCAATGGATCTTCCTAGGGTGGTGAGGATGATGAAGGGTCCGGAGGGGAAATCTTACAAGGAGAGGCTGAAGTCCCTGGGTTTGTTCAGCCTGGAAAAGAGGAGGCTAAGGGGAGACCTCATGGTGGTCTGTGGCTTCGTGACAAGGGAGAGTGAAGGGGCAGGTGTCAATCTCTCTCCTCTCTTTGGGAACCAGGGATAGCACCCGAGGGAAGAGTGTGAAGCTGTGCCAGGGGAGGTTTAAGTTGGATGTGAGGAAGAGGTTCTGTACTGAGAGGGGGTCAGGCAATGGAACAGGCTCCCCAGGGAAGGGGTCACAGCACCAAGCTGGGCTGAGGGCAAGAAGCATTTGGACGATGTGCTCAGCCCCATACTCTGCCTTGGCTGGCCCTGTGTGGAGCCAGGAGTTGGACTCGATGGTCCTTAGGGGTCTCTTCCAACTCAGGAGAGTCTGTGATTTTGTGATTCTATGATTCCTTTTTCTCAGCGAGTTGTTAAAAAAGAGGTAGAAGTTGCACCCCTCATCCTTTAGGATCCTGCTTTGTCTTGCCAAAGCAATAGTCTCAACTTTTTTCACACAGCCCATTAAAGTTTTTGCCAAGCTTTCAGTATCATCACCTCTCCTGGGACCCAGCAATAACAATTTGTGCAAACAAACACCTTTGTGGCATATCATCGCCCAGATTTTCTTGAAGGTGGTTTCTGCAGAGGCAGGGTAATAACCTGTTCTTCCTCTTAGCACAGCACCAGTCTTGGTTTTCCCCACACAATTTCTGGCCTGCAGGCTGACCTCCAGTTTATACTGGTCCTACTTTCACTTTAACCTCACTGGGGCTGCTAACTTGAGGTGAAACTAGCCACCGACAAAGAATAAGCTGATTTTTTCTCACCATTTGCAATGCTCATGGCTCACAGTCCAAACCACCACCCCATGTGGATGAGAATCAGATGTTGAAGGGACCTCTGTCCCTCTGCAAGGCCTCCAAGGATGAAAACCAGCACTTCAAAGCTGCTTGGATGCTTGAGCGGTACCAAACCTTCCTTGGGACCCTGGCACCCAGAGGACCCTGGCTCTGGGATGGGTGACACTGGGTGACTGAGGCCACTCAAGCAGTGGCACAGTTTGCCCAGAGAGTTTTTGCCATCTCCATCCTCAGAGGTTTTTAAGACCCAACTGGTTGAAGCCCATGAACAACATGGTCTGACCCCAGGCATTGAGCAGGAGATTAGATGAAGACCTCCTGAAATCCCCTCCCAGCCTGAGTGTCTGGGTTATGCCACAGACCTGTGACCTGGCCAGTCTGACAGGTGATGGACCCTCACACCAAAAGGGTTCCGAAGAAGTTTGATTTTTACAGCTCATGTGATGGCTCTTACAAAAGAGATACAAAGCCCTCTGCAACCTCCACCAACACTCTCCAGGGGAAGCTGCAACCCCCAGCTGGCTTTCTCCCAAATGAGACAAAAAGACCTGTAGAGTTACTGAGGTTTTTCTGCTTGATTCCCAGATTTTGTTCCTGAGTGAGCATCCATGGAGTAGGAATGAGATGGGTGCTGCATGCAAGGAAGGGCAGCAGCAGAAACAGACTCCAGGCATTGTTCTGCTCTGTTTGTTCAAAGTTTCAGGTCTTCTCCCCAGCACTTTTCCCGGGATGCCCAAGCTTCCCTGTGTTAGCATCAGGATTTTCCTCTCACTTCCCTCAAGAACCATGATTTTGTGGAATGGGGGAGGAGCCTTTCTTTGACACCCATCAACAAATTTCATCTCCCCGAAGCCAGAAGCTGCAACACCCTCACACCCCAAGGCAAATACCCTTCCTCCATCCCAGTCCTCCCTTCTATCAACCCCTCAGAACAAAATGATTGAGCCAAATAACACGTGTCGGAAAGGCCAGTCCTCACAGAGAAAAATGCTGGGCTCATTATTACCTTCCCTTCCTCACACAGACCCTTCTGTGAAGCTCTACCAATTAGAGGCAATGCTGGGGAACGAGCTAGACGGGAGTTAGTCTGTCTTGGGTAAATCACCTCCCAGAGGTTTTCAGGTTCCTTGTGCTGCCATGTAAATTCCCTTTCAGAGAATCACAGGGGTTGGAAGGGAGCTCCAGAGATCATCGAATCCAACCCCCCTGCCAAAGCAGGGTCCCTAGGACACGTCGCACAGGGAGGTGTCCAGACGGGCTGGAATATCTCCAGAGAAGGAGACTCCACACCCCCCTGGGCAGCCTGTCCCAGGGCTCCCTCACCCTCACCAGGAAGAAGTTCTTCCCATATTGGTGCAGAAGTTCCTGTGCTCCAACTTGAGGCCATCGCCCCTTGTCCTGTCCCCACAGACACTGAGGAGAGTCTGGTCATTTCCCCCTGTGTCCCACCCTTCAGCTATTGATAAACACTGATCAGATCCCCTCTCAGGCTTCTTTTCTCCAGGCTGAACAGCCCCAGGTGACTCAGCCTTTGTTCACAGGGGAGATGCTCCAGGTCTTTAATCATCTTCATAGCCCTCCCCTGGACTCTCTCCAGGAGATCCCTGTCTGTTTTGTACTGGGGAGTCCAGAACTGGACACAATACTGCAGATGGAGCCTGACCAGAGCAGAGCAGAGGGGATGATCACCTTCTTTGCTCAGCTTCAGCTCTTCCAGCTGGACACATTACTTTGACAACACATTTTAATAGCTTGTTTTTAAAAAACCAAAACCAACAAAACCACTTTAAAAATCTTTCCAGCTAGCTCCAGTCCTAGCCTGCGTTTGTCCTGGTGGTCTTGAGACCGGATTCCTGGCTGCAGCTACTCTCCTGATCCTCTTTCCCAGCTTCCCCTAGCCTGTTACACAGAGCTCCAGCCAAGCCATAGAAGCCAAGAGGGTGAATCGCTTGCCCAGCTATTCACAGACTCGTGTCATTTCCCTTCCTGGGAAAGCAAACCCGTGATGCCAACATGACATCCACGCTGTACGAAGCAGCCCACACATGGGAACTGTTCTCTGTCCCTCTCACTACGGTGAAAAAGATCTCTGTGTGTGTGAACTCCTCTGAGTAACCCCCTCCTCCTCGGGTGGCAGGAGTGGCTGGCGGAGTGATGGTCAATGCGACGTTATTCACCACGCTGTTATCCAACACCTGTGCTTTGGTTTCCACGAGAATTGGGTTTTGATCAGGTGGTGAAGAAGCTTTTGAGCATGTTTGGCTCTCTTCCAGGAGGCCTCTGCTGCTGCCCAGCCTAGCTGGTGGGACCTGAATGACCAGCATTGCACAGGGTGTCCCAGGGGTAGGGTAGCTGGTACCCCCTGGATTACACATCTCTGCTGGACATAACTTCCCTGAGAGTTCCTAGGAATTGCACTTGTCTTTCCATGGGTGTGTCATTCAGTGGCATTTCCAAGGCCAGGTTGGATGGGGCCCTGGGCAACCTTGTGTAGCTCCAGACCTGGAGGTTGGTGGCCCTGACTGTGGCAGAGAGTTGGAACTCTGTGATCCTTGGGGTCCCTTCCAACCTAGACCAGTCTGTGATTCTATGATTTCCTGAGGGTGGCTGGTATGTTCAGAGCCTGGATTTGAGTTTACAGCACAAAGTTTGTACCTGGGTGTGCTGCACTGCAGGCTGGGCAGAGGCATTTTCCCCCAGCTCTCAGCATCACTAGTACCGGCTCACATGATACTCTCTTCCTCTTCCATATGCTTTGCTGCCGTGACAATTAAATCTGTGCTTGTGTTTAGTCTAAGACCATCAATTAAAACAACAAACAATAACAGACTGAGGATCAACCCTGGAGCAGATCCCTGAGTAACCTACTTCCACCCCGATACTGCCCTCACAATTTCTTTCCTAAACACTTTCTCATCCATCTCACTATCTCATCTCCAAACCCATTTAGCCAGTAATTACAGGTGCTCTCTGCTTTGCTAATTTTGCTTTAGCAAATAGCTTGGGCAGAGCATCAGCTGAGCCTGTCCCTTCTTGGGACAGGCCTAACTGGGAGCAACTTGCTTCTCAGGAAAACAACCATTACGTTCCAAAAAGCCAGAGTTGAGGTGATTTAATACTTTCCTCCTGCTTCTAATTTTGTTTTTTCAGTAAATTTTCCTGGGAGAAGGACCACTTTCCCTTTTGCTCTGTAGAATATACTGTATTTCTAAGCACAGCAAGTATTACTCATCTCTCTCAGCCAGTATTCTTCTACAGGATCCTATATTATTTATGTTATCTTATGCTCTTTTATATTACACATGATCTTTTATGGCTAGTTCCAAGCTGGATTTTCCCTCCAGATACTCATCCTAAACTTTCAAAGGGAAAAAACCCCAACAAACTCATGGGTGACTCAAGAAGATAGGTTGCCATAGGGCAACTGGGGCAGCTGGGATTACCATCATGCTGGGGTCAACGTCCAAGCATGGCGGATGGGATTTCATACCATGTAGGGGGAATTAAACTGGGGAAGGGTGAGGACTGGGGAAGGTTTTGGGAAACCCACTGTGCTGGTTGCATAGTGAGAGGCTACGACAGTATCTAATGTATGCAGACAGCGGAGGCGAAGCGCCGGGCGGCTAAAAGACTCTTTTGTGGTGTTTGGCTGTACCACTTGGCAAGGCTGCCCTCGCTTCACGCCCTGCCTCCCTCCCTGAGGCACCGGCCTGGAAAAATCAGCTGCAGAGGTTCCAGGCAAAAGAGAGGGATTTAAACACCCAAAAAGTCTTGTTCTTGTGTTTTTCTAATAGATGGAAAAGCAGGCAACAATCAGTGTCCTGAACCCTCTAGTGTTCAGCCTAATTAAGTCATGTAATGCTATTAATAAGCAGGGAGATTTGGCTGAGCCCCCAGGGAATGCCAAAATCATGTTGTCTTCAACGCTGGTGTTTAAAAGCCTGTTGGGATGGAAAATCATGCCCAAGGATTGGTGGTATCAGAAAACAGCCATGTTGAACCAGCTTGCTCAAAGAAGGAGACACCAGAGCAATCCTCTCCTGAGCTGCCTGTCCTTCTGAAGCTGGGCTGGGGGCATGTCACATGGGGAGGGCAGAGGTGGGGGAGACAAAAGGAGCCAGTACCTGCATCCTGCAGAAATCAGTGGCATGGGCAAACACCTTTGGATGCATTTAGTTTTCATGATTTTCAATGCATCCCTCTGTGAGAACAGAAAATGGCTACAGCAGAGTCACGTGCAGGCCTGTAAAGGAGTAATGGAGTTACCGTGGCCTGTGTAGTGCAGAGCACGGAACGGTTTCATCTCGTGAGACAGCATCACCCTGGGAAAGTCATAGAATCACAGACTGGTCTGGGTTGGAAGGGACCCCAAGGATCACAGAGTTCCAAACCCCCTGACACAGGCAGGGCCACCAACCTCCAGGCCTGGATCTACACAAGGTTGCCCAGGGCCCCATCCAAACTGGCCTTGAACACCCCCAGGGATGGGGCACCCACCCCCTCTCTGGGCAGCCCCTTACCATTCTCTCTGGAAAGAACTTCCCCCTAATATCTCATCTAACCCTTCCCTCCTTCAGCTTCACTCCATCCCCCTTGTCCAGTCCCCAGGATGCCACCCCCCCGACATCACACCAGTCCCCCACCAAGGATGCTCTGGGTGCACATGAGCACTTGGAGGCAGGAGGGCCACTTACTCTGGGAGATCTGGGACCAAACCTGCCAGCATCCCTGAGCACAAGTCCAGTTTCCAGTGTGAAGTACCACGTCTTTACCCTCAACCCAAACTAGCGTCATCGCCGTATCATTTCAGCGGTCAAGCAGGGAGGATTGGCATCGCAGGGGTTCTGCTCACGGGGAGGGAAGGGGTTTGGTTTGGAGAACCTGGAAGGAGAGCAGGGGAGGGTTTGCAAAGCCCTGGTTTCCAGAAGAGGATGGCTCCTGTTCAGCAGTCTGTAAGCGCCCTCTGGTGCGAACACAGCCCGCTGCCTTCGCCAGCTCGGCCCTGCACGTACGGCCAGCAAACATCCACGAGCCAGAGAACACTTGGGCGTTTTGGGTGGTGTAAAGAGGGGTGACAGCCACCCAGCACCGTGAAGGCATCACTCTCCAAGAGGGAGAAGGTCTTCTTCTGGTCGGACTTCAGCTCGTGAGACCGTGCATCAGGTCGTACCAACGTTTGTGGTGGTAAAGGGGATTGGTCTGGTGGAGCTGATACCCCCTGTTGGTACCTGGATTAGGACAAAAAGGCATAGCTGGCTCCTGGGAGATGGTCTGGGTACCCCACCCCAGCAGATGACGGGACTTCCAGAAGGAAGGCTGGAAAGAAAGGGGAACTTGAGGTGGGGCAGAGGGCAGAAGATACATTTGAGGATAATTAAGGGGGTTGGGGTGCTACATGTAAAGCACAGACCAGAAGGGCCACAAACCATAGCAAAGAAATTGCTGGTGAGCAGCAAGAGAGTGGAAAAAAGGCCACGAGGAAGATGAGAAGAGCCACTCAGGTCTGACAGCCTGAGCTCGGTGACAAAGAGCATGGGGAGAAGCCTGTAGCTAGGTGGGGATGCAAAGAATGATTAATGAGATGATAAACCATCTGGGCAATCAATTATGTCAGTTAAATGCTGAGAATGCAGTACATGGCATGTAGCTAATCAGGAGCTGGAGCGCTCATTAATTCACCCCAGCAAATGGGTTGTCAGTCAGGTTTGCTGAAGGAAGTGACCAAATCTGGGGTTCCTTGGGCTCCTAGCACTACCAAAGTGGGAGCACCTGAGGAATGAGGGGGAGGAAACCCAGGAAAAACAGAGTATCTGGGATACTCTGAAATATGAGGGGTGGCTGTGGCTATTTTTGGAGAGTTACCAAACCCTTGTTACTTGTAATTATCTTCATTTTGCAGAGGGGTTACCTGTCAGCACGGCCCTATGCTGGAGCCCATTGGAGTCTGAGATTCTGGCTTTATTAATGTCTGTAACTATGTGAAGGGCGAGAGTCAGGAGGCTGGAGCCAGGCCCTGCTCAGGGATAGCAGCAACAGGACAAGGGACAACGGGTGCCAGCTGGAGCAGAGGAAGTTCCATGGGAATGTCAGGAGTAACTTTTCACTGTGAGGGTGACAGAGCCCTGGGACAGGCTGCCCAGAGAGGTTGGGGAGTCTCCTTCTCTGGAGACATTCAAACCTGCCTGGATGTGTTCCTGTGTGATTTAGTCTGGGTGATCGTGCTCTGGCAGGGGGTTGGACTAGATGGTCTTTTGAGGTCCCTCCCAACTCCTAACATCCTGTGACTCTGCGACTCTGCAATCCTGGCTGGTGCTGCTACACCCTCTGGGTCTCTGCTGTAGCTGGGGGTGCTGAGGCAGGACATGCCCCAGGGGTGCACCAAATTCCTCCCAGTCCCGCGAAATGGGGGCGTGCCAAGGCACAATGCAGTGGTAACAAAGGCGAAAGGAACATGGATGGCATGGCCAGAAGATGGGGAAAACCAGCACCAAGGGGTCAAAAGGGCTTGGGAGTCCAATGCTATTGCTTCAGCCTTAGGAAGAGGATGGGACAATTAAAATGGAAGCAAATAAGGAAAATAGACATGAAAGGCTATTCGGGCTCAGCAGGGCCTGGATGAATCGTGGTTTATTTGCTTTGGCCAGTGGCTTGAGGAAGCTTTAAACAATTGAGTTATAGTGGAGGACTGAAAGATCCCTGGAGGGCCAGAGATGAACACTGAGCCCATTTATACGGAGCAGGACTTACGGTCTGGTTGATGTTTAGATTCCTGAAAACTACTGGGACATCCTATCAAACATCTCACTCCTACAGACTTGCAGTACCGGCAGGATGATCAATAAATTCACACAGATGGTTTGGTAGAAAAAATGGTCTCTTCAGCCAGGGGACAGGACAAGGGGGAATGGGCTCAAGCTGTGCCAGGGCAGGGTCAGATCAGATGTGAGGGAAAAGCTCTTCCCTGAAAGGGTTATCAGGCACTGGAACAGGCTGCCCAGGGAGGGGGCTGAGTCCCTGCCCCTGGGTGTGTTTAACAGATGGGTAGATGAGGTGCTCAGGGATATGGTTTAGCACAGGATAGAATGGTTGGACTCGATGATCTTAAAGGTCTTTTCCAACCTGGTGTTTCTGGGATGCTGTGATTCTGTGGGGCTCGCCCATATCCAGAGGGGCTACTCTGACAGATCTGGGTGTGCATCCATAGGGTCATAACACATCCAAGCTCAGCCTCCTCAGGGCCAGGTTAGTAGCCAAAAAGGAGGACAGCAGAGCCAAACCTTTCTGAGCCAGTGTTAGCTGCCAGCACTCTCACTGCGGTGAGCCATGGCTCATGTGTCCAGAGGTGCCACACAGAGCTCTGGGTAACAGCATGTCCTCCTCCACTGTCCTCTGCAGGCCCAGGACAGTTCAAGAGGGATGAAGTCAGACCAAGCATCACAAGCAGTTGTCGCCCTCACCTGTGAAGTTCCTGCACCCAAAAGGGCAAGGCGCCAGGGCCTTCCTGCCCCCGGCTCTCCCTGATGGACCGTTCCACCTCTCAGCATCTTTGGCCAAGCTGGGTTCAGACTCCAAAACCATCAAAACATCTACTCAGTCACAGGGATGCTGAAGCTTACTGGGCCTTTCGTTCCACCTTGGCTTTTTGGATTCTCTCCCATCCTGCTGCCCATAAAAAAAGAGCTCTTGTTCTTCAGCTGTTTAATGTGCAGCTGCACCAATGTCATACGGTCATTTTTGGGCTCAAAAACCTGCTTCTGGGATGGTGTTTGGTTGCCAAGAAACAAAGTTTAACCTGAAGATTTGTATGTGAAAGACATGGAGAATTCCCACAGGAGAAACCCAAAGTCAGGTTTTTTTTCCTCTTAACCCTGTCCTAGCTGAAGCACCCCTCAGGCAGCCAGTTTAATGAGAAGCTCCCTAACCCCCACAGGTCCCTCCCCAAAAAGCAATCCTAGAAGTTACAGTGGGTTTAGAAACCTGCTTGCTGCAAGCAGCAGGTAACAGCTCCACTCATAGCACGTAGCAGGGGTGACATACCTTGGTAGCAGGTAAAACCACGCCCACCACCTCTTCAGAGAGCTTTAAGTACCACAGCCAGGAAACTCCCTACATGGAACAGGAGTGGTGCTTCTGGATTGCAGCCTTCAGCCACATGTGCCTTCAGCTATAGGGGGGACACTAAAAGGCTGAGTGACCTGGGGCTGTTCAGCCTGGAGAAAAGAAGCCTGAGAGGGGATCTGATCAGTGTTTATCAATAGCTGAAGGGTGGGACGCAGGGGGAAATGGCCAGCCTCTTCTCAGTGTCTGTGGGGACAGGACAAGGGGCGATGGCCTCAAGTTGGAGCACAGGGAGTTCCCAACCAATATGGGGATGAACTTCTTGCTGGTGAGGGTGAGGGAGGCTGCCCAGGGGGTGTGAAGTCTCCTTCTCGGGAGATATTCAAGCTCCATCTGGACGCCTCCCTGTGCGACGTGTCCTAGGGACCCCGCTTTGGCAGGGGGATTGTAGTCGATGATCTCTGGAGCTCCCTTCCAACCCCTATGATTCTGTGTCAACGCTTTCAGGCATGGTTGATCCTTGTCCACTCACCTCCAGGTGAAGGGCCGGCCTCTGCTCGTAGGTTCTTCAGACAGATCCACAGACCCCTCTTTGCTACTCTGAGCTTTGTTCTAGTCACGTCTGGTAGTGTGGCTTTTGCTCTGCTGAAAACGACTTAAAGTATTTCTGTGGGCAAGTGTGTCCTCCAAAAGCAGGGGGCAGAAGGTGGGTGTTCAGAGTGTAACCTGGGAGGTGACACTGCCAGAAGCACTCACACCTCGACAAAGACACTCTGTAAACTACAAAGCCCTTAACTAAGGACTGGTACTGCTGCCAGAAACCCCTGGGGCTTAGCTCTCATCAGTATTTACCCTGTGGGCAAGGATGTGTTTGTTCAGTTACGCACCCAAACGGAGAGAGGCGAGATTAGCTCTGGACACATCTCACAAGTAGTTTTATTAGTCAGAAGCAATCCGTCCCCAGCACGTGACCTGTTCCACCTCATCACAGCACAGCTGCACGAGCCTCCCCTCTCCCTGAGCCCACGCTTGATATGCAGAAGGCAGGCTTCTGTTCCTGGGTTTGTTTGGGTTTGAGGACAGTAGTTCAAGATAAAGTCTGTTTGCCTCAATCATTTGAAAAGCTTCTTTCTTTTCTTTCTCCACTGTTTATTGTCTGCATCTTCGGTATCGTCGGGAGGATCCGGTATCACAAAGCCATCAGTGACTTTATAATAGACCACTGTGGAATCTGACTCAACTATGGCCAAGGTAACTGACAGCGGGGTGTCCGGATCGTCTTGTGGGAGAGATGCTTTCTTCATGATTTCTCTTATCCTGGAAGAGGAAACAGTCGGTTAGAAAGGAGTCTGCAACCACCTCGTGATGGCTCAAAGGTAGGAGCACACGACTGAGAGTTTTACCCAGCCTGGTTCTATTCTGCAACCGTGGGGTCTCTAAAGAAGGTATAATATCTGTTTTAATAAAGCCCTGAAGAAGTAGAAAATTCAAACAACAGAGGCTCTCATAAAAACAAACCATGTTACAAATATCTCTGCTGGAAATGGCTCAACACAAGCTTCTAAGCTTCACTTAGGTGTACTACAGTGCACACATCTTGACCATCCTTCAACTACTGCCATCACAGCATGGCAATCTTTAGTGATCTCATTTTCATTACAATTTTAAAAAAATAAATCTAATTCAAGAATCTATGGTGTGCAATTAGAGAACATAATAATTGTGAGTTGTTCCATTTGTAGAGAGAGAAGTCTTCCAGTCTCTGTGCTACAGTTCTCTGCTGCTCTGTGGAAGATCCAGGAACAGCAGCCAGGTTTCTCTACCTCCCCGTCTAGACTAGAAGCCACAAGACTAATGTTCTTCTTCAAGACAGCATAAATAATGTCTCCCTTAAAAATTCAAAACAAAGTTATGCAATTTTTCCTGCCCAGCTTATTTTAAGAATAACATGCCAGCTACTTTTCAGTTCAGAGCTGAGGGCAACATTGATTCCTGGAGTCCTGGTATTGCTGCTCTGACTGGGGAGCAAGTACCAAAGGAGCGTGGTGCCTGGGGGCAAGACAGCAGCACCCCCACAGCGGGGATTTCCACCAGAGCCTAAAGCTAAGGTGTAGGAGGGCTCATCCAGGATTGCCAGAACAGGTTATGCTCCGGGTCTGTGGAACAAAGGGAAAAAGGGAAGAAAAATCCCTCACCCATCACTTCATGTGCCCCTGAGATCTTGCTCCCCAGAACAAAACGTGTCTCTGAAGCCGGGCACTGTAGCTGAAAAGAAGGCTCTAAATGCATCAGCTTTCAAACTTGAATCATCATCTGCCTTCCAAGCCTCTTTGATCCCTTAATAAAAGCCAAATGGGAAGTGGCAGAGAATAAGCAGCAGCCCAGAAAGCCAGCGCTGTTAAGCCTGTGACCCTCTGAAGTATCCATCTGTGCTCTGAACTGTTCATAATTCAACTTGACTCAACACAGCAGCGCTTTCTCTTTTGCTTTCATTACTGGCCCAAGCATAATGCCAGGCAAGGCCATACAATGCAGTTAGCTACTCGCCTCTTGCAACAGAGATACTTAGGCTGCGAAAAGCCATACTCTGGTCCTCCTGCCACCAAGCACGTTTCATCACAAGAACAAATAGGCAGAGAGATACTACCAGAAGAGAGGTACCTGCCAAAGAAGATGCCTTCGAGCAGCATGACAGCACCTTCTCAGTTCAACAGAGATCTGCGCATCTCCCTGGCTGGGAACACTAGCTACACCGTGGGTGTTACAGAGAGCGGACACGCAAGCCTGCCTTGCAAAGCTGTAGGCAATTCATGGCTGGAGGCACTGGGCAGCTGGGAGGAAACGCAGCCTGCTGCGAGCAATGCCTCAGATACCGCAGGGCTCTGCCTGGCTGTACTGTACGTGCTGAGGGAACTGCAGGGTAGAAGCCAGCACCAGGGCTGGGAACTGAATGCACAGCAGCAAAGCTCCTGCTGCTTCCAACCCCTCTTTAGGGGTACCTCCAGCACCCCCACAATGTCTCACTGTAGCTCTGGTGGGTGACGAGGGCCTGGGAAAGGATTCCAGATGTCCTTCCAGACACACTACATGTGTGCAGGGCAGGAATCCACTTGTCACGCCTCAGTAGCTCGTGTCTGCAGGAAGCTCTGAGTAAGCTGTGAGTGACTAGGCCAGGCTCCTGGCAGAGACACAGTGAGAAAAAAACTAGGAAGCAGTGGTTATTCACATGTCTCTTTCTCCCGGGAAAGTGAAACAGAAATAACAATACGAAGACAAATAAAAAGGACACAGCTACCTGGGAGAGAGATTTTGGGACCCAAAGAAACCAAACGTATGCTGAGTGTGGACAGTGGCATATCTGGAAGCAGGCTCAGGCAGTGGCCTCTATTCACCTGTCAGCTAGGGCACAAGCCCTGTTGTACTTTCTCTAGTAACTGTCACCATGTCTCTTCCTGGTCTGTTAGTGCGGGGATGTAACCAGTGAGGCCTCAGGTATGGATCTCCCATCACTCATAATTTCTTCTTATACTGTGAGGCACAAACATCCGAACCTTTATTTCCCCCATTTAGCACTTGGCAGAGGCACCGTGATCCCAGAAGCAGCCAGGTCCTGACATTTCTTCCCATCCCTGACTCCCTTTTCAGAAGGCTGAGCTTCAGGCTGGGCATGAAGATCACAAAGACTCGCCACTGACTCAGGACGATCCGCTCACACTGCTGTCCATGGAGCCCAATGCACAGGGAGAATCAGCCTCTAGCACCATGAAGAACTGCAACTGCAAGATTCCCCTTTTCCCCCTCTCCTTGACAGGTGCAGCCCAAAGAGCAGGGCAACCAGGCTGGGGAATGGGCTAGAGAGCAAACCTTCCAAGGAGTGGCTGAGGGAGCTGGGGGTCTTCAGCCTGGAGAAGAGGAGGCTGAGGGGAGACGTTATCATGACCTACAGTGACCTGACAGGAGGTTGTAGAGAGGTGGGCAATGGTCTCTTCAGCCAGGGGACAGGTGACAGGATGAGGGGGAATGGGCTCAAGCAGCGCCAGATCAGATGTTAGGAAAAAGTTCTTCCCCAAAAGGGCTGTCGGGCACTGGAACAGGCTGCCCAGGGAGGGGGCTGAGTCCCCGACCCTGGGTGTGTTTAACAGACAGGTAGATGAGGTGCTCAGGGATATGGTTTAGCATAGGACAGGAATGGTTGGACTTGATGATCTTAAAGGTCTTTTCCAACCTGGTGGTTCTGTGATAACAAGAGCTCTGACTCACACACAGCACAAGTAGCCATAACACAACACAGCACAGCTGCAGATGAGTGAGAGGGTATCTTTCCAAAGAATAAGCTTTGGAATTCAGGAAGTCTGTATCAGACGCTTGTGTTCCCTCCCCTCCCCTGAAGGCATCACTCTTAGCTCTGCATCCCAGACCTTCTCCGCAACAGCGGATATTTCAAAGGAGACAGAGAACATCTGTGTTTGTGCTGATTTCACTGTTCTTGCTACATGCCATGAACAGAAACATGAAATATTGTGCGAATAATATAGGGGGGTTTAATCCTTTTGATATATCTAACACAGGCTATGGAAAAGGAAAAACCCAAACAAGAAGTGTCCTTGGCCTTCTGAAATCCAAAGGGATGCATGTGTGACCTCCTAAACAAAGCAGTAAGGCTTTATTTCAAGAGATACAGCCCTTGTGGCTGCCCACCTCGCACAAAAGCCTCATTTGCTGACTAAAGTGAAGTCCCACACAAGAAGCCCACACCTAATACCTCCCCCCAGAGCTAAGTTAGCAGTGATTCTGTGAAGCTTTGTGTAAGTCCCACAAATAGAGTAAGACTAACTTAGTTATTTTTCAGGAAGAATTCCACTTGTCCAGGGTTTTTGGAACAGCTTGGAAACCCATCTCTAAAAACTGTCAGTGTCTGCGCGCTTGCTGCAAGCTAGGATCGGCTCCCACCAGGTCAAGTGCAAGTAGGATGACACCCTCAGCTTGATGTAGGAAGCCAAATTACACTCACCTCACACTGCAGGAGGTGAAAAGGATTTAATCTCCAGCACTGAAGGAGACTCTGTTATCCACAGTAAAGAGCTTTGCATTGCTAAAGCCCTATGCATCAGGAGGGCTCTAGGAATGGATTTCTAGACACCTACAAACTACAATCAATGGGGATTGCTTTTTTCTACCAAAAAGCTAGTCTAAGAACAGGTTTAAGCTACTTAACATCATGCAAGGACCACCACAGCTACGGGAACAGCACTGTGAGCATCATCCTGCATCTGCCTTTACTGCTGCATTCTAAACAAATGGTGACGGTGAACTTCCCTGGTCTTCTTTTGCTCCCTGGTACAAAAAAGCCAGGGATCTCCTGGAGAGAATCCAGTGGAGGCTACAAAGGTGATTAAGGGCCTGGAGCATCTCCCCTACAAGAAAAGGGTGAGTGACCTGGGGCGGTTCAGCCTGCAGAAAAGAAGCCCGAGAGGGGATGTGATCACTGGTTATCAATATCTGAAGGGTGGGACACAGGGGGAAATGGCCAGCCTCTTCTCAGTGTCTGTGGGGACAGGACAAGGGGCGATGGCCTCAAGTTGGAGCACTGGAACTTCTGCACCAATCTGTGGAAGAACTTTTTCCCAGTGAGGGTGACGGAGGCCTGGGACTGGCTGCCCAGGGGGTGTGGAGTCTCCTTCTCTGGAGATATTCCAGACCCATCTGGTCCTAGGGACCCTGTTTTGGCAGCGGGGTTGGACCCGATGAGCTCTGGAGGTCCTTTCCAAGCCCCGCGATTCTACTGCTGTCGCAATTAATAGCTTAAAAATCAAAACCTAACAACAAATAAAAGAAAGAAACACTTAAAATCAATCCAAAGAAAAGAGGGGAAATTTCCATCTTTCCTGCTCCTTAATTTTTCATTAAAAAAAGCCCACAGCACTAGCCAGGCCTCCATCACACACCAGAAACCTGCACTAGCTTTCCCCACAGCTGCTCCCAACCACAAGAATGCTGTTGCCCTTTCTGCTCCAGAGAAAGAACCGGGGTTCTGACTGCTGAGCTTCAATCAACTGTAGCTCCAGGTTTCACTGACTGCCCAGAAGCTGAAAAAGAACAGCATCACAAAGGAAAGAGAACGCAGGCAGAAAGTTTTCCGTTAAACAAAGGAGCATTTCAGCGCTGTATCCCATGCGGGTGCCTCTGAGGAAACCCGGGAAGCTCGGAGCAGTTTTATGGAGGTCACATAGTGCTCCATTGAGCTGAAAGGGAACCGCTGCCCCCCCTACCATAAAAGCCAAGGGCTTTCAATCCACCCTTTATGCTTGGATGAATAATTCATCGCAGGCTTGGCCAGCCCCAAGAGCTCCCTCTCCTCCACACAAGGCAGGGCTGGACGCTCAACACAAGTTGGTCTCTGTACCGCTCTCAGGAGATCATTACTGCGTGTGCACGGAGCGCGCCATTGTACCAGGTTGGCTGAGGTGGGCCCTGCGACAAGAGCACCAAGGCCCAGGAACCCTCCCACAAAGCCCAATGCCTCAGTAGCGTGAAAAGGGCATTGCACGGCTCACCATCAGGATCGCTGCTCCAGTCATTGCTGCCTGATTCATTTAGTGCCTTGAAACATCTGGGAAGGACAGCCAGTGGTGGGAGGTGCGAACAGACACCACTCTTTTTTGGGATTTGTTTCCAAACTAGAAGAACACAGGATGCTAGACCAAACTCATGTTTTTGTAATGGGGAGGGAGGAAAAGACCAAGTGCCTCGCTGGTCAGGAGAAAGGAACTGAAACCAAGGAATATGAAGTCCTTTTTTTTTCCATGGAAGTTGGAAAAAGAAACCAAGACAACTTACATGAAAGGGAAGGATGGAATTCAGCAAGTTCTACAAGACGCACCAACTACAGGACGTTCAGTCATCATACTGCATAACCAACTCAGTTGTAGGAGCCTGTCCTGGTTCCAGCTGAGATAGCCACGTAGGACTGGCTGCGGCTGCACCGTGACACTTCAACCACTTCTGAACTACCAGTGAAGGGCTTGGTATGTAGACGCCATTAATTCCATTTTTGATGTGCGATCTACTCATCGCAGAAGAGCTGCTGACAAAACTGTGAAGAGGATGAAAGACAAGGAACACACACCCAGAGCGTCTGAAACACCAGTGCTTCTGACACACAAACCCGTTTCAGATTAGAGGAAGGCCTGTTTCACAAATTCTTCCTGCAAGTATGAATCGCCGCTAGAGGTTGGTGGCCTTGTCTGTGACAGGGGGTTGGAACTCTCTGAACCCTGGGGTCTCTTCCAACCCAGACCAGTCTGTGATTCTATGATTCTAAATTCACAGGCGTACAAACACAAGGTTCTCAGCCAGCTGCATGCACTCAATACAGTGGCTCAAGACAGACAGAAGCTGCATCTTACTCTGCAGATCTTTACTCGCAGAAGATTCAGCAACCTTCATTGTACAGACAGCATGAAGCCAGCTGTTTAACAGACAGGTAGATGAGGGGCTCAGGGATATGGTTTAGAATAGGACAGGAACAGTTGGACTCGATGATCTCAGAGGTCTTTTCCAACCTAGCGATGCTGTAAACCACCCTGGCAACTCCCACCCAGGCTTTACTGGTTAAGCAAGGAAACGCTGCCCATAAACACTGCCATTTGCCCACCACTTTTGAAGTTAGCACATTTCCTCCAGGCCCAGCAAAGGAGCCATGGTGTTAACACTGTCCTTCCTCTGTGAGGACAAACCAAGCCCCTCTGATCAGCAGTGACCTGCTAATGAAACTCCAAGCACATAACGCACGTGCATACTCAACGGCATAAACACAAGCATATAACCTCCTCCTGCTCGACAACATCTCAGGTACCAAGTACATACAAGCCATTAAATGGACTCACCAGCATTTCAGCCTGGTATTCAGCTCATTTTAGTGACAATCTGCTCTATGTAGTTGCTCTGTAGCAAAACCTAGTCACAAACTGTGCTTTTAATCAATGTGATGCATTCACTCTTTGCTTCTCTAACACACATCCTTCCAGTAACGGATTCCACCCGCGCCGGTGCCAGAAGCAGAGCAAACAGCATCACCACAGTACAAACAAATTCAGAGGCTCCAAATGAAAAGCTCCAATGAAATAGTAAAAGATAGGACATACATGCAGTGCGATCACTCATGGTCATTAAAAGCCAATTGGAACATACTTGCTGGAATTGATCCAGCACCTGGAATCAAAGTTTCCAACCTAGGTGGAAACCTACTACATTAAACAAGCACAGCTACTCAGCACGTAGACGTGGTTTCTCAAAGATCCCCATTTGTGCTGCGTTCTTTCCTCCCCAAAAAATCTAGTTCAAACTGAATAGCAGCGTATCTAGTAATCACTTTTTTATCCCTCACAAAGGAGTTTCTTTGGAAGACACCCTCTAGCAGGTGAGGATGTCTCTAGAATGAAAGTAGCAGTCTGTTTGCCAGAGACCTGATCTGTCATTTCTAAAAACCTACAGAAAACATAAAAAGCAAAACCCCATCACATGTTGCTGCGCCCAGAGCAGGAGGAAACAGCAAACAGGCAGCCTTAAGCACACGCTCCTACCAAGAGCAGGAACAGCAGAACTTGAGCAATGAACCCACCATACGGTGCAGCTGGAACTGTTCTGGGCTGCAGAGACATCACAGGGAAGAATGGCAAATACCAGCAAGAGAACCTGGAGGCCATTAGGAAAGAGCAAACCATCCTGTGCATTTGAGGCTGCCCTATGCCTCAAACAGTTAAAATACACTGCAAAATTACCAACGCAGAATTTCTCTAGGCTGCAAATATCTGTAATATCACTAAGTTGTAGCTCTGTTGTCCTCTGCTTGAGAGCTGTTCAATCTTGCACGCACAAGGAGAAGTCAAATCACAGCTCAAAGGGCAGTTACGTATCAGATTCTGGGTAAGCAAGAGGAATTCCTGTTTATTAGGGTTTGCCTCAGCCAAGAGCTGGGTACCACGCGAGTACTCACTCTCTAAGAGGGAATAGGAGGGAACTGGAGGAGGGAGGAAGAGAGGGAAAAGAAAACTAGAAAAACCTAAACCTTGTGGGTTGGGATAAAGATAGTTTACTGGGATAGCAGACAGAGATAGATAATAATAATAGGACTTTATAGCAAAAGATATGAAACTGGTGATACAAGATGCAGTGTCTCACTGAACCGCACAGCTCAGAGCTATCTCGAAACTGGACCATCCCCAAAACTGTGTGTCCTGGAGCTGAGCGTTCCTCCTCCCACCAGCCCCCCTTTATGCTGAGCATGATGTAATTGGCATGGAGTACCTTCTTTGGCCAGTTCAGGTCACCTGTCCCAGCTGTCCTCCCCAGGTCCCTGGGCACCCCCCCTTCTTGTTAGCAGAGCAGCACGAACAACTGAAAAGTCCCTGACTGCTGGGCAGCAACTGAACCATCCGTGTGTGATCAGCACTGCTCTCATCCCAACTCCCAAACATGGCATTCCACCCACTGCTAGAAAGAGAATTAACTCTATCCAGCCAAACCCAGGACTGTAGACAAATTGTACTTTAAAAACAAAAAGCAAACCAAGCACACCATGCTTGATTCAACAGCTGAAAAAAACAAGGTTTATTCTCAGACAGATCTGAGGGGATTTCTTTCCTCTCAGGTACCTTAAAGCTCAGTGACACAAAAAGCACTGCTAGATTTCCCAGACTACAAAAAAGCAGCACAAGAACATTCAAAACATAAGCTGCAAAGGTCTTGTATTCTCACCTTATCTCTCAAACACATACTCTGATATCCACTGTTATCCTCTAGAGCACGTGCAACTATTAAACGCGGCGAAGCATTCAGCAGCAGCAGCAGAAGTCAGTGGCTGTAGAAAGCCAGCATCGATGGCACACCACTTTTAGTGGGGGAGAAGCAGAAACTGATGTAGTGTAAAAAATTAAAAAACCCTCAGCTCTGCATGTACATTCACAGCACC
Organism: Laterallus jamaicensis coturniculus; assembly: GCA_022605575.1. Classification (NCBI taxonomy): domain Eukaryota; kingdom Metazoa; phylum Chordata; class Aves; order Gruiformes; family Rallidae; genus Laterallus; species Laterallus jamaicensis. The sequence continues at coordinate 11,962,733 of JAKCOX010000007.1, forward strand.
CGAAATAACTCTGCTCACAAGCAGAGCCAACACTTCCCTCTGATACATCTTTGATTCATCCCCGCTCCTGACCAAGTCAGTGGCACCCCTGTTCTTCACTCTGCCTTGTTGGTAACACGACCACGTCCTCACCTCTCGTGGCTTAACAACACGTGCACAGGTACCGGCACCATCACTTGGAGGCTGTCCTGCTCTTTTTCACGTGCGTGTAAACACACCAGCTGCAGTTCTGCTACTCCGACGTGCTTCACTTCATGCCAGTTTCTCCCTAGAAAGGTTCGTCATCAATGAGAAGGACCAGAACACAAAACACAAGTTTTAATCGTTAAAATATCAAAGGTGGCCTTTGAGTTAAGGTCTTGGGTTCTATTTTCCCCTCCCTCTCCTCCCACGAGAGACAACTGCCTCAATCCAGCTGTCAAGTTCCCCTTCTGAGAAACAGTCCTGTTAAAGAAACCCACGGGAGCAATGCTCCAGAGCTATGCTGCATGATGGTAAAGAATGTTCTGTCCAACAAAGCTTTGTTTCCAAAAGGCAGAAAGAAAATAAAACCCAGGCAGCTTTAGTCACCTGTGGCATAAAACTGTAATCCCAATCTGGACTTTATCAGTACCCTAAACTGTGAAGGAGCAGGTCCTAAAAGCATGATTATTGACAATGCAGTTCTTCCCTTCTGCTTGAAGGGATAAGCCTAAAGGTTTTCATTGCAGAACTACAAGAGCCTTCTCTTAAAACCCATCCAAGGATTTCTCTTGGGGTGTAACAGTATCGGACATGGTGCTTTCTGGCCTGTAAATCCCGCTCTTCCCTGACCTTGAGAAGCACCAGCCTCCAAGAGAAGTTACTTCTATGGGGCTGGCTGCCTGCCTACGCACAGTTTCAATTAACCCAAAGTGGGAGAACTGCAGGCAGTTCATAAATGACATTACTCCAGCCTCACATGACACCAGAAGACTACAGTGCATTTGTCCTAATTACTGCCATCAGACTTCCAAATCATCTTCTTTCCTATGAGAATCCTTGCAGTTTCTGGAAAACAGCACCCTAATCCACCACGTGCTAAACAGCAACCTCAGTGAAACACGATGATGTAGCAACCTTCACACTAACCTACAGATGAGGGCTCAGCACATCCACTGAACCTGTAACTTCACCTTTTGACATGCTTTTTTTCCCCCGTCTTTGCCCTGGAAAGCCTGTGCCTGCAACTGCTGGACAAAATGGACCCAGATCTTTGTAAAGGCACCAGGCAGGCAGGCACAGGATGGAAATCTTCAGTGCCATAATACTGTTTTTAATACTCTTAAATAATACTCTTTTAATACTCTTACCAAGGACTTCAGCAGCAAAGGCCCTGCTAGTGCACAGATTCTCATAGCACCAAAGGTGAAGGCTTTGCTGAGATGTCTAACCCACCGCTTCATGGAATTTACCTTCTAAGAGGTCCAGGTACACCACGAACGCAGCATAGATTTGAGCAGCATCAGATATCTCGAGGGACATCATTTCTGTGAACTGAAACCCAAAACATGAGGTCAGTGAAGGAAAGCAGAAGCTGTGCTAAGGACACGCAGACCAAACCCACAATCTGTTCAGCCCTACGAGCCTCAAGAAGCCAGTTTAAAGGACAAACGGGGAATTAAACGCCAGGGCCTGTTTCCCGACAGCACCTTAAGAGGCCGCCTTTCCCCACCCCTTTCACCTTAGGTGGGTGCTTGAGAAGCAAGCCAAACACTCCAGCGAGCAAGAAGCCCTTTGTGAGGGTTATGAATTTTACCTCTTCCCATAACAGCCAAATCACCACACACACACACACACACCTGCCCAGCACGCTAAAAATTAAGATGGAGCCAGAGTTTAAGCCCTGACTTCAGCACTCACCCACAACCCCGCGGGCTGGCAGGGTCCCCCACAGAACGACACCCCTTCTCGCGGGGGCAGGTTCATCCCACCGGCCCCTCAGCCTCGGGTCGCCCGCGGTTACGCCGAGGAGCTCCCAAAGCCACGCTGGGCTAAATCCTGTCAGGGACCGCGGGGGCAGGGCGGGAAAGCGGGACCCCTCTCCTTCCCCTCCTTCCTTCCCTCCCTCCCTCCCTCCCTCCCCAGTGACCGAAGGGCCCCCGCTTCAGCCCTGACCGCAACCCAATGGCGCCCGCCCGCCGCCCCTCAGCACCCCAGTCACGCAGGGCCGCGGAGCCGGCCGCTTCCCGCGCACAGGCCTACCGTGGGGTGCGTCGCCATCCAGTTGCCGCCGGCACCCCCCGCCCAGCCCTCCTGCCCCGCCGACTGCCGGCCGCCCACCGCGCCGACCCCGGCCGCGCCGCAGTCCCCCTCCGGTGGGCCAGCCGCCGGCTCCATGCTCTCCCTCAGTGTAGCGCGGCTTCGCTCCGGGCGGCAACACGCAGCTCGGCGCCCCCCCCGGCAGCCGCGGCAGCGCCGCTCCCGTTCCGCTTCCGCGCCGTTCCCCCGGCTTGAGCCGAGCCGAGGCTTTCCCTCCGCAGCCAGCAGCGCTGCATTAAACCCTAGCCGCGGCCAGGACGTTATAATATTTTATTTACATATATATCTATGTATATACCCCTAATGGCAAGGGTGTGTTTCTCGGGGAGGCCGGTGGGTGTCAGTCCCCACCCCTGGCAGCAGCGAGCCCACAGCAGCTGCCCTGGCCGCTGCCGAAGCCCGGTGGGTGTGAGGCGGCCGCGGAAGAGGTGCGGGGCCTGGAGAAGAGAGCTGTCAGATGAACGAAGCGGGGTTTATAACCCAGGCACGCGTTCCAGCCTGTCTGGGCTTTAGGGTGATGTTCACCGAAGGAAGGGAGCACACCAGCAACACTGGAGCTTTTTCTTTCCCATGCACAGGTGCTGCACAGACAGACACCAGAGGACTGTCCGTAGTTCCCTCAAGCCACCCCCTTCCTGGACACCCTCTGAGAAAGGTGGGTCCATGAAGGGAACCCTGGGGAGTCAGTGCGGGGAGAGGGAGGTCGCCAGGGCAAGCGGCCATCTTGGCATCGCTGGAGAGCATCCACCTGAAAGGTGGAAGGTTTTAATCTCAGGGGGAAGAAGGGCCGATAATCGTGGGGGAAACCAACCACAGATGAACAGAACAAAACCTAATCTGAGCCAAAGTCCCCTTGGAAAGAGAAAGAACTGCCTTGAGGGAAGGTACGAAGGGCGAGGAGCAAATCAGAAACCATATTAACGTATGGTGTCCAAAGCTTCTGTGAATGGGTGAAGAGCCTTTGATCCAAGGTATTGTTATTAAAAACATTGTGGATTGCTCTATTTAGAAATATCTCAAACTTCTATTCCAAGTAGGCTTTGCTGAATGCAGAGTGTCCGGATCTGGTTTGGCAGCTCTACCTGTCCTGGTGCTTCTTTGGTTTAATTTCAAACACTGGCTTAAATAAAATTGGGCTCATCTCTCACAGCATTTTGAATGGCACTTGCTCCTGTGCTGTGCTCGTTCTTGGTCAGGCTATGCCAGGAAAAATCTGGGTGGCATTGGGCACTGCCAAACAGCAAAGCTGACCAGAGGCAGCACCGGGCCTGATCTTGAGGTGGATGCAGGTCCTAGTGAGAAATGAACAGGGTTGTCTTGAATCCTTCTTGCTATATAATAGTAATTAAGCATCAGTGAAAATTAATCTGTACATATTGAGGACATACATTAGTGCATGATTTGTATCTGCAGGGAGTCATATCTGGACTGATCTCAAGCAATTTTGAGGAGGGTGGCCTATTTAAAAAGAGCGGGTTGAGCCAGCGCTTCAATTCCCTGGGCACAAAATAAGGAAAAGAAAAAGGGGAAGGGGAAGGAAAGGGGAAAGGGGAGGAAAGTGAAGGGGAAAGGAAAGGGAAGGAGAAAGGAAAGGGAAGGGGAAAGGAAAGGGAAGAGGGGGAAGGGGGAAGAGAAGGGGAAAGGAAAAAGGAGGAAGAGAATCCAGTCTCTGAGACTTTCATGGAAGTGCTGGCACAGCTCTTGACCACTGGTAAAAGAATGGGATGGATTTGAGGCCTCACAGGTGAAGCAGCACATGAAGGAATGCTTCCTGTATATATGATACCCTGTGTCAGAGGGATGGATTGTCTGTTTTCTGCTGCATGGGAAACAAGTCTAAATTAGAAGCAAGCTGCCTCCAAGACAGTTCAGTACCTGTCTAACCGAGGGAGTGTGCCACTGCCAGAGACAGCTCTCACAGTTGGGACTGCTCTAGTTTTAGGAGGGGGTATTTAGAAGAGGCCAGAACAAATGGCATGAAGTTATTTCTGTGGGACTTACCTCCACAAAATCCCTGTTTCTTCCCCAAAGTGACAAGATTTCACCACAGGGTGGTTAATTGTCCTGTCACAGCAGGATTTGGTCTCAGCTTAAAAACCAAACCAGGGTATAATTTTGGCCACTAATAAAGATGTAAAAAATGCATAGAGATTTCTTTGCATATGCACATAAAGATGCATGCACTTAGAGATGTCAGAATGATGGGAACTGTAAGGGTAACTCCTGGCCTGAATTTTCCAAACTTTCCTTCCTGCAGTGTGGCTGAAAGTAAGAAACGAAGCTGAGCTGAGTCCTGTCTCTTAACGCATGAAGAAACATCTCATGTTTCAGGCATCTGCCCCGCTCCAGGGTAAGGACAGACAGTTTTTCTCTACCCCAACATGAGACAGCCAGCAAAGTGAAATGCGTGAGTGGGGGCAAAGTCATCTGGGAAAGAAAATTACCATTTGTGGGATGCTGATGGAGGTGTTGGGTTTGCCCCCAGCAAATTGTTATGGTTCTGCTGCTGTTCACAAAACAAAAAGGAGTTGTCTGAAAAGAGCTGAAGGGGCTTTAGATAAGCACACTCGTCCCTCTGCAAACACGCTGACTGCAGTAACACATAGCTGGGTTGCACCTCCACGCTTTGCACTGCACGTAGGACAAAGCCCTGGCTTTGCGGTCTCTGTCTCCCAGCCCTGCCTTTGTTTCGGGGATGGGGAGGGGAAATAATCTCTGCTTGGCCAGGCCCCTGTGCTGACTTGGCCATGGTGGCGTCTGGCTACCCAGCATTCCCTCTGGTGAGTAAAGGAGTGCTTGGTACATGGCCTCTGGTATCCCACCTGCATCTGCATGGCACAGAGGAGTCACAGGGGGGTCCATGCTTCTCCTGAAGCTGCCCCACAGCCTACTAAAAACAGGATGCTGACCCAGGCATGAACATCCAGTGGATGGAAAAAGCTGGCTGCTCTCCACATAGCATTAGTCCCATCCTCCAAAAGCTGTCCTGTGGCTGACAGCGACATCACACGCACATGGGTTTGGCTGGCTCCTGCAGAACCCTTATCGCTTCCTACCGACTACAAAGCTGCTCCTTCTGTTTGGTTAGTGAATCCGAGCATAAAAGTGACATGTGCCAAGCTAACCGTGAAAGAAAAACCTCATTAAGGCACCATTCCAGAAGGACAATTATAAAGGTGTCACAAAGGGCAAATGGGAGGTATATAGTTTCACTAATTGTTCAGGAAGGTGCTTACAAATTGCAGAAGCTTTTCAATGTTGAGTGCAGTTGACTCAGCCTCTGGAGATTATTTAGGGAAGTTTACTGTTTTTCTAGGATGTTCCTTTTTGAGTTAGTTTTTTTGGGGAGCCATCTGATCAGGAAACTGAGGCACTGTAATTCGGTGTGGGCGATAAATTATATTCTATAAACAAAGAACACTACGGATGTGAGCTATATACACCCTGCAAACAAATAACAACGAGATTATGGGTAATTAATAAACAATTATTCAGCTTCTAGGTGTTTCCTCCACTTTTGAGGCTTGCAAGTACACAGGCAGCGATGCCTGCTTAAAGTGGCTCTGCTCTCCTTGGAGGAACTATCTACCCACAGTAAAACCCCAGATATGCTGTAATGGGGCCCTTAGAGTTAATTAGAGATTTAATCTTGAAAAGGCTTTAATCATGCCCAAATCCTATTAACTTCTAAGAGAGCTGTGATTACTACACTCCTTTTTAAGATCATGACCCAGTAATTTTAATTGCTGTCAGCCTGTTTTATTTATTTCGTTAAATTGCTGGTCACTCCGTTCATGGCAACGAGAGGGAGGGTTTGGGGAGGGTGAGTCAATGAAACACGGGGAGTATCTTCATCTTCTAGCCGCCTTCCAGCTGGAGCAATCGTGCGGCGCACACCCCTCCTGTGGTGTGCGGTGGGTACTGTGTGCGAGGCGGCTTCACTCCAGCATCCCGGGGATCTTTTTGGAATACTTTTTGACGTGAAAGCACAAAATAATACCCTTCATCCCCTGAGGATGCGGGTAAGAGTAGGTGTTATCTTCATCTCCTAAGGAAGGCGGGAAGGATGAGACGAGACACAAGCACCAAGCCCAGCGATGCCCATCCGCGCCGGGAGGGCCGGCAGCAGCCCGCTTCACGGCATCTCCCCGCCCCAGACTCGGCTGGTAAGCCGGTGCTCTGTAACTTCCTAGGGGTCTGAGCACACGCAGGTGCGTACGGGCTGCGCTGGCCGGAGCCACCCAGGTGCGGAGCGGCTTCCGCGGGCTCCGCGTTTCGCCCTGGCCCGGCAGCCTGCGGGGGGTGGGAAGGCCAGCCCGGCCCGGAGGAGGTGCGGCGAGCCGCGCTGCCCACTCAGGCCGGGTTTGGGGGCGCCGAGACGGCGTTGCTCCTCCTCCTCCTCCCCCCACCTTCCCCGCCGCGGCGCTGGGCACGCTGCAGCGGCCGCTCCGCACCGCCGGCGCGGCTCCGGCTCCCCCCCGGCCGCCCAGCACCCATCATGGCTGCGTGCGTCGGGCCCCGCGCCCCCCGTCCCCTCCTCCTCCTTTTCCTCCTGCCGCTGCTGGGCGGCTGCGGGGCTAGCCTGCCGCCGGAGCCGCCGCCGCCGCCGCCCCCGCCGCCGAGCTCCGAGCCCCAGCCCTTGCCCGAGTCGGCTCTGCAGAAGCCCACCGTGCTCATGGCCATCATCGCCCGCAACTCTGCGCACACGCTGCCGCACTTTCTCGGCTGCATCGAGAGGCTGAGCTACCCCAAGAACAGGATCGTGCTCTGGTAAGGTTCCGCAGTGGTTCTGACCGAGCCCCGGCCCTCGGCGCCCATCAGTGCTGGCGGAGAGCCGCGGAGGGCCGTCTCACAGCGCAGGTACCCTGGGCTCGGCGGGCAAGCGCGGGAGGGAAAGCGGCAGCAAACCCGCCCTCCCTCCTCTCTTCCCAGCCTTTGGGGCCGGGGAGCCGGCGTTGGGCTGCGGCGGGGAAGAGCTCGCCCGCCCGGCCGAGGGGGCTTTGCTGCTGCGCCGTGGCACGGAGATCAGGGGGTTTATTGTTTTTCTGAGCCCAGCTGGCCCGAATCCTGGGAATATTCACCGCCTTAGCGTTTGTCCAAAGCCACAGCCACGAAAAACTCGCGGCTCGGCACGGAGAGCCGGGCTGGGAGCGTGGGGTTTGGTAAATACCGGGCTTTGTGGGGAGATAGGTTGGGCTTGCCAGGGCTGGAGAGTGTCCGTGCTGAGAAGGTGCCGGTGGGCATTGAAAAGGGGCATTGTTGGGAGCCTGGAGCCTGGGAGATGGACTCAAAGATGTATTCAGGCATCGCAGCATGGGGGCGGCTATGGCAGGGGAACGTGCGGCAGGATGGAGGAGTAAGAGTTGGGTTGGCCGAGTTAGGAACTGGTCAAACCGCCTCTATTTCCAAAGGTGAAAGGAAAACAATAATAGGCTTTCCCTCTCAACCAGACACAGATGTTGGGAGGAACAGGAATTGCTTGGAATTCGTGTGTGTGTGTCCCGTCCTGTCCCCCCCTCCCCCCCCCCAAAAAAAAAAAAGTAGCGTAAATAAGAGAAGGTGCTATAGGGCCTGACCCAAAGCCCAACAAAATCAGTGGGGAGAGGCCTGTTCACTTGAAGGGTCAGTCAGAGGGGGTGTGTGTGTGGGGAGGACCTCTTCTATGTTACATTAGATGTTTTTGTGTGTACTTCAGGAATATGGTTGTTACTTGTCCTCAGGTCCTGCAGGTCTCTGCAGAAAATCAGTAGCTGGTACAATCACAGAATCCCTTGAGCTGGAAGTGTCCCATAAGCATCATCAAGTCTGATTCCACACAGGGCCAGCCAAGTGTGCGCCTCTCTTTTGCTCTCCCCCCACCCTCTTCCTCCCCTCCCTACCACGAAGCAGATGGTGCTATCAGCCCGAATGTGACATGCCACACAGCATGGTTGTGGAGCTACAAGCTGGTGTATGGCCAGACTCGTCTGCATTGTATGTCCGTGGCTGTGCTGTCATTTGTATCAGCAGGAGCTTTACTGATTTGGATTTCATCAGGGCAGGTGTGTGTAAGGGTGGGGTGGATGTTACCATCCTCTCTGTGCAGACTGATTGAGCTACGCTTGGTGTTTATAAGACACTGGGAGTTGGGAGTGCAGACCTGACTGCCAAAGCAGGGTGGATCCTGAAATGCTGCTCCCTGTAGAAGTGCAAAATGCCATGTTTGGTTTGGTTTGGTCAGGTTTGTTGGGGTTTGGGGTTTTTTTTTTGTGGAAGTCCTGCAGTGCATTGCTTGCTCGGCCCCACAACTTTTTTACTCTGTTGCTTGCATTATCCTTACTTTCCTTCAGGTCTCTGCAGAATTGTGGGAAAATGTTTGTGGGGCTTTTTCCTGGAATAGCAGGGTGAGAGAACTTTTAAGAATCTGAGCATATTTTAAGAACAGCACCCTGTTTGTAAGAGGGGTGTGCACAGACACAAGGGGTGGAAAATCTGTTGATAACGTCAAGTTTTGTAAGATGAGAATGACCAGAACGTGGTGGCGAAGGGGAAGGAAGTTCTGTGGATGCTCTGAGTGATCCCAGAGAGCGAGCAGGACCTGCTGGGCAGCAGCCGTCCCCTGGGGAGGCTTGGTCCTCTTCCCTTCAGCTCCCTGCTAAGACTGGAGCTTTTTCATAGCCGTGGGCATCCAGGTCATGAAGTACACAGCATGAGGCAGCTCTTGGTATCTAACAATGCAATCCATTTCTGGAGGCATTTCAGACTTTGTGCCAGACAGCATCCTTCTCATGGATAAATTCCTTCTGATGGATAAATTCCAGGGTTTACTCATGGTCGCTGCTGCGTTCCTGGGGTGGCTTGGTGGGAAGGGCAGTGAGGTGGTGACTGTCAGAGTTGCGTTCCTTCGTTCCTGCTTCTGTTCTTGAGTAAGTCAGTGTTTTAAAATGCCCAAATGCAGGTCCTGAGAATGTAAATCAAATCCACAGATCATCTCTCAGACTCCCATGTGCTCTCTGTATTGCTTGAGGGCTTAAATTCAAGGTGGGTTCCTTGGAGGGATTTCTAGGGTGAAAGTTTTATGAGTGGCAGTAAAGATATGCCAAGAGATGATGGGTTTGAGGCAGCCAGTGAAATTTCTTTTCATAACTATCCTGGGTTTGGCTGGGATCAAGTTAATGTGCTCAGATAGAATTATATTCTAGAGTTAATTATACCAGTAGCTGGTGTGGGGCTGTGTTTTGGATTTGTGCTGGCAACGGTGCTGATGCCACAGGAGCAGTTTTGTTCCTGCTGAGCAATGCTTACGAAGAGCTGAGCCCTCCTCTGCTCCTCACCCTAGCCCACTACCAGTGCGGTGCCTAAAGAGTCAGGAGGCAGGACATCCCACTGACCCAAGGGATATCACAGGATCATAGGGGTTGGAAAGCAGCTCCAGAGCTCATAGAGTCCAACCCCCCTGCCAAAGCAGGGTCCCTAGGACAGGTCACACAGGTTGGCGTCCAGACAAGGCTGGAATATCTCCAGAGAAGGAGACTCCACACCCCCTTGGGCAGCCTGTCCCAGGGCTCCCTCACCCTTACGCGGAAGAAGTTCTTCCCCATATTGGTGCGGAACTCCCTGTGCTCCAACTTGAGGCCATTATATCCTGTACTGCATGATGTCGTGCTCACCATGGAAGGGGGAAGAAGCAGGGAAGGGGTGATGTTGGGTGTGATGGCGTTTGTTTTCCCAAGTTCCCGTTGCGGTGATGGAGCCTTGCTGTCCTGGGGGTGGCTGAGCCTGCTGTGGGAAGTGGGGATTGATTTCCTTGTCTTGAAGTACCTACTGAACCATCTGTATTTCAACCCAGAAGTTTTCTTACTCTTCCAGTTCTCTCCCACATCTTTCCATGGGGAGGCCAAGCAAGCAGCTGATGGGGCTGAGCTGCTGGCCAGGGTTAAACCCTGACAGCGGCCAATATCCCTTAAACTCAGTACAGAGCTAATGCTGTACACTGTCAGTCTCATGCTCCCTTTGTCCCTCTGGGCTGAACTCTGACGTTTTCCATTGCCATGGTTGTGAGTAACATCGGCAGGATACGCTGGCTACTAATGACTCAAGCAGGCTATTTGGTCTGAGGCCAGCTGACACAGTGGGACCTGTGTCCTTTCAATGAAACGCTTCCCTCCTTTCTTCCTCTTCCCTTGTGAAGTCGGGAAGCTGCATCGTGACTGCCTCCTGGGGCTGGTCCGGGCCTGGGTTAACCCTAGACAGCCTTGGGCACAGTGGGAAAGCTGATTGCTGGCTTTGTGTCCCAGACCTGCAAAGGGAGAGGGAAAGGGTGGTTCTTTATCTTGGGTAGCAGTGACCCTGAAGTGACATAGTCAGCATGTCTCAACCCTCTCTTGGGTGGTTTGGGGTTAGGTGTTTTTATTGTTGCTGCTGTTGGGAACATGAGCAGTGCTGACTGGTGGGGTTTTCTGATCCATCCTGTTACAGGTAAGGAGGGTGTCTGCCAGGTTCATCCTGGCTGTAGTGGGCAAAGTCAAATCTTGTGTACTCGCACTGGTTTGCACTTCAGCCTTGGATTGCGTGACGGTACACCGAAGGAAAAGTGTTCTTTCATTTTGAAGTAACTGCTAGTTCATCGTTGCGGCCACCTGCTCTCTCACCTTTCACTAACCCAGGGGTTAAGCGCCTGCATAAATGAGGTGGTGCTTGGAAGCAATAACTAAGTGCTTTTGTGCGTGAAAATCACAGGATCATTAGGTTGGAAAAGACCTTTGAGATCTAATCCAGCCATACCTGTCCTCTACTAACTTGTACCCTGAGCACCTCATCTACCTGGTGGCTGCTTTGCCAATCAGAGCATGCTTCCGTTCCAGCAACGGTCACACCAGGGATAGGGGCTGTTGGTGGAAAGCTGGGGTGAATCCCAGATGGGAGGCCAGAGGGTGTGCTGGAACACTGGCCCCTGCAAGCGAATGGTTGCAACTTAGAAAGAGCCAGTTGTAGCTGCAAAGAGGAGCTGGTGAGATCAGTATGGTAATTAACTTTCATAATTCCCTATCTTTAATCCAGAGCTACCTGATAGAACTCTCTGAGCTTGTCCTTACTCTTCATCAGTTTACTTCTCAAATGTGAAAATTTCTGTGCAGAGGACAATTTCCAGTAAGATGCAGGGATCCTTTGAAACTTCAATGGACGGGTTTTACTCCCTGGGAAGCATTGGCTTTCCCGTGCTCTGTGCTGCCTGTCCTTGCTTCCATTTGTGCACTGAGGTGACTTTGACCTTCGTGGTCAGCGTTCATCACTCAGAAGTTCCTGTCTGCTGGCTCTGCTGCTGCTGCCCACTGATGTTCTGCAGCTATTTAAAATCTGTGTAACTGTGCTGCGACTTCCACAGGGTAATATTAAAGCCAAAATTCTGGAAATTAAACTGATTTTTCACTTGGTGTGTACTTCAAACTTGTGGGGTTTAGTTTGCTGTCCATATTTGCTTCTAATGCGTTTATTATACGGCTTTAATACCGTAGTTGTGAAGAGGGGCTGAGGGAAATGGGAGCTGCACAGCCTTGGAGTTACAATTAAGGGGATGTTCCTGTCATGCAAGATGTTGTGTAGAGTCAGGGAACCAGCTGCACCCAATGTGGGCTGGAAAGCACCAGAGTTAGTTTTTCTCTTAGACAAAATAACACAGAAATGGTGGTTTCATTTGCACATTCCTGGCATGCAAGCTCCTTAGCTTCTGGTGAGGCTGGAAGCAAGGACCAGTCGGGTTGGATCCAGGGGAAGCCTCCCCAATTCCTGTGGTCGTTCTCCTCTTCCAGGGATGAAAGCCCCCTCCCTTCCACAGTGCTCCTCCAACTGGTCCCAGGACTGATGCATGGACATCCTGGAACAGCAAAGGTTGGAGGCTGTCTAGTTGCAGCCTCTGCTCAAACAAAGGGGGCTCAGCAGTGGCAGGCTGAACTCAAAACTTGGACTGAGTCTCCAGGGATGGAGACTCTGCAGCATCTGGGGAACCTGTTCCAGTAAGGTAGCCCCTGGCAAGGGAATTCAAAGCAGCTGAGGGGTGAATCTAACAGGATGGCCAACCTTTGGGATAAGGACAAAACTTGCACAAAGGTGGCTGTTTCAGTGAGTTGGGGGGGGGGTTTCCTTTCTCTTTTGCATGTTTCTGGTAAATGAAGCATGTTGGCCTTTCAGACTGCTTGTGGCTGATCTGGCTCCTGAAAGTCAGAAGCTCCTGAAGAAGAGCTCCCAGGTGTCTGAGCACAGCTGGAGTGTAGTTGATTCCCAGGAGGTATAGCATGGGGCCTGCCTTTGGAGAGGGAATCGAGGTGTTGCTTGGTGGACCAGAGAGGGGTAGCAGGACAGCTAGCCCTGTCATTTGTCCTGCTAAGCCTTAGATTGAAGGGCATTTTTGGTCTTATATGCAAAGCATCACAACACCTGCAGTTAGTTGAGTCCCCTGGGCCTGAAAGTCTTCCTGTCCTGAGTCAGGAGTCTCTAAAAGTAGATGGTGTGGGACACATGGTGTGCAGAACATTGTGAGCTGCCCGTCCTTCTTTGGCCCTTGGCAGGGCAGACTCCCAAAGACCATATGGGCTGCAGGGTAGAGAGAGGACCAAGGTGGCTCGGGTGCTGTCTTGTCAGAACCTGGAATTTCCTTCCTGTGCGATGATGTCTCAGACTTAATACAATTTCAGTCTCTTTATGTGCATCTCATTTCCTTCAGTTCAGTGCAGCAGCAGTGATGCTCATGGCCAGGGGTGGATTATGGCAAATGGGACCCATGTGCATCAAAACTTCAGGCTAAAGAAAGACAGGAATGAAAAGTATGTTCGTGTTCTCTACAAGGTGGAGTTTTGGCCACCTCCTGCCACAGTGCCCAACTCCATTGGCCAGCACCAGGCACTGCTAAGAGACTTGTCAGTGAAGAATGAAAGGACTTTTGTTTTCAAATGAATTGCATGATTCAGTTTGCTTCATTCTGTGCCTGAATCCAGTTTGTAATTGTAGAAACAATTTGGTTTGGTTGTGTGTGAGTGTCTATGTAGCTGGTGTCCTTGGACCAGAGTGCTTTTTGTTACTGTAGAATGACTCCAGTTTTCTTTCCTGGGAAGTTAACACGGGACCTAAAAAACCCATGGTCATTCAACAGCTGTCAGTGCACCTGGTATGTGCTTGCAAATGGAGCTTAGTCACCCAAGTTTTCCAAGAACCACTCTGGTTTTGATAACATTGTGTAATGTAGTATGTTAATCTTCTTCTTGATGGACGTGACCCTTGTAAATACTACTGTGTGACTGTACTATCAGGGAAAACTTTTTCTGGGCCCCTCAGCTCAAGAAGGACACAGAACTCCTTGAAAAAGCCCAGCGCGGGGCTACCAAGGTGGTGGAGTGGGACACCTTCCTTATGAGGAGAGGCTGAGGGAGCTGGGCCTCTTTAGCCTGGAGAAGAGGAGGCTGAGGGGTGACCTCATTAATGTTCATAAAAAAGTAAAGGGTGAGAGTCAGGAGGCTGGAGCCAGGCCCTGCTCAGGGATGGCAGCAACAGGACAAGGGTCAGCAGGTGCCAGCTGGAGCAGAGGAAGTTCCATGGGAATGTCAGGAGCCTTGTGAGGGTGACGGAGCCCTGGGACAGGCTGCCCAGAGAGGATGTGGAGTCTCCTTCTCTGGAGACATTCAAACCCACCTGGATGTGTTCCTGTGTGATTTAGTCTGAGTGATCCTGCCCTCTCAAGGGGTTGGACTAGATGGTCTTTTGAGGTCCCTTACAACTCCTAATGTTCTGTGATTCTGTGGAAACTGCATGAAAGCTTCTACCGTTGTTTTAAGATGGGAATAAGCTTTTACTAAAGCCTGTTCTTGGTCCTTTCTGGGGAGCTTTTAAAACACTGGCACTGCTGGAGGTGTCCCTGATGCCCAGGGGATTGTGACCCCTGGCAGTTAGCAGGTTTCTGTTCCCCTTTCATTCAGTCTGAGTGCACTGATAGGAATGACATGCCTCTTCCAAGCATCGGCACAAAACACCTTAAGTTGGAGACAGGGCCCTGGGGTTCACGAGGCTCTGAATTCATGCTGGAGCAGAAGCTGGTGCCACAGTAGGGCCCATGTAAGCTCCTTCATGTTGATTTTGGAAGGGTTCAACTCCAGTAGGGGTTGATGATTTGTTTTTAAAATATATTTCCCCCCTTATATGGAGGAAAAATACCATTTTTATCTATGCTTTTCCCTCCCCCTGGACTACTGGGTACAGGCTTCCCTTGATTCTAAAAGGATTGTCTGCTGCTTTTTATTTGGTGTTCCCTCAGCAGAGGAAGGGTTATGCATGGCTGCAGTCTGTTCTGAATTTTGCCAGTGCTGCCTTATGGACCAAGTGTCAGTGTCTCTCCCGGAGCTGAAAGCAGGTGTTTATCTCTTCAGTTAGCAGATCAGTCTCCGTTTTGCTACTTGCTCAACAGCTGCTCTTAAAACAGATGCTGCATTGTGCTCTTGGGGGTTGAGCAGAGATTTAAGGCTGTGGTTGGAATTACTTCCTCAGTGTTTTCAGTCGTTCTTGTCCTTAGGAACTTAGGTGCCTAGGAAAATTGGGAGGAAGAGGCTGTTTTCCAGCATTCATTCTTTGAACTGCTGATTGTGACATGGAAGTTAAACTGCCCAATGCAAATCCTTTGGTTTATCTTGTTGGTTTTCCTGTAAGCAAGTTCCCTGGCACTTAAGTAAGACAGTGGCAAGTCCTTGGAAGAGGTTAATGAGCTTCAGATGACCGGGAAAGGCTGTGGGTGACTTTCTCTGTTCCTATAGCTTATGTCTGGGAGGCACAGAGGAACCTGGCATCGCTTTGCAGCTGGATTCTTCCCTCTCCTTTAATCATTGGCACTTCCCAGCTTACATGAGGGCACAGGGATGTTATCTTTGCACTGAAAAGACAAACGGACGCCTTTGAGTGAGATTAAAACCTCACTGGAGAGAAGCCTCTGGTTTGATGTTGGTGTGGAGAGGCTGGGCACGTGGCCGTGCCCTTGGCTGCACAGTGACAGGGAGTTAGCCGCTCTCCGGAATGCAGCACGGTCCTTGCCTGCTCCAGCTTGCTGCCTGCCAGAGGGAAGTGCCTTCCCGGGGCAGCTGCGGCACAGTGGGAGAAGATAAATAAATGCTGACACAGTGACACAGCCCGTGGAGAGGAGTGATGGAGGCCGGGCTGGCCTGCTGATTTTGGGGCTGTTCGCAGTGCTGGCCTAGTGTGAAATCCCAGCATCTGGAGACTTAGCTGAGGGTTTGTGGAGCTGCAGTGTGGGGCTGCCTATTAATACTATTAAGCCCCCTTTTTATTGAGTTCTGAGAGGTGTACTTCTGAAAATTCTTCTTAAATGAATAGCCTCTGTTCCCATAATCGAACCAGAACTGGGAATTGACCCCTTGGCCCAAGAATGCAGCGACTGAAAGATAGAAAGCAGAGCAAAAAGCACAGCAGCGTGCCTGCAGGTCGCTGCACTAGAACAGGAAGACTCCTAATAAGAAGAAAGATGTATCAGAAGACAGAAAGTCAGGGAGGGATCTGTATGACATGGGCAAAGGTTGTTTTTTTTCCTTTGACACACAACAGAAGCCATGCTAGTTCTTGTTTCTGGTAACTGAGGGGTTAAAATGAATTCTCATGTCTTCAGAATCTGATGGCCTGAGTTTTATTTCTCCTTAATCCTTGACTAGAACTGGGTAGAATTACTGGTAAGGACTGGGAAAAGGGGGAGTGAAGTGCCTGCTTTATGACTGTATTCACCAAGGCTTAGTGCAGCATTGTTGTGTTACTGATACCATATTGCTTGGTGTTGAACAAGGATCCTGAAACTTGTGTTACAAGGATGGAGGAACATCTGGAAAGGTGGATAAACTATAAACTCCAACCAGATCCTGGTTTGAGGGTCCTGTCTTGCTGGATTTAAAGAGCAATAGCCTCTCTACTCCCTGTAGCACAGTACTTGTCAAAGCAGCATGTTCTTTTTCACATGGGTCTACCAGTTACACATGAGGCCAGTGTTGGAGTAGCTGCAGATCCTGTAAAGCCCAGCAAGAGGAGGTTGGTGCCAGTGGGCAGCAATGTGGGCTGTTCTGATATTTACCTACGACCTCTGTGTGCCATAGCAGGACGTTAGCCTTCAGGTTTTGAAATCTAAATATCCAGGGACCTGTTTTACTAATAGGTTGCACGGGCTTGAAAACTTAGGAGGAGGAGGGGTGTCAGTAGGGGCCAGTGTCTGGTAATCTCCTTTATCAGGGAAGGGATCCCTTACTAGGTGAGGGTTTGAACAAGACATTGAAAGCCCCAGTTCTTTCTTACCTGTGGGTGTCCCACAGATGAGAACAGGGGAGCTGTGTAGTTTTATCTTCTGTAGAGCAACCTCCCGGATCGAACTGGGGGTCTTTGGGGGATTGTGGTAGTTTGTAGCTGGATGCTGTGCGACCAGCAGAGTTGGGAAGAAGGTCACTATTGACTCGGGTGCCTGGCATTTTATTCTCTGTTAGCATATGCATGGGGTTCTGGTAATGCTTTTCCTAGTGTCGATGCCTGGAACAGTATAGCTGCTGTGGTTTGGCTTGGCTCTGTCATCTTTGGGGCCTTTGGATGGAGGTGGGATGTTGGTAGAGGTGAATTCAAATTCCTTCTCTTCTCCTTAGGTGTATGGGACAGCTTGGATCAGCATTAGGTTTGGGAGCTTTCAGGTTGCTGTGAACTGAGATACGAGCAGATTATTCAGGTCCCAGAGGTTTAGAAAGAGGTTTGATGCTGAGAGGAGCCAAGCACGGCATCCTGCTTGTGCTATTGGTGGGTACCCTGTTCGTACCTGTTCTGCAAATGAGGACAGAGAGCACAAAGGTGCCAAAGCCTGAAGATGTTCGCTAGAGCCCAGGAAATGAGGAAGAGGCCAGGGGCTGTTGTGGGCTTAGGCCTGTTGTTCTGTTCACAAAGTAAAAGACTTGAAACTTCCCTGGGCAATGAAACGGGCATCCCTGGGAAGAACCACCAGCACAACCAGTCCTTGTAACTGACCAAGGAACAACAGAGTAGCAGAGCAGCGCCGTGCTCGCTTTTCTCAGTCTTGTGCTGTTAGAGATTTGACTCAGTCGCATAGATCTTGTGGATGCTGCTGGTGGTTGCTTGGAATGGTACATGCTGCTGCTTTGGAAGGAAGGAGGTTCTGGATGGAGTTTCCATTGAGTTGTCTCTGAGATAACTGTCCCTGGGGTTCTGGAGGAGCCTACCCAGCCTTTTCTGAATATGTTAGCAGAGAATAACAACTGCTTTTGCATCGTCAAATATTTTATTCCTCCAGCTCTGGCTGTCAGAGCCTTTGGTTAACACTCAGTCTTCAAAATGCTGATCTGAAATGAGTTCAGTGTGTGTGACTGGACTGTGAAATGTCACTGCTGCTAAATACCTCCTGTTAGCTTATGAAGTTGAGGGGTTTTTTAATTGCATTTTTTTTACTTAAAGTGGGATTTAAATGCCAGTGATCATTGTGAAGTCATGGACTGGGCTTGTGATACACTTTTAATCACTTCCAGCACAGTCTTCCTTCCCCCTGCTTTATTTCTCACACAAACAAGTTATTTGTGGCTCTCACAAATGGTCTTGTCAATGAGTTGTTATTTCAGAGTGGTGAGCTCATAGCTGTCTGCTGGCAGAGCTCCGCTCTGACTTCAGACACGCTCTGGCTCTTGCCAGGAGTTTTTGCCTAGCACCTGAGCCTTAAAGGAACCTCTGTTCTACAGAACAAGAGTCAAGCTGCTATCAGTGGTATGTCCAGCAGCTTTGACTATGAACATCACATCTGTCTTTTTGGATGAGCCCCTCTTTATATATGGAATGGAAAATTAAGGGGAGGAGGAATAAGTGTTCAGAGGCAGAGCTGGGTAAGGAAAACAGCCATTTCTTCTGTACACTCAGCAAACTGCAGCAGCACAGCGGTGGTACCTGTGGAGAGCTTCAGGTTTGCTGTGTTGCCAGCTGCGAGTTGCAGCGTTCGCTGCTCTCCAGTAACCAACCGCATCCTGATCTGAATGTGGATGGATTGCCCAACCGCCACAGAGCTGGCAGATCTAAATCACACCTGATCGCAAGCATCAGTCTGGTGTGTTGCAGAGGAGGAACGTGGTTCAAGTCTCTCTCCATGATTTTTCATCTCTCCAGTAGAGTGAGGTTTGCAAGGGAAAGCAATTGCGTGTTACATTGAATGGGGGCAAATCTGAGGGGTCTGACCCACTCCTGTTGCTGCTGCAGGGTATGTGGCCAAGTTGGTTACTACACATATGCTTTTGGGACAGTCCATGGGTAAAGTGAAACAGCTGGTTATAACAGTTTGGGCACACAGCCAGATCAAAACTCCAGCCTTTTCTGCTCTGGAAGATGTATTTCTTCCAGATCTACTGAACCAACAATACCGATGGAACTAACTCTGGTACAGCAGTTAGGAATATACTTGGAAGAAACCAACTAAGGAGCCAAAGAAGGCGGGATTTCAGCTTGTTAGATACCATACCAGGTTACGTGATCTGTGTAGTTAATGAAACACTTCAAAACTGAAGCCCAACCCAGCTGTTACAGGGCAGAAACAGTTTGTGCTGAAATGGTTCCTGGGGTGTCATGGTGTGCTGCTGGTCTCAGGCTTGGAGCCTGAGCAGCGAGGGCTGCTAACCAAAAGCATCCTCTGAAAGCTCTGTTATCTGCTCTCCCAGGCAGCTGCTGAGAAGCTGGCAGATGGTTGAGGGAGCAGAAGGATTTCTCCAATGAGACAGAGCTAGCCTCAGTTTTTCCATGAGGAACTGAACCTTTTTTTAAGAAATCCCTCCAGTGGCTAGTTACTTAAATAACACGTTGGCTGACTGCAGCTGATCTTGCACATCAGCTGCTGGTGTTGTATGGGTTTGGAATGAAACTTTTGATGGTTTCTTTGAGGGGCTTTTAAAAGGGGCCTGACAGCGTTTCAGATGAAAACCAGAGGGAAAAAGAAAGGGTGGTTGGGTTGGTTGGGGGTTTATTGAGCGGCAAGCAGGGTGATGGTAAAATCTTTTGAATTACTTTTGGAGACATTAAGTGATCCCTTGTCCCTTGTATGTAGTAGGTAAGGTTAAATGATCTGTTGAACACCTTTGAGTACAAGTTCTAAGCAACTTAATACTTCAAGCAAGTAAATTAAAATAAGCAGTTAGGTTTCACTTTGTCTCCTTATACATCGCATCTATGTAAAACCCAGTCTCCAAAGACAACCTGTGTTATTTTATGTGAAGTGGATACATATTTTTTGTAATATATTAAAAGAGTTGTTGTGTGTGCTTTCTGCAATTTGCTGCTGTAGTAGTGGGATCGTGGTTAGGACGTGGTTGTTTATTGCTGACAGAGAACCTGGGACCACATTCCTGCGAGCCCAACTGAGGGATTGTGGGTTCAGTCACCTTCTTCTCTTCTCTTTCATCCCATCACATATCAGGTATTCCAAAAATCCAGTTTGCCAGCCTTTGAAACTGCCTCAAAGCCCCGAGGAGCTCAAATATCCAGGCATAGGAACGCTGCTGGACAAGTGTTGGGGTGCGTGAGAGGACTGACTGGGTCACTGCTGGGACAGTCGAGTCTAATGCCTGCAAGATGTGTATAGGAGTCTGTGCTGAGCTTAGGAAACACTTTTATCTTCTGCTCTTGGGCCACTGGAAACAGCACATTTAGGAACCACAGTCTACAAAATAAGGGAATATGTGTAATTTATGGTGCTTGCAATTACCCGGCCAATTTAGTAGGAAGCAGCAGCAGAGACTTGAGTAAGTGCTTGTTTCCTCTCTTTGTTTACATCCAGGCAGCAAAGGGAGGAAAAAATTAGCTCTCCTCAGCCTGTGCATGGGTGGTTGGATTAAACCTCATGTAGTTAAAATAAATGGGGTGTTTACCACACTCGCTGATGCGGCCTTTGGTGCTCGGCTCCCTGTGACATCAGCACATCTCTGGTGACGTGTCCCAAAACCTGCGGGGAGGACAGACCAGGAGAAGTGAGACTTGTGATGCCATGATCCTGTACTTCTGTTTAAGTGTCACTCTGTTTCCATGATCTCACTTCCTCAGTTGGGGATGAGAAATCCCACAGCATTGCTTAGAGAAGACTGCTGAGCTATTAGCTAAGAAAATTAGAGACATATTGAGAACTCAGAACTGTTTTTCTTTCTCTTCAGAGCTAAGCCAGCCATCAGCATAGCACCGGTTTTCCATCACTTTGAGTCCAGAGTTGGTCTTTTTCCAAGAGAAAATGTGTTCTGGCTCTGGCATCTGTAGTGCTTGCTGAAGAGTAGCCATGTGTCCCACACACGTGTGGCCATGCCTTCTTCCATATGACAGCCGTGTGGATTACTGGGTCTGAGAGCAGCACAGGACATCACAAACAAAAGAGATGCAGCCTCAGAAATTTTATCTAGCCTGAATTATTTGGAATTGAGAAGTAGAAAAGCCTGCACACAGCTCTGTTGAGGTGGCTGACAGCACAGTGTTAGTTCAGAGGACCACATTATTCTGCTGTTTGTGGGAGATGACAGAAAAATTGGGGGGTTGGGGTTTTTTTTTGCCATGTGAGTGCTGAGTTAGGAAGGGAAAACACAGGTTTAGCTGTCTGGTTTGAAAACTGGCCTCAAATTCTAAGCACGTTCTTCAAAGCACAAAAGATCACAGCATCATAGAACATTGGGAGTTGGAAGAGACCTCAAAAGACCATCTAGTCCAACCCCCTGACAGCGCAGGATCACCCAGACTAAATCACATAGGAATGCAGCCAGGCAAGGTTTGAATGTCTCCAGAGAAGGAGACTCCACAGCCTCTCTGGGCAGCCTGTCCCAGGGCTCTGTCACCTTCACAGTGTAAAGTTCCCACTTACGTTCCCATGGAACTTCCTCTGCTCCAGCTGGCACCCGCTGCCCCTTGTCCTGTAGCTGCTGTCCCTGAGCAGAGCCTGACTCTGGCCTCCTGACTCTCACCCTTTACTTATTTATAAACATTAATAATGTCACCCCTCAGTCTCCTCCAGGCTAAAGAGTCCCAGCTCCCTCAGTCTCTCCTCATAAGGAAGGTGTCCCATACCCTTCATCACCCTGGTGGCCCTGCGCTGGGCTCTTTCAAGGAGTTCTGCATCCTTCTTGAGCTGAGTGGCCCAGAACTGGATCCATATTCCAGGTGTGGCCTCACTAGGGTAGAGCAGAGTGGGAGAAGGACCTCTCTTGACCTACTAACCACCTTTCTAATGTCAGGATGCCATCGGCCGCCTTAGCCACGAGGGCACATTGCTGGCTCGTGGGCATCCTGCTTTAAGATGGAAGGCAGTTAATAACCTGCCTGGGAATCACAGCCCTCTGCCATCCAACCCCTCTGCCTGTGAGGCCGGAGCTGGGAGGACATCACCACATCAGCAAAGCAAGCAGTCTGTGGAGCAACGAGCTAGATGTGCTGGGGTCTGGTTTTGAGACACCACAGCAATACTAAGTGATGTTTGGCACTGGGGAGTTGGAGTCGACCTCAGCTCCTGGGTAGAGTTCATCCTCTTGTTTCTTACAAGTGTGTGCAAGGCCTTGCTAATCCTCGAGATGTTTGGGGTTTCTGTTGGTTGGTGGCTTTGTCTTTCTTCCTCTAGTACAAGTGCTTCACTGCTTAAAAAACTTTACCTAGAACCACATCTCCAAAAACCCAGGACTGCTTTTTTTCCCTAATGAAGGCAAAATGTTTGCTCAGGAAGAGTCTTGCCATAGAGTTTGTGAGTTTCTTAAAAGTGAGTCGGAGGAAAAGTTGCCGCCATGGCCACAAATTTATCACTACTCTGACAAATACTTCATGAAGATGTTAAGTAAACTGCTCTACAGAGGCTGAGTATCTCTAGTTTACTTCAGTGTGTGTTTTGGAAGGTGTGTAGGGTTGTGTAGGGTTGTTTGACCATTCCCAGCCCCACACCCACTCCTTTTCTGTTTTTTTGACTTATGAAACCCCATTAATCTCTTCACTTCTGTTGCCCTCTCTGTAAAATGAAGCCGTAATGAGTGCTTGGGGAGGTTGAGATTTTTGGGGTGGATTTTGGGGGCCTCTGAGCATGCCCTCTCACCCCTCTGATTCACACTGCCTAATTCCTAGAGGTACCCTGAAGATGAGGATGCTTCCACATTCACAGTGCAAGTGCTGTAAAAGCTGTCTCTGGTAGAAATCCAGAACGTTTTAATTTATAAATCACTAATTTCATGCTAGCAAAGTGTTGTTTGTTGGTTCCCTCCTTCATTCAGAACCCTCTCAGCGGATGAGGTGCTACCACCTTTTGAGCTGTTTCGTCATCTGAAGTGTGATGGACAAAATTCTGGAGGACATCCAGGAAAACTCTCTCCTTCACATGCAAAGGTTGAATATTTGTATTTTTTCCCCCTGCTTGGCTGCTGTGGTTGTTTTTCTAATCCCTTAATTATGTATAAAGTATTTCCAGCCTTTTGCCAGTGAACATGACATCATCCCTTTATTTTGAAGCACTCTGTCATTCCATGCAATTCGGAGAATCTCCATTTTTCCAGTGTAACTGGCTACTGGAGAAAGGTTAGGCCAGAATTATGAAGTCTGAAGTTCCATGCTGACTTTGGCAAAGTCTAACTCTAACTTGCTGATACCGTAAGCTTTAGCTTGACATCGGTGAAAGCAAGATCTGTGCCAAGCAAAGCCTGTGCCATTGAGAGGACAACACAAGCCACCATGTTTGTTTGCTATGAATTTGCAGTGGATCAAGAGAAACATACACTCTGATGTTGTTAGATGCTGTGTATGGCTGGTTATCTTCATCTTGTGGTTATGCTGTTGTGGTTATGCATCTTGTGGTTGGGCTGTTAAACTGTGTTTATTCTGGGAGAGAAGAGCTAGTGGTATCTCCAGCATTATTGCCTTGGTTTGGTTTTTTTAGTGCTGATTCCTTGATCCCAGAGCACAAGAAGTTAACTGACTTGCGTGTGTTGTGCCTTGGCCCTGACTGGAGGCCAGACACCCACCAAAGCCGCTCTGTCACTCTCCTTTTCAGCTGGACAGGGAGAAAACACGCAGCAGCTACAGGACAACCAGGGGACCAGGCCAGCCAGTGTGGATCATGAAAGGCAGGTCCTGCTTGACCAGCCTGATCCCTTCCTATGACCAAGTGACCTGCCTCAAGGGTGAAGGAGAGGCTGTGGCTGTTGAGGGGGTCAAGCATGCCCTCAGAAAGGTTGCTGATGACACCAAGTTGGGTGGTAGAGTTGATCTGCTGGAGGGTTGCAAGGTTCTGCAGAGGAATCTGAAAAGGATGGATTGATGTGCTGAAGCAACTGTATAAGGTTTAACAAGGCTTGGTGCTGGGTACTGCCCTGGGGTCACAGCAACCCCAGGCAATGCCACAGGCTTGGGGCTGAGTGGCTGGAGAGCTGTCTGGCAGAGAAGGACCTGGGTGTGTTGGTTTGCAGCGAGTTGACCAAGAGCCAGCAGTGTGCTTAGGTGGCCAAGAAGGCCAAGAGCATCCTGGATTGTAGCAGGAATGGTGTGACCAGCAGGACCAGGACAGTGGCCAGCAACTAACCAGTTGGAGTCACGCCGAATGTTTGATTTATGTATTTGTAGTGTTCCTGTGTTACCTTTCTGTACAGGCCTTTATGATGTTAATGCGAGCTGTGAAGCCCATGCATGTGCCTTGCCTTGAAGACAGGTTGCCCTAGCCTGCCCCCATCATGTCCTTACCATGTGGGGAGCAGCAGCACCTTGGGATACACGCTTTGGGATCGTTTCTTTTTGCTGTGTGTTTGGTTTCCTTCATGTGGCACTTGCCATCGGCAGCTGTTGTAAGCACCTTGGATGTCTTTGGAGGAACTGGGAGGTAGTGCTGGGGGAATTTTGTGCCTCCCTCTTTCCCAGGAGCACCTGGTACACAACCACCTTCTGCTGTGGTGTTTTGAAGCCTCTTTGCTTGTTTTTGCTACTGCAGGTCAAATCCTGAAGTGTTTTTAAAAGCCACAGCTCTTTCTTTGGTGGAGAGAGATGTGACACTATGGGACTTCTTGGAGGCCTGTGATACTTCTCACCAGTGATATACCTGGCTAAGGATGAGCCTCAGCATGTGGCAACATCACATGTGATAGATAACACAAATCCCACGTCAGCTGTGGTGCAGCTTGCCTGTGAGATGGCACCCAAAGCTCTTGTCCTAGCCGTGGAGCTGGGCCGCCTCCCGTATCCGTCTGGGCTCTTAGGCCAGCCTTTCCCCTGGTTCCTGCCAGGGCTCCTGGGGGGCGGGGGGGCATCAGTGCTGGGATAGCCATCTGCTAGACTCAGCCTGGTGATGAAGAGACTGTCCTTCTCCTGGCCTCAACTCACTCTGTGCTCTAGATGAAGCCTTGAATGACACCTCTTCTGACTGCACAAGTACAGGTAATGCTGTGGCCAGCAGTCTGTGGGCACTTCCTTCCACAGACAGTGGAGTTAGCATCCCCTGAGGACAGCTCTAAGGTTCAGTGCTTTGTGCTTGTGGAAGAGGAGGTCCTTGAGCAACAGGAGGAAGGTCAGCTTGCTTAGAGGTTTGCTGGTCCTCAGGGTCACTGCCTGGATCCCTAGTGAAGCGTAAGGTGAAAAACACAGCTGCTCCTCTCATGAGGAACTGGTTAGAGGTCCCCTCTTACTTTCTGTTATACCAGCAGCTTCTGTACTAGCACTTTCCATCCCAAAGGATGCTGACTTCCAGGTACGGAGGCAGTAGAAGAAGCAATCAAGAAATTCACTTCTGTTTCTACTCCTCTGTGTCTGAACTAATCATTGTAAGAACCTGGGGTTTTATCAGCATTACGGTTTGTCTGGAGGCACCCAGTACTTCTCAGCCCTCCCAGGAAAGCAGGAGAGTTTCTTGTGTGCGTGTGCCAGCCTTGATCATGTTGTATTCCACTCATGTCGTTGGTGTCAAGAGTTATCTGAGTTTCTGAGTGGGCAGGTGGCTTGTTGTGCTGACTGCTGAGGTCGTACAGTCAAGCTTTAGATGGGGCATTGGTTCTGCTGAGGGCTTTGGTAAACCCAACACAGTTTTCCTGTGGGAATTGCATCACAAACTTTGACTTAGTGTATGAAAGGTTATGGGGTTTTTTGAGCTAACTTTCACAAACAAAGTAGAACTAATCCACAGGTGTCTGCTGATCACGGTTTGACAACTTGTTCTTGAGCCACCCTGATGTTGAATTCCTTTGAAAAAGTTCTTGCTACCTTTGCTTCCATAAGTCTGGTACCCAGCACAGCACACCCATGTACCTGAGATTGGGCTGCTCTGGGAGTGGGGAAGGAATTACTCTTCCCAGCTGGGTTTAGGTTGGGTTTTGGATCATCCGCTCTCGGTGGTATCATCACAGTTCTGGGCTCCCTGATATAAAAAAGCCAGGGATCTCCTGGAGAGAGTCCAGTGGAGGCTACAAAGGTGATTAAGGGCCTGGAGCATCTCCCCTACAAGGAAAGGCTCAGTCACCTGAGGCTGTTCAGCCTGGAGAAAATAAGACTGAGAGGGGATCTGATCAGTGTTTATCAGTATCTGAAGGGTGGGACACAGGGGGAAATGGCCATCCTCTTCTCAGTGTCTGTGGGGACAGGACAAGGGGCGATGGCCTCAAGTTGGAGCACAGGGAGTTCCACACCAATCTGGGAAGAACTTCTTCAAGGTGAGGGTGAGGGAGTCCTGGGACAGGCTGCCCAGAGGGGTGTGGAGTCTCCTCTGGAGATATTCCAGACCTGTCTGGATGCCTCCCTGTGCAACCTGTCCTAGGGAGCCTGCTTTGGCAGGGGGATTGGATGGGATGAGCTCTGGAGCTCCTTTCCAACCCCTGTGATTCTGTGATCATTGATCACCAGGGTGGAAAGAGGTTCCTATGCATAAGCAATGAGGAAAAACATATTTAAATTATTCTAACTGCTTTTGCCTTTGCAAGGTGAGCCCCGAGCTGTGTCTGGGGCTCTGAGACTTTAAACTGGGCAGCACCCTCTGTGTGAGGGCACGGCGGGGAGGGCCCTGGGCTTGACAATGATGCTCTGCGCTTTGACAGTGGTGCTGGGATTTCTCTATGTGCTCAATGATCTGTTCATCTGGAACTTGCTCCTGCCAGAGCCCTCTCTGTGCCCAGACAGTGAGTCCTTTCATGAAGGAGAAGTGCAGAGTCATATTTCTGAGTGCAAATTGGCCAGGGGATTTATTTGTAGTGTAGGCTTGGCCAAGCTGATTCCTCTCAACAGCAGAGAACAGCAGAGCTGGAAGAGGGAAGGTGTAAGCAAATCCCGGTGTGTATGCTGCCAGTGGGCAGAGGAGCTGAGGGCTGGTGGAGAGCAGGTTACACAGAGGGCCAAGAGATCTTCAGCCAAACATTGAGTGTCCTCCCCTTTGTTTTGGCATCTTTCATGATGAGGCACTTCCTGGTGAGACGTTGTAACAGAAACTCAATAGCTTGCTCTGGGTTCATCGGCCTGCACAGCCCAGGAGCACTAAGAAGAATTCTAGCCCTTGGGAAGTCTGTGGGATACATCCCATGGTTGGTGGTGTTGCCACTGGGGAAGACTTTCTGGTCAGGCTGTGGTGCTCAGGCAGTCCTGAGCCCAGGATGGCAGCTAGGGCCAGGCGTTCTCCCTCCCAGTAACTCCCCTTTTCCAAGCCTTCATGGGCAAAGGCAGACTGTTGCTTCTGGTGGAATGGATGGGTACCCATGGGGCAGGTGTGTGTCTCTGCTTTTTCTCACTCCATGCAGGTGTTGATCTGGGGAGCCTTCTCAGGGGCTGCAGAAAAGCATGAGGTCCTTCATTAAGCTGCTCAGGTTTCATAGAGAGCAGTGTAACACCTACACAGATGGTGTTTTGCAAACTGTTGCTTCCTGACTGTGTTCCTGAATTCTCCAAGTCTCCCAGACTGGCTGAACTGGAAGGTATCTCCTAGCATTTGGGCCACACTTTTCAGAAAATCACTGCACGTACATGCAGTGTTTCCCTGTCGAGGTTGTCTTTGTGATGTGTCTGTGCACCCGAGTATGTAGGCAGGTAGCAACTTGTTGGAGGGCTTGGTGCTGCTCCCCTATTGACAGTCCTATTCAGCCTGCAGCGACAGCGGAGCGATTCCTGGTCCCATGGAGAGGCGCAGGGTCTGGATGGAAATCAGCCCCAAGTACAGAGCTGACTGAATGGATACGTTGGGGGGGCAGTCCCATTGCCCGGTCTGCATGGGGGGTTTGTTGAAAGACTGCTAGCAAAAAGTAGTGCCTCTGCTGTAGAGCAGCCTCAGTTTGTTTAAACCAGGCTAGAGGCCCACCATGGGAGGTATGTCCTGCAGAAGTCTGTCCTTGCAGCTCAGGGGCATGGGGACTTGTCTGCCTGCTTCCCTCATAGCTCCTTCATTCATACTTGCTGGGGTGTGTTCCTTGCCCCCCCAATTATCAGTTTGAATCCTGCACGCCACTCGCAGAAGGTCTGCAAGATGCTGAGAGCACTCTCCTCAGCTCCTCTTAGTCCCACCTGCCAGCTGAGTTTCGTGAGCCAGCAGTTGGGTCACATTGAGATTTCACCCATGTTTTCAAGGGCAGGAAATCTGGTTTGAAAATGAACACAGCCCAGGGACTTACTGTGTGTGATGGTGATATGTCTGCTCCTGCCTGGGGGGAAGGATTTTGCTTTTGGAAAGATAAATGAAGATTGTGAGTAGAGGGAATGGCTTTCCTTGAACCTTGGAAGGCCAGTGAGCTGTAACCTGATGATCACTGGGGGTGAAGGAAACAAATCCCCCATGGATTTCAGCAATGTCCACATCAAGCTGTGTGTGGAGGTTGGAAGTTCCAGGGAGTCTCTTACTGGTGTCAGAAATGTGAAATACCAGTGATTTTTTTTCAGTGACTGCTTAACTTTGAGCGTCTTCTGCCCTTCTAAGCATATCTATTTTTCTCTCCAGAGAGATCTTTCTGGAGAGCCAAGTAAGCTTGGTAACTTTGTAGGAGGAACAGTTCATGGCCGCCTCTTCCATTTCTCTTGTGGTTCTTTCCTCCTTTGAAGTAGATCTCTTTTCCAAATGCTAAATCTAGGTTTCACCTCAGCAAACGCCGTTAAGTAGCACTCGCTGAGCTCTTCCTCTGTCTAACTCTGGTTTCAGATGCAAGTCGTTGTGTCCTTGCTTTGTATTTCCTATAGCCTCAAAGAAAAGCTGCTGGAAAACCTTTGAGAACGTCTTGCTGCATATCAGCTAAGGTTTCACATGACAGTGTCAGCTATTGTGTAAAACTCTAACGTCCCACAAAACATCCTGCTGGTTTTCACATCTCGGAGCACATTCTCAACTGGTAAAGAAACCTGGATTTTCCTTTGCTCCAGCATTAGCATGGTGTGGTTCTTATTGCTCTTGTACTCCTCCTAATAAGTGACCTGATTTAAATACTCTGTTTTCCTTTCCTGTTTCCTTACAGTGTTTTTGTGAGTCCACACTGGACAGTTGACCCAAAAAAATCACTTTTATTTGTAGCTATTTAATTGTACGGTATTTTGTTTCCACATGTGTTAAAATGACTTTGATTGAATCTCATAGGATACAATTAGAACGAAAATCCATTTGTAATGTAAAGGAAATTGTATTTCATGTTATAAGTCAAGAGTTCCTAAAAATGTCTTGTCTGGAAAGGTGTATTCTTAAACACTTTGGAAGATAGGTCCTGGGCAATCTTGTGTAGATCCAGGCCTGGAGGTTGGTGGCCCTGCCTGTGGCAGGGGGTTGGAACTCTGTGATCCTTGGGGTACTTTCCAACACAGACCAGTCTGTGATTCTATGACAGAGTGCACCTGGCTCAGCACATAACTTGGTTATGTTCAGCTAATTCTGGACCCTTCAGATTGGCCTCATCCCAAGATAAGTACTCCATTATTTTTGACCGGCTCCAAAGGAAAAGCAGCCTGTCGATCCGTACCAGCGCTGCACTATGTGCTCGCTCACAGGGCATAGTTATGTTTGGGGGGAGAAAGGGGGCTGAAAAAATTAAAAAAAACTAAGGCACCCAGTAGAATGAGTTAGGTCTTGTAGTTGTGCGTGGCTGGATTCTGGTGAAGAAGCAGGGCTCCAGGGGTGGCTGATGCAAGGAGCAGCCAGAAGCTCTCTGCAGGCCCCACAGAGCAAACACCAGCGGACTCAAGGCCAGAGTCGCTGCTGACCAAGGCTGAGCCCATCAGCGATGCTCACAGTGCCTCTGAGAATCACAGTGAGGAGAAAACCCACCAGCAGCTGCTTTGTGCCCCCCAGAGAAGGGAGAGAGAAGGTGTGAGGAGCTGTGCAGGCACCAAGGGCAGGGAAGGGGGAAGGAGGCACCCCAGGTGCCACAGAGAAAGATGCCCATGGAGAAACAACCAGTGATGGAGAGGGTGTCTGTTCTGCCTGTGACACTGATTGAATAATGATCTCTGCCTTGCCTTATCTCCACTCCTGAGCCTCCCCTATCCAGCTGAGGAGAGGAGTGACAGAGTGGCTTTGGTGGGCGCCTTGCCTCCAACCAGGGCCAAACCACCACCAGTCTGCTTTTCTGTCTCTAGTAGTCCATGGTCTGGGTTGTCTTTCTGGAGACAAGGCAGTCTGTGGAAGCCTTGCACTCATCCTTCTGCAGGCTCTGTACAGAGACTAAGAACCTTTCAGATGTTTCTATTTTGGGGGACCCTTGGTAATGTGGGATAGGCCCATACTCAATGTGCCTGTTGAAACATTAGTGGTGCAGAGCACCTACATTTGGGCAGATTCTGCCCTTTAAAACGTATCCATTTTTGGTTACCAGAGCCAAGAGTATTTCTAAATCCCAGTGTTCCTTCCCAGTAGCTTACACACTTGCATTAATCCTGAACATCTGCATTAGGGGTGTCTCAGCGTCGGTGGGAACAAGCTATCCAGCCCATCAGAGATTACAGAACCATTGCAAGTAATTCCTTGTTTGAGCAACTTGATTTCCGAGGTCAGTCACGGCCCTGGTTCTGTGCATACGCCATTTCCTGGGCTTTCCTTGGGGAAATTGTTCCATGAAGCCAAGTCTGCTTGGAAATATTCACAGGGCCAGATGCAGATTTAATTCTTTTTCCTTTCTTTTGAAGCTTTCTCTGCAGTGAGGCGAACGCAGGGAGAACTCAAATGAGATGGCAAGGAGAACTCTGGATTGATGTGGCAGGAATCTCCTTTGCCTTTAGGTGGATGTCAGAGAAGCTGTCATCCTTGGATTTTTTTGATTGTTGGCACCAGGCAGCCACAAACAGCCTGATTTTTTTTTTTTTTGGGAGATTTTGATTCCCCTTGATTGTGTCTGTGCCCACTGGGCTTAAGCATGTACCTGTCATGGTACTGTGCTATCAGAGACAGCCCAAGGATCTTGGGGAGCAAGAGGCAAGAGAGCAAGAGACTTCTCAAAGTAGCATGGCAAGAGCAGAGATCCTGGTGCGTATGGGTGTGTATGGACACACTTCCATACATCTGTGAATCATTCTCTTGCTTGGGCTTGGAAGATCATTGGAGGCTTTAGAACCACTGCTGCTGCCAGCAAAATCCATTATGTGCAAGCTGCTGAAGGGCACAGGGAATGAGTTTGGGGCGGAACTCAAATGTATTTGCTGCATTCCTGTGCTGTGAGGTCCCGTTCTTGTACAGCTGCCCAGCCTGCAGAGGGTCCCTGCTCCTGTTACTGGCTCTACGCAGCTCCCTGCTACTGACCTGGGCTCCAGCAGCCTCTCTGCTGGGAGCTGATGTCTTAAACCCAAGTTAAAATAATTAAAAAACAAAAGAAGGTATTTCCAGAAGCATCCTTAACAAAGGGAAACCCTAGAACAAACGCCAAGTCCCCAGGAAGCCAAAAAGTCTCATGCATACGTTAAAGACTTTAGCAACTTGTTTAAATGCTTAAACAGTTGTTTGAACTTGTGCCTGGATGTTGAGGCCTTATTAATGAAGCGCCTGAGCATAATTGTGCTAAAATAAGTGGTGGCAAGGAGGATTTCTCAGCCTCTGAACTGCATCGTTGTGAGTCAGCTCAGCGGTCTCACATCATGAGTCATCCATCCTCTCTGATCTGAACCTCTGAGATCTGAGGGATCAGGTCTTGGATTAATAGATGCAAAGTAGGGCTGGTAGTCCAGGGAGTAGCATAGATGCTTGCAAACCCACTGAGTATTTCTTGTGGTTTAGAAAAACTCTGTATAATCTCCTCGGCGCTGCGTGAACAGGAGCCATACCTGCTTCTTGGTGGGGGAGTGTGCGCAAAAAAAAGTGAGCCCTGCAGCGTTTTGGAGAAGATCCTGAACAGGAGACCCCAAAGTAGTTAGTAGTTAACAGCTCCACTTGCTCCTCTGGTCCAGAAGCATGTTTTCACAGCTGAAATGCGACACCGGCATTTGGGAAATTTGGCTATACAGCCCAATTGGGTATGGAACATCTTTTAATTGTCCAGTCATGCTGGAGGCAGTGACAGCCAGCTGCTTTGGGGTGCACAGTGTGCTGTGGTCCTTGGGGGAATGGCGATGGAGCTGCAGCTACAAAAGCTTTGTCTCAGGCCGTTGTAATGGTACAGCTGCTTTCTGGTAGTTCTCAGCTGCCTTGGGAGCCTCCCTCTCACTGTGTTCAGAAGTGTTTTGCTTCTCTGTGACTTGTTTTGAACCTTCCCCCCTCCCTCCTTCAGGATCCGTAGCTTTTCTCCCAGCTGCACCGTGTCCTGGTCAAGGTAATTCATCACTGGCTCACAGTGGAAACTCTCAGTTCCACAGGGTTTGTATTTTTTGTGTTGGTTTTCAACGTCTGGCAGCATTTAAACAAGGAGGCAGGGAGAAATGACTCGCCTGTTACTTGATTTACTGCTTGTTTTGGGAAATCTAAATGCGAATTTGTATTTGACTCATATTAGGACTCCTTCCCTGGATTTTTTAATTTATTTTTTTCCTCCCAGTTATTTTTGGCAGGGCTGAATTCACACCCAGAATAAGCATAGTCATCACTCAGGGCAGCCAGTGGGATGGTCTCTGCTCTCACTAGGGAGCTTTTTGAGCTGCCCACAGTGACTGAAAGCTGAAGTGGGCTTTTGCTGCAGGAACTAGGCAATTTGGAGGCCTTACAAAGCCAGAAGCACCTTGCTGCCTTCCCTACTTCTGCTTTTGTTTGGTTGAGATGTTAAAATTCTTGTCCTGCATGCTGCTCATCACCTGCTGTGAGTGCTGTGGTGAAACATATGGGACAGACAGGTCATGGTGACTTGCTGGTGTTCGTCAATGCCACCTGTCGCTGCGGCCACTCACTTGGGGCAGAAGGTTGCCATGAACATAAGTCTTGCTCTGGGGGCTGAGCTTTCCAGTAACCCCTGGAAGCATCTAGTGAGGCCAGCTCTGGCTTGACCCTTTATATGGAGCATGGAGGATACAGCTCTGCCTACTCAGAGCTGTTCAGTGACAGCACCCTTCTGTCTCTGAGGCTCCATGCCCTTGCACGTGTGAGAGCGTGAGACCAGAGGAGGGGGAGATGGTCCAGCCTGAGTTTTGGGACACAGCATACAGAAATACACTCCCACCATTGCTGTTTTGAGATGTAACATCTCTCTGAATGCTTTCTTGCAGCTCTCTGCTGTGGAAGGTGGCCAAGGTGAGCTGCTGGTGCTTTTGTCATCACTTTCTATGCTGCAGTTGTTAGGAGCGATCTACTAACAGGCGTTCTGTGGGCTTTGGGCTTCGTGTTGGATGAGACCCTGCAGGTTCAGGGCATGTGGCCAACTCATGGCTCTTGTTTCAGTGGAATTCAGTATTGGACTACATCCCATAGCAAACCATGTGGTGCAAGTGGAGAGAAGGCAAGATAGCTACAATGGATATCCCTGGGTTTTCCTGGGATTTGGTTATCTGCCCAACTCTGTCCTGCAGTATGCAGGAGCCCTGGGAAGGCATCGGCATGTCCTTGTGAGCCACTCTCAATGCAACCCCAAACATTTTCAGTATCTGGACTGTTGTTGCCTGTGAGATGTACCTGGCAGGGTGATAGGGAGGGCCAACTCAGGCCTGGGTGTCCCGAGTTTGGCTCTCATAGATGTAAAGGGAGAACACAACACCCTCCTGAAGCCCTACGGTCTTAAAAACACTGGCAGGAGGGGAAAGGATCCTCCTCAGAGCTTTAGGCTTTGGGAGCTCACTGCCTCCTGTTCCCAACTCCTCTTTGCAGCATACAGTTCTTGAACCTGAAGTGCTCAGCGCTGTTGGAAGCCCTTCCTCCCTCTGTGTTTGCCAAGGGGAAGAGTTGGTAAGTACTAAACTCAGTAGGAAAATCACTGCAAGCCCCTGGCCACGGAGTGTCCCACAGCTTGTGTTACAGCATGACCTGCTCCCTGGCTAGCCAGAGGCACACAGTCTTGGTTTTGTCTTGGAGTACTTTTCCTATACAGATGGTGAAGGTGAAAATTTTCTCAACTGACCCCGCGTCTGAGGTAAATAAACTGGAAATAGCTTGTGGGAGAGCAGGCTGGGATGTGAAGAAGCAAAAATAAGGTGATGATGTATTTACTTTCTTATTTATCCCACACACCCCCCTTTTTTTGTGGGGAGTAAAAGCCATCGAAGTCTAAATTAACCCCCTTTTGTGAAGGTGCTGTGAGAAGTCATTGTCAGGCTAAAAATAGGAGCAGTCTGTAAAAGGAGCAGTTTTATGCTGCTGCTCATGAGTTACTTAAAACAGTAGTTGCTTAACGTTGGGCTTACTTTTCCGCTGTTCATGGTGGTTGAGTGTTTTTGGGAGAGGGTACTTGGTGAGCATGGACAATGAGGGCTTGTGTCCTTGGCAAGCTGACTGGTTCAAGCCAAAGTATATACTGGGGTGGTTGTAGTTATGCCAACACGAGCCCCAGTACAGAGATTCTCACTCAGGTTTTTCTCACACTTAACTTTCTGTTTATTGGGAGTGGGTTTAAATCTGAGTGGGCCAAGCTGCCATGTTACTGGAGGGGGGGTGGCCACCTGGGCCTCTGTTCTAGTTAAACCTCCTGTCCTGAAACTTCAAGGGAACTTGAATTTTATTGTTCTTCCTTGTCACTCCACCGGTCTTTACTGGTTGTGTCACGCAGGCTTTAGGTTGTACATCGCCCAGATGTGAGATCCGCAGAGATGGCATTAGCATCTTGAAAACAGATGAAAAATGAGCAGGGTCCAGCTAGCTGGTCCATCCATCGGAGTCAGAGCAGCATTTTAACGGCCTACTTGACTTCTTGAAGTCCTACAAACTGTTACAGAAGTGCTGGTCACGGGGAATATCTTGACATGCCTTTTATGGCTTGAGGTGTTCCTGTTGCCAGTGGGAAGTCCTGGTCATATTTTTATTTGCCTGTTTTTCTTGTGCAGGGGCTGTCATTAAAAATTATATAAAAAACCCTACGTCCCTGTTTTTCCATGCAGCAGACACCATAACTGCTCTTCTATTTTGGTGGTGGGGGGGGGGGGGTAGGTGGCCTGGTTCAGAGGTTACAATGGGTGTAGGGGCTTGTTTTGTTTGATCTTAAATGTGAGTGGTGGTTCTGAAACTAATGGTGATAATTGCTTTTGGAAATGGCTGGTGCTGGGTGGGTTTTTCTTGGTTGTTTTGGGTTTTTTTGAGGCTCAAAGCTGGAAAAACAGCAGTTTGCCAAACTGCTCGTCATAGGGCATGGTTCATCTAGGGCGTGACAGACTTTATTGCTGTTGAGAACTTCTGGGCTTAGAAATGCTGCTGGGTGGATAGTCCTGGAGACATCAGCCCTTGACTTCTGCCAGAGCTTTGTCTCATCAATGTCTTTCTGGAGCTCTACTGGGATGTGAGTTTACTTTCTACATAGCACCACCATTACAGGCTTGGCAGTAAAATTTTCTTCTAGCACTTTCCTTGGGAGATCTGGAGGTTCTTCCAGGCTCTCTTCTGTCTGGAGGTTGGTAACTATTGGGGTCTTCTGAAGTGAATTTTGTCAAGGGCCTGCTGTCCTACCAGGAGCAGGATGGAGAGCTCCAAGTGTGGGGAATCTGATTGACCATGGGAAACTATTCCCTACGCACCATTGGCACAGGGCAGGATCAGGCAGTCGCAGTCTTGGTGTGCTGAACCCTTTTCTCAGGATGGTGGTGTGTCCATGCAGTAAAACTTGTGTGGCTTGACTTTACAGGAGCTGGAGGCAAGGTTGTGACAGAAGGACCATCCTTTGGCTTCCTTGTCTTGCTGGGGACACAAAGAAGAGGCAGCTAGCTATTGAGGGCAGAGCTGCAGGGACTCCTGTCAACTGCTCTCCTGCAACTTGAAGGTTTCTTCTGCTAGTCAGAGCGTTGGGCTTCATGAAGCAGCTCTGGACAATTGAGGAGACAGCATTCACCCATGTTAGTAACTTGCTCTGAGATTGAATGACTGTAGATTTTTACTTGTTTTGTCAAGGAAACCACAGATGAAGCTTCCCTTTTCCCTTCCCAGACAGTAGGAACCCCCCCCCCCCCCAACATCTCCCCGCTGATCTTACACAAGTTTAGGAGGACAGGGATGGGACTTGCTGAGGGAAGGGGGCACAGACACCTAACTCTGTGGTGGCTCTGTGATTCCTTTAAAGCTTTGCAGCGTCTTTGAGGCAAGCCTGGACCTGGATAAGTACCACTTAAGATGAACTCTGTTCTTCAGGATGGCCACCATTGGTTTGTGTGATAGTATACAGTATAGCAGGAGCTTCTTGGTGCCACTGCAGCTTCAGTGATGACCGTAATCAAACAAACAAAACAAAATCCATTTTCACTGTTCTCTGGTATTTCAGGAATTTTGGAGCTGCTGTTCTGTCACTCTGCAGCTGGAGCATGGGAGGAAAGCAGAT
Organism: Laterallus jamaicensis coturniculus; assembly: GCA_022605575.1. Taxonomy (NCBI): domain Eukaryota; kingdom Metazoa; phylum Chordata; class Aves; order Gruiformes; family Rallidae; genus Laterallus; species Laterallus jamaicensis. The sequence continues at coordinate 11,998,852 of JAKCOX010000007.1, forward strand.
GACTAGTGACATGTGCGGTGGCTGTGGGAGACGTCAGCTAAGTGTGCTTAAAAAAAAGGACTTGGGCGGATGAGCTGCAGTGTATAAAACACATGCAGCAAGCTTGACTTAGTCTGTTCTACCAAGTCAGTACCAGAGCACTTTTAGTCCAGTTAAACATCCTTGCAAGCTACATCTACAGTGCAGTCTGACCCAGGGTCCTGGTCAAGGTGTGACTAAACCCAACAGATAAACCAGCCTCTCTTTGCTTGCAGAACTTCTGGTATTTATTGGCTTAGTAGGCAGGAATATCTGTTCAACAGATAAGCTTCCTGTCTTTAAGTGATTTATAAATAACCTTAAAATCTGATTTCTTAATACTTTTTTAATTTAAAGCAGGCTGAACCCCATGGGAATAATATGGCCTGGAGCATCTCCCCCATGAGGAGAGGCTGAGTCACCTGAGGCTGTTCAGCCTGGAGAAAAGAAGCCCGAGAGGAGATCTGATCAGCGTTTATCAATATCTGAAGGGTGGGACACAGGGGAAAATGTCCAGCCTCTTCTCAGTGTCTGTGGGGACAGGACAAGGGGTGATGGCCTCAAGTTGGAGCACAGGGAGTTCCACACCAATATGTGGAAGAACTTCTTCCCGATGAGGGTGAGGGAGCCCTGGGACAGGCTGCCCAGAGGTGTGTGGAGTCTCCTCTGGAGGTATTTCAGCCCTGTCTGGACACCTCTCTGTGTGGCCTGTCCTAGGGACTCTGCTTTGGCAGCGGGGTTGGACCTGTTGGTCTCTGGAGCTCCCTTCCAACCCCTATGATTCTGTGATTGTCCAATACCTTCGGGTTGCGTGAACTAGAAAGGGTTTGTTCCTGATTCTCAGCTGGAGGATCATACACTGGTTTGGGGTGGAGGTGTTTTCCTGAAATAACTTGGAGCAGCCCTAGGGTTTAGGAATGTGGCCCTTTCCTCCTTTCCGTGTGTCCTCCCCTAACTGCAGGTGTCTCTGGCTTTAGGTAGAGTGGAGGATGCTGTGGACGGTGACCTTGAGTTTGGAGGAAAAATAGGTGCTTTAGAGCAGTTGCTGGGGCTGAGCATGGCCTTCCAGCACACCCCTCTGCTTAGGGATGGGCTTCACACCATGTTTTCTCTCTCCCCATGGGACCTTTAGGGAATATTTATACTGTCAGAGGACTATAAATGGATTGTAAATTCTCTGCGGAGCTTTGTGAGCCGTGGCTGTGCGGGCTGTGTCTGACCGTGGGGCTGTGTCTGACCGTGGGGCTGTGTCTGACCGTGGGGCTGTGTCTGACCGTGGGGCTGTGTCTGACCGTGGGGCTGTGTCTGACCGTGGGGCTGTGTCTGACCGTGGGGCTGTGTCTGACCGTGGGGCTGTGTCTGACCGTGGGGCTGTGTCTGACCGTGGGGCTGTGTCTGACCGTGGGGCTGTGTCTGACCGTGGGGCTGTGTCTGACCGTGGGGCTGTGTCTGACCGTGGGGCTGTGCTTTCCTGCCTGCTGCCCAGGAAATGGAGCAGCCCTTTCACTTCAGGGAATTTGCTGGGGGATCTGCCACGACCATGTCAATGACCTGGTGTTGGATGTGAAAAGTCCTGGTCCCAGGGAAACACGTGCTGGAAAGGAACAGCTGGGATGTGACCTGGCTCGCTGGCCCTGTAACCCGAAGGCTTGAGGAGCTCGGGCAGTGATGAGCTGGTGGCTCCTTTGGGAGCATTTCCCTGTGATTACTGCCAGAGACGTGGATCTGGGCATCCTCTTCCAGTTTGTGCAGATTGCTGGCTATAGCAGGGAGTGGGGGAAGGAGGTCTGATCCTGATCCTGGTGTGCACCGAGCATCTTGGCCTTCCCCTGTGCTCAGCTTGGCAAGTCTCAGGCTGGAAGCAGGTGACTTCCATGGGCTTGGCTACGGTTATCTGTGCCGTAGAGCAGCATGTGAGGGTTCCTTCCCTCTGCTGCCAGAGCGTTAGCGGGGAATCCTCTTGGTGTCTTAGCAAGAGCTCCCCCCCCCCCCCCCCAATCCTGGCACACGTGATTTCTGGATGATGCAGCGCGGTACACGTGCTCACAGCTGGGCTGTGCACCTTAAATGGTGTAACAAGCAGGACAAGATCCTGGTGCTTCCAGAGATGGGACCCTTGTAGCCTGCTTACCTTGGGCGCTTTCATCTTTGAGGTGGCCTGGCCTGCCCTCTGCAGCTCGTCAGGGTCAGCAAGGAGAATCCAGCACATGGGTGGTGAGAACAGAGCTCGGTCCCATGCCCGCTTGGTGATGAAGCCGCTGTGATGTCGGTGAGGCAGGACACCAGTGGTGGGCAAGCTGGCCTGCATTTCAGGGGTGCGCTGGGGGAAGTGGGGTTCTGCTGCATGCCTTAGTGAGGACATCTGTGCAGCTACTCTGAGTTCTGTCAGGAGCTGGATGCACCTGGTCCTGCCCCTGCCTTGTGTACCAGCAGGGAAAAGGCAAGGCTTGTGTTAACGGGGCTCTTTCCGCTCTTGTTTTCCCAGGGCGGCCACTGACCACAACATTGATAACACCACAGCAATCCTTAGAGAGTGGCTGAAGAACGTGCAGAACCTCTACCACGATGTGGAGTGGAGGCCGATGGAAGACCCCCAGTGAGTACTGCAGCAGGGGCTTGACTCAAGCTGTTTGGGTAGATGTCAAACTTTCTAGGCTTTCTGTTTGCAATTCAGGAGATGTGCAAAATGTCCAAGCATTAAAATACTGATTTTCTGGAGAGGTAGAAGGGGTGTCTTTTCCATAAAAAGCTCTCTGACTTCAATGAAGAATCTCATGCAGAACTTTGAAGAAGAAAGTTTTTTCTGTTCACAGAATCACAGAACGTTAGGAGTTGGAAGGGACCTCAAAAGACCATCTAGTCCAACCCCCTGACAGAGCACGATCACCCAGACTAAATCACAAAGGAACACATCCAGGCAGGTTTGAATGTCTCCAGAGAAGGAGACTCCACAACCTCTCTGGGCAGCCTGTCCCAGGGCTCCGTCACCCTCACAGGGCTCCTGACATTCCCATGGAACTTCCTCTGCTCCAGCTGGCACCCACTGCCCTTTGTCCTATCACTGCCATCCCTGGGCAGAGCCTGGCTCCAGCCTCTTGACTCTCACCCTTTACTTCTTTATGAACATTAATGAGGTCACCCCTCAGCCTCCTCTTCTCCAGGCTAAAGAGGCCCAGCTCCCTCAGCCTCTCCTCACAAGGAAGGGATTCCACTCCCTTCATCACCCTGGTGGCCCTGCGCTGGGCTCTTTCAAGGAGTTCTGTATCCTTCTTGAGCTGAGAGGCCCGGGACCAGCCCCAATATTCCAGGTGCAATCTCCCCAGGGCAGAGCAGAGTGGGAGAAGGACCTCTCTTGACCTACTAACCACCCCCCTTCAGTTCTTTAGCAGCTGCTAAAGAAAACAGTACATGGAAAACAAACTGCATCAAAAGCTACAGGGAATAAAACCTGTTACTCTTTGCTTGCAAGGAAGCCCTAGCCTGTGCCTGTAGTGTCTGTGGAAGTTCTGTCCAAGTTGTCAAATCTTAGGAAGCTCTGAGCCAGAGACCTTGGTGTGAGCGGGGTGTGTTAACCCTTCGCATGACCTGCAGGCTCACTGCTCTGAAATAGGATGTTAGGCCTGTTGGGCTTTTATGACTTTATCTGTTGATCTGTTTTTAAGGTGGGCTGTTCCTGGCTTTGATCTGTTTTCTGTTTGTTCTTTCAGGGAATACAACATCAGTTTCCCCTTTCTCCAGGCTTGCTTTTACTTTCAGGGCCCCCAGCGAAGTGAGGGGGTGTTTGTGGTACAGACCTTCTGGCAGCACTTGTTTTACTGACTTCCTTGGTCCTTTCATCAGGAGTGGAGCTCTCTTAATCCCACTGAACTTGGCTTGCTTAAGTTCTCTAAGGAGGTTTTGAAGTCCTCAGTCCAAAGCGCTGAATTTCCATCCCATGCAGGGATCTGTCCCGGAATTTCCTTCTGTCTTCGTTAGAAGCATTGCCTTTGGACTGAACCCTGAAACACACATGGGAGCTTTGCTCCCATCATTGGGCTCCTGGGGTTTGGGTGTTGGGTGTCTGTAGATTTAAGAGCTGTTATCTGGATGTGTTAACAGTTACTAATAATGCCCAGACCCCGAGGGGATCCAAACTGCCTTCATCTTCCTATCCTCAGCGCTGTTGATTCTGCTGGCCTTAAGGAACCTGTATTTATAGCCTCGAGGCCTAGCAGAGAACAGATGATGTTCTACCAGAAGTTCAGATGAGGTCAGTGAGCTTGGATTCATTTCAGTGGGGTAACCTGTGCTTCCATCAGGTGAGGCCCTGCCTGCTGCAGAAGAAGCTCCTGGGTTTGTCGGGGCTGTTTTGCTCATGGACAGTGGTTCTGCAGGAAATGTTTGTTCTCTGGTGCCCTGTGTACACATGCCAAGCACGAAACTTGGCATCGCTCTCCCTCAAAACCTCTCCTGGGTTGCCTGAGGTCACTCTAACACTGTTTTCCTTTTGGAAAGCTAGCAGCAAGGGAGCTCTTTTTTCAGGGTTGTTTGTTGGTCTTTATTTTTTATTATTATTATTTTTACCACTGTAACAGGCCCCAGATGTGGGTTGCAGTCACTTTTATTTTTTCCTTTCTAGGTCTTATCCAGAAGAAATTGGGCCAAAACATTGGCCAAGCTCCCGATTCACTCATGTGATGAAACTCCGACAGGCTGCCCTGCGAGCAGCACGGGAGAAGTGGTCAGACTACATCCTGGTAAATACGAGGTTTGATTCCTCTGCTGTCCTCAGGCAAAAGTTTTTTGGGTAGTTGCTTTGATGCTTGGGGCTGTCAAAATGGTTCCTCTCCATCGGAATGTAAAAGCTCTCTGCTGTGAGATGCTGTGTGTCGTTTCCTGGTGTGATGGGCAAGAGACTGTGCAGGTAGGGAGGTAGGTCCCTGGGTAAGCCCAGGGCTTGCTCCACAGGTGGTGGGTAGGTACCTGCAAGGGTCTCCCAGATAGAAACTCCACTGCCCCTGATGCAACGTTAGGGGAAATGGTTCTGCAAGAGGGGGGTGGAAAGATGGGTGCTGCTGGCCACTGCAGGAGCGGTTAATAGGGGCGTTCCCGGACTCAGAGCAAGGTGCGGGTGTGAGGACAGCTCTCAGAGCTGTTCACCATCCCCTTCACAGACTCAGCCTGCCCTGGATTTTCACCAGTGTTGCCTTCCCTTCCAGCCTGGGCTGGAGTAACAGTGTGTGCAGTCAGAGGGAGCTCTGCATCTTCCCTGTCCTGGAGCTTTCCTGTAGCGTAGCCACCCCTGCGCTTACCCCACAGTATTAAACCCATCCACTCAGTGCTTTTTGGTTGGGTTTCTTTTGCCAGCCTCATGCCCCTGGCTGCTTTGCTCCTGAGGACGTGCCAGGGACAGTGTATCATTTTGCCAGGTAACAGATTTCTTTGTCTCTTCCCCTCTTCCTTCTCTAGTTTGTCGATGCAGATAACTTACTGACCAACCCACAGACCCTGGACCTGATGATAGCAGAAAACAAGACATTGGTGGCACCGATGCTCGAGTCTCGCTCTCTCTACTCTAACTTCTGGTGTGGCATCACCCCCCAGGCAAGTGACGTAGTGAAGGGTGCTGGGTGACTGCACAAGCTCTGTTTTCAAAGGCTTCCTGCCTTGTTTCCATGAAGCAGAAAGGATGGGCATTGTTTCTGTTCCACAGGCTTTCCCCTCTGCGTCTGTAGTGTCCTGCTTACTGAAAAGAAGCTGTGGTAGCTCTGAGGCTTGCAGAGGTGATGCTAGCATGTAGCAGGGATCGTGGTGTCGTGCAGTCATTTCGGCTCGTGCCTCTCTCACTGGTGGCATCCCAAATCTTGGGTGGGAATCTCTATACATCAATGGGGAGTCTGAGAATAAGGGTAGAGAGGGCATTGCAGTGTGGGAATGTTTTCCAGGCTCTGTTAACCGACCTGTAGGTGTGAGCAAAGCAATAGGGGTTTTGCAAAGGGTGTGCAGGCATGTAATTGAGGTTCCTCGGGCATGTGACTGAGGTTCCTCACTCTAATGGAGATGAATCTGGAAGAAGCAGGGCTTCCTTAGCCACACGTCCTGGGAAGTGGTGCAGTCCCACCAACTGCATCAAAAGTATTGAGATGGTTCCATGTGCTTGTCTAACAGCCTTAAAGCTCTTGGTACATAGTTTGAGGCTAGCTTTCCGGGGTGGTTACACTAGCCTGAGAGGGGTTTGCTTTTCTTTCTACAGCTCTGTTGTGTGTAGGTTAGTTTCCTCTCTCTTTCATAAATCATAAACAAGATTTATGTAGTGGGGCAGCTCCGTTTGCCGTGTGTGGAAGTGTGTATGTAAAGGGTAGAATCCCAGACTGTGTTAGGTGGGCAGGGACCTTCAAAGGTCATCTAGTCCCACCCCTGCAGTGAGCAGGGACATCTTCACTAGATCAGGTTGCTCAGAGCTCCATCAAGCCTGACCTCGAATGTCTCCAAGGATGGGGCTTCTTCCACCTCTCTGGGTAACCTGTACCAGTGGTCTACCACCCACTACTGAAGAACTGAGGGTACTGCTGTAAGGGACAGAAGTGCAAAGCCTAGACGTCAGGCTCTTGTGTTACCTTCTCAAGTCTCATATACCATGGAAAGTACCAGACAGAGGAAGGTTGTATAGTAGTGTTATTTAGAGAGCCAGAGCGAGGTTGAGCTGTCATTTTACAAGCTGATCCATGTCACTGTGGTGTGTTGACCCCTCAAAGTCACTTGCTCAGTGAGGTGGGGGAGAGAATTCAAAGGGTAGAAGCAGAGGAATAAAAAACCAACAAAAACCCAAAATCAGCCCTTGTGGGTTGAGATAAAGACAGTTTAATAAGTGAAGGCAAAAAAAGTCCCTCATTGCAGCCTTCCAGTCCCTGAAGGGAGCATACAAACAGAAGGGGAATAAACTTTTTAAAAGGGCAGACAATGGCAGGACAAGGGGGGATGGTTTAAAGCTGAAGGAGGGAAGGTTTAGATTGAATATTGGGGGGAAGTTTTTTACGGAAAGAGTGGTGAGGTGCTGGAACAGGCTGCCCAGAGAGGTGGTGGATGCCCCATCCCTGGAAGTGTTCAAGGCCAGGTTGGATGGGGCCCTGGGCAACCTTGTGTAGCTCCAGGCCTGAGGTTGGTGGCCCTGTCTGTGGCAGGGGGGTTGGAGCTTTATGATCCTTGGGGTCCCTTCCAACCCTTGCCATTCTATGATTCTATGATTCAAACAAGTGATGCAGAAACAGTCACCACCAGAAGACAGCCCAGCCATCCCCCAAGTACTGGCTAGTCTGGGAAAACTTCATTGCTGAGCATGCTCTTCCAGGGTATGGACTATCCCTCCATCCCCTCACAGAGTCTTGCTCACATTCTTGGGAAGTAAATACGTAGATAAGAAAGAGGGTTGGGTATATTTACTTTCAGTTCTTGCTCTAAAATGAAGCGATAAACATCAAAACAGAGGCATCGTCTTTTCAGTTTTTATGGTTTAGGCCTGAGACAGCTGAGTGTTCCACTGGTGAAACCAGCATTGCTCCACAGCCTCAAGTGGGTCTGTGCCGGTGTGCACCAGACACAGCCCTGGCCCCCTGTCCAACGTCTCCAATGGTAATTTTCCATCAGCCAGAAAAACAAGAAGGAATCATAGAATCACAGACTGGTCTAGGTTGGAAGGGACCCCAAGGATCATAGAGTTCCAACCCCCAACACAGGCAGGGCCACCAACCTCCAGGCCTGGATCTACACAAGGTTGCCCAGGCAGGGCCCCATCCAACCTGGCCTACAACACCCTTAGGGATGGGGCACCCACCCCCTCTCTGGGAAGCCCCTTCCAGCCCTTCACCACTCTCTCTGGAAAGAACTTCCCCCTGATATCTCATCTAACCCTTCCCTCCTTCAACTTCACTCCATCCCCCTTGTCCTGCCAGTCTCTGCCCTTTAAACAAGCTGATTCCCCCCTTGTTTCTCTGCTCCCTTCAGGTACTGGAAGGCTGCAATGAGGTCCCCCTGCAGCCTTCTCTTCTCTAGGCTGGATAAGCCCAGCTCCCTCCGCCTCTCTTTGTAGGGGAGGTGCTCCAGCCCTAGGTGCTCCAGAGGGAACAACTTAGCAGCAAAGGCATCTTGTGGAATGTCATGAAAATAACACCACCACCACAAAAAGCTCCTCAAACAAATAGGATCATTCCCACTTAATTTTTTAAATTCTTTTCTCTTAGTTTCTTGTTTCCATACTCACAGTCCTACAGCTTCATGCTCTCAGCTTTTTTCTCCTTGGGGACTTGGGGAGGGAGTAACAGCTGGAGTACACCCCGAAACACAGCATCCAGCACTGAACAGCAGCATGCCAAACCCAGCTCCAGGCAGCCTGCTGCGAAGCTAAGCTTAGGAGAACACAGCAGCAGGGCTGATAATTGGAGTCTTTCCTGACTCCACATGATTTATGAGCAGTGAAAAACCCTGAACCCCTGTAGTGACTGGAGGAGGAGAGATTAGTTTCCAGCAACTTCTACCCGTGAGCATTCTTGGATGCCTGTTAAAGGTTGAACATCTTAACCTCAGCAGGGATGCTTGGATGGTCCCTACCCACTCATTCCCTTTTTCAGGAAAATCAGAGCAGCTGTGTTTGAGATACCTTCTGGCTATGCTGTGAGTTGTGGTGGTTGGATCCTGGCTGGAGGCCAGGCGCCCACCAGAGCTGCTCTGTCACTGCCCTTTTCAGCTGGGCAGGGGAGAAAATATGTATGAGGAATGGGGGTTTGGGTCAGTTCCTCACGAGTTGGTTTCCTCCTTAGCTGGGGGGGGGGCATTCCTCACACCCTCCCCCTAATACACTCTGGGGTCCCACCCATGGCAGACAGTCCTTCACAAACTTCTCCGACATGAGTCCTTTCCCACAGGGCTTCAGCTCTTCCCCAGCTGCCCCAGCGTGGGTCACTGCTATGGGTGCAGTCATAGATCATAGAATGTCTCAATCTCTCAGGCCCAGACTGCTCCAGCCTGGTCCCCCACAGGGTCACAAGCCCCTTCCAGCGAACCTCCAGCATGGGTGTCTCTCTCTCATCTCTGTGTCTCTGTCTCTTTCCATGGGCCACAAGTGCTGGCAGGGACTTGCTCCAGTGCAGGTCACAGCATCTCCTGTCTGTCTCCCCCTGCTCCAGCATGGGGCCTCTCCATGGGCTGCAGGTGGGGTCTGGGCCTTTTCCAGGGGCTGTGGGGGGACACCCGCTCCACCATGGGTTTCTCCAGGGGCTGCAGGGGCATCTTTCTCTCTGGCACCTGGGGCACCTCCTCCCCCCTTCCCTGCCCTTGGTGCCTGCACAGCTCCTCAAACCTTCTCACTCCCTTCTCTGGGGGCACAAAGCAGCTGCTGGTGGGTTTTCTCCTCACTGTGATTCGCAGAGGTGCTGTGACCATCGCTGATGGGCCTGACCTTGGTCAGCAGCGACTCCGGCCTTGAGCCGGTGTTTGCTGTGTGGGGCCTGCAGAGAGCTTCTGGCTGCTCCTTGCATCAGCCACCCCTGCAGCCCCCTTCTTCCCCAGACCCCAGCCATGCAGACCCACAACAGAGAACTGGCTATCTGGAGGGGAGAGGGGAGGATCACTGTACCATACCGCACCGCTGCAGAAACCAGGGTGAAGTGGTTCTGCAGTGCATTGCTCAGCTGTTGCTGGGGTACGCATGGAAAATATAGTGTAAAAGTAACTTTTAACTTCTAGTGAGTCATGGTTTCTGTAAAGACCAGAATCTGCTCTGCCTTCAGCCATTAGCCATGTCTGGATGTCTCATTGGTGCGCTGAGAGTTTTCTTTCAGGAGGAATTCAGTGTGTTTATTTCCAAATCTGATGGCTTTAGACTCTGTGCCTGCCGAACCAGCTGTGAGCTGCACGGTGTGGGTGTTGCACCCATCACATTTGGAAGGCTGGCAGAGCTCATGCCTATGGAGAAAGAAGCTGACTCCAGGGCCTTTCTGAGATGGGCTCTGTGGGGAGAGCTCAGGAGTCAAGCATCAAACCTGCTGCCCTGGGATGGAGGAGGCAGGGATTCTCATGCAATTGATGGAGACTGAGATGTTGCCTTTGCTGCAGTGAAGAGAATAATTATTTTATTATTAAAGACATGTCAGAAATAATTTGCAGGTCCTGTTCTGTAAGATGCTAAACATCCTTTGTGCCTTGAATGCAGAGGATGTCACAGATGCTCCACAGGTTCTGGGATCTGACCTGGGAGTCTGCATGCAAAAAAGGCTTTTGAAGAGCCAGAAGAAAATGCTCAGAGGTTTAAAGCTCTGTTGCAAGCAAATTTTGCAAGGGAGAGGCCTGGATTTCTGATAGCTGCTACAAAGGAGAGGGAAGGTCAGGCTCGAACTTTTGGGATGGGGATTGTTTCTAAACACTTGAGTGAGCCCTTTCCCAATGGGAGACACTAAAATAATCTGAGAACTGAGCACTGCTTGGTCTCTGCTGGGGTTGGGAGCTGAGGGTGGGAGCATTTCCTAAGGAGCATCTGTAAAACAAATCTCCTGTCACAAGCAGCCCCCTCATTGTGATTGCAGGGCTATTACAAACGCACCTTGGATTATCCCCTGATTCGGGAGTGGAAGAGGACAGGCTGCTTCGCCGTCCCGATGATTCATTCCACATTCCTAATTGACTTGAGGAAAGAAGCCTCTGCCAAGCTGACCTTCTACCCACCCCACCAGGACTACACCTGGAGCTTTGATGATATCATGGTCTTTGCCTTCTCCAGTCGCCAAGCAGGTATATCCAGAACCTTTGCTGAGGGGGATTCTCAAGTACACATGTACATCTTTGAGCTCCCAAGCTAGAATTTGGCTCCAAGGGATAACCAGCAGCAAGTGACTGGTGGTGCAGTAGTGAATCACAGCTGGCTTCACAGGACATGGGAGCTGTTCCTGGGATGGGGGAGCCAAAATGCATGGCACCTCCCTTGATTGGTGTCACAGCAGGGCACTAGTGAATGATGTGAGGGAAAACCCAAGTTGCTTCCCCACAGTGCTGATGAGGCTTTGTTTTGGGACAGCTGAGTGGGAGTTGTCTGAGAGATGGGGCTTTTGGGGGGTGGGTTTGGTCTTTTTGAAAGCAGAATCATGGCAGATTTCAGGGGAATGATGGGGAGCCTGTGGGCTGTGCTGAGAGGACGTCTCTTGCTGGCATAAGTAGGTTGGAGCACTAAAACCTCCATGTACCTGTCATTGTGTCGCTGGTGCTTTGGAGAACCAGTCGAGCACTGAGACCCCTGGGGCACAGTAGTGAGAAAACCTGTACCACTCCACTGGGACTGGGATCAGTTCCTACACACAGTGGGGGGATTTCAGTTAGTTGGTCCTATCACTAAGTCACAACCTCAGCGTCTTCTTCCTTTGCCTGGAATGGTGTTTGCAGAGAGCTCCAGGTGTCTTGGGGAAGTCCCTGCCTCTTAAATGCACAGTACTGTATTCGTGGTGAGGATGGTTGGTCCCGTTTTGCTTTCTGCCCCCAGCAAAGTCCTGGCTGTAGCCCTGTATGTCACAGTGTGGGAGCTAAAGGAGCTCCTGGGAGGTTGTCATCCTCATCTCTGTATTCTTCTCTGCTCTCCTGCACGGCAAAGGGGAATGTCTGGGGCCTTCTGAGGACAAAGGTGCTGATGAAATCTCAGCAGCACCAGTGAAAGGCACTTTGTTCAGAGCTTCATGCCTGGTGTGCTGGCTTAGCAAGGTGAACTGGTGAGGCAGAGTCATTTGTGGGCCCTCTGGGCGATGTGTGCTGGGTATTGCCTGTCTCCTGTCTGTAGGAGAGTGAAGGAAGGGCTGTTCTTGGGGGACAACCAAGCATTAGGAAAAGGCAGTAAAGAAGTACAGCTGCTTCTTGTTGGCAGCACTTGCTTCTGCAGAAACAATGGGCTGAGAAGCCCCTTTCCCACTGCCTGCAGATCAGCACAGCAGCCACCAGCTATTTGTAGCTCCCCATCTAGTGAGGTTCCTGGTTTGAAGCTCTTGGTGGCACTGAAAAAGATGGTGTTGCCTTGGCAGACTGCACAGGGCTTTTCAAAGCTCAGTTTTGAGTGTATGAGGGGCATCAGGTGAGAAGGACAGATGACAGAGGTGGCAGGAGCTGAAATGTGAGCCCTGGGTAGGCAGGGCTGAGGGGAGAACTTGCAGGGCACCTTTGGGACCCTGACTTTCATGTTGGCTCTGGAGGAGAAGAGGTGTAAGTCTGGGTAGCAAAGATCCTTCAGATCTACCTGCTCCACATGTTCCCTCTGACAGTTCTCCCAGTGAGCATGATAACTGCCTTGCATAGAGTCCACAAGTACTTCAGGGATTCAGAGCCATGGTTTTCCTTCCATCTTAGAACACTTGACATGAAAAGCTTTGCTGCAGCTGTCTGGCCCGTTGATCTGCTCAGTTCGCTGGCTGGGCTGTCACCCAGGATGACATCTGAGTTCAGCAATGTGAAAAATGTCTGGAGGTTGTGGTGAACTTCCCTTGGGAGTAACTTCACTTACAGCCCTGTGCTCATACGTGTACTTGTCCAGGCAGGAGTGAACCTCCTGCTGAAAGCCAGCACTTTGTGACACTCCAAAGAGCATGTCCTGCTCCTGCTGAGAGGACGTGGCTGATGGCAGGAGTGGTGACTCGGAACAAAACCCACTGTTCATGCCTTACTGACAGAGGTGGCCTCCCCTCACGCCCACTGGATAGTGTTCAGCCAGCCAGATCTCTGAGCTCCCTTTTGGCCCCAGGCTCTGAAGACCCAGAGCCAGGTGGCAGGAAGGCCTGGATGCAGGGATAGGGGGAATTTCGGGTGCTGGAATTTGGCTGTGGATCCTGGTCACAGCCTTACAAAGGCGAATAACATCTTTATCAATGACATTGATGATGGGATTGAGTGCATCCTCAGCAGGTTTGTGGATGACACCAAGCCAAGTGGTGTGGTTGACATAATAGAAGGAAGGGAAGCCATCCAGAGGGATCTTGAGAGACTGGAAAGGTGGGCCTGGGGGAACTTAATGAGCTTCAATGCTGCAAAGTGAAGGTGTCACTTGGGCCAGAGGAATCCCAGACATAGATACAGACTGGGAGAAATGCTCCTGGAGAGCAGCCCTGCTGAGAAGGACCTGGAAGTTCTGGTGAATGAGGAACTTAATATGAGCTGGCAGTGTGCTCTTGCAGCTCGGAAGGGCAGTGGGATCCTGGGCTCCATCAGAAGAGGGGTGGCCAGCAGGGACAGGGAGGTGATTGTCCCTCGCTGCTCTGTCCTCCTGAGGCCCCAACTGGAGTACTGTGTCCAGATCTGGGGCCTCAATACAAGAAAGATGTAGAACTGTTGGAGAGGGCTCAGAGGAGGCCATGAAGATGATCAGAGGGCTGGAGCACCTCCACTATGAAGAGAGGCTGAGGGAGCTGGGCTTATCCAGCCTGGAGAAGAGGAGGCTGCGGGGGGACTTCATTGCAGCCTTCCAGTCCCTGAAGGGAGCAGAGATACAGGGTGGGAATCAGCTTGTTTAAAGGGCAGAGACTGGCAGGACAAGGGGGATGGAGTGAAGCTGAAGGAGGGAAGGGTTAGATGAGATATTAGGGGGGAAGTTCCTTCCAGAGAGAGTGGTGAGGGGCTGGAAAGGGCTTCCCAGAGAGGGGGTGGGTGCCCCATCCCTGGGGGTGTTGTAGGCCAGGTTGGATGGGGCCCTGCCTGGGCAACCTTGTGTAGATCCAGGCCTGGAGGTTGGTGGCCCTGCCTGTGTCCCAGGGCTCCCTCACCCGGAAGAAGTTCTTCCCAGATTGGTGTGGAACTCCCTGTGCTCCAACTTGAGGCCATCGTCCCTTGTCCTGTCCCCATAGACACTGAGAAGAGGCTGGCCATTTCCCCCTGTGTCCCACCCTTCAGATATTGATAAACACTGATCAGATCCCCTCTCAGTCTTATTTTCTCCAGGCTGAACAGCCTCAGGTGACTGAGCCTTTCCTTGTAGGGGAGATGCTCCAGGCCCTTAATCACCTTCGTAGCCTCCACTGTTCTCTCTCCAGGAGATACCTGGATTTTTTGCACCAGAGCTCAGTGAATAGCAACAGGCAGGGAGCCCCCCATGGCCAGAAAAAAGACCCTTTTTCTGGGCTGAGAGGGGGGCTCCCTGCCTCTCCTGGGAGCAAACAGATTGCAGTTAGAAATACCTGCTTGTAGGAGCAAGCAGGCGGTTTTGTAGGAGAGGGTGCTTGCTGCCAGCCAAATCAAACAGAAACCAGCCCTGTGATGGGTTCAAATGGGCTGTTTATGAAGCAAAATGTTTGGGACTGAAGTCCTGGTGTAAGTTTGATTGTGGCTACGTAGCAACAGAGCAGCGAAATCCACTGGTAAAAGAACCAATTCTAATTTCTGTTTTGGTTTTTTCTGTGGTCCCCAGGAATACAGATGTTCATCTGCAACCAGGAACACTATGGCTTCCTTCCCATGCCCCTGAAATCACACCAGACGCTGCAAGAAGAAGCTGAGAACTTTGTGCACACGCTGATCGAGGCCATGAGTAAGTTACTGTGCCCTGCCACCGTGGGTCCCCTCCGCTCCTTCCCCCTGGGAGCCTGTACCCTGCTCTGACTGCTCTCTCACCGTTTTGATAGGTGGTTTCCCATTTTCCACCTGTTTTTCTACCTTGGGATGTAATCATTTCAGGGTCGGGTCAGCCCCATTCCCAAAATCCCTCAAGCTTCCCCAGGTTAAATGCAAAAAATGGGTCTTTAATGTGGGAAGGATGCTGCAGAGCCCTGATTTTGTCATGTTGCGTGTCTCCTCTGCCCTGGGGATGGTTCCTGCTGTACCCACTCCCGCGCTGACTTCACACCCCAGCTTTGCGCCCGGTGATGAAAACACACGCAGATGCACAGTATCAGTGCGGTGAAGGTGATGCTTGGGGTCTCTCCTTTCTTTCAGTTGATCGCCCACCTGTTGAACCCTCTCAGTACGTCACTGTTCCTCTGAAGCACCCTGACAAGATGGGATTTGATGAAGTAAGGAATCTCTTTCGCTATTACGGTCTTACCATCCTGCTCATCGCCTAGGGGACCTGGATTCTCCCTGTAGCTCAGCTTCCAGCCATTGCCCTTGGAGTGTATTATCTCTTCATGTAATTAGCTCTTTCCCAAGCACTTATTTTTTGGACTTAAGCCTTTTGCAAGGAGAAAACAGGCATCCTTATTTGGGGGTGAGCTTGGGGAAGCAGAAGGGAAAGGGGCTGAGGGGGCAGTCTCTCCATCTGGTGCTTGCTATAGGGGTATGAGGCCAATCAGGTCTGTGGGCACTTGGTACCTGCCCCGAGCCCTGTGATGAAACTCCCATGTTTGTGTGCAAAGGCAGTGCCCAGGAAATCTTGGGCTTCCTGTCAGTGTGGTGTGGATGTTCTAATCCAGGCAGGAGGATTAAAGGTAGAAGGGAGGCTGAAAAATGGTTTATTTAATTCTCTGGTTCTTGCGCCGTTTCCTCTACATCGAGCTCTGCAGAGCAGCTTGGCAACCCTTCCATTCTGAACTGATCTCTTGAGAAATCTCCTGCTTTCCAGTGACAGAAGGGAGCATTTCTCTTGCCTGAGAGGAGACCCTTTTGAGCCTGGAGCAGCTGGGAGCCCAGGCTGTCAGCTGGCTTCTAGCCCAAGCCAGGCACATCCAGGAGCAATGAGAATCACACATGCCATCTCCTTCCTGTGGCAGCTTCCCCCTCCCCTCTCTGGTCACCACATTCTCCTGCTGTGGCCTTAAAAATGAACTATAGAGATCAGCTACCCCGGTGCTGCCCCAGACCCCCAGGAATCCCTCTCCCACCCCTGCCTGGCAACGTGGAGAGAGCAGGCAGTGAGGGGAGTAGGCTGGAGAGGGACCTGCCATGCTTTAGTTACCCCGTGTCCGTGTTTTTCACAGAGCCAGGACTCCAGCATGTGTGCAGCTGCCAGGGTGGCAGTGGCACCATGACTGGGGATCGATCAGGGGAGCCTTTGTGTTCTCACTGCTCTGCTACAGCTGCTCGTGGGACTCGTTAAGTCTGAGCCCGATTTGGCTGTGTGTGTTTGAGCATCTGTGTTTGGGACACAGCTGGGGAAGGGGTTGGGTGGCTTTTTCCCATGTTGTCCTTTGTGGCTGCGCTTTATTTATCCAATTTATTATTCTTGCATTTGGACTGAGCTGGAATTAGATCTGTTTCATACTGAGGTGAGGTTTTGCTCTGCAGGCTACAAGGCTGCACTTGTCTGCCTTGGGACTGAAAAAAATTTCCCTGACCCTCCGTGGCTTACCTGCAAACAGGAGCTCCAGTCCTCTGCCAGGGTCTGTCTCCTCTGGGCTTGGACTGGGCCCTGCCCAGACAGTTCTCTTCCCCATCCTTCTCTGCGACGTTTCTGCTCTGGCAGGGGCAGCAGTGGGGGTTTTTTGAAGAGCCCAAAGTAATTCCAGAAATCCTCTCTTTGCCATGTCCTCAGGCCTGCATGGTGTTGTGTCCTCATGCCTCTGTCCTAAATGGAGGCAGTGGCAGTGGTGCAGAGAAACAAGGGTCGGTGTCCCTCTGGGACTGGAGCCAGCTATGTTATTCCACATTTAATGGTGATAAAAGCATCCTGTATCCTGGGGAATTACAAGGTCTTGCTGCACCCGCTCTGCTCTCACCTGTTGTCATCCTTGAAAAACACCTTCTTCCTCTGACTGACTACTTTTTGTGGATGCTTTATGGCAGAGAGCAAGCCTCTGACCTTTCAGTTCCAAACTAACCCCAGGTTTTCTGACACATCCCAAGCAACCTGGAATAAAAGCACAGCCAGTGATTTTTATATAAGATCTGCTCCTCTGGTGGGGCTGCTGGAGCAGAGCAAATCAGGACTCCCTCTTCTTCCTCATGCCCAAGCCGGGAGGCTGACATCTTTCTCTCCTACCCAGATCTTCATGATCAATCTGAAGCGTCGGAAAGACAGGCGGGACCGGATGCTGCGGACTCTCTACGAGCAGGAGATTGCAGTCAAGGTAGTGGAGGCTGTGGATGGAAAGTGAGTTTCAGCAGGGGTTGCTGATGTTTGCAAAGCGTGGGTCGTGCTTAACTGCTTCACGCCGTCTCCTTGGGTGCCTGGCTCCCTTCTGGTGGGGAAAGGTGGGCCAAGGAGAGAGGGGACAACCTTGTGTAGATCCAGGCGTGGAGGTTGGTGGCCCTGTCTGTGGCACAGGGTTGGAACTCTCTGATCCTTGGGGTCCCTTCCAACCCAGACCAGTCTCTGATTCTCTTTGCCCAATAGTCTGCTTGGAGACCTTTTGCTCCCGTTTCTTTTTCCTTTTGCAATCAGTAGGTCTCGTGAGAGAACCAGGAGAACCATCTTAGCTCAGACTAGGATGAAAACCGGGTTAAAATCATCCTGATTTCCATGGCTGCAGTTAAAAGGAGTCAGCTGTGATGGCGCTGGAGAGCAGTTATCTCCTGGGAAGACTGTCAAAAGCTGCTGTGCTGCAGTGCTAACCCTGACACAGCCCTTCCCAGGCTTACTCTGAGGTGTGTCGAGACCCTTCTTATGATGAGATAACCCTTCCCAAGCCCTTCCCAAGCTTTCTCTGAGGTGTGTGGCGACCCTTCTTAAGACGACAAAGCGAGGCACAGGTTTTTGGTGAGGGAGCTGCTAGAAGGCCTCTGGGAGAGAGGAGCCCACGTGCCATCTAGTGGTCTGTGTCACACTTGGAGACCCATCAGGACCTCTTGGAGAAACCATCTAAGCCAAGTGCCTACCAGTTGGTGGGTCCACAAGAAGCCTTTGGCAGAGCTAAGGGTACACTTTGTCAGCTTGCTTTAGAGCTGTAAATCAAGCAATGAACTTCTCTCTGGGCTTTTTTGAGCAAAACAAGCACAGGAATTCCTCAAGGTGTGGCTTCTCTCTCACAGTCCATCCTATTTCCCATGTTCCGCCCACGTCCAACTCGCGCTTACTCCTCTTTGTTAAATGCTGACAGCTGCTCTCTCATCCTCAGGGCGCTGAACACGAGCCAGCTGAAAGCCCTGAGCATCGACATGCTCCCGGGTTACCGGGACCCATACTCATCCAGGCCACTAACCAGGGGAGAGATCGGCTGCTTCCTCAGTCACTACTACATCTGGAAGGAGGTAAGGAGCTGGTGAGTGCCTCATGGGTGGGTGCAGGAGGACAGTGCAGGGCCAGGCGTGGGGCAGAGTGTCAAATAGGGCGCTGGTTTCAGGGGGTGTGGGCTGGAGCTGTTTCCCTTGGGTTGTAGAGGGATGTACACAGGGGTTTTTTGGATGCTGTGGTGGTGTTGTGGCCCTGGCTGGAGGCCAGATGCCCACCAAAACTGCTCTTTCACTTCCCTCCTCAGCTGGACAGGGGAGAAAAAAGATACTGAGAGGCTCAAGAGTCAAGATAAGAGTGGTAAGGGGCTGGAACCGGCTGCCCAGAGAGGGGGTGGATGCCCCATCCCTGGGGGTGTTCAAGGCCAGGTTGGATGGGGCCCTGGGCAACCTTGTGTAGATCCAGGCCTGGAGGTTGGTGGCCCTGCCTGTGGCAGGGGGTTGGAACTCTGTGATCCTTGGGGTCCTTTCCAACCCAGACCAGTCTGTGATTCTATGATTCTGTAAGGCCAGGGAGAGATCATTCTGCAATCAGTATGACAGGCAGAACAGACTCAACACAGAATAAAGGAAAGAAAACTCTCTAATTGATGACACTGACCTGCACCCGTGACACCAGAGTCGGGTGATGAGATCTGTGACCAGATCTTAAAGCACCTTCCCCCACCCCTCCCTTCTCAGTAGACTTCACTTTAGTCAGGATTTCACTCCCTTCTTCCCCCCATTGTGGCACAGGGAGGAGCAGGCACTGGAGGAATGGGGGTGTCAGAAATGTTCTCAACATCAGGGCTGTCTTCATACATGAGCTGAGACATATTGTTTGGGTGGTTAAAGCTGTAGCTTCCACCTCTGATCACCCAGGGAGCGACACTTGAGAAAATCCTGGCCATGCTGGTCAGAGATGGTGGAGGTGCTCAGCCTGACCTTGCAGGAGGGATTGCTTCAAGTGAGATACGGAGCAGGGACAGGGTACTCGGAGTACGGTTGCCCAAATCTGCCAGTGAAGGCTGCATCTCCTGGTGCAGGGTCCTGTGTGGGTTAGAGGTGACAGCCCTCTGCCCTCGGAGGTGCTGGGTGCAGCAGGGTGCTGATCCAAACTTCCAGAGCCTGCAGGAGTGACACGGGTCATGGGAAGTTGGGCTTTGCTTCTGGGCCAATGGTGAGGTAACACGGAACATAGGTGCAGGGTGCCTTTGCGTGCGTGGTCTCTTGGGGAGTTGGAGCCAGGCTCTGGATATACTGGGGTGTTCTCCTTCCCAGCCTCCAGGAACACGTTCTTCCAAGGAAGGGGTTTCCTGAACCAGGGCTGCTGCACATTCCTTGAGGAGATGGTTGCTGTGGTGCTGTTGGATGGTAGCTTAGGGGTCTCAGATGGTGTGACATCCCATGAAGGGGTTTCTGAGGTTGCAGATGCTCAGCCACAGGGTGATTTTCCCATCTGTTCTCCCTGGCTTTTGCAGTCCATCCCAGCTGGGCTGTGAACCTGGGAATGGCTCTCCAGCCCCCTCCCTGCCTGCTCAAAGGGCAGCACCAGGTCAGGATGATCCCACCAATTTCAGGGTGCAGGGAGCAGCTCATGGCAGCCATTGACACTCCTGAACCCTCTCCTTTCAGGTGGTGAACAGAGAGTTAGAGAAGACGCTTGTAATTGAGGATGACGTGCGCTTCGAACACCAGTTTAAGAGGAAGCTCATGAAGCTGATGGATGACATCGAACAAGCCCAGCTAGACTGGGAGCTGATGTAAGTAATGGGCCCTTGGCCAGTGGGGATCTCTTGAACAGGCAGGGGAGGGCCACAGTTTGCCACGTCCCAGGAGAGATGCAGGTTAATGCTGGAGTGCAGGGAAAGGCAACTCTTCCCATCACCAGGACAGCTCTGCCTCCTGGGGCAGGATGCTGGGTTGCCTGTTGGGCACCAGTTGGGCTCAGCAGTGTCTGCAGATACCACCATGATGGAGGAATTGGCACTGCTCAGTCCAGAGGCCTGAGCCAAGGCATCTTGGCTCCCTCAGGAAGTCTCTCCCAACTGTACCACAGCTGGAGGTGGTGCAGGGTGAAAATGCATAAGGCTACTCAGGGATTACTTCTTGGAGTGACCCTTGGGCCACCCCTGGCTG
The DNA here is from genome assembly GCA_022605575.1 of Laterallus jamaicensis coturniculus. NCBI lineage: Eukaryota > Metazoa > Chordata > Aves > Gruiformes > Rallidae > Laterallus > Laterallus jamaicensis. Next base: position 12,019,078 of record JAKCOX010000007.1, read on the forward strand.
GTATCAGGAGTTGTGTGGTCCTAACAGATGTGCTTTGGTTCTGATTTCCATGATCTTTTCACCCTTGAAGCTACATTGGCCGGAAAAGGATGCAGGTGCAGGAGCCTGAGAAGGCAGTTCCCAACGTCATGAACCTGGTGGAAGCCGATTACTCCTACTGGACCCTGGGCTACGCCATCTCTTTCCAAGGGGCTCAGAAACTCATCGGAGCTGAACCTTTCGGCAAGATGCTGCCTGTAGATGAATTTCTGCCCGTCATGTACAACAAGCACCCCGTGTGAGTGGGACACAGTTGTCATTCGGGTTGCTGACTGATCTTAAGCCAGACCTATGTCAGCGTCTCACTTCTGTAACCTGGCTGCTGGGGTATGGGGCTATGCCTCGTGCTTTTTGGGGGTCTGCGGCAGAGCTCCTGCCACAGCTCAAAGAGGTGCCAGACCCGCTGCAGAGGGATTACTGTCCCCTGCCCGGACCTGAAGCGCTTGGCGCTCTCTGGTAGCAGAGGTTTCTGTTGTACCTGTGGGATGTGCTTGGAGGGCCCATGGTGCCAGCCATAGGGGCAGCCCCACCCCAGCAGCTACCTCTGCTCCTTGCTCAGCGGATGGGCTGGTGTCTCCCAGTTACAACCAGTGGTACTGACTGACACTCTTTCACTCTCTTACCGATGATTATATTTTTTCCCCTGTCCTCTTCAGAGCAAAGTACATGGAGTACTATGAGTCCAGGGACCTGAAAGCCTTTTCAGCAGAACCCCTGCTTGTCTACCCCACTCACTACACCGGGCAGCCGGGCTACCTCAGTGACACAGAGACCTCTACAATCTGGGACAACGAGACCGTGTCGACGGACTGGGACAGAACGCACTCCTGGAAATCCCGGCAGCAGGGCAAGATCCACAGCGATGCCCAGAACAAGGACGCCTTGCCTTCCCAGTCATCTCTCGGCACGCCATCCTCCAGGGACGAGCTATGACTTCCCACATCCCCCAAGATGCTGGCGACAGCTGAACCTGCCTCCCACTTTAGCTTTTCACCCTTGAAAGTTGTAGAGCAGCTCTTCATGTGGTCTCCTTCCCACTGCTTCTGATGGCAAAGCACTCTGGCTGGACCCAGCAGCTCCCCGGGCTGCTTGGGACTGGGCAGGAGGTGAAGGAGGGGAAAAGCCTGGCTGAAGGAAGGCAGAGGTCTGTATGAAAGCCCTCGCAAGCTTTTGTTTGAGAACAGACAGACTAAAAGCCAAATGAAACCTTGAATGACGTCTTTCTACAGGTCCTCCTGTAGAATACTGTATTTATAAAGATTAATATATAGAGCGTACAAGCGTTTGTACCATTCCGGGTAGGTGTAACTGGGCTGCTGGGTAACTCTTACTCCTTGTTAGGTTTGTAGTTCTACGAGAAACCACGTTTGGGTTACTTTGGTAAAGGAATCCCTGCTGAAATCAAGACAGTTTCCAAAACCATTGAGAGCACTGGAGCAGCGCTCCTCTCTAGGGTCTTCCCCTCTCCACCCTCCTGTACAAAGCTGTTGCTGGCTTCCCCTCTGCAGGCTTCAAAACATGCCAGAGCCCATTGAAATGGAGCTCCCAATCCAGAGCTGGTGCCTTGGTGGGTCTAAAATATTGGAAGTGAGCAGAGAAGGTGGAGGTTGCTGGTTTCATTTGCCTCTGTGCCACTTGATGGCAACACAGGCAGAGTTACTTGTGCCACGTCCTGCTTTGCCCCCTGCCTCAATGTATTCTGTGGGGAAAATGAAGTCTGACAACCTATTTGAAGGTCTAATTAGGCTGTAAAAGCGAGTGTAGGACTTTTGGGGACCCCACGTTTAGTGAGTTGGGCAGGGAAATGCTTAGCACTATCCTTAAAAAATCAAAATAACCCCCAGAAGCTGGGAGGTGGGGACACACACACGTGAGGTGGGTGGTGGGGGTGTCAGCTGTACTGTTCTCAGCAGCCTGCACACAATCCTGCGGTACCTGACGGAAAGGCAGCTTGTCTTGACATGGTTTTTCTTCAGTGTGTGAGGAGCAAACTTGTCTCTTGCTTTGGATCAGGTGTGTTGTACTTGCTGTTGGCTAACGAGTCAGTGGACTCGGGGCAGGGGGTGTTCTTTTGTTTGTTTGGGGGTTTGGTGCGGTTTTTTCCTTACAAAGTTTCTCAGCAGCCAGGTGCTGAAGGACTACAGTGCTTGGGGTAGTTGGGACAGACCCGGGCCCGCGGGCTGCCGTTGCCATGGGAGGATGTCCTCCTGGCCATGCCACCTAGAGACTCACCTGCTGGCAGCTCTGTACGGTTGTACGCCCGGTTTTCAATGTTTATTTTTGTTTCTGATGATTTCTGTTCAGTGTTGTGCTTTCTGCTGAAGAAGACGTGTTAGTACCTGTCAGCCGGTCTGATAATACATAGAACCTGGAGCAAGCCGAGCAGCCGTGTGGGCTCTTCATTGGGTGGGAAAGGCCAGTGCGGGCGGTTGCCGCTGCGTCGCTCTGCATGGAGTCGCTGCCCATATTGAGGTGCCTGTCTGCAGCTGCCGCCTGTGAGCCGCCTTCCTTTGACTGGTGCCCACGTAACACGGTGAGTACAGAGCTCCGCCAACAGCCAGTGCGGTTCCTCTCTGACTGTCCCTCCCCCTTCCTCCACAGGTCTCACTGGCCTGTGTGAAGCCCAGTGGCCTCGGTATGGAGCGTGTATGAGCTCTGGGGAGTGGGACATCTGTACACCATGAGCATCCAGCGTGTTGTCTGGTGCCACTCTGGGTCCAAAGCTGTTCCATCAGGCCCTGCTTTGTGTGGTACAGGAGCTGATGGTGCAGCATGGCTGTTTCTCTGGTCCGTTGGTAATGCTGTTGGAGGGCTGGCGGTGCTGGAGCCAGGGCACCCCAGAGGAGTGGAGTCCTGGCCTGGTGTCGCACCTGTCTGGGCTGCCACTCCCACTGATGTCCACGTGTGGAGGGGCTGAGCTAGTGCTGGGTGTGGGAGTCCCTTGGGCTGCTCCTCTGAGTTAATATTGCAGCTGCCTCCCTGGGTGAAGGCTGGTTATGGTTACACTGAGCTTGTACATGTCACCACTGTGTGGATCTTCTTGCCCACACCCGCCTCATGCATTTTCTGTCCTGTGACCACCCGCTTGCCAGAAAGCACCCGTGGATGCACCATAGCCATATCAGCACAAGGTCTGGCTCATACCACAGTGGTTTCTCTGTGACCATCATGGCTGAAAATGGCCCCAGTGCTCCCCATGGCACAGGGCTCCTCATGCTGGGCACTGGAGAGGGAAGGGGCTGGGCCTGGGGGCAAGTGCAGCAGCCCAGGGGAAGGGTTGGCTCCGTGCTGGAGCATCACAGCTGCTCCTGGGCCTCTCATGGGGATGTGGGAGATGTAGGTAGATGTCATCTACCTTGACTTCAGCAAGGCTTTCGATACTGTCTCCCATGACATCCTGATAGCAAAGCTGAGAGAGCATGGGATAGATGAGTGGACAGTGAGGTGGGTTGAGAATTGGCTGTCAGAACGAGTTCAGAGAGTGGTGGTCAGTGTAGCAGAATCAGACTGGAGACGTGTGACTAGCGGTGTTCCCCAGGGCCCAGGAAGGTGGTGGAGTCTCCTCTGGAGATACTCCAGACCCGTCTGGACGCCTATCTGTGCAGTATGAGCTAGGGAGCCTGCTTTGGCAGGAGGGTTGGACCCCATGATCTCTTAAGGTCCCTTACAACCCCTACAATTCTATGATTCTATGTGGGGAGCATCGTGCTATTGCCCGTAGTGGAACCACTGAAGGGATATAAACCTAACAGGAGGTGAGTATCCTGCTTTTAACCTCAGTGCAACTCATTCAAGTGATAGAAAGAAACCCAAAAAAAGGCTCTGTGGTACCTGCGCAGCTGGTGGATGAACCACGTTGTGGCCAAGTCCCACAGAGTGAGGGCAAGAGGAGGTGGTGGCACTGACCCACAGGAAAAGCTCCAGCTCAGACACGGCCCTGAGCTTGTGGCGGGGATGGGTGGGTGCTCAGGGAGCACCCAGCACCTTTGGGAGAGCGGGCGCAGTTTCTCTAAAACAGCTTGAGACCAGTGTTGGTGGGTTTGGGGGTGGGGGGGCTTGGCATTGGGTTCCTCTGGGAGTGAGTGGTACAGGGGGTTTGATGGCAGGTTCAGGGTGGGGAGGGAGAGGGGTAGGGTTCTGAGAATGACTTTCTCCTTTGTAATTAACATTAATAATTCCAGGTAATATAAAAGGCCCTTTTAATCCTGTTGAGGACTTTCCTATTAATAATGCCACCATTCCATGACCCAAAGGTCTCTAAGTGCCAGTTGGCATTAGCACAACTGAGGTGTCTGGAATTACTGTTTCTGCTGAGGGGCCCAGCATCTTTCCATGTTCCTTCAGAATCTTGTTAAAAAACATCTAAAACATAATTGTTCTTTGATCAGACTCATTCCCATACTTGTCAGCTGCTTACCTTCCTCCTGTGAAAGGTAACGCAGCAGCAGTAATGCTTCCTTTCAGCGTTCTTCCCTGAGCTCAGCTGAGCTACGGCACCGGGTCGACAGCGAGTCGTGTCAGTGCCCCACGTTGAGCACGATTTGTGGTGTGATGAAAGGCACGTACTCCGATCATGGTGGATCGAAGACAACCTTAGTAACAACTGAGCAAACTTTTACCCCCTCACCGATAGCTTAGGCAGCAGCCTGGAGCCGGGCTTCAGTACTTTACCACTAGAACCACAGCTTGCCTATACCAAAGGTTGTCCCACCCTGGTCTGGCTGTCTGCACCTTCCTTTCCATGACAAAGCATGCAAACCTCTGTCCCGTTTTGGTTTTTTTCTCTTGCTTTTGCAGCTTCCCTCTAACAAGCACAACTGTGTCTCCTTTCCAAGGCCGCTCCTCTATTGCCCACAGACGACAAGGTGTTAAATGACCGCGCTGTGGCACTCTGGGCTACTCCGGGCTTCTGCCTTGCGGCTGACGCAGGTGCGCACACTGTGCACGGCTTTGCGCCCAGGGGCTGTGGCCGGGCTGCGGCCTGCACCCCTCTGTTTCCAGCCCCTTGGCTCTGCCAGGCTCGGCTTTAACCGAGGTTTGGCAAGGGGGGGGAGCCCACGGAAGCACTTCTGGGGCACCTGAGAATGTTTTTTCCCACTTGCCAGGATTTTTTTTTTTTTGACTCATCACGCTGCGCGTGAGCTGGAGCACCCGCTTGGAAACATAGAATTGTAGGGGTTGGAAGGGCCCTCAAGCGATCATTGGGTCCAACCCCTCATCAAAGCAAATGCTGGCCTGGCTGTGGCTGCTTGGGCAAAGCTGGGTAGGCCCTGCAGAGGTCCCCAAAAGTAGAGGTGACCCACAATGCAGTCTTACACTTTGTCAGGCAATCTTGAAAAATCAATTAATTAGGGAAATGTAAGGAGGGGTAAGTAAGTAAACTGCAGGGCTTGGAGGGTTCCCTTCTCCTTTTGCTCTGAAGGCCTGAGCTAGCCCCTGGGGACCCCCTAGGAAACCCTGCAGCAGCGCGGGAGGTTGGGGGGTTGTTCCAGTGTGTGAGCAGCAAGCCAAGGCAGGCCCAAGCAGGGTCAGGGTGACATGCCTGAGACAGGCCTACCCACAGGAAGGCTGTGAGTTACCCCCTCAGCCCAAGCTTGGCTTTGGTCAAGGGCAGGAAAAGCGCAGGGAAGGAAAAGTGCTGTTGCGCTCTCGGGTTCCTCTGGTTGGGTTTTGTCTCCTGTGGTCATTTTAAGTAGGAAAAAAAGCAGGAGCCAGCTCAGACTCAGGGTCATCTCTCTTCACCTTCACTACTGTAAGCGGAGAGTCTCTTCAGTGATGCAGGATGTGCTCGGTGACCCAAAAGAGCCTGATTTCACCAAGAAATGTCTAACATTTGCGTACTAGGTACCTAGTTAGTTACAGCAAGCATTAACTGAAAGGCTGCAGCTAAAACAGGGCCTTTGGGGGTCTCAGGCTGGTTGGGAAGCTGAGCTGGGGGGGAGCAGGGAACCACAAAAATGATGAGGCTGAAAGAGAGCAGCAGCGAGGTGTAGAACCCCCACCCCACATGAAGTAATAAAGCCTAAGAGAACACCACGAATTCAGGCCAGGCAAATATTAGTCGAAAAAAACCTTTATTAAATTGTGTAATGATCACAGGTAAGCCTTAAAAAAAGAAAAAAAATCTCATCTTTTGGAGGGTCTAAATTTAACATTAAGAACATTCACCTTTCAGCCTAATACAGCCAAACCTCCTCTAAGCAATACTGAGTGAGTCCCTAACGCTACACCTGCAGAAACTCAAATGCCAAATTTGTGCTGCAATCCTGCCCTAACACTGGGCAAAAATTAAGGCTCAGATACGAACCCCTCTTAACTAAACTGCTGTTGGAGTTCTTGCCTGTGTGGGGGCTACATGTAAACAGTGGTGATAAATCCTCACCTAGTGTAAAGCATCCTGCCCTAACACTGTGAATGTGCCCTGATCCATGAAGTAACAGAGCCTGGCTGAAAAACCTACACCGGGGTGCAGGCACGGCCTAGAACTCAGCATCTGAGTGGTGCAGAGGCAGCCTCCTTGGGAAGGGCTCTGCTTACCAAGACAATCCCATGTCTCCGTTATGGCTTTTTAAAATAAAACCTGTCGCTGTCCTTTCAAGGAAGCCTGGGCGCTGGGAAGAGGCCGCAGCAATGTGTCCCTCAAGAGTTTCCCAGAACAGGGAATTAAATGTTTCCAGCTGAAAGGATGTACCATGTCAGGAAATGTATTGAATAGGTGAGATGAAGGGTGGGGCAGTGCCAGGAGGTGATGTGCTACAGGTATATAAAATCTCTGGGGGAACAGGGTAATGCCTAAAACCTGTCGCTCTCCCCAACTGCTCGCAATTAAAATTAAAGGTCATGCAGGAGACATTCCCCATTGCTTAGGAAACACTGTCCATCAGTCCACGGGCAAACTAAAGGCTTCGCTCTCGAAGAGTGATTGCACGTTATGAAGAGGTCCGTCCGTCAGTTCAGGGTCCACAGAAGGCATTGAGTTCTAGTCACTGGGTTAGCAAGAGTCCAAGGGAAACTGCCTTGATCTGGTGGTAAGACAAGACTTCAAGACAAGGCGTGTACGTTCGCCTTGTCCAGGAGCAGGCCATGACACTCATGGCAAAGCCAGTGCAGTCTTTGAGAGTTCTTTGGAAGAAAAATCCAATCCAAAACTAGGTTTCTTGGATTGTTTTTATGGCGTGAAAGAAGTGCAAAGAGAAGTTTGACAGCGGTATGAAAGCAACACACACACGCTTGCCATTTCTTCTGGCTCCAGCGCTGAGTGTGCTGGGGCCGTACCCACGTTGCTTTCACGTGGATACAAATGTCTCATGGAGGCAGCCTCTGCTCGGAGCATGAGGCTGGCCAGGGCCTCTGCCTTGATTCAGGCAGAAGTTGAGGGAGACTTTTTCTTCTCCAGTTTTACAAAAATAAAATTTAGATGCTCATCTTCTGTGTAATACTGGCACAAAGGGAAAGGGTTTCTCACAAATGGAGCTGGCTTCTGTGGTGGTCTTTAAGACCCACAACTGCAGTCCTGTTTTCTTCCTGGGGCTCTGGCATTCCTTGGCTCATGTGCCCACCAAGAACCAGGGAACAGCCAACCCCAAGGTGCTACAGGAAAATTCCAGTCTGCACCGTCCAACAAACCTATGTCTGGCTCCACAGGAGCAAGGAATTCCAGGGGAGGAAAGGGGTCCAAGGGAGGAAAGAAAAGTAGAAATCCAGTTCCTGGCCAGCTTGCTCAGCTGCTGGGCCCCACACTCTCAGAGTGTGGTTTTTCTGGGCCTGCTGCTCCAGCGGCCCCGTTTAGCAGTCCTGGGGAACTTCAGAGTGCAGTGATTCCCCATATTTGCTTGTCCATTGCCAGGCTGTTTTCTTCGTAGGATGAAATCGTAGTTCACCTGGCTGTTCATAGCATAAAATACATTTGCGTTCTTTGGGAACACCAGCTCTGCAAAAGGAGGAGCGGAGCAAGCGTTAGTTTGCAGCCAGGCGAGAACAGGGACCAGGTGTATATGGCTGGGCAGGGAGGGACGCCTCGCCACCTCCTGCCAACACAGCGCAGGGTGGCACGCACAGCAGCTCTCCCACAAAAGAAGGGGGGAGCAAGGCCACAGAGGCCAAATGTGGAACATGTCCAGCCAGCTGTGGGATCCTGGGGTCGCCATACCCTGCCAGGCTCTGCATGGGGGCAGAGAGACCATGAGCAGCTGCTCTTCAGCCCATAGATCTATGGGCACAGTCCATGTCTGCCTGACAACCCCTGAGCACTCTCTGCCTTCCGTGAGTCCACCCTTAGCAAAAAGCCTGCTCTCAGGGCCAGCTGCGACAACGCACCACAGTGTTTCTAACCTTGCATCACGTCTTACTCTTTCCTTCAAAGCCCAGCAGAAATTTTCAAGCAGCAGCAGGTTTCTGCCTCCCTACCTTTGCCCATGGAGATGATCTGCACAAGCTCATAGTCCTCAGCTGCATCCAGTTCCAGGTTGTGTTTCACCATTGCTCTCTGGATGACAGCAGGAGCTTTGTCTTGGCTAGTGAGCTGGAGAGAGAGAGAGATGCTGCTTATTCACTTGAGATCACTGATCTAATAGTTAGCCAAGGCCTCCTGCCCTGCTGCAGCCCGCCTGCTCTTGGGACAGATTTAAGAGACATGGAAAACACACAACGAGATGGTAACGAAGGTACCATTTCAGTTTGGACAACAGGTCCTGCCTCGAAGAGGTGGCAGGACCTTGGTGTCAGCACACCTGAGCGAATGAGACACCGATGGCACAAGCCATGGAAGCCCACATCCATAACTGCCCTATCTGTTGTTTGAATTCATCAGGCCCTTGCAGGAGGGCACTCTGCAGTTTGGGGAGGTCAGGGCATTTCCATCATGGAAAGCAGCCACGCATCCTAGCAGCTACCCCCCCACCCCGAGCCTGGTTGGATCAATGAGCTCAGCGAATCTGTGTGTCTGAAACTAAAAGCACCGTTAAGTCACCCCGGCTGTGAACACTGCCACTCACCAGGATGCTCTTGTACATGTTGCCGTTGCTGTCCTCAATGCTGGTGCGGATGATGCACATGTCGTGATCCTGATGGTTGTAAACAGGAGGTGATGGTACTTTGGTGGTGACCGGTGTCACGGGGACAGAGGAGTGGATGGGAGAAGGGGATGAGGCAGAAGTGGATGACTCTGTCGAGGAAGATACTTCCACCAAAGAGCAGAACTCAGAGGACCCAGCAGACCACGAGGACTCCGCAAACCCTGAGGACTCAGAGGACCCGGAAGACCCAGCAGACCCGGCAGACTCAGAAGACCCGGCAGACTCAGAAGACCCGGCAGACTCGGAGGACCTGGCAGACATGGGGGACCCGGCAGACCTGGGGGACCCGGCAGACCCGGGGGACCCGGCAGACTCGGAGGACCCGGGGGATCCGGAGGACTCGGCAGATCCAGAGGACCCGTCAGACCCGGCAGACTCAGAGGACCCGGCAGACTCGGAGGACCCGGCAGACTCAGAGGACCCGGCAGACTCGGAGGACCCGGCAGACTCGGAGGACCCGGCAGACTCGGAGGACCCGGCAGACTCGGAGGACCCGGCAGACTCGGAGGACCCAGCAGACTCAGAGGACCCAGCAGACTCAGAGGACCCGGCAGACTCAGAGGACCCGGCAGACTCAGAGGACTCGGAGGACCCGGAGGACCCGGAGGACTTGGAGGTTCCAGAAGACCTGGACAGCTGCACAATAGAGAGAAAGACAAACACCGTCAGAAACTAGATGGTTTTGTCAGCCTTGTGCACAGGTTTCGTAGGTGGTGTGTGTGTCGTTCGGGAGGAAGGACGTGAGAAAGGTGAAGTCACATACAAACCCCCAGTTCCCTGGTACTCCTGGCTTCCAGGACAAGTGAACTTCTCTTGAGTCCTCTCCCCAGCTGGGCACGCTGCTCACTCCTGCCTCTCGATAAGGAGGCCAGGAGGTGGCAGCAGATACAGCGACCAGGGGCTTACCATGGGCAACCAGCCAGGAACTGGGACCGACTGGGAAGGAGCAGAGGGACCAGGGGCACTGCCACTCCAGTCCCGGCTGGGAGCCCTTATACAGATGGGAACACATTCCTTGGAACTGCTCACTCCCTCCCTGTGCTGCGCTGGGTTCGGCCTTTCTCCTCACCCGCCCTGTCCAAACACTGCGGGGAGGGCCCTGGCTCCAGTCCTCAGCAACATAGAGAGGACTGTGCAAAAATCATGACTGGACAGTTTCCACCTATACCCATTTCTTTCCTACAATCTCTCCACCCCACAAAAAGTAACGGTCCAGTCAACACCGAGAGACTGGGGCCAACTCCTCGGGCCAGCTGGCAGCATGGCTGCCCCTGCAGGTGCTGGCTGTGCCGGAACACTGCTGGGCCCCTCGTGCACTGGCTGTGCCGGCACCGCTGCCCAGCCCGTACCTTTTGAGAAGACGCATCAAGAGTGCCCACAGGACTGGAGTCCTCAGACTCAGAGTGATTCAGCTCACATGAGGAAACACTGGCTGAGTCCGTGCTCTCCACAGAGCTCCTGCTAGGAGTAGATTTGGGTTGCTCTTTGATGGGGGTGCTGCTGCTGCTCTGGGTGACCATCTCAGAAACTAGAAACAGCCTGGAAGGTAAAAGAAAGCAGAAAAAGCTCGTGAAAGAAGAACTGAGCCGGGATGAGCAAAGCTGTTGCAGGGTTTCTCTCCAAGAGTCCAAAGAGACACATACATGGTGAGGAGCTGACAAGGTGGTGCAAATGCCAGGCTCTCCTGCTCTGAGACCCATTTCTAAATGCAGGTCAGGTAAATTTACAGGAGTGGCAAAGGAAACAGCTCCTACCATGTCCAAGGCAGAGAAGGAGGTGAATTAGATGCTACGGTAGCACACAGTTAACGATTTTAAACCATTCAGGGAGGTGTCAGGGGTTCCAAGATGAATTACACCCACCTTTCCTACAGTATTAACTTGCAAGATACACTCAGAGCGCAGATGAAGCGACTCTTCAGCCAAAGACTGCGCTGTGCAAACAAACACGACACGACCAATTACAGCACTAGGGCACGGAAAAGAGGGGATAAAGCCTGTGCTCTGCAGTGACAACTCCCACACACAGCTTCAGCACGTGCCAAGGGAGATGAGAATGAGAGGCTGCTGAGAGTTGAGAGCTAGCCCATCGTAGCTGGGATGGGCTAACAGAAACACCTTCCAAACAGCTGCCAGGGTATTTATTTTTACAGGTTTCTTTGTGTTTTGGAACCCAAAACTCTACATGGACAATGAATAAATGCATCTGGTCTTCCTTCAGACCAGGCAGGAAAGGACAGTTAAGAGCAGACAGTGCTTTGCCAGCTCAGTGGTTCCCCCTTGTCATGACCATGCTGCTGCTATGCGGGAAACCGTTTAGAGATCACATGTCAGGGTCCATTTTCTCACCTTTAAGATGTATTTACTTTTACTTCGGTTCTCAATCAGTGTTTTTGTCCCCTGCAGCTTTCCACAAATTCCCGCTAGCATATTGTTTCCCACATGAGCTGAGCTGCATGTCCCTGCTCACCACCCACCTCCCATTGGAGATTGGGCAGTATTATGCCAAATTGGACCACATCCCCAGGATCTTTTTCCCCTTCTCTAACCCGAAGGCAGATTGTTCCTATTATCTAATGCCTTTTTGCTAATTTGCATATTAAAATCCTGCTAGGAGGGGTTTTTCACATGTGTACATCAAATTACACTAATAATGAACGCAGCAAAAGGCCCTTGCCCCACCGTACTTACAGGCTGAACCTCTTCACCACGCTCTTCCGGGATTTCGGGGATGTGGTGCTGGCGTTGGCAGCTTCAATCTCACGAGAAAGGTTGTAGCTGCAGAACAGAAGCCACCAGGTCAGTTTTTACAGAATACTCTTAAGTATTCATATCTCAAAGCAGCAACACTCAAGAAGGCTGAGAGACTTTCAGTTACTCCCACTTCAGAAAGCTGCAACCCCACAGAGAGGAACGTAGTAGCTTTGGTTGTGTTTTACTACAGAGAAAGGGATATGTCACTGTCGCAGTTTTGCATGGTTGGGCTGGAAAAGAACAGGGGGGTGCAGAAAATGGCTGCTGTGAGGAGCTGCTGGAATTCTCCGCAGCTCCAAAGTGTAAACAATTCAAGGCCAGAGTCACTGTTGACCAGGGCCAAGCCAATGAGAGATAGTCATAGCGCCTCCAAGAATCACATATAGGAGAAAACAACCCAGAAGCAGCTGCATTTTGCTGCCGGAGAAGGGAGTGGGAAGACATAACGAGCTGTGCAGACACCAAGGCCATGGAGGGCAGAGGAGGAGGCGCCGCAGGTGCCGGAGAGAAAGATGCCCCTGCAGACCGTGGAGAAACCCCATGGAAAAGGCCGAGACCCCACCTGCAGCCTGTGGAGGGGCTCCACGCTGGATGGAGCAGGTGGAGACATAGAGAAGATGCTGTGACCCTACGTTGAGATAAGCCCCTGACAGCACTTGCAGCCATGAAGAGAATCAGAGACACAGAGATGAGCGAGAGAGAGAACTGTGCTGGAACAGGTTTGCTGGGGAGTGCTGGTGACCCCGTGGAGGACTGGGACTGAGAGACCTTGTGATTTATTGCTACCCGCTATAGCAGTGACCCACAGCAGAGTAGCTGATGAACAGGTAAAGCCCTGGGGGAAGAGACTCACATTGGCGAAAGTTTGTGGAGGACTGTCTCTCATGGGTGGGACCCCACGGTGTAGCAGGGGGAAGGTGTGAAATGAATGCCCGCCTACCCTCAGCTGAGAAGGAAATCAGCTTGCAAGAAACTGACCAAACCCCCCCAGCTCACAGTCCCTGCTCCACCCTGTGCTGTGATTGGGGGTGTGTGTGTGTGTGGGGGGGGGGGGGGGGGGGGGGGGGGGGGGGGGTGGGGGGGGGTGTGTGTGTGTGTGTGTGTGTGTGTGTGTGTGCGCGCGTGTGCGCGTGCGTGCGTGTGTGTGTGTGTGTGTGTGTGTGTGAAATCATTACTAGAGTGAAGTCGAGAACCCCAATTTCTTCCCTAGTCCCTGCCCCCCTGTGCTGCGAGCCGGAAGAAGAAGGGAGTAAAATCATGTCTAAAGGGAAGTCTGCTTAGAATGGAGGGGTGGGGGGAAGGTGCCACTGAGAACCCCATTTTCCCCAGACCCTTCCACCCCCTGTACTGCAAACAGGAGGGAAGAAAGGAGCAAAATTCTGACTAAAGTCTGCTAAGAAGGGAGTGGTGGGGGGAACGTGTTTTAAGATCTGGTTGCATTTAAGATTTAGTCACGCTCCCAACTCCAGTTTTCACTGTTCTTCTTAGTGTCGTGTAATAGATTAGGTTTTTCCTTCACTGTGTTGAGTCTGTTTCGCCCATATTGTTGCTGATAAAATGATCTCTCCTTGTCCTTATCTTGACTCCTAAGCCTCTCAATATTTTCTCCCCTGTCCAACAAAGAAGGGGAGTAATAGACTGGCCTTGGTGGGCATCTGGTCTCCAGCCAGGGCTAAACCACCACAGTCACTTCTTTACAAGAGCTTTAAAAACAAGTGCTTTTTGGGGCCACTCATGGTTTTAACTACCAAAAAAAAAAAAAAAAAAAAAAAAAAAAGAGGGAAAAAAGTGAATCCCAAAGGAGGGAATCTTGGATAAGGGGAAGTTTGGTTTTCTCTATGACAGTACAATGCAGCATGTCTGTGCTTGCCCTCCAAGTGCAGCGGAGATGTTAAAATGCTGGGAACAAATTCCCTTGGCATGGCCCAGCAGCACGTGCTACAGTGCAGAACTTGGCAAAACCCACCTCAAATGCCCGGAGCCACAGAGTTGGTGCGAGCTCTGCATTGCCTTGGTCACCTGCTGCCCAACTGCATCCCGACACCCCTCCAGATCCCTGTCCTGAGCATGCACCCGGGCACACGGACAGCCCAGGCACAACAGACCATCCTATTTCAAAGTCAAAAGCCTGATTTCCAACCTCAAAACCAAACCTCGCTAAGTGCTCCACAGGTTTCCTGCAGCTGTTGAGCAGAAGGCGTGTTATTCCCACCCTTCCTGAGCATCAGGATGTGCTGTTCCTGTAGGACGATCACTACAGGCTGACTGAAGTACCCACAGGTGGGTCTGGGGTAAGAAAAGCCCCCCCCCAGCTTAACCAGGTGGGTTGAGAACCTACCTCTCTTCCTCAGTAATGTCCTGCTGTTTCTTGAACCAGTGGATGAATTTTTGGTCTGGTGTCATGCAATAGTTGTTACAAGCTGATTGCAAGAGCTTAATTTCGGCAAGTATTTCAAATTCCTGAGGAAACCAAAACAAACAGGAATTCCAATCAGAAAAAAAAAACCAACGAAGCCAAACAGTCTCATTCATACACCAAACACACACAACCACAGATCCAGGACAACCTTAATCTGGACCAAATTTCAGTTCTAGCTGAGTGTTTCAGGAACTGAGATGCGACAGGTTCATCAGTCACGCGCCAACACGCAGACAAACCCAAGGGCTCAAGCTCCACCACAGAAGCTTTGCCCAGGTACAAAGCTGCCCAATGGCAGCGCTGCCGGTTGTCCCTCCAGCAGTGGAGGTGGTAGAGGGTCACAAGCTCTTTGGATTGCCCTACTGCTCACCCATGCACTGGCCGGCCCAGCACCAAGAGAAGAGCCATGCTCTGTACTTAGGTGGTTCTCTGACAACGAGCGAGGGATGCTCATTGATGAAATAATAATTAGGGATGCCTGAGATGAAAGCTGCGCCTGATCTTTGCACAGGGTGTACCGGAGGAACATGGGGTGCTACCCATGATGGGTGTGATCAAGCAGCGCCACTCTTCTCTAACCCCAGGCGCAACCTGCACCCATGAGATGCGGCCTCACCAATTTCGAGTACAGGGGCACAATCTCTGCCCTGGACCTGCTGGCCATGCTGGGTCTGATATTAGCCAGGTTGTCAACCAACACCTCCCGGACCTTTTTGGCCAGGCAGCTCTCCAGCCACTCTGCCCCAAGCCCGTGGTGTTTCCTGGGGTTATTGCGACCTGAATGCCAGGACCATGACCACCAAGCAGAGGGAACGTGCATGCCCCTGTTGTGAGTCCCATGGAGGTACATGTACTGCAGCTCCTCGCTCTCTGCTGCACACATCTGGGAAGTTCTCTTCCCATGCCACCCTTCACAGTTTGGCAGGGGCTTCAGCATTTCAGGGACCTACACTCTCCTGACCAACTTCATTACAATTAGCAGGTGTTGGGTATGAGCAAGTGGAGGCAAATGGCCTCGGCAAGAGAACACTCTAAGGGAGGTCATCAAGAAACTAAAAGTCACTGAACAGCCACCTTACCTTTCGTCTCTTGTCAAAATTTATCATGCCGCCCTGTTGGAAGGAAAGAGAAGGGATCAGAGGAGAAGAGCACGTGCTCAATTGAAGGTAACCACAAACAGCATGGAGCAAGCAAAGCAAGCGTAAAGCACAGACCTTCTAAAAATACCTGCTTGTGGGCCTGATAAAACCCCTGCACTCATGTACCCAAGTCTCTGCAGGATAGCGGAGAGGAGAAAGTGAGGGGAAAACAGTGAGGAGAAAAACCTGCTAGCAGCTGCTTTGTGCCCCCAGAGAAGGGAGTGAGAAGATGTGAGGAGCTGTGCAGGCACCAAGGGCAGGGAAGGGGGGGAGGAGGCGCCCCAGTTGCCAGAGAGAAAGATGCCCCTGCAGCCCCTGGAGAAACCCATGGTGGAGCAGGTGTGTCCCCCTGCAGCCCATGGAAAAGGCCAAGACCCCACCTGCAGCCCAGAAGGCATGGAGGGTAGTTAGGAATCAAAAAACTGCCTTGACATACCTCGATATAGTCCTGAAGGGCTGTGTCGAGCATGATGAGATCGGTGAGGAAGTTCCCAAGGTAAGGTACCGTGCCCTGCATTACACCCTGCGAGTGATGAGAGCAGTGTCGGATTATTGCCAGAGAAAGGGCAGTAATTAGAATGCTTAGTGGTAATAATTAGATTGCCACAGTAGTCCTACATAAGCAAATGAAATAAAAGCAGGCTGCTTAGCTTAACAGTGGACTTAAAAATTACATTTTCTTTCATTACATCATCTAATAAAGAATTTAAATCAGACTCTAATGCGAGCGGGATGCTCTCCCAGACATTGCCAGCATTTCAGTCCACAGGCAGGAGCTCCTGGATAAAAGGACAGCCAGATTGCACTAAAAACCAGAGCCCCTTACACCTCGGCAGTATGAATCCCACTTTAATTGTTTATGGACACAGATTTATATGCACATGGGGCCATCTTGATATATAAATGCATTAGAGACACACACAGAGAGCATTACACGCATACTGCAGGACACAGTGTAAGGGAAATTCATGTATTTACAGGGATGAGTATTCCAGCTGCATATTACCAACAAGGATGGACTCATTGGGGAAGTGAAGGTCGGGGGCAGCTTGGGACAAAGTGACCATGAAATGGTAGAGTTCAAGATCCTGAGTGGAAGAAGCAAGCCAAAACGTAGGATAGCTACCCTG
Organism: Laterallus jamaicensis coturniculus; assembly: GCA_022605575.1. Lineage (NCBI taxonomy): Eukaryota > Metazoa > Chordata > Aves > Gruiformes > Rallidae > Laterallus > Laterallus jamaicensis. Next base: position 12,035,632 of record JAKCOX010000007.1, read on the forward strand.
AATTTTAGAAGAGCAAATTTTTATCTCTTTCGCAATCTAATAGGAGCTATCCCATGGGCTATGCTGTTAGAAGGTAAGGGAGCTTGTGAGAGCTGTGTGGCATTTAAACAGCACTTCTTCCAAGCCCAGGACCGGTGCATATCTTTGAGCAAGAAATCAGGAAAGAGAGGCAGAAGACATGTGTGGATGAGCAGGGAGCTAATGAGTAAACTCAAAGGGAAGCAGAAGGTCTAGGAATTGTGGAAAAAGGGTCTGAGCACCTGGGAAGAATACAGGAATGTTGTCAGGGCCTCTAGGGATGCGACTAGGAAGGCTAAAGCCCACTTGGAAGGCTAAAGCCCACTTGGAATTGAAACTGGTAAGGGACATAAAGGATAATAAAAGGGGTTTTTTAGATATATGAATAGTAAGAGGATGAGCAGGGATAATGTAGGTCCCTTGCTGAATAAGGTGGGTGTCCTGGTAACAGGGGATGCTGAGAATGTGGAGATACTGAATACCTTCTTTGCCTCGGTCTTCACTTCAAAGGCCCCTTGGGACCCAGAGACACTGGAAGAAAGTAATAGAGTTAGGGAAATGAAGAGCTTCCCTCTGGTTGAGGTGGGGGTGGTCCAGGAGCATCTCAAAAGGATTAACACACATAAATCCACGGGCCCGGATGGGATGCACCCACGTGTCCTGAGGGAGCTGGCGGAAGTGATTGCTGAGCCACTCTCTATCATCTAAAACAGATCTTGGAGAACAGGAAAAGTGCCTGAAGACTGGAGGCTAGCCAGTGTCACTCTGGTCTTTAAAAAGGGCAAGAAGGAGGATCCCAGCAACTACAGGCCAGTCAGCCTCACTCTGTCCCTGGAAAGGTGATGGAACAGCTTGTTCTGGATGCCATCTCCAAGCAATTAGTAGAGAAGAAGGTCATGAGGAGTAGTCAGCATGGATTCACCAAGGGGAGATCGTGCTCGACCAATCTCATAGCCTTCTATGATCTCATCACCAGCTGGGTAGATGGAGGGAGAGCAGTGGATGTCATCTACCTTGCTTCAGCAAGGCTTTTGATGCTGTCTCCCATGACATCCTGATAGCAAAGCTGAGAGAGCATGGGCATGACCTGAGAGTGGACAGTGAGGTGGGTTGAGAATTGGCTGTCAGACCGAGCTCAGAGAGTGGTGTTCGGTGGAGCAGAATCGGACTGGAGACGTGTGACTAGCAGTGTTCCCCAGGGCTTAGTGTTGGGTCCAGTCCTGTCCAATATCAGCAAGTCCTGATGATATAAAGTTGGGAAGAGTGGCTGACATGCAGGAACACTGCACTGCCATCCAGTGAGACTTTGACAGGCTGGAGAGCAGGGCAGGGAGAAACAAATGAGATTCAACAAAAGCAAGTGTGGAGTCTTGCATCTGGGAAGGAATAACTGCTTGTATCAGTACAGGTTGGGGCATGACCTGCTGGAGAAGAGCTCAGTGGAGAAGGACCTGGGGGTCCTGGTTGATGACAGGTTGGCTATGAGCCAGCAGTGTGCCCTGGTGGCTAAAAAAGCCAATGGGATCCTGGGGTGCATCAGGAGGAGTGCGGCCAGCAGGTCGAAGGAGGTGATCCTCCCCCTCGACTCTGCCCTGGTCAGGCCCCACCTGGAGAATTGTGTCCAGTTCTGCACTCCCTGGTGTAAAAAAGACAGGGATCTCCTGGAGAGAGTCCAGAGAAGGGCTACGAAGATGATTAGAGGTCTGGAGCATCTCCCCTATGAGGAAAGGCTGAGTGAGCTGGGACTGTTCAGCCTGGAGAAAAGAGACTGAGAGGGGATCTGATCAGTGTTTATCAATATCTGAAGGGTGGGACACAGGGGGACATGGCCAGCCTCTTCTCAGTGTCTGTGGGGTCAGGACAAGGGGTGATGGCTGCAAATTGGAGCACTGGAAGTTCCGCACCAATATGTGGAAGAACTTTTTCACAGTGAGGGTGACAGAGCCCTGGGACAGGCTTCCCTGGGTGGGTGTGGAGTCTCCTTCTCTGGAGATATTCCAGCCCCATCTGGACGCCTATCTGTGCAATATGAGCTAGGGACCCTGCTTTGGCAGGGGGGTTGGACCCAATGATTTCTTGAGGTCCCTTCCAACCCCTACGATTCTATGATATTCAGTGAAACCTTTTGGTTCACTTGCTTTGTATCAGCTAATCGACAGCACTGCCACGATTGCTCTGCTTGACAGGGAGCACATCCAAGAGCATCACCTACTGTGAAACACCTTTCTCAATACCGCTTCGGGCATCAGTTAAAGTGTTAATCATGCTACTGGTTCACAAAGGGGTAGGAAAAGGACCCCCAAACTCACCATGTCCTTTTGAAGTTGCAGTCGCCTCTGTGACTTTTTCTGATTTTCCTTCACATTGCTGTCCACGTTCGCGAATTTGGATGTCCCTTCCTGGAAGGGAATGAGAAGGCAATTAATGGAGGAGCTGAGCAGTAAGCTGGCAACTGCCCCCGTGTAAAATACCTGCAGATGCATTTAACCAGACAAGCCAGGCTCAGCAGGTAGATGCATGTTTATGGATGCGCTAGTACCCTGACTGGGAATTTTGGACAAAATCCCACAAAACAGCCATAAGGGAGTTTTCCTGTCAAATAGCTCTGGCCCAACCCTGGCTAAGTGCATCCAGGCATCTTCTCTGAGTTCAAATCCCAGCAGCTCAGATATACTTCAGGTGCCTGTATGCTTATCCAAGCTCCACCCTGACACTTCTGACCTCAGGATCTCTGTTTAATTTCTGAATGAGGACTGCTATGGATAAACATCTCCATCTTCTGTAATGCTTTGTTTTCCCTTATGCCACAACAAAGAGCACCAGCAACTGTGGCTTATTGACTAATACAAAGCCACACAGGGAATGGAAGCAAGAGGATTTCATCTCCACAATTCAAGCTTTCCTATGAATGGATGAGCTATTTCACAACTGATCTGTAGCCTTCATTTCCCTGGATCCGTACGGGATGCTGGGAGTTACCATTATTTTTTCTCCAGTGGCCAGATAGAGCATGAATCATTACCACTGTCTTTTATCTGAGAGACTTGTAAAGACTCATTACAGGGTTTACTTCTCAGTCGAAATTAATCAACAGATCCCTCAAATTCTCTATTTCCTTCCTGAGCTGAAAGCCAGGACCAAATGAAAAAGGAGGATTTGTCTTAATGTCTTCAAGACACTAAAGGGTAACCTCGAGATGGTCCAAGAGTGGCCAGCAGGCAGGCGCAGGAGCTAAAAGTGCAGCCCGCAGTGGAGCCCTTGTTTGTGGAGGCGAGAACAGTGCTCCTTCTCCATGCCGACTTTTCATATGGCATTTTTTCTACACTTAAATTTTCAGGATGGTTAGGCAAGGTCAATCCCTGCTTCCCTAGAGAGACTATTTACAGTCAAGGAAAACAAAGATTTTAAGGAATTTGGTGGATATTAACCCTCTGATCATTACAAAACAGTCCAAGATGAGAAGCAGGAGAGAGGTTCTAGCTATTCTATGGAACTTTTTTCCTCCTCTCACGGCTTTCAAAATGCTTTGTAAATCTACTTGGAGCAGCTGGAGGATGTGGTTTGTTGGGAGCCAGAAGGTCTGGGCTCATATTGAGTTGTTTTGTCTTTTGAATAGTTAAATAAGCTATTGGAATACGCGCTTTCCCTCTGCGCTTCTTTGTGTCTCACCTGCTGTAAAATTCAGCGACAGGTGTTGATGAATGGAGGATAAACCAGACAGACTGACAGGTTTGAATGTGCTCACCCATCATTCCTCATCAAAACATGGCATTTCAGATACCGAGGCATAGGAGGCAAGGTACAAACGCCAGACTGGATGGAACTGCCAAACCCTAGGCTGGTTAGCCAGTTTTGTACGTAAACAGAAGGAACTGCCACAAACATTCCTTAGTTTCTGCAGAACATAACCTTTCCCTCTATTCTTCCTCACTTCTTTCAAGATCCTGAGCTTGTTGAGGTTCGCCCAGGAGAGTGCACAAGTCAAACGGTTTCAGACAGAGCCTGCTTTGTTGTCCATCTGGCCACACACAGAGCAGGAAGGCTGTTCCTTCAAAATTCCCAGCCCTGTTTTCCAGTTCCAAGAAAGGTACTGGATAGTCGGATAAACATCTTGGTTTAACTCCTCAGCTGGAGCTGAGTGGCATTGTTCCAACGAAGTCAAAAGCACTACAGCAGTGCAACACAGTCAAGAGCATCACTTGGAGCTGCTCTGTGCTCACCGGCACAGAGCTGAGGATGCCTGTGCTGGCGGGTCAGCTCCCCAAACAGAGCAGTGTAAAGCCAAAGCGCTCGTGGTAACCCCTTTTGGGGGAGCAACGCTGCACAGCACCTCCTCATTCTGGTTACGGCCCCAGCACTCTCCCATGCAAAGTATGGCACACACAGCTATCCCTGAGCTGGACATCGCCGTGCCCGGGGGAGTGTCACCTAACAGCATGACCTTTAACATGGGGGGCTCTCTGAGGGGTCCTGACCTGCTGCCTTGCAAACAAGTGCACGGAGTCTGCGCTGCTGCAGCCTGACATGTCTGGCTACACAGGCTCAAGACGCTAAGGCTAGCGTAGGTTCTTCCAGGACAATGACATCACCTCTGTTCCCCGCAGGAAAGAGCAGGCTTAACAGACCTGTCTTCCGAGAAGCACTACATACAGTGACAGGGAGAGACGAGCTTTGGCAGCTGCTTGGAAAAAGCTCTGATCACAAGATTTGCAACTCAAGCCACTTCTCACCTTCATCAGTAGCTCTCGACTTGTCAGATAATTGTATTGGTCTGAGAAGATATCAGAGAGCTCTTCGAACATCAGCATTGCATCCCTGTAGAGGAAAAGGGAAAATCATTTAAGTTATTAGTCAAAGACGAAAAGAAAGCACACAGAGTTTTCTGCCTGTGTTTGGGGCTAGTGTGAGGAGTGGCAGGGGAAGCTTACTTTGAGACACACGCCCAGGTTGTCTTCAGCCGATAGATGGAGTTGGACTGCAGTGCTGAAATGATGGCCCTCAAGGAGGAGAAATTCTTCAGAATTCTACATTCCTGTGAAAGGAGCGGTTAGAAATAAAGGAACATTAAATGTCAGCGCTACAAACACACGTGCTCTTCTGTTCGACTGGTGTCATGCTAGCTACATGTTCTCACTGCGAAGCAGGCAGCTGTACAAATACTGAGCATCCAAAATACCACTCCAGCCACCAAAATGCTTTATAGGCTTTAGCACTTAGATCTTGTTTTCCTCACTTTCGTGTATTTGCGGCGTGTTGCAGTGTTACAGCTTCCAGTTCTGGCAAAACTAAAAGTGGAACTGAGTCCACCAAGCCAAGTAGCGCAAATGTTACACTCCAAAAAAAGCTCTTTATAGTTACCCATCCCTTTTCCCCCTTTAGGGGAAAAACCAGGCTTTGCCTCTTTGGTTGTGGTATTTAAAATTAAGCCTTCGATCATCTAAGTGTCAATTAAAAATAAAGACATACAAAGGAATAACCTGTTATTTGAGTACACGTATCCCAGCTCTTCCAGAGGTGGGATCAAACCCTAACAGATGGACCAGCTCACAGATATTGCTCATGCAGCTTCTCTGAGGCAAAAGCTTTGACGGAAAAAAGATGCTGAGAAAAAAAAAAAAAAATCTAATTCCCAAGAAAAGAGCACAGATTCCTGGTAAAGCAGATGTGAGTGAGGTGTGGGGAGAGAAATCTTCAAGGAACCCCTGTAAATCAGATGGTGGCTCATGACCTAGAGTGTGGATGGGCACAAGACTTAAACCCTTACAAATATGAGCTCTGACAGACTCTGGGTGAGAGTTAAGCAGACTGAACACGTGCCAATCCAACTGCTGCACGCAGGTGAGAACATCCTCCAAACTGTAATTCTGCTTCTGCAGGGGTTTACGGGGCTGGTTCTGACACAAATGATGCTGATTATGTAAAGCATCCTTACAGGGAAATCCCTTATTTCTTCTGTAGGGCTGTACAAAGGTAAAGCAAAGATAAACAAAAGCCAGACCTTTATACATCAACATCTCAGTTCCCAACCTGCATCAAAACTGACCAAACTACTAAGGGAAGTATTAACTACACCCATTCATTTACCTAAAAAGCTAAGTACAGCTCTGTGCTACTTAGGAGGCTCCATTTAAGAAAACGTGGCTTAACAAGACTCCGCTTGAAGCAGGTTAGCAGTCAGGCAAGATAAAGCACAAGTTCAAGGCCATGTGGTAGGGCACACAAGGCCTCAAAGCTATTTTTGCATGGTTCAGGGGCGGAGAAGCCACATAACAGCTCTTCTTCACAGACCAACACACTGGGGAAAACCATCCTTCTTTCTCTAGGTTCAACCTGAAATGCAGGCTGGGGAGAACAGTTTGAGAGGCGCAGGCCCTCAGTGTTTCTTTTTTTGAAAGCAACAGGAGTTTTGGGCTGGAAGATCCATTTTGGAAGCACCTTGGCTTAATTGCACGCCGTATAGTTTAATGCTCATTAGGAATTCAACATTGGATTTGGTGTTCTCAGTAGTTGAACTGACTGCAGACTGAACTTCAGCAAGCTTTCAGTTGTACAGAAGAATTTTTAAGGCTACTTTGAATAACTTTGTTTCATGCTGGGTCCTTCACAAGGGGAAAATCAGAAAGAATCCTATGCAGAAGCAACTTCAGGTTTGGTTTTTTAAAAAATAAATATTAGCACACCAGTATAATATGGATTTCATTTTTACAGGTTATTTTTAAAGAAAATATTGTGTGAGTGAAGTTGGCTGTTCCTGGTCAGGAGCCTTAGATCTAGGTGGAGCAGAGAGGGCTGGCAGCAAGAAAAAGTATTCAATTTATCTTGTAAACCAAGAAACTGGATCCAAAAGACACAAAGAGATAACAACCATGGTAGTCTGTGCTGGTAAGTTACAGAGTTAGTTGTCTGTGAATAACTGTGCTTTAACGAGCAGGTTATTTTCTAATTTTGGCATTTAACTATTCAAAACACTCATTTGCATGTGCAAAGCAAGCAACTTGCTTCAGAAGTGGGTGGCTAAGTATATATGCAACTAGCTGTTCCACACGTGCAGTTATTTTGTAGTGTGCACGTGCGTTCTTCATGTGCTTAGCTACGGCTGGAGCACTGAATTATGCATATAAATGAAGGGAGAAGCACTGAAGCAACAGTGGTGGAGAATGAAGTTCTCTGTCCCCAGCAGCAGCATGCTGAGCGCAGTGCCTGTCCTGGGTTCCCCGGGCTACCCTGCTGACCCCCAGAATCACAAAGTTGGAAGAGACTTTTAACATCATCGAGTCCAACCGTTCCTGTCCTATGCTAAACCATATCCCTGAGCACCTCATCTACCTGTCTGTTAAACACACCCAGGGGCAGGGACTCAGCCCCTTCCCTGGGCAGCCTGTTCCAGGCCCCAACAACTCTTTCAGTGAGAAATTTTTTCCTAACATCTAATCTAACCCTGCCCTGAACCCCTGACAGGCAAGAAGCCACTCTGGACTTGCTCACCCAAACTGACAATCAGCCTGGCCCGTAAGGGCGCCTTTTGCTGGTTCCCTCTGCAACTTAAAGCTCTGTGCACAGAAAACGGGCATCAAACTTCCTAACCCACTCCCATGGGCTGTAAAGCAGCCATCAGATGATAACAAACAAACCCAAGTCGGCATCAGTGCCAAAAGAGAGGTGAAAGCCTATCCCCCACACCAGTTTCCTGAACTGGTTGCCAGCGCTGAGGTGCCAGGACTAACAATGCTGCCTCTGGAAGCACAGAAGTGCATTGTCAAAGTTGGAAGGCCTCTGGCTTGGCTTGAGGTTTTTTTAGGGCTGCTTATTCGGTACAGCTGGGAAAGAATCCTGTGTGACACTCAAAACAGTCAGCACCCATCCAGCTGAGAGCGGTGCTTGAAGCACTCTCTTCAAAAGAGAGATGCAGTTTGCTGCCAGCTGCCCAGTGCTCCGAGGGGACCTACAAGGGTAGCAAACTAGAACTATGTAAAGAAGGCATGCAAAACCCTCTCATGCAAAGGTTAAGAAACACGCAACTTACTACAAGACACAGGAATCGAAGCAAAGAATAAAAACAAGTCAGAGAAACACATGAGACAATGACAAAGCAGAAAGGTAAGAGGACAAGGAGACTGGTACCATATTATAACTCAGTTTTTCTGGTCACTGCTTGCACCTCTTGCCTCCTCTAAGCCCAGCTGTTTTGGCTACCTGATGCAAACTGTGAACAATTCAGTAGGCAAATGACTTTTCAGCCTCAAAAAATTTTTTAAAAACAGAAAGGCACAAACACTAATTTCATTTTTTCCATGTTAGAGAGGCTATTGTTTCCTAAAAGTCAGCTAGCTTTGTCTGTGCTTACTTACAGCCTTGCACTTATGTTGATAAACAAATGAAACAAATCTATAAATGTATGAAATCACTAACAGCTGTCTTCTACCATTCAAGATTTCATCTCTCATGGTGTTGACATGACAGTCCCAGACTGAACAAGAGGGACCAAAGGCAAGGTAAGCACAAAGCTCAGTCTGGCTGTTCTCTGCCTGCACCACTGCCAGTCCTGCTCCACTCTTGTTTCAACCTGCCTCTGAAAACAAATCTAACTTTGGATGATATCAACCATCACTTTTTCCACTGATATGAGTGGTATTTTCTTCCCAGGGAAGTGAACCGGTTGATTTATACCTATCTTGCCACAAACATTACATGTATGGGATGTGGCACTCCTCATCTGCAAGACATGGTACGTGCCTCAACCCCCCATTCCCACTGTGGGGAAGGAACTAAGGAGAGGAAGGACAATAATCCATCCACTATTACAAAGAAAGTCTCTCAAAAGCAGGAAGAATTAGGGCTAAGATGTTCACTGGCCTGGGACCAACATGTACAACCCCGTTCTCCCCTCCCAACACCCAGGCATCCATGCAAGGACCATTCAACACCCCAGAATAAATGCTTTACATGTGCAATATGAATCCACTTCTCCACGATCTTGGCTCGTTGCTGTGTTTTGAGATCTTTGATCTTCAGGATAGTGCTGATAATGCATTTGGTAACTGCATTGAACTGAGTAATGGTGGCTCTGATGGTGGGTGCCAGGTGCTTGTATTCTTCCTTATCCCTTCGTGACCAGATGCATCCCAGGCAGTGGTAGGGCACCACTTTCTTGAAGAGCGTCTAGAGGGAAACAGAGGTGTCTAACTCAGCACAATTCTCCTACATCTCCACCGTCAACAAAATAAAATGCAGGTTTACAGCAGAAATTGGATCAAAATCTAATATGGTATTAAAAGGTAAGTATTTGTTATTCCTCCTGATTTAAAATACACACTTTGGCATACACTTTAGAGGCTGGATGCCCTAGAAGAACTGTCAGCTCAACAGGCCTGGGAAAAGACAAGACACCTTCATATTAGGTGTAAAACAAAGGGGGGATATTTTTTTTAATATAATGGTGTTTTGAAGGAGACCAATCCAGACAAATTGAATGACAGCACCGCCGTTAAGAGTGCCTATACATCTTTAGGCCAGGCAGTAATACAGTCAAAACATGCTAATTCTCCAGCATCAAACATTCAACATTGCCAGCTACATGGCATACATTCACACTTAAGCAAGCAAACCAGCCCCCAAAACCCTTCAGTGTGACCTAAGGAAAAGAGCCCGATGAACATGTTTGGATAACTAAGTGGAGTTGTGTCCTGTGTCCCAACAACAGGCCTGGTCTGGAACACTATACATACATATATATATATATATATATATATATATAAAGCAATGTATATAAGTATATATTATATATACATCTTTTTTTTTTAAAAATAAAAGTATTCCAGAAGCCCAGCATTATTTCCCCCTGCATTTCAAGTAGTCCATAATTCTCTACATACTGCATCCATGTATGTCAACTGTTCCGCCACAAGGTCTTCTGGGAAATAAGAGAAGTCTTCAGGAGTGGTGAGCTCGACTTCCTCTTCATCAATTTGGTTACAGGGGCATGCAACAAGGAACCCAGCTGTCCAGGATGGAAAACAAGACTTAGTAAATTCATACAGCAACCAGCAAATCAAAGCAGATGCCTGTATATATTAAAGTGGGATGCCCAGAGGGTGTGACATAATGGCCCCACCATGCTGTGCATGGAAAGATGATGAGCAAAAGATTAAATCAGCAAAGAAAAGATGGAAGGAAGTGAGGTAGACAGAACGGAGCAGTTCAGGGTCTCTCAGCTGAGAGGTGGCTTCATCCACCTGCTAACCATTCTTCTGAAAAAAACCCCACCTCCATCCCCCTCACCAGCAAAACTTCATTAACAACAGAGAATGCAGTTAATCTACTTCTCAGTAATTATGTATTTTATAATCTAGAGAAAAAAATAACCAAACTGCAATTATACCCCCAAAACATTACATTAGGAATGCTCTTCTATCCAGATTTCATCACTGCCCATGTGTGGAAATACATTTCCCTGGCACTAGTGGTGGACTATATGGGAGAGTTTATTCTAGCATCCCTCACTGTGTCACTCTGGGAGTTTCTCCCAGAGAAGGGAAGACAGTGAGCAGCTACAGCATTCAGCAGAATGCTTCTCCCAAATCTGCAGTGAAGAGCTGAGAGAGGAGTTCTCCTTGTCGGCCCGGATCCAGCGCAGAAGGGGTTTCACATATGTCCCCAAAGGTCGGGAACAAAGCCACATTAAAACACAAAGAAATCTGCCCTTGTTTCCTGTGATAGAGGAGGAAGTCAAACAGAAAATCCCCCAAAATAAATCCTCTTCTTAATCCCTTTTACTGTAAGGTGACTCCAAGAGGAGGGAGAAAAATGGAAAAGAAATAAACAGGGGCTTGTTGCAGACTGACACTGAAAGCACCAAGGTCCCATCAGTAACAAAAGCAGCACATAGCACATTTCTGAGGTTGTTATGCAATGCTCCATACCAATTAAAGCCAAACAGATATTACAGCAACACAAGCAGATAAAGTGATACTTCAATCTTGGTTTTCAAAATTCTCCTTTCTCTCTTCATTAATTAGCAACGCCTAATCATCACTGTAAACAGCTAGAGATTTGATGTAACAAATTCTAACTGCAGGCTCTGTCCAGCTTTCCATCTGTACGCTGCAATTGCACAGTTCATCGACAGAGCTAAACGCGATAAATGGAGACCTCTGTTCAGGCCTCGTTTTTCTGTGGCTGTTCCATAACAATACACATAATTAAATGGATTTCTACTGAGCTGTTACAAGAGTCACAGGGGTTTTTTTTCTTTTCCTTCTCTCTCTCTGGCTATGCAACTCCTTGTTTTCCTTTCAGCGCCTGAAATTCAACTGAACATTCCTCATCACTGAGTTGTGACCCTGCTCAAAACCTCACAGCACCCTTCAAAACCAGGTGCTGGACAACAAACCAAGATTTTCCTTCTTTGTTTAAATCCCTGCCCCTTTCTCTTTTCCCTCTCAAGTCCCTAAGTGTGTAACCAGTCTTCTCCCTACCCCCAAGAACTTGGAATCCCCTTGTACTCAAGTATCTCATCACCTTCAAATTGCTCCAACCCATTCAGCCCTCTCAAAGCCCAACTGCCCCCTTGACACCAGCAAGAGCAAGCACGTGCCCCTTCTGAAGTCCCAGTTTGTTACTGGCCTTGCTTTTTATTGCTCAACCTGAGAGATCTGAGGCTAGAAACAACTTGTATTATCTAGGTATCCTGCACTACAATCTAATCTATGGCAGCGCTGAATGGAGGTCTGATTACACAAATCAAACTGTAGGATTAGGAGTGAAATTTGTAAATCCATAGCACTGGAATGCTTTAGAACAATTATCAGCACATCTTGATTGCAGGCAACGCATTAAGAGCTTAGAAATTTCTGCAAGGAACAGAGATGGAGCTCTGAGAAAGGACAACTCTCAAACTCTCCTCTGCAGGCTAATTGTGTTTTCTTCCTGATTTTATTCTAATTAACAATTTGGAAATGTTGTCATTCAAACTGACACAGGTGTAAAACAGAAGAGAACCCTTTCAGCTGTTACCCGAGGGAAACACATAGAGAAGCAGGGCTGCTGGGAGCTTCTGCTCACTTGGAGCAACGAAAAGACCCAGATACAGCTCTTGTGAGCCTTGTTTGATGGGAACCAAGCATCAACAGGTACATGTTAGCAACCCTGCCTTCAGCACGGAAGGCTCTGTGTGGTGCTCCTTTTACATATGTGTTAATGACCTAGTTAATTTGGCATTTCACAGTATTAGGCATTGACTCAGTATTTCTGGAATATCCGGCAGATACGATTTTTACGGGATGAATTTTTTTGTTGCTGTTGTTTTCCCCCCTCCTGTCATTTCCTTTATCCTTTCTAACATGAATTATCCTCCCCTCATCCCCCCCCAAAAAGCTGGAAGTTGATTCTAGCTCTCAATCACACACACCTCCTGAGCTCCTGTGACTTTCCAGCTTGTGCGGCAGGAAGCTTTCTGGCCAGGATAAGGGCATGTGTCAGGCTCACCACCGCACACAGTGTATTTGTGTTACTACAGTTCACTATTGTCTCGGTGAATTGTGACCCCCCCAATAACGTAAGTTTTTCCTCTGGCCTTGAATACCAGCAGCCAGGCACTCAGAGAGGAAAAAACAGCTGCGGCCACTTCCTTTGACATGGTAGTAACTAGGAAGAGAAGCTTCACGACAACAAGGCTTGTGACCCAAGCTGCATTCTGTCCCAGCTCTGGAATTTGCTTTCTTCTTGGTTTGGGTTTTTCTTGGGGGGTGTTGAGAAGACCAGCAAAAGCAGTTGTGTGTTTTTATTGGCATGGGAAATCTGCTGGCAGTTAACCACTTAGTTGCCACAGGAATGTTAAATCTTTGCCTAAGTATTAGAGAAGTGCTGCATTTCCCAATCCATCCTGGAATGAATAGGCACAGGCACCACACAATAGAATCACATCACAGATTTGGATGGAAAAGACCTTCAAGATCATCAAGTCCAAGATCTATCCAGCCCTGCTAGGTCCAACACTAGACCATGTCACCAGGCACATCATCTACTCTTCTTTTAAACCCCTCCAGGGATGGTGACTCACTCACCTCCTCCCTGGGCAGCCTGTGTCAATATCTGACATCCCTTTCAGTACAGAAATTTTTCCTAATATCCAACCTAAACTTCCCCCGACACAGCTTCAGGTGGTTTCCCCTTGTCCTTTCACCAGCTACCAGGAAGAAGAGACCAATCCTCAACTCACTACAACCACCTTTCAGGGAGCTGTACAGATCAATGAGGTCTCCCCTCAGCCTCCTCTTCTCCAGGCTGACCCCCAGCTCCCTCAGCTGCTCCTCAGAAGGTTTGCTCTCCAGCCCCTTCCCCAGCCTGGGTGCCCTTCTCTGGACACGCTCAAGCATCTCAATGTCTTTCTTGCAGTGAGGGGCCCTCACTACCTTGTTGAGCCTCATGCACCTATACTGTATGACTAGCTCATCCCACTCCGAACCTCATATGGAGATTTTATTTTTTTTTTTTAAAGAAAAAGGAGAAAAGCCAGTGCTGAGCCTCACCATAGCATGCTGAGAGTTGATGAACCATACTCCCCATAAATCCTTGCAGTACTGTACAGTCCAGAGAACAGAAAGACACAAGGGAAAGGTAACTTACCATCCTTTTCTATTTCTTGGTTCTGGAACTGCTCCAAGAGGTTCTGTGCCCTCCTCTCGGGGTCAGACCCAGGCATATTCTTCTTCAGGTAATCCAGCAGTTTCAGCAAACAAGGATAGTCAGGTGTTTCTCTGAAATCCTCAGAGCACTGATCGAGCCATGCTCGTAAGATGGATGCTATTGCACTAAGAGGGAACACAAAGAGAACACACTGTGTATACAGCATGTATTGATGCTATCATGCATACCTCTCTCTAAAACCACAGAGACATTCATACCCCGCATAAAGGCAGTATGAAGACATGGTTGAACAAGGAATTTAATTTGTTCTCTTTATGCATTGAGTCTTCTGCAGATATCTCTGGGATTCTGCTATGGACTTAAGTGAAGCGGCTCGTGATTTGGACACCTACAAGCAGGGTGCAGTTAAAACCCCAAAATGCAAACTAATAAAGAAATAGCCCTTTGCCAAGCATATAAAGCCAGCACCACAGCTAAACCCACATCCTTTTCCACCACTGGCACTCATTAGGATCCTGTTTCCCCTTAAACTGAATTGCCTGTCAGACAAAGCAAGACTTGCAAATTACTTTGGAGTTACGTTGTTTAATCAGCTGAAGATTTCTGATTCGCTGTACCGTGACTGTGTCTGAGTAACTACCTGACATCACACACACAATCAAAAGCAGAACATGATTTCCTAGTTCCTGCTACTGCCAGCAGGAAAAGCTGTGGACTGGCAAGGCTGAACTGTTACTGCCCCCCAGGACGATGCAGAAACAGAGCAGGGAGTAAACAAGGTACCTATGGCTCCTTCAGGGCATGTTAACAGCAGCAACAAGGAAAGGGAAAAGCCTACCAGGAGGACCCCTCTGTCCTCCATTTATGAGATGACCAGAAGGGTTCAATATGAACAGAGATTTTAGATTTAGGTAAGGAAGAAGCCACAAGCCAACCCAGAAAGCTCTCTTATCAGAGCCACGGACAGATACTGACACATTTGTTCTGCGAGCAGGGTAACCACAGCAGTATCTGGTTAACTCAGCAGCACAGTAGCATTCAAAACCAACCAGCAGTGACAAAAGGGTAAAGTTAGCTTCTCCTTGTCTCATTTTAACTGTACTGTTTTTTTCCTCAAAACTCAATTAACTTTTAATCCCTCCCAGATGTCATTTTACTGGTCCTATCCACTCCAGTGTGTTGTTTCTTCTGTTTCCTCCTCTGACATTGTGGCAACTTCAGACTTTTAATTAGGGAGACCATCTAGAAAGCTGTCAGTGATACTATTTGGTTAGGCTTGCTGACAGGACAAACTCTGGAATTACAATTTCAGAGCTACAAAATAGTATTTGCAACCAAAAATGTCACCATGTTCTGGATTCCAGGTTTCACTGCAAACATGAGACTCAGATCATGCAGCTCAGAAGACTCTCTTCACATTTGAAAGCCATTTTGGAATGAATTTTTACAGCTCTGCTCAAATAAGCTTCAACCACAGATGAGCAGCAAGACCATCACAAGTTGGGCCTCTGATGACCAAACTTTCTACCCAGAATTTCAGGACCTCTCCACCAAGAGCTCTGGCACAAGAGTTCTCCTCCAAGTTCTCACACTAATACCATTCACGCACTCCTTACACTACTCTCTGTTCCTGGAGGCTTGGTTCCTGGCTGCTTTCATAAGCTGAAGAATAAACAGATTTTAAGACAGACCCAGTCTCCCTGAGCAGGGTGAAGAGTTCACAGCCATCACAGACGCTGATTTTTGCCAGCAAAATCCTTTCAGTCAAGAGGGGAAATAGGAAAGGGGAAAAGAGGTACCCTGAGCCCGGCTGACCTCCTCTTGCCCGACCATGGAATTGGCCTGTCAGGGAGGGAAGCTTTCTGAAAGCAGGCTGGAGAACTGCCCGCATCATCTCGTGGTAGCTTTACGTTTGCTGCCCTTGGAAAGAAACTCCCTGTACTCGATGGGCCCAGTGACAGATAGGAACGGGAGCCTTCCAAGATCTCAGACAGGAAAGAAACATCACAGACTACATTTTTCACGGGCTGATTATGAGCTATAAATTTTTCCTTTCCTGCCTCTAAGAAAAAATAATAATGTATCTTTTTAATGTTTAACTCCTGTCCTGCCAAGCACAGACTTTGGGCTTGGGTTGGCAATGCTTTCACATCTGCCTAAATCAGATTATTTTCACATTGTTTCCATACGAGCTTTGCTTGAAGCCCATCTCTGAGGGTTTTGGTCTGCAGAATCTCTGTACTGTTAGGCACAAGACACGTGTGTGATCCTGTTGGTCCCAAAGTGGGCACACAGAACTGCTCCTGGCTCACCTTGCCCACAAGGTACAACAAAATGTGATAAGGCTGCGGCAGCTCTGAGTCAAATGGCTCTGCTAAGTAGGGCACAGAGGAGGTGGTAAAGGAGGCCCTGTATCACAGAGCCTCAAACGATTCACAGAATCACTAGGTTGGAAAAGGCTTTTGAGATTATTACCATACCCGTCCTCTACTAACTCATATCCCTGAGCACCTCATCTACCCGTCTGTTAAACACACCCAGGGTTGGTGACTCAGCTCCCCGCCCAGGCAGCCTGTTCCAGTGCCTGACAACCCTTTCAGGGAAGAACTTTTTCCTAATATCTAATCTTGACTTCCAGCAAACAATCTGCTGCTTCCTTGGATGTGGGGAGAACCCCTTGAAAGGCACACGGGCAGGCTTTTGCTGGGACGCATACTAAGGCACAAAGGGAGGAGCTCTGCTGGCTGTCCTTTATTTTCACTGGGATGCCAATCATTATTTTTCCTTTGCTCTTCTAATGACTCTTTTTTTTTTTGCGTGGTTCTGGCTGTTTTCATAACTCTCCCACTCCTTATCCTGCCCTGCTCTTGACTCCGCTTCTCACATAACCACATCGGTTTCTGCTGTTGTTTTAGCTTAATTGGCTTTACTGGAATGAATGCTGATTGTTGCTCCCCCCAAATGCATCTTAACTGCTTCGCACCATGGATTTCCCAGGCACTGGAAACATCCAGCCAGTTTTCTTCCATCTCTCTCCCATTCCTCTGGGGTCTGTTCTCCTGGAGCACAGCATTCCAGGACCAGTTTTATTCCTGCAGCACCGTGACCATGCACAGCATTTTGTTTTCTAGCAGAACTGCTAACTCCAATACAAATCAAAAGCCAAGTTTTCTGTCGGGGGGGGACTAAATGCACAAGGAACCACGGGATAATGTTTGTTTATCACTAGGAGAAGCTCCAGATGTTACAGTATTACATTGAAAGTTTTGGTGTTTGCTGCTTTAAAGCAGAAGAGGAGGGGTAAACACGCACAGCATGCCATGCCGTAACCAAAGAGTTCCTTCATTTGCTTTATTTGAATTGTTTTTACCCAACTGCTGTGGAAGGAAACAAGGAGATCTCAGTTTTGCTCCATGTTGCTTTGTCTGCGGTTTTCAACTGCACACTGCAAGTTTTAATAACTAATAAATACCACGTTTTGATAATAAGGCAAATGCAACGAGGAGCTGACACGTGAAACAAAAAAAACTCAACCCAAAACCCCAAACAAGTACTTTGATTCATCTCTGTGGCCCGCTATTCATCTGAGGGATAGCGCCAATCTACTCCAAAAAGCCAGTAGCAGAGGGAAACCACAACCTTACACTCCCCCGGAGGAGGCTGGAAAGGGCTTTCACTGTTGCTCAAGCTCATTTAGGGCTTAAAAGCCCAAGGAATGAACCATGGTGGTGTTTGGCAGGAGAGCTGGAGGACTTAAACGTGGTTTACTTTTTGTACTACATATACTGGTTTTGCTTCTCTTTCAGCTGGTCCAGCTCCAGTAAGAATGCTCCCTGGTACTGCACAGGAGATGTGAGTGTGCGACGTAGCGGGGTGGGGGGGAAGTGGGGTGTGTGGGAAATGATAATTCAAATGCCCACTGAAAGCCCATACAGCAACCAGGAGGAGATGACTTTTCCAGTTCTACTGTTTTCCCTTTCCTATCCATGAGAAACATAACCTAAACTGGGATTTTGAGAAGCTCTTAAGCTTTCTTTGGTTTCACCAGAAGGAGAGATGCAAGTGAAGGGACCAGAACATGGCTCACTCGTTAGAGCCTTGCATTTTCCATCGCTTTGCTTTGGTGGCAGTACCTCCTCCTCATCACAAATACAAGAGTTATTTCGACATGATGGCATACTCTTTCCTCTCCTTGTTATATTTCCCAACATGCCTAAAGGGTATCTTTAAAGAAAATGTACCAATGTCAGGTCAAAACCAAACAAAAAAGTCATGGTCCAATCCCCTGAAGCAGTACAGCAATGCTGCATGCCTCTTGAAAAGCCTCTCCCGGCGGTAATCGGGGGTTCATACTGCCATAGTTTTGAGGGAGGTCTTCAGCTAGCTCGATTCAGGTAACACTAAATGCAAACACTGCAGGCAAGCCTGGAGCACCAGACTGGGCATTCTTCTGCACATGCTGAACAGGAACTCATCCGTTCTGGGAACTTCACTGTCAGGAAAGCTTTACAACTCCTGGCAACAAGCTTAGCACCTTTTATCCATGAAGAGTGGGGCATTGCATCAGCTCTGTGGGCCTCACAAGCCTAGGATGTCACCTCAGCGAAATGTCCCTGGCACCGCTTAGGGCACTCATGTTTTGCCTTGGCACTTGGGTATCCAGCGAAGCTACTGGCTTCCAAAAGGTGCAAGCAGCTACAATACTTTACACTTCAAAGGCTTTAAGGTTGTTTCTCTGTCCTCAGCTGGCACCAGCCAGGTCTTTAATGGCTATCTTCTGGGAAAGAAGCGTTTTGCTCCTTTAACACATCACCTCTTTAACTTTATAGTCCATGGTTTGGGTAGAGCTGGCTGCCAGCAGTGCCTTGCCCAGAGATCAAATTTAACACCATCTTCCAGCAGGGGGGGGGGGAAACAGGGCACGAGTTATTTCACAGATCATTCCACACAGGGAACTCAACCTTTCAACAGGCAGTTAAAAGTTAACTGAGGACCCCTCCTGCTCCCAATAGAGATCCCAGCGATCAGGTCCTATCACCCAAAGCATTGTTTCTAACTATCTCAGAGGCAATATACACAGCTATGGCAGGAGGGCTGAAGTCCCCAAGCAGCATCAGCTGCTTGGATTGCTGATCCCCTTTTCCTACAGTGTGCAAAGGTGCTCAAGATCCCCTATTTCTTTTTGCTCTACTTTCTTCCCTTGTTGGCGTTTTGTCAGGGGGCCTGTACTGACCCACACATTTGAGCTATATAACCAGAAACCAGAACCGAATTCTAGCACAAATTCCCTGCAGCTCGTGCCACACATTCTATCATGTGGATCTCTTCCATTCTAAATGCTACTCATCATCATGGTATCTCTTATTTGCATTCAATGTATGTACGAGTTTATTCTGCAGCATCACAATGGTTCAGTGCGTTCTATCTCCTGTTTTCTTTTTCAAAGTCAGCAGAAGTCCAAAGCTAAAACACACGTAGCAAACACTGACAACTCCAAAGACAATGATGACCTAAGATGAAGGGATGACTGTGGCACACCTCACCATACAACCCCGCAGAACTGAGGAACAGCGCCAGGCACTCTTCATGTATGACACTGTTCATACAATGCAAGGAAGAGAAAAAGAATTGCTTAGAGGAGGAGACAAAGGGTCAAGTAAGTTACTCCTTACAGCTCCCTTATCAGACAATTAAAAGAGGCTTGGCATCGTATTTCTGGAAACATAGGCTGAAGTCCATCTAACTCAAGTGTTGGGCCGGAATATCTGACCTTTTCTGGACTTTATTCTCCTGTTACTTGGGATCACAAACCTTCTTTCTGACTCAAAGCAGAACGAACTGTGGAAAGCAAGCTACAGCACATGAAAAGCCAAGGTGGGCCCTGATATTACAAGAAATATTAAATTTTAAAAAATAAAGCTGTCATGCACGGCAGGTTTGGGTTTTTTTAAGATCATGAAGCTGTTGAGTGCTCATAACTCTAAGGTCAAAATTCTGTATTTTTAAAGTTACAAGATTAGAGTACCCTTTAAACTGTGATGGCTCCTGATGCAGCTTAAGGAGAAATGCAGTAATAATAATAATAAAATGGTCAAGAGACACTTTGCATTAAATAAAGTCAGATCTCAGTTGAAAAGCAGGTTTGGATTTTTTTGACCACTCCAGCAGCCCAAAAATGACAGGAACAGTGCTCAAGTGAACAGGAGAAAATCCCCTTGGCAGAAGGGGTCCTTAGAAGGCATGTTTCCGAACATAGCTCAGTAATCTTGGGTCAGGAACAACTATATGTCACTGCAACAAGTGTGAGAAGTAACTGCTGGCTCTAACCCAGGATTTGGAAACACGAGGAGAGGTTTATAGCTCCCACAATCTCTCAAGCAAGGCTGTGCCATGAGTGTGCTCGTGCCCCAGTGTAGGACCTGCAGGTCCAGAGCTACAGGACCACTGGGTGCAACACTTAACATCGTATATCCCATTCTCCTTCACAAATTGTGCCACAAGTTGAGGGTACAGCTACAAGAAGTACAGACAATTTCAATGCAGGCAGCAATGACCTGTGGGCTTACAGTACAGTACATATGATGCAATATTCCTTCCACTTTGCAAAAAGTCTTTAAAAGCTCTGCAAGACCCTTAAAGAGCCATAAATTATTCTTCTGCAGTTGTTTTTCACTCCTGTAGCTTTTTTTTTTTTGGTGACAAACCAGTGGAAATGCTTTAAATGACATGCCCACTCCTAACAGCCCAAATGGATTTTCATGGCATCCAAGCTGTCATGACAGCGGTCCAGGGAAGGCAGGAGACCACAGCCCACAGGCTTCCCCATGAGATATTCCCCCTCTCCTAACAGAGCTTTAAGGACAAGAACTAACATGGCACTACTGCTCCTTCCCATTACTTCTCAAAGCCACATAACACTGAGGACACAATTATATCATGCTGCTGTTCTACGAGAAAATAGGGTAAATGCAATTATACTGGAATGATCCCAGCCAGGAGAAAACCTGAACTACTAGAATGACATGTTTCACAAGAGGACTACAAGGCCATTCATCATATTTAAGAGACAAGTAGCTGGAGCAAGTGAGAGCCATGGAAATTTTTAAGGCAGGGAAGTGAATTCACGTTTCTAGGGGCTTTGTTAAAACACATCGAGCCGACAAATTACCTTGTTGACAACCTCATTGTTGAGCTTTCTATAAATAGGCAGTTAGGTAACAGGTACCGTAGGAGGGCCCAAGGATCAGAATCAGCTGTGCTGACTATTATTGGTGAAAATTATGTCAGACAGACACATGAGAAGTGGCACTGGCACGGGAACAGGACCCCAAACTCCATCTATTCCTCAGACCCTTGCCACGCAGAGGCGTTACGTGGCCAAGAGGGGAGGCACCAATGATGTAGCAGGAAGCAACTTGGCAAGGGGGTGTGGGATAAGCTATGTGTATGCCAGGAGGAAAACAACAGCACTGAATAACCCACTCACCCCAAAAAAAACCCCAAACAAAACCATGCTCCCACTAAATGCTATTTCACTTGCACGCTTACCTCCAAACATACAAAAAAACCCCGAAGCATTTTGCCCACAGCCTGAGGGACACCCACATCAAGGTTACTTTCACCCCTTTTCTCATAATCAAGCTCTTTTGGGTCCACAAAGAGACAAACTGAGGGATTAATCCCAACGTGATTTATACTGGTGAAATTACCTTCCTCACCCCCAATATAAACCCCTGCTCTTCTCTGTGGGGAGGGTACTGCTTTAGCTCGGATTTTATGGCTGGCCTGGCTGAGATAGGGGGAGGTCAACAGTGCACCCAAAGCTGGAAGAGACCCATTTTGGAGCTCATTTTGGATGGGAGTGTGGGAACCCACCAGCTGCCCATTATTGCCTCTACATAATGCTGCTGCCTTGGTGCCTGTGACCAGGTTTTAACTACCAGCTGTTCTTTGAGAAGTTCTCATGGCAAAGTGGGAGAAAAAAAGACCCACTGAGAGCTCTGTTACACCAGCCAGGAGAGCTAAACTCCCGTGTCAAGTCTCACAGGGCAAGAAGAACAGCCCAAATCAGAGCCCATAGCT
The DNA here is from genome assembly GCA_022605575.1 of Laterallus jamaicensis coturniculus. NCBI lineage: Eukaryota > Metazoa > Chordata > Aves > Gruiformes > Rallidae > Laterallus > Laterallus jamaicensis. The sequence continues at coordinate 12,057,376 of JAKCOX010000007.1, forward strand.
TTCTGTCCTTGCTAAGTGCTAAAACATGCTAATTAAAAATTAACAAGCAATAACATTTTGTTACTAAGCAAAGCCTTTGAGAATCCCATATCATTTACAGACATTAAGCTCTCCATTTCTTCTGCAGCCAAGCAAGAGTAATTCATTGTGTTTTCAGAGGCAGCTATTTGAAGCACTCACATCCAAGGAGCTTTTACCAACTTCTACTCCAACAGTTAAACACAACCACTTTCACATGGACAACGGAAGGTAAAGCAACCCCACCACCTAACCACTCCATTCAGACCACAGAGGGCTGGAAAGGTGCTCAGTTAATGGCACATTTCAGGACTGGGGAATATTAGAACCATTTTAAGCCTGAATCTCAGGAGTGAAAATGTATTTCTCTGTTTTGATGGGAGTGTATCTCCTGATGGAAAAATCCAATGTTTTTCTTCAATCCCCAAACAAAAAGGAAACTAAAGCCTGCTGCTTCCATTACACCCTGAGAAATCAGTGCACTGCTACAAAAAAATTAAGGTTATCTCAGGTTGCACCAGTTAAACTCACAGAAAAACAATCTGCAGAAATAAGGACAAGAATCAAGCATCACCACATACTGTAATAAAATATAACAACGCAGTTACTTTTTACTGCCATGATGCATCCAAACCACAGACCACACAGAGGCTAAAGTACAAATGCCAATGACCTAAGGCATATTTTACACCCAGTGCCACAAGATAATACACAGCTGATATAAGCCTAGGAGGATAACCAAACCACTTCTTCCCTTTAAACTGCACTTCAAAACAGCTTTGCTATTTTTCTGGCAAACTAGCATGAATTCAGAAGTTAAATTTCCCTCTAAAAGCAACACTGTAAATCACAGAGGCACTGATGGACTCTTGTTGCCACAAACAACCTCAGCTTTGGTCTGCAGACAGTAAAATCAGTCCTAATAATTGCTCACTGCTATAGTTATAGAAGGGTAAAGAAGCATTCCTCATCTGTTTAATCCAAAAGACCTTAGCCTAAACGTGTTCATCTCCCGTTTAACTCCGAGACTAATTCCCCTGATGGAAAAATCTCTGGGTTATATTATGGGATATGCTACAAAGTGGCTGATATTTTTTGATTTTTAGCTTGTTTAAGGAAGCAAGCAGTGCTGTGAATTTTCAAAGGAAACAACAGCTATGCTGTCCACATCCTCTCCAAACCCCAAATCCTGTCTGGGGCTCACTGCCCAGTGCAAAACCACACTTACGTCTTCAGTACTGCCTTGGATTCAGGGGAGCTCTCAATTCCATCTTCTTCGCAGGTTGAGGTCTCCAGGTTTCCATACCTGAAAAGGGAGACGGGTGTTTAGAAGAACCTCTAGTAAATAAATGCAAAATCCCAAATAAATCATAGAAATCATAGAAATCGTAGAATTGTAGGGGTTGGAAAGGACCTCGAAAGATCATCGGGTCCAACCCCCCTGCCAAAGCAGGCTCCCTAGGACATATCACTCAGATAGGCGTCCAGACGGGTCTTGAATATCTCCAGAGAAGGAGACTCCACCACCTCCCTGGGCAGCCTGTCCCAGGGCTCTGTCACCCTCACTGTGAAAAAGGTCTTCTGCATGTTGGTGCAGAACTTCCTGTGCTCCAACTTGCAGCCATAAAGTAGTCCATATACAGTTGGTGATCACTAACAACCAAAAAGCCTTTCCAGATCAGACTGCAAACACAAAATTTAACAGAAAAATTCAAGGAGCTTGAAGATTATTTCATCTAGGATGGAAGAAACCCTAGAGACAGTCAGTATCTTCCAGCCTAATTTGGAGGAACTAACCAGAACACACTCTGCTCACAGCTACTTTCTGCCTGTTTTCACTCCAGAGCAATATTCCAGTGCACAGTGAGCCTATAACACAACTGCTCTCCCCACACAGCTTCTATTTCTCCAGTATCTGTTGCTCCTTTTAACTCCAAGTGTCACTTCACACAAGGTTTTCGGTGGCAAGTACCCACTTATGCCAAAACTAGGGACATCAGTGGCACGACTGGGAAAATGCCAGCAGGGAAGAGGAACCCACAGGCACAACTCCAATGGCACAAAGCAAAATCTCTTAGCTACCTAGGCAAGGGGTGTGCCTCAAAGGCAGGATTATGCATTTAATTCTCAACAGGAGCGCCTATTGTTTGAGATATACAGTTCCATAAGGAATTTCATGGTTCCTTAAAAGCAGCTCTAATGAAGGCAGACAATTACTCACAGTCCAGAATAAGCCAAGCTGATGTTACACAGTCTGTGCTCAACTAACTGTGTCAGGCACCTGCAATTGGTCTGAAGAGTTAGGAGAGCAAGTGCATCTTTATGTGCTGTGACATCCTAGGAACATCAGATAGAGACAGCGTAGGGAGCTGTTGGCTTGCATCCAGAAGGTTCAGGTCAGAACTCCAACAAATTAATCCAAGATGGTTTGGAGGATAAAAATAGGAGGTGGTGGTTTTATGGTCCTCTAAAGTAGCAGTCCAAGGCTTCACAGGTATGGATCCTAGGTCTGTACAGAAAGTCAACTAGCGCAACTGAAATCAGCTTCAGTCTCAGCAGCAGATCTGCCCGACTAAAGAACAAGTTCCAGCCTCACCACCCTCCTATCGATGCTGCCCTACCACAGCTCACAACCCCAGAGATCCACAGTATTCCAGAACTTATGTTTCAACAATCTTACGACCAGAGCTCAATGCTGGAGAATTCCACTATAGGTGGGGAGGCCGGGGCAGAGATGGAGGGCTTACAGACATTCCAGTGCACCACAAAGTAAACCCAAACTAACCAACTCAAACGTGCAACCCCTCTGATAGCAGCAGCCCAGCCACAGTCGCGAGGTCAGCCTGGGCTGGCTTGGCCTTGAGTACCATGGTAAGGCAACTCACATTATCTGGAACAGCTCGTTTAAGACTTGCATCTCCAACTAAGCTGTCAACAGACATAACAAAGAGTTATTTGCTCCAGTTGTTAGCCCATATCTGTGACAAAGCTGAGAACAAACCCACGGCTGCTTGACCCCAGCAGCTTAGGCTGACCAATACACTGTGTCTCATTCAACCTCAGTTCCCAGAGCTGCAGTGAAGCCTTGGGAAATCTCAGTGTTCTATCTGCCCAAGGGGAAAAAGCAAAAAACTTCTAGACTTATATTTTAATAGGCCCAAGTTCTTCTCCATTATCCTGAAAGAGTCCTGGTCCTATAAGGCTGCAGAAGGAAGTAGGAGAGTAGCTTTAAGGACTTCTTAAATCAGAAAGGATCCTCAGAGGTACAGACCACAGAACGCATTTTGCCATTGCAACTTCACAGAGCTAATCCAAACACTGCAAGAAAAATCCTCTTAGCTGAGCTGACAACGGGGTAAGAATCCACTTCTAACCATGCTGACTAACACCTCGATCCTTGGTGGCCATGGCAAGTCCCACAGGAGTGTGCACGGAGGAACCGCTGCTTGGTACAAGCAAAATCCTGATCTGAAATTTTCCGGTGCCTCAATGGCCCCTGTGCTTTCTACCCAGCAGATTCACCCTCTGCCTATACTCCTTTTCTTGGGATCAGCACTACCAAAGCCATGTAACTGAATAGATCCCTTCTTTCTGACTCCTGGCTACGCCCAAATTCACCTCTTGCTCCTACCTGGCCTCCCTCAGCACTCAGTCCTACCTCCCTGAGCGCCCATTACTGGTGTCTGCATTTCCAAGTAAGTGCAATTTACTATCTGAAGTACTTCCCACTGCCTTACTGCACAATAAATTCAGAGTGTAAGTGGAAGCAGCCTCACGAACAGTACTGCCACACACCTCGGTAACTTCCATCTCTTCACTAAGCCGAGCTGTGAAGTTTAACCTATTTTTTAATTTGATATAACTCTGTTGTTTCAGTATTTGCTCTTGCAGACCTGCAGACTGTGTTTCCAAGTAACATCTCACCAAAGAGACACAGTGGGGGGGTATTTAGAGAACTCTACTGATGCTTCTCAGACTGCCCAAGACGGAATCAAGACGTGCTGCTGACATCATATATGTTACACGCTGCTCCTGTCCTGGTGCTAAAGGGAGAGGGTTTCACTCTCCATCACCATTGGCTTGGTAAGGTCACTAAAATACATTTTAGCTACCAGATAAAAGATGGGTTTTCCCTCTGCTGAGGAAAGAAAGCATGAGGTTTTGAATAAAAATTACCTTTTCATATTAATTTTTCAAAATTTGCTGTGAATTCTTAGAACAAATTTTATATCTTGTGTTTAAATCCCACCAGAGAGATACAATGTGACTTTTAGGATGTAATTCCGTAATGCAGTAATAAAAAACAGGCGTCTTCTCTACAGACCCAGAGAACTACAGACCCCTTCCTCACATCTCCAGATGCAACCCTCCGCCTATCTCTCAACGCAAGAGCACCACATGAGCAACAGGTCATTAAATACGGGTTAGGAGGAGTTAATGATAGAGCTGATCTAAAGAACAGCAGTTTCTGCAGGCTTCCACTGGTGTGTTCTCACCAGCTCCTGGACAAAGAGCCATTCACTGCCCAGCCTCCTATGAATGCTTTGCATACAAAAAGAGACACGAGGAACAAAAGGATCCTGTAGCCCGCAGAACTTTTCAGCCTTGCTTGGCGTTTGGGAAGTTATAGACTCCGCTCAAAAGGGACTGGCTGAGGAAATGAGACCAGAATGTAACGGGTTGTGCTGAATATTTAAATACTGAGAGAGCAGAAAATGCACCCCTGCTTCTCTGTTAAGGAGGAAAAGGAAGAAGAGCTGCTCCTCTAAATCGCTATATGCCAGAATGGCTGTTTCTGTACATCACTTGGTTTTGAAAATGCAACAAACGCAATACTCCAAAAACAAGATCACCTACGCCCCAGCCGTGTCTCGGTTAGACTTTTGGGTGAGAAAGCTGATATTGTGGGTTCTAAGCATTTATAGATAAAGCAGCCATGACTTCATCTTACCATAAAAGCTGTTCTTGTAACATTAAGCAGCTCTTGTGCTGTCTGAAAAAATTTACAACTGTGTGTTTGTGTGAGGTGATAGAAGGGGACAGTGAATTTGTTCTTATGTTTGCACACCCCCCCGCCCCAAACAGAAGAGTTAGGTCTGAAAGTACAAGCATTCAGCAAAGCACGGGGATCCAGTCTAGGTATGACTTCGCAGTCCAGGCGCTCTGGGTCAATTTGGGGTTTTTTGGGAGGGGAGAAGCTATATTCATTTCCTTGTGTGGGTTCCAGTTTGGCTCCTTAGCGGTCAGGCATGGCATGCTTTCCCTGCCTGTAACAGGGGTCGGGTATGAGCAGCATGCATTTCCACGCTTGATGTTTATGCTGAAATGCTGAATCTTGTAGTATTCTTGACATCTGTCCATCAGGTTATCAAGTCTAAGTCCACTATAAGTAAGGGAAGCAATTCCTGACGTTTAAATGATGGCTCATTTACATACTGGCTGTTACCTGTCAAGGAGAAGGTCCAGTACTTCCTTGTTAGAAGCAAAGGCTCTGTAAGTTGAGAGAAAGATGGTGATGTAGGTGAAATCATTATCTCCAAAAGCTGTCAGAAGGTTCTCCACCAGTTTCTCCAATGTTCCGGCTTTTATTGTCCTGATCTTGTATGTTTCACACTGGTTGACAGTATGTTCTGGAGGTAACTGGTCTCCTTCAGCCTACAAAGTTGGGAGGAAAAAAAAAACACAATTAAAAAAAAAATAAAATCAAGAGTGAGAAGCCTGATCCCTGACATGGCTTTCATGGTGAAACACAGATGGAATTCCGTCTTTTCACAGGAACAATCAAATCTTTATAGTTACTACACAATGTTGTCAATTTTGGGTCTCCAAACACCAAATGTCCTATCAAATAATGCAAGTTTTAGTAAGTTTATCTTTAAGACAGTTCCCTGACATGCTCCACAAAACATTTTATATTCTGCTCTGAAGTTATCTCCTGATCCCATCGTATATTATCATCTAAAAAGAAATTCCATTATCCCACCAAGAAGAATATTACTGGAAGGAACAACAGTGATAATTCAGTGTCTCAGCCTCCGAATAAACATGAAAACTGAGCACAACTTCAGCATCAAGTTGCTGAAAAGACTGACTTTGGGTTGCCACACAGAACCACAGGTCAGGACCACATCTGGATACAAAACATTCCATGATACTTCTACAAGGAGGGTGTCAAAGCCACCTGGCAGGTGTGCCGCTGTGACACAGTACAACCACTCTGGAACATGGAAGATATTCTGCACCACCGCGTTTAACTCTTTCATCTTCTACCCAGCAGATGACCCCACTCCACAGTGCACTGATTTACTCCACATCCTGCTCGGTGCGTGAAAGCCCCTTGCTCACCAATGCGATTGTGAACCAGGACAGAATCTGCTTCCAAGATTGATACGTGCACAAAACTTTCCATTAATTGCAACACTGGGACTTCCCCGAGACATCACGTTAGGAGAACGTTAAAAATTGCAAAGCCAAACACAAAGCAAAACAAAAATCCACCCCCAAACGCTGAAAAATCCCAAACTGAGTTTGTCAGCAGAACATTAAACTGCTAGAAATAATCTTTGGAGACTTTCAGGCATTGTTTGTGTTTGCATTATTTTAGTGAGTCTGCCTGTAAGTTTTAAAGGAAAAAGGACTTGGCAGACAAGCTCCGTAACAGACTTTGGGAGTAAGACACTGTGGGCTGAGTTAGCATGCTAACAGGAAACCGCTCAGTCTGGATTTAATCAAGAGGCCATCTCTTCACTGACATAACCAGGCTACCCAAAGGCAAAGAGGTTTTCATGTTTGCTTTTGTGCTGTCTGTATCTACTGCTGCTAAAGATGCTCCTAAAACTCTCACCCAGCTCTGTCGGTGGCACGTGGCAATCACCGTTTTGTGGTATCAAAGTCACTGCAAGTTTTTGTGGTGGTTTTTGCATCAAAATGACGAGCAAAAAAAAAAGCAAACAAAAGAAAAAGGCTCTCCAGCTTCTTCCCTTCATCTCCTGTGATATGCCCAGCAGCCCAGCAAAGGTCCCAGACCTCAACATCTCAGGGCTCCCATAAGCTTCTCTTGGTCCTCTACCAGGCTAAAGATAAGCACATTTAGCATCATTTTATAATGAGAGTCTCGTTCTGATTTTTCAGGCAACAGATTACAGTCTCAATCTGCAAGCATAACTGAGGAGCACATAGCTTTCTACCAGGGAGGCTGCACCTTTCCAAAGCAAACGCAGACTGAACTGCTGAATATGTCCCTCTTTTCTAGGCTGTGCAGGCATGGATCTAGTGTAAATCCAACATCCCTCCTAATCCCCTACAGAGCTGTACCTTCAGAGGGGCCAACTCACTTTTAAGGTGATCGTCTTACAAAACGTTACCCACGTATACAATTCCTGCTGCAGCAGGAGAGCCCCACGCAGCCTGGAAAACATTCCATCTCAGAAGTTCCTTCAAACACAAACCGACTCCACAACCAGCTGCAGATTCCCAATCCTGAAGGAGCTGCAATTGGTTTCCAAGCTGGTTACAATTAAGGTCCTGACCTTGCCCCATACGGGCTGGCTCCACGGCCCCCCCGGGCTCATTGTGAAAGCGCGAGATAGCCACAAGCACAATTGCAGGATGAGGAGGAGATATGAGTAGCGGTGTAATATCCAACAAACATCATCTCCCAGCAACAGCCTCCAATACAGGGCTTGAGTAAGTAGCTCCTAAAGTTACAAGCAGCTTGTCACCAGCGTAGCTTGTTACTAGGTGTGTAAAGCAAACCATGTACAACCTTTGAGGCCATGATCTCCTTTTTCAATCCATTTTCTCTTTAGCCAGGATGTGCCAACTGCTTGCCATTTTGCCTCCTGATGATGGAAAAATAAAGCAGAACTTGCCTGCCACCCCCAAATTCCCATGTATTTCTCTCAGTTTGAGAGCCAAAATACAGATCTGGATTCCACAGCTTCATGGGCCAAAGAACAGTACAAAACCAGGTTGTGCTGCCCAAATAAAGGCATACAGAATGGTCATTATTCCAGAAATAGCACTGGAAACAATCACTTTTACCCCCAAAAAACCCACTGGTTTCCAGTTGTTTTCCCCAATGCAAATATTATCTGTCAAGATTCGGAAAGCGGGAACCATGGGACGAAATCAATGTAATTGTTTCTCATTAGGCAGACTGGAAAAAAAATACTGAAAGAAAACAGAGATGAACAATAAATAAATAAATAAATCAGATACTCTTCAGCCATTTAGAGCATTACCACTTAGCTAAAGCCTTGTTTTATTTAGAGATTCTACAAAATTATTTTCCAGATCACCCACCTAACTTGTGTCTCAAACTCCATTTTTACCGATTTTTGGCAGATTTTTAAATGCCTTTGGCTCCTTGCAGCTTTCCTGGATGGGGAGTTTCCCACTTTACCAATCTTTATTAACTTACTGGACAGCCAGCCGATGCTGGAATAAAACTGGCTAAATCACAGCAACTTACAAATTAACTAAAACTAAGCCACACTAATCAAGAATGACTGTTTCATTTCACTGTTAGCCTAAATGCCCATCAGCTTTCACTTTCTGAAAGGCAGGCAGATGATGCTTTTTGTGATTTTGCCCGTATTTTTCTGATACAGCTTCCCCATAGACAGGTTCTATAGCATCTACAATCATCCTTGGGGAAGATATAAAAATAAAAAGGAAAAAAGAAGTTAATAATCACAGAATGGTTAAGCTTCAGAATCTCCAGAAACACCAGCATCCGTAAGCACCAGTCTGAGAGAAGAAAAACCCAAGGCATCCTTGATGTAACAGGCAGTCACACATCACTTGAACCGGCAAGATGAAACAGAAAAATTGCTTCGACGATGGGATTCCACAGAAAAACCAGACAGAACTGAAATAAATTGTCTTTGAGATGTTATGCAAGACTCCTACTCACTTTAGTCAAGTATTTTCATGAACAACTTATTTGACAGAGCATTTCCTTCCACCAGACACCTCAATGAACTTTACAATCGAGCTCACTCCTCTTCAGAGGAAGAAAGCAAGACCGTCCTGTACGCGTGCCGACAGCTAATACCCCCAGCAGCTGACAGTCATGCAGAACCGACTAAATCTTGCACACATCCATGTTTCCTCTTGCAATCCTGGTAGTATTTAAGAGCCTTGCATCCCACCACTCTCCAGCCTGTCCTTGTCTGCCACTCCGCAGGATGCTCGGCCTTGAAAACAGCTTGAATTGAGATGAGACTCTGGATTTGAAGCCAAATTGCCAGTCTAGGAAACAGCAGCTTTGGGTTTGAGTGGCCAGATCTCACGCAGCCCTGCAGACCACAGGCAGCGTAGATGCTCGCCTCTGCAAGAACAGCTGCTTTTATCGTACAGTGTGCTTGGTAGTAACACAAATAAGGATGGAGGTCTCTGCAGAGCTCTCTCCCTTTTGCTAGCTCCCATTTCCTCCTTGGGATGCTGCTGAAACCCAGAATTCTGCACACTGACTGCACCAAACTCGGAAGCCAAAATAACTTTATGAGCTCTTTCCTATGATACGGCAGCCAAGGGTATTCCTGGATTTCCAAAGCTCCACCCTTTTCCTTTCCTTTCTTACCACATAAATAACCTCTTTTGGCAGCAACCCAGAGTTTCCAGGACCAATTAATTCCCTGATCATTATACAAAAGGCATTCTCGGTTTCTCGCATCCTTAGACCTCACAGCCTGGCTGGTATCTGTCTGAAGAGCTGACAAACAGTAACAAAAGCTGTGGGTCAGATTTGGAGGCTTAAAAAAAAAAAAGAGAAGGAAAAAAAAAAAGAGAAAGGAAAAGAAAGCCTCTTGGAGAAATGCTGTTGCTCAGTTAGAACCCTTTCACTCTGGCACCTTGCAGCTACTTAAAGCCACTCCGGGGGAAAAATAAGAAAGAACAGCATGCCATGGTGCTGAGCTGTGCTTTCTAGCATCTTCTGAAGTTATGCAAATATAGGCTTATTTGGGTATCAGTGAATTTTGCTCTAAAGGAATCAAAGCGAAAGCATAGCACCATCATTTACACGTCACCCTGTTGCGTGCATCCAAAGGAGTTTAAGCAAGCACATTAAGAAACTGAATTTTCAAAGAGGTCTACGGTCAAATGGCGTTGGCCAGCTCTTCCAAATGATGGGACTTACTCAGCCACAGGGACATGTGAAATCCTCTAGTGAATCTGGCTTGTTTCTTAGAAGGATCTGTGCAAGTATCCATCTCTATTTGGTACGATTTACAGGCTTAGCTTCTCACCCCTACCTACCCACAAAAAGTTCCTTCTCACCCTGACTCCCATATCTCTCACTAGAAGGCCTTTGGAAAAACCCACCAAGACAAAGCCCTCGCACCCTCTTCTCTCATCTTCAGTAAGCAATCCTGAAACATCGGGTTACTTAGACCCTTTTCATTTCTCATCATCATGTTTCACAGGTCTGCAGCTCACCACAATCTCATTCTCTCTCTTAAGCATGCTGGAGACCTGTTATTTTTCTAATACATCAGTATGTACAAATACTCCTTTGTGGTGGCTTTGATCGGACATTGAAGTAAGAAAAGCAAGACGAAGAAACCAGTAAGTCAGGTAAGACTCGTGGTCACATGAGTTGTTTGAGGAATAGTTGTCATCAAGTGACATTTACCAGATACACTCTCCTAACCCAGCAGACAGTGTGGCCCATGTTGAGTATCTTCCCAAAGCCCTTCTGGATTAGAGGAGGGTTACTGCTGTAAAACTCAGCATCCTCCTCTCTCTGGTGCGGAGGAACGCCAAAATGCCCGGTCCCCGAACTCAGAAGTAAATACTCAAAATAAACACCTAAATGAGCAGGGCGCAGGAATGAAGGTGAGGACATGGGGTTTATTGCCCATTTTGGCAGTAAAACCAGCCCATTTTGTAAAATATTTTCACTTCTGGAGGCAAAGGAAGTGTTACACAGCATCTTCACGAGGCAAGAAACCTACAGAGTCTCTTTGGACTCGCATAAACCAGCCAGCGATTAACTTTTACAGGTACAGATTAGAGAGGGTCCCTAAGAGGGAACAGGCAGCTGGGGCAGTTCCTCTGTGCCCCACAAACAGTAAATAGTAATTACTGCTCCTGCCAACAATCCTTATCTTAACTCCTCTTCCTCCCCCCTACACTCTCACTGCTTCCAGCCTGTCCTGGAAGTCTGTGGGTGCCAAAGCCTGCCTACGGCTCCCAGGCTGAGATACATACTGAGAACCAGAAAGGAGAAAGGAAGGGGTGTTGAGCAGGTAAAATAGCACCAAAGGCATCAGACAGCTCAAATACTTCACTCTGTTCTGAAACAACTTTCAGTACAGATTACAGACTACAGACACCTGCACACCAATCCTACAGCTATCTTCTCTAAAATAAACCCTGCATTTTGTATGACAAGCTCTGTAAGCACATGGCAACTAAACATATCGCATACCTACACAAACGACTGTGTCCTTGCAACTACAGCACCCAGCCATTAACCCATCTCTTCTGATCCAGCAGCAGATGTTTGTATTTTGGTTTAAGAATGTTAGGCTGCACGACTGCAGCTGAACTTCAATCCTTAGGTGATGGCCACAAATCAAAACACACATGCAATTATGTGGAAGCTTTGAGTCAGGATGCAAAATAAGTACAGCTTGCAAGTAAAGGGAGAAGAGAGCAATACATGTAAGATGAAACAGAAATTGTTCACATTTACTGTCCATTCTCTTTTTTGGGGGAGAGAGGGGTGGTTGTTTGATTACCCATCAGGAGTTAATAGCGTGCTTCTGTTTTTCTCTGCCCTGTTCACCTGACAGCCACCTGATGTATTCCGGACAAGACGACTGTTTTTGCATGAAGAACACCGCAAGCCTCTGGGTTTAAGTAAGTGTGCAAGAGTTCATTCACATTTTGTATGCTACAGGGAGCCAGCAGACCGAAAGCACAGCCAGAATCAATCCCAAGCACTCAATGGGAGGAATGCAAAAGCCTAAGATCTGACTTCCAAATGAAATACGTTATTGTTGCTTCTGAAACATTTCCAGCAGCAGCACAATGGCTGCCACGTCAAAACATAAGACACCCTCCCTGCCCTAAAGGGTTTTTACTCTAAAAATACAAAATGCGCTGCAGGTATGGCCAGAGATTACTATAAACCAAGCAAACAGACAAAAGGATGCATAGGCATATCTTCATAATCATTTTCTTGTTGGATTTGCATGTAATATTTAAACTGGTTTCCAAAGACGCCTCAGGAGCACCTAGATAACTAATCTCTTTCACACCAAAGGCAACAGTTAATCCTGAAGGGCATACTGAACCGTCACCTGCATCCCAACACCAGCAAAGCTTTGAAACTTTACCAGTCTCAGCCAGTAAGTTTTATCCAGGTGACTACTACGAACAACTCAAGGACACTCTGCACTTGGATCGAGCCAGAACAGAAACTCAACCTGATTTGGTGCATTCGAGCTTTTATGTAAGATTATATGGGGCATAAACAAATTATCAGAGGAAATAAAACCCTAGGTAGCTCTTTAACATGTGGTGGTTTGTTTCTGCTTCAGGATGTATAGATACTCAGAAGTTTAGAGCGTTGATTTTTAAGGGTCGAAGCCACAGAGATCATGAAGTCTAAGCCTCTTCACAAGAAATATCGCAAGTCTCCATTTTGAAGCCCAACATCTATGATAATTTGAACACATCTCAAAGTGTTCAGTCATTCCATATTGTTTAATCATTCCAAGACCTTTCAATAGAAAAAGTCACTTTATAGTAAAAATACGTTGTTTTTCTTGCACAAAGAGCCCATGGATTCCCCAGGAAGGAAGAAAAAAGTATTGACTGTGAGGAAGGTTGAACCTTCCCGAGAGAGGCAACTGCAAAAAGCAGCTGAGGGGGTGGGAGGGGAAAAGAAAATAATCCCTTAAATTGGTTTCAGAACAAAAAGGTGGGAAGAATGTAAGAGGAAAACAGATGAAACAACAGGATCACTCCACAAAAGCACGTTCAATTCCTACACCTTATTAGTGCCAGTGCGGCCTGGTGGCTCCAGGCCCAGGCCCTCAGCTGGAGGTCCACGCAGCACTCAAAGCCGCAGTGACCCGCTCTGACAGAGCCACCCTCCTCAGGAGAGGCACTCCTTCCTGTGCCACAGACCCAGGGTTCTGTTGGGAGGCTTCAGGAAGGAGGACATAGACTCTGGTGTCACATGCGACAGCCCTTGCTCTTAATAGAAAGGATTAGAACATCCAAGTGTCTGCATCTGTGAGCTGCAGGGTATATTGCTCTCCGAAATTCCAACAGAAAGACCAGACCGCGGAGTCTCCAGGCGCATCAGGAGGATCTTGTCCTGCTACAGAGCTTTCCCTGCATGCCCAGAGTTTTCTCTCTCCTAGGTCTGAATCTATATATGGTCGTATTACAGCACACAGGTTTGCCCCTTACTCTGATCATTAAATCTCAAAACAAATAGTAACTGTATTACTCCAGAACAGAAGTTGGTTCAAGCCATGAGGTGAGCCCTTAGCAAACAAATACTGAGCATGGGACTCCTGACCTGTCTAAGTCCAGCATCACAATCATCCTCGACTTGGTACAACTGGGCCATTACACATAATAATTCAGGTGCTCAGTACCATATGCAGCCATCAGCTTCTTCTCAGTGAAGATCTCACTTTGGTTTGAGCAACGGGAAGCAAGAGGAGCAGCAGCAGCTAAGGGACTGCCATCACAAATTTCAGTGGTGTTTGCAGCATGGGATACCTTCGACACTGAGGTGGGGCTGAGCTACATGAGGATGGCTGCAAAAGCTGGGATGTAAATTGGTATTTGGACCCAAACTGGTGGCAGAGAGGAACAAGTAAAACCCAATCACCTGAGAGAGCAAAAGGTTAATGAGTACTACCATGGAAAATGGCAGAAAGTTTCACACCGACAATGGAAGCTGCCAGAGCTTTATTTTGGTTGCCAAAGCTGTTAAAGGGTAGCTCTGATGGGCAACAGATGGCTTGTGCAAGCAAATGTAGAGAAGTTTTAAAGAGGCCAGCAAAAAAGTCTGTTGAAAGTACCACCCTCAAAGGTTACACTGTGGCACAGAGATCAAGAGAAAAGATCTGAAGGGTTTGAGTAGGCAGAACATTAAATCTTTCAGCACAACGCTTGGAAGCGACAACAAAAAGCAAACAATTCTGCAAAGTATAAATAAGGGGTACCAAAGCAAGTCAAAGGACATTATTCTTCCACTGCATAAAAGCTCTGATGAGACCACATGTAGAGTACCATACTCTGTACTAGCTGACTTATTTTTAAAGCAGCTATTAGGAAGCTGAATGGGGCAAAGCAAAGAGCAACCCACTCAATTCCTACATGTGCAGTCTAAACCCTGGCTTTGGTTTTACATGCACACAAAAAAAAAAAAAAAAAAAAGCAGGATCTGAGCACCCAGAGTTCTCATCGACCAGGAGGAGGAGGACATAGGACTGCTGGAAAACCAGTCCACAACAAACTTCCATACTATGTGGCAATAGGGCCTTGACATCTTCTGGACATTAAAAGTTCTCATGATTTTTTTTATGAGGGGCTGTGTTCAATTTTATTCTGCCTCATTAAGTATTTGCTGCAAACAAATTGAAACCAGAACTTTATAAACAGCAACACATAATAATTGTAATTTTAAACTAAACTAGAGGTTTTTCCCTCTGACAGTGGGCAGATGCTATAGAGGAAGGTGGAGAAATAACACCCATAACGTACAGAATAACCACTCTAAAGGCAAAGACTCTTCTCAACTGCAGGAGGTGTTTGCTTTATACCTAAAAAAAAAATAAATCACAAAATGTTGCATGACTTGTTTTAAATCTCATATAGTATTCATGGGTTTGCTCTAATTATTTGTATAAATGTCTAATGCTTTCTGAACTCCAGTTCAGTCGCTTTCCAGACTCAGTTGGACTCACTCACTTCTTCCAGCAGCTAGTCCTTCAGGTTAATTACATGCAATGTAAAATTACACAATTCTTTTTCCCACCCCTTGCTTTCAAAAAATCACCAAACACTCTCTGGAGCGTCCCTTCTCCACTTGCTGTTTTAAATGCCTTCGCTCTATCTTCCTATCATTGTCAGAACAGAGCTTCAATCCTGTGAATATTTAACAGATGTGCTTATTGCTAAACCTTCACATCAACCTTAGCTGCACCAAGATGAAAATTTAACAGTCCTAGCTTCTCCAAACGCCGACAGACCCTTCTCATCTGGGAATCCTTTTCCTGCTTCCCTAATGTTTGAGATGAGGAACACCCAAAGCGCTACTACGGTCTCCTTAGTAGTATCTTCACTTCATTCCGCTTCACTTCAGCTTAATATCTGAGCTTGCTTTTGCGACTGGTGTAGCACGGTGGGCGAATGCTTCTGCTGAACTCTGGACTCTCAGAAGTCCAGGTCTTCTCCCCAAGTGTTTTTAATTAATTCACTTCTGGTCCTAAATTGTTTCAACGTGCTGCTGCGTATTGTTGAGCAGCTGCTCCTTGCGTCATATACGCCACATGCAGGGAAGATATCCATGTGATAACACCACAAAGCCACTAAATAAATAGTACTGTGCAACTCTGACGGCTAATTCATATCCCTCAGAACTTTTCCTAATGCTTCAACCTCTTCAGAAACCTCAAAAAAAAAAAGAAGCCATTTTCAAGTCACACTGTCCCAGAAATATTTTCCTCTCCTCTCTTCCCACCCCCCCAAATAAAGGGGAACTCTACTAAATCCCAGGCAACAGCACAGCTCTAGAGTTTTAAGCCCTACCCAAATGGTACTTCTGTACTATGCAACATTACTACATATTTCACATCATCCAGTGAAAATTTGTGACCACACTCTGAAAGTTATTGAAAGCTCATGTAAAAATGCTAGATCATTATTGTTTCACTTGGACACATTTCTACTTCCCTTCCAGTCCCTAAATTACTGGTGGCAGGGTGCTGAACAGAACCACAGAGCACCTATGTTCAGGCAGGTCCGAGGTGGAGAGATTTCCACAAACAATGAATGGATTTCTACATCCACTTGCAGCTTTAAGATTTCATTTAAAAATTCCAAAACAAAGCACAGTCTTACACCTGTCAATAAAATTCTAATCCCAGACAGTGCAAAAACATAACACAAACTTCACAGTTGGGCCCTAAGTGTAAACCTACGCACCAGTGTACCACCCATTAAGAACCACAAGTTTCTTCTCAAGAGCTTGTATGGTCACTGAAGGTGAAAAGAGAGTAATTTGGGGGTTAATCAAGGGCAAAGGAAGCTCTGGGAGACCGCAGGGGCAAACTGTGACAACTCCCTGGAGACAACGGTTGGTCAGCTGCTCAGCCCTTTAGGAATGAGATACAGATGGATCCGTGATAATGATGAGGAGATACAGAAAAGTACAGTAATAAAACATATCAAAATACCACCTCAGGGTTCAAAGAATGGTCTGTCAACCTAGTCCACATCCACAGGACATGAGCAGCTTTGATGCTCTCCGAGCCATCCACTAAAACCACAGAATTTCAAATGCAAGAGGTTTGCTGGTGGCATCGTAAAACCAAAGGTCTTACACACACAGATGGTATTTTTCAGTCTCTGATACTCCCTTACCTAGCAATGCCAAGACATCGCACACATTCTGCATCCTGTTTACAAGATGCTACACAAAGGTGAGCAATGAGAGGATTCCCACGGAGTTACCATTCATTTACCCCTCACACAAGGCATCCCCATTTTCTTCATGGTGCTAGACCATAATATGCTTGCTCCGCACTCATTCCTTCGCACTGCTGTACCCCCTTGGAGTGCTGGCTATAGGAAGTTATATATTTAGAAAAACAGATTCCTGCAGCAGTAGTATAAGATGCAAGTTCAATGCCTGCACTTACACACTGTCACCAAACATTTTTAATTAGCTTTACCAAGGCTAAATTTAAATCCAAGCGTGACTAATGCACTCGCAATGCTTCAGCCTGTTTCTTAAATGAAAACATCAAAACCCAAACTAGAAAACTAATGGTTTCTCCAGGGCTATTCTCTTTACAGCATCTCAGCCCAGTTCATACGCCGCTTCTCCCAGGCTTTCCGATGACACATCACCATGTTCCTTGCCAACACTTCTTTAACCCAACAAGTGACCTAGATCTTCTGGCACTCAAAGAAAACACCAGTTTCTTCGCAAAGCAAGCTGATTTGATTATTTTTAATATTCCTTTGACTTATTTCTTCTTGAACAAGCAAGGTAACATCCAGCGATGTCAGCAGCAAGACAGCTAAGGTGCTACAACTCAGGGAGAACCTCTACCAGTTTACAGAGTCAGGCACCCTGGCCGTCGGAGGAATTCCCAGTGGGGATCAATTGAGTACAGGACAGCTTTATATGCCTACCCATCACAGGGAAACCAAAAAGTATATCAAAAAGCAAGTTTCCCCACATAAGCAGGCTTGCTATGAGATTTCTGACACACAGCCACACACAACCAGGGCAAAAACAGATCAGCGCAGTCCCCAGAAAGGCCTCCCTTTACCTCGCTGTTCCACATAACACAAGAACCATTTGGGAGCGATACCTCTGCACAGCCCCGTAGGAAGGGAGGCTGCCCAGGTCTCTCTCCCTAGTTCCGCGTGGCCTCACAGGAGTATCCCACAGCCTCAGCTCTGTGTTATTAACACCCCAAGATTAAAGCACTGTCACCCTGTCACCTTTTGACAGCTTGGGATGGGAGGTTTTAAGCTCCACTGAGAGCATGACATGGAGCTACAAAACCAGTTACCCTTCTAATTAGGCACTGTGTATTCGGAACTGAGAAAGTACAAGACAGTAATCTTTCAGGCTTCCATTCTAAAACTCATAATAAGCTCAGGTTTCAGTTCTGAGCGGCTGTTCTGCACGCTGCTGTCGACCGCATCAAAGAGTGCTGCTTGGAATATCCCCAGAGCAGAGATCTGGGCCTGAACCGGGAAGAAGCAAGGAGAGGAGTATTCCATATGAAGGCACTAACGAGGGCTGCGATGCTAGGGTAGGTACTATCATGCCCACAGCTGAAGGAAAGGACAGGAGGAAGAAGCCTACTCAAAACCAAAAAGGAAGCCGAATGAGGGGCCAAGGCTTTCCTTTTGATAACTCTGTACCTGTCTATAGATCAAATTAATTTGGTCCCCTCTGAAATCTCCTACCTACCTCCTCTGCGGGTCTCCTGCAGCTGACAGGCATCTTCCACCATGCAAAACCAAAGGGAACACATCCCAGCTCTCTTCCTTCTCTATCTCCAAGACAGTTCCTTGGAGAAGGACAGCATTCAGAGCAGACAATAATGAAACCCAGTTTCCGTAGGGAGCCTGTCAGCTCCTTGGGAACTGCTTTTCTGCTTCTGCCAAACATACAGTCAGAGCTACACCCTGGCCTTGGTCTGGGCGGTCAGGACAGGCTGCAGGGGCCTGATTCCAAAAAGTCTTGTTTAGCCAAAAGGGACACACATACGATATAAGTCAAGAGACAAACCAGCAAGCTGCAGCAAGGATCAAGACCAGCCAAGTCCTTGCCTGCTGGTTGCACAGGAAGCTACACTTGACAAGAACATCTGGGACTTAAGAGTGAGATTAAAAAGAAATCAGAGCTGGCTTGTGAGGGCATATGGGAGGGCAGGAGCAGGCTGAGAAAATTTGAGGCTTCGCGTGTTCCAAAAACGTTGATGATTCCAGGCACCATTTAAATCTCAACCCATATTTAGGAGACCAGTGCTAGAAAGGAAAAATAAATCCAAACTGAAACTTCTTTTATGATCTACTGTTTGTGTCAAAGAGAAGGCTACATCCTAGGTCCTACCTGGGATACAGATTAGTTAGCCACAAGTTTTTGTGATGTTTTTCTGACTGAACTCTCCAACACAAGCTTCCTGCCAACATCTGTGACTGCAGAGATGTTTTGAAGCCAAACTTGCGGTCACAGTGCGAGACAGTAATTCAAAATTCATTTTTTTTAACACCAGAAGATTCTCAGAAAAGTGCTTATCAAATAGTACCAGCACTAAGAAAACACAAAAATATTTCCTAATAGACTTGGCACTTTCCAGCTCTTCCCCTTTCAGAATTTCGAAGGTATTTAAAGTGACCTTCTTAAAGCAGTTCATTTATAGCTTTGGAAGCTTTTTTCTAGCATGATGTAATGCCATTCACAGTGATGCTGACTGTCCGCTCAGGACCACTCCAGAAAGCCTTTTCCTCAACCTCTTCTGAGGGTGCCATCCATACATACAAATCTCTGCTTCTCTATCCTCCTCTCTCACTAAAAATTTAGGCCAGGTATCTCGGTTTCCATGGCCTTCATGGCTTGTTCCCAATCTTCACACCATCTGTCTCAAGAGCCCAGAGACCTCTCAAGGTCTATCCCAGCGACAACAAGACCCGCTTTTCTTTTTCAAAAAAACACCTCCGTGCTTTCTCTCTTGCTGAGCCTATCATGTTTGGGAGGGATCCTCTCCCAACATCTCCAGAAGTTACGTTTGACTTCTCAAGTTTTGTTACCACTCTCCATTGCCTCCATGTCTGCAAGTAACTTGAAAAAAAACACTGACTGCTGCAAAACCCATAGTGCCACCTCAGATACCAACTGCCAGCCAAGGGGACATACACATGTACGTACAAGCCTCACTGGATGTTTACTCTGTAAGTTCTTTCTTTCAAGGCAGGATAGTCCTCGTGCAGCATCCGTCACGAAATAGGGCTACTACAGCTTATAATATTTTCTAATACTGCAGTGCCTAAGTCTTACGCTTCATTAATTATTTAGTGACTAAACATTTAGTGACAAAACCAGTAGCTGTTATTTAAATTTCAATAATAGTTATTAATTTAAAGCTAGGAAATTTGTTTATACAAAAGCTTCACGCTTTTGAAGGCTGTGGCACCACTGATGACTGCGTTGTCACAGCCTCTTTGTCTTTCATTGTTCCTACAGGTTTGAAACACAAGACAGACATTTCTGTATTTGAACAGACAAAAAGTATACCATGCTTAAGCTGTAATGTTATGACTGGGTTTCAAACAGACTACTCTCTGGTAACAGGGCCAACCACTCAAGAACCCTGGCTGGGTTCTCAGGACAGAGAATTTTATGAAAGGTTTATTAAGAGACTTCTTGATAAACGTGCAAGGTTCATTCACTTACTGGTACCTGCACGAGAACGTATTTAAGCAAGATTTCAAGCTTTTCAGTAATTAAAGGACTTGGTAATAAATCCCAACACCTCAGAATAGCTAAGACCTTCCATATTCCTTCCCACACAGGTTCTGTGAAGTTTTCAGTCATATCTGCATTCCTCTCAGACCCATCAAATCATTTGCCATCAAGCACTTTTCAGCTGAAGAGCCTCCAAGTCACTTTACAAATGCACCTTCACCAAGAACCAACTGCACCGGATCAACCCCCTACTCTACCACCACACAGTATTTCATAGCCACACACAACAACCAGGTTTTAAAACTCAGGGTTTTTCAGCTCACCAGGAACTTGACCTTCGCCGATAAACCAGGAGAAGCTCAGTGCTTCAGAGAAGGGCAAACTGCTAAGCAGACCTTTACAGGGCCCAAACTGATATTAAAAATAAGCCAGATTTACCATTTAAAAGGTAAATATAATCAGTAACAGCGACTATGTTTGTCACCATGAAGGCTCAATACTGCCTGGCATACGAATAGGTTGTTCCTGCACTCTTCAGTTGACCTTGAATCTTCAACCTAAGCCTGACTTAGAGCATCATCAGACCACCACTGATAAAACAAGATCACAAAAAGAGCTTTAAATAGTTTTATCTTCTGAAGAGCTTGAGGGAAACAAACAGCCCACATCTATCATACGTTGAGATTTTTTGCCCATGAAAGACACTGGCCTGGGAGCTGGTCACCGATTTTTGGCCAGAACAGGTGCAGACTTCTGACACACTACCTCCATCCCCCAAAACAGAGCTCAACTCTGGCCTGAAAATACTAACACAAGCCACAGAAAGTCAAAAGCCACTTCCATGCCTTTGCCCTCCTATCAAGATCGGCACCATCAGCCACAGAGATGATCTCAGGAACACACAGGTGCTCTTCCTTTGAGAGCACAACCAAGACCTGGCAAACTCCTTCTACATATGAGGAAGTATGCAGACAAAACAGGATAAAATTCTACTTTTTCACAGGACATTTATGAAAGACAGACACATTCCAAATGATCTTACACAAGATCACCAGCTGGGAAACTTACAGGAGCTCAAAAATACATTGTAGTATTTATCCTGGTAAAAAAACAGGAGGCAGAGATGGGAAATGTGCCACTCAAAGGAAGCAGATTCAAAATTATCTGTTCTGATTAGAACTCCATGTGCTTCTTGGAAACGTGGAAAAGGGAGAATACTATCTGTATTCAGGACAGAATTAGCTTATCTTCCTTGACTCTGGTTCTAACACTGCTGTATTGCTTTGTGTCACAGAACTTCACAAGATGACTATTGGATATAAACCTCTGGGCAGTTTTAGAGGTCGTCAAACTAAGTCATTCTATTACTGCCTTCAATCTCAAAACCAAAAAAGTTAGGAACCTAAGAAAATAATATGGAAGCTATGGCCACCTCCTGAAGACCCAGCTCTGACTGCCATGGCTGCACCGATTCCAACCAAGCAAGGATATTTTCTGTCAGGTGAGCACTGGCAAAGGTGAAGGCACTCAGCAGCATGCCAGATCGAGTGCATGTGCATTTAAGCTCAATTTTCTTACCACTAAAGCCTTAATGCTTTGAAACACACCTTTGAAAACAGCACAGAGCTGACACTCTTGCAGAACTGCAGACAGTTGATGTCTCATCTAGCTGAGAAAGATGAATACAAGGCCCAAACATACATTCACTTCAGTCCTGAGGAAACTTCTGCTAACTTTTGAGAGACCTTCGCTAGTTAAAACACCAGGACTGTTTGTTTGGGAGACCTGAGATAGGCTCCTAAGAGCAGAAACAAGGCACAGCCTAGTCTGAAAGAGCTGTTAAATGTTCAGCTTCTCAGGCCGTAAGGTAACATCCTTGTTTCTACACTAAGTATGACCCGATCTATGGCCACAATGGGTCAGATCTTTTTTTACATGTCAAGAAAAGAGGAAGAACACAAGCAGAGCATTATTTCGGATGACCCAGACAGATGACTTCAGTGTCTTGCTTTTTTAAAAAAAGAAAAACCTAGCAAGAGCAGTCAGTGCTAAAAGTTAATATCATAACAATTCATGTGGAATTCAGCTCCCCAGAGCAAGCTCCAAAGTCCATGAGCAGCCTTCCAAAATGCCCCCGCACCAGCTTTCCTTACCTCTAGCCATCTTGCTCCTTTGTTGGCAGCCTGCTGAATCTGCACTCTTTTCAGGGTGACATGGTAAACAGCTCCTTCTTCTACCTCTTCACCCCCATCTTGAATGGTGATCTGCCAGGAAAAGGGGGGGGAAAAAAAAAAGAGAGAAAGGAACATTTTTCCTTTTTCTGCTAACCACAATCTATACCAGGTGCTCAGCTGCTTCACGCCAAGCTGAGGGCAGAAGATGGGCTGCATAAAGTAAATATAACAATCAAAGAGACACAGGATACTTTTAGATTGAGGGAACACTGGAGATATTCTTGGCAACCTTTCCTTTCCTGTGGTATCAAGATACCCTGACTTTCCATTTAACTGTTTTTCCTAGACTAGCACATATTTTAAATAGTTGTATAAAGTCTTTTCTAAGGAAATAGTTTGGTTTTGATTAGCAGTCTTCTCCCCCTTTCTTCTCTCCTCCTCCCCCCTCCCCTTTTCTAAAGCAATTAATCTCTTCAGCCTTTCATTTATGGAAGGAATTGCACTTTTAAAAACTGTTGAATTAATTCGGCAGACAGCCCTTAAACTTTGAAGCTAAAAAGCATTTAAAATACAGCAACCCTTTATTTCTTTTGACAGGAGGGATCTAAAGCACTCGCGGTTTGCTTTTCCAAACCCTATTATTTCAAGCTACAAAAAACCCCCAACCAACCAACCCAACTTCAGAGTCGACGCTTTAAAACTCACAATAGAAAGCGGGCGAAAAAGACAGAAGGAAAAAGAAGTGCAGTGTCTTCCAAACTTGAACCGAAGACGTGCTGCGGTAACTCCTCATTTCCTCGCTCACTGACCGTACAAAGGAGCGCAAGCCCCCGCGACAGGGACAGAAAACACGAATCCGAGTTCCTCCGAAGGGCTAACCTTCCTCCCCAAAGGGCTACCCCTCCTCTCCAAGGGGCTAGCCCTCCTCCCCAAAGGGGGCTAGCCTTCCTCCCCGCGTCAGGCGCGCACGCACACACAGTCCTACGGGTTAAGCATCGCTCGGGAGGGAAAGGAAAGCGGCCCTGGGAAGCAGCGGGCAGCGCGCCCGGTCACCCCGGCTCCCCGCCGACACCGGCACCCCGCGGGCAGGGGAAGGGATGGGAAGGTGGGAGCGGGGGGAACACCCGGTTACCATTTTAGCTTTCCACAGCAATTTCATTCTCGATGCCTTCCCGGGCGCCTCGACGGGGCACGCCGCTGCCGCCGCCGCCGCACCGCCCTGTCAGCGGCCGCCGCCGCCGCGGGCCGGGCCGGGCCGGGCCGGGCCGAGCCGAGCCGTGTGGCCCCTCGGCTCCGCGGCGCGGGAGGGCGGCCGCTCCAGGCCCCGCCTCGGCCCGGCCCCGGCCCCGCCGAGGGGCTTCCTGTTTATCGCGGACAGCCCCGGCCGAAAAGTTACAGCGGGTTCGCTACTCCGTCCCCGGAGCGGCGCCGGGACCGGCAGCGGGGCCGGAGCGCCGCGGGGGGCGCTGCCCAAAGCGGGGCGTCCGCCCGCGCCTCCCCGCCCCGATGTCCCTGTAAGAGGGACAAGGCACTAAGGAAACGCCTCCTTCCAGCCATCGCCCGGGTGTAGCCGTGCACCAGCGGCCCGGCTCGGCGGAGGCCGGCGGGCAGGTGCGGGAAGTCTGTGGGGCCTCCACTTAAAAGCCCAGACTCGCGAGCGGCAGCAAGTTTAAGCTCGGCTTAACTTCGAACTCGTACAACTCTGAAAGCGAGGAAGTTAAACGCCGCGGTAAAGCCCAACCCCGCTGCGGCGGCCAGGCGCGACAGTGCCGCTGCCCGGCTCTGCAGAGGCGTGAGGAGCCAGCCCAGTCGGCAGCTTGGGACTCAGCAGCGGAAGAAGGGCCTTTCCTCCTCCTCCTCCAGCACAGCCGGGCTGGAGGGGCAGGAGGAGCCCGTCCCGCTAGCTGGGGGCAGCCCCGGACTCCCTCCCCCGCAAGTCCATCGCTCTGTGGCCATGAGCGGAAAACCTCCCGGTGAGGGGGGTAGCGAGAGCAGGGCTGCGCCGAGGGCCGCGCAGGTGTGACGAGCCACGGAGCCAGAAGGAGCAAGGAGGAGGGCTGCGCGTTCAGAGATGGGGAGGGAAGAGAGCTGAGGGCCTGCTTGGGAATAAGGCTCTGGGGGCATGGGGAAAGCATTCCCACCCAGCTGCCCTGCACAGCCAGCACAGGGAAACATGCCCTGATTGCCTTCACCTGTCCTACCTCAAGAGAATGACTCTTCCTAGGCAAGAAGAAAAGTTTCTGGTGCTGTAATCAATAGATTACAGCCTATCGTGTTTCCCACCTACCTCTCTGTATAGGTTAAACCCACAATTGTATAGGTAAAGGCAACAACACCCTCATTCCTCTCTGTGGGAGTCCCTTGCTCCCAGAAGAGCCTGGGCAAACCCTAGCGTCCTGCTCTGCCCAGAACACTTCATTTGCCTCTCGAGCTGACTTTCATTGTCTGGTTTGTCAGACCTGTAAATGAAAGCAGAGAGGAGTCAGGTGCACAAATTATGCTAGAAACCAGTGGCAGCCAATAAAGCTCAAACCAGAGAATTCCAATCTAATCCCTAGCACCAACAATGCCTATATTATCATATTTATTCACAAGTGTTATCGCCAATTATCTCAGGAGCAGTGCTGGCCCAGAGACCATTATCACTTGCAGCTGTTAACATCAGGAAGCATATGAAGGCAAGGAACATCATTTTAAGTTACAAAACCAAGATTGAGTTGCACTGTCACAGGTCAACTGCTCTGATTATTTGCCAGGCTGCACAATTAGGTTATTTGCCTAATACTGAAGTGATCCCAAATATGCTGAAGCAGATACTGAGTTTAACAATCTGACTAGAACGCAGTGTAGCTTAAAAATCAACATCTCTATTTGCCAAAGTCCTTTGGCTTCTCCTGCAAAACTGCACTGCTGGCAGCTGTTTTGCAGCTCAACAGATTTCTGAATGAGCCTCAAGGATGATAGATGTGCAGTGGGATAGTCGGTTCTGTGGTGTCCCGTCTGGGAGGGAATATCAGAACTAGCCTGAGAGAAAAGCTCACTGCGCTGAGAGCTATTGCTCTGTAAGGATGAGGCCAAAAAAACCCCAAGCCAATATTAAAATTGTCTTTTGTAGAAACCTTCTGGACCTACTTGACTTAAACCTTAATCCGGTTGTTTTGTTTATTCATCCCTTAAATTCATTTATGTGATTAAGCTCCAAGAAACTGTTCCTGATAATTGGTTTAGCTGCAAAGGGAAAGCTGCAAGATGGCCAGGAAAACCTACAGCACAACTTAGTCTGGCAAATGAATTTAATCTCTCTTGAGAGATACTCTATCAGGTATGCCAGTTCAGAACAGCACATCAGCAGTAGCTTTACCTTAGCACAAGCTCAAAACACTCACATCAAAGGAACTAAATCCTTAAGATTCTTTGATGAACTGGAGCCTAGCCCCAGAAATCAGTGAATCCCAGGTTCAAACCTCCAC
This sequence comes from Laterallus jamaicensis coturniculus, assembly GCA_022605575.1. Lineage (NCBI taxonomy): Eukaryota > Metazoa > Chordata > Aves > Gruiformes > Rallidae > Laterallus > Laterallus jamaicensis. The sequence continues at coordinate 12,083,229 of JAKCOX010000007.1, forward strand.
GGGACCAAGTCTTCTCCCCACAAGAATTATATCAAACACTGCATCGCTTAAAGCTGAGCAATCACTTTTCAACAGATTTTCAGTGAAAAACTGTCCAAATCCTCTGCCAATTCTAATATTTGCTGTTTTCTAGTTCCTTGGAAGTCTGGAGCCTGTTGATACTCATCTCACTGGGGAAAAGGATATTCATTGGTCAGGGTGGTATCTGCACTAAAGCAGCTGATACAGGATGTGATGGTGTTTTCCAACATACGTTTGCCTTCCTTATGCCACAGTATTTGCTGCTTTCCAGCTAAACAGAGGTCATTTTAAAAGTCCTACCTTGTTTGACAGAGCTCATCCATATTTACATTATCAGATCGCATAGCTACAATCATTTTGCAGCACAAGAAGTGGAGTGCAAGAAATGTGTCTGGGGCTGGTAGCGTCTTTCAAAGAGAACAAAACATGCGGTGCTGACTGCACACTTACAGAGGGACCTGCTTTAATGCCAGCTCCTGTCATTGATTTTACCAAAACATGCATGTCTGTGTATGGATACATAACATATATGTATTTATTTAGTCTTTTCCAGAGAAAGGATTGTGCTCAGTCTAGGCTCCTAAAAATCTGCCTTAAGTCCAAACATTGGTTATTTGATACTGGAAAGGAGGAAAAGCATATGAAATGTTTCACATCCATTCAGCTGTATTCTAAGACTGTTACGTAGCATCGAACCGGTTCTTTTGAGGCCAAGAGGCAGGATCAGAATGCACAGGAATAGGCAAAGACAAAGCAGGCTCTGATGAATCTAAAAGATGTCCTGTAAAGATGTCAAGGACTGAAGCACAAAACCAAGTATGAACAGTCTGTAGCTTGGTTTCGTGGAACTGCTGTTTTGCTCCTTCTACAGACTTTAATCACAATACCAATCTGTACCAATGAACCACACTCGTGGTCAGCCTCGTGTTAAGTGTCTGGTTCTTTCCAAATTGTGTTCACATATAATAACTACATTCCTGCTGTAACCAAGCTCTGTGCCTGCCCTTTCTACTGAATCAGAACTGTTCCTCTAACACATCGGAGCATGTATTCCCTCCCCCTTGTGACAAGAGAGACATGCAAACCCACTTGTGGATGCAACCTTACGCTTCTCGGAGTGAAGTGTTATAGAAGAAAATACTTCTGAGGTCTGCAAAGTTCTCAGACTGCAGATCATTGACCGCTTACAGCCCAACAAGGACTTGCTGACTGTCCACTGAGAAATAAGTTAGTCACAGAGTGATGGTTTTTCCTTGTTTTCAGCTGTTGCTACAGCTGGCATGCAGATGCTTTCATGAGAAGACAAAACAAAAGACCTATAAACCTGCTGGAAATAAAGAATAGCTAAGGCTTACTGCCTCTGCTAGGGGCCTAACACACGGAGAGGAGGAAACAGAAGTTGGAGATACTCAAGCAAGGAAAATTTTGGGGAGAGCAAGTCGGGTTTATGTTGTGTTTCAGTGACAGTGGACTCTGACCTGCAGCCTGGCTGCAGAGAGCTCCCTACCCCAGTTACTGAAAGCAACCTGGCAGTGTTCCTTTATGCTGAACACACCCCAGTTCCTGCTTTCCTCCCAGTTACACAGTGAGTTTGTCAGGGAGGGCTTCAGATCTGTTTAACATTCTGCATGCTCCAGTCTCACCTACACCAGAGGCCCTCTACAGCAGCAAGCACCTCACAGGCACATACCTCTTCCAGTCATTTCCATCAGTACAGGGGCAATACTTTGCGCCTGCTGCGTGCTGATGTAGAGGGCAACAGAGGTGAGCCAGGTCCTCCATCCTCCTCATTTGAAAATAAATTAACTTGGTTATTTATAGTCTTTCAAGAAATGAGATGCGCTGTTGCTACACGTCAGCCGGGAAGAAAAACGGTTGGGTTCAAAAATTGAATTTCAAACCACTAACTAATCAAAGCAACAGAAACATTATGTTGCACGCGGGATGTCTGATCTTTCACTGTCTGCAGCCTTGGCAGACTCCTTACTCCCATGCAAAAGGGGAATAACAATGATCCCCACTTGCTCTGAACAGTGCTGGAAGAAGTGATAGTCCTCAGCAGCTCAGTGATGGGCCAGGTCCACAAGTTCAGCATAAGCGGTCTGCGCCAACGCTAGAACTAGAGGCCTTCAAGTGATTGGAAATATTGACCAGCTTCACTGTAAAATGCCAGAGGAAACACAGCAGAGCTCCCATACATAAGAGTAAATTAATGAATCATAAAGCTGTGTAATTAACAATGCTGAGTCCAAAAAATGCCGTAGTTAAGGAAGCGCATCCAGCCTTCCCTTGAGCTCTCGTTTTGTGTGCGATCACAATGCGATAGGCATGCCCCGTTTCACAAGCTGTGCTGTCCGACAGGCTCTGGCATGCTTCTGTCTGACCTCAGATCTAGGTGGCATATCTCCTCCAGGAACAGCAAGTCCTTGGACTTCCCTTCGGTAAGACTTCAAAGCATCATATGTCACCAGTAAACTGTACCACCTGCAACATCACATGGATAGTCAAGGGTGGATTTTACTCCCTCAGCCCTGGAATTTTTGGCTCAAGAGGAGCATCCATAGTGCCAGCGTACCTCAGAGCCTCACACCTTCCCCTGCTCAGCCTGCAGAAACCTCCCTTGGTTCTTTGGAAACAACCTGCAGGAGCAGGGATGGCAGGTCCTAGGAACCTGGGTCTCAGCTGCACACATCGCAAGACATGGAGAAATTTTCCCAGGCCACAAGCACTTTACAAGGCCTTCCATTCCTTTTCCACGTGTCCCTGGAGCTTCAAAGCAATACCTTTCTCTAGTTCTGTGCTGTATGACACACTCAGGTGCTCACAGCAAACCCTCTTTGACCGCATCCCTTCGCAAGCTTCAAAGGAAGAAACCATACCCTGAAGTTCCAAGTAACTCACTCAGATCCCAGTTGAAACCAAGATGCTTCAGAATTGCCACTATTTTAGCCCACAGGCCTCAGCCCCTCACACCACAGAACTGCTCAAGAGAAGGCAGCAAAAAGCCTTTATGGAAGGGGAAAATAGTTTTCCACTCTCCTCATACTCACACATGGATGAAATGTTTTCACTCAAACTTTCCAAAAACTTTACCTTTGAGCAGAGTCCAGGGGCCTCGTTTGAACAGTTTTAAAGCTTTCTGCAAATAATAAATACTTTAATCATATAAAAAAGGCATTGCTCAATTACAAATTGGGCTGTGGGTAATTCTCCTGACGTCAGCCCCATCTCTCCCAATTTACATTGTCAGGAGACCAGACTCAACCCTGCTGCCTACGCAGGACTAATAAAAGTCATTACTCCCTTCTCCAACAAACAGCTATGGAAGGCCAAGAAAAGACAGATAAAACACCCAGCAAGCGCTATAGACCTGTAAGAACAGTGACAGAAATAGCAGCTCCATACAAGAGTAGACCAAAATGCCAAAACCTTTGAGCTTTGTACTAAAACCTTTGTGCCACATGATGCATGAAAAAGGGCAGAGAGGGAGAGCTCCAGAAGCATTTGAGGTTGAAGAGGACAATAGGTCCCCATCGGTCCTCCCCAGCCATGGACAAACAGAGCTGGCCTTGGCGTACAGCAGAGCTCTGGGACAACCTGGTGACTTCAGCCAGGTGGAGACCCTGAACCATCACAGCCCACGTCTTGCTCAGCTGCCACAGCTTCTAGGCAGCATTGTAAAATAAGTCCAACAACCATGGGGAAAAAAATATCCTACGTCCATTTTTGTGATGAAAATGGGTTGTTTTGTTTGCATCAGCTGAATTAAGGAAAAGAAAACCCCTTTCCTGATTTGTGAACTGAGTGGCCCTCATAAAAGTGCCACTCAAAAGATTGCCTTCTCCGTGTTTCATATCTTCTGTATGCACCTAAGTACAGTGTAATTATTAAACTGACCATGGCACAAATACCTATTGGGTTGATTCAGCAAAATTCTGACTCCCCTTAATTCTCTCTTGTCTCTATAAACAGGCTGATTCCCCATAAGAAACCTCTTCCTTTCAATATATTTATGAATTCAGTATTGGCTAGCTAGTACTCAGTCCTCCCCCTCACAACCAAATTACTCACCACAGTTCACGTTCTTTTCTAGCAAGCTTCAGTTTCCAGAACAGGAAATTTAACCACTTGTTTAAATGAGCTCTCAAAACCTCCCATTTACAAGCATAACTTTCTTGTTCCCTTCTTCTCTGTTTCATTTTGCTTTGGTTACAGCCGTGCCACATGTATGCCTGTTACAGCCCCCTTACAGTATGTTTAAACAGTATAAATATCTGTTGACTCTGAGGAGTTTCATCTCCTTAATTTTCACTAATCTTTTTTTGTTTGTTTTCCCCTTAAAAAAAAGAATTATGTTTCCTCCCCTAGAAGTCTTTTTACTAGTGTAACTCTGGTATCCTTTAACCCAGGCACTCCTCAGAGGACTCCAGGCTTAATAATTATATTGTAGTGTCTATTCTTTAGGATACTGGGAGTACTTCCCACTCAGTCTAGGGCCTTCTGTTCCTCTGAACAGACCTTTGCCAGCTAGCTCTGTATTTATACCTAACTAGTTCAAGGCCTGAGGACTTTGTCCCTCTCACCCACTGAGTTATAATCAGATGGTGTGTCTTAACCTTGACTCACTCACTTCATGCATATGTAGGTTCCAGGAGGAGTAAAGGAAGGCTTTCAATTTAAATGCTGTTCCTACAAAAAAAATCCTAGTAATCAGATGTTTTTGACAGCATTATGTGTTCGAGATCGCAATTAAAATGTCCAAAAGTAACTCCATAGGTTAGACTTAAACACGAGGAAAATCTGCACTAAGCAATCTTGTGAGTTGTGACCCCCAAACCAAAGTCTGGCATTTCTGAACATCGTTACCCAAGCACAACAGCCTCTAAGAGGTCATTAAAATAACAGGGATAAAATAACCATAAATCCTTGTATTACTATCACAGCTTAATTACTTGGGTTTTGTATTTTAAATCACCCCTATTAAACTTTAAAAGCGTGTCCCCCTTTAATGTGGGACATATTTCAAAGTACTCAGAAGTTCCTAGACCCAGTTTTAGGAAGCCTGCTGAACACCGTGGGCAGATTTCTCAGCTAGATCTAAACCATGCTTTCATGTAAGATGGGCACTCTATGCGATTCCCCGGTCTCAGATCACAATGCTGTTGTTAATCCCAGCCAACAAAGGATTCCCACTCGTACAATAGAAAACAGAACATCGGCTTCACTCCAGCTTGGAGTGAAGACATGAGAAGGAATGTCATTTTCCAGTTGGCTTGGGCTACCGACTTTACCTTTTCCCCAGCGCTCAACACAGGAAGCCAGAGCTGTCATGTTATTTTTTCTTCATTGGGTTAGAAGGGAAATGATTGGAGTGAAGCAAGAATTCATCTTATCTATGGGTCTCTTGCTTTCTGTAACGCTACATTCGCTCTATCTGATTTCACAAAATCCTTCCAAGATTTTATTACCCTCTTACAGCCCTGCTGCAGAGCCAAGTAGGCACCATTAAATTGCACTCCCACTCTATGGCTTTCTTTTGAGTGCTGTTTAGGTTTGCAGCGAGGAACAAATACCATTTTGGGGGTTTACTAAGTACCACAGGCTTGACCAAAGAAATCTCTGAGTTAGGAGGGATACCTTTGAGTGCAGTGCAAAGCAAGCCAGGTTTGGGAAGGCTGGGATTTGGGGATTTTTAGTTGTTTTTCTGTTTGTTTTTTACCTCCCCCCCGCCCCAAAATATCACTTAGTCAGCTGCAACTATTTCTACACCAGAGACTTGCTTTCTCAAGGCTGGCTGACTGCTCTGCAGGTCGCTCAGGTGAGTTGTTCTGACGAGTGTGGCACCCGAAATTCTTGCAGAAGGATTTCCTTATCTGTTTGAAAACAACAGAAAAAGGTTTTAAACATCCGTTATGTTTCTCTCTCTTTTGTGAAACGTTAACAATTGAGTAAGACCGTTACGCAGGTAAGGAAGATGCTCAGGCATGTTCATTAGCTGCAGTGCTGGCATGGTTACATATACCAAGCCCCCTCCTAGCTTGTTGAGATTTGCCACTGTTGGCACTTAGCAGAGAAAGCAGAAATTGAACCTAAACCAGTAAGCAAGACAACCCAGCTACGGCCCCTTCTTGACTGCACTGTGTACCTAAGGGCAGTGCTGAGGCTTCCTCGATCAGAGCACCTCGAGATTATGAAAATGGGTACGAAACATGTTTCTGGAAGTGACCTATTTTTCTAGGGGAGGCAAAAAGGCTTTTACCAGCATCAGTCAGCTCCAACCTTTTTCCCTTTATGCTGTTATGACCCTTGTCGTCTACCTGTTGCAGCCTGAGCTTCCAAAAGCCTGCATTCCTGCCCTTCAGGTCAGTCAAAATGTGGTATTAACACTCTCTTTCTCATCCAGCTATTTAATATTCATACTTAAGATCCCTCAGAACTTGATCTTTTTTTCTGCATCTCCTTGTTTTCATCTCTTAGAAGCTTTTCTCCTCTGCAGATGCTTCTGCTCACAGATAAATGTCTATGTCCTGGTTCCAGCCAGGCCACAGTCAGCCTCCCCAAACAGCCAGCCAAGGGGAGCCAAGTCAGCCCAGGCTGTTTCCACACACCTGTAAGAGGGGCTTGTCAGGAAGGGGCTCCCCTGGATGCTTCCCCAGGGCAGGCTGAGTGCAGCCAGGGCGTTGGGTCCATCTTTGCATCAGGCAGCACTCTGTAATGGTCGGATCAGTAAAGTACTCTGCATTATAACCAGGTATAAGGGTAATTTGCAACGGGCTGTTTTTGTTCCCCTTTCACAGTGCTTTTATCACCCACCCAACCCACAGGGGCTCCTGTCTCTCCTCCATGAGCACCACACTGCTTGGGGCTGAGCCACCACAGCCTGCCAGAAGCCCCCGGAGGTAAAGTTCACTGCTAGGCTTTATCTTTTATATGGTACCATGATACAGTTGGTAACCGTGTCAACCAATACTTCCTTTGCTAACAGAAATTTAATTGATCTACAGCCTGTAATTGACAGGCATCACTAACGATCTATAAATACTTGTTCTCACTGGTGAGTACCTTCGTACTTTTGCCCTACATCCTTCCCATTGTTCACTCTACCTATGTTCTGTCTTTTCATTTTCGTGGTATTCTCTGAGACAAGACTTCTACCCACTTGAAAATGTTCCAGAACAAGATGATACAAACCCCAGCCACGACCTTTAGGCACTATTACATTGCAAAAATAGATGATACAATGCATCTGTAGAGTCCATTCTCCAATGGTCACACCAACTAGCACCACTCAGATGTACATCAACAGAGCACAGCCCACTTGATCAGACATACATCGATACCTGTTAAAAAAAATCCTGTGAAATCCTGTGCCCCAGCATCCTCAGTTGAAGAGAAATCCTTCCTACTGCTTGTGCTCCTGCAATTTGACTCCTGGTTTAGTCTATATATTCCTCTGTGGAAGAAATGCTGCTAGTAGATTCACTTGCAGAGGAAAGGTGACAGGACCAGAACCTCAAGCTGTAAACACTTCCGTGTCCTCTGGGATTACCTTGTCTTATTATTGGCACATTGTGCTCAGAGAGCAAAGACATTCATTTAAGGATACTAGTTTCTATTCCCAGCTCTATTGCATCTATTTTTATCTGAACTTATTCAAAGACAGCATTATCAACCCAGAAACAAAAAGCCAGGAAGGAGATGGAAGTCCACCATGCTTGAGATTCTAGACAATGACAGGAAACGGCCTGTGTTTTGACAGTTCCCCCAATTCTCTTCCAAGTGATCTTTACCTAAGAATTAGACAAAGTCCAAAAAAGCAAATAAAAACATAAACAAAATCCTGTGAAAGGGAAATCCTCTTGTATTCAGGTACCAGCACAATGGAAAATTTCAGAGAGAATCCAAGCCTAGAACGTTAGAATCGTGCCTACATAAAATAACTTGTCTAGAAACAACATGTCTACATAAAAGCAGGCCTGGAACAGTGACATGACAGTAACAACATGTAACCAAGAACAAGTGACTCCATGTACCAACTGGAGAAATGCAAAGCAAAATTACAAGCAAGCAAGCAAACAAATCATTTAGTGTGTTTTTTGCTGATTACATGAACACAGTCCACGAATGTCTTAGGTACGTGAAGCCTCACATCCAGTCCACTTCTGAGATCTCCACAAGCTGAGAGAACAAATGTCCTTTAGCTTATATACACCTTCTTAATAATTAACACACAAACATAAAAAAACAGCTCAGAAAACCTACCAATGAGCAAACTGGGCTGTCGATCAGTCTGGTGCAGATTACAGGCACCAGCACATTACTTACCAAACTCTAACCCTCCCCATTGTAGTGGGATGACATTACTAAAGAACTATTTTGACATTTTTACATAAACAAAGATCTAGTTGAAGTCAAACATACTTTCTCCTCAGTAAAAAACGAGTTCAAACTTCAAACTTGGCCAGGATTGAATACTGTAACACAAAAGTTCAATCAGAAGCCAACTGTTTTGTCCTCCAGAGATCAGTTGGAAACACACCATTAAACAGGATGGAAGATACTCTTTTCAAGACAACATTATAAACAGCAAATTAATTGCGCAATATGTTACTGCACCCAGGGATACAAACTGGGTTAGAAATCAAAACCTAGAGTAGATAGTTAATAATTATGCATTTTTATTAAAAACCAATAAAATACAGACACAAAACCCCTGAAATACATCAAAGGAATATTAACCAAAAACCCCCAAATACATCAGAGGAATATTAACCAAAAAACCAAATACATCAAAGGAATATCAACTTCTTTCACTTTGGGTTATACTCTGAGCACTGATGGGATCCACGGAGGAAATCATCCTATAAGGAGTTACTCCATACTTATCCACGACCGAACTATCAGGAGCTATACATGCATAAAACAAATTTGGCAAGAGCCCCAACTGCCTTCCCACATGAAACGCATTTTGCAGTATCCTCAAAGAATGAGCTAAAACACTCAGTTTTTCCCTCACAAAGAATTTCTTACCTAAAGGCAAAGCAATTCTTTAGTCATGCTGCCAGCAAGAATACCAGAAAGCATCAGGTACCATAAAGGAGTTTATAAAGTGGTCACCAGCACACCAAGGACTGGAATAATCCATCTGATACATTTACCGTCCAGCACAAGACAGCATCAGGTGGCAACATGTCAGTCATTACAGATTTAACCTGGGTTTAAGCTGCAAGCAAGAAGTCAAATGACTCTAGGTCTTCCTCTTACCAAAAATAGGTGTGAATTTATGCTTTATATCTTGTTTTCTTAAGTGAAGCAAAAAGAAAGCAAAGAAACCATAGCCTTAACACCTTTCTTTTAAATACAGAGAGTTTAAGCTTGCTGCAAACAAGCCAGACGTGCGTTTATCACCATAACGTGGCGTGATGGGACAGTTGATAATTTGGTGCCCACTTAAGAGAGGAATTCTGCTTATTTTTTGTTCCACTAGCTAGTCCAAAACCAAGTACAAAGTTGCACAATCCTTCCAACTTTGTTGGAGAAGCAACAGTCAGAACCAAGATCCACAGAAGTGGAAAAAAAAAACAAACCCACCCCATTCCCCTTCTCTGGATAAGAGGTTATATGTTAAAAAAGCAAGAGTTCAGCAGAGAAAAACACTATTCTCCTGCTTTCCCGGGCAGGTTTCTTGCTCTTCCAAGTGGACAGCAGACCTTATGTATTTCTTTCCCTCCCTTCATCTCTCCCTCCCTCCCCCCGACCCTTGATGATAGTATTTGGCAGGAACTTTCAATTTAAAAAAAAAAAATCCAGACTGCTTTGTGCTACCCCAGCAAACCTCTCTGGGGAAATGATGTTCTTTGCTCAGCAATTCCTGTTCAGCACAGAGTGCCAACACAAGGAAAACAGCTGGAGTGACTTCCTATTCTCCATTCAGTCCTGGCGGCCTAGGAATGGAATCCTTACAGAAAGAAACAGAGGCTGAGACCAACAAAGAATCATTGACAAAGAAACGCGCAAGGACTTTTGTAAGATGTTATTTCCAGCCCTTTTTTTCCTCTTTTTTTTTTAATTTAAAATGACTGCATTCAGCCTCTCCCAATAACACTGAACACATTAGCAGCCTGATCCAGCTGCCACCAACACTGAGGGAAAGCCTCCCATCAAGCAGCAACCAGAGTGACAACCTTAACGAAGAAAATGGATCTGGTGTAAAGATTTGTCCAAACCTGGACACAGCCAGGGGCACTAACAGACAGCACAGACAGGGGCACTAAAAAATAGCCCCTGTCCAACTGAAAAGGGGAGTGATAGACTGGCTTTGGTGGGCATCTGGCCTCCAGCCAGGCCTAAACCACCACAAACAGTAATGCAGAGCAACAGCTATCCACTCCATAGCATAAGTGTGCTGAGGCCGGAGTAGGCATTCTCTAGTCCAGACACATCCATATACAAGTGATACAGGCAGCAATCTTGCCATACATCTTGATTTCATCTCATTTAGATGAAACCTCCCTCCTGTTCATTCCATGAAGAATCTGGCCTTTCATTTACATACAAATGGTTTTCTATTTTCTTGATGTGACTCACCCAGTGACTCCTTTAACACCTAAGAAACGGACACACCGCAAACATTATTACTTTTCAAGTCTTGTAGTTATGTCATACTCATTTGTGGGAGGGGGGAGCTTGCCAGATGGGATGGATAACTGTGGGGCTGCAATGCTAACAGCTGTCATTTAGACACACATGGATATGGTCTGGTATAATCTGAACACTAGGAGATTTACCTTAAATCCCTTTCCACTCTGTAGAAAAGCAATACTAGCTATGCAGCGATCACCACATCTACCCAAGCCTCAAGATTATTTTGATGGACAGTATTTTTTGCCCTGAGAAACACGATGTCTGTGTACATGCACAGGGGAAGCCAGCATTCCATCCAAGGATTACAGCTATGAAGTCCTGGTATTCTGAATCAGACCACTCCTTGGGCTTTAATTTGAAAATCCATCTATTACTTGCCAACTTCCTTACACTGAAATCTCAAAATGTAAAGCATCTGAGATCGTAGCTGAGCTCTGGAAGAGACCCAACAGTTAAATCTCCAGGGAAGCCAGGCAAGGCTGATAATTGGGTTCAGACAAGGATATAGTTTTGGGTTTTACTACACTGATACTGGATAACATACCAGCCTTGCGTTTTGTCTCTTAGCTCTGCTCCTTTCTTCCTTTTTAAGGAAAGGCGACCTTTCCAATTACCTCTCATTGCTAATCACATCTAGCTAATACTAACCAACCCTTTACGATTGTCTTGTTACTAATGGTTTAGTGAGGGGGGAAGGAGAGGAGAGAGCAGTGTTGCACCTCTAAAGCAACAGGCTTTACAATTTGAAGTCCTGTCCTTTCCCAGAGGCTTGCATCTGAATGACAGGATGGGTGCCCTTCCTTCTCTCCCCATCTGCTTTGCTTAAATTACCACAGAATCATATCACAGACTGGTTTAAGCCCATCTAATTCCAGAAGAGGAGAACGGAAAGAAATATTCCAGAGTAATATTCAACCAATTATACAAACGTTAACATAAAATTACACTAAAACAGAGTGTAGTAGAGGTCAAGTAGGTAGCAGCCACAGCTGTCAAACTTTAACCCTTAACCTATATATACAAACATACATAAAAATATATTAAAATTGGGGATCAAAGCACCAACTCCTGACAAAAACATACACCCAACCCTTGTCTTTGCAAGTGCTATTAAGAATTACCCAAGGTGTTCTTAAGATCCGATGAGAAATCCAGATGCAGCCCTGCTAAAGCATTTGAAAGCCTGAAGAAAAAGAAAATTGCAGTTCTTTAAGCGTTTCCTATATCACGGTGATATTTTTCTCCCACAATGGGATATAAAAGCCCGAGCTCTTTGCAAAAAGCATGACTATACCAGATGTAAATTTTTTTCCTAGTCCAATCTGTTTCAATTTCTCTTTTAGAAGGATATGGTTTTGCACTACAGCCTTCATCCTGAGGCGCATCAAAGGGTTGTACAGAACAATGAATTACCTTCAGTTATCACCCGACTTTGGAGGCAAACCATATGAACACAAAGGCTCCACTGTTAGCTCCAGCACAGTTTGAGATGCTGCTACTTGAGGAGGGGGGGAGGGATTGTAACGTTTAGCACTTTTGCTACATCCTTTATCAGGTCCCACTCACATTTCATGGATCTTTGCTGAACATCCCACAATTCTCTAAGCAAGGAAGAAATGTTACGAGGATGGATATTACAGAGCAGGAACTGAACTGCTGGCAGATAAAATACTGGAGGGACCATCTCCCTGCAAGAGCCAGGAATAAACCCTAGGAATTTGACTTGCCATTCTTTGCTCTAGCCAGCTGGGACTCCTCTCCCCATAAGATCTTAACAGTGTTACCTGAACAGCAATCAGGAGCTCACAGTTGAAGGAATGTTCATTTAAAATTTAACTGGTCATTAAAACTCCTGGAGTGTCTGAAATATCTAGACAGAAATACCAAACCAGGGGCTCTGAGGTATTTTCAACAGAAGCAGGAAGGACCATACTGCAGACCCAGGAGATTTCATTTGAATAGATAAACTTCGCTGCTTATCTGATTGGCATCTGAAACTTTTGAGGTTCACCCACCTCCATTAAACATGACACCAAGCTAGGAACACAGGAAACCTCAATTGATTTGGTCAAGAAATCATGTAGGCAACAGAATGAGGTCATGAAGTTCTTGCAGTCTAACACCAGCAAAAGGGAGAAGGCAGGAGAGAAGGAAGAGAGAGGAAGTCCCCTATCCTGCAAATGCAAAGTACTCCGTTAGCCAGTGATATTCGCAGGTTTTCCCTCTTTGTTTTCATCCACTTTACTGTTCTAGTTTTCCCCTTCCTCATATGCCAATCAACAGTGCAACTGAGATGAAAGAACCCCAAATTCAAACTTCTCATTGTCTCCATACCTTAAATTATACCAGAAAACACCTCATTCTCTCCTAAATGATTCTGATTAAAAAAGCAGCTTAAATTGCGCAATGCACACAGCCAGGGATCAGATATTCTTTCATATTCCAGTTTTTACCAGACCTTGAGATGGCAAACAGCTTCTGGGTAGTTTATATGAGTTTTAACCGGACCGACTGAGGGATGTCAGCGCTGTTCACAGAAAAGCTTCCCTCTTTTCAATCAGCAAGCATGTAGGGCTGCCCTACACATATCAAAGGCATCCGAGTGAATTCCCAGCATCCATACTGAATGCATCACTTTATCCAACCATCGCCTAAAAGAAAAAAGCTGGCTCCCTTCTCATAAAAAGGAAAATAGCAATACCCCGAAATCACATGTCTTCTAGGCAGCTTCCCAAGCACACTTTGTTTTTAGTGACTAAAATGATGCCTAACAATGGAAATTGAAAGCAGATTTTCCTGCACTATAAAAAGTCTTATTCTATTAGAGACCAGCAGATCTTAAATCGTTCTATTCAGTGAACGCTCATCTCTACATAATGAAAGAACATAGGTCATCTAAACAGACAAATATTTGTGATTCTTTCTCCACTCTTCTCCTGTTTCAATGACACGATTAGAGATGCAACTGGATCAAAACAGCACTCTGAGCCTCAACAAACCATTTGGAAACATGTGCCACACAGTCCTATGTATCAGTTCTCTGATGACCGTGCTGGCAAGTAACCCCAAAAGTCACGAGGGATGCAGATAAGAGGCTGTCGGGGATGCCCAGGCTCAAAGCCCACAGTTAAAACATTCCCAGGCATCTCCATGTATTCCAAAGAGCACCAAAGTCCAGTCTCCTCTTTCTTCTTGTTGACATACAGCTGGCATTTGTCAATCTGTTTGATCTGAATTTCCAGGCAGCTAGTTCAGAAGAGGGAACTGATGGGTGTAGTCACCCTTTACTGTATTAACTAATTTTAATTTTCCTGGTTTATACCATTAACGGAGTCACAACTCAAAGGGGTTCTTCTGCTGGCGCAGCTAAACTTGCTTCAAAAGAAGGGCCCTGAATTAGAAAGATGGAAATGAGATCAGGATTGGGTTCTGTATTGGTGCAATACTCCACATATACGCTGCCCTAAGGACATTTCTGCTTGTCTCGTGACATTTACACAAGTAGTTGGTAAAACTTCGGCTGTTTGCTTCTGGAAACCGGCCTAGCTCTGTTGATCTTCACTGAAGGAAATCTGTGTACACATTAATAATTTGATCCAAAATCCCAAGTTATTTTCTGAAGTGGTATTTCCCAGGAATGACATATGGCTCCCAAGAATCATCTTCCCTTTAAATAGGAAGAAAGAAGATGAAGGAGCACAGTGCTAGCTGCCATTCAGTAGCTGTTTTCAATCATTTCTATGTTCAGTTTCTTTCCACTTGCTTCATAAGGTTCACATGAATGGCAGTTTTTTAGATTTTTCATTCCTAGATCATTCAACCTTAAAAAAAGAAAAAAAAAGGATTAAAAAAAGACACAAACACAGACACACAAAAAAGACAAGGCTGAAGAGTGATCTATGTGGACTATTTAAATGAACCGGAGGGTATGTAAGTGGCCCACAGGCCAATCTGGCATCTTGCATATCTATTTCTGTTAAGCTTGCTCTGATTCAACAGCAAAATTCTATTTGATGGCCACATCCAAGTCACCAGCACTTACCTAATAAAAACCCAGTAATCAATCAATATCATTAGGGCAATGGATTCTGGAGGGAACCAACACCGAAGTACAAGGAGTAGTAGGACTGTCAGGTAAGACTGTCTGGTTTTCCAGATTCCAGAATAGGTTGTTTCTAGTGGTAACCGTTTCCCTTGGCCAGTTACTCTACTACTTCCTGTAGCTGCTACAAGCTAAAAGCTTACCCACCCTTTATTGCCATCTCCAGGATTCATCCACAACAGGTAAAAGATTTTCCTCTGCTTCATGCCCAAGCCAGGGGGGCTAATTCTCAATTCTAATATATCAAAAATAGAATTGACATAGCTGAAATACAAAAAATGCCCAGTATTCCTCATGGTGTCACAGGCCCAGGCCGTTAGGCCTCTGTGGACAGGCCATTCAACTCCCATTACCTCAGAGTTTCACACTCAGCTTAACTTCTGCAGCACAAAGTTCACAAACATAGCAGACAGGTTTCATAGAATCACAGACTATGATAGGTAGGAAGGGACCTTTAGAGGCCACCCAGTCCCATCCCTGCAGTGAGCAGGGACATCTTCACTAGATCAGGTGGCTCTGGGCCCCACAAAGCCTGACCCTAAATGTCTCCAGGGACGGGGCCTCCTCCACCACCTACCTCCCGGTGCAGGCCTGTGAACAATTCTGCAGTGGGTTTGTCTGTGTAGTGCTGTAGTACCCAGCAAACAAACTTAATCCTTGATAAGAAGCCACAAAGTTTTCATTATTTTCCAATTTCCAGCTTTCTTAAGCACTTGAGGCAAATCACACCAAGACCTTCTGTCTCAACTGATATAAACCAGGCCTTTCTCTGATTTTTTTTTTACTGCTTCTGCAGTGTTCTCAGCCTAAAATCCTAAAGAAACGAAGCTTCTGCAATCCTGATTTCTTTCTGTCTCCTTCCTGCTCTATCCCGTGTGATTTCTGAACCCATTGACTCCCTTGAACCCAGCTGAGAAGCAGACAGAGGTCACCGACATGCTGGGTGTGCTGGGCTCCTGCTAACTTCTGGGAAATCAGCAGTCAAATATAGATGGAAGGAAGTGCTAAGGAAAATTTGTCAGCGTAACTCCTCTGCTACCTGCTCACCTCAGCTATCTCTAGCAGCTGATCATGCATGGTTTGAAACCCAGTGCAGCCAGCCTCCTGCCCTGCCCAGCTAACAGAAAGTGGTATCAGGGTAAAATTATAACCAGGGCCCAAAAAAAAGCCCCATCCAAACCAGCAGTAATTTTCAAGGGAGCAGGTGGGAATAAATAAGCTGGGTTTAAGGCAGAGAACTCTCTAGTATCGTGCAGACTCAGGAAGCTTGCTGCACATCAAACAGGGTTTCATATCGGCTTCTCTGAGATGACACAATAGGGGAATGCTCTTCATTTAATTTCCATGATCACCATCAGCTGACCTGCATGCCCACGTAAAGGAAGAGGAAGGCAAAGCTGCTGTTCATTACGCTGCTTGTTACCAGGGTGCATCATAAATTTAGCAGTGGATGGAAGATTTATAACTAACCAAACGTTTTGGTCTTAAATTCCACACTAAATAGACAGACAAGGGAAAAATACTTAGTTATGGATGTAGAGATAAAGGGAAAAAGGCAGTGAGGCCCTGGAAAAATCTGTGGATGTGAGGTGGTAATTTGCATCAATGCAGGTGAGTTTGGTGGAACAGTTTTATGAAGGTCTGACTTTCACACGAGCTCGAGCAGGAATTGTTCCAAACTCGGGACCTAAATCCTTACTAATCTTTATGGCCCAGTGGCGGAATGCAAAATACCAGGGCTCCATTCTGGAGCTGTGAGCCAGCGTTATTGTGGCACTAGATATCCCAAACTCATGTGTTAAAGGAACTTGAGATTGTTGAGTGTAGAGGGATGTCACACCACACACCTCAGATTTAAATTGTGCGAGTGGATGTGTTCATCAGCCCTTTTGGAGACACGTTCTGCTTCTCCCTTCACTTCTTATTTTTTTAAATCTTAGGACTGCACAAGAACTTCAAGTCTCCGGCTGTTTAAGGGCCACGTGACTCCCCCGTACTTTGAACTCAGATAAACTTCTTACTGAATGAAGTCATGTGTAAAATGCTTTCCAACAGAGATTATTTTGAACCAAGCTGTGCTAAGAAACGCAACAGAATTTCAACGCTCAGATTTCAGCAGCAGCAAAAAAAAAGGTAACTATTCTTGTACTAAGTGTGGCACCAGATTCCCTGACATAAACACAACTGCACTTGTACTAGACTATGGAAGAGGATCATACTTTAGTTTGGGGAATAAAGAAAAATTGCCATACTTCCATATTAATCACATGTCAGAAAAAATAGCTAATCAATGTGTGCAGCTTTGCTCCCAAAAGATACCATAATAAATCTCAGTATCCCAAGTTCTAATCAGTAAAGCCAGTAACTCCTCTCAGCTGGCCATGCTGGGATGGAGCAGAAATGCTCTGTGGTTTTTGAGATACCAGGTTTTAGCTAATATTTGGATTTAACCAAATGCACAGGCCTGATCATGATGCTTTTTTTCCCTAGGAGCAGAACATATGGCTTGCATCCTGGCTGACTTCCAACCTGAGTAATTACGTGCTGACCACATAAGTTTCCCCTGCGGTTTTAACTGGATAAAGCATTCCTCTCCATTTCCTCCTGTGAACATTTATACCTTGCTGGGGATCGCTATTAAACAGGTACTGCCGTCTATTCCAAAGATGCCCGGTTTCAGTAATAAAGCCAAACAAGTTCTTAAAATTATAATTATATCCCTGTCCCTCCCAACTATATTTGGAGGCGACAGGGATACAATTATAATTATAACTGGGGGGGATGGACGGAGTGGAATGGAACATAGATCTATTTCATTCCTTAACATGTGTTTTGAGTTCCTAGTCATATCCACCAGACATTATTTTTTACACCAGGATGATGCTTTCATGCAATGAAGTTGATAGATAGAAGGCCATATTTTTCCAAACAGTTGCATGTCCCTACAGTGTATTTAAAATCAGGCATTTCTTCTGCGAGCGGGGAACAGCCTGTGGGCTCAGGAAGGGCTTGGTGTTGATAAAGGTTAATGTCAGAGATGATACGACCAAGCTTTCTGCTAAAAACTGTGGGGCAATCAGAGAAAGCAAAATAACAGTTTGGATATATTGCTTTTTGAGTATTTTGATTGGTGTGTTGCATTTGAAGGATAAAGAGAATTATATGGCTATAAATCGCCAAGCAATGCTGCAGTCCTCCAGTTATTTTGAGGATCTCAAAGCACTATTCAACCAACTAGGGGGACAAGGAGAGCCACCTTATACAGGACCAAACTAGGCACCTGATCAGTTAAAATTCTTCCTCCCTGCCAACCAGGCTTGCAAACACTGAAATCAAGACACAGATTACCAAAGAGGAGACATCTTTTTCAGTACCTTCATTTTTTTACCTCCCACCCTGAAACTGTCTGAACTCCAAATTTCAGAGTGGCATAAACTGTTACCTTCCACTAATACCTGCACCATTTGCTACCTCCATGGATGCAGCAGAATCACTGTGACAAATGAGGAACCCTGGAAGCCAGAAGCCACTTGAACAATTTCCCCCGCACAGGGTCTAAGTGACACTAAGCAGCAGCAATACCAGGAAAAGAGCCATTTAGGCCAGTCTATATTTTAACCACTCGGTCAGATTTATAAACTACTTTGAAGATGACAAATGCTACTGATCTGTAACACCATGCACAGAAACAGGCCCTTTCTGCAGGAATGATGAATGATGAGTGCTCCCCCTAGCTGCTTAACATACACTCATGTATACATACACATCCATCTATATGTGCATATATATGTCAATTTAAGAGATGGCATGTAACACGTTTGCACCTTTTTTCCTACTCTAGGAAAAAAACTGTGCAAGGTTATGAAGGAAAAAAAGAACTTTCTGCTTTCTCATATCCAGGGATGGGTCAATTTTAAGGTCCCAGTGAGTAGTCAGCTTCCTTTCATTTTCCTCGACTTGCACTTTTTGTAAACATCATCTCTCTTTGCACCCCCAAAACAATCGGTTAGGGGACTGACATACACAGCGCAGAGAGGTCTGTGCCACTCCTACCCATGGATTCATTGGGATTCTGCTCCCTGGCAGTCTCTGCTCATCAGAGCTGGCAGGTGGGAAGGCTGGAGCCCATAGTGGTGAGCGAGCAGCAGGCTCACAGGGACAGCGCTGGCAAAAGGAACTGGTGCAGCACCTGCAGAAACGGACCCAGCTTGTGGGGATGCTCCTCCAAGTCATCCATCAAACTGTGTAGTTTGGGATTGGATGTCTGGCACATAAGGATGTGGCGTTATTAACTGAGAAGACTGAATATTTGCTGGGTTTTGATCAGGCCAAACCTTCAAACAAACAGTCAAGCAAACATAAAAGAGGCAACGTTTAGAGAGAGAGGGAGATAAAACTTTTGGTCTCCCTTTAAACACACTGAAACAAAGTTCAATCCATTGCCTCCATCAACATGCATCAACTAGGATACATCTCTGGTGTACAACATTGCCATCACGCGGCCATCCCAGCTCTGCAAAAAACACCACCAGCGACAGAAAGAAACGGGAAACTTGCCCCAAATTTGCAGCTTTTTCAATTGTCCTTAATAATATGTGCAAACTCCAGGAGAACTGGCAAGGTGGTGATAACTTCCCATACCATCCCTCCCGACATCCTGTTCTTCAGACCTGCTCTTTCTTATGTCAGGTACACGAATGTATTTTTCATTTCCAGAATGACAGAATCACAAGGTTGGAAAAGACTTTAAGATCATTGAGTCCAACCGTTCCTGTCCTGTGCTAAACCATGTCCGTGAGCACTTCATCTACCTGCCTGTTAAATACACCTAGGGGTGGTGACTCAGCCCCCTCCCTGGGCAGCTTGTTCCAGTGCCCGATAACCCTTTTGGGGAAGAACTTTTTCCTAATGTCTGATCTGACCCTGCCCTGATACAGCTTGAGCCCATTCCCCCTCATCCTGTCACCTGGCTGAAGAGACCATCGCCCACCTCTCTGCACCCTCCTGTCAGGTCAGTGTAGGTGGTGATAAGGTCTCCCCTCAGCCTCCTCTTCTCCAGGCTGAACACCCCCAGCTCCCTCAGCAACTCCTCAGTACAACTGAACATCAAACCACACCAAAACCTCTGAAATGACAAATAGAGCATCGAAGATGTCAGGAAGCCAACCATTAGAAGCAATCTGAATGAGAACAGCACAATAGCCTGGATCAGAAAAGAGCTCCAACACAGGAAAATACATGGAAGCTGGCATAGAGTCAGGAATGGAAAACAAAGCAAATGAATCAAATTAGTAATTTAAGAAGAAAAATTAAATACTGACAGTCAGAGGGCAAACCAATGTGGAACGCAGAAGTGAGCTGCCAGAAAAAGAGGCAGATGGAAAAGTTGTTAGTAGTCAGCAAAGCAGTAACAGAATTAAACCGGATCCAGTGATGATGAGTGGCTTGATTAGAGCAGTAGCGAAGAAGAAAAATTATCTGCATCAGCACTTGAGCCAGAAGTTGTTCATCTACACAAAACTTGTGTTTGCACCCATCTTGAACCCTGCCTGAGCCAACCAGGTATGATTTAGCTTACAAAATGCTGCTTGCTTGAATTACAGCCTCAGTGAGGGAAGCCCGCAGGCTTCTTACAGAAGGGACAGCGTTACTGCTGGCACAGGAGAGCAGAAGCCCAATGGGAGCTTTCTGCCCAGCTGGCACCCCGGACGGGTACATACAGGGATAGCAATCATATAGAAACCAAATTCAGTGGTGCACTCCTTAGAGCAACATCCATCTTCCAGCTGTAAATCCTTGTATTGAAACAGTGCTAAAGAAACAAAGGAAACTTATTCACTGAAGGTAGGAAACAGCTATTGACAGGCAAACCCAAGCCTAACTACCCCGTGAAGCTGGCCGGACAAAAGAAAATCCTGTTTACATTCTCGTTTCCTAGCACTTGGCACCTGCAAACACCTAAAGGGACCCGCCTGCCGTTGCCTGAAATGCTGGAGCAAAGTTACCACACTTGGAAAAGCTCCTTCTGCCCCCAAAACCAGGGAGGCAGTGGGGGAGTTTCTTCTGCAACACCTGGTTTTGAAAAGAAAGCTTGATATATTCATTAAAGTGGGAATTCTGAACCAATCCTAAAATGCCAGCAAAGGAAATCAGCTAAGTATTTACCCTTACCCTAGCCGGAGCTGCTGAGATGGTAATTATACCCTTCTTTTTTTATATTTTTTGGTGGTGGTGGTTACTTGTTTGTTTTGTCCAATTGCATATGGCTCATCTGCTAATCAAATCCTGGCTGCTTTTAATCATGCAGTCTCTCCTGGCCAGGGTAAAAGCGCAGAAGCCAGGGAAATTTTTTTTTTCCTTGTGCTTTTAGCAAAAAGGCTACCTTGTGAACATTAAAAGTGCTCCCAGGTTGTTAGAGAGCTTTTTTCTCTGGTGTCATCAACAGCTTTTTGGTGTTGTGCTACAAGTTTCACTGTGCTTTTTTAAGAAGCTACCCCCCACCCACACACCCAGTGTTTCTGCAGAATGAATCGAAGGGTTAAATTCAAATGCTACCTTCCTTTTTCATTCAGTACCCTCAGCTATACAGCATGTAAATGTGGTGATTTTTCCACAGAACATGAATCCAGGAGAGAAAACAATTTTCCAAGAGTACCTGACAAATCAGGGGACGGCAGTAAAAACCTACTTCTGGCAGGGAGAGAACCGCACCTGTGCCAAGTGTCCCTACCACATACGGACCGGTGAGGAAGCCAGAGTCCCTTACGCAGAATTTCACAGGGCCTTTGGCTTCCCATACACCCCACCAGCAACCCTCCCAAACAAACACCTACTCTTCTATGAGCTGAGGAGCTTCTCAGGCAGAGTAGTCCAAAAAGGCCATGCTACAAACTGCACTGACCTAGACAACCACCCAGAATCCATGCTGTTTGAGGTGGGCGGTTATCTGGATGCTGTTACAGGTGCCTACAAAACCAGCGGATGCATCACCCTCTACTCGAATTACTCCCCATGTAACGAGGCTTACCACTGCTGCATAAGTAACATCTACACTTTCTTGCTGAAGCACCCAGAAATCACTCTCTGCATCTATTTCTCTTGGCTTTATCACACTGAGGACAGTTTCCCTGCTGCCGCGTGGAACCGAGAAGCTCTGCGGAGCCTCTCCAGCCTCTGGCCTCGTGTGACTCTGCAGAGGCTGCCCAGGGAGCTGTGGCATTACCTCCTGTGCAATTTTGTGTATGCCATCCCAGGGGCAACCCTTTATCACCCAACTCCACCGTTAAGAAACATAGCGGGTCAACTGAATCCACACACAGCTAACAACGCAGCAGGGACAGAAGCTTTGCCAGGAGCAGTGCAGGGAAAGCCTGCTGTGCAGCAGAGCCAAGCCTTTCATTCTCCCAGCCCTGCCTCCCAGCAGCCTCTGCCAGCACTGACTGGCAGTCTGCCACCTCCCATGTCTCAAAGCCACCCAGGCATGCTTCTGCCCTTTCAGAAGCTATACCCCAGACCTAAAAATATTGTAAGGCATTTAAAAAGACCAAGGGAATAGTTTGATGAACCTCATAATTCTGATGTTTCCAAGGGACAGAAATCTCCTCCAATGATGATACAAATCTAACAGCTTTCATGTTGCAAAGCTGAGAATATGGGTGCCAAAAAAGCCTCTACAATAAAGTCATCTCCAGAAGCTACCCCACAGAATAACTGTGGTTCTCCAATAACTGATTATGAGGATGACATGCTTTCATTTCACCCCTACACCCTTCAAACAGAAAGCCCCTAGCAGTAAACTCCCAAACCTCTCTTCTGCTGGCCTCCTGCCATTAATTGCTTTGGTGCCCTCAAGCCAATTTCTACCAGAAAAACACACAAGAACTTCACAAGCTACAGTCACGATGACAGCCAGCCTGTAGCTTCCCAGCTGAGGGAACTTTGGTGGGACACATGATGTAGCCTAAATTCCTCCTCCATCAAGAGGGTGGCTCCACAAGTAAGGCTGGTACCTAAGGCAAGTTTTCACACTAGGTATTTGTTCAGTAATAGGGGGGGTTATAGACACATATACATACATGTGAGTGTGTGTGTATAGCTTGGGTTGGGTTTTTCTTAGGGCTGCTGCCTTCCATTAGGAGGAAATTCAGAAACCTGTGTGATTTTCTCACTAGTAAGAATTATCAACTAGGGCAATATAGCTAGCACAGACGGACACAGTCCATGTTTAACTGGAAAAGGAAAAATAACCTGTTGTGTGTAGCAGTGTTTTCACATTGTGATTCAGTGTACTTGTTATTATACCAAAGGTCTTGAAGAACGGGGCAAATCAGGTCAACTTGGCCAGGGGGCACATCACTGGCAATGGTCAGCCCATTGTCCTCCAGCACTCGGGGCTTTTCTCACAGAGCTGGGGGTTATTCCTCCCGAGGTGCAGGACCCTGCACTTGTTTAACTTCACAATATTACTCTCTGCCCAGCTCTCCAGCCCTCCCCTTCCCTTCCCTTTCCCCTTTTATTTATTTTTTTCCTTTTCCTTTTCTTCTCATCTTCCCATTTTATGATTCCATGATTCTTGTTTCTTCTTTTTCCTTTTTTTCTTTTGTCTTTTATAGGTTTCCTTTTTTTTCTCTATTCTTTTACCTTTTTCCTTTTCTTTTTTTCTTTTTTTCTTCTTTTATCTTTTTCCTTTTTTTAATGTTTTTTTCTTTTTTCCCCCCTTTCCTTCTTTCATTTTCTCTTTTTCCTTTTCACTTTTCTTTTTTTTCTTTTCGCTTTTCCCTTTCCTTTTCTTTGTGTGATGCCCGGCCACGTGACAGAGAGTTAAACTTTTTCCTCCCCAAGTCTCATATACAAGACTTATGATATGGGGGGGGGGGGGGGGAGGCAGGTACACACACACCTTCACACAGACACCCTCACAACCACCACCTCCCCCCCCGAAATGTGGCAGCACACACCAGACCCTTCCTGTTCTAAGGGGGCAGGTTTAAGAAAAGCCCTTTTTGTGTGCATTACATTGTGCTCCTTCAGTGCCTTCTGCCTGGACCCTCCCAAGGGGCAAAGTCGACACTCCCGTTGCTTTCCTGCCAGTAGCAGGTATGGGGATGCAGGTGTGGGTGTGTGAAGCAGTGTTTTTGGGGCGCAGGGCTCGCCCTGGCCTCACCCAGGGGGTTGGGTTACTCATACCCGTCTGAAAAAGCGCCGAATGGAGTTCATCCTGCTGCCCATGGCAGCCACTGCTCTGCAGAGCTGCACACGAAGAAGGCTGCTTCCAAGCACCAAAGATGCTTCCAGGTGCCAAAGATGCTTCTAGGTGCCACCTCACGCACAATCAACCCGAACACCAACGACCCAAACACCAAACACCACCGACCCAAACACCAACCACCACCGACCCAAACACCACCGACCCGAACACCACCGACCCAAACACCAAACACCACCGACCCAAACACCAAACACCACCGACCCAAACACCAAACACCACCGACCCAAACACCAAACACCACCGACCCAAACACCACCGACCCAAACACCACCGACCCAAACACCACCGACCCAAACACCGAACACCACCGACCCAAACACCAAACACCACCGACCCAAACACCAAACACCACCGACCCAAACACCGAACACCACCGACCCAAACACCAAACACCACCGACCCAAACACCAAACACCACCGACCCAAACACCAAACACCACCGACCCGAACACCGAACACCACCGACCCGAACACCAAACACCACCGACCCAAACACCAAACACCACCGACCCGAACACCAAACACCACCGACCCGAACACCAAACACCACCGACCCAAACACCAAACACCACCGACCCGAACACCAAACACCACCGACCCAAACACCAAACACCACCGACCCGAACACCAAACACCACCGACCCAAACACCAAACACCACCGACCCAAACACCAAACACCACCGACCCAAACACCACCGACCCAAACACCACCGACCCAAACACCAAACACCACCGACCCGAACACCAAACACCACCGACCCAAACACCGAACACCACCGACCCAAACACCACCGACCCGAACACCAAACACCACCGACCCGAACACAACCAACTCGCACGCCACCACCCAAGGACCGCCGCCAAGCGACTGAAGGCAGTCACTAGGCGCACGCTTTTCCTGCACCGGGCCCATAGTGACGCGCCTCGCAGCCAGCCAATAGCAGCCCGCCTTCTCCAACCTTCCCCTCCCCCTCCCCCTCCCCCTCCCCCTCCCCCTCCCCTTCCCCTCCCCCTCCCCCTCCCCCTCCCCTCCCCTCCCGCAGCAGGGAGGGAGCCACGCAACGCGCTTGCGTCGGGCGGGCGGAGCGGAGGGTAGGGAGGAGAGGAGCTGAGCCGAGCGGAGGGGGATGGCGAAGCACACGGTGTCGTCGGCACGGTTCCGCCGGGTGGATGTGGATGAGTACGATGAGAACAAGTTCGTGGACGAGGAGGAAGGAGGCGACGGGCAAGCGGGACCCGATGAAGGAGAGGTGGACTCGTGCCTGAGGCAATATCCTTCCGCCGCCGGAACGGGAAAATGTCCCGTGAGGAGCGGCCGCGGTGGCGGGCGGGGCGCGGGTGCGGCGTCTGGGCCGCCTATTAAGGGAAGATCCGTGTCCAGCGCTGCCGCCCGGGGCCGGAGAGCGGCCATACGGCCCTGTCCTGACAGGCGACGGGAAGTGGGTGACGGGGGGCCGAGGCTGCCCGCCTGACGGGGGGAAGGAGGCCGGGGCTCGCTGCCTCGCGCGGGGAAGGCGGCCGGGGCTGACTGACAGGGGGAAGGCGGCCCCTGCTTCCTTCCCCTCAGAGCAGAGGCGGCCGTGGCTGCGGTGCCGGGGGTGAGGGGAAGGGAGATGGGGGGCCGGTTGGGGAAAGGACCGCTCCCCGAGGGCTGCAGAATGCAGAAGTGAGGGAGAATAACTTGTTCTACTTGGATCCTCGTTCGACGAAGGGCCCGGGAGTATTCTCCCACCGTGGAACTGCACAGCTTCCTGCTGGTGCTGCTCCTTCCTCAAACGGCCTCAGAATGGCTGCCTTGCCTGGTAATCGGGGGTGGCTGTTGAGGGAACCCTTACAGTCGCCAAACCTTAAGTGTTTTTGGTCATGCACAAGCCAGCTAGCAGTAGTATCATCCTGGGGCTGGCTGGGTTGCTTTCCAAATATGCGGTGCCTGGTCCTTAACCCTCTGGCACAGGGAACATGATGGCCGCACTACAGGCGGCTCTGAAGAACCCTCCCATCAACACAAAGAACCAGGCCGTGAAGGTGAAATAACAAATAGCTCATTCATCGGGTCCTCCTTAAACACCCTTTCCTCTTTCTGTAACCCCTACCTCACCAACCCTGCCATGTGTGCTCAGAGGAAGCCAAGGAGATTAGTTTATAGGGAGAATAAAACATCCATAAGCTCTATTTTAATCTCATTTGAAATACTCTAGCTTGGGTGGGACCTGTCCACATACCTTTAACTTGGTGCTAGTTCAGGTTGTGTGTGTTCTACTCAGGTTGGTTGTATAGTGTGTGTCCTGGCTAACTCCACACATCACCAGGTGCCGGTGTCTGCTCCAGACCTGGCAGCAGTACTTCGATCTAGTCGGTAGTGAATGATTGAGGACCCACAACCTCAGTAGTCACCTCTGACTAATGAGTGCGCTCACACAGCCACGCTGTGAACCTACATAAAAGGAAGAACCTATGGTTATTGCATCCAATCAAAATTAAGCCCTTAAACTCTCTGAAAATGCAAGCGCTCCCCCTGTGACAGAATACAGGAACCCACTGCATGCGTGAATTTCTGAATCCCCCTAGAATAAACAGCTCAAAATTGCAGTGCTGAGAGGAAGGAGGGGGCAGATGAGAGGTGGAACAGCCCAGGGGCTGAGCGCCTGCAGAGGTCTGTCTCCCCAGGCACATTTCTGTGCTGCTCCAGCACCAGACCTCTGGCCAAGGTTTTTCCACCTAGCCCCAGCCCTTTCCTGAGGGGTTTCAGAACCAGCTGTTTGTTACAGACTGTGCTGCATGGAGAGTGACAGCTCTGTCCTCGCGTTAATGACTTGTTTCCATTAGCCCTGTATTAATAAATCATTCTGGGAGTGTGCTTTGAAGGCAGGGGGAGTGAAGGGGGTGGCGTGACAGTTCTAATGCATTTCTAATGCTTTCATTTTTAGTGGATCTCCTGGGACTTTTATGGTTTTACTTGTAGTTCTTCATGTGAGAAATCTCACTAACCAAGTGCCTGTGGGAGATTAGGTTGAGCACAAAAAAGCTAATGCCCACCATTTCTGAAGGAGGGAGCTGCTTGAAGTATTTGTGCAGTGGGATTATTCAAAAGTCCAACAAACCTGAGAGCTTTTTTTTCCATCCTCCCCCAGTCAGCGATGGATGAACAGGAAGAGCTGCTTTTTTGCCGATTACGTGGCTAATCTGCCGCTGCAATCATGCCACACGCATTCCTGGGCCTGAAGTCACTTCCAGATCAACCTGTAAATGCTTATTAATGCAGAATATTAGTGCTGCTGGTTTGCACCTGGGACACAAGCTGACTGTTTGGAAAACATGCAGCTTCCAGCAGTCACTGCTTCCACGCTGACGCTTCCCTGGAATGGGAATAGTAGCATCTCGCTAGTACAGAGGTGTGGAGAATGCTCTGGTTGCTGAGGGAGGCCACACAAGCACTCCATTCTTAAAATTCCTTTGGAATTTGCCAGGCCTCAAAAGGCTTGATAGGAAAATGTAGTACCTACCTGTAGGTACTACATTAATAGGTGGAGACTTGCAAACACAAGTAGACACACAGAAAACCTAGAGCAGGATAAATGCCTTAAACTCTTTCATGCTGTTTAACACTGGGGGGACTTACCTGTTAGATGTTGCCACCACAAGATTTGCCCACAATGTGCCCAATCCAAACAGATTTTAGTATTGCTTAAAAAATAAATCTATTTTTATTTGTTGGCGAGACAGATACTTCTGGAACGCACCTTGAGGAGACAGACTGTTACCTCTGCCTTCCTTATTTGTTGACAGGATCGTGCAGAAAGTATTGTCCTGAAGGTCCTGATCTCTTTCAAAGCCAACGACATTGAGAAGGCGGTGCAGTCGCTGGACAAGAACGGTGTTGACCTGCTCATGAAGTACATCTACAAAGGCTTTGAGAGCCCCTCTGACAACAGCAGTGCTGTGCTGCTGCAGTGGCACGAGAAGGTGTGTTTCTAGGGCCTGTGCTTGCCTAGTTTATCTGTGGTAGCAGGCCTTTGGGTCCAAGGTGTGTCAACAAGCCTGGTAAGGACTGGTTGTGTCTGGTAAAACCAAAATGCCATTACTTCACCCTGTGAGGAGGGTGCGCAGTCTTGCAAGCTCGCAGCTGAGGTACATCACATGCCTGCTCATTCCAGCTCCTTGGGTAGAGGTTCTACAGCTAAAATTTTATATGCTGTTAGGCTGAGGCAAATGAAACAGGTCAATCACATGATTGAAAAAGGTGGAAGTAGAATTTTTTTCCTAGAAGGAAGCAAAGTTTTCAGGCTGGTTCTGTGGGGCAATAAAAGCTCGTTAAATGTCTGTCTTTAAAACAACTGCAATCATCCTTCCTTTCCTGGCACCCTGAGTGCCGCTGTTTTGTTTTTAACAAAATAATATACCTTGTCCTGGTGTTAATTGCCCCATTTCTCATCTCAGGCACTGGCTGCTGGAGGAGTAGGCTCCATCGTCCGTGTTTTGACTGCCAGGAAAACAGTTTAAATCCAACGGCGAGTTGTCTGCCATCCACAGAGTGGGAAGCGCTGGAGCAAACCCCAACCAAATGCCACAGCTGCCCTGTGGGCAGCCCCTGTCTTTCAGCTTTGCCTTCTCGCTGCTTCTTTCATACCTGAAGTAACGCATATCGTGATCTCTCTCTTGTTTTTGTTGAATTCTGGGAAATGATGAAGGTGCAATTTTATTGCTAACGGGAATATTTGGTACTCGGCAACATTTCAGTGACACGTAGAGCGCCACAGAGGACTTGATGTTTAGGGTGATTTGCATTTTTGTGTGTTGTTGTGGGCCTGACTTCCCAAGCAAATGCTGAGGGATGTAGGGCAATGTCTTAATTCTTTTCGCTACCCAAGCAGTGTTTTAACGCCAGAGCTGTGTTTGAGAAGTGGGGCAGCTATTAACATAGGTAATGGGACCACATTTTCTCTGGTCAACCTCTGAACCTACAGCCACGAACAGGACAGAAAGCAAAGGCTCCCTCCTGCCCCATGATCATTCCAGAGAGCTGAGCCTTCTCCTTAACCTCACATCTCCTGGCCTGTTCCGGTTCTTTGCCATCAGTCAGATGCCAGGTCCACGGCAAGAAAATCACAACAGGATGAAGTTGTCTGTCAGGCAGTTTGGATGGTAGAATCTTACACGGTTGACGGTCCATTTTTGCCAGAGCCAAGCCTAGCAAACTGTTTTTATTTTGGGAGGCAGAGATCCTGAAGAGAAGAAGAAAAAGCAGCTTTCCTGTAACAAATCCCATTTCAGCAAGCTGAAAGTGATTTGATTTTGTCAAGCACAACACAGTGGCTGCCTGGGGTGAGCTGAGAAACCCACGCTGGTATCCACCCCATCCTCAAACCTTCTCTCCCTTCATGTGTAGGGTTTTAAAGGATACCAGACAGTTCACATTCCTGTTGCATTGTGTCACCCCGTGTCAGCTAGTGGGCAAAGCGGGTTCCAAAAAAAAAAATAAAATCTAGGAGTACTTCAGAAAGAATTAGGAAAGCCCAAGGCATCCCAGACCACGAGTCACCGATGAAGGTTTAGGGCCAGGACTGAAACACGTGTGTTTTACATTCATCGTTTTACTGCAATTCAGTTGTGTAAAACTGTTGGGGGAAACTTGTGAAATCTTTGCTGGTTTTTGATATCTGCTTCTTTTTGTAATAATAATAAAGACCAGACAATAAATCATCACTGAATATTCTGTGTCACAAATGCCTTTGAAGGTTTCACAGGCTGCTATTCCAGGGTGAACTGTAAAAAACAAGCCCTAAAGCTTCCCCCCTTCATTATTTCACTTGATCGGCTTGCTTTTAATAGTTACTTGTGCCTGTGTGGAGTGGAAGTGCCCGCACTGCTTCATCCAGCTAGAAAATGTCAGGTTATTTCAGCAACATACTGAAACCAGAAACATTCCAAGCCAGGACTATGAGAGATTTCTCTGCCTAGGCTAAAATTATAGCAGGATTATCACAGCCATCAATGCTCGATGCCTTCTCAAGAGCCACAGGAAAAGGGTATTAGCCTGGCAGGGCTGTTGTGTGGAGCAAGGCTCCTGGTTCCACAGTCAGGCTTTTGTTTGTCTCTTCTGTCCCAGCTCCAAGACACTAATGATGTAATCACTCACTTAAGCACAGATACAGCCCTGGGCTTCTGTGGGTGGGGTGACTCTGTGTGCCTACATGTGTGTGCCTATATCATCACAAATGGCACACACAGGTAAGGGGTTCCAAGGGGCCTGAGTACACAGACACCTGTTGTGGAGCACTCTGACCCGTGAAGGACATTGATCCCCTGTTGGTACCCGAGTCCTCGCTTCGGGAAAGCAGAGGTGGTGCCTTCAGACAGCTCAAACCAAAGCAGCCTGATGTACCTCCTCACTCAGGAGCTGGGGAGACACCAACTTCAGTAATAATGTTTCTGAGTTTCGTTTTTAAAAACAAAAAGCCCTAATCCCGAAATGAAAAACATGTCCCAAAACGGCCCATGTCAAAGCAGGTCAGGTACCTCTAGGTGGCATTAGATGAACGAAGGCAACAAGGAGGTGACCTAAGGTTCTCCAGGTTCCCCTGGGCCAGGATGTATTCAAAACTCATCTCCTGCACCTGTATCCAGGGGTGCACTGAGGGACATGCAGTTCCATGGGGCAGCAGGGCAAGATCTGCAGGAAGGCACCTCCTCTCTTAACCAAGAGGAAGGCACAAAGTCAACCTCAGGTTTTCCTCCAAATCCTGCCTTGCTTGATTTTGTGGGCATACAAATACAAGGAGCAAGCACCTGGAGCAGCGCTGAATCCCCAGGCACCCACTCTTGCAGGAGGAGGCACATGCTCCCACCGCCCCAATGACAAAGCAGAGCCTGAACTCGGTACAGCAGGCACACAGCAGAGGCCACCAAGTGTTCCAGGCACAGCCCAAATCCACCAGCACGACATTACCAAGCCCTCCAGCAGCAACACCCAGGGATGGGACCAGCCCATACACTGGAGAGGACCCCACCAGACCTCCCAGTGCTGCCTCTGGTTTTGGCAACACCACCTTATCAGTCACATCCTGCTTTTGTAACTGCTGAGAGACACTCCTCTCCTGCTGCCCCAGTGGCAGCCCCACCAAGTCATCTGAGTCCCACCAAAGGTTCCAAGTCATCCATCACTTGACCAAAGAGTTCCCACAGGCTCCTATCACCATTTAGGGGGTGAGCCAAAACCTCAGGTCCTGAGCAGCCAGCACTCAGACCCGCCCTCCAGGGAAGGAGCTGGACATGCTCAGACCCCCCCAGCTCTCCTTGTGCTATCCACCTCCCAAAGAAGACCAGTCCCCTTAGTCTTTCCTCATGTGTAATGTTTCAGTCTTTTTTTGAGGTCTCTTCTTTCCAGAAATTAAGACAAACTCCTGCACACTGTTGCCGTGTGAACTTAAAAATTACTCTCCTGCAGCTTAGCTGGATTTGGGGCATTTCTACGTGTTTCTTACCCTCCTCTTGGCAATCCACCTCTGTGCTGGAATCCAAGACTCTCCCACGGGAGATGTTGCCATCTCTGTTGCTCACTTCCTCTTGAACGTTACTTAAGAACAAACAAGTTTGCCTAGTAAGCCAACTTGGTAAGAGAAAGAGGAACAAGAGACCTGCTCTTAACTAGAAGGATGATTTCAAAGGAAGCTTTGAAATAAAATAAGCATTAAAAATAACCCAGCAGGACAGTTGCTCTGAACATTTGCTGTGCTTGCACCCCTTGGATCCCATCTTCCCCTGAAACACAAGGAAAGAACAAAGCAAAACAAAACAGCACTCGCCCTGGGTGATCCCATGCCCTCCTCCAGCTCCCTTTGCACCAGTTTTGGCATCCCCTGACCCAGCAGTGCACCGCTACAGCAAATTAACGAGCAGAAAATAATCTCTACAACAAGGTGAGTGGTTTCCCACAAGATGGGATCTCTCATTCTTTAGAAGAATGAGAAAAGACACCTTGGAGGGGTGTTTTCATGCTCATTGTGGCATTACTCCCACCCCTCTTCCTCAGCATCTCTCTGGCTGCATTTCCCTCTACTTTCCTGGGGATCACAACATCTCCCCCGTGCTCCAGTGGGAGCTGGCTAGGCACAAACGGATGCTGAAGGCACACTGTGCACCTGCTGAGCAAAAGGCAGAACCAGGTTCAGGACGTGCTCAGTACTGCTTTCCATGTATAACTAAGGCCTTGCTCTGCAGCAGCTCAGGTTTGGTCCCAAGCAGAAGCCAAACAAGCCCCCCCACCCCTAGCCCCCCTCTCACATTATGTAACTTACTGGGGAAGTGTGAGCAAACACACGAGGCCCAAGTCTTGCCGACATACATGAGGTTCTTACAAAACACGCATCGCGTCACTGGCATATGAGACAGAGGCAAAGTCATTCCAAACCCACTTAGGAACCACATGTGGAGCACCCGGCTCCCAGTCGTCTGAGTTGGACCCTGTCATCACCGCCTTCGCGGTTCTCAGCATCCCTGTGCCCCCAGCAGCACCCCAGAGCCAGATTACACCTCCACAGGAGTGATGCTGGGGTGCGTTCCCACCCTGCTTAGGTGGGCAGGCCAGACAGCCACACCACCAGGAATCATCTAGCCACCACCTCCCTCAAAGGCCGCATTTCAGAGGGCACTGGGGGCTCGGCCGCTGGCCCTGTGGCTCTGCAACCCTGAGTTTGACCCCATCAACCACCCAGCTGGCCAAACCCCCATCTTTTCACACCAAACCCAAAGAGGTGAAGAGCCGCTGCTGGAGTGGCCCTGGCACACAACCCGTGTCAGCTCCGCGCTGAAACCCGCCGCCTCACTTCCCCATCCCCGGGGCCACGTTTCACTGACGTGAGTGAGGCCACTTCCTGCCAGGTTTGCGACACGGGCAGCAGGGAAGGCAGAAGTACAGGCAGAGCAGAGCGTGAAGCAGAGCCAAGCAGCTCTGTGAGGGAGGACAAGCAGAGGGACAAGACCTCCTCACCCCGCTCCCGACTGCGCCATGTCCTTGGTAGAGACAATCCGGCTGTGGCAAGAAGGGGTGTGTGCGGCGGACGGGAAGGACTGGAGGGCGGCCCTGGATGCTTTCATGGCTGTCCAGAACCCCCCTGCCAAAATCTGCTTTAACATCGGCTGCATCCACCTGGTCCTGGGGAAGTTGGCCGAGGCAGAGGAGGTAAGGTTCAGCCCCCTGCCCGCGGGCACCTGTGAGTCCACACACAGACCTGACAGACGGACGCAGTGGGAAAGGGAGGGATTAAGGAACATGATCTAAGGGAAGGATTCGGGATCTTTTAAAGCTGGGATGAAGAGTGACAGCCCTGGGCTGTTCCTGCTGAACCCATTCTCTCCCTGAGTCAGAGGCCAAGCAGCAGAAGAGGCCCATGGCTTGCTGCTCGCACTTTCTGCCTCCCAGAAGTGACCAGGGGCACCAAACTGCCCAGCCAGCAGAGGCAGATGGTTCCAGCCCCAAAAAATGAGGATGTGGGTTGCCCAGTGCCCAACACTGTAGGAAGATGCAGCCCGCAGGGCTCAGCTGAGGCCCTTGGCTAAAGCAGGACCGGCGCAGGCACTTTGCACCCTTGGGTTTTTAAAGGTCCTGCCTTCACACACCCTTTTTTGCCCCTCTCTTACCTCCATCCAGGCATTCACTCGGAGCATCGGCTGCGACAAGCACCTGGCAGTGGCTTATTTCCAGCGTGGGACCGTGTTTTACCGGAGGCAGAAGTGAGTGAAAAGCTTTAATGTGTCAGTTGTGCCACTTGCAGAGATGACAGCCTTTGGCTGAGGACAGTCCTGGGCAGGTTGGTACAGCGCCAGGAGCCAAATCGTAACCCCTCGAGGTAAAACAGGCTCCTCTTCATCAGCAGCAAGGTCTTGAGATGGACACCAGCCTTGGAGCATCCCTCCTTGCCCTGGGGTGTCAGGAAACATTACAAGGAGATAGGAGGGACTCCTAAACTCAAACAAGCTTAAGTAAGACTTAACGGACACTTGCGAGTGGTACCAGGTGGTGGTGACACCCTTGTCCTCTGCTCCATAGCCACAAAAAGGCCATTGAGGATTTCAAAGAGGCACTGGCCCAGCTGCGAGGTAACCAGCTCATTGACTACAAGATCCTGGGGCTGCGGTACAGGCTCTTTGCTTGTGAGGTAAGACAGACTTGACTGGCAGTTTTGGTCCTGAAGAGTTGATCACCATCTCAAGAACTTCTTCCCAGTGAAGGAGCCCTAGGACAGGCTGCCCAGGGGGATGTGGAGTCTCCTCTGGAGATATTCCAGCCCTGTCTGGAAGCCTCCCTGTGCAACCTGTCCTAAGGACCCTGCTTTGGCAGGCGGGTTGGACCTGATGAGCTCTGGAGCTCCCTTCCAACCCCTATGATTCTGTGATTCTGTGAAATTGAAGACAACAGCCAACCTCTCTTCACGCCTCATAAAATAAACCAAACACACTGGTGCAGTGCCCTGCACGGTGCCACCACCCTGCTGTCCTCTCCTTCATCGTTCTCTTATCAAGTTCCAAGAACTCGTTTCCTTGCTCCCATCCCTCTGGCAGATACTCCATAACATGGGGCTGGTGTACGCCACGATGGAGGACTGGAAGAAAGCCGAGGAACACCTGACCCTGGCTGTGAGCATGAAGAGTGAGCCCCAGCACAACAGGATCGACCGGGCGATGGAAGCCATCCTGGTAAGGAGGAGCAAGTCATACATCCATTGTGTTTGCCTCCTCCACAGGAGGAGGGTGAAAACCCCAGTGACAGAAGCCACCCATCTTTTAGCTGTGGCTTTAGCAGAGTGGGAGAAAAATGCTGTGGGCTGAGCAAACCATGGGTGGCATACTGAGCCATGAGCTGGTGGGAAGAGCTTGGAGTCACCAGGGAGGGACAGGATGGGAAGACCAGGTTGAATGGACCATGCCAGGGCTGGGGTCAGGCTCTCAAGGTGCTGTGTTGACTTTATGGAGTGAGACCTTAATCCCCTGAGGTGGGAGGAAGGGGACATTAAGCAGTCCCTGCTCTCACCACTGAAGAGCGCTGCACCTTCTCTGTGTCACAGAAGCAGAAGCTCTGTGAGCTGGTGGCCATTCCTGCAGGGAAGCTGTTCAGACCGAATGAAAAGCAAGTGGCTCAGCTGGAGAAGAAGGACTACCTGGGAAAAGCTATGGTAAGAAAGGACCACCTTATTTATTCGGGCCAAACCCGTTCGGGTTGAACGAGCTGCTCACCATCCTCTTACCATCCCTCTGAGCTGCTATCCACTGCCTGGGTGGGCGCTCAGAGATCCAGAGCTGGTCTGTGCCTTGGGGATCCTCCTGGGCATGTAGAGAGAGGGATGTCATGTGGGAGTCTCATAGGAAATGGGGAGGCTGCAGGAGCAGAACAGAGGAGCTCAGAGTGTGTTTCTGCAGAGTGTGGCCTGTTCTCTGTGTCTCTCTTTAGTCAGAGATGAGGGACAGGCAGTCAGCAACCAGTTGGGAAGATCCCACCAGAGCTTCAGCTCCAGCCAAGGCGTTTTCAGGGAGGGGAAAAGCAGCTACTTAAAACCTGACACCCACCAACGACCTCCAGTTCTTCCTCTGTTCCATATGAAAGGGCCTTTTTAGCTCAGCCAAGGGAGCAAGCCTTCTTCCTGCAAGCCTGAAAAATCCAAGTGCTGGGATGTCACCCTTGGGCTCGGGTCCTGGGTCACCAGGACGTGATCCATCAGCTGTGCAGGGAATTGGTTGATCAGAGCCAAGCAGCTCCTCGGGTGTCAGGGGATCCCCAGAAACCTGCACACAGACATTGAACAGCCTGCCTGGGGGTGTGTGGAGTCTCCTCTGGAGATATTCCAGCCCCGTCTGGATACCTCCCTATACGACCTGTCCTAGGGACCCTGCTTTGGCAGGGGGGGTGGACTCGATCTCTGGAGCTCCCTTCCAACCCCTACAGTTCTGTGATCTATGAACTTCCAAAACAATGCTTAAGGTTATCCACAGGAGTAAGGGATTGGGTTGGACCCTCCCTTCAATGTTTGTGATTAAAATACACGGGGAAAGCTTTTCAGTTATAGTGACTTGTCCTGCAGGAAAGGTGAGGCTGAAGGCTGAGACCTTGCCACATCTATGAGATGGGGGCTTGCATCAGAAGCATCAGTCAAGGACACTTAGCCTAAAATCACAGCCCCTCTTGAACCTGAAGCATCCTGAGGAGCTTGGCCTGGCCAACAGCAAAGGAGGAGGGTGGACATCAGAGATCTATAAGCACCAAGCCCCCATCTGTCTTGTCTTTGGCTCTAGGTGGTGGCATCCGTGGTGGACAAGGATGATTTTTCAGGATTTGCTCCACTCCAACCACAGGTAAGGCACCACCGACCAACAGGGTCCCTGGCAAAAATTTAGGAGGCCGAGGGGTTGGGCATCAATCCCACAGCTCCGGCTCACAGCAGGGAGCAGACAGCAGCATTATCAGCATGAGCTTCCTGTGACTGCTGCAGGGAAGAGGTGGGACAGACCCCACATCTCAGCTGCTCCCTCCATCACTGGAGACCGCACCCCAAACCCACCTACGCTGGTGGCTGAGGTTAACCCAGCTCCCTGAACAGGGAAGTAGCAGCCTGGCAGCACATCCGCTGCCCCGGCCGTTGCTTCAGGGTGATGGCTTTTGGCAGGGAGCAGCCACAGACCCTCCCCATGAGATTCACGGGGTTCATCTGCCTCAGCCCAAGCCATCATACACACAGGGACAGTTTTACTGTGATCGTCCATCCTCCTCCTCCCAGTTCTGAAGCCCTTTGCATTTTTCTTGTGTTTCCCTGAAACCCACCTTGTACGGTTCCCAAGAGCTTTTAGAGGTAGCGCAGCCCCCAGCACTGCTACCCATGAGCAAACAGGCTCTTCTGAACGTACTGACCTCACTGCAGGAGCCAGGGATGGTTCTAGCAGCTTCTTCAGTTTTACTCCCCTATGAAGAGAGGCTGAAGGAGCTGGGCTTGTCAGCCTGGAGAAGAGAAGGCTGCAGGAGGACCTCATTGCAGCCTCCCAGTACCTGAAGGGAACAGAGAAACAGGAGGAGAATCAGCTTGTTCAAAGGGCAGAGACTGGCAGGACAAGGGGGATGGAGTGAAGCTGAAGGAGGGAAGGGTTAGATGCGATATTAGGGGGAAGCTCTTTCCAGAGAGAGTGGGGAGGGGCTGGAACGGGCTGCCCAGAGAGGGGGTGGGTGCCCCAGGCCTATGGGTGTTCAAGGCCAGGTTGGATGAGGCCCTGGGCAACCTTGTGTAGATCCAAGCCTGGAGGTTGGTGGCCCTGCCTGTGGCAGGGAGTTGGAACTCCATGACCCTTGGGGTCCCTTCCAACCCAGACCAGTCTGTGATTCTACGGTTCAGAGGGTTGGTAAATCCATTGGAGACCCTGAATTACTCAGGAGAAGCCCAATTTACTGCTCAAACCAGCTAATCTCAAACCAATGATATCAACCTTCTGTGAGCTGAAAACCCAAATCCCAAAGTGAAACAGGGATTGCTGTGCCCCTGAGCCCCACCCGGAGGTGGAAGAGTTTTGAAGGTGCTTGTTTGAAAGAGCAAAACTGGTGCTGTTCCTCATGGTGCCATTTGGTGCTTCACGCCCCAGGGCGGCAGAGCACCCAGTGCCGGCTGCAGCCAGCGGCAAAGGGGCACAAAAACTCCCTTTGGGTCCAATTCACCAGCCCTAGGGGGAAGGAACCGTGTAGGGGTGATGGCAGGGTGCTGCAGGACATGTCTGCAGAGAAACTGGAATCTTCCAGATTAATGAGAATTTTCTCCTTGTCCTCTCTTTGGCAGGCCTCTGGTCCTCCACCCAGGCCCAAGAACCCAGAAGTTCTCAGGTAAGGTGGATGAAGGATG
The DNA here is from genome assembly GCA_022605575.1 of Laterallus jamaicensis coturniculus. Classification (NCBI taxonomy): domain Eukaryota; kingdom Metazoa; phylum Chordata; class Aves; order Gruiformes; family Rallidae; genus Laterallus; species Laterallus jamaicensis. The sequence continues at coordinate 12,121,133 of JAKCOX010000007.1, forward strand.
GACAGTGCTGCTAACCCCTGCAGATAACCCTGCAGCAGGTCCAGCCCCGTCCTGCACTGTTGCAGCTGAGCGCCCAGCCAGCGCCCAAAGCTGGGCAGGCCGGGAAAGGGGTTGAAGAAACAAGGAGATGGAGATCTGGGTTCCCCCAAAAAACAATGTCGTCACCCACCTTCCTGACCTGGCTGCTGCTCCCAAACCCAGGGCTCTCGAGGGGCAGCCACACCGTGTCCTGTACGAGTTCATCCCTGAGACGGCCGAGGAGCTGCAGGTCCTGCCAGGGAACATCGTCTTCGTCCTGAAGAAAGAGAAGGACAACTGGGCTACAGTGATGTTCAATGGAAAGGTACCAGGGGTGTGTTGGGTAGGAGGGTGGGCAACAGGGTGGACGCTGTGAGGTTCTGCAGAGGATTTGAAGAGCAAAGCCTTGCCATCAGGAACTAAATGAGCTTCTGATTAAAGTCCCTGATGTCCACCCTGCTGTAGACCACAGAGTTCAGTGAAACCCACCTGACCTGCAGTAAGGAACCAACCTTTGAGCCTCAGGGACTCTCCTGGATTCAGGGCAGGGCAAGAACAAGTTGAGCCATGTCCTCCAGCAGCAGGTTGCCTCCTTGCCAAGGAATCCCCACTCCTCTCTCCTTCTCCCACAGAAAGGGATCGTCCCCTGCAACTTCCTTGAGCCGGTGGAGCTCCAGAACAAGCTGCACACCCAGGTGAGATGGCCCAGGAGATGGTGTCCTGAGGAGAGCACATACCCATGCATTCAACCATCATCTCTTCTGGGCCTTCTGGTAGTCCCCATACCTACCACTCCCTCCCCCTCCTAACGCCGCAATTAGTACCTCTGGATCACAGTCACCTTCACATGGGCTCAGAGACCTGAAAAACGGGCAGATGCTGTGCTGAAGGCCCACAGGTGGTGGCCAGCAGTGCCAGGGGGATGAAGGAGCAGGGAAGTCACCCCTCCCAGGTTCAAGGCTCTGAGCAAACCCTGGGAAATAGCAGGTTGGGGGCGGTGGGGGGAGCTCCATGAGGCAGCAGCACCCAGCTCCCTGAGGAAGGGTGGCACTGACAGCACTCTTTCCACCTGGCACAGGAAGAAATCCCTCTTGAAGATGAGATCCCAGAGCCACCCAGCTCTACTGCTCCAGAGCCGCGGCGGCCAGCACCAGGTCAGTGAGGGACACGGAAGGGATGGGGGTGCTTTAGTGGGCAAAAGCCCAGCAGCAGGTTTGAGACTGGCGCCTTGGTGCCACATCCTCACACTTTGAGACCAGAGCAGCTACTCGTGAAGAGCCCAACCACCCTGCATTGCAGCGTCCTACACGGAAGGCTGGGCTGATCTTTACAGCCCCAGGGAAGGCCCGGGATTGCCTCCTGCTTTTAGTGCAGACCTGGGGCGATTGGAAGAGCGAAGACACGAAGCCCAGCAGCTCACAAGTTCGTTTTGCTGTTGGGTCTTTTCTTAAATCACAGAACCACAGAATTGTAGGGGTTGAAAGGGACCTCAAGAGATCATCGGGTCCAACCCCCCCTGCCAAAGCAGGTTCCCTAGCTCATACTACACAGATAAGTGTCCAGATGACTCTTGAATATCTCCAGGGAAGGAGACTCCACCACCTCCCTGGGCAGCCTATTCCAGTGCTCTGTCACCCTTACTGTGAAAAAGCTTTTTCACATGTTGGTGCGGAATCCACCCCTAAAGCCCCTGTCCCTGCTCAGGGGGAGGCACAGAGCCCAAACCTCTGCTCGGTGGTTGCATCTAAACCTTACGAATGGGTCCCACCACAGCCGACGCTGCACCCAGTGAAGGGCCCACCACCAGCTCAGGGCAGGTTGGTGCCACAGCAGGTAACAATGGGTGTTGAGAGGGGCCAGAGGAGATATGACTGCATATTTAGGTGCCGCGCAGCAATACTTACCTGAGCCTGTCCTGAGCCTTTGTCTCCTCTTCCTTGACCCACAGACCATGCTCCTGCCACTGCGACGCAGCCAAGAGAAGCAGCCAAGGTAATACCTTGCTCACGCAGGACCTGAGGTCCATGTTCATTGGGAGATGAGAGGTGTCAGCTTACCCAGCCAGCACCACAGCCCTGGGGGCGGTTCAGGATCTCATCCTTTGGGAGCTTCTCCAACACGTAACAACAGGGTTGGGGGCCAGCAGGTCATCGGGATCCACTCTGGAGCCGCTCCTGGCTGGAGCCGGGGTGGTGGCAGAGCCCCTGTGGACCTTCGGTCTCAGCTGACCTGTGGCACCTGAGAACAGAGTTGGGCAAACACAACAGCCCCAACTTGAAAACAAGAAAAAGGGGTGCTGTGGAGCAGGCACACCTTGAATTTTGTCACCCCAAGGCCACGAAATGTGCACTGAGTGCCTCACCTGCTCCCATGCTCTGTCCTGGGACAAGCCAACCGGCTGCGTGTCCAACCTCAGCCAGGTGCCCCACAGCTGTCCCATCCCAAGGGGAGCGCCTATGGCCATGAACCAGCAGAGACATACTGACCTGACCCATGTCCTGGTCCCCGTCCTCACCCTGCAAGCACTGACACCCCACTCATTGCCAACAGGAGGCTGAAGCTGCCCCCTCCAGCCCTTACATCCTCAAAGTGCATTATACCTACACCATCGCCCTGCAAGTCGAGCCGGGCCTCTCCTACCCAGAGCTGCTGGAGCTGGTTTGCAGGAAGCTGGATCTCCAGCCAGAACACACCCTGCTGAGGTGAGGCGCTGCCGGTGGCAGGGAGCTCGAGCCAGTCTGGGGGCTCCCACCCTCATCCATGCCCTCTGCACACCCAGGTACAAGCCTGTAGGCAGCCAAGTGCTGGTGGCTCTGAGAGCACAGAACCTGGAGGAGGCTTGGAGCCAGGGCAAGAACAACTGCCTGACGGTCTGGTGCGACGTCACGGAGGTCAGTGACAGCTAGTGGTGGCAGTGGCCACCTTTTCCCAGTGAGGAACCCAAGCAGATGTTGCCTTTGGTTTCCTTGCCACACGTGCAGGCTTTTGGTGGCTTTCAACACGAGCGGGTAGAAGGCAGAGGAGCAAAGGGGAGAGGAGGACAAGCAGAGCTTCTCTGGTACCCTGGTACAAAGGGAAAGTCAAAAGGTGTCCTCACTGGTTTCCTGCCCTAGGGAGAAGGGGCTTTGCTGCACAGCAAGCTGGGGGAGTCACAGCAGGACACAACACTGGAGGAGACGGCACCAACCCAAGTCATAGCGCAGTACAGTTATGAAGCCACCCAGCCTGAAGACCTGGATTTCCAGGCAGGAGACGTGATAATCATTCTGTCCAAAGGTAATCATGCGCCTTCTGCAACAGGGGTCAGAGGGAGACGGGGAGGGAGCTCCCAGCACTTCCCCAAGGTGCTGAGCTGGGTTCAGCAGAAGCTGCGGGTTGGGTTCCCAGTGTCCACCAGTCAGGCCAAAACCTCTCAGTTATTAGTCAGACGCTGTGTTCCTCACTGGGAGCCTTCCAGCAACACTTGAACCTCTCTGCTGTAGTCCTCCTGTCCTCCCAAGCAAAGCGTTTCACGCTGGAGACCCGTGGAGCAGCTGCCCAGCCCAGGCAGCCCGCAGCAACAGCAGGTGTCTCCTGCAGCCTGCCCTTTGCCCCCGCGGATGGAAACAGGCTGCCAGCGTTTCCGCCCAGAACAGCTTGTGCTGAATGCCAGTTATTCGCAAGGCAGGCTAGAAAAGCCTGCAGGGTGCTGGAGATGACAGGTGGAAGCCAGGGGAGAGGACAACCCAAGTTCCTTGTCCCTCACATCACTTAGAGCTCACCCCTGAACTTTCATTTTCCAAATTCACAGGGCCCCATTTGCTCTGTTCCCCATGAAGGGAAAAAAAATATAAATAATGAATAAATCCAACCCACTGAGGTGTTGTCTTCACCTGCTCTGAGGAAGGATGGGCTTTTCAGCTCACCAGCCGCTTCTCTGGAACCTGGAGCCAAGCAGGAACCATGCCCGCAGGGCTGCTTTCCTCAAGTGCCACCACAACAGCCCCGGGTGCTGCAGTGCAGGCAGAGTGCTTCCAGATCTTCCAGGACATTCCCACCCCCGTCTCAAGGCAGGAGAGTTTCCCCTGAGCCTTGTTTGACTTCACCAAAGGCGGTTTGTGCTGCAATGAGGCATCTCCTTTTGGCTGCAGCCCAGCACACCTTAGGGTAGGCAGGCAGGCAGGCCTACCACCTCCCAGGGCCTGCTGTTCACCTGGCTCCTCTCTCCAGCTGGTTTTCTTTTTACGGCTACAAGCTTTCATTGGCCTCAATCCTCTTTAAAATAAAGCATTCCGTGCTTCTGGGGAAACTGAGGCTTAAACACAGCCTAAATCTCAGTGAGTCTAGCACGTGGTTTTTAGGAGGGCCCATTGCAGTGAGCACAGAAGGCGCTGGAGGGAGAAGCAATGATACTTTGCCATAGGCATAGCTCCATCACCAATTTGCACAGTAGCTGGCATTGGGCAGTGGTACTCGGGCACGGTGTCAACAAGTACACTGATGTCTCCCTGACCTCAAAAATCCTACTGCCCCTGGCTGAGCAAAGTATTTCCTGTGAAAAAGTTGGTTCTCACTTCTGGTTCTGGAGTTCCCTGAGTTCCTACGCTTGGCTCAATGCAGGGCAGGATCTTAGAGATATGAAGGCAGACCAGCAGGTGAAGAGTCGCTTTAGGTGGCACCTTGCTCTCCATGCTCACTTCATTCCTTCTGCCCAGCCCGGGCACTTTCCAAGCCCCTCAGTTTCTATTTTCACCTCCTTTTCCCACCAGCCTTGCTCCCTGCCTCATCCCCCTCTGCCAGGCTTTAGCGTGGTGAAAGGTTTTTACCTCACTCCAAGTGCTGACCCCGGGTCCAGATGTGGCACACAGGTAGCTGCCACACATCACTGGGGTGACCAAATCCATGTCGCTTTTACCTTCCAGTGAATGAAGATTGGTTAGAAGGGCAGTGCAATGGGAAGATCGGTATCTTCCCCTCCGCTTTCATCCAGCTGCCTGACGCTAAGCACCCAGAGATCTGATTCCAGGAGAGGGAAGGAATTAAGGATTCGACCGCTGCAATTAACATATTCCTGCATTAATTGCTGCACCTGAAAAATGGATTTAAGATGTTATTGCTGCCTGTATGAAAAGCTTTGGGTTTTATTTTACCCTGCAACACCCCGGGGTGCTTACCAAGAGACTTCCCAGTCCTGATGTAAGTGCCCGTGTGCCATATGCCAGCAGCTGGGAGCCAGCGCCCAGGAGAGGGTGGTGGCACCTGCCACCAGCCTTGCCAGCAGATCCCAGAGAGGAACCGCTGATCAAGAAGCTGCAGGCCAGGAAGGGCCGAGCGCCTGCGGCCACTCGCTCCCTTCAAACCTTTCTGCCAAGCCCAGAGCTCTCCCTGCTCCAACAAACTCAGTCACCATGGCTTGGAACCCCCCCAGTACAAACACAAATCCCTCTCACCCTTGGAGGGGTTGGATCTCAACAAGCTGCTCCTCAGCAGTGGAGAGAGCCAGTGGGACACTGCCCGGAATATCGGCAGGTCCCACAGCAGCAGAGCTACTCCCTACAGAAAAGCCCACACAGCTCCAACGATGTCCTCTTCCCCAGCCCAGAGGTTTCCCCCCAGGGAATCTCTCACTTCCTTTTCAAGAAACCAATTCCCAAGAGCTGTTTGGATGCAAATAAGCACCTGTCATCAGCCAAACAGAGCAGTTCTGGAGCTCTCCACAAGCAGGCTGGTTAGGAACTGGCTGCAGCCAGCGCAGTACCCAGGTCAAGGGCAGAAGGATCCATCTTCCTCCAGCTCCCACCCTCTGGAAAAAAGCTTTCCAAAAGCTTTTCCCGGCCCAGATTTTTGGTTGGGTACATAAACAGACACCCCCAAAACCCAATCCCATGCTGTACACAGGCTGCACAAAGCCACAATCCAATTATTTGCACTGAGCCCAAGCCAGAATCTCTGTGATTTATTTTGTTCTCTTTCAAACAGGGGGGGTGAGGTGGGTGGAGGGAAGAAAAATAAAAACCGGCTTCAAACCTTCTCCTGACTTCTCCAGGAACACAAAAATGCCTTTCTTGTTTTTTAAAGCAGCCTGCAGCTGAGTTACACAGGAAATAAACGCGACACAGACCTGGGTGGAGAGAACATGGTTTAATTAAAGGCCAAGCTGATTTCAGCAGCTGCAGTTCTTGCACAGACAGACGAAAAACACAAAAAAAGCTTACAACACAAACCAGTTTCTGTTGGGGGCCCCTTCCCTCGCTCCCCCGGGGGGATTGGAGGGCAGGAGGGGAGTCCCAGCCGAGAATCAGGATGCATTTCCCGAGGCCGGATGCTCATGCACGAGCGGAACGCTGCGGCTGGGACCCTGGCACCACTGGGAGCGAGGTGACAAACTGGGTCAGCTCGCCTGGGGCACGAGAGTCGGTGACGGGGCAGATACTGGAATGTGGCAGCTACCCGATCGCGCAGCTCGGGACACAAACTGGAAAGGGAGCACAGAGGGGTTTGGTTCATCTTTCTGGGTGGGAGCTTCACTTCTGGTGGACTTTTCCTTTTAAAAAAGGAAATACAGGTTCAGAACGCAACAAGAACCAGCAGCATTGCTGAAGGTGGAGAGTGAGGGGGAGCTAGTCATATCCCACTCCCCGCCCTGGAGGGGTAGTGGGTCTCCTCCATCTTCCCTTTCGGTGATCTCTGGGGCTGCCCAGACTCCAGCATCATTTCAGGTCCTGCGTGTGCTTTGCTCTGCAGCCAACTTCCAGCCCAGAGATCCTGAATCATCCCACAAACCCCTACAGCAAACAGACATCAGGATCATTTCCGTAAACCTTCCTGGGAGACCTAACAAAAAGCACCGTTCTCTTCTTTAACAAAGCTTCCAGTTTTTCTTCCCCCCCTGTAATAAATAGCAAATAAAAGGTTTTCCCTTTCCCTTCTGCACCTTTTCACCTAGGAACAGCGCTACGCTCTCTCCCACCCATGGGGTACGCACGCCTGTCCATGGGGTGCCTCCAATTTCATTCTAGAACTCAAAAAAGTCTGGGGCTGCAGCTGGGGTGGGGGACACAGGGAGCAGGACACATGGGGACGGACGGGTTTCTGCAGAGCTGCTGCGTGCTGGCAGGGTTCCATACGCTCCGCGTTGTCCAAGGCCGACTGTCAGCTTTACCCAGCCCTGCTGGACCCCTGATTATTTCCTGCGAGGTGTCGCACATGTCGGTAATGGAACTACTGGCATCCAGCAAAGATGAGGGGATGGAGAGAGGAAGGAAGAAAAAAAAAAACCAACCCCAAAACAAACCAACAAACCAAACCAAATCCCACTGAAAGCTTTCTAGCTACCTATTAAAATGAGTCAAGCTGTGAATGCACCGGCTGGCCCGCCCTTCGCGGCGCTAGCCACTACGCTACAGTAAAATGAAGAGGAACCGAACATTAACTTAACCTCCCTCCCCTCCCCGTAGCGGTTAACTTGCTTATCCAGCAGAGTGCTGTGATGCCCCACGTCGCCGACTGCAGCTCAAACGCCTACAGAGAGGAGGGCATTTCATGCTGGAGGCTCTGAAGCCACCCGCGGGCTCAGCCAAAGCCTTTTGGGCGAACGGTGAAGTGGTATCAAGTGCCAAACTCTCCTTCATGAAACTCCTTCGCTAGCCCAGGAGAGAGAGAGACCCACCTCACACCAACCACCTCTGCCTGGAGCAGCGACTGGGGGCTTTTCATTGCTACACACTGACTATGAAGCACGTCTGTGTACGGAATAATTCAGTGTGTGATCTTACTACTGAGAGAGTAATAAAGATGTTTAGGAGTAATTTCAACTACATTCTCAGTCAGCGAAGCAATCGTTAATGGATTCCTATTTTATCTCCCCAAAGAGAGGAAAAGGATCGAGAAGTTCTCATTGGCTTCTCCCATCTGCCCTTCATTCGCAGCGTTGACTTCCCATGTGGCTGGGGACATGCACGATGGAGAAGGTGAGAGGTGGTGATACCGGGTCACTGAGCGAGACAAACAGCAGTTCCTCTCTCCCTCCCTCCTGAGGGCCCAGGGATGGGAGAGTTCCTGGTGGTGTTTTCTTGCACTGCAGACGTTTTGTGCACACTCAGCGGGTCGGTGGAGCACTTACGCCCTCCTGACAGCAAGAACAGAAGAGAGGGCTGCCACCTGCGCAGGACCGTGTGGGCCAGTCCTGCAAACCCAACATGCCATGGTTTATGGAGCCTTCGTTTGCAAGGGTAGCCACCTCTTTCTCAATGCGGTGGGTTCATGGTGCCTTGGCCGCGTTGCTGCTTCTGTTTCTGCTGCATCAACAGCTGCTCCAGGGCCGAGGGTCCAGGGTGCATCATGGAGCTGGACCAGATGGACTAAAAACAAACAGCCAACACTAGTACCCCCACTGGCAGCGCACAGCCCTCCTCACACACATTAGGGAGCAGAGAGAATTCTTTACAGCCTTCCTCTTCTCTATCACAGAATCACTGAAGGTCCCTTCCAACCCCTACAGTTCTGAGTTCATCGGGTCCAACCCCCCTGCCAAAGCAGGGTCCCTGGGACAGGTCACACAGGGAGGCATCCAGATGGGGCTGGAATATCTCCAGAGAAGGAGACTCCACACCCCCTGGGCAGCCTGTCCCAGGGCTCTGTCACCCCCACTAGGAAGAAGTTCTTCCCATATTGGTGCGGAACTTCCTGTGCTCCAACTTGAGGCCATCGCCCCTTGTCCTGTCCCCACAGCCCACTGAGAAGCTGGCCATTTCCCCCTGTGTCACACACTTCAGATATCTATAAACATTAGTAAGATCCCCTCTTAGACTTCTCCAGGCTGAACAGCCCTTGTACCATGAACATTAGTGTGACCTCAGCTAAGGCTTCCCCAAGCGAGGCTCCCCTGGAAGGAGCTTAACCTCCTCCAGAATCCTCATTCCCATCAAAACCCATCCTGCATTAATGATTACTAGTTTAGACTAGTTATGAGTTCATCCAGTTCTGCTGTCTGGCCTTGTGTTGCAAACTGTTCTAGAACAGCAAGAACTGGGAGAGGGTGACATCTCCCAGCACTGGTGACACCTCCCACACTGTGCGTAAGTGCATCTGTGGGAGAAAGCCTTTGGATTCTAAGGCGGGCAAAAGGCTAGAGCCTATCACTGTGTCTTCTGGCCCCACAGACACACACCTGGCTCCTAAGCACAGCGTCAAACGTACCTTCAGGCTCTCCATAAGCACAGCCGATGAGTCCTCCATTGCAGGGGGTCCCTGGGCTGCCCAGGTGCCACTGGGAGCACTGGACTGGTGCCAGCTGCTCTCCGAGGAGGAGGAGGATGTTGCTGGGAGGTAATCCAGTCCAAACCCTCCCATTGCTAGAAAAGGAGAAAGGAGAAGTTCAGAGGATGGACAAAACCCTTGCAAAACAAACCACACCAAGGGCTGGCCTCATGCCAGCCGGGAACCCAACACTCGCCTGGCTTATCTGTTTTCCAGCGGTCTGCAACTCTCCTGTCCCTGTTGTCTGGAGTCCCAATAGGTCCAAAGTTGGAGAAGGGAACAGAGTTGTGGTTATGGGTTGGAGGGGAGCTTGGCAAGCTGCTGGGGTTGGAGGAGTGAGGAGACTGGCTAGCTGGTGTTGAATGATCTGGTGATTACAAGGCAAGAGGGAAAAGGTCAACAGAAACGGCAGGAGCTTCTTAGCTTTGAATTTCTTAGCACTGCTGCTGCAAATCCTGCATCACCCAGCTCTCTCCAGTGCTGAAGGTCAGTTTTCAGTCCCTCTGTCCCTCTCTTAAGCTAGAAACCAGTAATAGCAATCTGCCTCAGAGCTTGACTAGCCACTGAGCAGTAACGTTAGAGCCTGAGGAGTTTGCAGGTTTACAACCCCAGCTCCCAAGTCTGGGAATGTTTCACACTTCTGTGCATTGAGAAGCAACTCACAGCAGAACCCAACACTGCCCAAGAGCAGGCAGCAAGGACAGGAAAAGCCTGTCTGGGGGCAGGGCAGAACAGGGTGGCTCAGCAGGGTGGCAGGAGACCACAAGGTCTTGAATGAGAAGGGGGGACAGACACACAAGCCAGAAATGCTTCTGGAATACAAACGCTTGGCCAGTCCTTCCATCTCACCCACAGTGGTTATACCAGAAGGGCTGACAGCATCTGTCTTAGTGGGACCCAAAAGAGCTCACTTACTGCAGAGGCTGCCCTGGTTCTGGCTCATTTCTTAGGTTCAACTAATTCGCTTCCTTCATGCTCTTCTGGATTTTGAGAGTAAAATCACGATGTGTTTCTGCCTTTTACTAAGGAAGAAGCTGGATTGCGTGTAGGGTGCTTTACAGCAACCCCCTATACTCTTCAGTCACACCGCTTCTTTCTCTTTCCAGTATCTACATTATGATATCCAGAAGCCATGCTGAAAGGGTACATATCCGGAGCTAACAAAACCCTATTCCTAAACACTCACTAGGAATCCCAAGTTAAAGAGATTTCAGGATTTAGTATCACAGAATCACAGCATCACAAGGTCCAAAAGGACCTTTAAGATCGAGTCCAACTGTTCCTGTCCTATGCTAACCCATATCCCTGAGCACCTCATCTACCCATCTGTTAAACACACCCAGGGTGGTGACTCAGCCACCTCCCTGGGCAGCATGTTCCAGGAACTGCTGTAGCACTTCCTACAACTCTTACCCTGCTCAGTGGCTTCAGTTAATGTGCAGGTTCCTACATGATACGAGGAGATTCTGTAATTAATATTTCTGAGAATATATAAAGAAAACCAGAAACCTTCAGACACTGTCAAGCTGGTTTTGTGGGTTCTTCACTTCCAGTTACACTGAGCTAGCATGAGGGTTCAGAATTACCTCAAATCCTCTTACATCACAAGGAAAAACAGTATCACACAGGATTACCTGAGCTGGCTGGAAGGGATGGAGACCACGGCGTCCCTTCAAATAGAGAATATAGTGAAGTCTCCTGATGGGCAGCCGAAGGGGCGACTTCTGTTTTTGTGCTGGTATTCATGTTTTTCCCATACACCTCATTGAACATGCTGTTATTTGGGTATCTTTCCTGAAAAAAATGGGTTTATTTCCAACACTGAGACCATACAATTATTATTATCGATTAAAATTATTTTCCTGACTCCTGTTTCACTCCCCAAACCCTATCACCTTTGACCATATTACTTAACATAAAGTCCATCCTAAATCAGGACAGATTTCTCCTGGCCAGACTGCAAAGCCTTCACAAAAATCTTTATGCTCCCCATACTCAGGAAAACCAGACCAAGACCCTGCTCATTTCTTCAGAAGGGAACAGCTAACAACCACGATTGCGCTCAGGGCAAGGGGCCCATGACCCATGATTCAACAGTACATCAGCAGAAGTGAATTTGGGAAGTTGAATGATAAAGGCAAAGTCCATCTTGCTGATACAGCCTCAACTTAGGCAGCCAGGGGGATTTCTTTCAGGTTTTCCCTGGGTTTGAACTCAAGGATATCCCTGTATTTCTGCCATGTTACTTAGTTTAACGGGAAGCTCAAACAAAGGGCTGCAGACTCCAGTCCTCACTTACCTGATTAAGAGAAAAGCCACTGAGGGACAGGAAAGACGACGACTGAGACATCAATTCTGATGGTTTTTCCAGCAGGGACTTCTTCAGAAACCAAAAAGGGAAAGAAAGAGCAGTTAAGTGTCCAGAGAAGTATGTTCTCAGGCACTGCCAAGGTGGGTTTGGGTCACGTTTCAAACTTTTCCTTGTAGTTTTAGCTCCAGCACCTTGGAGGCCGGGGGAGCAAACCAACAAATGCAAAAATCAGTAGTTTCTCTAGTAACTGTAATTAATATCTAAACAAATCAACAGTGACGACAGCTGAGAGCCCGACACAAACCCCACCACCAGAACAGTTTTTAAATCCTAATACTCTGTCCTGTACATCTAGAGGAGAGATTCGTGCTGAAACCCTCCCAAACCCAAAGCCTGTGGTTGCGTAAACCCTTGTACCGATGAGACACGGTCCTCCCCAGCCCTTTGAGCATGATTCGCCTTTTCTCTGATCCTACCGCTAGAACATTTTTCAACCCTATTAAGGGATTATTCAACTCGATTCAGGGATGAGAGCATCCCTGCCACACACTTGGGCAGGAAGAGCAGCCAGTTGCTGTGATTTATTTTTTAATTGGGTTAAATAGTCCAAATTTCATTTAGCACACTCTTATTTTCACTATAAATGACTGTTGAGAGAAAGGAAAATAAAAACCACACCACACCAGTGTTTAAAACAGAGGCTCCAAAATTCCTGTGGGGTTCCAGGTTACAGTATCAGGGACCATGACCTTTCCCATCACCTATGCAGCCCCCTCTCATACAGCTGTTATTTCCAGCATAGTATCTCCTTGCTTTCCCTTCGGCTCTTACTACGATTAAGCCATGAAAAAGAGTACCTGAACCAAGCCTATGTAGGGAAGAAGCAGGTTCAGTTATCATCAATACAGAAACCAAAGGAAAATTACAAAACTCAGCTGGTGGACAACACAGCACCAAATTTAGGATCGGGATCACTGCGTCAGGTCATTAGTGAAACCATGAGTAAAGCTAAGTGCTCCCAAGTGAAAGCTGTGTAGTCTTCCTCCAAAGGAAAGCCTTCTTCCACTCATACCACCTCAGCACATCAGACTGTTTTCAATTCATTGTTCCAGCGACAGAAGCCTGACCTAGTGTCCCTCTCTCATGGCCGTAGTCTCAATATCTGGAATATCTTTGCTTTTATCCTGCAAATCGAAGCCAAGCAGAGGCTCTTTTTCTGGGAAGCAGCTCCCAGCTCATTAGGGTTTCAAAGTGCTGGTTTGTTACTTTGAAAGCAGGTTTTAAAAGGCAGGCAAAATCCACGCTCCGCGTATCCACACAGCTCACACAGAGACAACAGCATCAGCAGGCGCTTCAAAGAAAGCTGCCAAAGCAGCAGCTATTAGTTTCTCAGCAAAAGATAGCTAACGAGTCAGGAACAGGGATCTGTTTGGCAACTGGCTCCTAGGGATGGCATGTGTAGAACAGACTTCATCAGAGATTTCAGGTGGAGTAACAAGATACTCTCAGTTACCAGCACCCATGTGAAGCACTGGTATTGCAGGTACACGTTTGCAGCTGCACTGCCTTTTCAGGGGCCACGCAGGGGTTCAGAAGCTCTGAGAGCCTCCAGCTAGGAAGGGTTTAATACATAAGCATAGGACACCCCCCCAGTGTCAAAACTGACTGCGTTTCTAGAGGAGTTACTGATTATTTAGCCAGTTTGCTTGCAATTATCATCCAAAGCCATCCTGCTCACTTCCAGTCCCTTCTGCATTTAGTAGGGCAGCTCCCCCCACCTTTATGGAATCAGTAGGCACAGGTCAACAGGCATCCCGCTTGTTCTGGTGACTCCCCACAGCTGAATCTCTGCCCCCTCCTCCCCCCACCTTTATTATGAAGCCCATACAACCGCAGAAGAGTGAGGACATTATGTGATGGTGCATCACTGACTCTCCTGAGGGCTGTACTTGCGAAACATCCTGCCTCCCCCCCCAGTCACTGTTTTTGATTATTTCAGAACGAATCGGCAGGCCTGGACTCAGCCCAAGAGCTCAGGCTGGTCTGAGCTCTTGCAGGAGGACTGGCTCAAGGTGGAGGCAGGGGGGTGGACAGGAGGGCTGGGGGGAGAGAAAGGAATTACCCTTTTCTCATCATTTCACAGAAGATAGAGACGCCAGTTAAAGAGTGAGAAGCAGCAGTATTACATCAGATACATACAAAGAGGCTTCGTCCAGGAAGAGAGGCGAGAGGCCCCAGCAGAGCTGGGTAAAGATCAGGAGGATTAGAGAAAATCAGCTCTTCCTCCTCCTCCAAGGCAGCCAGACTCTTTAACAGGTCCGGAGGAAGCAGAGGGGAGCTCTTGGGGTCCTAGTGACAGAAATGAGCACAGTGAGACAACAGAAGGCAGCAAGGGGAACAGCGAGGACAGGCTAAAGGCACAGCAGGGCGAGAGAAAGGCAGAAGGCAGCATGTATGAGCGTGAGGCGGGAAAGCGGTGCAGGAGCGTGGTGAGGGACAGAGAGAAAACGCCAGGCGGCAAATGGAGCTAGCTAGCTGTGCCATCCGAGGCATGCCAGGGGGAGCATCAAAGTGAGGGGCAGCTAGGTCTAATTAGTGGAGTGTGTGCTTCCCGCTGCGATCCATGCCAAACACCAAACCTGCGTGCACATTCAAGGACAAGGAACCTGAAATCTTACAACTATTCTTCTACAGCTGACCTGTGAGTGATTTAGGTTTCAAGTAAAGCTATGTTTGCATCTTCTTCCCTCAACTACTTGTGGAGTTTAAATCCCAAGAGACCTATTTCCCCCGCTAACGGCTGCTAGGCCAACATATGGCTGACCAGATCACTGGACCAAAAATCCCTGCAAAGCACAGGTCAAACCCAACGTCTCAACTTTTGTGAGGGGTGTTTAACCAACTTCTGTGCAGGGTGTTTGAAACACAAACATTGCGGGCACAGCTGCTGTCTGTACAGCACTGCACCTGCACACCAAGGCAAGGCTTCCCTTGTAAGGATGAGAACAAGGCTTTGACCCTGACTCCACCTGAAAACCACAGCCTGAACTCAGGGTAGGGCAGACTCCTGCACTGTCTGGATTTTCTCACTGATGGACAAACCCAGTGGCAAACAAAAGGTCTCAGCAGACCTGAAAATCCAGAGTGCGTTTACAGACACACACCCAACCAAAGGACTAGAAAGCCCTCTGGTTCAGTTTCCTTACAAACATCACCAAAAGTGCCTCAAACTCTGGGGCTGTTAAAAAATAACAAAGATTGCAGGCTCTATATATGGCAACGTGAAGCACAACTGCGTGAATAGAAGCAAAGTATTCCCGGAGTGCACCCAAGAGCCAAGGGAAGTTGTTGAGCTCTCTGCGCAGTGGAATTTGTGGGAAAAACACAGAACATAATCCAAGACAACATTGCTCCTACCATCCTTGATTCCCAGCCTCAACCTATGGCAGCCTCAGCCATTCAACATGCTTGAGATGCTAAGTTCATATAAAGGCTGACAATTCTACTGCAATTATTTGGATGGCTTGTGTGGTTTCCATCACTCACCCGGCAAGAATTTTACCCAAAACTATCAGCTGCCATGTTTCTCAACCTGACAGACACAGTGGAGGGATCTACACCCCATCTGCACTCAACAAGGCTTACACCTATTTGAAAACAAACCTTTGAGAGCCAGATCTCCCCCTCCACGGTCAACTAAAATGGAGGATTCGTGACTGTCAGCAAGAACCCCATACACCAATACTCATTTCTCTCATCAACATGCTCACATTGAGCTACTTGGGGCTACTGGGCGTTCCTGAAAAAGGGCAACTCAGAGATGTCAGGAATATCAGAGCATCACTGGTTTTCACCACTTCGAGCATGGATCTTTTACCTCAAAGGTCATCCTGGAGACAGCATCCTGCTCTGGGCGGAAGACTCCTTGCCGCTTTCCCCTGCGGTCCATATTAGATTGCTGCGCCATCACCCTATTGTCAGCCATGCCATAGGAAGTGTCCCAGTAATATTCTGGCACCTTGACTTCTGAGGGGTTCTGGTTATATGGCTCCATTGGGAAAGGCTTCATTTTTTTCTCCAGAGGTTGCTGTTGCATCACGGGAGGCTGTAATGACTGTTCAAAGAGTTTTAGAGGGTCCTGGGCCTGCAGGTAGTAGGACTGCTTGACGGGCATGATCTTCCCCAGTGAGCCTTGGACTTGAGGCGGGTTCCAGAGCTGCTTCGACGAGTCTGTCTGAGGATACTGAGGCAGAGAGGCATGATTTCACCAGCAGGTAGGAACGAATAGCGTTAACCAAACATCTAACCCCATGCAAATCATCAGTCTGGCTCACTTCTCCCAGACATCCCACCAACTGTTCCGATTTATAGAGCTGATCACCAGAACTGACAGTCTCCAGAGGCATCTAGAGAAGCTCTATGCCACCAGCCAAGCACAATCCTTACTCAAGCTCAGAGCTTTATAACCACCTTTATTAAGGTGCTGAGCCAGCATCTTGCCACCCACAGAATCATAGAACTGCAGGGGTTGGAAGGGAGCACCAGATATCATCAGGTCCAACCCCCTGCCAAAGCAGGGTCCCTAGGACAGGTCGCACACGGAGGCGTCCAGATGGGGCTGGAATATCTCCAGAGAAGGAGACTCCACACCCCCTGGGCAGCCTGTCCCAGGGCTCCCTCACCCTCACCAGGAAGAAGTTCTTCCCACATCGGTGCGGAACTTCCTGTGCTCCAACTTGAGGCCATCACCCCTTGTCCTGTCCCCACAGACACTGAGAAGAGGCTGGCCATTTCCCTGTGTCCCACCCTTCAGATACTGATAAACACTGATCAGATCCTCTTTCAGGCTTCTTTTCTCCAGGCTGAACAGCCCCAGGTCACTCAGCCAAAACACCAGGAGGGTCTCACCATCGAGTCCGGACATGCCAGCAGAGAGATTTTTCTCCATCACGATGTAAACATGAAACTAAGTGCTGTGAGGGAACCAACACTGGAACCCAGTTAGCCTAAAGGGCGGGTGCAAGTTCAGACTCAGTCCTCATTACTCAAACAAGAAAACGACAAAGGTCTAAGGCAGAAACACCCCATCAGAAACACCACCTGCACATCTTGGCTGTTCACACACATACACAAAAAACCCATCCCAGTCACTATGTGCCCCTTAGAGAACAGTATGTTCATGCCCAGAAATTTACAGATCAAAATTCCACACATTAAGGTCTTTAATGGCACTTTTTAAAAGCTAAAGTGCAACGTTTCTGGATTAAACAAAGCTCAGCACAACTGCATTAGTTAGCTTTACCTGCTGGAATCCGGAGTGGTGCGGCGGGCTCTTCCCCAGGCCCTGCACAGCTTTCGTGGGGGACTGTTGCTGCTGTTGCTGGGCCAGAGCTTGGACCTGTAACTGGCTTGCGGACTGTGCTGTTGCCTGAGCTGGTAAAGATGAGAGGGGTTGCTGAGAAGGAGGTGGTGTTTGCTGAGGTCCCTGGGTCATTGGCCCTGGTCCAGAGGGCCGTTGCTGGCTGTAAGGAATGTGGGACTGTTTCCCACCTTGCACCTGGTTTCCTGCAGGCGAGTGAGCTGTGGGCTGGAGAAAGGTTCCTGGGACAGAAACACCACCTGGGAAGGTGTACC
Source organism: Laterallus jamaicensis coturniculus (assembly GCA_022605575.1). Lineage (NCBI taxonomy): Eukaryota > Metazoa > Chordata > Aves > Gruiformes > Rallidae > Laterallus > Laterallus jamaicensis. Next base: position 12,138,333 of record JAKCOX010000007.1, read on the forward strand.
CTGTGCTCATGGAGAAAGCCACAGGAGGGGGGACAACGTAGGTTGGAGGTGGAAACCCTGGAAAAGATAAAAACGCACCTCTCTTTGCAATTTGGCCGGGCACATAGCTCCCTCCAGAAAACATGTAGGGCTTGTTTGTATTTCCTTCCTGTTTTGCTCATGGAGACCAGAAGGACAGGAACCACCAAGCAGAGTTTGCTCTTGTGCACTGTAATTTCCTTTCTCCCCTTTGCAAGGCGATTCAGGGTTTGCTCTCAAGCCTTCCTGCAATATTCCAGGCACTGGCAGGAGTCAGCCAGGGCAGTTTCTGGGAGAGTCACAGGTTTTTCTGCCCTTCCCCACCTTTTTCCTTCACCAGTCTGGTGTTTTATGCTTTAACCCCAAAGTTTCCAACCCCTCAAACACACCAATTTTCAAGGACTAAACTTCTAGAGCAATGGACAGAAGGAATCAATGAGTCTGCTGCCTCCTCCCAGAGGATCACCAGTCTCTGGATTAATTTAGATAACGAGACAGAAGGGCAAGCAAGCAAATCCTTACAGCCTCAAGATCAATTTCCTTTCTGTAGTTCACACTGAAGAGCCATGTTTGGAAGCTAAGCTTCAGTTCTTTGTCTCTCAGGCTAGATTTTCTGTTGACTTCGGGACAGAGAAGATGTCCCTCCACCCTATACTGAGGGAACAGCTGCAGGGAAGACACAGCTTCCAGCTATTTTGTGAGCAAACAGGGACAGCAAGACGCAGCAGGAGTGTTCCTCAACAGAATGGGACCACGCAACATGGCAACAACGGCATGAAAGACCACACAAATAAATCACAGCTTGAAACATGAGCACCTCTACAAGAGAGACTGAGCTTTGAAGTAGAAAGTGGTGTGTCCGATCTTAAGTAATGGGATTCCTGTGCATGGAGAACGCTTCCTCCTGAGCTAGCAGAAGACTCTGTCGTGTTTTGATTAACCACAGACAGAGCCTCCTGTGAAGTTCCTTGATCTCACACCCACTAAGGGGGAAGGTGACAGATTCTGAGATTTCATGACAGATCTTGATTCCAAAGCATCAGCAATCGTACTTATCTCATTTCAGTTCTGCTGTGCCCCTTCTTTACGACTTGGGAAGACTCTCAACATGAGAAGGCACGTTCATTAGAACAGTTCCTACCTTTAGAGGCTGTAACAACCACTAGAACAGGATTTTCCCTGCAGCCAGCAGTAAGCCACACTTCAAAAGGAGGACGCAAATTACCTGGGCGGCTAGGAAGGGGAGGGAAGGCTCCTGGGTGATGAATGGGGATGAACTGAGAACTGCTGGCCTGACTTGGGGTCTGAGTTACAGGTGTTTTCCTGGCTTCAGACACAGGAGTCTTCCTCATCTCCGTCTGGGATTTCACCTAATGCAAAAGAAAGCATGAAGAAATCAGATAACTTCTCCTGTCATTACCCACATCATGTCTGAAGCCTAAAAATTAACTCCCAGATAGTCTGAGAGATTGCCTTTCCCCTGCATAACTGGGAGAGGTTTGGAAAGCAGGAACCCAGTAGCCTCCTCACTGACCTCAGACAGACTAGCGCTCCTCGCCTCGCAAACACGCTCTAACAATATCTACCCAGAGGTCAGCAACAGGCTCCTTCTCTAGGGAGAATGGGGGAAGTGGCCATTATATCCTCAGATCATACAAAGACCTTACTGTGCTGCTTGCCCGCAGTGCCTTACAACCAAAACAAAAGGTGTAGATGCTATTGTGTTTCTCCTAGGGTACTACTACAACCTAACTCCTACTTCTTACCTGCAGCACCTTAAAAAAACCCCACCACTCTACCACGGTCTTCCTAGGGAGCTCCTTCAGCATGACCCATACGAGCATGACCCATACGAGCAGCATACATGTAAACTCCCACAGACTAGGAAACTCTTTCCACAGAGAACATACAAGACAAGTGGAAGCAGTGCTTAACCTCTGTGTAACTGCTCTGTGTCCTGTTAAAAGAGCCGCACCAGTTAAAGGCAGAGAGAGGAAGGGAATGTAACATTTTACCTGATTCTGAGCCTGCTGCGGTCTGGGTCTTCCTGGAGAGGAAGACAGAGGGGAAGACTACTTTCCCTTTCTGTTCAGCTCAGCAGAACTGCCTGGAATGCAAGATGGAGCAGGCAGGAAAAAAAGACGACAGCAAGCAAGGAACCCCAGGCGATACAGCAAGGGCCCAGGAGCAGACCTGATGCCAAGCTTCAAAGGTGACTGAAGGAAAGGGGGGCACCACAAAAAAAAAAAAATTCTAAACCAAACAAACCAGTGTTGTTCAGGGTTTATTTCAGTATTTAGTGCTGTTGAGTTAAAAGGAGTTAAAGGGCAGGTCTTTTCTGCCAAAATATGGTTGTCAAGGGGCAGACACATTCAAATGTTTAAGTTCTTTTTCAAATAATTCTGAATTTCCCCATTTAGAGATTATGGGACTGTAATTTTTGTTGTGTGCATGTGCTTACTTAAACAAGTAGACTGTAAAGTTGAGAAGGCTGGGTGTGGTTTTGATGGCCCACTGGAAAAAGCGAGGGAACTCCTTGCCAATGTTCTGGCTGATGCTAAGCACCACAAAAGATGCAGCCCCTGCTCACACTGCATCCACTCACTGCCCTTCGTTACAACCAGGATGCTCAACCTGCACAGTGCTGTCCTTTTTTCCCCTCCACAGCATGCCAAACACTTTTACAACCCCTGCTGAGCACTCTGCGCTCTTTTGTACTGATGTTGGGGAACTCAGAGACGCTCTCCCTGCCATGGTGTGGCAAAACACGAGCTCTAGACCATCATAAACTCAAAGCTGCTATGAAACAATTTCCAGCAGTGGCTTTCAAAAGATCCCCTAAGTTAGTCAGCATGAAAAGCTAAATAACTGCAACAGATTAATCCAGACAGCCAAACTTCAATTGCTTCCCCTGCTTCTACTTGACCTCACCTCCAAAGTGTCAACTACAACCAAATCTTTACTTGCCAGGTGGTTTTAAGGGTTCCTGCATGGTTGAGAAACACCATTTCATCACAGTGACCTCTAAGAGCGCATTACAACATCAGCAAGGGTGCAGGAAACCTTCCTCAGCACCTAAGGCTACTTTCCCTAAAGAGCAGCAATTCAACTCAAGTCACACTTCCATGGTCCAGTCTGAGCGTGCAAGTTTTCCACTTATCCGCAAGACAGGACTAATTACTTAGATAAAACATTCTCAATGCTGTTGTTAAGTAGGAGCTGCAACACTTGCAGCACTTGGGCTTTGGAAGGCAATGAGTTATGGGCAAAGGGCCTGAAACATCAAGGAAGGCCAAAGCAAAGCACTGAGAGACCACCAGTCGATGCAAAACCTGCAGTGGTTTCTCCTCAGCTCAGGGGAAGCCAACCTTCCCCATCCCCTGGAGTAGGTCTGGATAAACAAATCCACCAAACCATATATAAGCAAGAGGTATTTCATTGCAACAATTGCCATAAACACAGCTGACAGACCTAAAAAGTCAAAATCCATCTCTATTCAACAAGAGATGAGTGACCAACACAGCAGAACAGATTCCAGTACAGCTGGGCTTGAAGTAAGTTCTTCCTGGGTTTGTTCTCTCTAAGACAAATTTCTGATAAATCAACCAGGTTTAAAGGCAAAGTTAAGCTGTCTTCCCTGCCCAGAAAGCTGCACGTACTTCTGAGATCTGTTGGGTTCTATCAGGGGCAGGAACATGGAAACTGGGAGCTGCGCTCAGGCCTCCAACCACACTCCAGACATGCTCAACAAGTAGGAAAGCAAGCCAGTACTCCAGCTCACATACCTACAATGTTTTTCAGATACCAGACTCTTGTTCAGCAAGTCACCAACAATTGCCACACGGTTTCTGTAGACTACTCCCCGTGGTAGGACCCCCTACAAAACCAACTGCGTGACACTGCCAGTTCAGACCTTCCCTTTTGTAACGATGATGTTTATCAGCAAATCATGGGGAGGAGAACAAGAGCAACGAGCCAAGGGTCCTAACACCACAAGCTGGACAGACTGAAAGAGCTGGTTTGCCTAGCCTAGGGAAAACAAGACCTCAATTATACAGGCCTTCAGAGCAGTTGCAAAGAGGAAGAAGTTATCTGTTTCTCAGGACAGGTCTGCAGGAACAGGCTTATGCAGAGGCAAGGGAGATGAAGCATAATTTCCACTTGCAAGAACGGTGAAGAACTGACATGTTTTCTTCAGGGAAATAACAGAGTCTCCATCACTATCATTAAATGCCTCCAGATGTCATCAGGGAATGACTGAGATGCAGCCAAACTAGCCAGGTACAGAATGGATCAACCCTGTAACTCTACACCTTTATTTGCTACAACTGGATGGAAGCCAGACTAGTAAATTCACCATCTACTCAGGAGGTGAGCATTTTTGTGTGTAATGCTCCCAGGATTAGAGGAATAAAGCATGCCTCTCAGAGAAGACAACCAAGAAAAGAGCAGCTGTTGGGAAAAACAGAAGTTCTGAGGGCACATCTGAGCACACAATCATGGTTTAAGAGCAGCATGGCTTTCCTTACTTCCATGGAGGGCCAACAGGCTGCACACACAGCATGAATATCTTATTCCACATAAACAACTAGGTGCTTCTGTGGTCTGTTCCACTTACTGACTGCGCACACATCAAACGAACCCAAAAAGCACAGCACCCAGCTCCTTCACAACAGACCATAGCATGGGTAAGCGTGATGCAGACCTGGCCACGTGAACTGCCTTGATAGCCTGAACAAGCTGTGAAACAAGTGTGATTAATATGATAATTATTGATTGCAAGATCACCTTTCATTGCTCCCTGCCTTTTCCTCCTCAACAAATTGAGACAGCATCAAGGTACAGAGACCCAGAGATACCTGATACCTGGCCTCTGAGATGGATGTTTTGACTTCTCATGTGCATCAGCTGTACCTACAGGGCCAGAGCGAGCCCTTGACTCAACCATGCTCTATACGAGCCCCGACACAAACACCGCACTGCCTAAGACGCAGTATCCCTTCCATCTAAAGACTTACCTGAACCGCCACGTTCTGCTTGCCTGCTTCCTGCATCTTATCCAAGCCACACTTCTTGGTCTCATTCTTTCTTTTATTGTTATCCTTCTTTCCATCGTTCTTATTGGCTACAATTCCTTTGCTATAGTCCCGTCTTTCCCTACCTACATCTTTAGGGGGGTAGATTCGCCCTTGCTCTCTGTTCATCTCCCGTGGCTTGATGTTCTCTTTGAATGTGACCATTGGTTTTTCTCCTGCATCACAGTTGTTGTTCAGGCTTCTCCCAGAGGACAGAACTGATTTGAGTCCAGGGCTCCCATCTGCAGACAGCGACTCTGCAATAGATGTTTCCTGCAAGGCGATACTCTCTTTGGCTTCACTAGGGTCCTCTAGTAAAAGTTCTGGGATTTCTGTCAAAAACAGCAACTTTCCCACTTCATTTTCACATTGAATCAACCTGAAAATGACAGAAAGGAGATGAAAAGCAAGCATGAAGGCCACTAGCATCCTGTCTTGTATCAAAAACAGTGTGGCTAGTAGGTCTAGAGAAGTGATTGTGCCCCTGTACTTGGCATTGGTGAGGCTGCACCTCGAGTGCGGTATCCAATTCTGGGCTCCTCACCATAAGAAGGACATTAAGGTCCTTGAAAGAGTCCAGAGAAGCGCAACCAGGCTGGGGAAGGGGGTGGAGGACAAATCTTATGAGGAGCGGCTGAGGGAACTGGAGATGTATAGTCTGGGGAAGAGGAGGCTGAGGGGAGACCTTCTCACTGCCTACAGTTACCTGACAGGAGGTTGTAGAGAGGTGGGCAATGGCCTCTTCAGACAGGTGATAGGACAAGGAGAAGTGGCAAGAAGCTGTGCCAGGGCAGCTTTACATTAGATATTAGAAAAAAAATTTTTACTGAAAGAGTTGTCGGGGCCTGGAACAGGCTGCCCAGGGAGGGGGCTGAGTCACCTTCCCTGGATGTGTTTAAAAAAAAAGGGATATGGTTTAGCTTAGGACAGGAATGGTGATTCTGTGTACCTTACTCCGAACGAGTCCCTATCACAATCAGTCGATGAAGCGATGCTGTGCTGACCACAGAACACATTAGTGCTGTAAGCATCTTCTGCTCACAAGGTATCTAATTACTGTGTTGATCAGTGAGAAAAATAACGTCCCACTGCGGCACTGGCATTGCCCAAGCTTAGAGCAGCAAGTGAAACACGGAGAAGCTACTTGTAATTACCTCGGCTGGTTATCAGCGATCCATTTGCCCGTGAAGATCAGACGCTGCTGCCGTATCCGACGTTGCTGCCCTTCCTTATCTCCTGTAATTGCCTGGTGGCCTTTGGAAAAATCCAAGTTCCTGGTATTGGCAGAGGAGAGGGAATAATGTTGGTTATACAATTACCCTCTACAGCATCATATTTCTAGAGAAATACATCCTATCAGCATTACTCTATTATAAACTGTGGAATTTCACCAGATGCTATTCAAAACATGATGGGTACAGATGTCTGATTTACAGATGCAAGTCTCTTCTGATAAGGTGCATCAACATAAAAGAGAGGTGTGGGTGTGGTTTTGGGATGTTTTTAAAAACAAAATTAAAAAAAACCCAAAACAACCAAAATCTTTAAAAAGACACCAAGACTCATCTGTGTTATAATCAAAGTCACAAAAATAGAGTGAATACATCCACTATTTAGTCAGCATTCATACAGGGATACACTTAAAACCAGAGCAAAGCAAAGCTACAGCCATTTTTACGTGAAAGTATTCCTTTCCTCACTTCTTAAATTCTTCACTTTCAGTTTGCTACTCTGAAGACTACAGAACAAACTCAAAAAATAATTCAGGAGCAATAGGTAGCTCGTAGCTTCCCTTAGAGTTTTACCACATTCTCTCTTACCGCTGCTCTGAAAAGACATGTACATCCATACCTACAGTAGTAACTATTCATACACAAGCTGTCATAGATAACAGGCCAGCACCTATCAAAGGAGTGACATCTGAGTAGTCTCTCCTGCCACCCACCTGAACGAGGGCCTCAGAGCCAAGAAGCCTTGCAACTCAAATTCTTCTGGAAGAGGGGTTGCTGGCGAAGGGACAGCAAATAGCGTTAGGAATAAAAGCATTGAGTACAGTATCATGAGTAGATAATCTCAACAAAGTTACTATACATAGTAAAGCCTTCTATTAGCATGCTCATCTGTACTGGCCCACCCTGCAATCTGAGCAGCTCAGGGATGATAAAGTAGAGCAAAGTCCACTCAGAAAGAGAAAGCACCATCTGTGGAGTATTCACACACTTGCTCCCTTATCTGCTCTTCAACTGCAATTCCCCAGAACATCAGGAAGAACATGCACTGTCCCCAGTTCTTTACAGCACAGCTTAAGAGCATCCTTACCATTATTACTGGATAGATCTTCTTCATGAGGCTGGAAGCTGTTTAGAAGAGAAATCAACCAGGGCCATATGCTACAAATCAGAAAACAGACAAGCCGTTACTTCCAAACTACAAAACATGGAATCTATTGGCCTTACCAAGAAAGCACTGAACTGTTACACAGCCCCAGCTCCCACTAACCCTCCAATTCCCAAGAAAAAGTACAGTTTCTCTCAACTAGACAAACCTACAGCACAAACAAACATCTAGAGCACCTCTTTGCAATTCAGGCTTTCCAGTCCAAAGTGACAGCTCTCAAGGTGCAGTAAATTAGTAAGAGAAGCAAAATGAATTATTAAGATACAGCTGTACAGAAGAATGTCTGTTCTGTAAGCGTTAACACAGTACTGCAGCACTCAGACAGTTACCAGAAAGGCAAGAAGGTCTAAGTAATGGTTGCATGGAGTAAGACCCTTAAACTATAAGTTAACTGGCAGTCTCCCTGCCTTGCACTGGCAAGCACTGGAAATCCTTTCCAAAGACCCTCGAACAACTAATTCAAGAATCACAATGGTGGCTATCATTTAACTGCCCTCAACTGGCTGCCCTCTCCTGGTTTTTTTTAAAGCTCCAAGCCAAAAGTCTAAGCATCCTGCTCCTGCTTCAGTGATGAGCATGAAGTCCCTGGAGGCAACAGGCAAGGTGTTTTCAGGTGCCCACTGTGCTTGGTGTTCGTGAAATGAATCTCCATTCCCATCAGCAAGAATTTCAACCATCATCCAGCACCTGGATTTCACCTTAAAGACTGAGGTCACACTAAACTAAGCTGCTTTGCATGACTGACAAGGAACAGGAGGAAAAAAGGGAGAGTGTAAGTCTTTTGCAACCTACAAGTACACCTCAAACATCTGAAACATCTGAAATAATCATCTCAAACATCTGAAATAATGAGATTTTGCATCAAGATATGTCTACAGAAGAGCCATGTAGTCACATGTGGGAAAACCTCAACCTAATGTGGCTTCCAACGGGAAGGTTTGGAAAGCTCATTTTCAAAGAGCACACACTAGTACTGATACAGTCATTTCTGTCCTCAGTTCATAGAGCCATAGAATGGTTTGGGTTGGAAAGGACCTTAAAGATCATCAAGTCCCAACCCCCTGCCATGGGCAGGTATACCTCTCACCAGACCTGGCTGCTCTGGCTGCTCAAGGCCCCATCCAATCTGGCCTTGAATACCTCCAGGGAGGGGGCAGCCACCACCTCCACAGGCACCCTGTGCCAGGGCCTCACCACCCTCACAGTGAAGAATTTCTTCCTAATATCCAATCTAAATCTACTCCCTTCCAATTTAAAACCATTTCCCCTTGTCCTATCACTACATGTCCTTTTAAGAAGTCCCTCCCCTGCTATCTTGCAGGCCCCTTCAGGTCCTGGAAGACTGCTATAAGGTCTCCCCAGAGCCTTTTCTTCTCCAGGCTGAACAACCCAAACTCTCTCAGCTTGTCATCTTAGGAGAGGAGCTCCAGCCCTCTAATCATCTCTGTGGCCCTCCTCTGGATGCACTCCAACAGTTCTTGCCTTCAGATTCATCTTTTCTCCAGATAAACCCATTTCCTTCCTACTGCAGGTGTTCATACAATGTGGGGTATGATTAATTATCCACAGGAAAATGATCAGCACAACTACAAGTTTATATAGGAATAAGGATTATTTCTTGAACCCAGAGCACAACTGAGCATGAATTCAGAGTAAGGAAGACTTTTCAATATAAAACCAGATATAATGTTATTAAACAGAGGCCAATAAAGGGTCTGAGTAGTCTGCAAAGAATGAGTTTCATTAGGAGCTTCCAACAGAAATAAGACAAACAATCTCTTCCTTACAAATAACGGGAATGATGGACAGTCACCTCAACCTTTTAGGGCCAGCTCCTCTAAGGGCTACTAACTAATGCCCGGTTTGACATGTCTTGGTGATCCTTAATGCTCTTTTTAAGTTCAGCAGTGCTGTCAGCTGTTTGCTGTCTGCTTCACAACTCCTTTGTATGGCGAGTACACTCTGCTATCGCACCATAGAAAGAAACCCCAGGAGTGACCTTTAGAGCACCTGATAGTTTTATGGGCACAAGGAACTGCTCTAACTCAAAGCATACAGAATGACAGAATGACAGCATCACTGGGTTGGAAAAGACCTTTGAGATCATCGAATCCAACTGTTCCTGTCCTGTGCTAAACCACCTCATCTACCTGTCTGGTAAACACACCGAGGGGCAGGGACTCAGCCCCCTCCCTGGGCAGCCTGTTCCAGTGCCCAACAGCCCTTTCAGGGAAGAATCTTTTCCTAATGTCTGATCTGACCCTGCCCTAGTGCAGCTTGAGCCCATTCCCCCTCATCCTGTCACCTGGCTGAAGAGACCATCGCCCACCTCTCTGCATCCTCCTGTCAGGTCAGTGTAGGTGGTGATAAGGTCTCCCCTCAGCCTCCTCTTCTCCAGGCTGAACACCCCCAGCTCCCTCACCCGCTGCTCGGAAGGTTTGCTCTCCAGCCCCTTCCCCAGCCTGGTTGCCCTTCTCTGGACACACTCCAGGACCTCAATGTCCTTCTTGTTGTGAGGGGCCCGGAACTGGACACAGCACTCGAGGTGCAGCCTCCCCAGTGCCCAGTACAGGGGTACAATCCCTGCCCCGGCCCTGTGGTCACACTGCGTCTGATATAAGCCAGGATGCCGTTGCTGGCTCATGGAGTTCCCAAAGCTCCAGGGCACTTGCACACATCTGAGAGAGTCTTAATACTCAATTTAACAAATGGAGGTTATAGGAACCACTTCTCCTTATACATCAATGTACAGGAAACGTGAGCCTTGGCTAGAATCACATCTTACAGCACATGCTGCCAAGAGAGCTCAGAACAACTGTGGCACATCACACAGGAAGCTGGTTCCACAGTTTTCCTTACAGTGGCCATCCCAGGAAAAATACTTATCCAACCCCATCAATAACAGTCACTTTGATCTGAAGAAACACCTTACAGGTCAGAAATACTTGACTGAATTGCTGTAACTCAGGAAAAGTTAACAGGCTATAAAAAACTTGCTGAGTTTTGAACTATTTAAACCTAAATTTAGGAGATTAAAGTCAGAAGTGAAAAGCAGAGCAACAGCCCAGAACAGTAACGCTTGCACTGACATTTCAAGCCACTCTACTAAATTCAGTCTAATTCCTGGATGATGAGCCAGGAAAACTGGATTCCAGCACTACCCAAGAGATGGCTCGGTGCATGAAACTAAAGCAAGTAGTCTCATACCACCTATCTCAATACATCTGAGAAAGCATTACAACAGATTAGACTAAGGAAACACTTGGTTGTTATCTTTGAGTCAGACTTTGAAGTAGATTCCTCTGGTCTTCATTTAAAAAAAATACAACCAAGTTCGAAGCAAACCTAAAGCCAAGCAAACCTGTGAATTTACTCAGGTAGCCCACAAGTCTCGTGTTTTATGAGCTCTCTAACACATACATTTTCTACCATTCTGATGTCTGTAATAAGTTATATGATCACTTTCCCTGTTACTGATTTATGTATCATCAGTTATTGTTACTTGATGCAATTAAATGTATCAAAAGAAAGATTAACACTCACTACCGTCTTTCATCAACCACTGCCTCCTGGAAAACACTGGGCCTAAGTTTCAGCCAGTCCATCGAAACCTTCACAGCTGGAAGAGGATATGCAGCTCCAGAGTCCTCCTGGTAGTCATTTTGTAAAGGACACTTGCACAGAACTCCAAGAAAGGACACTAGAAACAGAGCAGGGAAAAACAAAACCCAAACAATGCAGGAATCACACTTGAGAGCTGACTAAACACCACATCCCACCCATGCAACCCGATGTTTATGAGCTAGTTCTTTAGAACAAAGCAATCCAGTTACTCAAGATCTTAAAAAAATCCCCCAACAGATCAGGTGGCGTTTTTTTATTCAGTAAGGGGTTTTCTATCATGAAGCACATTAGTGGGTGGTCCCATCCTCTGCCTTTTAATTATCGCAGCAAGTTATTTTGTTAACAAATTCCAGTAAGACAAGCCAATTACAAAAATATCCATTGATTTATCCGTTAGAATTCTCAACAGCTATCTGTCTACATTTTATCAGCTTTCCCAGGTCAGCAGGCACGCAAGCTGAGAACATAACCATGCACCAGTGTGACCGTGCTTTCAGAACCAACTCCAAGCTGGATCCCGGAAAAACTCAGCTATTGAGAAACATCAGGGTTTACAAAAAAGCCAAGCCAATTGCAGGCTGGATCAGGGCAAGCAAATCTGCATTAAGTGGTTAGAATCTGAAACCCTGCAAACTCCTACTTTATGTCCTGGGTGATATTATCAAGGGCACGGAAGCCATTGAGGTCCTAGCTCCATCAGGAGCTCTGCTCAAAGCAACTCAAACTGCATTGCAGCCAAGTGCGGAGCAGCCCCCACATGCAGGGTACTGCCCACCACCAAACCAGACCAAATTGAGCACCCAAGTTAAAAAGGTCTTTTAGAACCAGGAAAAAAGGTGCAGAGTTCTGTGGTTTCAAATTGAGCAAGCCCAGGGCACGTAAATCCAGCATTAGTCAGCGCTGCTAGACATAAACCATCCTGCGCAAGCCATCTCCTCTCGACTTTCTCCCACAACATCCCTTCTCCTCACCTACCTCAGGCAGCCACTAAGCTAGATGCTAACAGCCAATTACTAAAGGATTCCACACAAAGGAGAAATACAAAAAAGTCAATCCATGGTCACACTCACTGAAGAGAGCCAGTAACTGTGTCCAGCAGAGCTGCTCGTCCTGGCTATAGCTGTGCTGCTCCGTTTCGTTGCTGAAGTCTCGCAGGTGATGCAGTTGGAACAGGTTGATGACAGTAATATGTACTAACTGCTGAGAATTGAAGGCCTTTTGGAATAACAACCGCTGCAACAGACACACATGCACAACATGACGTACTTTCACATGGTATACCACACACTCAAAAGGATTAGTAGTTGCTACTTTGCTGCTTGACTAATGTTTCTACCCTGAAGGCAACATTTGTTCTAGATTTTATTTCCAGGTCATCCCTCTTAGTTGGGCTTCCCAGGAGGATGGGGGCAGATGCCCAGCCTTAAGATTTTTGCTCATACACCCACCCATACGTGCAACAAATCAACACCCCCTCGGATACAGCTCTCTCAGAGCAAAAGGGACTGTAAGGTGCAACGACAGCAACACAAGGCAAGTGCAGGAGCTGCAGCACCATGTGTACCTGCTGCTGGTTTTCAGCCTTTTGAGGGAACGTCGTGGAGAAAGTAACGTTTGGAAAGAAGGAAACAACACTCCAGGAGAATTTAACTGCTGGGTGGGGAGGTTTTAAAGACTAATTCTACATCTGACTTCAGGGGTCACGGCACACCATGGTGGAGCAAAATAGCACAAGCCATTTACAATGTGTTGCGGTAACTATGCTGTAAGAGACACCTTTCTCCAGATAGGAAAGGAAGCTTTCATGCTGGTTTTGGAGCACTGAAGAAAAGGAGATACCCTACACCACACCCAGCTTATCTTCACGCACAGCAGTCAGGGAAACAAGTGGATTAACCAGCCTAAGCATCAGGAGGAGGTTTGAGGTCCATGTTCAACCTTGATTTTCAGTTAAGGGGATGAAGCACTCCACAGACAACAACTCAAACAGGCAGAGCTGTCAGGAGCAGAATCCTGTGCCTGGCTGAACACTCCTTGCCCTACGACTGCTCTCCTTGGAGGTAAACATCAGCCTCACAGTTCCAAGTGATTATCCACCACATAGCGAATTCCACATACATATTCAACCTGTTTAAGTCAGAAGGGTTGCCATCTAGTAACTTAAGCCTCACGCTGCATAATATATGCCAAAAAAGTAATCTAAGCAACAAAGCAGGACTCAGTTAGCTCCCTTCTAACATCCTGGATCTGTTCTACACACCTGAGCAACATTTGCAATTATTGATTATCAGCACTGTGGGAAAAGCAGTACTTGTTCACCATCCAACATCCCACAGCAAGAGATACAGTTATTTCACTTTGAAAGGACACTGCTTGAACTCCCAGCATTCAAGCTGCTCATGCTCAAAGCTTATATAATTCACAACAAATTGTAGGGTTTGGGGTTTTTTTTTGTTTGCTTTATATTAAGGAACATTTGGACCTAGCTCTAGCAGCCCAGTTCAATGTAAACATGTAAAGAGGCACCATAAAAAACATTCATAGTTCTTTGTATCACTAAGGCCACATCCCTCTCTCAATTTGGAAGAGCTACTACATTTGCTTGGTCAAGTATCTTCATACCACCTGCTCGTTTCCCACTAATGAAGACACTAAAGCACTTTCCAAAAGGAATGTTAATACAGTGCCCACTTTGAAACTGTACTACCTCGTATAAACAACTTTCCAAATTGTCTTTGTTTCTATCTTTGTTATATTGTCCACCTTAATGAACTGGCTACATAATTAATGGGTACTCCTGGATTTTCCAGAAGAAATGTGTTCTGAATAGTTCTACTCTACACACAAATTAATCAGGTTGTACTGAACATTGTTTTGAAAGGCAAACCACCGTGAGGAGATGCAAGTTGTCCACGGAAGATTAAAAGCAGCCTTAATAACCAGTGGGAATGAGTGAACGCCATCCAAAAACAAAGCTCTCAGAATTCCTCAGGCAACTAAGCCAACACTTCCCAGATGAATCAAGTGCTTTTCACAGGCATCCAAGAATCATCCAGGTTAAAGTGGAGAAAATCAACTACAGTCATTGATTCCTCTATGTTTCCACTACTAACGCAGCACATGTCAAAAGGGGAAGGAGGAAACACTCAGGTCAGCATAAGTCAACAGAAGTTTCCAGTGTTACCTGTGATGCAAACCTTCTGTAACTGGCTGCCTGAGCCTCTTGTATTTTAGCACATGAAAAAGTTATTATTGGGCTGTAATTTCTGAACTCAGATACTAAAGATACACTGCTGAATACACTAATTAATATATTGTCAAAACTAACCTTGAACTGTTCTTCCAGCCTTTCCCGAAGAGGGCTCAGCTTCTCCAAGCTCTTACTCAGGTACACATGGCCATGGAATTTAATAAATGCCTTGATGAAGTCAGACACGCTCCATCGAGTCTTCACTTCATCACGACTGCATTCAGAACAGAAATAGCTGACTTCAGTCTTGGGAATCAGACACAGATGCACAGAACATTACAAACCCTTCCTGTGGGGTTCCAAGGAAGGAGGGATGTCCACACAAAGCTTCTTCATGCCAGTTTGACACACTCATTTCCCACATTTGCTAAAGCATCTTAGACATGATCAGCAAACAGTTTCACACATGCAGAAGGATGTTCTGGCTGAAAGGGGGTTGAGGAACTTCTATTTCTGCTATCAAACATGAACAACTTCTGGCAAGGGAGGTATGTTTGGAAGAAGTTGCCTTCGTCTTACCCAAGTAGAAACGTATTTTGCTTAGCCTTACCTTTCCAGTGCTTTAGAAAGTGCTTTTTGTAGGTTAGTGGAGGCAGCTGGGAAAGGAAACTTCACAGCAATGCTTCTGCAGTAGTAGAAAATTGTGGTCAAGTGGTCTCCTTTGGAGGAAGCTAGAATAGCCAACTGATTATAAGGCTGACCTAAGGGAGAGAGGGACAAGTTGTTACGGAGTAAAGCATGCTAGGCTTCAGAGTAAGTACAGTCACTTGAACAGGGAGCAGAGTCCAACACATGAGGTTCAGATTCACCTGTGACCCTTTTCCTCCTGCCTCATATCAGTACCACTCCGATGAAAAGGCTTCTAAATTTGTGGTGCAGCTTTTGGGGTCATTTGTTGGTGGCTTTTTGTTTGTTTTGTCATGGGGGGTTTAAATACAGTGTTAAGATTTTTGTTTAAAGAAGAAGGTACTGTCAAAACCAAGCTTTCACTGCCAGCATATTTCTCTTGCTCTATTTGGACAAAACCTAGCCCAGTTTTATCTCATGAAGTAAATCTTACTGTCAACAGTTGTTCATTTTATTTTGCTCACAGAGTATAGAAGTTTCTATATATAAAAGATGGAGAATTTTCCAGTTAGAATATAACCAGCTAAAAAATTTAATTACTGGTTTCAGTAATGACTTATTCTTCTCTCACCATCCTACATTTCAAACCACTGTTAGCCAAGAATTAAAAGGCTAGATCCTTGAACTAAAGCCCTTCAATTACATGAGCAACTCAAAAAAATCCCAATTTTAGCTGCTAAATTTTAAACTGACAGGTGAACAAAGACAGACAGACAAAAAACAATGTTGGTAGGCAAGTTTTCATTAACTGCACTTTATAACATATAACAGTCCATTGTGGCAGTAGTGAAGCCTTGGAGTGAAGCAGGTTATTTAACACCTTTATTTTTAAATCTTCCCAAAAAGGAGACAGGTAACACTGATTAGGCAAGCAGCTCTTACCTAAATGGGTCAGGCTTTGTTGCACTGCTGGTTTGGGTATTTGGGGAGGGAGGTTGATAGAAAAACCCAAGTCTAACTGCCACGCAAGAAAAGCAACACTAAGTCTTTCTTTGGTATCATGAACCTGAAAGGTCCCCCAGACTCACCATTAGAAGGGACAAGCTGAGCTGCGTGTCTGTAGTAAGACTCTGCCTGGCTGGTCTGATTCCTATAGCGAGCTAGGAAAAAAACAAGAACAATAAGTTGAGACAAACAACGTGCCCCTTCTACTTTTACTTCAATACAGACCAGTTTACCAGAAGAGCACTTAGCTATCAATGTATGTTCTGCTGTGGATTTCTAAAATTACACCAAAGTGCTGGATTTTAAGGTGGTTGCTTTTCCTCAGATCCCGTTGTCACGGCTTTTCAATTCTTACTGAGAAAGTTGCTGTGCCCACAGTATCACATCCAGAGAGCTACAAGTATTTTTCATATCAGCAACTAAATCTGCTTTTAGGTTATTACAAAACAACTGCAGATTCCAGTGAAGAGAGAGAACTTTCTTTCTACAACACAGTTCTTCTCTACCCAAGAAAGAAATAAACCTGTTGGACTTGATGTAAAGAAAGAAACCTCTTAAAGTCTGAGCTTCTAAGTGCTGCCTTCTGTATGTAAGAGTTTAAAAGCAGTGCTCTGAAATGGAGAAGTATGATAGCCTGCTGCAACAAGCTTTTGTAATGGTTACCAGTTTCCACATTTCACTGTGCCTACCAGCTATAACATGATTAGTATGCTAGAAGACAGATTCCAGCAAATCACCAGAAAGCTAGTGATTAACTGTCGCCGTGCGTTAATGCATAACGCACACTGGAATAGTCTAACAGCATTATTTTTGAACCCCTTCCCCCTGCAGCAACCACCAAACGTACAATCAGCTGCTAATTTGGAGTTCAGCCCTTGTGAACTGTAGTAGCTGATTGTATGTGGGTAGAACTTATCCCACATCCTTTTCCTTCAAAAAACTCACCGATATCTCCAAGGTGGACAAGGCAGTGCTGGCAGATGTAAGAGCAGGAACTAGACTGTGGCTTCACTATGGCGCTGGTGTGCGTCTGTTTATTGCTAATGATTCCCAGTTGGGAAGACTTTACACGACACGGCAAGTCTACATTAAAAACTGTGCACAATTCCTGTAATAACTAGAAAAATGAGTCTGGTTTAGTGGCAGCTAGAGACAGCAATCCAAAAAGCACTTAAACAACGGACAAAACTAAGACAGCATCCATTACAGGCACGGATTACCTAAACATACTTGAAGCGAACAAGCCTATGTTCCTGAAAGGAAAACTTTAAACTGTATTCTCCATAAGGCAGTCACTGAGCTCCATGCTGCATTATTCTCCTCAGAGCCAAGGAAAAATGTTCTACTTCTCTTCTGTAAGAATGAGCTGCACATCTCAAACCAGTAAGCAACTCAATTCCCAAGACGCTTAAATTACCAGGTATGTAGCAGTGGAGACCAAGGTCTCAAAATCTTGCTGCTTTTTTAAGTAGATCACTCAAAGAGGAACACAGTCCTTTTTTATACCTAGATGAAGTGATACCATCCTCTGAAAATAAGAGAAAAGAATGCCACATCCTCTGGAGAAGCTTGTTCCAAGAAAAGCACCAGCACTACCCCAGCTTGAAGTTTAGAGACAAGCCTGAACAAAACTGGGTTTGTAGGCAACGCCGAGCCAAGAGCAGCCAACAGTTCAATGGCTGAGTGGTCAGTAAATATTTGTGCTAAGCTAATAGTGAGACTCTGTCAATGAACAAAGCATCAGCTGCTTGATCAAATACCTCGAAAGCTGACTCAAGGAACCCCTGAACTTTGCCGTTCTAATTAGCACTTTGGACGTTTTTCCTAATGGACTCCAGCAAACACTCTGGAAAGTGATAGACAGTCGCTGCACAGCGATGAAAAGCATTTGTGCTACAGCGTTACAGGGTTAAAACTGCAAGGAAGAACTGACAGGCTTTCTCCCTGCTGGGAACACAGAATCACAAAGTTGTAGGGGTTGGAAGGGACCTTGAGAGATCATTGGGTCCAACCCCTCTGCCAAGCAGCTCCCTAGCTCATACTGCACAGATAGACGTCCAGACGAGTCTTGAATATCTCCAGAGAAGGAGACTCCACACCCTCTGGGCAGCCTGTCCCAGGGCTCTGTCACCCTCACTGGGAAAAAGTTCTTCCACATGTTGGTGCGGAACTTCCTGTGCTCCGATTTGCAGCCATTGCCCCTTGTCCTGTCTCCACAGACCAAAGAAAAGGGGCAGGCCAATTCCCCCTGCACCCCATACTTAATATTTTTATAAACATTGATTAGGTCCCCCCTCAGTCTTCTGTTCTCCAGGCTGAAAAGCCCCAGCTCTCTCAGCCTTTCCTCATAGGATAGATGTTCCAAGGCCCTTAATCATCTTCGTAGCCCTTCTCTGGACTCTCTCAAGGAGATCCCTGTTGTCTTTATACCAGGGAGCCCAGAACTAGACACAATACTCCAGGTGGGCCTGACCAGGGCAGAGTAGAGGGGGAGGATCACCTCCTTAGACCTGCTGGCCACACTCCTCCTGATGCCTCCCAGGATCCCGTTGGCTCTCTCAGCCCCCAGGGCACACTGTTGACTCATAGCCAACCTATTGCCAACCAGGACCCCTAGGTCCTTCTCCACAGAGCTCTTCTCCAGCAGGTCAACCCCCAGCCTGGACTGATACATGCAGTTGTTCCTCCCCAGGTGCAAGACTCAGTCTCAGATAAAACAGATCGGGAAGTGGAACCCTGCTGCAGGTGAAGGCACATCGAAAGCTCACGGCTACCAGAGAAGCACACTCTGTCAATGGCAAAGTACATGATGCGGTGCTTTTGCTTGCTGCAGGAAAAGGTTTGTGTTACACCATCCTCCCCTTTTGCTCTGTCTTTTATACAGTAGATAAAAATCCCCAAACGAGAGGGATCTCGTAGATGAGAGCTGGATGAAAGAGAGAAACTTGACATCTTCCAACATGCTGAATTAGGGGAATTCATGCTCTCCTTCAAAGATGTCATTCACACAGGCCTCGCAGTTGGGAGAGCAGGTATCTTGCCTGAGCAAGATCTTTAGACTAAAAATGGGACGATTAACATCACAGCAAACAGAGAAAGACAACCCAGCCTGGGATGTCATGCACAAAGAGCAAAACTCCCTGATGCACTGCAGGAAAGAACAAGGCTTTTGTAAAACAAATGGGGGAGATGGTAGAAAAACCCTTGGCAACCACGCCAGAGCCCGTCAAACACAAAGCTTTCAAAAAAAACAACATCAAAGGGAAAAACCAAAAAGATAATCACAGATTCTGGGGGTGGGGTGGGGTGGAAAGCCATCCAACTGGGTTTGCTGTGCAGATGTTCAGAATTAAACTGGGAATGGATACAGTAAGGATGCCCTCCACTGCGTGTTGTACCCTGAAGCTGGTGCAAACTATCAACAACAGAACGTTTAGTCGCTACGTGAAACAGAGAATTCAGCAGCCAACCGTGATGTTGAAGTATAAACCAAATGAGGGGTGGGGGGAGAAGCAAGGCAAGTTATCTTTATTAAGGCCATTTTCACACACTGGCTCTTCTCTATAATCTACAAGCTGAAATCTAACATTGGAAAGTCATTATGAGCATAAAAACCCCCTCACAGTAGGAAATAAATACAGGAGAATAAGAATCAAGTGACTCAGGAATGTCACAAACAATACTTGGCTCTGGAGCACACAAGACAAGAGAAGGTCTTATGGCTGAAGTCTGAAATTCTAAAGAATTGTTGACAACAATATAGAATTAAGACTGAAAAAAGAGAAATAAGAATAAATGTAGAATTAATTCTAGAATTAAGTATGTATATAGAGAGTTCTTGGAAAAGATTAACTCTGTGCTCACCATTGACACTAGGAGTTACAAGGAAGGGACACAGAACAAAGGATGACACTAAGCCATCACACAAATCCGGAGCACATCTGCACTGTAGACTTCTGCATGTGTTTCTGTTATGGGATGGCTGGAGCCAAGAACAAACCTTTGCTACATAAGGAGTTTCCCCTTTTTCAAAATGAAAATTAAGACAGGGCCCACAAATTCATGCATAATAATGAGAAGGTAAATGGGATTTTTTTGAGAAATAGCAGGAGAAAAAGAACTAAGAGCAGAATGAAATAATCAGTTAATGTGTCTGTTGGGCTTTGGGGAGGAGTTTGCTGTTGTTTCTTCTCCCCATTACAATTAAAATACAGAATTCTTCGCCAGAGATGATGGCAGAGACCAGGGTAAAGGGCCTCAAGAGGAATTGGAGAGCCAGTGAAGGCCAGACCTCCCTACAGGCGATTCAGATATAAACCTGCTCAAGGTGGCAACGAAAGCATGAGACCACAAGGACCTAATAATGCTGTGACTGCTCAGAGGAATCTGAGTACTCCAACAGACAAAATACAGGGCTAAATGACCTTTGATTTTACCCAAAGATGTACCTTTTAGGCTTTAAAGCAGATTCAGTGGAAGGGAACCTGAAGTGTTGCCAGTTTTTATGAAGCATCACACCACTTCCCAGATTTGCAGCAGTTTAAGCTGAACCAGAGGCTGCGGCTAAGGGCAAGCTCATCCTCAGCTTTGCAGACACGCTCTACTGAGAGCACTGGTTAGCAAAGTTCACTGGGTGATCTGTAACAGCAATAGTTTCCTGTGCTAAGAGAGAACAGCAGCTTTTACCCACCTAAAACTTACACCCCCTGCTCTTTCTGAAAGAAGTTAATACTAGTTCTTTTTGCTAGTATGGTATCAGAGCTCCTCTCTCATGAGCAGCTGCTGGAGCAGCGCAGAACTGACAGCCAAAGCTTTGTAAAGGACCACACACAAGCAGCCTAAGGTTGAAGCACACTTGCCTCCAGACTATGCAAATATAACACAGCCAACATATTTTGTGCCACTCACCTGTGTGTAGAAGCCACTAGCTGCCTCTAAAAACAGAGAAAGGTTCGCCTGAACTTCGCTCCGATTTGGATTTGCTCTGTTTTTCGCCTGACCCTGTAGCGTTGTGATTTGATTTTTAAAGGCATGATTCCAACTGAAAACAAAAGAAGTGTTTTCCTTCTTAAACTCTGCAAGTGTCAATGCAAACAGCACAAGCAACAGCAAAGAACTGTTTAATTGCATAGCATCCGACATGAAAATTAAGTATATTCAAATTCAGGCAATGTTCAGCTTACAAATAACATTAAACATAGGAATTCCCTTTTCCCACCTCTCGTAACTGGAGAGATCTATCCTGACCCTGCAGGGCTAACAGTGCGCTAGCACTTGCTTGTGGCTGTATCATTTTCTTCTGAAAACAGGATGCAGGGGATAGGAATTGGAGTTAAAAGCCATTCAGCATCTGAAGGCATGGACAGGACAACTCAGCCAGCCTCCTCATCTGACTTCCCCCTCAAGAGTGCCAGAACCACCACATGCTTCTTTTAATGAAGGCTGTGACAACCAACACCTGCACCTTAAGTAACAGGCAAAAGGCTCAGGGCATGCAGAAAACCCAGCAGGATCTTCTCCTGATACGTGGGTGCTCATAGCACATAAAGGAAATTTTCTCCTGATGCTCCTCCCTCTGTCCAGCCCTACCTCAGAGGGCTTAAAGTGAGGGTCTTTATCCACCACCCAACTCCTGTTACACCTTGCTCAAAGCTAAGGTGGCACCAGGCAAATTTTCACCTTTCTGGACACCCCTAAACTTCAGCCCTTCCGTGACAGCACAGGAGACTGATGTTTCTTAGCTCTCTCCCATCTTGCCTCAGCAAAACCCAGCCAGCACAGGGAACCAAGACAAACATTTCACAGGATACAATAGCCTTTCTCTAAGTCTCAGGGTCTCCTGCTCATCAGCCCAGATGACATATACATGTACAAATGTATTGAGGTACTTACAGGTCCTGCTCCACTTTTTTATCTAAAGCATACTCCAAATCGGTCACTAGCATTTTCTGATATAAGTCCTGTAAAGCCTGTCTGGACGTCCAGACTTCTGCTGGACCCAGCTTCGAATCTGAGCAACAAAAAAGAGAAAAAAACCACAAAGACAGAACAGGTTTTGTGATACTCAGACTTGTGGAGTTGGCCTAATTAATCTTTCACTCCCCTACCAAATGAAAAAACACAGCACAGTGTAAGAAATCCAATGCCAAACACCTGCTCTTATCACAGATTGATCAGAGCAGTGAAATACAGGTGGACTGGGGATTGACTGGTCACTGATTAACTGATCAGCCTCCTACAACATCGTAACTAGAGAGGAGCAAAGTCAGCAGCTGGCAAGTTAAAAAAAGGAAAGAAAGGAGGTGATTCTCCCCAAGTCGTTGTGGCAAGAAGTTCTGCAGCCTTAGATGAATTTAGAAAAACTTTTCAGAGCACCCTGAAAAAATGAGCAGAAAAGGGATGCTAAACAGGACAGTCCCTGGAGCCAACGCTAACGCTGCGGGCAAGTCCTGCTGCATGCTTGCCATTTTCTAAGTCTTTGGTAGCCATCTGCTTTGCATCACAGAGGGTGAAAGCAAACACTGCTCCCTGATACGTGGAGTTAGAGTCCTATTTCCCATGCCTTGTAAAGACACCTGAGCTGGGCTGCAGGGAACACAAGGGACAGTTCTGCTGATCGAGTTGAAACTCCTCACAGGTCAGATGGATCCAGGCGGTTAAAATGTTCCTGGGGAACTACACCAACCTGCTACAGGTACCACACCACAGTGGTAAGCAAGGCTGTGCAGGGGTTTGCTATGCAAGCTGCTTGCCCTGCGTGGCTGATCCATTAACATAAACCATTTCAATTTTCCATAAACACATACGACGTGAAACACAGCGCATCGCTCTTCATGGCATCTACTGGCTGCACTTCCATAGCACACATGGTGTTTTCATCACATGGGTTTCTCAAAACCACCCAGAGCCTTGCTAATCCCACCAGCAGCAGCTCCCGTGGTAGTCTGGACAGCAATCTCTGGGAGAAGAGCAGGGACATGACCTCCAAATGCTTTAAAAAACACCCAAAGTCAACTTTAAAAATATGTGTTTTAGATAGAGGAGTGAGGAGCACAGATATTCAGGTGTTTTTTATTTATATAGAGAAGACAAACCTTTATGGTAAGGTCACACACTTTCCAGAGAATTCTTAAAAATGATAAGCAGAAGGAACACCATAGGAAAACAAAACCAGGAATCAAGTTATTAGCAGCTAGATCAACTGTAAATAAAGGCAATTACCTGTCATGTCAGCCTTCAGGACTTCTGCCTGCCTGTAAGAAAACAATAAAACAATAAATTAGAAACAGACTGATTAAAATAATCCAATTATGCTAAAGCACATTCATGCGACAGAGACACTATGGGGCTAGCTCCATAGAGGCTGCCTACAACCTATGCTGTTACAGTTTACCCCATGCCATATGATTTCTTCTAATTCATACCATAACAAAGGTCAGCTGTTCCCTTTTCCCTACTCAGCTTGAGTCTCCATCAGAAAGACAAACTAAAGGCTAAAAATACAACATAAGTATGTTTATCTGCAAGCAGCATCCTGCCAATTTAAGCAATACCTGTTTACCTGCAACTGGGAATTTGTTATTAGCTCTAAGTTGTCGTATGTGAAACCCAGTAGGCAGAGTCAGAGCAAAGCAAAGTCCCACCAGTGCCAGCCAGCACATCAGTACAGCCTCCTGGCCCCTCTGTGCGGCACTAGCTTTCCTTAAGGAGAGGCAATAAAAGGACTGTGGCTTCCTTAATTACCTCTCTTCCTTGCCCTGCCCTCCCAAAGTCATGTTTTGATCTGATTTTTAAGGAAAACAAAGAATATACAGAAAAAATGGCAACTACAGGTGAGCATCACTGAACATCCTCTGCAAATTCCCACTCTGGCGGAGGCTGCACACGGTTTCTCAGACAGAGGAACACCAGGGGACAGTCCTCATTAAACAGATATTTAGGACTGGTCTTCAATGGCTGGATGGAGCAGGAGATCGAGATGCTACAGCCAAGCACTGTGTCAGCACTACAGAAAGCTTCACAGGGCAGTGCTGCCAGTCTGCATGACTGACACAGAGTGAACATGGGGCAGGCAGAGGCAGAAGGGACACGCAGAGGCAGAAGGGGCACAAGGCTGCCCATTTTGTCTGGGATTAGGTGGAACGTGTCCCTTACCTTCTGCTATGCTCAAATGTTTACATACCTCTGCAAAGAGCCCAAGCTTTCCATACCAGACTTGGAATCCTCCTAGCATTTAAATAGTCACTTCCACCTGCCTCCCTCAGCAAAAGCTCAACAAACAAGATGAAAGTTGCACTGTGACTAATACGAAAGCGAAATGCCAGCTTGGGAAAGAACAGAGAGACAGGAGGAAGCACCACTTAATCCCTAAAGAGGCTTCAGAAACAAGTATATGCTCTCTCTTCCCAATGCGAAGTTGTGGTGACTGTATAAATAGTTTTTCAGGTTGTTCTGGGTTCTATGTACTGGCCAAAAATTATAGGGAAGGGTTTGAGATCCACATTGGGATTAGAGATACCATAACCGTGGCATTGCTTCACTAGAAAGATGCAGATTGCTAAGTCTCTTCACAAAATTTCTAGTTCTTAAATGCAAGAAGTCACTAGAGCAGCTCACCACAGCCTACCGTCCAAAAAGCATCCAAGGTCTTCAGGGAAACTTTAGACCACCTTAACTGGAGTCAGAAGTAAATCTGTACATTCCTCACCCACTTCATAAATTTAATCTAACAACTAATTTAACGACTCCAGGGATCTCCCAGAGAGAGTCCAGCAGAGGCTACAAAGGGGACTAAGGGCCTGGAGCATCTCCCCTAGGAGGAAAGGCTGAGTGACCTGGGGCTGTTCAGCCTGGAGAAAATAAGACCGAGAGGGGATCTGATCAGCGTTTATCAATATCTGAAGGGTGGGACACAGCGGGAAATGGCCAGCCTCTTCTCAGTGTCTGTGGGGACAGGGCAAGGGGCGATGGCCTCAAGTTGGAGCACAGGGAGTTCTGCACCAATATGTGGAAGAACTTCTTCCCAGTAAGGGTGAGGGAGCCCTGGGACAGGCTGCCCAGGGGGGAGTGGAGGGTGTGGAGTCTCCTTCTCTGGAGATACTCCAGACCTGTCTGGACACCTCCCTGTGCGACTTGTCCTGGGTAACCTACTTTGGCAGAGGGTCTGGTCCAAATTTTCTCTGGAGCTCCCTTCCAATCCCTACAATTCTGTGATACCTTTCTGCTTGTTTGTTTTAGTTTCTTTCAAGAAGGTGTTAATACATTTTTTCAACTCCTAAAACCAAGGGACACCGGATGAAGAGATGACCTATTGCTACTGACAGACAAGCAAGGAAAATTTTAGACACTGTGTCAGGAGAAAGCCAAAAGCCCAAGAAACACCTGTGCCTCAGCCACGTGGAGCTACCGAAAGGCACCTGTGAGCTGCCCTCCCCATCACTGCAGCCAGCGATGTGGGAAAGAGCAGATCTGTTCCTACACACAGCTACGAAGAAGGACAGCAATCTCCTCCGCTTGCTGTGCCTGGGGAGCCTCTGCCACGCTGACCTGCAAGTCTAGTCAAGCAACACGCTGACTGCTCAGATGCTGAAGTCTTTCTTTTGTGAGCAGCCAGCTAAGCTAATACAGTTTGCTCACACTTTAAACACCTGCAGTTGTGCAAACTTCTTTGAGCTGAGAACACGATTTGCCTTGCCAAAGCCATGAATCCTGCAGAGAGGCACAGCCCGAGAGGGACGCGCAGTACTTCTCCAGCAAATACAGGCCCAGATTTCAGCCCCAGGCAAAAAGCCTCTGCCCTGTGAAAGCCAAGAACTGCTCCTAGAAAAGTTAGAGCCATGCAGAGCTACTTTCCACCACACTAAGCACTAATCTTTTAAGGGGGAAACAGAAGTAGCATCACTATGAAAGTTTTCTTGTCATCAGGTTGGGACCAGCTTTTGTCTAGAGAATTTGGCTGGTGAGCCTCAACCCTTATATCAGCGCTGACAGATGCTCTGAAAATGCCCTAACAACATGGCTGGAGCTGAACTTTTTTTTAAAAAAGTTACAACATCTGTTTTGGAAGGCAATGGTCACAGGCTCACAGAAGAGGAGTCTTCAGCACCAATCTCTTCACTAGCTCTAAAGCTAAACACCTTTTATATTTTACAAGCTTGCAACAAGCTACACTACTGCCTCACATTGAATTTGCATTAGAATGACTCATTCTGATGAAAAAGAAAAATAAATGGTGTCTGCCAGCAAACTTGGTACAACTTGCTTAGACATTTTATCATTTCAAGAACATTCTCAAGTGCCTCCTTGCCCAGCTGGCCTCAGCAGTTCGGTCTTCAAGCTGAGATTCCCTGACTCTGTTGGTCCAAAGCCAAATAAGCACAAACCATAGATCAAAAATCGTATTTCAAGCACCTCTGGTATCCTGTGTATCACCTTGATATATAGTGATAGCTACTCTTTACAATTTCCTAACCAAATATAAAGTCAGTCCATGCTTTCGCTCAACTCTTAACTCAAATACAAAAACCTTCCACTCAAATCAGGGAGACAGTTTGACAGCTAAAGGAATATTCATTTCATTCAAACACTCAGTCTCAAGACTTCACAAGACAGTAGTGAGGACTTTCTTTTGAAGTTCTAAAGGCACCACATACATTAAAATCTAAGTACCCACAGACGGCAAAGGAAATTTCTCTTAAGAAGCCAGCAGTATCCAAAGTCCAGTTTCACTGTAACTCGGGGGACCTCAGACACTGTGTTTAGCTGGAATGAATCACTGGAGTTGGCAAAGGAAGACAAGACAGACGTGCTTTGTTTCTCCATTGTCATGTTGTTACCATTCTCAATCAATTAAGCTTTCCCTAAACAGAAAAGGCAAATCAGCTGCTCCTCTTAGGCTGACAGACACCACAGAAAGGACATCCCACAAACATTCAGATGTCTCCCCCATGGGCATCTGCAGGTGTTTAAACCATCCCCTGGAAATGCTGAAAGGGACACTGAATGATCGTGTGGTCCCACTTACACTGTTACACTAGGACAAGATTGTTGAATTTGCTCTTAAAATACTACAAAACAGATCACAAAACCTCTCTGGTTACCTACTATACTGGTGGGTGACAGGCCAGTTTTGTCTGAGACGCCAAGCCACCCGCCCCGCAGCACAACTTGCTGCCCCACAAAGCTCTGCATCACCACCCATGTACACATCCAGTGGAAAACCAAGGACTTATATCCATACTCCGAGCCAACAGTCCTCTCTCACATACTAAAACCATACCCCTCAGGGTTTTCTGATCCTCTTGTTGCCATCTGGCTTCAAATTCCAGTCATGTGTCACCAAACAAGGACCTGTTTCACTGTTGCGCCCAAACCAGCTCATCTGTTACAACATACATTCCTCCCTTCTGTTATAATTCAAAGCCTGCACAATAACACTTTTCAGTTCGGCATGTACCACACTGCACCTGTAAGAGGGCAACATCAGTGCCACAGAAGCATGGTTCTGCTAACAATCTTCATTATCAAGCACAGAAAAGCCAATCAAAATAAGCTTCAGTTTTGGAAGCAGCACTCTTGTGTTACCCAGCAGACTTCTGAAACTCCAACGGGTCAAAGTCAAGCATCCCTTACACCACACCCCCCCCATTTACACAGCGAGGATGAGCCAGGCGTGATCTGCTACAGCAGGAGAGGTTCTACCACACACATGGAAAAACCCCAACCTCACCAAAACCAACAGCCTGCTTTCCACAGTGTCTGAAGGGGAACTCCACTCGGATTTCCCCTGGCAGCCCTGAGGCATCAGCAGCTGTATCGGTTCCTTTACCGAATCGCAGCAGCATGAACCACCTATAAGGAATTGGGGATTTAGGGTACTAAAAGGAGTCATGACTCTGAGAAGCTGGGCTTAGTAAATGCCATTAGAATCCAATCGCTTCTTCTGTCAATACTCTACAAGCTAAAAATCAGATTAAATGGTCAAAGTAGTTTCACTTCAAGCAGGAATTTATATTCCTGCACTTTTTTCCCCCGGGGGTTTGTGCAGAAATTGTTCCACAGCCCTGTGAGCCTTAGCAGGAGGTGACTGGTCCAAAGGCTCACCAAAGGCACTGCCAAGAAGTTCTCCTTCTTCTGAAAGGGACCAAGAAGATCCAGAACTTATAGAGAATAAATGTAGGAAATCTTTTAGTGGGATAGGGATATTCATTTTCCATGTGAGCATAGCAGAAAGTCAGATACACTTAACACTTAAACCATTATTCAACTTTAATCATTCCAATACGTGTCAAGGCTCATGCCCCAAGGGAACATCAAAGCAACACTCAGCAGCTACTATTTTAGGTTTTCCTCAAAATAATAGCTAACTTCCACAAAAATTTATAACAGCTTAATACCTCAGTGGGGTTTCTATTCGTTCATATTTAAATATACCAATTTAAGTCCTGATTTGGGGCAGGGGAAAGCAGCAGAAAACACTTAACAGCACAGGTACTGAATACTTGATAGCAGATTTAGAGGAGAGACAGGTTGCTCAGAAGCCCCTAAATGCTGTAACCAAAGACAGCATTCACATCCAGACTTCAGCGCTGAGCCAAAGTTACCATCTGACATAAGCAGCTGACAGTTTAGTGGGAAATAAGCATTCTTCCTTCCATTCCTAAGCATCTGTAGATAAACTCTGACATTTCCTTCACCCATTAATTCAACATCACCCGAATATAACAGGGTTTTACTGCGGTGTAGGGAGTCTTGAGCTGGATTTTCCCTATTTGTGTACAGACTTTACCCACTCGCGCATCATCTACTCTGCCCTTGTCAGGCGCCACCTGGAGCGTCTTGTCCAGTTCTGGGCTCCCTGGTATAAAAAGGCAGGGATCTCCTGGAGAGAGTGCAGCAGAGGCTACGAAGGGGATGAAGGGCCTGGAGCATCTCCCCTAGGAGGAAAGGCTGAGTGACCTGGGGCTGTTCAGCCTGGAGAAAAGACAAAGGGGGGACCTCATTAACGTTTATAAATATCTTAAATATGGGATGCAGGGGGAAATGGCCAGCCCCTTTTCAGTGGTCTGTGGAGACTGGACAACGGGCGATGGCCTCAAGTTGGAGCACAGGAAGTTCTGTACCAATATGGGAAGAACTTCTCATTGAGGGCGATGGAGCCCTAGGACAGGCTGCCCAGGGAGGTGTGGAGTCTCCTTCTCTGGAGATATTCCAGCCCCATCTGGATGTCTCCCTGTGTGACCTGTCCTAGGGAACCTGCTTTGGCAGAGGGGTTGGACCTGATGATCTCTGGAGGCCCCTTCCAACCCCTACAATCCTGTGAACCTGTGACTCTGTGAAGTACAGTTTAACTTTTTTTTTAAAAGCAGCTTTATCTTTATCACACAAGTTTTTAATGTTCCAAACATGCAAGCATTGCCACCTAATTGAAGAGACCATAGTTTCCATAAAATGCCAGAATCAGTAGCTTTGGGAGCAAGGCAGGTTTTGGTGATGTCAGCTCTTAATGATGTAGTAAGAGATCTCCAGTCATCGAGTTCAATGCTTTGTGTGCCTTTTACGCAGAGAGGACAGTCTTCACAGATACAGCAATGAAAAACACCTTTAACAGTAACACCTTATCACCAAAGTTACATGTTAACTAGTTTAAAGCTTATTATCCCTATTACAGGCAGGGTACAGCTAATTTCTTTGCCCAGTGACTTTATCGGATTAGAGCTGTAAATCAAAGCCACACAAACAATTCAGCATCAGTGTAACTGTACAGGTAGAAACCCCACCTCTGCAAGCAGATGCTAAAGCCAAGGTGATTACCACCGGAATCCAAACCCTCTCCCAAGGAATCCGGCTCTGTTACCTTCTTATTCCCACCCTGACTGAGAGGGATGATGAGAAATGGGGACACAGAGTAGGGTTTTTGTGGGTTTTAATCCCACTCTCTCCCTTTCTCCTAGTCCAGGCTCTAGCAGCAAGTCATAATAATCATCCTCAAAACCCAGCCACCAAAAGCAACTCTTTCCAAGTTTGATCAGATCTGACAACCCTCCTCCTTGGATAAGAGTAAGAGTACCCTCGAAGTCAGCTTCATTCAAACTCACTTTTTTCCTCCAGTTTCACAGCAGTCAGTTCCTCTGTATCAAGATTTGAAAAAGAAGTGCCCAAGAGATAAGAGCTACCCTAAGGGAAGTTTGCTCACTATCTGATCTAATCTAAAGGGAGGGAAATCCAAGTCTCCTGCCCTGCTCAGGCTTCTAGCATTCCAATGTCTCCACCAAAGCCTCCACTCTCCCTCTCATCACAGCCTAGAGCCCACGCCAGGCATGGGAGCAAGTCTAAGCCTTGTTAGAAGAGCAGTGATGTAAACATGAGGTAAATGCCTCAGCGACTGGACCCGGTCCATTGGCAGTCACTCAGGATCAGTAACATGCTTGTGGCTATTCCACAGAGTTTTAAAATTTGAGTCAAGAGAGTAACTAAATACTCATCAAATCATATTTTTCAATTCAAACAAATAGCTTGGAATAAACGTGGGGAATTAAGACTACCCCTGGAAAGCTCCGCTGTTTTCCATAGGAAGAGGATATTGTAAGGATTTTTTTAAAACATTGACTATGCTGTTCTGTAAACTTTCCACCTTGACCTGTTACTTACCTGTAATGTTATTGGAACCATTAGGGAAAAAAACTAACCTCTAACTGGATATGCTGCCCATGAAAGAAAAGCACAACTCATCACCTTTACTTGGTTTCCCTTCCAGGAGCTGCAGGACAACTCCACAAGCGCTGATAATGTTTGCAGTACAGAAAATCAGGGCAAGCTACCAAAGGATTAAAAGCAATTCAGTAACTGAAAAAAAGAAAAAAAAAAAAAATCACTCTGAAGGAAGAACTTTAGGAGTGTGGCACTTCAAGGCATGGCTATCTTAATATTTTAAGGAATACCTAAGAGTTTCTGATAGGAAACAGTCAACAAATGAAGACACTTACAGACAACTCCATTTCCTCCTCAGCATCCCTATGATACCACACTTACTGCAGCTGCTGACAATATACGAGTTTTGCAGTTCACCTCAGAACAAGTCAATGGTAAAACATTTAATATAGAATATATAAACCATGTATCTCCTTAGACTTTACATTGTCCATTGCTTTAGTTTATAAAACCTAGAAAGACCAACCTTACAAGTATGCAGACACAAAAATGTCTTCAAGCTTACCTTGCAATCCACCTGACCACTGACAGCTTGCTCTCCTACAGAGATACAGATCTGAGAGAGAAAAATCCTAACGCTCTGCTCGCTCACTACTCTCAGCCATGCTGAGGGAGATTTGGGTGTCTTGGTGGACAGCAAGTTAAGCATAAGCCAGCAGTGTGCTCAGGCAGCCAGGAGAGCGAACCATACCCTGGGGTGTGTCATACACAGATGGCAAGGCCAGCCAGTCCAGAGAGGGGACTGACCCAACTCTGCACTGTGTTGCGGCAGCTTCACCTCGAATCCTGGGTGCAAGAGAGACACAAAACTATTGGAGTGTCCAGAGGAGGGCAACGAGGATGGGGAAGGGTCTGGGGGAAGCCTTACGAGGAGAGGCTGAAGCTCCTGGGTTTGTTCAGCCTGGAGGAGACTGAGGGGAGACCTCATGATGGTCTGTGGCTTCCTGACAAGGTAGAATGAAGGGGTAAGCGCTGATCTCCTCTCTTTGGGGACCAGGGATAGAACCTGAAGGAACAGCATGAAGCTGCACTAGGGGAGGTTTAGGTTGGATGTGAAGAAGAGGTTCTGTACGGAGAGGGGGGGTCGGGCACTGGCACAGGCTCCCCAGGGAAGGGGTCACAGCACTGAGCTGGTTGGACGATGCCCTCAGTCACTAGGCTGGGCCTGTGTGGAGCCAGGAGTTGGACTCGATGGTCCTTATGGGTCCCTTCCAACTCAGGAGATTCTAGAGTTCTATGATACCCACAATGAAGAACATTCAGTAAACATACAGAGTAGTTACTAGCTCCAATGGCAACAGAGCCAAGGGGGATGTGAGAGTGCATCTGAACCACCTCACTTTCCAGGGTAATTCCCACAAGGTTTGAAGACTAAGCAAGGAAAAGCAACAGAATTACCTTCCAAACAGGAAAAAAAAAAAACCAAACCAGAAAACTCTTAACAAATGATGCCCTTGCAATATTACTACCTTTTGTTCTTTCACATTAGATTAGAGGGCACACACCTCGGGTTTCAGTTGTGATAAATAGCAACACCAGTACTCATTTGTTAGATCACAGTTCTTGTCTGACTTGGTGAAAACTCTGCTTGTGTTAAGGGCTGGAAACTGCAGATAACAGCTGTTAAAATGAGTGAACATAACTTCAGTTCTTTTAACAGCTTTTGCATTATGAAAACCATGTCCAGAACTATGGAAAATGCAAGAATCGGAGCATGGAGATCAGCTTCAGATGGGTATCATCACCTCAGCTTCAGAAAGTTATGCTGTTTAAGCCAGCCTCGCAGGAGACGGACCAGCTGAGGTCGGGCAGCATGTGCCTGCCCTCCCTTGGCACTGTCCCGGATCTTCCCAGGCAAGCGTACGGAATCCGATTCAAGGTAATTACAAGGCTGGTAATTACACAGCCCATTTGGTGCCACACTCTTCCAACATGGCTAAAATACAGCCCCGTGCCTACAGCCAGGAATGTCACAAAGGGGACACACATTTCTCCTTGGCGAGTCCACCCCACTTCGCAAGAAGAGGTTGTGGAAGCCCCATCCCTGGAAACGTTTCAGGCTGGGTTGGATGAGGCTTTGGGCAACTTAGTGGGGGGAGGTTGGCTGGAACTAGGTGATCTCTGGGGTCCCTTCCAATCCAAACCACACTGCGATACCTGCAGCCCTCTGAGTCCACCCTGTTAGCTTGCTGGAGGCAGCTGGACGCTGCTCAAACTATCTTGATTTTATACCCCAAGCTATCAGTAGGGGCTGATTTTCAGTGTTCCCTATGGACCCCCTTCCCCTCAATCCCTGACACTACACCTTCCCAATAACAAATGCTGATCCTTATGCTCAGACAAGCTGAAAACCACTGACACTACAGAAGAATTACTTCTAAAGACAACTCAGTTATTGGGAAGTCAAGATGCTGTCTTCCTTGCTAAGCAGCAGCTGGAGAAAGAGCAAGACCTCGCCATCAGAAGCAGCAAAAATAAAGTGCAAGTAACCCCTCACACTGTGCCTGTAGTAAGTTAACTACAACAGGGACAGGAAGGAGCATTCAGCTCTCCAAGCAGCAACACTGAGATCCACACCCCAATAGCCAGGGCCTTCAAAACATAAGGCCTAAGGCAAATTTATCTAAATTACTCAACATGGTCATTCAACAAGTCTCAGAAGCTGAGTTTTGCCCAACTCCATTCATTGTATAAATTTACAACCGTGGAAACATCCAAAAACCCATGTATCTATGCACAAATGTGACATACCCAGAATTTAAAAACAGCTTTTCATCATTAAGATGTTATCTAGTGTGGAAGAACCCTTCATGGGTTAGACAAACTAGGAGAGAAATAACTCAGATTACACCCAAGTATGATCCCAATTGCAAGCTGCACCTTATAAAGTATCTTCAATTCTCCATCTTGAAACTAAAGGGAAGCCACGCTCAGAGAGCACAGCAATGGCACGAAGGCTCCAGCCAGGCAGAATTATATCATCCATTTATGCTAATTAAATGGATACTCAGTGCTCATTAGCTGCTGCCCATTCTCCACTGGAAACACACAGGCAATGCTGTTCTGAAAAATAGTTTTCAGTGGGAGAATATCTGAATAATTATTCCCCCCTCCCCCCCCAAAAGTATGGATACAAGAAAGAGGTGGGGAATCCTCTACCACCCTAAGTTTAATGCAGCTCTACCAAATGCAGCAATTTCTAATTTGGGGGGAACATGATCTTTATGTTCTCAAACACAGCCAGCAATACTTACTACATATTTCAAAAAACATGTAGATGTGACCCAGGGTACCAAGGATCCTGTCTGAGCTGCAGAGCTATGGGAAGCAGAGGTTGTTACTGAATCACAGATTCAGCTTCTGGTTTATCAGCACACAGTGCTCCCATACCTCTCTGCTGTCGGCTCTCTAAAGCTCAGGAGCAGCTCATCCAGATGGACTGTCAGCTACAAAACCTGAGGCTCCACCATGAAAACACATGTACTCCCAAGATACATAAAAGTAACTCTCCTGTGTGTGCTCAGCTGAAGGAGAAATCCAAGACCAACCCAACCAGCTCAGACCTAGCATGTTTTATTAGCTCAGGAGTGAAGCAGCACAGATTTACTGCTACAAGAACTGCCCCTCTCTAGGAGGGGTGCAGCGTGAGGCTTTTGAGCCCTGTTGAACACAGATGAACCTGGAGGAAAACCAGCCTGGCTGAAGCAGTGCAGCTTACTTGACTGAGTCCAGCTGACCTCTGCAGCTCTGCTCACAGCAGGTCCAAACTGCCTCCAACGGAGCGGCCGCAGCCATCGCCCTGCAGAGTTAACCAGTAACCTATCTTTCCCGGTTTTAAAACTAATTCCTTGGTTAGGGGCAAGCACCTGAGCAAATTTATAACTTCCAAGGTTAATCCTGCTTTGGGAGATTCATCATTTTTATTAAAATTGTTTTATTTCAAATTTAAATCTCAATACCTTACCTGCAAAACCAAAGAGGTTTCTGTCCAAAGAGAAGTTCACACAATGTTCAGCGAACAAGTCAGTATCGGCGTTAGGAATCACGCACAGAAAGGGTTTTTTGGGGGGGTTAGCACATCTTTCTTGAACATTAACCCAAACACAGCTTTCCAGCCAGCAGCCTCCCTCCCAACAGTCAGGCCAGGCTTGCTCATTGCAGTGATTTTACCTTCTGTGGCAGCTGAAGAACGGGCTCCACAACAATGCACCAACACGTCCACCCTGAAAATCAAATCTCAACGCTGGAAAGGACTGCAGAAGTTTACACAGCCCATCCCCTCACCCTGACGGTACTCCTGACAAACAGTTGCCTTGCTTGTTTTTGAAGTCTTTCAGAAGCATGCACCCCCATACCCCAAAGCAGCCCATCCCTAACCCTGCCACCTTCCTAAACCGTTCCTCACGGCACTGCATCTTGCCATAAAGAATTGCGTCATGCCTTGGGTTCACCCACTCCGGCTCCTTCCTCTCAACAAATCCCCCAGTAAACAATCCCAACATTGCTCAGCCCACCCACTTCGGAAACTGGGCAAAGAGGCAAGGACTGTCCTCACCTGGTTAGGTTGAAAAGACTTATTTTTGAATCTTCACCACATATTAAGCAAGGAGGGATGATGCCAGGAAAAAGATTCAGCACGTGAGTCCACAATTACCGGTTATTAACTCAACACTCGTGAGTTACTCAGGTTGCACAAGCCAACTCAGCCCTGGCATTTCACTTTGCAACCACAACAGCTCAGATCTCATCATTAAATGTTTTGTATAGCATCCCAGTGTGTCCAAAGCAAGTTTTAAAATAGAATCATTTTGGCACTGTATTTCAACATTTGACAATAAAGCATGGAAACTACGTGAATCACACCGCTCTAACCCCAAAATCTGAAATCCATATGTTCCACAGCACAGTCAACCATACAAATAAAATTTCTCTTTAAAGCCCAAAAATCTTCATGCCCTGTTGATCTGTCATTCCTAAAGACTCTTGTGCCATTCAGCACAGCAGTTTTTAGTTTTGAATACTTTCAGGAATTAACAGAATCAGTTAGACATGATATATAATACAGTTTTATACCCATCTGTCATGCAAAGCATGCAGAATTTTGCCTGATTTTGTGACGCTATCCCTAAACCCCTGAGTACATAAGGTTAGTTCTAGCGCTCACTTCTGCCTAGCCATCTATGATGGAAGCTACCAAAATAGTCTGTAGTTGCACAAGCGGCATCAGCGAGCATTTGACACCTTCATTAGGAAGATACTGGAAATATCTTTCCAGATAGCTTCAAGCTTTAGAGGTTATTTTAGTCTTTGATATCAAAACCAGGAGGAGATGAGTCCTTCAGCTGAAGCTGGACTGCACGCCTGGCAAGCCACGGTCCCCTGCAACTGTCTTTGCCCCAAGCCCTCTAACTCCTACAGCTCATCTCAGAACAAACCAAACATCTACAATGAAATAATATGGGTACACACAGACTAGGGAGGGGGGGAAGGAATCTGCCAGAGGTTCATGCCCTAGAATAATCCATGAGACGTGTTCCTAAAATAAGGCCTTCTGCATCACTTCAAATGGCTGCTGACAATGCATATTAGGCACTTTATTGCTTCTTTTCTAGCTAAAGGTTCCACATCCATGTTCAGCTTTGTGCATGTGGATGGTATTAAGAGAAACTGGAACATCCTCTAGATTGTTACTGCAAGTTTACTCCATATCTTTTAGTAATTTCATTTATAATCATTAACCCTAAAGAATCTCACCCTTTTCCTCATACCGAAATAACAATATTTCCTCTATTTTACTTATAACTGCAGCTGGATGTTGGAGCTCTAAGACCTGTTCCTGTTTTCATGGTTTTACACACTCTAGGTGGTTTGGGGTTTTCTTTAGTATTAAAAATCGTGGCCTAAATCCTTTGGATGCTATTCTTATCCCCATTCACAAAATCCAGATCCACTAGGCGATCGGGTTTTTCTGGGGAATAGCTGGCTAGATGAAGCCTCTATGGTCAGAAATCTTGTCAAAAAATATTTACACTACTTCAAGTCAGAAAGCTAGTACCTATATTCAACAGACAAAAGGCTTGTCCCGACCTTCTTTCTCCCCCTCTTCCTAGGTGCAGATGATTAGCATTTCTATTTTTAGTTGGTATTATTAGGCTAGTCTGGAAAGACTACCCTAGAGACCCCTCTTAATGGCTCAAGTCCACCTCAAATAAGAGTAGGAACGCTCAAAGGCACTGCCAAAACCTGTAGTGACTGCAGAAGGAACTGAAGCTGAAGTCTGTCAAAGGTTCCTTGCTGGCTGCAGAAAACCCTGGCTTAAAAAAAGATTATCACAGTGGCAGCTCTCTTGACACATAGCAAAATCCATGTGCTTTCCTCAAATCATGGCGAGACCAAGGCAGGACATGGCAAAGCAAACACCAGAAGTCTTCCACTGCAACGGCTAATACAGCAGCAGAATTTATAGGATTATCATAAAACAAAAAGTGGAAAAAATGCTCTTCCAACAGATTTATCAAAAATCTATTCCCTTCTATTCCTGACAGCATATGTAGGGAAGTCAAACCATGATAAATAACACAGCACAGACCACTGGTGGGCCCAAGGGGCCCTAGAACAGACTGGAGCCAAACAAACCACCCTTTGCTGTAGCCTGATCAAACAGAACAGCTATGAAGGTCTCATTAAATCAAGGCACCAGGAAACACCAAAGTCAGTCTTGAATAAAGACTCTTGGTGCCCAAAAGGTCTGGTTTACTGCATCCAAACAGAAAGCCTTCATCTCTGACTAAGGTTCTTCAAAGTAATTCAATAACTTTTCCCCCAAGTTTATTTGGCATAATCAGTCTTAAAGGTTTAACTGGAAATATATTCAGAATTAGTATCTCGCTCCCTAACAGCTAGATAGCAGTGCTCTCACATAATCCATACAACAAGCAGGGCCAGCAGACTCAAAACAGACAATGCTTCACAGGGGGGGGAAAATAAAATAAAAATCAGCTTACACATACCAATATTACATGAAGCAGGAAACCATTCAACAGAGCTGAGCACTAGAGGATGCTTTCAACACCACAGACAATGAAATTAAAATATGAGAAATAGACTGCTGATGCGTTAGAGACATCATAAGCACTTGCAGAAAATTGACATTTCTTTTCCCTAAAGCTGGAAGAGAAAATTAACTCTAACAGGACTCTGAAGTACCTCAAGGGTATCTCTGATTTGAGTCCCATCAGTGAAATTCAGTCTGTCGCCCACAGCTGTGTAACAATCCCAAGAGACTCCTCAGCCTTCTGGTTCCTTATGATAATCCCTTGAGTGTGGAAGCCAGTGTGAATAATCCGAGAAAAGTCCTACTGGAATACAGAAAGAAGAGAAAGCAGGCCTACCGTTACTCAAAAAGCTCTTATTCCAACCCAAACTCAGCATTGCATCGATCTGAACAGGGAGCTTCAGATTTATGTGGGAGGAGTTGAAACCCATGGTATCAGAACACTGCTTAAGCATTTCCCCCTTCGCTGGGTTGTCTATCAAGACCCCAAGCTTATGATCAGGTTTTTTTCTTATATTCAAATGGGAAGGAAAGTGGTGGCCAGACAAGTCTAGAAATGTGACCTAAAGGCAGGACTCTGAGCATGGCTGCACAAGTGGAAACTGGTGATGAAACCAGTACAACTGTAGGGATGTACTGAACAAGCTACTGCATGCAACATCACACGTGCTGAAGAGGCACATAACACCAAAAACCCCACCTGCCCTCCCCTCCTGGATGAAACAGCAAGGAACTACAGCTCACAGCTCAGCTCCACGATTCCTTGTGTCACTCCCCAATGAACATAGCTAGCCCTCTGTTCTTTTCACTGCAGCCGGATGGAGAAACGGAGTTCAGATACCATAGCCCTCGCTGAGCACAGAACACTTTGGATTTACCAAACACCACTGAAACCAACGACCTTCCCCATAACTCACTAAAAAGTACAGGACCAGTCTGGTAATGGTTTTAAGGAAACAAATCTGTGGGTTTATTCCTCTCCTGCCTGACAGCAGCTGTACTGTTTTAAAGTGAAACAAGGACAAGCTTCACGCTCAAAGCAACAAAAGCAATAACTAACGTCCTCCCACGTAAACTCCTCATGCATTATAGCTGCATGCCTTAACTGCTCTTCCACCACTCCTTACTCCGAGGAGTCTGCTCCTGCTAGTGGATCTCTGCTGCTCCTGTGAAGACCCAGTGGCAGCGATGAAGGGTCCTTAAAACTCTACATCCCCCAACCAGCTCCTCGTCCAACAAAACCAGACACTACGGCAGACTACGCTCTCCTCCCTCCCTCCACTATGCACTTGAACTGCAATTACTCCTTTCCCACACTGATTTTCACTGGCTGAGCAGGGCAGGGGAGATGCCAAGGCATCTATCCATCAAATCACTGTCATCTCCCATCAAGCCAAGCGATCCTGAACAGTGAGCCCAGCCAGCCTTTTCTTCTCAAGCAGGGAGCACCAAGACTTCTGAAAATGCATGCAACAGCCAAGATGGCACACTGAAAAGCAGGGAAGCTTTGTGTTCAGTATAGATGGATTTAAATAAAGCTTTTAAGTTGTCTGAGGTAAAGTCTAGAATACAATTCAGTGCCTGTATCTGCCTATTTGGAGGTAAAAAGCATCTCACTGGAGCAGGTTAGGGTTACTTGTTATGAGACCACTACATGGAAGATGCACTCTTAGGACAAAGAGATTTTAAGAGTAGCTTGAGTATCACAATATACTTTGTATTCAATGCTTAAATAGCTAAGTGCTCACCAAGCAAATGTATCTCCCTACCATAAAAACTGCAAACCCACCCCTCCCTAGCCCTATATTCAAGGGAGGGGGCAGCCTTCTCAAAACACTTTGGCGCAGCTTAAGCGCCCCGTCGAAACTGCAAAGAAGCATGTGCCCCAACAGATCCTTCTCCTTTTCAATAAGGATCAGACTACATAGGAATAAGCAGGTTAGAATGAAAACTTATGGCAACAAGAATTCTCCCTGCCATCCAAGATAGATAAATAAATACAGCTGTAACTTTACTTACACCAACCTGCACTTCTAGGTCACTGGAACGCTGTTTTGCAAGTAACCTCAAAGCAGAGCACAAGAAGGGCAGTAAACTTGACAGCGATGCCAGCTCTGTGAGGGCGTTCAGGGGTTGTATGTTCTAGGAAACGTGGTGTTATTTACTAGTGCCATAGGTCAGTTAGCACTGCAGTGGTAACGAGTGCTATCACTGGGAGGAACAGTCCCACCCTGCCCCTACTGTTAGTGCCTCAGTTCTGCAGCACACAGCCTCACCCCTTCTGGCAGCACACGTGTGGTAAATGATGAATGGGATCAGGAATCCAACTCAGGCTAAACTACACGGGTAAAAAAACCACTAACCAAAACAAAAGTAGTTTTAACCTAGTCCAGCTCACTGAAACCCTGGCCTTTAACTTTGACCATCAAATCAGGGCTGAGCAGGAAAGGGTGAAAGGAAGTGGGTCCAGCCTGTTGGAAGCAGTTCAATGCTGAAACACACCTTCTGTCTATATTGTCAAGCTTCTGCTAAACATGAAGAGTCACGTTCTGGGATGCTGCAGCCCTCTTCCCTCCAACACACATTCACACACCGTCACCTTCCAGCAGAAAAGCATGCCCACCACCCCCTACACTACACATGCACTCAGATCCTCACTACTCAGGATGTGCATCTATCCACACCTCTAACTTAGCACACTCAGATAGATCCTCCCTACTCAGGGTGCGTATCTATCCACACTTCTAACTTACTGCACTCAGATCCTTGTTACTCAGAGTGTGTAGCCATACCTGCTTTTAACATGCTACCCCAACTGCACTTAAACCCCCCACACAGGAGCAAACTCAAACTCCACACACAGAACAGCACACATGCCACAGCTGACGTGAAGCTCTGCGTGTGCCTGTTTTCACCCGTTGAGCTCGGCCTGCTTCTCTCAAGAGGCACGCTCATTTGGATTGCACTTCTGACCAGGTAACCTTCATAGCATCAATGGCAACAATTGATTTTGAAACTTCTGTTCCTTGCCTACTGTCAGAGGAGTAATTAATAGCTGCTGGGCAATCACTGCCTGACTGACCTGGAGACCACGCTGCAGTGGTGGGGGTTGGCAGGAACCTGCCTGTAGACCCAAGGGGTACAGTGCATGTCTTTGTCTCAGCAAGATGGATTTCCTTCGGCAGAAAGCTCCGAGTGCTTAACACTTTACAAACTGGTTTTACTTCATAGGTCACCATAAAAAACTCGTTGATCAGAAGTAATCCTGATCATTGATCATCATCATCAACCTCACCTTTTCAAACCACTGCCCTCACCCTTGAAGAGGGGTAAGAAGTGCTGCTCACACTATGATTGGCGACGATTCTAGTTATCAAATGCTAGAGACATTGTGTACGGAGGAAAAAGAGAAGAGGAGGAACATCTTCCCTTTGCGTTCCCCCAGAGAAAACACTGCACTAAGAGGGGCCTCCTGAAAGGCCAACACAGCATTTGATCTCTCCACTACTCCTCCCCTGTTTAAAATTCAAGAGTAAACACAGTATGAAAGTAGCATTAATCATTTCAGAACATAAAAAAGCTGGAAGGAACACTTTGCAAGACTTGGGCTTGTTCAGATACCAAGACAAATCAAGTAAGATGTGGATTGACTGGAGTGAGGTCAGTGGAGGCCCCCAGGGTGGTGGGGGCTGGAGGAACAAAGCAGGGCTCAGTCAGCCGGGAACAGGGAAGGCTGCAGGGCACCCACAGCAGCCGCATGCCTGTGGGAAAGGGTTTCAGAAGATAGAGCCAGGGTCTCCATAGTGGCATGAGGGACAATGGGTGCAAGTTAAAACATGGGAGGTTAAGACTGGATGCAAAGAAAATCTTTTCCATCACCAGAACAGTTGAGGAGAAGCACAGGCTGCCCCAGAAGCCTGAGATGTCTCCATCCTCGCAGGTTTTCAAGACCTGAATGGATCAAGCCACAGGCCATCAGCAATCAAGCCTGACCCCAGCGCTGCCTGTTTCCAGCAGGAGGTTGGATGGGGACCTTCCGAGGTCACCTCTAGCCCAAGTTATCTTGTGATCCTAGGGACTCCAAGCACACATTACAAGATTACAAAATTTACTAACCTTTTCCCCCCATATACTCCCTCAAGATAATTAGCTTACTCTGCCTGTCCTGCTGAGAGACATTCTGGGTTTTAAACAGTATTCTAGTTTGTGCCTTTCCAGCACTGACAAACATCAACTCTACGTCATCCCGATCAGGAACTGGTACCATAACACGCTCACACACAGGGATTGCAGCACTCCATTACCTTTGCTCTACCCTCCTCTATCAGCAGTGAACACACACTGCAAGAGGTGCGTCACAGGCTGGCAGACAGCAAAGGAGCAACCACGAAGAGACATGGCATATGCAGAAGTTAATGGAGCTACTGATGAGACTTTGAAAAGAGAGCCACAATTTAAATTATTAAAGCAGTCAAACCTTTAATGAAGTTGGTTATAGGCTAATCATAAGATTACAGGAAACTACCTACTGGTTTGTCATCACTAGACTTTCTAAGCAGTGTTCAAGCCCTGTAATTCCAGCACTTTTTGTTCTGTTTACAAAATGCTGAAAGACACAATTTACCAGGGTAATGCTACGTTTAACAAGTAACCACAGTTCCCGTCTTTGTGACATGCAACTGAGACAGTCATATCTCAGCCACACCACCAAACTTCTGTATCCAAGGTGACTATGGTTTGAACATTAACGTATGAAATCAGCAATGAAGATCATCTCTTTAAAGCCAAGAGAAGTAGACTAGGTGGATTTAAGCCCGACACTCATCTAATAAGGAGGATGTGGTCTGAGGTTTCTGTGATACAATGTTAGAAATCTTCTTGGTAGCAACACTTTGCTTTTAAGTGTCATCTTCTGTACATAGCAGGATGCATGAAGATGATTGCCCCACAATATTAATTTAGCATTAACTTAATTTACAGGGAGCACTCATAGATTCCCAAAGCAGTGTAACTATTATAGATACCAATTGGT
Organism: Laterallus jamaicensis coturniculus; assembly: GCA_022605575.1. Classification (NCBI taxonomy): domain Eukaryota; kingdom Metazoa; phylum Chordata; class Aves; order Gruiformes; family Rallidae; genus Laterallus; species Laterallus jamaicensis. The sequence continues at coordinate 12,181,064 of JAKCOX010000007.1, forward strand.
AGCCACATGAGATGAGCACGTTCACTGTACCAGGAAGATGCGAAGCGTGCCTCTTTTTCCCAAGAGCTCTTTGAAAGAGCCTTCTGAAAGACCCACTCACCTGACCAGATATAACACAAACCTTTGAGAAGTGACTCAAACAGTGACCCAAAACAAGTATCTAGGAAACGAGATGGGCCAGAAGACACTCCCACACTCCTGAAAGGTGACCTTGAGAAAAGTAAGACTAGGAAAGCAAAATACATGAAGATGACTTAAAACCAGACTCTGCTGCAACTTTTGAAAGACTTGGTATATGAAGCCTGACCTTGTTTGTTCACTCTGGAGGACTTCTGTAGGAGTCTCAGGTGTTTCTCAGTTCTCACACTTCGACTGAAGGGGCACACTCTTAAGGTCAGTGTTCTGAAATAGTTGATTCATATACACTTTATGCAGAGAGAGAGAGAAACCGGTAGTGGAGGAGTTAAGGCTGTCCAGCTAAAAGTCCTTTCTTCCCTGCTCGTTTTTTCAGCATTGCAATTCTTGCAGAGTCATTATTTCACTAGTTATTCAACCATTGCATTGTCACCTTAGAAATTTGGCTCTCTTCTGCCTAAACTTCAGCTACATAGAGAGAAAGGTTTCCTCCAAAAACTCTTCTGTTTCCCCTTAGTTTCAAGACAATGAGGACCAGCAGCAACTAACTGCTCCACATCTCCATCTGGCACAACGTTAAGCTGCCCTTTTCCACCATCATTCTACTTTTGCCTATTTATCCCGTCCTCATTACACTTAGATTGAGCTTGTAATGCTAGAGTGAAGAGGAGAATGCCATTCTCCTCAAGGCAAGGGACTAACAGAACTGGTCTGAGAGTCTGAGGCTTTACTCCCAGTTCTCTTTCTGAGCCTGGGCTGCAGTAACCCACAGCTCAATTTCTGCCCTATGCAAATCAAACAGTTTAACTATACACCCGGTGGATGTAAAAAGCATTTCATTTTTTAAGAAAACCATCCCCAAGCTCACCTTCTACACAGAGGAACAAGCCCAAAAGCTCTTTAGAAGGAGGAGATGAACATTCCCAACTACAAAGTGCTTGTAAAGGGGGTTCATTGGTAGGTTTTTTAGGAGATAAGGTTCTTGGTGACAAAGACAGGAGTCATTACTTGTAACACATTCATACCCAAATGCTTCAGTCCCCTTGTATTAGGCACAGGGCAAAGAGAGCATCCAGGAAAGAGCGCTAAAGGAGAAATAAGTGATTATTGCCCCCACGCTTACAAGCAGGGAGGATCGCCAGCTTGGTGCGGCAGAACACAGAGCGCTAAGAGGCCGGTGGTGCAGGAAGGTGACTGGGGCAGGACGAGCGTCGCTTCAGCAGCACTGCCTTGTAACCACGCAAAGCAGCCTGAGACTGGCAGTCAGGGGGAGGGAGAGGGGAGCAAGAGGTTGCTATGTCATTAAGACATGCTAAAATATAAAAGCAAGGATTTTTTACTGCTACAAGAGAGTTAATAAGGCATTCAAGAGCTTTTTCCATAACAGAACAGGAAAAAAGAGCAAAGGAGTTTCTAAGACAGCACAAGCCAGCAGCTTGTAATAGAAAAAAAAACTCACAAACTCACTATTAGAGAAAAAACTACTTCCCCTACATTTTGAAAAGATAAACTTGAGATGGGATCTGGACTACCAGGAGGAGGCAGACAGACATAAAAGGCAAGATGAGGAAGAGGAGGGGGATTTGGAGACTCAGTAAGGGGAGTGTTTCAGAACCCTGGATAGAAAGCGTTTTCGGAATGTAAAAGCCTCTTTAGACACCCCTTTCCCAAGCCCTGAACTCTTCAGAAAGGATGAGCACAGCCCTCTGGCATACCTGCACCTTTTCCACGAGGTGCTCTGGGAAGGGCTGGCGGGAGAGGGGTCTGACACACACACACAGCATTCAGCATTTTACAGCTACCAAAAAGCCACTTGCATCGCACAGCTCTCCTTTCCAAAAACCACCAGAGAAAGAGCATTTCACTCCCAAAAGATCAGCTCACCCCATGTCGAGGTAAGCTCTGCCCATATCAACGTGAGGCATTGAGTGCTCCCAACTTCAGGGACTCAGGAGTTCGAAGGAAGTGTTTCGATGAAGTGCGGTCCCAGCAGACCAGCTTCTCTCCCAAACCTTCAGCTGCCTGTCCCCAAAACTGATCAACCATACAAGCCTCCACTGAGGACGTTCAGCAGGCCAAGACACAGCTCCTGCTACTCACATTCTCCCAGGGTCAAAGCTCGCAGTTGCTCTGCAGTAACGGGTTAACACGGCACCTACTCGAAAGGGGATAGAAAATCCCGGCAGGGAAGCCGGTGGGTTTCCCTGCCCTCCCCGCGGCTCCAAGGCACCGGCTTTGACCTTGCCGGAGAGTCCTCGCCGCACCGGGCCATGCTCTCGGCTAAGCGGCAGCTCGGGCCGCCCTGCCCGCGGGTACGCGGCTCCGTCCCGCCTCAGCCTCCGCTCCCCGCCAGCGGTACGGGGCTCGGTAACGTGGCGGCCGGGTTCCCCCCACGCCCCTCTCCGGTCACGTCCCGCTGACAGCCCCGAGCTCCTCGCTGCCACCGCGAGGCCTCCTCACGCCCGAAGGGACCCGCGTCCTCCCCGCCGCCTCCCGGGGCCGGCGGCTGTGGCCTCGCCTCGGGGCAGGCGGCGACCTCCCCACCCGCCTCCCCACCCCCGCGGCCCCTTCCCGGCCGGCTCCTACCGGAGATACTGCGCACACAGCAGGCTCATCCTCCGCCGCTCGCCGCCCCGTCCCGTCGCGTCCCGCCGCGGGTCTCACAGCCCGGGCCGGCCCGCCGCCCCCGCGCCGCCGCCGCCGTTGGTGCCGCTGGTGCCGCTGCCGCCTGCGGCCGCCGCCGCCATCTTCCCGTGCAGGGCCTGCCGCCGCGGGGGAGGGGCGGCAGGAAGGAAGGGGCGGGGGTGTCCCCGCTCTGCGCTCCGGCCAGGCAAAGACTTCCCGCGCCCCGCCGGCCCCGGCAGCGCTGGTCCCGGCAAGCCCCGCAGCCCCGGGGCCCGCCGCCGCCCGCTCTCCTGCCTGCTCCCCCTCTCTCCTCCCGCTGAGGCGCCGTGACCCTCCCGCGCGCCGGCCACGCTTCCGGGCTCGGCCCCGCCCCCGCCGGCACTTCCGGCGGCGCTACCGGCAAACCCTTCCGCCGCGCCTTCCTCCCCGCCGACCCTCGCGGGCGCCCGCTGATTGGCTCTCCCGCTGCCATAGCAACCGAGGGGGCAGCGGGGCGTCGTCACGGCAACCGCGGCGCCTTCCCTCCCTTCTCCCGCCCTCCTTCCATCCTTCCCGCCGGGCCTGGGCCTTGCCGCCGCGTTACACCCGAGAGATCCGCGTCACCGGGGGTCGGCGTGCCGAGAGGCCGTGTCCCGCGGCGCTCCGGGGCAGCGCCTGTCCCTCGGCGGGTCGGGACACGGCGGCGGCAGCAGCCTGGCTCCTTCCGGGCGGAGAAGGCTTTAGCGGGAAACCCGCGCTTCCCACGTAACGCGGCTCTCCTTCTCCCTGCCCGGGAGGGGAGGTCTGAGGGATCCCCGGGCTTCTGCAGCCCGGGTATCCCGCCCCGAGGGTCGCCCCGAGCTGTCCGTAACGGCCCTTCTCACAGATCCCCGCCGCTTCCCGGAACCACCAGCAGCACCGGCCCCCGCGCCCGGGAGCGCAGCCCACAGGCCGGTCTGAGCGTGGCGCCGGGGCGCGGCAGGCGGTAACCCCGCACCTCCGTGCCGCAGCGGGCTGCCGCACCCCAACACTGCCCCTTCTGCCGCCGTTTGCACCGCGGGGTGCCGCCTTCTGGGTGACGTGGTTGGTACTCAGGATTTAGGCAGTGGGGGTGTGGAGGGGGGTTGGGCAGGAAATGCCCCGCGGAGCTTCGTGGAGCAGCCTGGAGAGACGGGGCCGGGGAGGGCGTGGGGTCAGGTGCGCGCCGTGGGGGCTGGTAATGCAAACCTGTCAGCTGAGCCCGGCCGTGGCCCTGAGGACACAACGAAAGAACGCACCTCAAAGGCCAATCCCCCGCGGTTTTGTTTTTTATTTATAAATATTTTAAGGTGGTTTTTTTCCCACAGGTGAAAACGCGAAGGCGTTTAGGGAAACGATTCTTAGCGGCCTGCGTGTGTAAAGAGCAACCGCTCAGAGCCGCGGAGCCGGTTCCCCGGTGCCGGTGCAATGAGGGCCGGGCCGGGCGACAAGCCGCGCTACCGAACCGCGCAGCCCCCCGGGCGCAGGCATCGCGGCACGGCCCGGGGTTCTGCCTCCAGACCCGGGGCTCTGCCACCGGCCCCGTGGGCTCTCGGCCGCAAGGCAAACTGGTTCAGCGCTTGCCGAACTGGAGCTGCAGCCGCTTGCCCGGAGCCTGTCTTGGGCTAAAGCAGACCCGTTGAGCCTGCGAGCTGCCCGCGGGGACTCCTGAGACTCTCTCTTGCATCAGTGAGCAAACGCAGCTCCTCTAAGCTGCATCTCTGAGGGCACGTTGTCCTGGTGTCCTTCCCAAGCATGATCTGGAGCCTCATCCCCTGGTTCCTGAGCCAGCATGCTGAGGGCACCCCGCATCTTGGAGGACACCCCCTCCCTGGGCAGCACCCACTACTGTGCAGAGTTTTTTCCATCCATTTTTTCTCCATATGGAGGAACTGAGTGAGCCAGGATTCGAAAGCAGAAGGACTGTGAGCCAGTGCCACTTCCCCTTCCACCGGCCCTCACTTCCACCCTGCATGCGGTCAGATCCCTCTCAAGCAGCCGAGCGATGCCGTGAGAGCAGCTTCCGTTCCCTTAAGCAGCAAAAGCCAAAATCCCTACAGCAATGCAGGCTCCCTGTGAGCCTCCCACTGCGCCGACTTGGGATTTCTTGCCTTCCCTATCACCCTTCTCCCAGGGGCTCTTTGGGGGAACTTCCTTCTTTAGCCTTGGCCAACAAATTCTTGCCTTTCCCACCTTTTTCCACCTTTATTTTTTTCGGATTCCCCCCCCCAGAGGCTTCCTCCCAGGCAGAACCATGCCATCCAGCCCAGCTGCAAGGTAACCACCACACTGCAAGGAGCACTCCGGTGCATCCTCTGCTTCGTGCCCCCCCCCGTGACACTCACGCTTTGCTGCTACCTGCATGGGTATTGCTTAAAATAAACTGGGATTATGTCTTCTCACAGCCTGTTTTAACACCGTGCTGGACCTCAGGCAAAGCCACCAGAGTGCAGGGACGAGTGGATGCATTGGGAGTTTCCAGGGCTGCCTCTCCCTGACCAATGCGTTCACGTGCGGGCAGGAGAGAGGAAATTTGGAAAGCAGAAGCTTGATTTGGGGTATTTTTGGCCAGGGAAGGGGTGGCATGTTCTGTCTCTCTGCAGTACCTCTCCAGCCAACAAACAGAGGTCTCATCCAGGAGGCCCCAAAGTGCTCCAGTGAGGTGTCACGCTCACGCCGCACCAGGCAGAAGTGAGAAGCCGGCAGCACCGACTTAGTGGCTGTCTTGTTTGGTGTTGCCTGAGTCCAGCTCACTTCCAGAGCCACCCCAAAAGACCCAAGAGGTTCTCATATCACAGAATCACTAGGTTGGAAAAGACCTTTAAGATCATCGAGCCCAACCATTCCTGTCCTATGCTAAACCATATCCCTGAGCACCTCATCTGCCTGTCTGTTAAACACACCCAGGGGTGGTGACTCAGCCCCCTCCCTGGGCAGCCTGTTCCAGTGCCTGACAACTCTTCTGGGGAAGAACTTTTTCCTAATGTCTGATCTGGCCTACTCCTGTTACCTTTCGGAGGTCTCCTTCACACCCCTGCAGTTTCTCCCACATGGCATTTTTGAGGACTTGGCACATCGGCTGGTTTTCGTGCTCTGTTCCTTAGGAATTTTTACTCCAAATCTTTTGATGCACACAGCCAGGGGTGCCATTTCCTTTCATTTAAGGAGGAGCTACAAGTCCGTCTCCCGTTGGTTTGTTCCAAGAGATCTGCAGTGAAAGTCTTGTCTTCAAAGAAGCAGATTTCGTGTAGAGGTCAACACACATTATCATTGTTATCATTAATCGGGCAACACCACTTCATTATTTACAGAGCATTGGGAAGGATTTGATCCCAAGATGAGGACACTGGGCCAGAAACCCTGTGAACCCAGGGAATCACAGGATTGTAGGGGTTGGAAGGGAGCTCCAGAGATCATCAGGTCCAACCCCCTGCCAAAGCAGGGTCCCTAGGACAGGTCGCACAGGGAGGTGTTCAGAAGGGGCTGGAATATCTCCAGAGAGGGAGACTCCACACCCCCCTGGGCAGCCGGTCCCAGGGCTCCCTCACCCTCACTGGGAAGTTCTTCCCATATTGGTGCGGAACTTCCTGGGTTTGTTTTTTTTTAAATTATATTCATGGCCTCCTCCTCTGTACCTACTCCAACAGCTCCATGTACTGGGCACTCCAGGTGGGCATGCAGCACTCCAGGTGTGGATACAGTGCTCCAGGAGTATTGTTCATCTTCTGTTTAAGATCTCTCAGGACTGAATTCCTTCACAAGGGAGAACTCTTTTTTCACCCTGATACTTTCCATTTCAAATCCTTATGAATCCCTGCCTATCAAACAACTCCTACCAGGACTCTGTAACATTTATAAACCATATCCCCCACCCTATCCCTAATCCTAACCATGGGCTGACCCTAGCCAAAGACCTCAAACTGACTACCAAGATGGAAATGTTCTCAGTGCGTAACTCTGTGATTCACAAACCTGCCAGAAGGAGCCTTTCTGCAGCTCCACCACAACAGGACCCTTCAGCTTTGTCTTTTCAGATCCTGACAGTGGCCAGGTAGTTTCTAAGCCCAGAAGGCCTGAACCATGACACAGATAAAACAGGAGAGAACTGGTTCGGCAGCCCACACCTTCCCTTGGCAGCATCTTCATCCCATCTTCATTCTAGGCTTTGTCTCTCTTTGAGTGCACAGGGCTTTAATATTGGACAGCTCCAAATGTGGCCCTGATTAAAAAGTCCCCAGAGAACTTCTGCATCCCAGACCTTCCCTCAGCAGCCCCATGTTTAATTGTCCAGGTAAATCCTTTGAGCGTTGCAGAGTCCAAAGTCTCCCTGTTGTGTGCGTTACATACAGATGTGGCTGCTTCCACACACAGATGCAGGTTCTGGGCAGCCCTCTGTCTCCATATCAAACCATGGTTTTTTGGTCTTGGAAACATCACATTATCCTGCAGCTCAGGCTGAAAACCTGGGATCAAGGCAAGCTGAGAGTACAGCTCAACAGCCAAACAATAAAACCCTAGATCCTCCACAGGTTTGGTGATTATTTCAAGGTAAATATTGCGAATGTGGGAAATTAGCACTTGAAAGTGACTGAAGAACCTGAAGGAAGAAACAAAGTATGAACAAAGTATGACAATACCTAAACAATCTTCATTTTGCTCTGTGCTGGTCCCTCTTGGTAATTATGTTACCATGAATAAAATGTATTTGTTGTCATCCCAGATTATACTACTTAGATTTTTAATTGTTAGTGACAAAAGCATCATCCTACCCTAATTCTAAACTTCATTTCACCAGATATAGTCTGCACGCAGAACTTTGTCATCTGTGGCTGCACAAAGGTTTCTCAAGGCCTTGTTGTTCCCTTGTAAATAACATTCTGGACAAAGGGAATAAATTAAATCATAAAATAGGCTGTATCTCTTAAAGAAATCCCTTTTAATCCTTAGAATTCCTAAGTATCTGATGGATTTACTTGTCATTTTTCGAGAGTTAGTGCTGCACATTCTGGAAGGAAATACCATCTGATGTGAAGTAAAAGCCAAACCCCTTTTGGAAGGGGATGAGAAAGCAGCAGTGTTCCCAGGGAGCCTCTGCCTCACACCCCAATCCCACCTAATCCAGCTCAGCTCCCGACTGTGCGGATCAATCCATCCCACACTGCTGAGCCGTGACCCCCGGCAGAATCTGAGACCATAAAATGCCAAGGGAGCTAATTGCACCCATGGCCAACACTCAGTAGCTGAACATGGGCGAGAAGGAAAGCTGTTACCAGGCAGAGGAGAGCCCAGCATCCTAGACAGGCTGTGCACCACCCAGGGAGGGTTTTCAGAGCCCACTGCACCAGGGTATTAGGTCCACAGCCTCAACGCGTCCCCAGGAGCCCATGGGAGTTTATCCATGGCACATTTTGGCAGTCTCTTCTAGGACATGATGAACCGTGACCTAAGGAAAGCTCTTGAGCTGGAAGAGGCAGTGACTGGGTGGTCCCTGGCCACGGTCCCCAAGCTAATCATAAATTTCCTGATCTCAGTTATAAGTCATCTCTTTCACTGGCTGAAGAGCCACACTCACTGCTTCCTCATTTGAAAGTCTGCTCACGCCTTGGGCCACCAGAAACAGAAGCTTATCCCATTCCATCCCACCGGGCCTCAGGCCTGGTTGCCATGGGTTTGGCAGCTCCCTCCAGCTCACCCAGGCTAATGCCCCAGCAACTACTCCAGAACCTTGCCCATGTGCTTCCACTTCCCGCCCTGTCCCATGGCTCCATGATCAGCTGGTTGGGCTTGGCCAATCCAGCTTAATTTGCTCCTTAATTATCAAGAAAAGGCACTTTTTTGTTTTAAAGATGGGCTCTTGCATTACAGAAGGTTCCATAGTTACAGGGTGAGTATGTGGGGAGCAGAACTGAACCCCCTTGTGAGCTCCACACAGCAGAGGCACTGAACTGTGCTGGGGTGAGTTCATGATGGGTTTAAGCCCCTTTAGATTCTTGGCTGGACCTCACAATCGCTCTGCTATGGGAAGGCTGGCCAAAGGACTTAGCCTGATCTCTGCTTGCTGGGTCCAGCAGCAGGGAGATGGGAAGGGGAGGGGACAGTGAAAGGGTGCCCAGACTTAGGGTCACCTCCCATACAGCAGGTCTGCCCTGGGATCAGCCCCCAAGGAGAGGAGCTGGACATGAGGATCCTCCTCAGGGTCCCGGTCCTCTGTTGGGGAGCCAAGGGGAGGAGCTGGACATGAGGATCCTCCTTAGGGTTCCAGTCCTCTGTTGGGGAGAGGCTCTTCAGCTCACCCCCTGCTCATCTGCCCTCACAGAGCAGCCCCCCTTGCTGCACCACCACCCCCAGCAGGAACATCCCCTTTCTTTGGTAGATTTGGGATGCTTTAAAGACTTTGCAAAATGTCTGTTTACAGACTTTTAAGCTGGAAGGTTTAATTTCCTCCTCCTGAGCCCGGGGGATAGGCCAGGTGAAAGGCAGTGCCAGGAAAACCAAGGAACCCCATCCCTCACCCCAACCCACACATGGACCATCCTCCTGCTATCTGCTGTAGGGCTGTCCAGACAGTGAGGAGCCAAGGGATCCACATGCAGAGAAACCCTCAAGGTGAACCACAGGCAATGCTTCAGGTGTGCTTAATGGGTCCGGCCTCGCTTCCAGTTTTGTAGCAGTGCCACAAGCTCCCCGTGTCAGGATGGGCAAGTTGCTGCCTTGCTCCATGACATTTTCCTCCTCAGAGCATAAAACTAGGGTAGTCATCCTTCTGCCCACTGTCTGTCCTGCACCACCTCCGCAGATGGCAGATGGCCGCTTGCCACTGTGGGCTGGGTAGGAGCCCAAATCAGCTTGGCGGGGGCGGGGGATGTGGGTCTCAGGGTGCTTGGACGCTGCAGTGAGGGTGGGCAGGGAGCATCTGGCTCCTGTGGCTGGGGCTGGTTTTCTTCTCTGGTGGAAAACCTGCTTCTGTGTGTTCAGGGAGAGCAGCAAAAGGAAAAGTAAATCAAGGGGGAACAGGAGAACTGGACTCATACACACACACATCCGCACACACAGAGCCTGCATTGGAGCTGAGAAGCCTCAGGCCGGCATCACTCCCGCGCCAAAAAACCCGCTGCCGCTCCCAAACCGGCAGCGTTGCTAAGTGACAGCTGATTTACCACATCACTTACCCACCCCGGCATGCAGTCGGAGAGCGAAGGAAGAGGTACAGGCATCGCTGGCCACATCAGGACAGGCCACCTTAACCTTTTGTTACCCAGGGTTTAAGGTCCAACCCCAGCATGAGATGGAGCAGCTGAGAGATTTGGCTATGCACGCCAGGAGCCAAGGGGCATGGTGGGATGCGGTGGAGATCACCGGGCAGTGGGAGAGCTTGGCCATGCGTGGGTTGCTCCATTTGTGTCTTCTGCAGCAGCAGCACCTGATGCTCCGATGGATGAAGGGAGAGGCTGCTTCCCCACGAAATTTCCTAGGCAAAATTGGTGAGGAATGGGGTTAGGATTAACCAAAAACATTATTTTAAAGTGACTCACCTGAGCTTCAGTTTCTTCTGTATGAAAGGAGTGAGGGAAAGACTCCTCCTGAGAGGGGCAAATCCCCTAATTTCATACCACCCCAAGGGAAGGAGGTAGGACAGCACCATAGGTGGGAACATGCAGGGGAGAAGCACCATGTTCCCCACCAACATGACCTTTCAGCTGCTCTCAGCTCGCCCCAAACCGGTAGTGCCGCAATGCTGTCCCCATCCGAAACCCGCGCTGAGGTCCAGCAGGGTGGGCCGAGGAGCTCTGGGCCCATCACAGGAGAGTCGGCTGAGCCAGAGGAGCCCAAGGCCAGCCCTCATGCAGGAACTGTGGCGGCATGCAGCTTGCTCCATTGCTTTACCCGAGCAATCATTGCTCCCTGTGGAAGAGACACTGGAGCATCTATGATGGAAAACGAGCACTGTTATCCTCACCTTGCCAGCATGGAAACCAACTTGCCCAGAAGCATCTCGTAGCTCAGCACCAAATCCATGGCATCTCAGTTCAGATTCTGAAGGAAAAGAGGTTCCTGTCCCTCAGTGTTGCTGCCCCACCAGCTTTTGGACACAGTGGCTAGTTTTTAACCAAATCAGAGAGAGATGCTCACGGAGGGTGGATGGGTCAGTGACTGAGAGAGGATGGAAGAGTGTCCTCCTTCTCTGCTGTCACACTAAAGCTTCCAAATGCTAGTTAAAGCCTGTGGTTTTAGAGGCAGAGTTATACTGAGCACAGCACCAGTGTTAAACTGCAGAGAGCTGCAGTTCTTTCCTAAAGCATTGAACCTCTCCCTTTAGGCCCTCGGAGGAGCCCAACACAACCCCCAAAACCTCATCCCATTGAATCATCCATACAGAGCTAGTAAGAAGGTGGAGCACCACTTTCTGAGAGGACACGAAACTGCACCGCACCTTTCCTGATGTAACGTTCTCCAGTCATTTACTTATCACCATTTCCTCATGCAGATGATGGAAAAAGGTGGGTCTGCTTCCCCTGGCTTTTCTGAGCTGAGCAAGCGAACAAGACACCAATGTTTTTAGAAGATTGTTAGACCTTTGCATGGATCAGGGGCCACAGAATCACAGCATCACTAGGTTGGAAAAGACCTTTGAGATCAAGTCAAACTGTTCCTGTCCTGTGCTGAACCATATCCCTGAGCACCTCATCTACCTGTCTGTTAAACACACCCTGGGGCGGTGACTCAACCCCTCCCTGGGCAGCCTATTCCACATCCCAACAACTCTTTCAGTGAAGAACTTTTCCTTAGCTAACGTGATCTGACCCTGCCCTGGCGCAGCTTGAGCACATTCCCCCTCATCCTGTCACCTGTCACCTGGCTGAAGAGACCATCGGCCACCTCTCTACACCCTCCTGTGTTAACTGTAGGTGGTGATAAGGTCTCCATTCAGCCTCCTCTTCTCCAGGCTGAACACCCCCAGCTCCCTCACCCACTCCTCGGAAGGTTTGCTCTCCAGCCCCTTCCCCAGCCTGGTTGCCCTTCTCTGGACACGCTCCAGGACCTCGATGTCCTTCTTATGGTGAGGGGCCCAGAACTGGACACAGTAAATTAGATGCCACCCCGTGCATCTAATTTGATGGCTGACCTCACTCAGACCTGCACCCAGGTCATGCTGCCACTGCGAGAGTTTTTGGCAGAGCTCAGGGGATGCAGCTGTGGAGGGGAGATCCTGCCATATCCCCCAGCTCAGCCCACCCTGTGGCCAATCTCTCACATGCGTGGCACCTACCAGCCCACTGTCGTGTGTGTTATCGCACCCCTATGTGGCAAGGAAGACCAGCACTTGCTCTCTTGTCCTTCTGAGGGTACGACTGCAGCCAGGATTTAAGGGTTCCCTGGGCAAACAGACTCAATACCTTCTTGAGTTCCTCATCTGGGGGTGCTGCTCCTCCACATTGCTCAGGGATGGGACTGACAAGCATCCCAGAATCTGGGATGCTGAAAAGCCACTGCCCTGGGAAGGCAGAGAGGAGAGAATGGGGGTGAGGAGCCCTGTGGTTGGTACCTCTCAAGGACAGAGTGGGGAGGACAGATGAAGGAAGAGAAAGGCAAACCTATTGGTGGCAAATAACCCCCAGGCTTTGAGACGAAAGGTTGCACATCAGAACTGGAGAGCATCAACAGGCCGGAGCCAGCCTTTGGGAGGTGGCTGTGGGCAGAGAGGGCTCTGCCAGCCCTGTCCTGGGGAGAGGAGCTTCCTCAGACCAGCAGTACTGCCATCATACAAACAAGAAACGAGGACCGTTAGTCAGCCCGTCCCTCTGGTACTAGTTTACTTTTGCCATAAAAGCTGGTTTTCTGCGCACCTATGGAGTCAATGTGGCCTTCGCTTCCTTCAGACAACGAGATGGAGTTGGGCGAAGCTTGCTTCCTCCTGGGGCTCCAGAGAAGGGTTGTGCAGTGATGCCATACCGGGGCTGGGGCAGCCAGGAGGTCCCTGTGGGTCCTGGGCTGGGGGAGCTGGGGTTTCTGGGGTCATCTGAGCAGGCCTGGGGGACACACACAGAGTCTGGCTGTTCTTGAGTCCCATGGGTGGGTGGGTGGGTGGGTGCATTTTACACCTCCATAGCCCTAGCAATGGATACATGTCACTGCTGGGGGAAAAGGTGTACACAGCCCCTCTGTCTGCGTGTATGCACATAGGGGTGGCTATGTGCACTCCCCATCTCCCCAGCCCGCTTCGGAGGGGGAGATACATCTCCTTGCACGTGTACCCACATGTGAAGTTCTGCACATGTGTGTGCACCTGTGTATATGTGCATGCAGATGTGTGCCCACATGTGTATGCAGGGGCATGTGGGGTGCGTGTGCACGGGGGCGTGTTGGGGTGCAGAGGTGTACGCATACATACATACGCACAGATGTACACACACACACACACACACACACATGCGTGTGCGGGTTCCCGGGTGCGTGGGCGTGGCCCCCAGCCCCTAGGCTGGGCTGCGACGCCTGCCCTACCTGCCCCCACTAGCCCGGCTGCCGGTACCCCCGCGGGGGTGGGCGCACCCCAGGCGGTGCCTGCCGGGGGAAGGAGGAGGAAGCGGGCGAGGGGGGGCGGCCCCGGCCCCGTTCCCGCAGCTGCGGCACCGCCCCCGCTCCCGCCCCGGCCCCGTTCCCTCCCCTCCTTCCCTGCCTCCTGCCGTCGCAGCCGCACCGAGACACAAAAAGCGGCTGGGGCAGGGCCGCGCCGGCACCATGACGGAGACCACCAAGACCCACGTTATCCTGCTGGCCTGCGGCAGCTTCAACCCCATCACCAAGGGCCACATCCAGATGTTCGGTCAGTCCCGCCGGGAGCCCGGGGCGGGGAGGAGGAGGAGGGAGGGAGGGCGGGGGTCGGGGACGCACCCCGAGATGGATGGGGAGGGTATTCTGGGGGCTGTTTGGGGGGTGCAGCCCCGCCTCCGGGGAACCGCATCGGGAAGGGGGGGGCGGGAGCCGCGGGGCCTCTGCGGGGCGGCCTCGGCCGGGCGCTGTCCGCGGGGGGGGGCGGTGCTGAAGGCGCCGCGGGCGGAGGCCGCCCCCGGCATGGGGCCCCCGCCGCAGGCAGAGCCGGCAGCACCGGGGCCGGCAGCCAGCCTTGGACCCGCTCCCCTGAACATAGCGCGGCTCTCCGCGTCTGCCCTCGCCTTGCCACGCCGCCGCACCCCCATTTTCCCACCTTTATACCCCCCAGGTGGGTCCTGGCAGGGGCTCCTGGCGATGCCTGTAAGCCCAGCCATTGGGTCTGTGAGACTGCGGGGGCTGCAGCGCTGCTATATCCCCTCCGACTGAGGAGGGAGGGAGGGATGGGGCCAGGCAGCCAACACCAAGTACGGCAGGAGCAGACACAAATACCGGTGGTTAATCCGCGCGTCCAAACGCCCAACCTTCCTTTGACCTGTTACCAGTCTGAATCGGAAAGGTTTGCGTGAGAGGATTGATATTACCGAGCGTCCGTGCGAGGATGCAAATGATGGGGATGCTGGAATCACTGCCACAGCCTCCTCAGGCAAGGCAAGAGGGAGGGAGGGAGGGACGGAGAGGAGGGATGGAGGAAGGGCAGTGTCTGTCAAAGGCAGCCTGACATGCCATAAATACCGATGGTTTGGGCAAAGCTTGAAGTGCCCGGAGATCCCAGTACAAATGATGACTTACCTGTGGTGGGGAGGGGTCATGTGAGAGTGAAGTTTCCTCTGCAGACCTCCAGAAACAATAATAAATGGGGTAGAAAGATCAGCTCCTCCGATATCCCTTCCTGGAGCTCAGAGAGAGAGAGAAGCCATCCTTGATGACTGATAGGAGATTTGAGGCTGGGGAGCAGATGCTGAAGGTCTTGTGCTACAGCTGGAGCAGCATCCCTGGGGTTTTAAGAGCTGTACATAAGTTTTAGAGTGCAAAAATTAATTGAAATCAGCTTGGGGTATGTCTGCATCAGACCTTGTTTTCATAGATCATGATGAGTTGGGGCAGCAGGCTAGAAAATGATGGGTTTCTAGATGCAAATGAGCACACTGTCATTCCATTTCGTAAGGGGCAGCAAATACACTGAATATATTTCTGCTGAGCAGAAATACACCTGAAACTATCATATTTCCTAGTATTATATTCCCTAAGATAACAATACCCTATTCTCTCAGATAATAAAAATTGTGAACAACAAAGAACAAGAGGAGCTATTTAAAAATAAAATTAATAATTAAATGAAATTACAGGGACTTGGTTGATAGGAGCAACTATTGACAAACCAGATTTCTGCAATCCATGTTATTTAGCCATAGGTGATGTTTCGATTCAGAAAAGTAATACTAAAATTATCATCGTGGCCCATATTCAGTGGACTAGAAACCAGTAGTGAGATTATAATTTAGAAAATAAGGATCAGTGAGCTATTGGGTTGCTGGGGGGGGTGTGTAGACTCCCAGTGAGATTTTATTATTTTTCTCTCAATACTGTTCGGTATTTTTATCAATGACCTGGAAGAAAATACATCATCCCTGCCAGCAAAAAGTGCCAATGACCCCAAAGTGGGTTAGAATAGCAATTAATGATGGTAACAAGCTGGCTGCACTGCCCAACCAGGGTTGTTTGATAAAAAGGGCATGTTCAAGCAGTGAAGTCAAATGCCAAGTCATATGTCCAGCAAGGAGGAACCCACGTCAAATATAAACACCAGGCAAATGCTTTCTGCTGAACAACGACTGTGTCAAGGACCAGGGAGCGATTGTACGTGTCCTGCTGATCACAAACTCTGTGTGGTGCTGTAAATAAAGCAGGAAATGCAGCCCTTGTAGATATAAGGAGGGAAATATCAAGCAGCAGGAGAAAGGGTGGATTTTAAAAAATTGTATATTTTTTTCCATGTACAGCATGAACAAAACCTACCTTACAGGAACAGTAACAAGAATTGGATTACCTCTAGAAACCAGGCTTTGGGGCAAGTCTAAAGAGGCTCAGTTTAGGTCCATCCTTAAAGATGTTAAGGAGCAACTTGACTGTGGCCTTTCTGTATCTGCTTGAGGTAGGGGTGTGTGATACGTGATGGAAGTGGGCTCCTTTCTTCAGTGGGGTAAGGGCTGGGGAGATGCCAGGAGCAGGCTTGGCTACTGCACAACTTCAAGCTACAAATACTCACCTCAGCGCCTGGTAAAGGTACGGAGTAAAATCATACTGGGAGTTACTGGACAAACACCTAAAGGACAGCACACTCACTGGTCACAGCCAGCATGGGTTCGGGAGAGGGAGGCCCTGTCCATCCTATCTGGTTTCCTTTTACAACAAGGTCACCCAGCTGGTTGACCAAGGGAAGTGAGCAGATGTTATTTTTGGGGATTCCAGTAGAGCTTTCGATACCATGTCTCACAGAATCTTGCTGGACAAAGCCATAAGGACCTGGGTGGTCAAATGGCTGAAGGGCTGGCCCAGAGGGTGATGGTGAGTGGAATTACATCTGACTGGCAGCCAGTCACTAGTGGGGTTCCCCAGGGCTCCAGCTTAGCTCCAGTTATCTTTAACCTTTTCATAAACAACTTGGACTCAGGACTAGAGGGTGTCTTGAGTAAGTTTGCAGATCACACCAAACTGGAAGGAGCTGTTGACTCTGTTGAGGGTGGAGAGGCCTGGGCAGATCAGAGAGCTGGGCAGTCACCAAACCCATGAAGTTTAACAGGGGCAAGTGCTGGATGCCCCTGGGAAGGGGCAACTCTGGATGCACACCCAGTCTGGGGAATCAGGTGCTGGAGGTCGGCTGTGCTGAGGGATTTGGGGATCTTGGTGGACAGCAAGCTACCCATGAACCAGCAGCATGCCCAGGCAGCCAGGAGAGCCAACCATACCCTAGAGTGCATCATGCACAGGTGACATGGCCAACCAGTCCAGGGAGGGGATTGACCCAACTCTGCACTGCACTGGGGCAGCCTCACCTCGAGTCCCGGATGCAGGTTTGGACACCACAGGACAAGAGGGACACAAAACTATCAGAGAGTGTCCAGAGGAGGACAACAAGGATGGGGAAGTGTCTTGGGGGGGGTGGGGGGAGTCTTATGAGGAGAGGCTGAAGTCCCTGGGCTTTTCAGCCTGGAGAAGAGGAGGCTGAGGGGAAACCTCATCCTGGTCTGTGGCTTCCTGACAGGGGGGAGCAAAGGGGCTGGTGCCGATCTCCTCTCTTTGGGGACCAGGGATAGAACCTGAGGGAACAGCGTGAAGCTGCGCCAGGGGAGGTTTAGGTTGGATTTGAGGAAGAGGTTCTGTACTGAGAAGAGGGTTGGGCATTGGAACAGGTTCCCCAGGGAAGAGGTCACAGCACCGAGCTGGGTTGAGGGCAAGAAGCATCCAGATGATGCCCTCAGTCACATGCTGTGACTTGGCTGGCCCTGTGTGGAGCCAGGAGTTGGACTCGATGGTCTTTATGGGTCCCTTCCAACTCGGGAGATTCTGTGGTTCTATGATTTTATACTGGGTGGTTTTGAATGAAGGTTATCAAGGAGTAGGAAAAAGTACTTGGGTACCTGACAGATTCTTCATCACCTGAAGGCTGTAAACTGAGACTAAGACGTCTTTCAGAGAGACACAGTTTAGCTCAAAGTGGATGGCTTGTTGTGGAAATTCCCCATGCGTATGTCCTGCAAAGATCCTGGAATATAAGCCTTGAGATACCTGATAGGGAAAAACGAGTCTTCCACGAGGAAGGGACACAGAATTTAGCTTCTAAATGCCTGTTCTTTTTTGGTTTGAAGAACGCTTCCCCCAAGGTCTAAAAGAATAATCCTGTAACCCCAGGAATCTCAATCAAAATCCATGTTGCCCATTTAGCTCTGTGCTATGTGAATTCAACCAGAGCAGAACTCCCTCCTGTAAACGCTGCATTCAAACAGCAAAACATTCATACAAAAATATTGTCTCTAACTTACAGACAGATATTTGGGCTTCACGAGCGTGACCGGAGAATTTCTTGCTTAGCAGAGAGATACAGTTTCTCTCTTTAACACATGGAACTAATTAACCAAAAGGAAGTACAAGATTTGCACTAATATGCTGCTGTAGACACACCACTGTACGCCGACCATCATTTTTCTCACACGGCTCCTCTGATGTTTTAATCAAGCCAGGAGCCACTCTTGCCCCACAGGAGAGCTTCCCACAGGGTTATTTTATTTTCCATCAGTCAGGTGAATTTAAACCTCAGTGTCACCGTTATCCTCGGGTTCCCATAAAGCTAAGGTTCTTGTTACAACCCAGACCCACAACTGCAGCCCCTGCCAACCCTTGCAGATCTGACCTCACTGCATCCCTCCATCCTCTCCTGGCTGCAAGGCTGGGTCACTCAGCCTTGTCAAAGGAGGCTGGTTCACATCTGGGTATATAAAATGAACACTATACATATAAATTCATAATTTACATTGACTATATAGTTTATAATTAAAAAGTAGGTGAGATGTGGCGCTTGTACTGAGGGGTTGAGTCCAACACCCACATAGCCCTGGAAAGGCTCCGAGTTATTTGCAGTATCCAGTGTGCTTTGAGATAGATGTGTGTTCTGAGTCACAGATTTCAGTTGTATCTCTTAGCTTCATGTGGCTGTGAGGAACAGTTTAGGATGCTGGTTTTGGGGGAAGGGAAAGGTGAGAGGAGAGGGCAGAGGTTCTTTCTAAAACTGGATGCCGCCAGGCTTTAGCCTGAAACAAAACACCATTTCGCTTACATCCTAAAGAGAAGGAAAAGCAGATCCCATCCAGAAAGTCTTAATAATTGGAGGAAAATAAGATTGAGAACCAAGCCCTGCATTAAAACCACATGAAACCTCAGTGCCAGGGCACCCAGTTGCTTACCTTGGCCAGCAGACACCCAGACTCAAACCATTTTGCAGGGTAACTGCTTCACCCTTCCTCCTCCTTGGGAAAGGAACATCTGCGACATCCCTGCTCCAGCATTTAGGTGAAGAACCACTGGGCACTTGTGAGGCAACACTGGAAGCAGAATTTGGTGTCTCAAGGAGGCCTCCCTCCACCTTGGCATTGCCACAGTTCTCCTACACCTTCCGTCCCATGCAAGCAATGCTACCCAAAGGACCAAAGCCAACAAACCAAAGCCAAAAGCAACATCCAATCTGTTCAGCCCTGCTAATGCACCACAGCCTGTGCTGGTGCTCTTCCAGCTGATCAACGTGTGCTTTCTTTGAGGGTTAAATCATTTGCCTGCCTTGCCCCAGCTCAGGGAACCCTAACATCAGCATCCTCCTCCTCTTACCCAGGGTTCAGAGCAGGAAATCGAGGGACAGCCCCATGAGGTGAAGCAGAAAGCCCACCTGCCAGTCAGAAAGCCATTGGTCACTTTGAAGGCAGACTCTGGGATTAAAGGCATGACCGTGCGAGGTCCGAGGCACCGAGGTTTCCATGGCTGTCTCTGCTAGTGTTGCCAGATGGGAGAGGGAGCCAGCAAACTGCCAGAGCTGTGGGAAGATGTCAAGTGAGCTTCTCCAGGGCTCTTTGCAGAAAGGGGCTTGGCCTGTCCTGTGGATAGTTGGGGTAATCGGACAGTTGCTCTGATGAAGTCTGCAGACTGAAACACCAAGGGTCTAGTGAGGAGAGACAGGAACAGGTTGGTCAAGATGCAGCGTTTCAATATTGATTTTTTTAAAAAAATTTTTTCTTTCTTTTAGCTGTAGAAGAAAGGTCCCTCTGAAAATGCCCCTTTTTGGCACATTTAGACATTTTTTCTTGCCTTTTTAAAGTTCAGGAATTCCTCACAACCAATCCTTTCACATGCAGGGTTTTGGCTTCCAGGGAATGCCCTTGCTCACCAAACATGGTTTTGCTACTGCCCAGCTCTAAGAGCAGCCTAACACAGCTTCACCTCCCATCGCCCATCGAACCCAACCCTTTCTGACGTGTCCCAGTTCTCCTTTACACATCTGCTCATCAGGCTTTGATTAGCAGAACTTCACTGGAGATCTCCTTACCCTCGCAGAGGAAGATTTCAAGCCATCCTTCCCCTTCTCCCGGCTGCAGGATTCCCCATGAGCTCCAGGGACATGGAGGCTGGGGGCAGCAAGGATGCTTGGAGGTTTGGTTATCTGTAGCATCTCAGATGTGGTCTTCTTGGAGGGCTACGAAGATGATTAAAGGACTGGAGCATTTCCCCTACAATGATAGGCTGAAAGAACTGGGGCTATTCAGCCTGCAGAAAAGAAGCCTAAGAGGGGATCTGCTCAGTGTTGATCAATAGCTGAAGGGTGGGACACAGGGGGAGATGGCCAGCCTCTTCTCAGTGTCTGTGGGGACAGGACAAAGGGTCATGGCGTCAAGTTGGAGCACAGTAACTTCTGCACCAACATGCAGAAGAACTTCTTCCCAGTGAGGGTGACGAAGCCTTGGGACAGGCTGCCCAGGGGGTGTGGAGTCTCCTCTGGAGATATTCCAGCCCTGTCTGGATGCCTCCCTGTGCAACCTGTCCTAGGGACCCTGCTTTGGCAGGAGGGTTGGACCCAATGACCTCTGGAGCTCCCTTTCAGCATCTACAATTCTGGGACTCTGAGCACCTGAGATGGTTTAAACCTGTTTGGCCATGGAGTTTCCCCACCCACTTCATTTTGAATAGTGCCAGCACCTGGACTTGCACAGAAAAACACTCATAGATAAGATGGAGGCTGAAATTCAGCAATTTTCTGCCATTCTTCCCTTCCCCATCCCCTGTCACTAATTAGAATTAAATTCTCCCTCTATCCTATACCTGTTATCAAAGAGAGTTTACATCCCTGGGATAAACCCCCCTGCACATTTCTCATGGAAAACAATGAGAGAGGACTCATGTAATGGAGAGCATTCCTTCCAATGGCAGACTCCCTAAGAAGACTGAACAATTCAAGATCCCAGCGGGCTGCTCTCCGACTGCTCGACGTAGCCCATCCCAAGGAGCAGCGCCAGGGTCTGCCACACTACGGAAAGAGGTGAAGGGATGGAGTCTTGGAAGTGAAGGGGGAGGAAGAGGCAGGACCCAGGGCTTTTGTTTATGGCGCCTTCTTTAGACATCCTGAACATCAAGAACTGCTTTTACTTATTTAGCTGAGCTGCAGAGCAGTTTAATGAGCCTGGGACAGAGCAGAATGACAGGTCACCCTTTCCCCTCTGTGATGGATCTGCAAGTGACCAGGAACACAATCCACACCCCCCGCCCCCCCTTATCCCCTTTTCCTCCAACTCACCAGGAGCTGGAGAGAGGCTTTGCTGCTGCGGTCTGCAACATGAGTAAGAAGCTGAGGCCTCTGCAAGGCTGCCTCGTGTTTCCATTCCATCTCTGGGCTGAAATCTGACTGTGTAATTAGCTGGAGCGATCGATGGAGCGAGAGGAGGGTAATGGGGCTCTGGGAGGACAGTGAGGATGGGGAGGGCCGGATGCAGCCCCGGCTTTGCTCTGCACGGTGCTGGCCAGGCTCCAGAGCATGGGCAGTGGGAATGATCCAGCCCAGGACAGGCAGTACTTACACCAGCCTGGGTGCTTTGTTGGGCACGGGGAGTTGCAGCACCCGTACTCACCTCTCAGCAGGTTTTTAAGCCAATGCTGGCAGGGCCCTGCAGCGCCGCAGAGGAGCCTCCGCTGACACCCAAGCTGCTGCAGTCACGGCTGGGGTGGTTTGGCCCTGGCTAGAGGCCAGATGCCCACCAAAGCCTCTCTGTCACTGCCCTTTTCAGCTGAACAGGGGAGAAAATAGATATTGAGAGGCTCAGGAGTGAAGATAAGGACAGGGAGAGATCATTCTGCAATCAGCGTCACAGGCAGAACAGGCAGAGCATGGAATAAAAAGGGAAAAAGGCATCTTGATACCCCTAAAATCCACAACAATGGCAAATAGCCCCAAGCTATCACCAGCAGAAGGGGTCTGTGAGGGCAAGACGTGCCCAGCCTGGCCAAGGGCTCCAGGCTCAGAGCGGCAACAGACGTCGGTACCCCTCAGCCCAGCCTTGTGCCAAGGGGTGTCAGCAGCATGCTGCCCCTCCCAGCACCCACCCAAAACAGAACCATTCTGGGACAGAGCAACACCACAGCACCCATGGCTCTTTTGGGTGCTGTTACATGTCACATTCCCATCGCCACACCCCCACACTGACTCTTTTTTTCCCATGGCCTTTATCACCAGCTCCCTGCATCTCAAGCATTTCATCTCCTCTTTATGGCCCACAGTAAGGAGGAGTGTTCCCAAGCACCAGATTAAACTCCATCAATAACTACCCAGGGATTCTTCTAAAACATTTATAAGCTCTTAAATATTTAGCAGTATTTATTACGGTCTGTGAGACATTACATTGTCTCTATGACAATGCCACCTCCCAAAATGTGCCACATTCCTTCTCTTACTTCCACTGACTACAAACAAACCCGACAGTGAGAAACATAGTCCTACAACCTCATTCAGGAAAGAAACAGGGACTCTGCGTCTATTTAAAAGCTATTTGTGCTCACTGGGATGCTCGTACCTCCTGCATCGCCCTCTCTGATACTTCTTCACAGCAACTCAGGCGACGCTGAGAGTATCGATTAGCTGAATGCTAAACCCTGGCAGTGGCAGCCCACGTCTCCCACGTGACCTTGGGCAAGTCACTTATTCTCTCCTAGCTGATGCAACAAGGCGGGGGGAAAAACACACACAGCTTGCTGCTGGGGGGTTGTGCAGGTCCCTGCAGCGATGGGGGATGAGGGTACAAGCGGCTTGGGGTTAGGTAGATCTTTGTGCATCTGAGCAGCAGCTGGCCCAAAACAGGCATCCTCACCCCTGCATCCTCCAGCCTCCCAAAATCCCCGCTGGCAGCAAGGCAGGGGGGGCTACAAGGGGTCCTCCTGAGTTGAGGAAGAAGTTGCAGAGATGCATGGGAGTTGGGGTTGAGATCATGTCCCACCACTTGTGGTCACGGGGGCAAAGGACAAGCAGAAACAGCACAAGTGACCTTAACCCAAACCCTGCCTCCACCTGGGACCAGGGAGCCCAAAGCAGCTGTAGAAAGGCCCAACAAACACCAATACAGAAGAATCAGCCTACAGTGGAGATACAGCCAGGGCACCTCTGGGGTTTCAGGTGAACATGTCTTCCCTGGCATTTAAAACTCCTGAGTCCACATGGGCCGTGGTGTCACCAGGGCTGGATTTTAGGGGTGCTCTGTGTGGAGAGAGCTGGGGAAAGTCTGTGGTGCCCACCACAGCCCTGAGAAACAGCCACGCTCCTGCCCCCACACAGCAGCATTGCTCATGCATGCTGATGGCGTGCAGTCATGCCTGCAGAAGACAACCTACTTTGGAAGCATGTTTTAGGGAAGGGGCTTCTCTCCCTTTCCAGCATCAACTGATTTCCATCAGTAAGCCAGAGCTGCTGGAAGCAGCTCAGTCATGTAAGCAGAAGACTGTTAAATCCGTATTTTGGGAACAAAAACCCACAGAGTCTTTAGAAATACATATTTTTCAGAAGCCACTGTAAGGCTTATCCCAGGAGGAGATGAACTGGAATGTGTCTGTTGTGGAGCTGGAGCAGGAGGAAGCAAACGCAGAGGAGCTCCCAGTAGAATGGGTGAAGAGTGTTGCTGAGCCAGGCAAGGGAGGCCTTGCTCAGCTCCACAAAGGCTTCTACTTCACTGAAAAATTCAACATCCCTTATCTGAGCTTGAGCCCTCCCTGAGGCGATCATGCTTTGCCAGGGCTTACTGGCAAGGGAAGAAAGAAAACCCAGTTTTCCCAGCGAGATCTCGTGAGCTGGGGATGCTGAAAGGCATAGCTGCGCTTGTGGTGCCTTCGCTGCGTGCGGAGACATCAGCGATGCTTCTTTTGGGGGACAGGGGGTCTCAGGAATCAGACCTGCACAGAGAGAAGGTTTTGCCAAGCTGTGCAACGGGGTGAGACACAGCTGCGGGAACGTATGGTCACCACAAGGCTGAAGTCCTCCCTCAGCTGCCTCTGCCACCCCACGCTGGTAGCAGCATCCCTGCCAGGGTTCCACATCTCCAGCAGACAAGCCCTGGGTCAGGCTCACAGGACAGGGGGGTCAACCAAGACCAGCAAAGAGCTGCCAGGCAAGTGCTCCCCATCTCTGCTCCACGGGGAATTGGGGACCGTAAAATCCTCTGCTCCTGGTAGGGTTGTGATCCCACCACACGTCAGCCCAAGGGAGCAGCACAGCACACGCTGGGGCGTACGACGCACTGCCTGTGATGTGTTGCGACAGCTTGGAAGGGAAAACAAATGGAGAGCTGGTGTGGGGAAATTAGAGCAGTGGAAAACAACCATAGAAATCTGTTGGATTGGGGGCTCCCACCCCCCTACATTAAAAGAAAAAAATTTTTTAAAAAAAGAGGCACTGGGTGACACCAATTTCCCATTCTGTGGCTAGCTGAGATGGGGACTGGACCTCTCCAGGAAGGAATGCTGAGGTGCCTGTCCTACTTTGGATGTGCCACCCACATCCTGGTGGAAGTGAAATAAGACGGTGGGAGGATTAGTGAAAGTACCCCCCAGGGTCTTTTTATTCCCTGCTACCTTTGTCCTGTGTGACGACACTAGCCATGTGCCCAGGGTGACAACAACTAGTTCAGAGAGAGCAGTGGGAACCCTCTGGAAAACCCTTCCCTCCAGCTCCTGATATTTAGACCCTTATTGAAGCTGAGATACAGCCACAGAAAACCGCTCCAGGCAAGATCCGTGCCACAACCTGATGTTGTGTTATCACAGGTGGTGCCCTTACATCAGCTGGAGGGCTGTTAGCCTCCAAAAACCACATAGGAGAGGCAGATTTCAGCCAAAATTGTCCCAACACCATTTTCTGCCTGCTCCAGTAACCATGGTCTTTGCGCCTCTGCTTGTATTTACATACATCCTGGTGCTCAGGAGGGCAGATTATGCTGAGCACTGGTAAATGCACATTTTGGCACATTTCTCTCTAAAAACCAGAGAAAATCCTACCTGGGAAGAGGGAAATGTCTCCCTTCCACCCCACACTGTGCTACAGCATGCACAGTCCTTGCTGACTTACAGGGTGGCCAGCTAACTCACCAGCCAAGGAAAGGTGTATGACCTCTCACTTGTCACCACAATCCCACGCACACAGACACTCATCTTACCTAGAAATGCTTAATCCTTCTCTGAGGGCTTCTAAAAGCAGTGGTTTGGTACTACCCTGCAGCAGGGAGCTCAAAAAAGTGTCCTTCTTTATGGAAGGTCATCTTCTTCATGCGTTTTTATCCACTAGGAATTGGTTTTGCTAGGTTAAACACCTCACCAGCCCCAAAGCCTCTAAGACACCCAGATAGCAGCTCTGGGTGTTAAATACTGGGTGGAGGGTGGCCCACACCTTGGCAGGACTCAGCTGCCCATCCTCTGGTGAGACCCAATAAGGTGCTGAGCACATTCCTCCTCTCCCTATGAAACCAGGATGGAGATCCCTGGGCAGAAAGTTGTGTTACTTCTCCTTTGGTGTGGTGGGAGTGATGGTACTGTGCAAATCACCTGCTACCTACCTGGAGGAGCTGGTGGCATCTTCAACTCAAGCAGCAGCTCCCTGTACTCATCCTCATGTTGCTCACCTGAAGGGCATTGTCCACAGCAGGGTGGGATGCTCCAGCAAGGAAGAGCACTTTGGTCTGGGTTGCTTTGTCAGACTCCTCCTCAGATGCTTCTTTGCAGACACTGGGATCTGAAGGATTTTTCCCTGGGTTCCTCTGTGCCTTCACACTTGTGCCACCCCTTGCAATACTCCAGTTCAGAAAAAAAGAGGTAAAACCAGGATGTCTTCAATTAAACTTTTAACAATTTCAAATGGGCTGTTCCTCTACAGTTTCATCTGAGAAACCCAGACCACCTGGGACCAGCCAGGTCCCTTGCCCAAGCCCCATCTTGTTGGGTCTCCAGCAAATGCCCAGCTGTTTCTAGGTCAGGTCACTGTGACTTGGTCTTCAGCTTTTTCTTTTCTTTTCCTTTGGTTTGTTCTAAACATCTAATTTCACATTTAAACCATGGGTGGTCAACAGATGGTGATAGCATGAGTCTTGTTAGTCATCACTCGGGCAGCTCCCAGAGCTGGATGCTGGTGGGGTGCCTGGGTGGGCTGGGAGGTGGGAGGGTCAGGTGCTGCAGCATCACTTCTCTGGGGCCTTTCACGGCCTGAGCTTCCACCACAGGCTTACAGGTATCTGGTGGCCATTGCTACTTTCTTGTGCTTGTGAAAAGCTGTTAGAACAAATATGCAGCAGTAACTGAAGTTGTTTACCATGAAAAGTCCCTTCCAAATTTGTGGTTATATAATGCCTGGACGCAGCTATGAGCTAACAGGGCAGGGGGAAAATGAGTATCGGAACAATTAGCTTGGAGATTAAGATTGTTAAGCATTATGGGGGTTTAATGGGATATTTCTACCAGTGAAAAGTCTCATCTGAGGGGCAGGACAGGCGGTTTGGGTCAGTGGGACGCAGTGGGAGCTCCCCAGTCTTTCCTTGGGACTGGTCCCCCCAAGACAAAGAGCTGTGCTCTGCCCCTTCCTCCTGCTCTTCCCAACAGGGAAACCTCCCTCAAAGAGTGGTCAGGGCTTGTTTTTCTAGTAGAAATAATGCATTGTATCCCCAGGAGGTCCAAGGGGTGGAGTTTCCCTGGCTCTCACCAAAGCGCGGCTGTAGTCTATGGGTAGGTGAAGATGCTGGTTGGGGCAGAGAAAATTGCCCTGGGCAGATGGGAGAGGAGAGCTGGTCTCTGAGAGGAATACAGCTCTGATGCATACAGCCCTGGCTTGGCATTCAGAGGGGGTTTTGTTGAGTTTTTTAAATTTCTTTTTAAAATATATGTACACACACAGAGCACTCAGACTGAGGATGACTGCTGGCTCGGTGCCCAAGCCAGGCTGGGGGTAGGAAGCAACATTCAGGCCCTGCAAGTGAAGCTGGTTTGAGAATAAAACAAAGTGTGCTGGCGTATCTGGGTCACTCTCCACTGCAGGAGAAGGTATTTTAGACAGCCTTGCCCTCGGTACCTCACGGCCCGAGGATGTCATGTTGGAGGCCAAATGGCTCAAAATGAGACACCCAGGAAACGATTTCACCTTCTCCTTCACTCGTGGCTGGCTGAGCACCCTCCTCTTCCCTGGCTCTCAGGCAAGAGTGATTAAGGGTGGACAAAGCTTTCTTGCCTCCCTGGTACCTGGTGTGTGTTTTCAGAAGGCAGCGCAGAGCACGAGTTGACTGCAGCTTTGGTTCCCTGTGGGGAGAAGGCTGAAAGTCAGACCTGGCCAGGGGCGTTTCTCCAGTAAAATAAAAAGGAAGAAGGGAAAAGGAAGTCCTAGGGGTGAAGATGAACCAGGTACAAAGGCAAAGCCAACCCAGTTTGAAATTACACTGGGAATATTTTATTTCATTAACGTCAGTTCGGGTGATGGAGCAGTGCCAGAGGAGCTGAAACATCATCATTCAATATACTTGTTGAGAGCCACCAACAAAGAACATCTCTTAAATCAACACCAAGGAAGCAGGACAGTATTTTTTCATTTAGCCAAGACAAAAATCATCACTTATAATAATTTTTGTAGCCCTGGAGTGTATCCTCTGACTGGCCTTTCCCCACCACCACCTCACAGGAAAGCAGCAGAGTCGAAAATATCTCAAATGTGTTGGCAGGGAAGGTGAGGAAAGCTGGGCTGGGGCATCAGGGAGGTTTCACCAATGCTTGGGAAGGGTCCAAGTGTAATCCTTACCCCTCCCCAACATAGCAAGGCTAAGGTCAACCATCAGCCGCTACAGAGGGGCTGTGCCAGGAGGCATGGAGATGGAGAGCCGCGGCTGAAAGCTCTCCATGCTGCCAGCGGGCTAATGCATGTCTTGGCAGGGGCAATCACTGGTAGCTTATTTATGTCAACAATGTTTGAAGCCCACGTGAGGCTGTCTGGAGCAGTAAGGACACTTTACACCAGGAAAGAAATGAGCTTTTCTCTTCAAAGCCAACATCCTCACACTGGGTGCTGCATGATACAAAGCACTCATGGAAAATGACAATAAGGAGGGTGTTTTCTGGGGCCCATCGTGGTCTCTGGACATCACAGGTAGTCAACAGGCAAGAAGCGGGCTGGGAAGCCGGGACAGAAGGCTGAGCTCAATGACAGTGAACGAGCCAGAAACCCAACAAACCAGCAGATAAGCGGGGCTGAAACTGCCGAGTCTGATGACTTTTCAGACCAAAATCTTCTCTTTCCCAGGCAGAACCCTTTGCACAAGCAGGGAGGGAAGGTTGGGAGCTGCACAGCCCGCTGACTGTAAGGAATACAGATAAGAAAAAGAATTGAAAGCTACCACGGGGTCTTTGGTGTTAGCCATGCCTGCCAGGAGACCGTGAACCTGGTCCCCACAAGCAGCATATTTTGCATGAAAGACACAATGTTATAAAAGAAAAAAAGAAGGTTCTTCCGAGAGAATGGACCTGGGGATTTGGAGGAGGCACCACACCAGAGATGCCACAGCCCTTTGAAGTGGTGATTCCCCCAACCCAGTGCCCCATTTCCAGAACCCCAGAATGACCAGTGACATGCTTGGCTGTCGGGCTCCTCAACTTAGCCTCATGCTCCACTTTCTTTGGGTTGGAAGACCCAAGGAAAGAAGAAGACCCAAAATCAGAAGGCGGCCCAAGGGGAGAAGGAAACCCCTCATCCTTTGAGCTTTCTATGCCAACCACAACCTCCATCCTGTCTCCTTGCCCTTTCTGCCCAACTCCTAGTTGTTCCTCACATGGAGCCGTGTCACCATTCACCGTCGTCTGGAAACGCTGAGACCCTCACCTCCTCCCACACATGCTTGGGAGCACATGCCATGGCAGGAGGCACTGCAACCTCCGCCTGGAGGTGGGACAAGCCACTGACAGCCCTGGCATCTCTCAGAAGAGCTAAACCAGTTTTGTCTTGCCTTGTAGAGAGGCTGTGACTCAGGCCTGGGTGAGCTAATGCATTTGGACAGGACGGCTGCCTGTTGCCCTCCTCATTTAGCCATGGAAAAGCCCGTCTGCAGCGATTCCACCCATAACAAAAACAGCTTAACAAGGCTTTAAATCTGGAGTTGTGATGGCAACATGGGTGCATCTAGGTGTTGAAAACTAACCCCATGGTCTTGTGCCACCAGTTTGGGACGTGAAGAGATGTTCTGTGGGTCGTAGGCAGGGCAGAACTGTTCCTTCATTGCCTGCCTGTCAGCCAGAATCGTTACCTTGCGGAGGTTTAATTGCAGAGATTTACTAGCCAGTAATCATTTGGGGGTTTTTCCACATACAGTTAACTTCTGGTTGGTATTTCTGAGGTAGACAAGAAGCTTTTGAAAGTGCAGATCCCAACCTTTACAGTTATAATTTTGGAGAGCAAATGCATAATCTGATTTTTACAGGTTTCTGTAAATAATGCCATGCAGGTTAAAAACAATAAATAAACGCAGTTTCGATGGTGACACAAGAGAGCAGCAACATCCATCCCCTGCCAAAAGCACATCCCTCTGCATGCACCCTATGATTCTAAGGAATCATAGAATCACAGACTGCTCTGGGTTGGAAAGCACCCCAAGGATCACAGAGTTCCAACCCCCTGACACAGGCAGGGCCACCAGCCTCCAGGCCTCGATCTACACAAGGCTACCCAGTGCCCCATCCAACCTGGCCTTGAACACCCCCAGGGATGGGGCATCCACCCCCTCTCTGGGCAGCCCCTTCCAGCCCATCACTACTCTCTCTGGAAAGAACTTCCCCCTAATATCTCATCTAACCCTTCCCTCCCTCAGCTTCACTCCATCCCATTGTCCTGCCATTGTCTGCCCTTTGAACAAGCTGATTTCCCTCCTGTTTCTCTGCAAGGGGACTGAAAGGCACCACAGAGGGTCTGTCCCATGGGATGCCCTTGGTCTTGCTGTAGAAACAGGCAAAAAAAAAAAAGATGTCATCTCAGCTCAGGCTTTCATGGCCGTTGAGCTCCCAAGGGCCGGAGCTGAGATGATGTGCCACCAGCTTGGCTCTCAGCTGTGTAAATACAGACCTGGGGAATTCAATAGCCAGGCAAAATTGCTGGCTTGTGCCATCACACCTCATGGAGCAGATCAATCCCACTGAGGATGGGAAGCAGAGGTTGCATGCAAGGAGTCTGGCTTGTCCTCAGAGTGAGCTTCCTAAAGGTGCCATAGGCAATGGAGGAGGTGTGGAGAATAACAGATCAGGGTCGGAGGGGGTTAATCTTGTTCTGGTGAGGAAAATCGAGTCGAGGTGAAGCAGGGAATAACAAGAGGATTTGCTCATTGAAAACCTGATGGCGTCATTTTCATTAGGAAATTTCCTCTTTGCTTTGATTTGCATTTTAAATTACGTGGCAGTATAAAGGTAGACACTGGTGCGTCAATCTTGGCTCCTCTGGACACCCAAAGACCCGTCTCTCCTGCATTGGGAATGCTCCACTTTGGTTTTTCCAGAAATTATCCTGGGGTTTGTCCCTGCATGGTGGCAACCGGCTCCAAGTGTTTCAGTTGTCTTCTTGCATGCACTTCCAAGGCGGTCAAGATAGCTCTCCTGTGAACCTCCTCAGCTCCTGGGCTCATCCAAACCCATTTCCTTGCTCCTTTTATTTCCTCCTCCAACATGGTGGCTCTATTCTTTGATTTTTCATTACTAGAGAATTCTCTTGATGCTGTTTGCTGTAACTTACACCATATACATCATTTTTTTTTTCCCCCAAAAAAATATATTATTTCCTCTTTAGAAGAGGACCCAGGACACAGTTTTCATGAAAGACACCAGAAAGAGCAGAGTCAGGGGGAAAAAAATGGTTTTGGTTTAAACCAAACAACCAGTGTTAACCCCTTGGAGCCCAGGCTTCCAGGGACAGGGGGATGAATTTTCAGCACATCTAATTCAGGTGATGGCATATTACCCATCAAATTATTGAAGCCCCTTTTTGGCTCTCTGGGATCTGGCACGCCCAGGGCACAAGAACTGGGAAGGAATCCAGGGAAGGATTATGGCTGAGTCCATGGAAAAGGTTTTACTGAGGCCGGCAAATCTCCCACAGGCTGTCATGGGGGGTGCTAGGGCTGCTCAGTGCCTTGGGGAAAAAAGTCCATGGCAGTTACAGTTCCTTAACTGACTTTTAACTGAACCAATCGCTGAACACTATTTCCTAGTGAAAGTTCAAAAATTTAGAGGAAAAAACCCATTTCACCCAAACGATGCTCCAGCAAGGTCCCTGCTTCCACACCCTACTCAGCTGGAAGTGAGGGAGCCAAGCTGGATAACAGCAGGCACCATGCCGTGAGCCCCAAGGGGGATTGGAGGGCAAACCCTACCATTGAAGCAGTGTCCATGAGAACAGCTCTGACTATCTGAGACCATGCAGGGAAGAGCCCAGGAGCCCAGCTGGGCTTTAGTGTACACAGGGGGTGTGAGCACACGGCTCCCTGGTACACACGGGCTGGGCTCTGTCCTGTCCCGCCGCCATGATGTCCTCACAGACCAACATGTCCTCTCCTCTGCCAAGGCTTTGTCCCAGTGGCTGTTCCCTGAGAGCCAGGGCCAGCAGAGAGCGAGCAGGGGACAGACAGGGTTGGAGCTAGAGGTGGTGAGCTCACCAGCAGCATCCAGCGCTTTCCAGCAGAGAGGAGCAGTTGGAGATGGGTGTCTCGGTCCTGGTGTGGTGCTACTCCTGGTGATAACGTCAGTGTTTCCCAGCCAGTGACACGTGAGGTGTGGGTCTTGGGATAGGGGGTGGCAGGAATCCGTTGGTGATTGGCACCAGTGCATGCAGCCCTGTGTGTGACAGCAGTTCTTAGTTAGACTGGCAACCAGCAGCACATCTTAGAACCACAGACTCAGAGAATGGTTTGAGTTAGGAGGGACCTTCAAAGATCACCTAGTATGACCTCCCTGCCACGAGCAGGGACATCTTTCACTAGATCAGGTTGCGCAAAGCCCCATCCAACCCAGCCTTGAACACCTCCAGTGGTGGGGCATCCACAGATCCTCATTGTGAAGAAAAAAGTCTTCCTTATATTTGTCCTGGGTCTACCCTCTTCTAGTTTAAAGCTGTTGTCCCTTGTCCTGTCACTACAGGCCCTGGCAAAATGTCTCAATTTTTCTTATGAGCCAATTTTATATATTGAAAGGCCACAATCTCCCCGGAACCTTCTCTTCTCCAGACTGAACCAGCCCAGCTCTCCCAGCCTGTCCTCTGTGCTCCACCCCTCGGATCATCTCTGTGAGTGGCCTCCTCTGGACTTGCTCCAACAGCTCCTTGTACTGAGGACCCCTGAGCTGGATGCGGCACTAATGGGGGGTCTCCCCAGAGCAGATCAGAGAGGCAGATTCCCCTCCCTACTGGTCCTGCTACTGGGGATGCAGCCCAGGACACAGATGGCTTTCTAAGGCTGCCAATACACATGGCCAACTCTGTCCAATTTTGTCACCTACCATTATCTCCTTCTCAGCAGAGCCACTCTCCATCCATCCATCCATCCATCCATCCATCCATCCATCCATCCATCCATCCATCCATCCATTCATCCATCCATCCATCCATCCATCCATCCATCCTCCTGCAGTATTGATATCCTCTTCCAAGGACTTCGAGCCAACACATGAGCCTACAGAGTTTTTGGCTCATAATCCCACTGAGTTGTCCCCACCTCCCAGCACTGATGCAGGCAGCAGGTTTTGTTGTTATCCTATTCTGTTAAATCTCACCCACATGTCATTGTCAGAAGTGATGCTCAAGGTTAGGAGAGCCATCGGTCACCTTCCAGCTGCTGAGAAAGCTTTTGGCTGACAGTTGGCAGCAAACCATAGCAGGCAAGGAAGGGAGAAGTCATGGAGAAAGGGAGGACAAAATTTACAGGCAGTGAGTGAACCAGCTTCATGCATCACCTCGTGAGCTTGGGCTGGCTCCTCCAGAGCTGTCAGAAGAGTCCATCTCTGTTGAGCAGCTCTCATCAGTGGTGCAGGCTCTTGGCTGGCCATCTGGTGGATGGAAGTGATTTGGGGTCTGAATATGATTTAGCTTTTGCTAAAGATCTGCCTTCTTCCACAAAATCCGCCTTCCCACAAGGTTTGAGGGGGGTCTCCAGGAAGGTCCATGCTTGGCATCACCAAGGACAGCATTGATAGAGACAGGCAGTAAAGACGAAGCCAGCTCTTCCCTTGGGTACCTTCCCTTCCCAGTGCTGCCCAAGCAAGGATGAGCCACTCCATGGGCATTGGGCAAAGCTGGTAGGTGGCAGTGGGGTGTTGAGGGGCTCAAGGGCTGGCTGAATCCCCTTGCACCCTTTCCCTTGTCCTCCTTCAGAGCGAGCCCGGGATTACCTGCACAAGACCGGCCGTTTCATCGTCATCGGTGGCATTGTCTCGCCTGTGCACGACTCCTATGGGAAGACGGTGGGTATCCCCATTTTCCCCTTCTGCTTCCTGGTGTCTCTGAAGCCTGGGGGGAGCACCAGGAAGCTCTGGCTGCACCTGTGGTCGTCTTGCAGCCCCTGGCCATGGGACAGCCCCTGAAGGGAGGGAGGGGATGAAACCACTTGCTCTAGAAATAAAAGCTGCAGCAAGACCCTCCAGCCAGCTAAGTACAAGGTGGCACAAGAAAAATGTTCTTGGCCAAAATGGTGGTGGTCATGGGGTCATCGGGATGGGTTTTTGTTTGTTTGAGTGAATTCCAAGCTGGTTTTACTGTAGGGGTGGTGATGATGCAAACAGGGACCTTTACAAGCACTCTCTGGAACAGAGTTAAACCCAAATTAGTAGAGCAGAGAGTTTCCTCCTCTCCTGAAAACTGGAGAAATTCCATCAATACAGCACTGTCCCTGGGTCTGGTCCCACTGCAGCCCAGGGCTGAGCGAACCCCCAGCAACCAGCCCGTACCCTGGGCTGAGGCAAGGAAAAGACTCAAGTGAGCAGGAGCTTAAATACATATTTGTGGGCAGGAACAAATCCTGCTGTGCTGCCCCATCTGAGTGAGCCCGGTACCCTGCCCTGGGAAGGTTTGGAAGCCCAGGCTGGGCTGGGCACCGTGCTTGCCTCCCGTAACTGTTCTTGCATCACCTTCTCTTGCAGGGTCTGGTCTCAAGCCGGCACCGCCTGACCATGTGCCAACTGGCAGTCCAGTCCTCCGACTGGATCAGGTGAGTGGCAGAGCCCACTCCCGTGCTGGCATCAGCACCCCCTCCCCTTCCCCAGCACCCTGGTGGCAAAGTCGTTCATGCAAGGTTGAGGTGCCACCAGCTGCTAGAGCTCTAGGACAGGCTTTCTCCTCTCCCAGCCATCCCTTGGTTAAAAGCAGGGGGCTTTCCTAGTCTGGCAGAGAACCAATGAGGAGCATTACACCACCCTTCAAGGGAGAGCTTTGGCTTCAGGGGGTCTTGCAAGCCCTTCACTGAGTCTGTGATGTCTGGATGAGGCCTAAAGTCACCCAGCGCACCCCAGCCTTGTGCCATGGCACCATCCCTTTCTATGCCTGCAGCACCTGCCTGCAGACTCTTTCCACCTTCCCAGCATTGCCACATGGCACCTGGGGGCTGAGGTGGGACCAGAAACATCTCTGGGCTGCCCTCAGGAAACAGGGTTGTAACACGTGTAACTACATCCAAGCCAGACAAAAGCTGGTTAGTTGGGTACCAAAAATGGGGAGGTGTCCAGGTATGGGGTCAGGACTCCAAAGCTGGTAGGGAGAGCTGGGTGGAAGGGCTGGAAGAAAGACAGGGACATGGCAGAGCTGGGAGAGCGATGCTGACTGCTCACAGCTTGATGGGGAGGAGGAAGCATGGCCAGGAGGTCCAGGCAGTGGCCATCAGCCAACATCATTACCTTGCTGTGCTCTCTGCAGGGTGGACCCCTGGGAGTGCTACCAGGACACCTGGCAGACCACCTGCAGTGTGCTGGAGCACCACCGTGACCTGATGAAGGTGAGGAAGTCCCCATGCCATGGGTGCCCCCAGGGTTTGGGATGCAAGGGAGAGTGCAGGAGCAGGGATGCTCTTGCACCAACACGTGGACATCAACAACCAGAACATGGCTGGGACAGACAGAGAGAAAACATGTGAGGCTGTGCTTGAAATCCAGACCTGGAAGAGGTGTGGGGTCCCTTATCACAGCTGAGTTGGGCTCCTCGCCCACCAGGGTGAGGAAAACCAAAGCTGAAAGCAAGTCAAGCACTCCAGATGGAGACAGCAGCTGCCCCAGTCCCACGGACACCAGGAGAGCAAGGTGAAGGCAGGGGCTGTGCGTAGCTAAACCGTGGATGCCCACCACTTGCTCTGTCCCAGGTGGAAGGACCGGTGGATGGGCATCGCTGCTCACCAGCCTGAAGTGCTGTGTGAACCCACCAGAGCAGTGGGGTGGGGAAGTTCAGCTGCTGGGGAGCATAATACCCAGGAGAAGTCCCACCACATGCCCAAGCAGGACTGTGCAGAGCCAGGGTGGGAAATCAATGCACCAGCACCAAACGAGCTCATGGGCAGCTCAGACAGGGGGCATGGCAGCACCATTAACCCAACTGGCAGCACCACTAACCAGCCCAGCAGCACCACTAACCGGCCTGGCAGCACCACTGACCTGCCCAGGAGCACCCCTTATGCATCCAGGGATGATGGGAGTCCCGGGGACACCTGCCTTCTCTGTCAGGCACCGGTGGAGAAGGGAGTGCATGTGCACACCCGCAGCCTTGCCAGCCCCATGGGTCCCCATCCGACTGTCTCGTTATCCACAGAGTCCTGCTAGCCCCAGCCCATCCAGTGGGGTCAGATGGACCCGGGGATCTCAAAGTGACTATGGGTGTACCCATCACCTTCAGCCTGGGGTGCAGAGGCTCAGTGTGGGGGGGCACAAAGATTTTGGGAGGCAACTGGGACAAAGCCATCAGTCCAGCTGCATCTCTTTCCCTTGTTGCAGAGAGTGACCGGCTGCATCCTCTCCAATGTGAACACCCCCTCCGTCACCCCTGTGATCGGGCAGCCCCAGAACGAGTCCTCACAGACCATCTACCAGAACAACAACAATGTCTCCAACAAGCCCACTGCGGGTAGGTGACAGCAGGGTAGCAGAGAAGGGGACAGTCACACCACTCACCTCCCAGCCAGGGCTGCTGAGCACTAGGAGTGATGCTCCATCGTCTTGTATTTGGGTCAGGTCGCTCTCCAGGCTCCACGCACCAAGCCCAGGAGCTCTTTGAGGCAGAGCATAGGTCTGGGAGGAGGTGCTGGGGAGATGCTGGGAGCAGTTCCTGTACCTGCGCAGAGTAGCATCTCACAGGACATTCATGCAGGTCAGTCTGCCAGGGCATTGCCTCCAGTTAATTTCTCTTTTTCATCCTCAGCAAAGATTCTGGGGAAGGTGGGAGAAAGCCTGAGTCGGATCTGCTGCGTTCGCCCACCCATGGAGCGTTTCACCTTTGTGGGTACGTAAAGGAATGCCCCAGCATTGCCTGGGCACCAGCCCTCACCCTTCCTCCCAGCCCCCTCTTGCAGGCTGGGCACTAGCATCTCTCTTTTGCTCCAGATGAGAATGCCAACCTGGGGACGGTGATGAGATACGAGGAGATCGGTGAGTAGGCAGTCCCGCTCCGTGCCACCTCGGCTCCTCCTGGTCGTCACCGCACGGCTTGGGAGCGGCCGCGTGGTAGATCCGATGGTGAGCGAAGGATGCCAGCCCATCACCCTGCCCTGGTGCCCGCTGCTGGGGCTCAGAGTTGAAAGAGGAGCTGAGCTAAACTCTCCCGAGCCTGTTCCCAAGCAGCCTAAAACAAGAGGGCTTTGCACCCAGCAGCAAAGGAGAGATTTCAGCCGCCATACTGCTCCCATCTCCAAAGCCCTTCAGTGGTTTTAGACCCACCAAGCCGCCGTGCCCTTGGCACCACCATGCATCACCCAAGGGTCTGCATGGGGAGCGTGATGCACCAAGACAGCTTGCTGGTGTTGGAGAGCCTGGAGCACAGCACCCATCCACACATAGCCCACAGGCTTTGGCCACCTGGAGATGCCAACCAGGGAGGCACCTCCCTCTTCAGCTCCCTCTTCCCACCCCTCTGGTGGGTTTGTGGCTTTCCTCTGGTGGTTGTGCCAATAAATCCATCTTTACGTGCCCATTAGAACAGAAAGCTCCTTCTCACTGCTTGGCTTTCTTAACGAACAGCAGATCAACCCTCAAAGCAAGCTATGGGCAAGCACCAGCCTGGAGAGGGAAAGGGAGGACACAAAAGTCCTCCAGGATGAGCGAGGAAAGCCACTGGTGCTCCACCACGTCTTGCTGAAGCAAACACAGCCATGCCTGCCCGCTTTGCCCTGAAGCGGGAGGCCCTGCAGCAGTTATGAAGGAGCTGTGGGTGCCCATGGCCTGGAGAAATCACTGCCTTCCCCAGGGACACCCCACCCCTGGGGCTGGAGGATGGCTGGAGTTTAACAGCATGTAGCCATGCTAACAACCCTGCAGTGTGGGAGAGGAGCTGATACGGTGTGGGAAATTTCATGTTTGGTACAAGTAGGGATGGGAGAAGGACCACGGGATCTCTAGCAGGACTTGTTTTGGCAAGGGAGGGCTGTGCAGAGGAGGATCCCCCTGAGCAGCACAGTGAGATGGCCGTGGGGGATGCTGCTCAGCCCTGCTTGCACCCACCTCTGAGCTTCTCTTTTCTTCAGAGCTTCGCATCCTACTGCTCTGTGGCAGCGACCTGCTGGAGTCCTTCTGCATCCCTGGTCTCTGGAACGAGGCGGATGTGAGTTGCCACCACCACGTGCTCCTCATGCCCAGGCTCCCTTCCTCTTCCTCCACTGCTTCCACACCCAGCTCAGGTCCCTTGAGATGGCAGGAGCTGTGCCCACCATCCCCATCACCTCCTCCATCCCAGCCCTAACCCTCATCTCCCCTATGCATAAGCAGACTGAGGAACAGGGTCTTCTGCTCCCAAGTCACCAACCCTGCCCAGCCTCCCCTTCCACGGACCCAAGCCCTGCTCCTACTAACCACTTGTGCAAAGGACCTCACTTGGGGTGCAGAATACCACCCCACCCCACCCCACCAAGGGTATCCAAAGGCTGTGCTCCCACTCCTCATCCTTTGGAAGGAGCCAGCATCAAGTAGATGCGTGTTGCAGCAGAGCAAGGCAGGAAGGTAGGAAATGCTCTTTCAGCTGAGCCTGGTTTGTCCCATGGCAGGATCTGTCCCCACATGGTGGTAAACTTAGCCACCAGCCTTGGCATGAGTTCAGGATTCCTCTGCTCAAGGCAAAACAACCCTACAAGACCTCTGGCAGCACCAACATGTCCATCCCACACATAAAGCCTTCCAGCAAGGCAGAGGTCGCATCCTCCTTGGGCAATCTCTTCTGCTGACACACTCTTTCCACCACAAGCCCTCCCAAAAGCCTAACCTCAACATCTAGTAACAGGATTTAACCCTGTGGCCTTTTTATTTTGTCCACCACAGATCACTCACCACACCTCAATCAATCCAAGGTTCTGCCAAAGACTGCCCAGATAGCCTCAAATCCATTCAGACCCTGCTTTCGTGGGGCAGGGTGGGGCAGGGGTTGGCAGACAGCAGCAGGTTTTGCACAGGACAGTTATGGAAACTCTCCCTGCGTTGGGTTTCCCACAGATGGAGGTGATCGTTGGGGAGTTCGGGATCGTGGTGGTGCCCCGGGATGGAGCAGACCCTGACCGGATCATGAACCACTCCTCCATACTCCGCAAGTACAAAGTAAGTGAGTGCAGCTGTGAAGAAGGTTACGAGAGGACCCACAGCCTCTCTTCACCCAGGGCAGCACAAAACATCTCAAGGCCAGATGCTCCCCGCTGCCAGGTGGGATGAGCAGTGGGGCCACCATGCAGCATCCCGCAATGGCCTGCTGGGCAGAGGGCCCAGCGGGGCAGACATCCACTGGTTTTGGGTCATCCCTTCACTCTTCTCTCCCTCCTTCCCCTGCAGAACAACATCCTGGTGGTGAAGGATGACTCGAACCACCCCATGTCAGTCGTCAGCTCTACCAAAAGCAGGTGGGTGTTGCAGGGGAACTCCTACGATGGGGCCGGGATAAAAGTGCCCCCAGCCATCTCCTCCATTTGTGGGGACACCAAGGTGCCCCCCAACTGGGTTTTGACCTCTTTTCCCACCCCCACGCCCCCAGACTGGCCCTGCAGCATGGAGATGGACATGTCGTGGATTACCTCTGCCAGCCGGTCATCGACTACATCCTCAAGAGCCAGCTCTACATCAATGCCTCCGGCTAAGCGCTGGAGGCCCCGCAGCGAGACAGCCCTCATGTCCCGCCTGCCCACAGCTCTCCATCACTCTCTTCTCTCTCTCTCTCAGTCCATCTCCAACTCTCCCCCCACTCCATGGCCTCCTGCCCATGTCTGCCTCTCACCCCCGGTGCCAGCGCTCCATCATGCAGCAATGTCCAGGGAACTGCAGCACGGCCCCGAGGGGAACGGTTTGGTCTCTTTCTTTTGGGGAACTACCCTCCCCCTCATACATGGGGAAGGAGAGGAAGAGGGGTGGGGGAAACTGGTAAAAGAGCGATGTGCTTGGTGCGCCTGAGGGGAAGCAACTCCGGCACCCCCCTCCCAGCATGGCACTGGGAAATGGTCCTCTCCCGGTCCGTCCTCCCAGCATGCTCAGAGCAGGGGCTTCCTCTTCTGCATCATCTCACAGTACTTAAGCTCAATAAATCTAGGTGGACTTTTCTTTTTAAAGTAGTTTTAGAGCAAGACCTCTGAACGTCTCAACATGATGACCAGACATGTCCTGGACAGCAGCAGGCAGCTGTAACCCAACTGGCTCCACAGTAGTGGACCTTCTCAGGCCAACAGTAGGACAACCTGGCTAATGAAACCCTCCTCCTGGCCCTGAAAAATCATGGGGAGGGCCTTTCTGAAGGGGAGCAGAGGCCTTGGTGAGCATCGCTGCCAAAGCATTGCTGGGTGGTGGTGGGGAAGTCATTTCACCTTTCCTTGGCTGAGCCCAACCCAAGCCATTCCCTAAGCAAGCAAAGTTGGAGTGATACTCTACTCCAACCCAGCATGCAAGGGGGAAGCCCACAGCACCTAGATAGGGAACCTGCCACCTATGAGGCCAATAAACAATGGAGGAATAGGCAATTGATGAGCCAAAGCCTCTGATGAGAGTTGCCCCAAACTTGGCCGAGCTTCCTGGGGGCTGGGTACATCGTCACCCTCTAGCATCCAGACCTACACTTCTTTCTGTCTGTAAACTTCTCCCTCCACTCTTCCTCTCCTTGAAGCATTTATTAAATGCATGATACCTTCCCCTTCCCAAACCAGCTGTGGTTACTTTGCACATCCCTTGGGACGTGCCAGGCTCCTGCTTTCCTCCCGCCTGTGACATGTCCCCAGATGCCAGGGATGGAGCCTAGGGGAGATGCTTGCATTAAAAGCTGGGCAAGTAACCTGGAGCAGAAGAAAATGACCCAAGTCCTGTGGAGAGGAAGGTTTGCTGAAGCAGGCCGTTGCCCTACTGAGCATCCTTTGGGTGCAAGGACACTGGACAACCCCTGGGAAAGGTCACAGGAACAAGGAGGAAGGTACAGCCCTGCTTCACCCCCCAACCTTTTCCTCTCCCATTGTTCCGTCTAACCTTGTATCGCTTTGGGTACAGCCTTGCTGCCTGTGGCTCCTGGACATCTGCCC
This sequence comes from Laterallus jamaicensis coturniculus, assembly GCA_022605575.1. Taxonomy (NCBI): domain Eukaryota; kingdom Metazoa; phylum Chordata; class Aves; order Gruiformes; family Rallidae; genus Laterallus; species Laterallus jamaicensis. Next base: position 12,221,494 of record JAKCOX010000007.1, read on the forward strand.
ATTCCCCACAAAGCCGCGGCGCAATCCTGCACCACCACCCTCTCCAAAACATGCCCATCACCCATGCTGGTGTTTGTGGTTTTCCTGGGGTGGTGCTGTGACCAGTGCTCAGTCCCCAGCAAGGGACAGCATGGTACTGGAACACCTGAAGGCTGAGAGTCCTCCAGGATACTTCAGGGCAGGATCTGAAATTATGTTTGTTTGTCAGTTTGGGGTTTTTTTGGGTTTTTTTTCCCCTTAAACACCTGTGAAGGGTCATGAGCTGCTCTCATGGAAGCTCCAAAGACAAGGCATTGTGCTAAGTTTGGTGGCTAGCTGGATGCTGCTGGCATCTCTGTGACAGCAAGCAGCTCTGGACAAAGCAAGGCAGCCTTACGGCTACAGGCTCCTGGCAGCCAGTGGGATTTTAGGAGGTGTAGCCAACAGCTTCTCAGGGAGGGCACAGCCCTTCCCAGATGGGAAAGCAAGAGGGACACAAGGGATGCAACAGGCACAAAGGCCAGAACTCTGTCCTTGCCAGGGATTTCCCTTTGCTTGGAGAGGCTTGCTTGGGAGCTGCTGGAAATTCAGCAGCTGAATCCCTCAGCCCCAGTATCTCCAGGTGGATGAGGACATCTACTGCAGGCTGGGGAGACATGGAGATGCCAGAGCAGAGAGAGTGGTGAGAAGGTGCAGGACATGGAGTGCAGGGATCCTTCTTCTCCAGGGAGGCCTTCAGCCAGTTTGAGATGCTCGCCAATGCCCTACTGAGCCCCTCAGCTAAGGTGTTGGGCAGGTGCCCAAGGTGGGACATTTCACCCATGAGCCACCCAACGCACATAAGCCAGTAGCTAAATTCCTCTCCACCCGTTGCTCTCATGCGTCCAGTCCTTTCAGTCTCTCCTCTCTCTCCACCCCACCTCAGAAGTCACTGCAGACAGCAGCCTCCTTTCCTTGCCAGTCATCACCCGTGGTTTTTAGCTTCAAGCTGGAGGAGAAAAACCAATGGTAGCAACCAGCCTCCAAAACACACACACACACACACCCCTGAGAGGGATTTTAGCCTCCTGGGAGAACAATGCCTCTATGAAGAGGGAAGGAAGGACAGTGGGTTCAAAATGAGGGAAAGACACGGGGAAACAAAAGGGAGGTGATGGACAAGGAAGGCTGGTGATGTGTCCAAGAGCCACCTCAGACCCTCCCTCCCTCAGGTAGGTGAGATGGGGTGCACAGGAAGCCAGCTGGCCTCCCACCCTGTCACGGTTAGGACGGCATGCCATAGGAACGTAGCGTTGTGGTACAGATGAGGAGTATGTTCTGTCTTATTAGTCTTTACCTGAGCCTTGGTGTATCGGCTTGGTAAAACTCACAGCATGGGGTGGGGTGGGATAGGGGGTTTCTAACAGGTCACACAGCTCTGGGACTGGTTTGGGAAATACCTTTGGGTGGGTATGGGGAAACCAAAATATAACCAATAAAATCATCATCCCTGAAGATCCGTGCGACCACCGGGGAGGTGAGGACATTGGGGTTTCCAGGGTGCAGGGGAGGGGTGGGAAGAAGCTGGTGGGTTTTGGTCTTTGAACCTCCACTTTTAAACAGTGCAATTTGCTGAAAGAGAAATGAACTCCAAATGCCTTTTTTGGGGGGGAAATAAGAAAATAAAGGGGGTGGGGAAGGGGTTGAAGTTGCCATGACACCAATTCCACCTTTGTCAAATGTTTTGGAGCCTAATATTATTATTTTTTGTTTCTCCTGTTGCTATATGGAAAAGAAAAAAAAAAGATCATTGACAAAAAAACTTTATCAGCAAAATGTTTAAATTATGTAATAAACAAACCAAAATAGATGAAAGACCTCACTGGCATCATTTCTAAACAGCCCCGAGGCCAGATCAGCACAAAGAACACAAGCAGCTGCACTGGTGAATGGCCAGTTCACCCAGGACAGGACAGGTCATAGAGTCACCAAATCATAGAATCACAGACTGGTCTGGGTTGGAAGGGACCCCAAGGATCACAGAGTTGCAACCCCTCTGCCAGGCCTGGATCTACACAAGGTCCAGCCAGAAGTGTCCATCATTTATTGACCTCCTGCCTTTAAAAAAAAATAACCCAAACCAAACAAAAAACCCAACACAAACCCCAAAAAGAACAACTCCTGAAGAAATAAGTGTGGTCCATAACACCTCTCCCCATGCTGTACATCAGGGGAAAGAATGCATGCCAGAGACAAGAGCACATCTGACTTAAGCAGAAGCAGAAGGCAGACACAGCACTTGGTATATCCTTATCAAGCAAAAGCGTGGGAGCTGCTTTAGCAGAACTAATGAGGGATGAGCGCTTCCCCCCCAGTGTCCTGCCCCATCCAGGACCTCCTCTTTCCTCCACACAGGTCAGGGGCTTCATCAGAGTTGACTTCCAGCACCTGCCAGCTCTTTTTTTTTCCTCCCCTGAAATGGCATCTAAAGGGATCTGGGAGCAGTGTCAGAACGGAGCTGGTCCCACAGGAAAGCTGTGGGCGGGTGATGGGAGCACCATGGTCTTGAGCTCCTCCAAACTCTGCTCTGACATACACTGGGAGACCCTGTTCGTCGCTACTTAAGCCTCTGAGAAACATCCAGCACCATGTGTGAGGGAGGGATGGAGGCAGTGAGGAATGGAGGCAGGGAGGGAGGGATGGGCAGGACCAAAACAGACACAGAGACACACTCAAGACATCGTCAATAATTTAACATGGATCAAATCAGGGCACTGGTGCTCCAGGAGGATGGGACCAGGGTCTCGAGCACGAGTGCTTGTGGCTTCAGAGCCCTGGAGAAAGCTCCTGTTCCTGTGAGATGTGCTGCAGGGTCCTGGGTGCTTCTGCAGAGGGGACACTACCTTACTTTTTATGGGCCCTGGGAGAAGCAGGAAGCTGCCTGGTGCCAAATGAGCTGGTCTGGGAAGGAAAGGGTGTGCTTGAGTGTGTAAGGGACTATTAGGGAGACCTGTACTTGCCCAGGAGGAGCTTTGGCAAGAAATCCATTCCTCAGGTGCTTTGGAACTTGAAAGGAAGTGTGGGAGGAAGAAAAAGGGTCCTCTCCTGGTTGGAGGTGGAGCAGAAAAGATTTTCCACGTGAGTAGTTCCAGCAGTTCTCTCCTGCTCAACTAAGCTGTTAGCCTGGGGTCCCCTTCTTCCTCCATCCTCCACATCATCCTGAGCTGAGAGGCAGCTGGCACTCCTAGCAGAACAGTGGTCACCTCTCTAGGACCCACCATGGAAGACCTGCAGCTGTATGAGATCAGTGGCATCTCATGTCAACTCTAAGCCACAGCAGAACCACATCAGCACCACTCCCAGCAAGGTGAGGACTGGGCAGGCTGGGAGGAGAAAGCCACGTGAAGCATCCCCTATGCCACAGCTCTAAACTCATCTTCCCCAGGGGCTGCTTCACATGGCTTGCTCCCTGGCTCCTGAGCTACCAAAGACCCCACGGAGAACATGAGGAGGTGGCGGCAATGTCAAAAGTTATGGCTGTAATCCTTCTGTCTGTGCCAGACCAGGAGAGGGGATCCCCCGGGGATGGACATCCTCTCAGTCATGAGCTTCAGGCTCCAAACCGTGCAAACTCCCAAGGCTGGCACCAAGCAACCCCCACCTGCGCCTCAGAGAAGTGCCGTAGGAGTGGGCTGCTCCTCAGCCAGTAGCACCTTCACTCAACCAGGCACCTCCTTCCTCCTGCCACCTAGAGATGGACTCCTTTAAAAGCCAGAGGCCCTCCAGGGCCAGTGTGATGATGCCATCGTCAGCTGCCACACCAGTCTTGAGGGTAAGGATCAGTTCAACATGATCAAACACAGCCAGTCCTGCCGGGTTTTGGGGAGGGCAGCAGGGCCAGGCTCTCTGGCCTTCGCAGCCTGGCAGGCCTGCAGCCTGTCCAGAGCTTGCTCATGGCAATTCAATGGCTTTTGTGTTGTAGCAGGCTGGAGGAAGACTCCTCTGAATATCCTCCAGGTTCTTAATATCCGCAAGAACCTCATCGATGCTGCTCTCCATCGTCCGCATCCGAGACTTCTGCAACATGGCTGTCTGCTCCAGCTCCGACAGCTCCTTCTTCAGCTGGTTGCTTCTGGCTTTGGCTTTGCTAAAATTCATCTCAAGCTGCTTCAGGCCCTCCTCATCTAGGACACCAGGCTGATCTGTTGCACAAGAGGAAAACAAGGAAGAGGGAACCATGGATGGAGGCAGAGGACTAGATCTTTCTACTTTACCTCCGTCCTGCTGAGCAGTCTGTGATAGGCATCATCCCGCGCACCCCCTAGCACCCCTGCCTAGACCCCAGCAGGGACCTGTCGCCATCCATGCCCGAAATAGCATCACAAAACTTACTCATCAAACGCAGCAGCTCTTCCAGGGCACTCAACGTCTTCTGGACAGACACCCCTGCCTCACCAGCTTTGGTGTGGATCCTGTGAGCTTCCTCAGCTGTCTGAAGAAGGCAAGGTGGCACCTTTTAAGGGAAAGTGTCTCCCAGACAGCAGGGAGGGGCACAAGGTGTAGGAGATGGGGACCTACCTCCTGTATCACAGCGGCATCTGCTTCAACCTCCGAAAGCTTCCTCTCAAATTCACCATCCACTTGCTTGGCCTCACGCTGCAGGGTGGCCACTGCCTTCTCCAGGGCAAGTACACCATCAGCTGTCTTGTTGGCTTCCACCTTCAGCCGCATAATCTCCTAGAGAAGACAAAGGCACTTTCAGAGGGTCAAAGCACAGGGCAAAGAGGGGCAAAGCACAGCTGAAACTGTCTGGGTGCACTGGGGTGTGGAGCTGGTGGAAGCTGTTTCCATCTACAGGGACCCAAAGAGTCATTACTCAGGGCTCCAGAGAGTTGTTACTATGATCATGCTCAGCCCCTGCTGTGCACATCTGTGATTCCCTGGGGAATCACAACCCAGTCTGGGGGTCAGACCAACCAGTGCTAAGCCTGGGAACCCACAAGTCTGCCAGCAACTCAAGACTCTGGAAGTGAAAAGCCGTCTTGGTTTCCAAAAGGTGGCCACAGCAAGGTGCTACAAAAGTCCTCCCAGGACAGATGTGCCTGCAGAGATCCCCAAGCACCCATTCATCTACAGCCAACTCTGGTATCTCGGCAAGATCCACTATAGACAAACATCGGTCCAAGAAGTCAATATACTGGGTGGAAAAGTCAACACATCAGGTCCACCAGAAGACCTCTGGAAACTGCCAACCATCTCTTCTTCGATGGTTTTGTTTTCCAAACCTTCTCCTGCCAGCAATAGCACCAGGGCTTGCCCTCACCTGCTGGATACCCATGGTGATCTCCTTCGCCTCCCTTGCTGTGCCGCTGGCTGCCTTGGACTCAGAAGCAGCACTGCCCAGGATTGCTTCAGCTCGGTCTGTCTTCTCCCTGGCACTTCTGACCATGCTGCTGATCATTGGTAGCCTTCTCATGGCATCTTCAGCCTCCCTCCTCTTGTCATCTGCTTGCAGGTTAAACCCTGAAAGAAATGCATGTGGAAATGGAGCCACACGACCCTTGTGAGGTCCCACGAGGGAGGGGGAAGGAAGGGGTCTAGGACATTACCCCGCAGACTCTTCAGGATCTGTTCCACCTCATAGAAGGTGGCGTTGCCAGCACTCACAGCTTGCCGGGCTGTGCTCCTGGCAAGGTTGGCTCGGGACAGCAGCTGTGTCAACATCTGTGACAGGCCAAAGGGACACAACATGAAGGACACAGTATGAGAGCACTGGACACTCCTAGAGCAGTCCGCGAGGAGTTGTGCTGGGGGAGAAGGCCCATCAATCAGCCTGTTCCCAAATGCCTCCTGTTGCCCTTGAATCAAAGCTACCACAGCCTGATACACATCAGTAGAGGCTTGTGTAGGACCGTGCTTTGGCAGAGGGGTTGGACTCGATCTCTTGAGGTTCCTTCCCCTACAACTCTGTGAGTCTCTGTTGGTGGTCCTTTCCTGGCTCCAGCCATCCCAGATCATCTTAGCTCTAATCTCCCCAGAAGCAGGCCTTCAAACTGCCTCACACAGAGGAGGTGTGCTGGTGAGACCCTGCAGCAGCGGCTCCATGCACAGGGTGAGGCGTCCCTCCAGAAAACCAGCCCCAAGGGGCTGTGTTTCCAAGCAAGGTGAACAGGATGTCACAGCAGGACTGCCACCAGCATCCCACCAAGGCTCCAGCTTGTGCTGAAGACAACTCAAAGTGCAGCCCACCCTGCCCCCAGGGCAGACCTCTTACCGCTCTCTTGCCCTCTCCCCTCTGCAGAAGCTGCTTGATTTCTTCCTCCCAGCGCCCAGTGCGGCTCTGCAGCTGCCTGTACTGGGCCATGTAGGTGTCCACCAGGCTTAGAAGAGCACTGGCATCCTGCTTCAGCCTGGTTGCCTCCCCCTGAAACACAGAGACGTGATGACTGACTGGGAGTCCCAGCACCTCCCCGGTGCTCACCAGGAACCACAGCAAGCAGTGATGGATGCTTGTCTCTTGCTGCTTGTTCTGTGGCCAGCTACAGGGGCAAAAGGGTGGGAAGAAGCATATCCAATGGCTCTCCAACAGGAATTGGAACCTTTGGAAGGGCTGAGCTGCTGGCAGAAGTGTGCAGGTGAGAGCAAAAGGGGATCTCCAGGTCCCACAGGCACAAACCCTCACCTCAAAGGACCCAATGTCAGTCTTCGTTAGGCGGGATAGGGAGTTGAGGAGCACCAGGCTGCCTTGATAAGCATTGTCTGCCTCAGAGGCCATTCTGTCAGCCTCAGCCCTCAGGCCTCCAGTCTGCGACTTCAGCTCCTCGTACCTGGCATGGACACAGGGTTGAAGAGCACAGTACCAGCCAGGCTACCAAACTCCCATCACAGCACTGACGCCACCTCCTACATTGACTCATTCACCCTCTCCAAGGCCCCATGCACATTGATCATGCAGGGAAAGCTAATTCCAAACATCCCCCGCATCCCAGGCCCTCTGCCATGCTGTGTCTGCTGGCTCCTTGCTCCAGCTCCAGGAACCAAAGGTGTTTCACACCAGCTGGACCCTCACAGGCTCCAGAGCAGCACTGCTAATCCCTGCCCCACCACAGGATGGTTCCTCCTACACATCCCATCCAGCTCCTTAACTTTGTTTGGGGCAGTTGTTCATGCTTCACCATCAGTGTGCAAAATCCCACCACTGAGGTGGGCTCTGCAGAGCCACCAGCCTGATCAAGAGAGCCACCTGGACAGCATAGGGCTAAATCTACCCAGCAGATAAACCCAGCCCAGATCTGCAACCAGGCATGTAAATTGCCCCCAGAAGCCTGCTCACAGACAAAGAGTTAAAGCCTTTCCTCCAGCCGTGGGCAGGCCTCCAAGAGCATTGTGGTCTGCAGGGTGGGAAGCAGATGCTCGCCAGAGCTGCCAACCCCCCATCTCCACTGCTCATCTGTGCCAGAGACAGAAATCCAGGCAAATCCCTGCCTGCCCTGCCTCCAACCCCGTGTTTCTAGGAGGAAAAGGGGCACAGATGCTTGGGCACCCCTTCTCCTCCCTCCCGTGTCCCCCTCCATGACACACAGACCAGTGCAGCCCCCACTTACTTCCTGAGGAGCCCTTGCAGGGAGCCAGAGGTGTCAGTCTCCCCGCCAGCAGCCGCACGCACCAGCTCCAGCGCCTGCCGTGCATCCTCCCGCGCTGTCTTCGCCGCTTGCTCAATGGTGTTGGCGGCTTGTGCGTGGCTGCAAAGCATAGATGAGGGGTCCTGAGGAAGGTCTCCCACCCAAGGTAAGTCTCCTCCCACCGGGTATTTCCCTGCTGACTTCCTATACTGCTGGACCACACCCAGCTGGAGTGTGGTTTGAGAAGGGGACCCAGGTTTTGCTCACCCCTCCCGCAGATGCTGCTCGTTCTGACATGGACCAAACTCTGACCCCAAGACACTTCTAAACCTCACTCAACACCACCCCCCAAGGCAACGGAGGGCATCACTGTAGGGCAGCAAATCCAGCCCAGCAGCTGTGTCTTCCCCTACTCCAGGGATGGCACGGAGGTTGTGGCAGCTGGAGTTTGGTCTTGAGGCAAGGAGCCCCAAAAATGACCTTCTGGGTGCCCAACGGTATGTCAGCCCCCCCTCGCCAGGTCTCTCGGCCAGCAGCAGGAGGCACTCACCTGTTGGCCAGCCTCAGAGCTTCCTGGGCCAGCATCAAGAATTGACTTGAGCCCCCGGGAAGGTTTGAATTGGGAATGGTCTGATGGAGGAAGAAGAGAGGTGTGAGTGTTCTTCCCTGCCTCCACCCAATTCAGCAGAGAGGCAACTGCAGCACCCTAAACCTCCACAGCCCCCCGCAAAGACCCCCACCAGCACCCAAACATCTTCCCTCACAAAACAAGCACAATAACCAGAATACAGTAAGTTCCTGCTCTCTCCATGGGGTTTTTCCAGCCCTGGGCTGGACTAGGAGTACATCACACAAGGATGCTCTTACCACCCGACTCAGAGCAGCTCCACTGCGGTCCAGGTCCAGCCTGGCTCTCTCCAGCAGCTGCCGGGTATCCTGCACCTGCCTCTCGTACTGACTTCCAAGAGTCCTCAGCCTCACCACTGTTGCTTTGATCTCGTCCAAGCGGCTCTGGGAGCTGGACCCTTGGCTCTTCATCCTAGCCACACGGCTTTCCAGAGACCTGTCAGAGGCTGGTGAGAAGGAAAGAGGAAGGCTGAACCAAAACACACCACTGAGCAAAGAGGCTCAGGCAGCAAACCCCTCCTCTGATTCGGCATGGATAGCTCCGTCAAAGGGCAGCAGAGGGGTGAGGGGTACCTTGCAGGCTCAGGGCTTCCCTGAGGATGGTCCGCAGCATCTCCTCGGCCAGCTGCATTCTCCTCTCCAGCTCCTGGCTCCCAGCCCCACCACCAGCTTGCACCTCTGAGAATAGCATCTCCAGCTCTGCAAGCTGCTGCAGGTACAGGTCCACCTGCAACCACAGCAGAGCAGCCATCAGCCAGGAGGAAGACAAACCCACCATGGAAAGGCTACAGTGAGAACCAGGTCCTCAGTCCAGCCAGAACATGGCGAGCAAAGTGAGGGTTAACTCTTGGGTTGGGCACAGTGGGCCAGCAACTCCAGGTTGTTGGGCTTTTATTGGCTGAATTGGGTACACACCCAACACACGGCCTGCTGTACCAATTCTCATGCACACTATGAGGAGATACTCAAAGGTAAGCAGGTCACTGCACCCCTTGCTGCTCAGCAGGCCCGGGGCTGGCACGAATGCTCACCTGGGCTTTCACCTGGCTGTAGCAAGCCGGGCACTTGCTCTCTTCGCAGCTGGGACCCTCAAAGCCGGGTTTGCAGATGCAGCTCCCATCGCTCCCACACTTCAGGGGCTCAGCGCCAACCGAGTTACAGGTGCAGGCTGCAGGTCAGAGCAGCACAGGCTCAGAGGGGACATCCCCACCTCAGCTCTCAGCACATCCTTCCATCCACCCTCTCCCCACTGCTTTCCTCCTGCCACTCAGCCCCGTGCTCTGGGTTCCTGCTCTCTGCTCTTCCTTTCCAACCCTGGATTTTGCATCACCCATCAAGCTGCTCTGCCACAGATTTCCTTATCATCCCAGCTCTCACCTCGGCACTTGTCGGCAGGATCCGGGGCCAGGGGGTTCCCGAAGAAGCCGTCTTTGCAGCGGTCGCAGTAGAAGCCAGCAGTGTTGTAGATGCACTTGAGGCACTCGCCCGTCAGGCGGTCGCAGTTCCCCACAGCGTTGGGCTCCACATTCCCATTGCACTGGCATGGCTGGCAGGGCCGGGAAGCTGCCGGGTCTCCGAAATAGCCATCAGCACAGTACTCGCAGTGGGCTCCTGGGGAAGGGGAGATGAGGAGATGCTCAGGAGGCAGAGGCTGCCTTGCATCCCACATCCCAGTGTAGAACATCTGGAGAAAGGCAGAACAGAAATGACCTGGAGAAGGACATTACCAGCAGCTCCAGGAGGGCAGTGGTCGCAGACAACTTCCTCACCGCCCGGCAGCACTGAGCAGCCCTGGCCATTGCCGCAGGGGCAAGGCCTGCAGCCATGCGGCTGACGGGGGTCGGGGTAGAAGCCAAAGGGGCAGCTGAAACCGTTGCCCACGTTTTCATCCCCTGAGTAGCATTCACCTGAAAGGGGAAGGAAAGGGTGTAGGGCGGTTTGTTCTCACCCCCCATGGGACAGCCTCCACCAGTCCACCCCTCACTGTTGGCCACGCTACCCACCACAGCACAGGTACCTGTGGTCCAGCATCTTCCACCAGACCCCTTGAGATCCCACCACACGAGAAGGACTGCAACAGAACCCCAGCGAGAGCCTGCTGGGACCCCATCCCAGGGCAGTAAGGCTGGCCATCAAGACCCAGAGGTGGCTGTATCTCATTTTTCACAGCTCATATAGCTCCCTGGAAGCCACACGTTGCCCTGTGTGCCTCCTGTTCAATGCTCAGGTGGTTGGAGCTTTCAGTTTGGCCTTGGAAAATGATGACAGCTTAACTTCACATTACTTTGATTTTACATGGCAACCCCGCGGGCTGTTTTGTAGGTAGGAACCTACCTAAGAACCAGGTAGGAAAATGTACTCACGTTTGGGATATCTACTCCCACACACAACACACAGAGAATAGGTTGAAGGAACCTTTAAGAACCACTTAAGACTAGCCCCCTGCAATGAGCAGTGACATCCACAACCACATCAGGGTGCTCAGAGCCCCACCCAACCCGATGGGTTACGGCCTTAAGGTTACTACGTTTAACACAAGAAGCCAGAAGAAAAGTTTTAGTGCTGTTCAGGCAGCAGGAAATGCTTGTGCTCTCTCTAATGAGCATCATCTAAACCTGAGGTTGTCCAAAAGCATCCTACCTGTATTTCTGGGGAGCTTTACCCATGATGTTCCCCACACTCCAGCCCCCCATGCCAGTGATCTCACCCCAGCCAGTGCCCTCCATACCCCCTCAAAGGTCGGTTCTTGGGGCGCAGACCTGTGATCCCACTCACCCCACACAGCTCAGCATGGTGATGGCTTCCCTTACCGGTGTCAGGGTCGCAGATTCCTCCCCCCTGGCAATTGCACAGCACACAGATGCTGAAGGGCCCCAGGCTGGGGGCATCTCTGCGGTAGCCAGGGGCACACCTCTCACAGAACTGCCCTCGGTACCCCGCTGGGCACTCGCACTGTTCCACCCAGCGAGCGGGGACTCCAGTGCCGGGCTGCGCCGACACCAGGGTGACGTTGTCGATGTAGCCGGTGCCTGGGGGGAAATACAGCCTGGAGGTCACCCACGGGGGCCAGAAGCTCCAACTGCTAGGGCCCCACATCCGGGACCTGCACAAGTCCCATGTCGCTCTACAAGATGAGCAGGGAGATGGACAGGAGCCAAGGTTGTGCCATTCCACTGCTCCCACCCTGATCAATCTCTCCATAATTTAACTTTGCCCATCTTGAATTTTATTTTATTTTTAATACCTTTCAGCAATGGTGTTTCCATCTGGAGACTTGGCGTCTCCTGGAACACACTGCCCAGGGAGGGGGCTGAGTCCCCACCTGGGGTGTGTTTAACAGACAGGTAGATGAGGTGCTCAGTGATATGGGTTAGCATAGGACAGGAACGGTTGGACTCAAGGATCTTAAGTATTTTCCAACCTGGTGATTCTGTGAGAAGCCAACTTTGTGCTTGCAAACTCTCCCCCCACCCCCACTTACTGTACTCCCCAAAGGTGGCTCGGATCCAGAGAGCTGTCAGGTTCCCCAGCAGCCTTCGATATTCTAAGTGATTCAGCCTCGGGCTCCACTTGCTGCTCAGATGCTCATCCAACCTGCCCACAGGAGCGTGGAGAAGTGGAACCGGTTTCAAGAAAATAAGGTGCCTTGTCAAGAAAATACAGCAGCCCTCACCCATCTCCCTCCTGAGCTCAACACTTTGGGGAACCAACTGTGACTGACCCTGACCAAAGTACCCAGCCCAACTTAATGCCAGATTTTTCTACTTCCCCCCTCAAAGTTATCTCCTCATCCTCCAGAGAAGCACCTGAGATGCATCCAGCCCAATCAGGCAACCATTTGCCAACTCTGAGGGACCACAGATGAATCCAAGAGCTCCTTGAAGCCACAACCTTTCTTGCTCACCCTTTCCCAAGAGCACCAGCATCTAGCATTACCTGAATGTGTACGTCTGGCTGATGCCACAGGGCAGGACCTTCTCCTGGGGCAAGAAGGGGGCAGAGACTCTCAGGCCATCTCCTTCCAGGACCACGTCATGTGGAGATGGCAGGCGTCCCCCTCGGTCCAGGCGGTAATCGAAGGAGAGTGTCTGGCCGTAGCTCAGTTGCTGGTTCCCAAGGAATTTCGCTGGGAAGGGAAGGGAAGGGAGAAAAATTAAAGACTTAAAATCTTGCTTTCCTCCTCAGTTCATGGGATCAGACCAAGCAAAAGGGCCCACATCACCTCTCTCCCCATCACCAATTCCACACCTACCAGGTGCCACAAAGTATATTGGCTCCGACCTCCTCGCTGCTATGAAGGCATCCTGATGGCGTGGGGACCACTGGAGCTGGGCCGGGGAGCCGCTTTCGTGGACACCTCGCCACCCTTCTGCACCTGCAGCACCAACAAGGAGCAGTCAGCGGGGACAGGGAAGGTGTTTCCAAGACTCCAGCAACTTTCTCAAGCTGTGTCTCATCAAAACCCTCCGGCTTCCTACACCTTGACCTCTGTGGGGACAGGACAGATACCCCTTTACATCTACAAGTCAACTAGGCTGGTCATGGGCAGGAAAGACACGATGAAGCTGTTCAGCCTGGAGAAAAAAAGCCTGAGAGGGGATCTGATCAGTGTTTATCAATAGCTGAAGGGTGGGACACAGGGGGAAATGGCCAGCCTCTTCTCAGTGTCTGTGGGGACAGGGCAAGGGGCGATGGCCTCAAGTTGGAGCACAGGGAGTTCCGCACCAATATGGGAAGAACTTCCTGGTGAGGGAGCCCTGGGACAGGCTGCCCAGAGGGGCGTGGAGTCTCCTTCTCTGGAGATATTCCAGCCCCATCTGGACGCCAACCTGTGCGACCTGTCCTAAGGACCCTGCTTTGGCAGGGGGGTTGGATGGGATGAGCTCTGGAGCTCCCTTCCAACCCCTTCAACTCCGTGAGTTTGTGACTGTGAAGCAAGCCCACGCCCTGTGCTATGATCAGGCCATCCCACCCATCATCCCAGGGCTGCAAACCAGACAGCACATCAAAGAGAAGGGGGTGGGAAACACCCTCACGGGCCACAGGGATGGAATGTCCTGTTCTGCTGGGGCTTCACCTTGCTGGAAGGTGGAGGTGATGTTGTAGATGCTGTAGCTGTCCGCGCTGATGCACGCAGATGAGTGCCCGTAGCAGAAGCAGGGGGAGCACCCAGCCGGATTTCTGGCATCCAAGTTGTAGAAGTTTCGCTTGCACCTGGGAAAACACAAAAAAGGGGGCAGCTTTCAAGTCCCCATCCTCCCCTTCCCAGCCAGCACCACCAGCCATCAGCACAGCTCGAGGTCAGCACCAGGCTGGGATGGTGGGACGGGTGTGCGGGCACTGCCGGGGAGATGGAGGACAAACCACACAGAGGTCTGACAAGTCCTCCTGAGACCCACCTTTCACAGCGCTCACCAGCAGCTCCCTCCTTGCAGATGCAGCGGCCAGAGAAGCAGCCCCCCACGCTGCCAGCTGGGTCACACTCACACTGCAGGTTCCTGTGACAGGGAGAACCCACACCTGGGTTTCCAGCTCAGTTTGGGAGTGCTCCCGGCACCAGACAGCAGACACCCCACCACTACCACCAGCAGCTACCAGTCCCATGCCAGAAGGGGAAAAATACTGGTACTGGGCCAGGAGCACCAGCTGGCAGCCACCCCAGGTACCTCTCTTCAGCAAGACCTGCTTACAATGACACCTTGAATCAACAAGAGCAAAGCTCTGCTGAGCTTAATAAAGCCTGGCTGAGCTCCCTCGAGCAACAGCACCCTGGGTTGGCCCAGGCAGGGGTCCAGGCAGCCACCCCTCACCCCCACCCCTCTGCCTGCAGGGAGCATCGAAGGGGAAACAGCGGGGTGAAGCAAGGAAGAAGAGGACACACTGCTGAGGAAGCCAAGCCAGAGATGCTTCAAAAGGTGTTTAAACAGGCAAAGGAAGGGGGGAAACTTCATGTGCATGCCTTGGGGGGGAGGACAGGACAGTCCTTGTGGGGGGCATGTGCAACAGGTTAGGTGTACCTCACATTGGCTGTTGGGCCATGGGAATAAAGCCACTGCCTCAGAGCTTAAGCTCAGCTCCCAGCAAGAGCAGCTTGAGGCTTGCTGTCATGAAGCAGAGCGCCAACACCTCTGCCCCTGCACAGGCCACTTTGGGCCAGCACTAGCTTTTTGCAACAGCTGGGAGAGCACCGAAACCTGTGTGTCCCCCCTTCACTCACTGCCCGCTCCTGCGGCACCCGGCCTCGGAGAGGGACTCAAAGCCTGGCTGGCACTGGTCGCACTTCTTGCCCATCACACCGGGTTTGCAGCTGCACCGGCCATCGCTGTCACACTGCGGGCTGAGGGCACCTGCAGAAGGAGAAGGAAAGATTTGGGTGGGTGCCTCCCCACGCCCCCTCAGATCAGCTGCCGGCGGGACAGGGGAGCAGAGCACCACCCCACCGTTGCGGCAGGACCCCTATGAGGTCCCTCTGTACCACCTCCCCTCCAAGGACGCAGCACCCCAATTACCCTTCTGCTTTTACAGTGCAATTAGAAACCTTTGTGGGGCCTGCCAAACCTTGTGACACCCAAGCAGCATCCGCCTGACTCACAAAGCCAGCAGAAGCCACCACTCCCTGTGCTGGAGTTTGGCCATGGCTCTCGAGATAAGGATGGCATTGGGGAAGTGTGAGTGTTTCCCCACAGGGTAGACCCCATCGGGCATCAGCAGGTTCACTGCCACTCCCCCAAATTCAGGGCAGAGAGGAGCACTAATGGAGATGCTGGAGGGAAGCGATGCCATCCGGAGGGACCTTGGGAGGTGGGGGAAGCTGGGACACGCGAACCTTGTGAGGTGCAATTTGGCCAAGTGGAAAGTCCCACATTTGGGTCTAGGCAATCTGAAATATCAGTGCCGGGGGGGATGGAGGGAGGGATGGATCGGGAGAGAGCAGGTCTGTGGGGAAGGAATCGGGGTATTGGTGGAGCACCTCGCTATGGAGACAGGCTAAGAGAGTGTGTTTTAGCCTGGAGAAGAGAAGGCTAGACTTTATTGAAGCCTTTCAATATATGAAGCGGGGTCAGTATATAAAAGGGAGCTTCACAGAGGCTTTTAATTGCATTGTGAAAGTGAAAGGACTTCACAGGGTTGTGCCTCGGGAGGGGAGGTGATGCAAAGGCAGTGACAGAACAGAGGGCAATGGTTTTAAATTGAAAGAGAGGAGGTTTAGGTTGGACCAAAGACAGAAATGTCTTATGATGAAGGTGGTGGGACACTGTAACAAGTCACCCAGAGAAGCTGGGGCTGCCCCTGGATCCCTGGCAGGGTTCAAGGCCATGTTGGATGGGGCTTTGGTCACCCTGGGCTGTTGGGGCATGTCCCTGCCCACAGCAGGGGTGATACTGGGTAGCTCTGGGGTCCTTTCCCACTCAAACCAGTCTGGGATTCTATGAATTTTCTTGGGGGGCAGGTGGATCTTGAAACCTGGGAGCTGCTGAAGGGTTCACAGCTCCCTGCAGTGAAGCACTCAGGAGGAAGAGGAGGAGGAGGAGCAGCTCCTTCGACTTTCAGTGCAGCAACACAGCACTGAACTCTGGCACTTCCCCAGGTAATCCCACCTGGAGCCAAACTGGCCCCACTCACTCTTGCAATGCCCAGACTTGGTGTGCAGTGATCCGGTTCCTGACCCAGAATGCACAGGGCAGCAGGCTCTTCCAGCCCCCCTACACCCCCAGCCCAACCCCATCCCCTCCCGGCAGGCAGACATGTACCCTGGGGGTGGCAGAGGCAGGGCAGGCAGCAGTCCTCCTCTCGCTGGCGGAAGAAGCCCTCCTTGCAGCGCTCGCAGCGGGCACCCTCCGTGTTGCCCAGGCAGCTGAGGCAGCGATACCCGTTCCCCGTCTCACGCAGGAGGTGCCAGTCGAAGATGCACTGCCTGGACATCCCGTTGCAGTCACAGACTGGGGACAGCAGAGACAAACCTCAAGTGACGCTCAGAGATAAAGGCACTGGACACAAAGCTGTCCCCAAATTCAGGGCAGAGAGGAGCAATGTCCCTCCCAGCGAGGCAGGAAGCACGGGTGGAGATGCTTGCTGCCCAAGGAACAAGCTCAGGCAGCACAGACCTTCCCTTCTTGCTCCACTAACAATGAGCCCCGTCCCTCACATTTCCATGCTCATCCCCACATGTCTGCATCTGCCAGCCCACATGCCACCCTCCAAATCCCTGTGCTTGGGAGCAATGCCCAGTGTCACTCCAGCACAGGTCAGGATGGACAACCCCCCTCCCAAGCCAAGCAGTCACTACTTCCACAGCACAGCCAGGGATGCTCTCCATCCTTTCAGAGGTCATCCAACAAAACAAGGTCTCCAGAGAAGCAGGGATGGTGAACACCATTCACCCACAGACTTTGTCCCGATAAAAGCAGGCAGAACTCCACTGGTGACTGCAGGGAAGGGTTCCTGAGCATTTTACCCAGGCCAGGCGCAAGCCCAAGAGGGAAAGCTCACAGCCAGCTTCCCCCAGGTCCCTCCACCCAGGTCTGTGATGCATGTGTCCTCCCAGCCAAGCACAGGGGCAGTAAGCAGGTTGTGACCAGAGGAGCTTGGTGGAAGTGAACCAGCTGAGATGTAGGTTAAAAAAAAAAAGCAACCAGGCGTTGGCAGGATGACAGAGGTCACCTCACTGCACCCCCCCCAGGAAAGAAAGCTGCCCAGATAACACTGCGGCATGGCGGGTGCCAGGAAGGACAGGCACGGGAGCTGGCATCCTGCTACACAGTCAGGACCTCTGGAGAGCAGGCTGGTCTCACCAGCCATGCCTGCTCCAGGTCTTCTCATGAAGCTACATCTCACCTACTTTCTAGGACTGTCTGCTGACAGCTTTGTGTGTTTTAAGCCTTTCAGATGAGTTCCTCAGCACCCTGAGGAGACCGGTTGGCAAAGAAGGGCAGGAGAAAGAAACACCCCGAGGAAAAAAGCAGGGTCTGCAGAGGTGTGGAGCTGGCCAGCTGTTCCAAACCACCTCAGGGCTCAACTTCCTTCCAAGAAACAATGCTGACCTCCTTGGGATGGGAAGGATGTCCCAGCTGCCCGTCTCCAGCTTGGGTCACCTCTGGCAGCACAATGAGGCAATGGAAATCCAAGAGCAAGCAGAGACCTGAAGCATGGATGCAGGCAGCAGGTTGTGCTTGACACATGTGGAGGCTCCTCCTTTCCAGCACTCTCCCAGCACAGCTTAGCCCCAGGATACATGGTCCCTGTCCTCCACAGCTGTAATTCCTGGGACCAGGAGAAGCCTCCTGCCCACGCACACCGTGCCGACACTCACACCCAGACATGGCACACACCCATCAGCACCCACATACCAGATGAAGGCGCTCAGCAGCAGCACCCAAGCCTGCTGCCAAGAAGGGAGATGACCTCATGCGCCAGCAAACAGGGAGAGAGGTTTTTCCAGTGCCTGTGAACACGGTTCTGCCTTGCAGCCTGGCTGCCAAGAGCCAGAGAGGCTGCTGCAGAAGGTCTTTCGGCAGCCCAGCACACAGACATGGAAGTTCTCCTTCCCATGGTGTGAGAGACTCAGTGGACATTGGCAATGACCGAAGGACAGGGATGGGATGAACAACCGGCCCAGAGCAGCATCCGCCTTCTGCATCGCTCCCCCTGAAGCTGTTTAACTCCACCCATGCATCAGCCTACGCAATCTGGAGGGTTTATTGGCTCACGAAATTCCAGCACCATTCCCTTGGGGAATGGAAACCTGCTGCCAGCACTTCCAGAGCCAGCCCTTCAGCCCTGGGGCACGCTTAGGCCTCCCTAATCCAAAATGATTAAAGATGCGGGCGCAGATCAGTGCTACCACCTCACTGGTGCTGCTGGTCTTCTGGGGCCCTCAGAGCTCAGGTGGATCAAACTTTCCCAGGAGCAAAGGAGCTGCTGACTAGGCAGAGTATCCCAGTACTGCTGGGAGATGAGGACCCAAGGCTCTGCCCTGCGATCAGCTGGTTCTCAGGCAAATGTGGAGAAGAAGAGGTTCCATGGAGAGGCTTTGCAGCTGGATTTCTGGAGTGCTAGGCTGGGAGGAAGGAGGGTGGAGGCACACATCCAGCAGAACATCATTCCCCCAACACCCGCCCAGCAGAATAAGGTATGAAAAACTGTGCTGAGACAAATCCCCACACCAGAAAGGTTCAGAGGAAGAGACAGGAAACTCCAGACCTCTGAAATTATCTCCTCAAATTCACAAAGCCATAAACTGAGGCTGGCCCTGGGTCTGCAAGGACCAGATCTGATAGCTCTGTACACGGGAGTCACTCTGCAAAGACTCCACAGCAGCAAGGGCCATGCCCTGCTCCCTGCACTTTCGGGAGCATGACCCAGAGGGCTGTCCCACCTGCCTGCACCTCCTCAGGCTCCATTGGCAAGGAGACACCAGGAACCAAAAGCTGCCATTTAACATCAACTCCTTCCCAATGCACCAAGTTAGACACATCACAGGCACAGTGGAGCCCTGACCTATAAACCCCAACCCCTCCCTTGACCCTGAAAGTGTGAGCAGCAGGTTGAGGGTGGTTCTCCTGCCCCTCTGCTCTGCCCTGGTGAGGCCTCATTGGGAATAGTGTGTTCAGTGCTGGGCTCCCCGGGTCAGGAAGGATAGAGAGCTACTGGAGAGGGGACAAAAAAGTGCTAGAGATGCTGGGGTGACTGGAACATCTCTCTTACAGAGAGGCTGAAGGACTTGGGACTTTTTAGCCCAGAGAAGAGAACACTGAGGGGGATCTTCTCACTGCTGATAAATCCCTGAGGGATGGGGTCAGGAGGACGGGTCAGTCTGTGTTCAGTGGTGCCCAGGAAAAGGACAAGAGGGGATGGGCACAAACTGGAGCAGAGGAAGTTCCATCTAACCCTGAGGAGGAACTTCTTTCCTGGGAGGGTGGCAGAGCCCTGGGCCAGGCTGCCCAGAGAGATTGGGGAGTCTCCATCTCTGGAGACATTCAGACCCCATGATCCAGGGTGCGGTCCTGTGCAGCCTGCTGGAGGTGATTCTGCTCTGGCAGGGGTTGGACTGGGGGATCTCCAGAGGTCCCTGCCAACCCTCCCCAGTCTGGGGCTCTGCAGGTGTGCACCACTGAGGCAAACACACGCTTGCTGGACCATACCTGAATCCACTGTGGCTCAAGCAGCTCATTAGCAAGCAGAATGGGATTATGGTGCTGATTACAAGCCGGCATCGAGCTCCAGCAGCGCGAGAGATAAGTTTATGCCACTGAACTGCCCCAAAGTTGCTGCAGTGCAGAAGCACAGCCTGTTACCCACTGTCGCTTTAACCCTCATGCAGAGACAGGTTCAGGAGTCCAGGGAAAAGCAGCAGGTGCCTACATGGTGCTGGGAAGCGGGGGGACAACCACAGCAGGACTTCAAACTGCTCTAACAACCGCCAAGGTAGCAGGAAAGGTAGAGTGCAGAACAGGGTTTGGTTTTGTAGTGGCTTGGGGTGGTTTTTTCTTCCCCTAACCCACTTACTCAGCATTTTCCCCCCTCCACACTATAAGGAAAGCGGATAAAGCACCCTGTCAGGCTTGACCAGCGTGTCTCAAAACACTGGCACTATGACCAAGCACCCTGGAACCACCCAGAGTCACAAAACCCATGGCGGGAGCCAATTTTGACTAAAGGTACCTAAACCTCCAGCCTATAACTGAACCCTGATACTGAATGAGGGCTGGGCTGGATGTGCTCCAGCACCCCTGCCTCCCCCTCTCTGTCGCAGCTGCATGTGCCAGAGCATCCTCTGGGTTTTTAAAGCTTGCTGTTGGCCCACAGAGCTTGGCAGGGTCACCACCACCTCCCATGAGCTGTCTCAGAGGAGCCCCATGGACTCACATGAAGTACAAACACAGCCCACATTGCTACAGCAAACAGGATCTCGGGTGCTTCCAGCTCTTCCTGGGGCTTTGGGAAGGTTTTGGTTAGGGCAGGGTCAGGCAGAGCCTCCACTCCCCAGGCAATGCTCATGCTCACACCCCAAATTCCACCCCAGGCAACAAGACTTTACACAGAAGGCAAGACCATCATTGGGTGTAAGGTACTTAAGGGGGGGGGGGGAGGGAGGGGAGGGGGGCATGCTAGGAAAATAAAAAGGAAGAAAAAGAAAGTCTAAATGCCCATGGGATATTAAACCCTAGAGGAAACACAAGAAGTGCCTACAGATCCAATTTTAACCCCAAAGGTGGGAGCAGAGAGGACCCAGCCAGCTCCCAGTGACTGGGACTTTCCGGCACCGGCAGCCGCCCTTCCCCAGCCTCACCTCCTCCTCCTCCGTTGGCGTTGGGGGCCACAGGTAGGGCCCACGCTGCAAAGCAGCAGGCCAGCAGCCAGTGCCCAGCCATGCCTGGTTCCAGGGGGCACCCGGCACCCACCCGCTCCGGCCGGCAATGGCAGCTCGCAGCTGGCTGAGGTGGGGTTTCTTCCTCCCTCCCACCCCAACTCCCGTGTAGTTTTTATCGGCGGCTCCACCTGAGTCACTCCCAACAGGAAGAGCGCGTGTGCTGTGGGCTGACTCACCCGCAGCAAGGAGAGCCCAGCCCAAGGGAGCGCAGACGGGTGCCTGCACACGCACCAGCGCACCCCAAGAACCTCCTGTCTGCACCCTCCTAGGACTCTGGATCACCGGTGGGGGGGGAGGGGGAATAAAGTGTAGCTGCAGCCCCCACTTATGTCCCTCCTGCCCATCCCAGTCCCACTCCCCAGCTCCATCGCTCCCCACTGTGGCTGCCCCCACAGACAGGGCATGGGTGCTGGCTGGGAGAGACAGGCTGCCCGGGCATGCAGCTGGCTTGTAGGAGCCAAGTGAAGCACGATGAGTTCACGGGAAGCCTGGGAAGGGAGGATGGGGACTGTCTGCTCACTGCCAGGGACAGACAGCTGGCCCGGGTGTGACCTGTGGTACCCACACACCCTGAGGGCAGCTGGGACAAGTACATGGCGAGCAGATGGAGCAGGATTTACCCAGCAATCGTCAGGTTCCAGAGACCCTCAGACCTAGAAACGGGGTGGGGACAGGGAACTATCACACTCCTTTGTCTGCTTGTGCTCCAGAGAGAGAAAACCAGGTTAGAGGGGCCCCTGGTCTAGCCTAGTAGGACCACTGTTTTGCTAGGAAGAAGATGATGAGTGGAGATGACAAGGGGAAAGGCTTGTCCAAAGGCCCTGACAGAGCTGGGATGAGGATGCCAGGCTCTGCAGCCTCATTAGCATTCTAGTCTCAAGGGTAGCCAGTGAGCTGCACAGGACACGAAGGCCAATTCTGCCTCACTCCTCATCCTTGCCTTGGAGGAGGACACAGCTGCTTCTAGAGTGGAACAGAGAAACCTGGAGGTGGGGGTCCCCCAGCCCTCCCAATGTCAGGACAAGTGACACGCTGGCACACCCGCCTGACCTGCAAAAGCAGCTTGCGGAAGGACCATGAGGAAAGATGGGCCCTTGTGCTGCATCCCCTGCTCACTGCCACAGGACATCTGTGCAAGTTCTCTCCCCAAGACACAAGCTGCTTTCCAGGTCACCTTCTGCATTAAGGACTGAAACTCGGCACAGCGGTGCTGCCACGCTGCTTATTCCAGAGCTCCTCACCCCAGGCTCCATCTGAGCCCCCTGCGCTGCCCACCAGCCTCCAGACACTGCTGCACCCAGGGCTGACTCAGAGGGCTTTCCTCCCTAGCTCCTGGTGATCTCATGGGCACAGTCAGGCCCGACTCACCACTGTCTTTGCGCCTCCCTCTGCCAAACTTACCTGCCTCCACCAATTGAAGCAGCTCTTCTTCATTAGCAGGCTGTTCCTTTTGATTTCACAGGCTGGATCTTAATATAGGTTCGTAACGAGGAACCTGGCTTCACAAGCACACTGGTGGCACATTGGGCTTCAGCACCCAAGGGTTTTTAAAGCAGCGAGACAAAACCACTTGCAGTGTCTGTAGACTCACAGACTGGTTTGGGTGGTAAGGGACCCCAAAGCTCTCCCAGTGCTCCCCCACCAGTCCAGGGTGCCTAAAGCCCCATCCAACCCGGCCTTGAACCCTGCCTGGGATCTAGGGGGAGCCCCAGCTTCTCTGGGCACCCTGTGCCAGGGCCTCCCCCCTCCCCGGGAAGGATTTCTGCATCCCAGCCCCTCTCCAGCTGCCCTCCTGCAGTTGAAGGCTGTTCCCCTGGGCCTGGCCCTCCCTGCCCTTGGCACCAGCCCCTCTCCAGCTCTCCTGGAGCCCCTCTAGGGAGATATCCTCAGAGCCTTCTCTTCTCCAGGCTGAACCAGCCCAGCTTTCCCAGCCTGTCTCCAGAACAGAGGTGCTCCAGCCCTCAGATGATCTCTGTGACACCTCTGGGCTCGTTCCAACAGCTCCATGTCCTCCTTGTCCTGGGGACCCCTGAGCTGGATGCAGCACTGGAGGGAGGTCTCCCCAGAGAGAGGGGCAGAATCACCTCTCTGACCTGCTCGTCCCACTGCTGGGGATGCAGCCCAGGACACAGGTGGCTTTCTGGGCTGCCAGCACCCATCGCTGGGTCAGGTTGAACTTTCCCTTAATGAGCATTCCCTAGTCCTCCTCCTCAGGGCTGCTCTCCATCCATTCCCCACTCAGGCTGTCGTTGTGCTGGAGATTGCCCTGACCAACGTGCAGGACCTGGCCCTTGGCCTTGTTGAACTCCATGAGGTTTGCATGGCCCCATCTCTCCAGCCTGCCAAGATCCAACTGCTTGGGCAGCCCTTCCCCTAACAAAACGTTCTCCCTCCCTTCTGCTCTGAAGCACATCACTTGCCTCAGGCACCTCTGCTGTGCTTCCTCCTACCCAGACAACCCTCTGCTCAGGGAGCTCATCTCCAGCAGCACTGTCAGTGCTGTGGTCCCCTTGGACCTCTCCCAGCCCAGGTCCTCGCCTGGTTCCTCTCTTGGAAGTCCAGCTCTCAGCACAAGGAGGAACCTTTCCTCTCAGAGCTGGCTCCTCCACACTATCTCACCACTCTCACCCCGACGCTTACTTCATTTCCTCAAACACTGACACATCTCTCTCCCCAGTCATTCCTGCGTGTTTGCTTAGGCTACTCCTACCTCGTCATCCTCCACCATCCTCCACCAAGCTCACCTTTGGAAAACCACCTCAATGCATGCATGAAGCTGCCCAAAACGTCATTCCTGGGGCCCTGATGATCTGGAACACACCAGGACTGGAACAAACCAATGCTCCTCACTCACCACAGGGCAAACACCCATCACATGGGCATATGCTACCCATGCTCCCACCCACCACAGAGGATGGGTAGCAAATGCCACCACTATGAGAGGAAAAGCACTTGTAGGAAGATGGTGAATGGCAATGTCACCTCTAAGGGTGAGCAGAAGTATAAGCGATGGGAAGCACCAGGAGCAGCAACTCAGAGTTGCTACAAATCAGCATTTCCTCACTGGAGAACCTGGATCTTTAGATCTACAATAGAAGGATCCTTCAGAGGATGCCTGGCCCCCAGTTCTTCATCATGGGGTTAAGAACACTGCAGGGAGACCACTGCTGTGTCCAGAAAGTGTAGCAGTCCTTGAGGATGTGGCCATGGCAGAACTGACCGCTCTGAAGATAGTTTGGATCCATGAGATTGTGCTGATGGCTGCCACCAGCAAGCAATGGGTGTGTGAAAGCCCTGAACCCAGAGTTTTGCTGGTATAACCAAGGGCGAAAAAGTGTTTTGATGGCTCACGAGGGATGAGGGACAATGAGGATGCTGCACAGCTCATCCTCAGCACCCCCACACCTTCCTCAGCAAGGGGCCTTCGGACCTGCGACACCCTCCTGCAGCTCCAGACCCAGGCCGTTTCAGTGGGCAGCCTCGCTTCTCCTTGAGGGTTGTTTGAGGAGCAGTTTACCTCGAGCTCTGCTTGCCCACTGTCCTTCCCACCGCCACACCCCCAGCACTAGCCTCCTCCAGCTCAAGGAGATTCTCCTCCCACCTGGCAGCAGACCTTTATCCTGGTACCCGGGACTTCCTCGGTGTGGAAAAATCAGGGATCCTGCTGCACCAGCATATCCACACGTGCAGAGATAATGCCTGGACTTCAGTCTCTCCTTCGCCGGATGGGCGCTTCGGGCTCCTCAAAGCTGAGGGCCGGCATGCTGAGCCGCTTCCTCGTGGCGTTCCCCAGCACAGCGCCATTCCCTGATAGGGAATCTGGCTGTTAACCTGGGATTTAACAGAGTCACCTTATCTCCTGAACCTCTGAATGACTACATGGGCTGCCTTCAGGAAGCACAGTCTCCCGTACACGTGGGTTCGAGGGCTGGTTTCGGTGGGTCCAGCAGTGTGGTCAGACAGCCGGGGCCACCCAGAGCAGGGGACATCATTTGGGCATAGGCAAGCAGCAGGACACCGATGCTCCCAGAGTCGCTTGGTCATGGCAGTGGTGAGCAAGCAGGGCAGGGCAGCAGCATGGCAAGGAAGTGCCATCGTGTCTGGCCTTGCCCTGCGCGTGCCAGCGAGGGGGCGAGACAGCAGGCAGACAGGGGCAGGCAGGCGGGGATGAGGGAACAAGGCAGTGCTGTCCCACTGCACTGTCCTCTGCCCTCGCAGTGATGGCTGCCAGGCTTTGACGAGGGTCTCTGGGGTTTGCTCTGTGCAGTGTCCCCAGTGTTTCTGGGATGGGGGCACAGCTGAAGGTGCGGCCCAGCAGCTGAGCTGAAAGACTGGCTTTGAGCAGGGTCTGAAGTGTCTGGGCTGGAGACAGGGAGCAGAGGACGCTGTGAGCTCTCTGCAAGAGCCACACATCCTCCTCTTCTTCCTCAGATCCCTGTGGACAGGGCAGAGCTGCCTCCTCCCAGCAGCTGCTCCCAGCACTTACCAACTCCTGACAACCTCGTCCCACCCTGAAGTGAGGGAGAACCTGGCTCAGCACCCCAACGAGGCCAAGTCCCCTCAACTTCAGCCTCCCCAGAGCAACCATGAAGCCTCCCAACTGCTGCAAAGCCCCAAGCCCCACTCCTCTGGCAGCTCTGCACCGGGCAGCACCCCCCAATGATTCTGTGCCCAGTTGCTCCTTGACAGTAAGTGGTGCCACCCTGTCAGAGTCCTTGCACTCCCCAGGGCCTCCTTGCCTGCTACAAGCCCTCTCTAGAGGGCACATGAGGGATAATGGAGCTTAGACAGTGAGGAAAACCACTGGACATCAAAGAAAGAGCCACCAGAGCACAGCTTGGTCCCTCCTCTTCCACCCGGACATCAACCCAGCACTATGCTGACCAGAAAATCCCTCCTCAGACGCTCTCCACTTCAGAATGGGGATGAATTTGTTTAGTGAGCAGGGGGCAGCCCTTCCCGTGCTCCCTTGGGTCTGCTCCTCCCCATGGCAGGGTAATACCCACTGCCTTCCAAAAAACAACCAATATGTTGGCTGTTCCAGGCCAGTGCGATGCAGCCGAGTTACAGAAGCCAAGAGCTTCACCATAATTTGGGATTTCGCCCAGGCTTTACACAAGCACCAATGACCTGAAGAGAGAATAAAGAGCAGAGATTTGCTCCCTGAACTGAGTGTTTCAGCCCCAAAATGTTAAGAGGTTTCAAGTCGAGCCGCAGCCCACGTTAGGTCAGCACCATCCTGCCACTGCATTCTCTGCCCCCTCACTGCTGCCTACAGCCCAGATGAAGGATCAGAGGGATTTTACCAGGGGGGACTGGCTCAGCAGCAACACTGTCCTGTACAAAAGGAAGAGAAGAAAGGGTATGGTCGGCAACAGATGCGTTAGTGGCAGTCAGAGCCGGAGAACAAGAGGCTGGAGCAATGGAAACTGAAATAGAGTGAGAACTTACCAGTGGAGAAGGGATCAGCAGTCAATGGGACACAGGCATTTTCCTCTGTGGAGAAAGAGAAAAGCCAGCAAGCCTGCCCAAATTAATTCCCAAATTTAACCCCTCCCAGGCTCTGGCAGACAGGACACGTGGAGCACCGCAGCACAGCCAGACTTTGGGCAGTTCCCAATGGCGGAATTTCAGTTTCTTTACTCAGGGGGGTTTGGTTTTCCTCCCAGGGGCCCCCCGTTCCTTTTCCATGCGTCAAGCTGAAAGGACTTTACCCTTACCCCTGAGATCCCTCCCAGGAGGACAACACAGCTCCAACACCATCAGCACAGACACCACCATCCTGTTTTTTAAGGCCTGAAAAAACAGTGGTAATAAGATTCATTGTACCCACCACAATGGACATGGGGGGGAAGTAGAACCACCAAGGCCACCAGCATCTCCAATTTTCCCTTTGCAAATACTCCCAGGAACACTGAGGTATGAGGGGTTACAAATATTCAGACTTTATTATAAATAAGAAATACTGGTTTTTATACATAAAAACTGCAAGTGTTGCATTATTTTTTTGTTCACCGCCCCGGACAGCAAGACCACAGATTAAGGCAAAAAAAAAAAGCTGGAGCGAAGGCACGTACTGAGGGGGGCACAGTGGGGAATAAGGTGGTGAAGGGACCGTCACACCCGTGACATCCAGTGCTCCATCAGCAGCTGTCGCGTCATCACATTACGTAAAGAAATAACTGGGCTTATACAATGAGTAATGGCTGTAATGCAGCAGTGATTAAGAGATCGCTTATAAAGATTTAATTCTTTTTTATTTAAAAATAAAATTCTGTTAAAAACAGCTTAAAAATAAAAAAGAGAGAGAGAAGAAAGCTGAGAACCTTAGGCCTGAGGTCAGCTAGGGCATGCGTGCATCTTGGCAGCCGCTCTTCTCTCAGCCGTGGCAGAGAGGTGACGCGGTTACCGCCAGCCATCTGGCCAGAGCGGCCAGGACACCAACCTCAGAATCCCACGAGTGCTGAGGGACACCCCTAAGCTCTCCTCCTGGGACTGGCTGCGTTTTTTGTGGGCAGGGGGAAATCCCAGGCTGGGAATTTGTAGGGATCTCTAAAAGGGGGTACAAGAGGGATGGGGGGGGTATGCTGGGAATGCCCCCTTACCCCAGCAGCGCCGTTCCCAAGGGTGCACTAAGCCTTGCGTGGTGGTCTTGAGATGTTCCCCCCAAATCCAGCTTTCTCAACACTGGGTCCTGTCTCCCTACAGCCCCAGCGCCCGCTCTCCTCCTTGGCACAGCATCCCTGGGGACGAGGGACCCAAAACGGCATGCTCTGAGCACCACCTACCCATGGAGGGCAGGCTTCAGAAAGCACCCACCCCCCAGGCAGAGCGGTTATTGCGTATGCTGAATGGGTGCTGAGGACATGGGAGAAGGGAAAAAGCAGGAGTGCAGCCAGGAGAAACACTGAGCTCTACGGGAATGGCACAGAGAGAGGGGATACCACAGTGTGTGCACCCCAAGGGCTGCAGGGGAAAGCACAAGGAGGAGGCTAGGCTATGCCGCTCTGGAAACATGGCTGAGTATATTTACACACACACATACGCACACACAAGAGAGACTTCTTCACACTGTAATCCTGATTAAAACGAAACAAAAAGAAAAAAAGAAAAAAAACAGAAAAAAATCATCACATTCACACAAAAAATATAAATTTGAAATAATTAATAGCACCAGTGTGTGTCAGATAATAATTTCTTCCCCGCTACGCAAACATACGAAGTTGCATAGTGTTTAAGGATAGATATATACTGGATCTCAAGGAAGGTGGGGGGAGGGGGGGAGGGTGCAGAGGATGCTCTCGTCTCAGAGGAGGGCTGGAAGAGGAGTGGGGGGCTCCCCACTGCTCCCATTCAGCACCAGTAAGCAGCTAGAGGCACTGACTGGGGAAGGAGCCTACTGGGGAGGTGGCAGCAGTCAGGATGAATGGGAGAATGGCCACCTGAGCCCAGCCTGAATCCCTGTGCTGCAGTGGCTTTGGGGTGACCGGGAGAACGGCTGGTCAAAAGAAAGGAACTGGGGAACTCCAGCTCTTTCTGCCAGGGTGAACCAGGCAAAGGGTGAGAGCAACACTGGGAGACGGAGAAACAGCCCTGTCCTCCTTCAGAGGATGGGAGAAAGCCCTTTGCACATCCACCCACACAGCCTCTCCCCTCCCCACCCAAAGCCACGGCATGAAGAGCAGCACAGCTCTCGGAGCTCTCTGGATGGCAGCTCTCCTCTTCAGCAAGACCTTTCCCACCTGAACAAACTAATCTGTCCATTAGACATTCAAAGCTTTAAAAAAAACCCCAAAACCTAAAAAGCCCACCCAAAAAAACCCCAATCCTCTGGCAATTCAATAGCAACACCCACCGATGGGAACGCAGCACAGGGCTTCCACACTCCCCAACCTGAGCTACCCAGCAGGTAGCTGCTAACAGACCAGACCCAAAACTACTTCTTCACAGACCAGGAGCAGGGCTGGTAGGACCTACTACTCCACCAGTACAAGATCTACCGCTTCACCAGTATCTTCCCAAAGAGCTCTTTCTCAGGGGCAGTGTGTTTTCTCAGAGTGATGCATCATCACAGAAAGCATGTCAGAAAGAGGCTTCGGCTGTTTGGTCAGAGGCTACCAACGCTGTCAGATCGGCCACTAGTTAAGGATTAAAAAATAATAATAATAATTCACAGGGTTAGAAGTTGGGACCAGGGATCTGAATGAGTGCAGCTATACTGGCCATTACAGTAATACTTTGGTAGCCATCCCCTTCCTTCATAGGGACAGAGAGCTCTGGGACTGAGGAGGAAGAGAGGAGGAAAAATTGGGTTAGTTTTGTCTTGCTGTATACAGCTCCCATGGTTATTTTGGACCCATGGTACAGAGAGTCCAGAGCATCCCTCATCCTTGCACTAATCAAAGGGAAACTGTGTCTGAGGAAGGGGCAGAGTGCTCAGGGAGACAGGTTTATATAAGACCCCCTTTGATGCCCAAAGATGGATATTTAATTTGCTTCTCTTAAAAAAAAAAAAACCAACAAAACAAAACCCCCAAAAAAACCCAACAAACTTTCAACTTATCCTGATTCGAAAAGAAAACAAGTGGCTGCGAGCAGCGAAGAGTTGGGGATCTGAAGAAGGTAATGTGTATTAAGGCACTCCAGAGCCAAACCACCGCTCCCCGGGGGGATAACCCCCACCCCAGCGCACACTTAAGGTTTCTCAATGGACGGGGTGTTAAAGCAGCCAGACGGCAAGGTTTTCTTGATGTCTTCCAGGTTGCTAATGTCTTTCAGGATCTCTTCAATATCCCTGTTGTAGGCCTGTATCGCATCATCTTGCTTCCTGGCCTCCCTCTCAAGGAAGGACACTTTCTGGTCCAGGTCGCTATCTTTCATCTTGTCTTTGGTGCTGTTCAGGGTGCCCTCAATCTCATTCAATTTGTTTAAGTCCACTGTCTCCAGCTGCCCTAAAAAGGTGGAAGCAACCAGTGAAGTCCATTAAAAAAAAGAAAAGCCAAAACAAGGCACCTTTGAGGCACTGGTTTTGGGTGCTCACACAGCTGAGCCCCTAGCTGGGCACGAAGATCTCCATCCATCCCCTCTGCACCTGATAAAACAGGAGCAGCCTCAACAACCTCCCTCAGTTCACACAAAAGCAGTAACCAGACATGGCACAACAAGCTTTGAGGTCACCCCAGGGGAGGAAAAACCCAACCCAAAACCATAACCACACCCAACACCAAGCCAAATCCTCACCAAAACCAGCCAAGCCCTGTTTCTAGAAGTAAAGGGACCCATTTGATTCACAGCACAGCGCTGGGCAGGCTGCTGGCACACCACACCAGCTGCTATAGCAGGGAAGCATTCAGAGGTGTCTGTCAAGGACAGCTTACCTAATTGATCCAGCAGGCCATTAATGACAGCAAGTAAGTTGTTCACAGAGTTCTTTGCTTTTCTCGCATTGTCTTCTGCCTCCTGGGCAGCCTGAGAGGCCTGTGGGGTATTAAACAATAAATGAGAGCACAAGAAAGGCCTCAGGGGTTACAAACTGCTGCCTCTCTCCTTCACAGGTCTGCCTGAGCTGTCCCACGCACTGCTGGCTCCTCTCTCCAGGCTAACACCCCTGTGCTGAGATCTTCCCCACACCGACAGCCTTTGGATCATCAGTTCTCTGATTATTTCAGCCTGGAGACCCCTGATAACCAAGATGGGTTTTGCAGGAAAAGCCAGAACAGACTCTGTAGCGCTATGGTCAGGTTCCAGTTAAAACACAAGTGTGGCAATTAAGGAAACCGGCTCAAAATCCAGCCAGGAACCTGCACTACTGCCACCAGGAGAGCTCCTTTGCTCCTCCTCATGTCTTCTCTCCTGCTTAACGCTCGGAAGAGACGGAATACTGGCTGGACCCAGCGCTGTCTTGGCAAGAGGACAGCGGCAGAAAAGCTGTGATGGACAGGACAGCAGGGAGAAGGCAGCCTCTGCCCGCTCCCACCAGCACGACTCACCTTACTCGCCATCATCATATCCTGCTCAGCATCATCCTGCTTCCGCTTCAGCTCCTTTTCTGCATCCTGGAGTTGCTTCATCATGTCATCCACTTCCCTGGCCAGCCCCGTCACATCAGCAAAAGTCTTGTCAGCTTCAGCTTTGGTAGCAGCAGCACTCTACAGCCAGGAAGGGGAACAGGATAGAAAAAGGTGGCAAGACCTTCCTTCCTCCTCCTCCCCCCAAAAAGGCATCGATCATGCCATGTTTTGCATTCCCTAGTGTGGGAATGAATC
This sequence comes from Laterallus jamaicensis coturniculus, assembly GCA_022605575.1. Taxonomy (NCBI): domain Eukaryota; kingdom Metazoa; phylum Chordata; class Aves; order Gruiformes; family Rallidae; genus Laterallus; species Laterallus jamaicensis. The sequence continues at coordinate 12,252,336 of JAKCOX010000007.1, forward strand.
AGAAGTCACATGGGGCTTGCCAGGAATTGCTAGGAGTTTATGCAGTTACACACCGGAGTCTCCAGGGGATGGCTTCAGAGCTAGAGAGGACCCACCTTCTGAACAGAACCAGCGATCCTCTCCGCATCATCTGCTTTAGTCTTGGCTTCACGGGCATCGGCAGCCGCATTGCCGAGCGCCAGCTCGGCCTGGCGCGTCTTGTTGGTGGCTTCAGCAATGGTCCGGGAGATGGCTGGGATCTTCTTCAGCGCCTCCTCTGCCGCCGTCTTGTTATCATTCACCCGCTTATCAAAATCTATGAAAGGGCAAAACAGCTTCTCACCCACTTGCTCCAGAGGAGCCTTGGGATGCTTCTTTGACCAAGCTACCCAAGCTTTGCCACCCTGGCACTGGAGGGATGAAAACTGGGGAGCAGGGAGGTAAGTGCTTGCAGCTCTCCCTATTACACATCTTCTGAGGCTAAGTAAGGGACTTAAACAAAATGGAGATCTCTAGTCTCAAATCCATTTCACAGAATCACAGAGCTGTAGATGGGAAGGGAGCTCCAGAGACCATCGGGTCCAAACCTCTGCCAAAGCAGGGTCCCTAGGACAAGGTGGTGCAGAGAGATGTCTAGACAGGACTGGAATATCTCCAGAGAAGGAGACTCCACACCTCCCTGGGCAGCCTGTCCCAGGGCTCCGTCACCCTCCCCGGGAAGAAGTTCTTCCCATATTGGTGTGGAACTCCCTGTGCTCCAGCTTGAAACCATTGCCCCTTGTCCTGTCCCCACAGCCCACTGAAAAGAGGCTGGCCATTCTCCCCTGTGTCCCACCCTTCAGATACTGATAAACATTGTTATCAGATCCCCTCTCAGGCTTCTTTTCTCCAGGCTAAACAGCCCCAGCTCACTCAGCCTTTCCTTGTAGGGGAGATGCTCCAGGCCCTTAATCATCTTTGTAGCTTCTGCTGGACTGTCTCCAGGAGTTTCTTTGTTTAAAAGGGCAGGAGGGGAACCCAAAGAACCCACCCAACCCCCGGGTACCAGCAATAGCACAGACCATTTAACCAAGATGCCCTAATACCAACAACCTGTCACCCTGTCACACAGGAATGGAAGGAGTCACTGCATGTACTCTCTCTTTACCTTTCAGATTGCTGAGAATGGTGTTAGCCTCCTGCAGTGTGCCGTTGCCCTTCCGAGCGGCTTCTTCAGCCAGGGCTTTCGCTGCATCTGCTCGAGCCAAGAGCTGGTCTGCAGTCTAAGGGACAGGGCACGTACGAATGTGTTACTACCTTGTGAAGGACAACCATCAAAAAGCATTGCTCAGCCTGCAACACCAACACCATTCATGCCAGCGCTGATCCCCGAGCAGCAATGCTTCCCTCCCTTCCTCTGGAACCAGGCAGATTTAGGTACTGCTCTGAGCACCCCTTACTCTCCCATACAGCCTGAACGCTTTTACCAGTTTTTTGCAACCCCTTTCCACGGCCACCCTCCAATATTCTCACAAGTAACAAGCGCTGCTAAGATAAAATAAGACTGAATAAGACAAAATCTTTCACATCTGGCCAGTTCCGTGTTTTCCTTCATTTTTTTTTTTCCAGGGAACAAAAGCCTGAGCAAAACAAAACTGACCTGCTGCTCCGTCTTGCCTTTCTCCAAGAGATTCTTTACTTCTAGCTCCTTTCCTTTCATGTCTTCTCTCAAGTCCTCATAATCTTTTAGCTTCCTTGCAATCAGCTGATCTAACTCCTCTGCTTCCTTCTTGATCTTGTTTGCTTCATTCTGCAGGTGGAAATGGGAAACAAAGGCAGATTCCTGAACATGGAAACATTTCTGAACAGGTTAGTGGAAGTTTGATGGGCAGAAGCTGGAATGGGTTCCTGTCTCACAACTGCAGCTGTAACTTGGCTTTCAAAGGTCTGAATACCATGAGGGGCAGAGGTTGGAATCAGTTTCATGTGCAGGAAAAACCTACTGCATTACAGTGAGTGCAGAGGAGGGAGCAGCTCTGCGGGTATCAGAGGGAACCAGGATGTTTGCACTTGTCTGGTCAAGGCAAAACGTTCAGCAGACAGAGTTTCACTCAGTTGTGGGGGTTGGTTTGGGGTTTTTTGTGTCCTTCAGAGACTGGGGGGAGATGGGGGTTTCTGGAAGCAAGTTTGTGTAAAGGCTGAAAGGCACAAGCCTAGATTACGTCTTGAAGGACAAATTTCCAGAGGCAGTTCTTGCGCAGAGAAGCGCCAACAAAGGACATGCAAGGTATGGCAGCAGCCTGGCACGCTGCCCTAACGCCTGTCCTCACAGGCCTTTGGGGCACGCTGCACGTGATGCTTCCCGCACGTACCTCCAGCCCCGTGGAATCCACAGTAGGCAGACTAGTGAGATTAGCATAGATCTGCAGGGCTTTGTTTCCAGCTTCCTCTGCCTCTGCAAGCACCTTGTTGGCCTGTTTCTCCAGGTCTCGAGAAATGTTCCTTGCTTGGTTATACCTAAAAAACCACAAAGATCCAATTACACTACAACTTTTAAAATTTGGGTGGGGGTTTTTTTCTAGAACTGAACTTCCTCAGACAGTAGAGAGGCTGAGAGATTGAAAACCAGAAGCATCCCACACTACAGAGCGCATCTTAGCTTTGAGCACTGTTCGAAAGCCAGGTCATAAAAGCAATTTTCTGCTACTGACTCACTTCTGGTTGAGTTCATCGATGTCACTTGCAGTTTGGTTTTCTCCAGCCAGGGTTTTCAGCAGCAGCTGATATGCTTCCGTGGAAGTGTCATTTGCTGCCTTGGCTATGCGAACAATCTCATCAGCTTCTTTTTTGTGTCTGGACAAGATTACAGAAGAACAATGCCATTAGAGTCATCAGCCAACAGTTCCTCTCCTCTCCCACAGGCTCCTACCCTCTCACACCAGCTTTACTCTCCCACACCATTCTTGCCTCCACTCCGATTTGAACGCGGAAGATGGTGAAACATTTGCAAAGAAGATGCTGTTTGAGGCCATCTCTGCACCCAAGGCATCACTCCAGCAGTGATGCTGAAGATCAGCTGCAAGGCACCACTACAGCTGTACGTGCCTCTCATTCCCATGTCCAGTGTTTGCCCATCAAGCACACACCCACAGAGCAAGTCTGTTCCTCAGCAAAGGGCATGTGTTTCCTATCAAGCAGAGAGTTTTGCTTCCCCCCCTTTTAGGGAAGAGCAGGGCCCGGCTGCAGGCCACAAGGTGTTTTGCCACAGTTTACCTTTCAGCCAGCTTGCGGGCCTCTTCGGCCAATAGAGTCATGTTGTTGGGATCCCCGCTTGACTCTGGAGGTGTAATGGACTGGAAAAGAAAAGAAAAAATATCTTAAAGCTCTACTTTCATCTTTTATTAATCTCTGCTTTAAATATTTATTGTCATGATCTAAATGCTTAAATATGTCTGTAACCTACTTCTGACTTCCCTGTAGTTTTTTTCTTGAGCCCAGTTTCCACCCATAAGGGTTATCCCTGGAAAAAAACCCCAAAGGCCCTGATATTTATCTAGGCGGGTATACAGTTGGTTTCTCTGAACAGAGGGTAAGACACAGTGTCTTCCTTTATTTACTTTCCATAATTTTCAGCAGGGGAAAAGACCTTTCCCTGGCAAATTTGCTATAAGAGAAGGAACCAGCAGAGAAACACATCCAGAAGAGCACAGGAAGGCAAGGCCCTGTCCTTCCTCGCCACGAGGTACCTCAGCAGCAACTCACCACGTTGTCAGCTGCCATCTTTGCCTTCTCCAACATACTGGAAGCTAAGCTGATCAGGTCCTCTGTGTCTTCCACTCGCACCCGGGCTTGCTCCGCCAAGTTCTCCGTCTCCCGCACGGTGCCCTGGATGTTCCTCAGCCTGTTGAGCTGGCTCACCAGTGTGCTGTTGATGTCTTTGAGTCGGTCCATGAGGCCCTGATCTACGTCTGAAATGCACGACGCGAAAGAGAGGGAGCCAAATTAATCACGGAAGGAAGAGAAGTTGGAGCACCAGGTTACCTCTGCAGGCACCACAGTGGGAGGTTAATCCCCTGGTGAAAGGGGACAGGCAAAGCCATTTTGTCAGTCAGTCAGCTTGAGACCAAAGTCATCATCAGAAACATGCATCAAATATGAGAAATCATTAACTACTCAGAGGACTGTCCTGCTGGTGTTGGAACCAACTCTGATGGGGAATTTTGAGTTGTGAATGAATGTTTCACCTCTATCACTGACCAAAAAAAAGACAGCAGAGCTGTTCTTCAGCAAGTATAAAACACCTGCTTTGCAAATTCTCTTCAGCTTAGCTCCCAGAAGGTAAGCAGAGATGAAGAAATAGCGGGGCGGGTGTTATCCCCCACTTTGGGCAATGGTGACTACTCCCAAGCCAGACACCAGTGACAACAGTCAGCAGGACAGAGGACCCAGCCCTGGTTCTCCAATCTGTAGGACCTATGAGACCCACAAACTCCCCAAATTCTTGGCCACCAGGTAACTCCCCACAACATTGTCTGAACAACAGAGCCACAAAGCACAGACACATGCCTCGTGACTGAGGGAACTGCTCCTGAAATGCAAGAGCATTATTAAGTGGGTAAGTACAGGCAGAAGCCTGCAGGGCTCCAAAGTTAAGACTCTTCCCAAACGCGCTGCCTTCATCTTGCAGCACAGGACCCTGCTTTGGCAGGTCCCTTCCAACCCCTATAATTCTGTGATCAACATGCTGAATATGAACGTCTGACATGTTTCATACAACATACCACCACGTACATACCCAGCAGAAAACCACAACTCAGCACTACAGGTACACACAGGCTTTTGCAAGGGTAGTGTTTGCGTTTAGCTTACAAGAGACTAGAAACACCACCACAAAGCCCAGTCCATTCCCTCATCTTCCTCTGAACCCCACCTTCCCACCCCCTCAGGCAGGGCTTATCTAGGCACAGATGCCGAGCAGGCAGCATAAAGCCACCCCAGCTAAAATGGTGCAGAATTTCAGGGCTCGTTTCCACCAGCAGGAATCTTCCCAAGCAAACACATGCAAAGGCAACAGATTTTTCCAAAGTGGTCTGAAATCATTGAACCAACTCCCAAAGGAACATCTCTAACTGCAAAGTCAAGGGTCTTCCTCAAGTTGCTCTTCTCTGAAACACACATCAGCTTAGACATTAAGAAGACCCCAAGGACAAAGCACTGTCACACTGCTTAATGTCCTGCTCACAGATATCCCACGGTAGAGGTGACAGTACAAGCAACTCTTTGAAGAAGAGTTTAACAGGAAAAATAGCTATGGGCCACTACAAGAGCACTTTTCAGAACTTTATACACTTTATGGTGGGATAATTAAGCTTGCCAGCAGGATTTTGAAACCTTCATTCGGATAGGTGGTGATATCCCAGTAACAAGTTCTTTATCGACAATCATTTGAGCACATATAGCATATGCATAAATATAAGCATAAGACATATGTTTATATAGTGGAAGGTCTTCTGCTTGTTTAAAAAATAAAAGCCTCCTGTGCATCTGGATTTGATGATCTCCTGAGGTCCCTTCCAACCCCTATGATTCTGTCTGGTGAAGAGGGTGACACTGGGATACGCGCAGATCTTTACTTTGCATATACAACAAAGACCTCTGCAAGAACAATGGGAGTACTGTGTCCAGTTCTGGGCTCCCTGGTACAAAAAAAGACAGGGAACTCCTGGAGAGAGTCCAGCAGAGGCTACAAAGATGCTTAAGGACCTGGAGCATCTCCCCTACAAGGAAAGGCTGAGTGAGCTGGGGCTGTTCAGCCTGGAGAAAAGAAGCCTGAGAGGGGATCTGATAACAATGTTTATCAGTATCTGAAGGGTGGGACACAGGGGAGAATGGCCAGCCTCTTCTCAGTGGGCTGTGGGGACAGGACAAGGGGCAATGGTTTCAAGCTGGAGCACAGGGAGTTCCACACCAATATGGGAAGAACTTCTTCCTGGTGAGGGTGACGGAGCCCTGGGACAGGCTGCCCAGGGGGGTGTGGAGTCTCCTTCTCTGGAGATATTCCAAACCCGTCTGTACGCCTCCCTGTCTGACCTGTCCTAGGGACCCTGCTTTGGCAGGGGTTTGGACCCAATGATCTCTGGAGCTCCCTTCCAACCCCTACAATCCTGTGATTCTGTGATTAAAAGCATGGCCCATGTTGTGCTGCACTGTTTTGATAACATACAGAGTCTCAGTGCTGTCCCAAATAACTCTGCCCTGACGCACAACATAACCTGAAATAAAACCTCTGTCCTAGGGGGAAGAACATCAAGCAAAGAGCTCATCTCTCATCAATCCACATCTGACCATGTCAACTCACCTTTGCTGTTTTGTGCTTCCTGCAGCAACTCCATAACATCTCTTTCTGCCTGCTTCAACCTCTCCTCAAAGGCTTGATCAGTTACAGTCTCTTCTCCTGCACCCAGATTTGCTATGAGATTTTCCAGCTCCTGCAACCTCTCTCGCTGCTCCGCCACCTAAGCGATGGGGACAGAGCACAGCTACGACACAGGGCAGAGCACTTAGAACCTCTCTGCTTTAAGCAGCCATCGGGCAAGCACTGTGTTAGCAGGCACGTGCCACCTTCTCCAGCGGTACCAACAGTGGCATTTGTGGCCTTACCTTGTCTTTCACTAATCTGTAACAGGCTGGACACTCTTGGCAGCCTGGCCACGAGCGGTTGTAGAAGTAGTTCTCTTCACACTGATCGCAGCGGCTCCCCACGAAGCCTTCCTTGCACTCACAGCGACCGTTCTCCCGGCACTGCAGGGAGCGGGAACCCTCGGGGTCACAGTCACAGGCTGGGGGAAGTTAAACCTCAGTCAGACCAGGGGAGAAGCAGAAATGCCATAAAACCCACAGGGTGAGAGAGAAACCTCAATACCCTAAAACCTCTGAGCGCATCACTGGGCACAAACCCTGCTCCAGATCGGGGTGCTTCTACATGCAGTGTAGAAAGCATTGTGTCCAGCTGGATGCCACACCCCCTGTGAGTGCTCACAGCCCTGTTTTTGTCTCTCCCACAAAGCGTTACCATTTTCTACTCCATTTCCTTGAAACCAACTGCAGTTCACTTTTCAGCTCTTTACAGCAGGGGATACAGAGGAGGAACATTGGGATCATCCCATTTTTCAATCACATTGACAAGATCTGTTGTTCCTCAGGACAGAAACTGTACACTCAGGTAATTTGCAGAGGAGCCATGCAGAGATTTAGAGTTAGAGAACAGGACTGTTGCACCCCAAGACTCAGCTAATGCGTTTACACCAAAATGAAGAGGGTATCAACCTCACTCCAGACACACATACTCACGTTTACAGCCTTCGGAGCCAAAGCCGAAGTGGTTGACCTCGCATCTGTCGCAACGCTGGCCGGCGACGCCGGGCTGGCACTCGCACTGCCCGGTTCGGATGTCACACTGGCCATCAGTGGAGCCCAGCGCGTGGCAGTTGCACCTGGGGGAAGGAGCCAAATGTCAGGTGGGGACACTGGAAGGGGGTACAGGGGAAGCTGCTCTTGGAAGGAGCCCTGACAAGCACGGCTCAGTGTTTCTCTTCATCAAAAGTCGCTCTTCCTGCCATGGAGATGGCGAGGCACAGAGCCTTCTAACAGTGCAAGGTCACTTGGTGCCTGCACTAAAAATGGAGCCCTTGCTACACACAATCACATGGCACTTTTCTATTTAAAACCCTGATTTAAAGCTATTTATAAAGCTTTGTCAGGCTTTTTGTACAGCCTCCGTGGCTGCTCCCTGACTGCTGCTCTTTCCTACCCGCAGCAGCACTGAGATGCAGTGGTTATGTGTGACCAGTGTCACATTCCTGCACAAGGCAAGCACAGATATACCCCCAAAAGCAGGCTCTTCACCCTGAGCCAAGGTAAACGTCACCTCTCACAGCCACGTCCACTCTGGAGGTTGAAGAAGCCGGGCTCACAGGCACTGCAGTCCCTCCCAGTGACGTGAGACAGGCACTCACACTGCCCGGTCACTTGATTGCAGCTCGTCTGCTGATTCACGGTGCCATACGGATTGCAGTGACAAGCTGCCAAAAAAATTAGAGGTATGAAGAAATACCCAGAAAGGTAATGGTCCCTTGGGGTGTTGATCTGCTAGCCAGGCCTGAAGCAGGCCTGGATCCAAAATGTGGCGGCCCAGCCCCTGCGTCGTACAATGCTTCTGCTTTGATGGCACTACACGCACACAAACACAAGCGTTTTAGCAATCTAGAACCACCAAAGCAGGATAAAGCCACGCATCGCTGCAGACAGGCATGAATAACAGCCTGACATGTTCTAACAACGCATCAGGAAACAGCAGCTCTTGGGGACAAAACCATTTTCAAATGCAGGAGAAACTGGCTCTCCACCTCAGTGCATCCTTCTGTCCACCCTCTTCCCACTCAGCTCTGTGCTCTGGGCTCCTGCTCTCTGCTCTTGCTTTCCAGCCTCGTATTTTGCATCACCCCTCCTTCCCATCAAGCTGTCCTGCCACAGATTTCCTTATCATCTGAGCATCCCAGGCCTTACCTTTGCATTTGTCGGCGGGATCGGGGGCCAGGGGGTTCCCGAAGAAGCTGTCTTTGCAGCGGTCGCAGTAGAAGCCAGCGGTGTTGTAGATGCATTTGAGGCACTCGCCTGTCAGGCGGTCACAGTTCCCCACAGCGTTTGGATCGATGTTGTCGTTGCACTGGCAGAGGCGGCAAGGCCTCACAGCACCGTTTTCACCCAGCGGGTCTCCGAAATAGGCATCATCACACAGTTCACACCTCTTGCCTGGGACATGACAGAAACATGCATGCTGCAGCAGGAAGTCCCTTGCTGTCATCTTGCCCAGACCCTCTTTGCAGCCCCTTCTGAAAAGTAAGAACTCTCCAGCTTCCTCCCCTTCCACCCTTCCGTTAGGGCCAGAACAGTACACAACCCCCCCAACAAATACCTCTGCCGCTCTAACCTTAAGCCATTTTCTCACTGGAACTTTGCAGTGTAAATTATTTCGGCTCCTCTTTTCCCTCCTATTCCTTTAAACCAAGCCTATCTGTCGTAATCTTGTGTTACTTTAAGAAATTAAGCCAGTAGGCCTCGGTGGGGCATCACTACTCCAGGAAGCCCCACTGCCAAGGAGACCTGCCAAGCCTCCACAGGCAGCCGCTGAAGCATCCAACTCAGCAGTGCCCTGCACTGTACTGCAGGTATGGCCTCCCTAGCTAGGTACAAGCTCTGTTTCACACAAGCCATCTTTTCCCTCACATCCCGAGACGACAGTAGGGCACAAGAGGAATTCTTGCGCGACCACATAGCCACAAGTAAAGATGAGCTTGTAATGACACCCATGTTGCAGGGAACCTGGACCCCGCTCTGGTTCCCGATGTAACAGCCCCCATGGGAACCCTCACAAGCTGCCTCTGGGTTTGGTCAGGAGCTTTTCTATCAATTCAGGCGCTTACAGGTATTCTGTACTTGGGACTCTGCCATGCCAAGGGTAAAAATCAGCTGCCAACCACTCTAAGGCTTTCTTGCTGCTTGCAGGGTGAACAAAAGGCTCTGCTGAGCAATTCAGGTACACCTTTGGGCTTCACGGTTTATTGCAAAGGAAAGAAGATCTGTACCTGTTCATAAAATTCCCTACAAATCAGTTGAGCACAAATTTAGTCTTGGTTTTTTTTTTGGGCAGTGTTTGTGAGTCACTGCAGCCTTCCTGCTTTGCCCAGGGAGGGCACTGGCCCTCGTCTGCAAGCATCCCGCAGCGCCTCTCTGGCTGGCAAACTGCAGCTTCTATATTTATTTCAGCCTGACCCACCTTCCTGGCACCCTCAGATACATCCCATTTTCTGTCCAATGCCGTGCAATTAGCAGAGCTCTATTAGAGGCTAGCACAGCTCCCCTGTGGAGTGCAGAAGTGTTCAGGCTTTGCACAGATTAAGTCTCTGTTTCCCTTCTGTTCTCAAGAGACAGGTACAAAGAAGGAAAGGAAGCCATTCAGAGTGATCTTGACAGGCTGGAAAGGTGGGCCCGGGTGAACCTAATGAGGTTCAACACTGCGAAGTGTAAGGTGTTGCATTTGGACCGGAAGAATCCCAGACACATATACAGACTGGGAGAAGAGCTCCTGGAGAGCAGCCCTGCTGAGAAGGGCCTGGGGGTTCTGGTGTGTGAGAAACCTGACAATGAACTGGCAGTGTGCTCTTGCAGCTCAGAAAGGCAATGGGATCCTGGGCTCCATCAGCAGAGGGGTGGCCAGCAGGGACAGGGAGGGGATTGTCCCTCTCCACTCTGTCCTCCTGAGGCCCCAGCTAGAGTCCTGTGTCCCGAGCTGGCGCCCCAATACAAGAAAGACGTGGAACTGGTGGAGAGGGTTCAGAGGAGGCCATGTAGATGATCACAGGGCTGAAGCACCTCCCATACAAAGAGAGGCTGAGGGAGCTGGGCTTGTCCAGCCTGGGGAAGAGAAGGCTGCGGGAGGACCTCATTGCAGCCTTCCTGTCCCTGAAGGGAGCAGAGAAACAGGACGGGAATCAACTTGTTCAAAGGGCAGAGACTGGCAAGACAAGGGGGATGGAGTGAAGCTGAAGGAGGGAAGGGTTAGATGAGATATTAGGGGGAAGTTCTTTCCAGATAGAGTGGTGAGGGGCTGGAACGGGCTGCCCAGAGAGGAGGTAGGTGCCCCATCCCTAGGGGTGTTCAAGGCCAGGTTGGATGGGACCCTGGGCAACCTTGTGTAGATCCAGGCCTGGAGGTTGATGTCTCTGCCTGTGTCGGGGTTGGAATTCTGTGATCCTTGGGGTCCCTTCCAACCCAGACCAGCCTGTGATTCTATGAACATGGGTAGCCTCGACCCTCACACAGGACAGAAAATAGAGCTGAGGGAGGGAAAGATTTGTACCAGAAGACATGGCAGCTTTCAGCCCTGCTCACTGCAGGTCAGAGCCCTGGAAGTGCAGGAGACACTTCCACAGGCACACGGGATGTAGAAAGAGACTTTTTCTGTGTAGGGACACACCTGTAGTGCCAGCCTGGCAGCTGGTGCACACCACCTCCTTGGTGCGGGGCACGATGGCACAGCTCGAGCTGCCAGGACATGGGCAGGGCTGGCAGTCTGAGGCTGTGCCAGCTGTGGCATCTCCGTAATACCCATCGCCGCACTTCTCGCAGTGAGCCCCCGCCGTGTTATCCCTGCAATTGCATACACCTGGAATAGAGGGGGAACATGAGTTTTGCTTCACGGTCCAGAAGGAACCACCAACCCTCCCCGTTGCTCCCTGTTTTATCAGCCCTTCTTACCTGTCTCAGGCTCACATGTCTCGCTGTGCCCATTGCAAGTGCAAGGCACACAGGGGCTATAGGGTCTGAGGTTCGGCGTCTCTCGCCGGTATCCAGATGAGCAACGCTCACAAAACTGCCCCTCGTATCCTGCAGGACAGGAGCAGCTCTCCACCCAGGTCACAGGCACGCCGGGTCCAGAGCGAGCACTTGTGATGGTCACGTCATCCAGGTGGCCAGCACCTGGAAAACATGGAGGGGAGAAACACTTTGTGACCATGAAGGTGCTCACGGCTGCTTCACCAAACACACATCTGAACGGTACAGGTGGGTGCTTGCAGTTGCTAAGGGAAATCAAGAAGCAAAACCCTCCAGGCAGGTTTAGGTAGATGAAGAAAGATGCAATACAGCTCACAAAAGGCACATAGAGGGCTGGAGAGCTGAGAACAGAAAGAGAGGAGGATGCCGAGAACAGCACGTGAGCGAGAGCGATCAGTGAAAGTTACATTCTGCATGCATATGGTTTCCACTGCTAAATCAAATGCCAAAATTAAGTCCTGCCTTTCTAGGGAGGACAGACCATCTCTGTAATACACTGTTTCTAGCACACCATCTGCATAACATGCCTCGGGGTGGACTCTTCTGCTCTTCCTCTCAGGCCATTCCTTTGTCTGGCATTTGAAGGCTCTGCCCCTCTCTACCAAACGCCTTCCCTGGATCAGAACAGAGTCTGGACACAACACTGCTGGTCTGTACCCTACAGCTGTTTGTCTGTACCGCCACAGAACCTCCAGAGCACCGAGCAGAGCCACAGCTCCCACACATCAGCCCTTGGGCGCATAGCTTGCTCCTCACTTTCCCTCCCCTCCATTTCACAGCCCCACACTCCTCTTTACATGTCACCTCTTCTGTGAGAGCGCTTCCAGCTCTCCCATCTTCCCCAAATGCAAATTCAGCCTTTGCATCTTCTTGCAAGAATCCTTCCTCACATGAGAACACACAATATTTTTTCTCCTAATTGGTGCCTGATTTCTGTAAACCCTTGTTACAGGAGACTTGGACTCAAGTTCAGTACAGGCAGCACTTTTGAGACATCATCCTTCCTATTTAATTATGCTGAGACAAGACCAGGAAACGGGGTGGATGTAACCTTTTCCAGTGCAGCAGGAACTGAGGCCAAACATTGCGAACTCCCCATGTCCCTCCTACCATGTCCTTCGGGACTCCGAGAGATGCATTTCTACCAATCTAGAAGACACTGGCCATGCAACAATGCAAAATCCCCATCTTTAGAAGCAAACAAACAGCAGGTGACCGGTGCTCAGCTTCCAGACTCTCACAGGCAGGCACCTTTTCCCCCCAACTCCTCTCCAGGAGGAGCTGTCACACAGGAAGCTGCATGAAAAGCAGTAAGAATGGGCTTTGCCAAATAACCTGCTGCAGCTTTCTGACCAGGCCCCACAACACAGCAATCTGAGCACTAGACCAATAGGTTGCCCGGCAGCTTACTTCTCTCGCTGTATGTCCCACGGATCTTGATGGACGTCAAGTTGTGGAGAAGCTTCTGGAAGTTAAATGCTGTCAGAGCAGGCCTCCATGGGTAGTCTGTAGCTTCATGAAGCCTAAGGAAGAAGAGCCATGACACATCAGCAGATCTTTCAGATGCTAACAGCTGTGCCCTTTTTAAAGCACCTCTTTCAACAGCGCTACACTATTGCAACACACTTCACACATGCTTATGCAATGCTGCTAGACAGCAAGCTTTAAATTAACCTGATAAGGTCGTTATTCCAAGCTAAAATTAATGCTGTTTATTTTCTTGAGAGCTCAGAGGCCAGGGGCACCCCAGGCTGGGTCCCCGCTGCTCCCAGCCTGCCCAGAGAGTTCTCTCACCTGAAGGTGTAGGTCTGCGCGTTCTCACTGGGGTAGGGGTTTCCCTGGGCTATGAGCGGCACAGACACTCTCAGCCCAGCCCCTTCCAGCACCAGGTCCTCTGCAGAGAGGCGTGTGTCCCGTCTGTCCACACGGAAGGAGAAAGTCAGGTTTTGCCCATAACTCAAAACCTGGTTGCCTAAGAATTTGCCTAAAAGAGAAAGAAATCCTTTGAGTTAGGCGACAGAATGGAAAGGGCATGAGCAGCACAGAAAGCCCTGCTTCTCCAATGACCTACGTGGTGCCACAAAATACATGGGGAAGTAGCTGTCCGAGATAACAGAGATATCCTGGGTCTCTGCACTCCACTGGAGTGAGACTTCGGAGCCATCGCGCTGCTCAGCACGCCACTCATCCTCTCCTGAAAAAACAAACGGGGAAGAGTTAACAGCCTTTGAAGGTGTAGCTCCATACACACTTGTGTCACACCACTCATCCATCACCGACCTACAGCCTGTACACTGGCTCTAACAGAACAGAGGCAGCAAACATCATCTTTCCAATTTAAGCCCCTTAACTCAAGTGCTGACCTGAACCCTACAACAACTACTCCTTCAAAATTCTGTTCTCTACAAAGAGGTGGAGCAGCGATGGGCAAACACGCAATCCCCTACGGCTTGAACGTTTCAGCCTCGGTACAAACTGTTCTCCAGTGGAATTTTAATTAAAAGATGTTCTTTTCAGCCTAGGCAGCATGAAAACATGAGCACACAGGAAACCGACTGCAGGAAAACAAGATTTCTCCTGAGCTTACAGACCCATCAGAAACACTACTGTGTTCTGTTCAGAGCCAGGTAAACCCCAAACCTGAAGCGATTACAATCCTCTCAATCAGAAACCTTAGGTTTGGTTCTAAAATTGGGAAAGCCCCCCATTTTTGCCAGTAACACTCTCAAGCTATAAAAGGTTTATATTTACAGCTTCTGCTTGCACCTGTACAGTGTACGTTAGTGCTGGGTGCCCAAGGCCAGAGCTGTGGATTCATTCCTCCCAAGTTCAACAGACGAGCTACAGACTAGAAAGCTCACAGTTAACTTCAAAAGGTAACGCAGCACTTCCAAAAGAGAGATCCTGGACCTGCCTGCCCAAGGTTTGCAGTCTTGCACAGGGAGGAACTTAAGACTACAGCCTAATTTGAGACACAAAGGAAGGCTCAGTTTTACCAAACTGGAAGCTGGAGGTGATGCTGTAGATACTGTAGCCGATGGCGCTGGTGCAGACTGAGGAGTGTCCAAAACAGAAGCAGGGGGTACAGCCCCTTGGATTAGAAGATTCCAGGTGGAAAAATCCTGGTTTGCATCTGGGAGATGTGAAGGAAAGAGAAGTCATTTTCCTGATGCTTACACCTCAGGCCATTGCTTGAATTTTTCTCATTCCTGAAGCAAAGCCACAGGAAGAGAAACTCACCTTTCACAGTGGAAGCCCTCAACATTGTCCTTGCACGTACACCGTCCTGTCTCGACGTTGCATTCCCCTGTGCTGCCAGCCAGATCACAAGAACAGGGCCTGGAAGAGCCAGAAGAGCAGATAACTCATTAACAGCCACACAGAGGAAGCTTAAAAAAAGGCACCTAGCTTTTCTTTTAGGGAGCACCAGTCCCTCTTACCTGCACCCAGCTTCGGAGAGGGAGTGGAACCCTGGCTGGCACCGGTCACACTTCTCTCCCATCACGCCAGGTTTGCAGCTGCACTGGCCGTAGCTGTCGCACTGCGTGCTGAGGGAGCCTGTGGGGAGAGCAGGGACAGAGCTCAGCAGAACCCCCTGCCTCTATTTACAGCTTAACAAATGGGCAAGAAATACGGGAAAAGCAAGTGTGAAGCACAGCTTCAAGCCACTGAGAGCTCAGCTGTAATTCACAGGGATTTTTGCTCTAGCAGCTCTAGAGAGACAAGTTGTTATCTAGCCTTCCAAACTACCTTCAGCTTTAAGTATTCCTACTGACTAATCCTTTCATATACAGGTTGCATTCTCAGCCTTATTCCTGTCTTGTCCTCACTGTTACCTTTGCATGTCTCTAACTCCATGCTTTGTCTTCCCTGCAATGCACAGGTTTTATTCCCTTGTGTTCTCTCCTTAAATCACCATCTCCCTCAGGCCAGGGGACAGCCTGACCTCTTCCCTTTGGCAGTCCAATTTCCTCCCTTGATCCCCAAGTTGGATTTTAAGATGAAGCTGCCTGCTCGGAGCATGTGCCACTCTTAGGCCTAACAAACTCTTCAGTGAGACTCATTTTTGGCAGGACATCTTCCTGGATACTGCTCTGTTCAAGCAGACTTGCACAAAAAGTAGCAGCAGATATAACTTGTGATGGACAAAACGCTTTCTCCTGAGCACTGGTGCAGTTAGCAGCACTGTAAGAGTTAACCACCAGGAGAAAAAGTATGTTAATATACAGAAATAGTCGCTTCTTTCCACTCCAATCCCCACCAGAAGATTACAGCAAAGATGATTAGGCTGGACAGGACAGGACTCACAAAACCTTTACCATATACAGCAGAAGTTTAAATCACTTTTGCAGCGCCAACCTATCATTGTTTAGGAAAAGACAGTACTCAGACAAAAAATAGCTATCTAAACCAATTCAGGGGCTTTAAATACAATGTGGATGCCAGCGTGCCGCAGGACACCAGCTGACAGCTAAGTTATGAAGCCCTTTGAAATCTGTCCTCAAGGACCCGAGGAGTCACCTCCCTGCCTCTCCTCAACCATCTCAGCTGACGCCAACCCTCATCCCTCTTTAAAATAAAGTCCAACGTGAGGACCTGGGAGACCAGGCAGAGGAAGAAAGAGGCCTTTCTTGGTCAAAAATTTCACAACTGCACAACTCTCCGACCAAATTAGATAGGAGACGTACCCTGGCAGCCCTCTCGCTGGCTGCTTTTAGGGCATGCTGCAAGCAATTACTTATCCCAGCTTCTCTATTTTGGAACCTCACATCACATCTTACTATCTGTTACCCTTTTGTCTCCTTCCCCCTCCTTATTTACTGTGTTGTGGTGTAGTCTTGGGATCACTTTGTATGGGTCAAGTAGTTCCCTTGATGAGAAAAGATTTGTTCTCCTGCCAGAGGTTTTTCCTTTGGTTTTGGTTTTCTTTTTTTCCTCTCCCTTTAAAGGAGTTTAACTACATATTTTGAAATGACCATGTTTTTTTTCACCCTCACCCCGTTTTGTGTTTAAGGTTACGCTGGCTTGTATTTATAGTGCTTGGATGCAGCTGAAGTTTGCTCCAATTCTTCAGTATGAACAACCTCCAGAAATATCTGCTCACATCATCTTGTTTATTAAGGATTTAAATTAACTCTTTAGTACTAGGAGTGTCCAGGGTAACACATACACAAGGCTGGGAGGGGGCGGGGGGGGGGGGAATGACGACACAAGGGGGAAGGACCAAACCCAAACTATTTCAACAAAGCCAAAAAACTCTTTCAGAACATGTTTGAAGGAGTAAACGCTGTAGAGGTGAAGTAGCTAGCCCTGCCCCCCCAACAACAATTTAATGCAAAGGATTTCAATCAAAGCACCAGGCAAAACACATTTCCTGCATGGGGGAAAAAAAACAAGAAAGCAAAGAAAACCCAAACAACCCCCTTGCTTTCTACCCAGTAGTTTGCAAGCAGCTTGTATAACTGAGAGAAGAGTTTGCTTTGTGCATGGAGGTTTGGAAGCAGAAGCATCTGCTGCTGGTACTTACCAACAGGGTTGCAGCTGCAGGGCAGACACCCCTCCTCGCTCCCCAGGCGATAGAAGCTGTCCCTGCACCTTTCGCAGTGGGCACCATCAGTGTTATCGGAGCAGCCCCTGCAGTGGCCCCCGTGGCCCGTGGAGCGGTACAGCTCAGGGTCGAAGTAGCACTCCTGCGACCTCCCGTTGCAGTCACAAGCTGCAGAGATGAGGGTACCATTAGAGAACAGCACTGAGCAGGCTGCAAGGAGAGTTTCCCCCCTGGATCACAAATCCCCTCTGTGTCTAGGGAGCAGGGGACCAAGGTTTCACTGGCATGAGCCACAGACCTTGATCAGGCAGCTGGGATCAATCACCACACCCGGAGGTCAGACAGGAAGAAAGCTTTTCTGTCTGAAAAAGCTTCCCCATAAAGTAAACTACCAGGAGCTGTGGTCTGTGACACGAAACCAAACGAAATAAATTGGCATTCGGTCATGGAGATGAGCATTTGTGGGCCAGAACTCTTGCAACAGCCTCGAAATTGGATGAAGTAGTCAACAAGTAACTGTAAAAATCAGTAACTCAAAGAGAAGACAGCGGAAGCTAAGTGAGGAGTTTCTAAGGTCAATTATACTCTACTACACTAAATGAGGGGTTTTTTCCTGTGGCTTCCATAAGTTACAAGCCTGTACATTTTTGCAGGATATCTCTTTCCTGGGAAAGAGGTTACTCCCATTCTTCTCCAGAAAGGAGATGGCCCTTTCTAGGGATGTACCAGAAAGGCCCTACAGTATAGGAAAGGAGTAACCAACAGGCACACAAAGTCTCTGCAGAAAAACACCGTGATCGTGCTTAATGCTGACTGCAACTGAGACAATGTAAAACCATGCAGGGTCACAGCTTCTGGCTGCCAAGAGAGGCAGGGGACCCAGCCTCTGGGAGGTTTCCCCCACATACGCAAGCATTCATTGGCGCTCTCTGCTGTCGCTCTCCTCCATGGTCGGTCATTGAAGAAAGGAAGACACTTTTCACAGTCGACCCCGAAAGTGTTGTGCTTGCAGCTGCAGACCAGCTTCCCAAGCTCGTTCTTCATGCACTCGCTTGCGTGCCCATTACACTTGCATCTGGGTAAGGAGAGACAAGGAATGTGTATTTAGACTCCTGGGATCCAGGTCACTCACAAAGCAATCCCAAAAATAAAGGCCAGGTCTGAAAATCTGAGGCGAGACAAATTTGAAGGTAGATGGTCACAACAAAACTGACACCACGACTGCTGTTTTTCAGCCAGGAGAAGACCTTATTGAAGCCGTTTAGTAGCTAAAAGGGGTTTCCTAGAAAGACAGGGAGACTCTTTTTACCAGGACCAGTAGTGGTAGGACAATGGGCAATGATTTCAAACTCTAAGAGGTTAGGTTCACCATGGATATAAGGAAGAAGTCTTCCAATGAGTGAGGCATTGAAACGGGTTGGCCAGAGAAGTTGCAGATGCTCTATCATTGGAAGCATTCGACACCAGGTTGGATGGGGCTTTTGGAACCCTAGGCTAGTGGAGGGTGACCCTGACCACAGAGTGCAGCGCACTCAAGATTGACATTTAGAAAAACGAGAATACTAACCAACTCCTTCACAGTCTGTCACTAAAACAGAGCAGGAGAGACTAGACTCCGTTGGCTTTACGTGAGTGCATTCTCCATAGCTTCTTTCTCACGAGAGTCATAGAATCACAGAATGGTCAGGACTGGAAGGGACCTCAAAGATCATCAAGTCCCAACCCCCTGCTATGGGCAGGGACTCTTCTCCCCAACCCAGGCTGCTCAAGGCCCCACCCACCCCGGCCTTGAACACCTCCAGGGAGGGGGCAGCCACCAACTCCCTGGGTAGCCTGTGCCAGGGCCTCACCTCCTTCATAGTGAAGAATTTCTTCCTAATATTCAATCTAAATCCCTTCCAATTTAAAACTGATCCCCCTCATTCTATCACTACCTGCACTTCTAAAAAGTCCCTCTGTGGCTTTCTTGAAGGCCCCTTCAGGGACTGGCAAAAGAAATGGACAACCACAGTGCTGTATGATGCCTCAGGTATTCACAGGTGATAGCTCCCAAACTATATGTGAAGCAGAGACCTTGGGAATTTCTGCTTACCGTTATTCTAGGCTATGGATATAGGCAATTAATGACAACTAATAACGTGCTAAGAAAACAAACTAACCCACATAAAGCAAGTGTAGGAAAAAGTTGAGGTTTTTTCCTTTTGGTTTACATTTTTGTCATTCTTTTCACCCTCTGTCCTCCCAAGTCACTTCACATTTGATCTATTTGAAGAAAGAAGAGGGGAGAAGAAAAAAATCCATCTCTCTTTGCCCTGAAGTTACAGCCACGGGAGGTTCCAGACAGTATTTGCAAGCCCCTACAAGATTCCTTCTAATCCGTTTTTGGTTTAAGACAGTCCATAAAGACAGGAGGCTAATGGCACCGTGTGAGTTTAATCACAATCTTTAAAGCACTATGGCAATCCTGACCCAAAGGTGTAAGTACAGAGGGTTACTGTCTACTCACCTACCACCCACTGCAAAATCTGAAATCGCATAGTAGTAGGACTTGAGAACTTTTGGGTCGTTGAAAACTTCATCTCCAAATGTGTTCAGACGATTGAGGGTAACTCTGATATCTGTAGCTGTCACCCATTCCTAGAGCAGACAGAAATCCCACCGGATTAAACACCAATCACCCCCCTCGAGAGCATACCAGCACTGTGTCATTAGCAGTTGTATTTACAAAGCCACACATTAATCAATAAGTTCCTTCCCCATCATTTTCCCCTCTGCAACCCAGAAGCTCACACATGCCTGCCAGAGAGGCCTTACACTGCATCCTCTTGGTTATCCAGACCCAGCTTCTATCTCTGCATGTTCTTTCCATCAGCTCTTCACATCTTGACTGGTTTCAGCTGGAAAGCCATAGGAAATGTCTCCAGCAAAAACTGCTGTGCAGGCAGTTATGCAGGCTTCCTAATCATACTTCTCTATTTGACTTCAATTTTCGTGCAAAGCTATACAGTGCTAATAGGAAAAGCTGTAGGGCATGCTGGTTCGCAGACAGATACCTCCAGATGAAGAGAGACAGACAGAGAGACAGACAGACAGACAGACAAGTGAGGCTGGGGGAAGCAGAGGAAGAAAAGCAGACAGGGACATCTGACTTAAAACACAAGAGCTTCTCATAATATTTACGCAGCATCTTCACCGCAGTACCCTACCCTCCTCCTTCAACAGCCAGCAAATGGAGCCTGCCCCAAAATCCACTTCACCTTCACCCAGTGACTGTTACTACCTACTTGGTTTTATTACAGCTTTTGCAATGCAATTTTCCTTAACATCGTAAAAAAAGAACACGACAACAACATCCCTGTAGGTACAACTGGGCCGCAGCTGCATCACTGCTCAGCCAGGACAATAAGGAGATTTGCTGAACTACAAACACCAGCATAAACACATGGAAACGTTGAGCACAAACTGCATGTTTACATCAGTTCCAAAGAGCAGTGCCAGAGGGCTGGACAAAGCTAGTGGTCATATCTCCCCGTTTCTTAAGTAGAGAAGTTTATCAGAAGTTTATACACCATGACGTTAACTTGAAATCTCTTTGCCTTAATGATCAGGCTCCCCGGTTCTTCTCCCTTTCAGGAGTTCTTCTCCCTTTCCCCATTAATCTCTACTTTCATTCGCAGAAGCAAGCCCCAACAGATTCTGCCTTCCTGCCCACTGGCTGGGGATCATGCCTCATTCTGCTCCTGCAGAAGGGGAAGAAGCGGCCATCAGGAAGGAGCCATGTCCTTATGGGGTAAACCCCACAGCTTTGGCTCCCTGTGGCAAATCAAGCTGGAGAAATCATCAAGCAGCATACAGAAAATGGCAAGTTAACTGGACAAACTGCTGCTCCTGGTATGCTCCTGATTACTGCCCAACTGGTGGTGTGAATAGAAACAAGAAGAAAACCCAACCAAATGCCCTGCCAAAGCCACTTGGAAGAGAAACCAAATGCTGTGGATAAAAATCAAGCTTCCCACTCTAACAGACATAAAACCAGGTTAGGGTTTCCAAAGACCCTTCATTTGTTTAGAAGAATGTCACATTTCTTCATTTTTTGTGCTCAAAATATAAATGCAGATGCCTCAAATATTCATGTGACTGAGGTTTTACCCTGTCCCCACCTTTCTATCTCAAACAGCAGCAAAACACCCAGAGCTGCCTTCTAAGCAGGCAGAGATTTGCACCCATCCCCTAACAACTTCTTCCACAACGTCTAATGATAAATCATCCTCCATGCCACTTATTTTACTAACATCAGAGCCAACAAGTCAACTTGCCCCTCAAAGGCACCTCTGTGGTTTGTCCATTCCAACCTAACGGCGCAAGGGCCTTTCAGGACAAGGGCTGTAGCACTGCCCCTGGATGGTTGGTCAGCAGAAAGCCACCATCTGTGATGACTCAGACTCAGACCACCCAACTGGCTTTGTCCTGCTCACATACCTGTAGCACCGGACTGTTGTCAAAGTTATAGGCACTGGGACGTCCCTCCAGCGTCGAGAATGCCACATTGCCCCCAGTGAGAGGGGAGATGTCACTGAACTCATCCGTGCAGAGCGCCTGCTGTTCATCCTCCCCAGTCCGAATAAAGCCCCGATTGACTTTGTGATAGGTGCTCTCACAGGAGCCGCTGTAATACTGGTAGGGCACCCACGGGCCATCTTCCCTGGTGCGCTTGTAGATCGCAAAGCTCTCTGGCCGGCTGGTGTGGAACTTCAGGCGCACGTATGTGATGTCAAAGGCCTTTCCTGTGGATGAGACAAGACAGACGTGAGAAAGGCTCAAACAACTTAAGCCAGAAAGCATGGCAAGAGCTGCACCTCAGTTCTCCCTTTAGGAGAAACATCTCTTCTAGCACCATCCATCAGGATGAGCAGTGTCCCGCAGCACCAGAAGTATCTCCTCTGGTCCTATATAGTACATCTTCTGGAAAAGGTGAAAGAACAGAAGGCCAAAGTCTAGTGCAGGCTGAGCAGATAACTAAACATCCTTATGGACTTGTGTGCAACCAAACATACATCTCGAGCTGCAGTTCTCTTCTCCAGACATCACCAATAGCATCCTTACCCCAACAGACAGCACAATACACCACAGCCACAAACAACTTGCAGGTATCTAAGGCCAGGTCCAAGTTAAGCATGCCACTTGATAATACTTCTTTCAAATACGTGTATAGGAGAATCAGTATTAACCAGAGAGGCAAGAATCACACTCTAACACCGGGTTTGTACCTCTGCTTCATCCCCAAATAGACAATACACCAAACTCTTTCTACTACTTGTGAAGCCTTCCCTCAAGCAGCAAGCTACTGAGAACAGCCCCTTCTATCTGTTCCCTGGGAAAGACAAAGCAAGCAGTTTCCCAGACCACCACTGAAGTCACCAAGGTATTTTTCAGATGAAAGTGCAATGATTTACAAAGTAGCCATATTCTCCTAGGAGGATAAATGTAAGATCACCTCCCTGCCCTCCATTCATCTTACAGGTTTGCGGTGATCAGCAAAGAGTCCTGCCTCAGGGATTCCTCCCCAATGACTTGATCATAAACCATGCACGTGAGCCAAATGCCATGGGGGTTCACACCCCTAAGAAAAGCCATCAGGGGAGAAAGGATCACAGCATGCTTCAGCCACCTTCCTCCAGCACCCCCATGCTCCGAGGTGTACCACTGCATGGTGACTCTTCACCACAGTGAGCAGATTGTGAGAGACCCGGACATCCTGGGTCATGTGGGAAGCTTACTGAAACAACATGAGGCTTGTCTGGAACAAAGCCTTGCGTGGTTAGTCTGTGCCATCACCTTCCACACTCCCACCACCTCCCAAAACACAGTGCTCTGAGCAGGGGTCACAACCATCATTGGTCTGTTCGCTGGCCAAAAAGAAAGCGTCTACAAGAGTTTCAACTGACTGAGAGACAGGTTTTCTCCGCCTGTAGAAGTCACACAGATTTAACTGCAACTTGTGAAGTTAATTAATTCCATTCTGTTAAATTTTTAACATGAGGCTTTGTGCCTGCTGCAGGTCAGCTCTCTTCATAAGCTAAAGCAGACCCTCTCAAAGCACACACACCAAACCCAACTGCAACAAAGCAGGTCTAAGTCTCAAACCAGAGTCCTTGCTTGTGGGCCACCTGCCAGTTAAGCCAGGACCAGCCTGTTTTAGGCACAGCACATCCATCGCCTGGCTGGTGCAAGAGAGGTGGGAAAACACTGGAAACACCCAAGTAACAGGAGATTATGGCCACTGGAAACACTTAAGAAACAGAAGCAGCATAGCAAAAGGTCCATCAAAATATGCAGCACCTCAAAAACCTACACCCGTGCATCCCCAGGATAAAGCAAGCCCAATCTTGAGTTACAAGCCACAGAAACTCGCTGATAACCCAGCCTACCAAGAAGTTCTAACCTGGTCATGACATGCAAGACAGCTGGGGTGCTGTACAGATACAAATGTCCCAGTACTTCCCCCCAAACACACCATACAGTTTCTATCCCGTACAAGGGTACGGATGTCCCAAGCACAAGACCACAAGCCAGGCACTCACAGTCCACAGTTCTTGCTCAGTCCCAGCTTACTTTTGGTTCGGGGTCAAAACCCCAAGAAGCAATGATGCTATAAATGTTCAACTGCTTGCATGAGGGCTAGAAACCCCAAAGGATCAACACTCAGCACTGTAACGCAGCTTAGGCTTACCCCTGCTGCCAACCACAAGAGATGACTAATCCCACTTGTTTATTGGGAAGTGTTTTTCATATGAATCTCAATGTGAGGCAAGAAGCAGACGTCGCTTGCACAAATCAGTCCCTCCTAGGTTTCCCATTTCTCCTCTTACAAGGTCTGTTCTAAAGAAGAGGGCCCCTGAAGGCAAAGTATGCTTTGTAGGAGATCACGCACACGAGCCACCATGCCAGACATGCACAAGTACCTTTTTCAGACCCACGGCAAACAAACCTAGGAGATACTCCCCATGTTTTGCAGATAAAGGCCAGGAACCCCCTCGTTCTTCTGCAGGAAGACCCCAGCCTATGTGTTGACCTGCAACTTGTCAGTCCAAGAACTCCAACCACCCTGGATAAGCAGCGTCCTGGTGCTATGGTTTTATCACTAATAAGCCTGTTGTCATCAGCTTCACAACATTTGCTTTGAGTTCACACAGTGACTTTCGTTGGGAATAATTCTCATCCCTGGTGAAAAGGGCAAAGACGTCAGGTAAGAGCAATCATGCCATGAGTCAAAGGAGGGGAAAAAAGCGAGAATCAACAGTATGAAAATTGTTCTTCAATTAAATCATGTCAAATGAATTGTCCAGAATACCCTGCTACTGGAATAGGCTGCCCAGGGAGGTGGTGGAGTCTCCTTCTCTGGAGATATTCAAGACTCATCTGGACACCTACCTGTGCAATATGAGCTAGGGAGCCTGCTTTGGCAGGGGTTTTGGACCCGATGATCTCTCGAGGTCCCTTCCAACCCCTACGACTCTGTGATTCTGTGATTCTACTTTGATGTGGGTTGGTTCTCTTCTACTAGCGCCACATTCCTCACATATCCAGTGAAACCCCTGCACTTCAGGTGATTCCAGGGAGGAAACACTTCAGAAGAATCCTGGGAATGAAGAGGGGACTGGCCATGTACTCTTGCTACAGACACAACTTTCTCCTCCAGCAGGAGAAAGTGCCAGGTCACAGTCTGCACGTCCCAAGAAAGCTTTTTCCCTCCCCTCTCCTCTCCATGAGGACTGGATTACAGGCCCTGGTTCCCCAACAAGGTCTCCTACAGCTCCCTGCAAAAAACTCCAGCTCAGCTAAAGGCACAACACATGCAAACATTTTTTCCACTGAAATCCCTTGTGCTAAAGGGAACGGACCCTCCCTTTTTCACCCTCAGCTTTACACAGCATGCCAAGGAAAAGGCATTCAAAACCTGAGTGAGTGAGCAAGCAACCCAGGTGAAAAAGACATTTATTTCAGCTGGCAGTGTAACTGCTTGAGAAATCCTGCTAATGGCACTGAAGAGGAATGCAGTTAATGCATGCAGAGCGGCTCTGCCTTAGCTCCGTATCAACTCGCCCTAGGTAAATGCTGCAGGAACAATAAGAGTTTACCCAAGACTGGCTGACACAGTGTTGAAACGTGTTTCCTCCCTGTTCCTACCCAATATGAGAGCTGGGCTTAGCAGCCTGGCAGCTAGCAGGGCTCTTCAAGGTTGTAGAGCCTTTTCCCACCAAAGAGAAGCCAGCGAGGCTGCTTTCAAGTTTCACAGGGCTGAATAAATACACGCTGCCATTGCAGTGAGAAATGACAGTGACAGGAACCAGGTGAAAGGCTGTTGGAAACGCTTCATTTGGAAGACAAGAAGTCATTGTTCTCCTGTTCCACGAAGCTGGTAATTATTTTGATCTCAGCCTGGCTGAGAAGCATTTGATAGTGTCGGGTATCAGGCAATACTTACCCCTGCGCACGGAGAACTGGCAGGTCTATTCTGCAGGAAGAACTCCACATGTTATGAAAGTTCATTAGTAGAAAGAGGACTGTAATTAGTGATTAGTGCAACTTAACAGGACCTCAAAGCATCCAGAGCTCAAAACTTGCAGCCCTGCATTTTAAAAGGGTGCATTTTCTGAAGTGAGCGGCGAGGTGACAAAACAACCAGCCACTTCTGGTAAAATTGAGGCTGATGGAGAGAACCCCACAGTAACATTCTCTAAAGCTAGCACACATACATGCCTTCATAGAATGGTCTGGGTTGGAAGGGACCCCAAGGATCACAGAGTTCCAACCCCCTGACACAGGCAGGGCCAACAACCTCCAGGCCTGGATCTACACAAGGTTGCCCAGGGCCCCATCCAACCTGGCCTTGAACACCCCCAGGGATGGGGCACCCACCCCCTCTCTAGGCAGCCCCTTCCAGCCCCTCACCACTCTCTCTGGAAAGAACTTCCCCCTAATATCTCATCTAACCCTTCCCTCCTTCAGCTTCACTCCATCCCCCTTTGTCCTGCCAGTCTCTGCCCTTTGAACAAGCTGATTCGCCTCCTGTTTCTCTGCTCCCTTCAGCGACAAGGAAGGCTGCAATGAGGTCCGCCCGCAGCCTTCTCTTCCCCAGGCTGGACAAGCCCAGCTCACTCAGCCTCTCTTCATAGGTGAGGTGCTCCAGCCCCCTGATCATCTACATGGCCTCCTCCGAACCCTCCTCAACAGTCCCACATCTTCTTTGCATTGAGGCCACATACAAAGGACTCTAGCTGGGGCCTCAGGAGGGCAGAGCAGAGAGGGACAATCCCCTCTCTGTCTCTGCTGGCCACCTCCAAGACAGTTCTGCAATTACAGATTCAAACAAGCAAGTCCCCGTGCCGGCAGATGCAGCACCAGTAGCACTGGAAGCCTTCAGCATTGTTCGATGCAGGGGATGCTCCTGTCAACGACCTGATCACATTATCGGGCTGACCGAAGGGGCCAGATGCCATCAGCAGGGAAAGCCCTTCCTCAGCAGGGTTATCACCCAACACTCTTTCCCAAGGTCCACCAGGAAGCATGTCATGCTGCAAACCATAGACTGGAAAAAAACCCCTGTACCCAAAGGCTATTTAGATCTTTAGAGACTCCTCCCTTTCCCCCAAGTTAAGAATTCATCCCTACTCACAAAAGGCCTCCTTGTATTCAGACCCCTCTGAACGGATGGATAATTTACATCAGGAAAAGGCCCCGCCAGCTGGCACGCTGATACAAGCACCGAATTGTGAGCAGATGCCTGTGTGAGATAAGCCCAGACAACATTCGCCTCCTTCATTATCCGGCTGGCCGCAGCCCCTGCACGCCGAAGGAAACCACGCTACCTTTTCTGCAGTCCCTCAGTGCATCCTCCCACCCAAGAAGATAACACTGGGCAAAGAACAGATCCTTTGCAGAGCTGTTTTCATCAGAATTCACAAAGCAGCAATGAAACTGTTAGACTTTGCTGGTTATCATTTGCTTGGCTCTGGTTTCAAGACACCTTTTTTCACACAGGTACCTGCTGACAGTCTCCTAAGCAAAGGTTAGAAGATCTAAAGTCATCCAGAAAGAGCCATCAGCATACTTCACGCATTTTTTTGTTTACTGAATTTCTCTTTCATTTGCAGTGACTAGACAGGGCGCAAGCAACTACCACTGGCACCTCTTTCTGCTCCATTTGACCTGTTTCTCCATCATTCCCAGGAAGAAACGCCAGCTTTCCCAGTTTACTAGACTGCAACAAATGGCACATTGTCCACCCAACTTGTCTTTACTCCTACATCAACCCTGCCCTTCTTGAACCTTCAACTCTCCTCATGACACAGCGCAACGCTGGACCAGCTATGAGCGGACAGACTTACTCCACTGGTCCAAGACAAACAGACATCTGTTCCTCCCTGACAAACAACGAGCCACCAGCCATAGCAGTGGGAGATGCTGCCTCCTCTTACACCACCTCTGCGTGTAAAAGGCAGCATAGATAGGAAACAAAGGGCTACAGAGATGATTAAGGGCCTGGAACATCTCCCCTACAAGGAAAGGCTGAGTGACCTGGGGCTGTTCAGCCTGGAGAAAAAAAAAGCCTGAGAGGGGAATCTGATCATTGTTTATCAGTATCTGAAGGGTGGGACACAGGGGAAAATGGCCAGCCTCTTCTCAGTGCTCTGTGGGGAAAGGACAAGGGGTGGTGGCCTAAATGGGAGCCCAGGAAGTTCCACACCAATATGTGGAGGAACTTCTTCCTGGTGAGGGAGCCCTGGCACAGGCTGCCTAGGGGGGTATGGAGTCTCCTTCTCTGGAGATATTTCAGACCAATCTGGACACCTCCCTGTGCAACCTGTTCTAGGGACCCTGCTTTGGCAGGGGGGTTGGATGGGATGAGCTCTGGAGCTCCCTTCCAACCCTACAATTCTGTGAATCTGTGAAACCTCACACGAGTCGAACGCTGCACAGGATGGAAACATCGATGTTAATACCAAGGCCAGCAAGCTGACCAGGTCTCATTAAGACTGATCACCACTTGAGACATCCAACCACCCCAAGCTCTCAGCTACTGTAGTATTTGTTTGGGATCCCATGCTAGAAACCTCCCTGGAGCACAGGGGCTGCTGCTGAGAGGGAATATTTAAGAAGAATGAGTTATTCCATCCCATGGAATGGGACAGGACTTTCCAGCACGCAGATGGGCAAAAGCAGGATGGTGTTTATAAGGAGGGAAGAGAAACATCCTGACAGACTTGCTCTTTTGGAATGAAAAAGTTTTATTAAACAACAGCCCAACACCTGCAAGACACATAAGCGGTAAGTTATGTCGCTTGCATCACACGCACAGGAAAAAGCCAAACTTATGACAGAAAGCAAGAAATTATTGTAGCTCTAGAGAAAATGTCCTTTAGAACTACACCCTAGCTTTTTGGAGAAAATCTGTGGAGGAGGAGGAGGACAACAAGAGCACCAGCAAATGGAAAATCCAGGGCCCGAAAAAAAGAACACACAACATATTTGTTTTGTGATTTTCATGGGGAAATAACAGATGATGGGTCCTAAATGCTGCGTGGCTGCCCTTATGGGAATGCAAACCTTGGGTTCACTGTCCGGGCCTCATCTGAAGAGCCTGGGCATTTAGGTGTGCATGTCACGAACAGGAAGTGTCTGAAGGATTTTAACAGTCTCACCACAAGCCACGCTATGCCAGTCCCAAGGTTTTGGCACTCATAGCTCCACCACCGATGGGTGCCTAGTTTTTAAGGGAGCCCAATGGATATAGAAACAGGGATTGCTTTTTCTGGGTGTCTCTGCCGAGATAGGGATGGAGGAAGGAAATGGGTTCAGGACACTGGGGGAATAAGCGCAGCCCTGAGCGGGCTGGAACGAAGGCGAACTCCCACCACCCCATTAGATCATGCATTCTTCCAGTGCTCCCGAACAAAGGCACCATTGACTTGTGCATGTGGGCGGCTCCGGACAGCAAAAGGCTGCCCAGTAAATTATTGCATGATAATCCAACATTGATAAGTCATCGAGGCTGCTTGTTCTAGTCATGTTTCCCAAGATTGGGGGGGGGGGGGAGAAGGGGGGGAAACTTCTTCCCCCCCGCACAGGCTGAAAGCGGCCTCGTAAGAAATGCATTTTTTCATTTGATCACTCCTAAATCAGCGTAAAAAGTCAGAAAAATGTTGTCTAGTAATTCAGTACAGCTTGCTGCCTTATTTGTACAGCTTTGATGCAAAGATGTTAAGTCCATTTCCCAAAACAGCCAGCTGTGTTTATTCACTGGGGACTGGAAAGATCCCATGTACACCACAAAAGTCCTATCTGCACAGGAAGCCTCAAAGTCCTTTTTCAGCACAAATGATAAAAGCTCATTTTTTTAAAAAAAAAAAAAAAAGCAGCACTTTATGCTTGGCAAGCACAGCCAGATCACAGATGATCAAGGACGCCACGGGCCATTTCAGGGAGAGCTCCGTTTCATTCTCATATCCGGAGTACAAAGCCACCTCCTGCCACCACTGTCGGCAATAAGATGAGTGGGATCTGGAACAGGGAAGGTTGAGATCCTTGGAGAGAGTTCAAATGTCCAGAAGCTGCTCCCTGACTCATACACAAGAGGTATGGATGAAGCCATGTAGCTTCCCCAACTGAAGTGGCAAAAGAAGGTGGGGGTTTACTCTTCCAGAATGGAATTTTTACCGCTCCCACCACACCCCCCCCCGCAAAAAAAAAAAATAGGAAGGGGGGTGGGGAATTTATCTAAAGAGTTTATTTATCCAGAAGAGATTAAAAAACCCTGCCTTTTGTCCTTCACTCTCAGCAGGACGCATGGCACTTACCAAGAAATCATAATTTCACCAGTAGTCCATAATGATAACACCAGGAGTGACTTCAATAATAACAAGCAGCCTTTTAAAAGTGGAAATTTCCACCCGTTCCAAGTCACTGAGCACTCTTGGTGTCCCAGCAAGGTTACATTTTCCCAAGAGTTTTCCCAACCAACCATCACCACAGCCCTCAAAAGATCAGAGCTGCTGGCAGCACCAGGCTCAAGGAGATTCATGATAAAGGTTTCCATTGAGTCATAAAACGCAATGCTTCTCATCCTTGGTGACACGGCAAGACATCTCTTAGGAATGTTCCTTGCACATCCAAAGGAAGCTCACCAAAGCAACAAGTCTTACCCACCTTTAAGCTGAATGACTTGAAGTGACAAAACAAAGGGCATTCCATTTTAATTTCCTCTCAGGTATTTTACTTGGACAGGAGGTGGAAGAGAGAATATTCCTTATGTTCAGCCTAACTGTATCTTCAGACACGTGGGTATGGAAGAATGACTGGATAAAAGATTAAAAATTACCTTTCAAAGCCCAAAGCAAAAGATTAAATAGCTAAAGTTGCAATTCCAGTTTTTGGCTAATTGGCAAACATATGATTTCCCATAATATGAAAACGAGTTTACTGGATGGCAGTGAAGAACTTTGCAAGCAAATTTAGTATCAGTTAATGGTGAGAATTACAAAACCATTTATTTAAAGGACAACTAAGTTTTACTGACCTGTGACAGGAGAAAAAAAAAATCTAATAAATATGGATGGGATAGTTGGTGCAGGAATGCTAACAGCCCATCCTGAGGTCTGCTTTCCTTCTGCACACCCTCCCTGCAGCCTCACCCTCTCCAAGCAGCTCAACGCCCTTCCCTCAGCTCTTATCACACACACTTCCAACCAGCACACCAAAAATCAAAGTACACACAATGCCTCGGTTCAAGGAGTTGGGCAAACCCAAGTGACCAGATTTGAAAACATCCTGGCCAAAGGCAGCAGCAAAGTTGGGTTGTTGTTTTTTTCGGATGGTGCGTGTGTGTTTGGGTGAGGTGCCAGACACCCCTTGCTCCAGCCCCACCACTCCTGGAGGAGAGGTACACCAGCTCCCACCAGAGTGTCTATTAAACCACATTACAGCCTATATATCACAACAGAAGCTACACTAGTTGCTATTAAGTAGGATTTTGAATCCTTTTCCCCTGCCTACTGAAAGGCAGGGCCTTCCTCGCTCGCCTCCCTCCTCTTCCGCAAGTGCTCACAGCCCACAGCAGCTCTAACACCTGGCTTTGCTCCTATCTGAATGAGACATCAAAAACACATAATTTGTTCTTAATTAGGCTGGCCAACACAAGCTAAGTGATACAGCTATATACAAGCACTCTGAGCGGCACCAAGTTCAGCAGCTCTGGGAGCAAGGTGACCTTCCACACTAGCTCCCACACCACTGCCTGCACAGAAATGTTCCAGAACACTGAATTCTCTGGAATTTCGATGGTTTAATCTCCCTCCCGCCCCTGCCCTTCCACCTCCCACTCATCAGCCACAGATTTTTTTACTTCCCTCCATCCCCCCCCCCCGCTTTCCCCAGAGACAGGCCATAATTAACACCGCAGCTATTTGGAAATAATAGCATTGCTATTAGCATCCATCACCAGGCCCCAGCGCAGACAAGGCAGCTTTCCTTCCTCGAGTATTTAAGGAGTTTCACATTCTTCAAGAAACATTTAAGAACACTAACTTCCTAGCACACCCATCTGCAACACCACATTCAAAGCCATGCAGTCTGCACGCCTCCTGCCTCCCCATCTCCCACCGAGAAATCTCCCCACTCGTCCCAACTGACTCCCACTATGGATTTTACATAGCGGCTTGTGTGCCTTCCTGCTATCATTTAATGCATTTGCAGTCAATTAGGGGCTTAGGCACAAGCTACCATTATTTATGAAACACAAATTACAGCAATATCCATACAGACCATTTCCAGCCACCCACACAACAGTTTTACTTTCTCAGCCTATTAAGCCAGGGAAGGAATTGGGATAAACAGTCTTGACAAAACCATTGCTGGAGCAAGGCCATTTCCAAAACAAAGCTTGCCACTGAGTTATGTTTCAAATATGTTCTGGAAAGTCAGAAGCAAAGCTCTTCCAAATTTTTCTTGAAGCAGAGGGGGAATTGCACTCTAGTTCTCCACTCGCAAGTAGCAGCCAGCAAGGCTGGATAAGGAACCAGCAAGGACAAGGAGCTACTGAAGGCACTGAGTATTTCTACAGAAAGAGTTTAGACTTGAGAAGGTAGCATGGTTTAGTGTGCCTGCTTCTGCACAGAAGATCATTTTGGAACACCACAAACCAAGAAAACAAAGCTGGATGCTCTCTGCTGACCCTTCAATACTACAGCCAGGCTTCTCAGTAGTTCCAGCTGCAAAATCCAAAGCCCTTGGCTTAACTCATGGACTAGAACAGAGCCAAGATAAGGCTCCAAGACAGCTCAATGTATCCATGCTAAACCTAGATTTGGAAAGTTACCTGTAGATCAAAACTCCTTCCACCCCAGGCTAAAGGCTGCCCATCCAGGAAGAGGGAAAACTCTGGAAAAGCAAAAAAACCCCACATATATATATACATAGAGAGAGAGAGGTGTGTGTGCAGTCTTTCCTTATCATTTTGCCTAAGAGTGAGATTTCCAGGCTGAGCCAGCATTGCTTCACAGCTCCTTTGCATAGGAAGGATGTAAAAGGCAGCACTGAAATCGTTCCTGAAGTGGGATGGAACAGCCCCCGGGATACCCCCCGGCAGCGTAACACCAGAGGAGCTCCCACAAAGCACATTTCCCTCCAACAGCCCCAGGAGAAACAAGAACTAATTAACGTGTTTACAAGTTTCAAAGAGCTTCCACAGGGACTTCGAACTCGTTGAGCTCATGATCTACTGGCCTTGAGACAAGGGCCGCACACTGTGGCATGAAGCTATACATTAGTGCCTGGTTCCCAGCGGCAGGAATGCCAAGTGAAGCCTAATTCCAGATGGGCAATTAGTTCACCTTGGTAGCAGCAGGGCAGCGAGGCAGCTGCGCTGTGAGGAACAGAGCAGGCAGCCTGGAGGAAGCTAAGCAAAGAACTACATTTTGTTCCCAGATGGTCAGAGGTCATGGGGCTCAAGAACTCAGACCTGCCTTTAAGTAGGAAAAAAATAGCCGTATGGATTAGGAACAGCTGCAGAAACACTTCAGGAACAAAGCCCTGCAAACCCACTTGCTTCACAAAAAGGAGGGTCATCAGGCCTTGGGTTGTGGCAGAGGACATTGCCAGGGAGGTAAGTTGCTGTGGAAGAGGATCCCTGAGAGCAGCCTTCCAAGAAGCATCTTGTACAGAAGAAGAGAACCCTCCCATCGCCAAGCACCGCGTTGAGAGGCACTCATCACAGCTTGCTGGATCACTCCACATCCTCTCCAGCCCCACACAGGTCCTTCAGCAGCAACAGAACAGGTCCCAGTCTCCTGAGGTACCAGCACTGCCTAAGAGGGGGTGATCCCATGCTACACCGCTGAAGCCTAAATAAACTCTACCAGAGGGTATTTTCTCAGGACAGACTACTGAAAATTCCTCTTCTGATCAGCACTGCTGGGCAATGGCATTCCTTTAAACACCCTGAGTCCAGAGTTGATGAAAAAGCCTCTTCTGAAGTTGGAAGATGACTCTCCGGACTCCATTAGCAACATAAACTACCACACGTTGAAACTTCAGTCAACTGTTGACCATCAGTGGCAGCCCATGAAGTAGAGGTCAAGATATTTCTTCCTCCCTCTGCTCTCAGGGTCCTTCATATGAATACCAATGCTTTTGACAGTATTTTGGGGCAAAAGCAGCTACTTAAACCCATCGGTAAAGCTGCTGCCTTTGTGAAGTCCCAAACAATACAGTGCTCTCAAGCCTCTGTCCTTACTACATCCTTACACTTAGCAATAGGTCAAACCCAAATCAACCTACCTGCAGTCCTTCAACCTACAGGCACCCCAAGAGAGCTGAAGAGCATCACACTCTTCAAAACACCACTGTATTACAGCAGCAAGGGTCTGGTTTCTCCAAAGGCTCAGCCCTTCCAGACCCCATGGTGTTCCCATGTCTCTGCTGCCTAGAACAGTACATTATTCATTGGCCAAGGGATGCTATCACCACACAACCCCAATGGTCAATCTTCAGATATGATCATTACCAAGATGTCAAGGTGGTTGTAAAAGATGAAAGTCTGGGCAGCCTGAAGCTACTTTGGCCTGAAAACAGAATCATTTGAGAAACCCTCAGAGTCTGGCTAAGATTTCATTTTCCACAGAAGAGATGCGGCCCATCTTCATCAAAACATTATAAAGCCCTTGAATTCTGCTCCACTTCATCTGGGATGACATGCTTCTTACCTCTGCCTCCTTAAAAACTTGTTACCTCTTCCTTCCTAAACTAGGATCCAGCTAAAGCAATCAATATGTTTAGCACTTCAGAAAGGATGTGTGTCACTCCATGCAAGAGAAGCAGAGCAAAACCCCAACAGTACAAATTCCTGAGGCTTGCTTCCTTCATGGCCTCATCAGGTGAAGCCCACCATTTCCCAGTGAAGTTCTGATACCAAATGAAGATTAGTCCTTACCTGTAAAGCAATTAATAGGGACAGCCATAGGCAAAACCCACCCTCATTTTAAACCCTCAACAGCAGCACACATTAGCCATCATCTAGCACGACACACATCGTCCTAGGTCTCTACTTCAGAGACACAAAATTTAGAGACAGAACATTCTACCAAAAGATTCTCAAGTCAATCTCAGGATCTGTCCGCATTAAGGAAATGCTGCAAGCACACCGGAACGTTAGGAGATGGAGCTTTAGTCATCAGAAACACATCACCAACACTGCCTTCCACCTTCAAACCCACTCTAGCTTTTCCTTATGGAGCAGCACACTCCATAAGCCTTACTGTAGAATGGTTTTAGTCTGGAAATAAGAGTTGCTATAGATGGAAAGTTTAAGACCAGCAATGAAGCCCTTGGTAAACAGAAGGTGTTTTGTTACCATAGCACAGCAGATGAACACGAGGCAAGCAGAGGGACAAGCAATGGCTGTGGAGATCTGCTTGGGTAGAGACATGCAAAGCCTCTTCACCCAGAATGACATCCAGTTCCTGCTACCATTAAAACAAGGGGTGGGACAGAAAGAGCCCTGCAACTGTAGGCATTACTAACATCCAGGTTCCCACATGTGAACCTCTTGGTTGTGTTTTAGAAGGGAAGCCGAGAGGGGGGTATCATCAGGGCCACATCTGTCTGCAGAAGCCAAAGCCCTGAGAGATGAAGATGTATGTTTGAATCCTGGTTCCTTCTTGGGTTGACCTTTTCCATAACGCTAACAAGAACTGTCATTATTGTGGAGAGCTTCTTCCTTCTACCCACCCAAGCAGAAGAGCAAAGGGTTCAGAAACTATGTAGAACATGACGAGGCACAGACCAAATTCTTAGGTGAGTTTTACTTCCATAGGGCAACACATTCCAGCAAGAGCAAGGCAACTGCCAGTTGTTTGCAAAGAGTAAGCTAACAGCCATGCCTTCCTGAGTCACTGCAAAAAATTCCATGAACCACTCATCACAGTGTCAGGAAAAAAGCTTTAACATACAAGGCTAGTGGAGCAACAGGCACCAACAACCTTCTTAGATGCTTCACTCAAATTATTGTTTCGTTACCAATTTCTGCTCCCAGAAAAGAACACTTGGTACTTCAAAGGCACAGACAAGCTGCACACATGCTCAGGTTTCCTTTCACCAAGGTCTGATGCCCTGAGATGTCACTGAGATTCTTTGTACTACTGTAAGAATCTTATTTTATCTGAGAAAGCCCTTTTATGAAATAGATATTTCTATTTCCTTTGGGGGGAAAAAGTAATTTTTAAGCTCATTCAACGCTACTACCAGCATGTAAACTCAGATACTTGCTGAATTTTCTTAATACGTGGGAAAAAAAAGTTCAAGTACACAGGGTATAGTTGAATTTCACATCTCCTTCCACAAGTTGATGCAAAGAAAAGCACTGCTCTGAAAAAAGGCTATAAAACCACGATTAGATACACTAGATTTCACACAGATGGCAAGAAGAGAGCCTTAAATCAACACCAACAATAACGTAATCACTCCCAGATCACTCCAGGATATTTCTGCAAGAAGTTATTTGAACTTTTTAATCAAAACTGCTTTGTGCAAAGCTATAGACAGCAGTAAAAGTTAATTTTCAGTTGATTAAAAAAAAGAGAGAGTAACATACGTTTCTTTTAACAAGCATGTAAAGAAATCCAGATCTGTGCTGTGGATTTCTGTAACACCGTGATGATGGTAGGGAAGAAGGTACAACTCTGGACAAGATGTTGATAACCCCCTTGCTTCAGCTGCAAGAGTGCTATTTCCTTCCTCCTTCCCAGTCTTCTTTTATCTAGACCCCCTCAGTACCTGTGGTAAGGAAGTGTGAGGAGGGGAGAAAAAAAATGAAGAAACCTCAGAAAACACTAAAGCTGGAGAGAGTGCAGGTATAAAGTTGCACACAAAGTATTGTTCAACCTCGTGAAGGTCACTGCTAACAGAACAGCCACTCTGCTGATCACACAGTGCTTCATTTTTTTGAGTGTTACCGAGTTGATCATGTAACCAGGTCTGGTAACTTTAATCTGTGCTGTATGAAGACAGAGCAGCTGGACAGATGGACTTTTTTAAAAGCATTTCAATCTCCCAGGAACATTAAGTACACAAATTATTCACCGCTTCATTAACCAAGTGACCAGATAGCAATGGCCTTCAAATTTAAACCACATTGCCCAATGTGAGCGTATCCTCCCCCAGACTCGCTGGTTGAAGAGTAATGTATTTTCCCCCAGCTCATGGGAAAACAAAGCCAGGCTGTTCCCAGCCTTTTCATGGACATACCAACAAGCTCTGGACAGAAGATGAACTTCAGCGGGTAAAGCCGTGAGCACGAAGATGCAGAAGAAAATCCTTGGGCTGGCTACTTGCAGTCACATTGTAATTCTGAACGTTATCTTTCTTTGAAATCAATTCTTCTTAAGGTTCAGCTCTTTCCTTCCAAATACAGAGCTCTCAAGTATTTCAAGGTCCCTCTGACACAAACATTTTTACAGCTGGAAAAGGTGGATTTGCCCATGTATCTGCTAAGCGAGGTTTCCCTAAATATTTGTATCTCTAGCAAACAAGCACGAAGCTGTGCCAAGTCTCTAGGTGAAAGATAATCTCCACAGAGTAGTTGAAAGAACACTGGACTGGAAAAAAACACCCCAAAACCCACTAAATCCTGGATATGAGACTTCGAAGCTTGCACTCCAGGCCTGGTTGAACGCTTAGCACCAGCGCAAAGAAAGCCTAGAGCTCCCCTTTTCCCACAGTGCTTTTAAACCCTCCCAAGAGCAACTAATTCACTTCAGAGTTTAACAATGAAGTGCTGTAACAGGTCCCCAGTTAATCCCTCAGCCCCAATACCCACCATTTATTGTGAATCTTAAAGGTGTACTCAAACAAAACCTCATTCAGGAACAAAAAAAAACAAAAAAAAAATGGAAATCAGAAGAGAACCTCCCAGCCTATGTAAAAAAACTCCAAACCTATGAAGTAGTGGGAAGTTGGTAACAAACTTGCAGGCAAGGAGTTGGTTTAATCCTTGGTCTAATCTATTTCTTTGACTAAACTGGAGAGGGTGTAGCAGGGCTTGGAATTAAACATTTCCCAGCTAAGTCAAGGTATCAAAGGACTTTTCAAGGAATCCCTCTTTCTTTAGTGATTCTGCACGTGCACCATCTTCAGCAGCATGGGTACTACTCCATGCTTTAATTCCAACTCAGAAGTAAAAAACCAAGACCTCAGCACACCATTTACAATCGGGTTTAAAGGCTTCTCCAAGCTGCGTAACAGCATCTTCAGCATCAGCATTAGTCCCAGTAACTGTCCAAATATTAATTAAAAAAACAAAAAGAGAGGGGAAAAAAGCATCATCTAAAATCTAAAGCATCATCTAAAACACTACATCTAAAATCCTCTGGCACTACCACAGGCCAGGGAGAGGTGATCACCCCACACTGGTACCTGAGCAGCTTTGGAGATTGCTGGGTTAGGGTTTCCTTGCTACACGTGTTTATCTGTATGAAGACTGCTCAGATAACCCACACCATTGCTCAAGACAGTCACCATTCCCCCTCTCCCAGAAGGAAAATATTAAGAATGGAAAATGAAATAAATAAAATTCAGGTCCACACTGTGGACTAAAGGCAGAGTCATCATGTCCTGCATCCAGCTGAGCTCACAAGCCTGGAGAAGGGCTGTGCTCTGCGATGAGGACTGCCAGACCCACTCAAACTAGATACACAGCGTCTGCTGCCTTTGGATCAGTCAGGGTCCGACAGCCCAGCCGAGCACAGACTGTACTAACATTTCTGTTTGTCCTCCTGTTTACCCCTTCGAACTCGCAGCTGTGGTGGGAAGCATCTCCTCCTCATCACAGAAGCCCCAGTGGGCCACGAGTTGCAGAACAGCACGTAGAGCCGGTCCAGCTCCTCCGCCCCCATGCGTTGGATACCCAGATGGCAGAGCTCCAGATTGATGGCTGACCCCAACCCACCAAGCCACAAGGTCCAAAGCTTCCCACACAAGGGTCCAGGACCCATCCTGGCAGTAGAAGACCACATTTCACAGCCAACAAGTACCATCAGCGACATAAATAATCTCTGCTTCAGAAGAGCCTATTTGGGGATTAAATGAAACAATGTCAGCACGAAGGACATGCCCCATCCCTCTCCTGCTCATAAGAAGCACCTGCTGCTTCTCTCTGCTTCTTGCTCCAGCTTGCAGGTCCTCACCAAACATGCAGGGAGCTGCAGCCGTTTCAGGCTGCAGAGCAGAGACAAGAAAACAGGCAGATCTGTAGAAAAAGGTATGGTCCAGGCTCGGACGCTCCCCAGATGGATAAGAGAAATCTCTGTCCTTGCTCACAATAATTAAGAGCCAATTTCATTACCCTATGGAAACCCTCATCCATTAAAAAAGCTGACCTTCTCCTCTCTCCCCCACAAAACCAACATAAACGGAAGATTTTTGTATTCATTTCAGCACTTACTTAAAATTTATTAGGGTATTATCCAGGAGGAAATTAAAACATTGTGTTGTGGCTTAATAGTTTGAGTTCTTCAGCTTTACAAAATACATTGCTCCTTTTATAAAATACTTTGCTCCTAAGCATCCCAATTCCAGAAGAGGGTAGGGAGTGTTTTTGAGGCTGCATAAGCACATACTCTCCAAAATCAAGCCAATGGGCTTTAAGTGATATTCAGCATGAAGTCAGCAGAGCTTAAGCATTTCACAGCAGTAATTTGGGATCAATGGAATTGTTTCGTGCTAGGTGCTTCTGCTAAGGGCTCTAGAGCCCAGTAACCTCAGCAGCGGGGCTGCAGTGATACCCAACTTCACCACAGTACTCCCCAAACCACCCAGCAGCAGTCTTGTCTCCACTACAGCAAAGGATGCTGTTTCCAGCAACTTCTCCATCTCTGGTCTTTCTATCACTAATATTTCTTCTTTCCCCCTTCCAAGTTTCTCCAGTAGTTTCATAAATTTACACTCGGTTGTATCTCCCATTACCAAACCAGACTGAGACGCAATTAATGGTACATGTCAGCAGGGTAACATTCAAATAACACACCCCTAAGTGGTTTTCCCAGAGCTAATTCAGATCTCATCATATAGATGAATACCTCAAATACTTTCCCTTCATCATGCTATACTAAACACATCTGTCCCCAGTTTTGGGATAACGGTTTTATGGGGGAATGATGTCAGGTGGTCTGGAAACGGCCTGGGCTAACTCAGCTCACTTGGGCTGGCTGCTTAGGGAGGTGAACTCTGGCATGACCAGAACCAGGACAACATCTGGGGGGGTTTCACGTGGTGCAGTGCTGTTGAATAATCCAATCTTGCAGCAGCCTTTTGAAGTTCCTCGGAAACCACCTAACCAACTTCACTAGAGCTAACTTCAGTAGCTGTGTCATCTGGAAATAACACATCTTCACTTTTTGAAAAGATTAAAAACCACAGATGCCAGAAGAGCTTCTTGAGAAATCCTATTTCTAACCTCTGATGAAAAGCCACTGCATTTGTTTTCCCTCCTCACCACAAGCCAGTCCTGGAGTGTAAAAGCTTTCCAAGCCAACCCCATACTCCAGCAAGTGCTCTCAGAATAGTGCTCAAGGAATGCACCTTGGACAACCTTCCCCCTCACCCCCTTTCACTGACAAGGTACAAGTTGCGTTCAGGGGCATCACTGCACCCCTCTGCCCTATACCCCAGTCCCAGTCCAACACAGCCATGACTTTCTTCCCTCTTCTTCCTCCTCCCAGAAAACCTACTGATCACCAAATTACCCCCTGAGCTACAGACAAAGAATAGAAACAGAGGCTTTTCCCTTACATTTTCAAAGGCCTTAACACCACTGGAGCAAAAACTTCAGAGCATGAAGCATTTCTCAGTAGCTCAATCATCTCACAGCTATCACCTATGCTAATACCTTGCCCTCAGTTTCTCCAGATCCAGCTGTCCTGGGATGGGCGACTCCATCCAAAGCCTGGTCAAGTCTTCAAAAGAAACACCAAGTGCCCTCCCTTGGTAACATTGGCATTTGGCAGAATTTACCACCTGAAGCTCAGCAATGGGGAGCTGAAAGAAAATGGCTTTTGTGTCACTTGCTAAACTCTCCAACTCAGTGCCCAATGCTATGCCCAGTGGGGCGCTTCCCAATACTTCCAGTTTAGAGTGTCAGTAACATTGAACTGGGAACATCAACCCTTACTGAGTTTAACATCACCAGCTATAAACAAAATG
This sequence comes from Laterallus jamaicensis coturniculus, assembly GCA_022605575.1. NCBI lineage: Eukaryota > Metazoa > Chordata > Aves > Gruiformes > Rallidae > Laterallus > Laterallus jamaicensis. Next base: position 12,292,984 of record JAKCOX010000007.1, read on the forward strand.
TAAGGAAAAAGGAGGATGCTGTTCTGGAAAGGGAGACTAGTACACGATGAGCCACTCCCAAGAAGTAAGAAGGCAGATGAAACCATGACCAGGGTTCATTCCAGTCCCTCCAAGAAGACGGATGGGCTTTAAGCCTCCCAGCCCAACAGAGAGATCTGGGATGACCCTGCCCTGGGTAGCAAGAGCTGCCCCTCCAGCTCAGGGTGCTGTGCCAGAAGAGGTGGATCAAGAAAAGCTAAGAAGCAACTCGAGCCTGAGCTCCTTCTCCCACTTCCCCCTCCTCTGCCTGGAAGGCTGGGAGCAGGTTTTGTAAATCACTGCTCCCAGACATGCAAACCGGAGCGGATCAAGCCCATGTTTATGTGTATTCACACATTGTGTTTACACTAGACTCTGGAATTAATACATCATTTCATCTGTCCGCAGGGGGTGGGGGGAGAAGACACTGTAAATTCAGAAATAAGCACCATCTGTTCCTCCTGCCCACCCTTTCAGGTCAGATAAGCTCTGAGCCAGGCTTCAACAATGCTGAGTGGAGATGCACCTTCACACACAAAGGAAAGGCTTGCCCAGCCCACAATCCACTCACAAGGCACTGGGAATGCAAGGTCACAGACATCTCCTCTGCAGATGCAAACAGACACAAACACAGGGTCATGTTTGGGATCTCCAGCCCCAAACACACCTCACTTGTGAGCCTGTGACACTGCTGTCTCCGTGCAACCCCCTGCACGTGCTGATAGCCACCCCTTGAGAGACAGCTGGTGGGATTTCAGCTTTCTGAGCACCTGAACTGATGCAGAACCACAAGTGCTGCACGGGAATGCACTGCTATAACATAAAGCCAGCCAAGGAAACCTCAGCTGTATGTTAGACCTGTTCCTAGCTTTCACTGCTGACATCCTGAACTATGAAAGACTGAAATAAATCTAGCAGCCTTCAGATCTTGACTAGAACCAGAAGCTGTAGCTGTTAGAGCAGGATGGAACAAGACACAGAAAAAGACATGCCAATTTATATCAAAACTTGTAGGCACCTGGTGCACACACGTAACCTCTCTGGTCTCCTTTTCTTGAGATGTATTTCTACTACAATTTCTGCTTTACAAACCAGTAGAAGAACCCAAATTCAGAGACCAGCTTGCTACCAAAGGCAGTAAAAACGAGCTGCAGGAAGGGTGTGGTGTGGCTCTGAGAGCTTCGAAGTTGTCTGAAGGAGAAGCCTCATTTGAGGGGGTTTTCCCTACCCACCTCCTTCACTTTCAACCATTAGTCCTGCCACATGACAGTAATGGTCCTAGGTTCCAGGGCCCAAACCACTGGCATCTTCCAGATTTCAGCTAGAACAACCCACTACGAGAACAGGAGGATTGACTTTCCTGTTACTGATACAGTTACTGCCACCGAGGTGTGCAGAGCACCCACAGAGGGGGACGCCTGTCACTTCCTAAGACAGCCTTGTAACCTCATCAGTTAGGTGCTTGCTTCTTGAAAGCATGAAATTCTGCAGAAGAGGTAAATTAACAAGAAAGTCTGCAGGTAGAGAAGCATCAGGTCCACGGGCCTTCAATGCAAGCACATCCCACCAAGAGGAACTGCAGAGGCAACAAGGCAGCCTTTGACCCTACTCTGCACATTCTCTGCATGATCACTGAGATGCTCCTAATCTGCCAGCTACAACAGAGAGGTCACCAATTCAGTTTCTCCTTTTTCCTCTTTTCAGTCACTTAGTGTTTCTCATCAAGGCAGGAACTCCAAGTCAAATGGAAATAAGCACCCAAAATACCATATTCTGAGAAGCTATGCTATAATGGATGCTTAAATTCCAGGGGCCCAGCAGTCCACTTTGTGACTGCTGCCTGGAAATTCAAGACTGTCATGAGCAAACCACATACATCCTGAGAGGCACAACTGCACGGAGAGAAGTCCTCAGCATAGGCATCAACGCAGCAAGATAGTCTGTCACTGCATAAAGAAACATCGTGAACCATAGAATGGGCAGGGATGGAAGGGACCTCAGACATCATCAAGTCCCAACCCTCACCAGCCCTGGCTGCTCAAGGCCCCATCCAACCTGGCCTTGAACACCTCCAGGGAGGGTGCAGCCACCACCTACCTCCCTGGGCAACCTGTTTCAGAGGATGTACAAGTTTTCAAACCCAGACTAGATGAAGCCTGGAGTAACCTGGTGTGAATTCAACCATCGACCTGGCTCCAAGCAGGAGTCTGGACTGGAGGGCCTTCCAAGGTCCCTTCCAACCTCACTTCCATAAACAACAGCAGAAGGGACAAAGGTTCAGGCTGTAAAGAAATGAGCTCAGACACCTAAACACACATGGACTCACCTCCCACGATAGCCAATGGCACCCGAGTCAGAACAGTCAGGAGCCCTGAGAACAATCCCACTAATGCAGACACCAAGGTGGTCCAGCGAAGAGCTTGGAAGATCCACTGACCAAGCTCCACATGGACACCCATCGCCAGGAGGGGAACCAGCCCACATAAAATAGCCACAGCACACCACAGCTGCAGGCCACGTATTCTGCTATCACAGCCTTTCATATGGAAGACTTTTCTCAGTACACACAGGGGTCCAGAAATGCTCAGAAGCTCATAGAGAGGCTTCCTCCTTTGGGCTGTTTTCCTCTGTAGCATGTATTTGTTGGAGGCTGGTTTTCATATGAAATATCAGAAATGAACAGGACTGCTGCTAAGCACCGCAGAGGGAAGCAGATGGCTGCCACCCTCTGCATTGGCTCCACATCCCTCAGCTCAGCCCTGCTATCCAAACCTGCTCCCACAGAAGGTCTGCGTGCAGCTGACATGAAGGTAACCTGGGCCTTGCAGGGAACAGGCACAGGGCAGCGTCCCCTCTCGGCAAACAGCAGCAAGCTTTCAGCAGAGAAATTGATTTCAGGAACCCTTTCAAGGGAGCTGAGAAAGCCTGGGGCAAGGGAGTGTAGCATGCAAAAGTTGTAATTTCCAAAATAAGCATGTTTTCAAACAATTCTCAAGTACTGAAAATCTGAAATAATTCTCCTCTACCTGCACAACAGAGGAGGAGAAGACAACCCTGACCTGTACCAACACCACAGGACAGGCAGCACACAGCACCCTAACTCTGCCCGGTGCAGGTCAATGAATCCACAGCTGAGGAGATGTCTGGGCTCAGGAGAGGAGACAGAGGTAGGGGGCACCACTCTCCACCAGCAGTAGCAATGAGAACAACGGGAACTTGGCAAGGAGCGTATTTCAAGGCTTTATTAATAGAGCCAAGGGGAAGATGGTGCTGTTTCATAGCAACCTCCGAGGTTTTGAAGTTTGTTTCTGTTCTTTTTTTGGGACAGAAACAAAATGTCCCTGACATTTTTCAGGAACAAAGCTGTCATGAGTTATCAAATGAGTTGGAGATCACCTCCATGCCCCGTACAGGGGCATCACCCCATGAGTAGGCTGGGCACAGGAGCAAAGCATTTCATACTCAAGAAAAACGATGTGGCATCTTCCCCATGAGCTCACTTCAGATCAAGGACTCAAAACCCTGTCTCTGCAATCCAGACCTGTGTTTTAAAACAAGCAAACATGTAAAAATGTTATCGAGCTACAGTGAGCAGACCAACTTCTCTTCCTAAAGCTTTAAAGCCAAATGCATTCCTGGTGATACACTGTTTTAAGTAAGAATGCTTATTTTGGCAGCGCTTCATTTAGCTGAGAGTACTCTGCTCTTCTCAACAGTTTAGGAAGGAAGCATCCAGCTGAGAGCCCCCAGCTATTCCTGCTGCCAATGAAGCTGCACACACCACCTCCAGAGGAATAAAGAAATCTTTGCTCAAAGCCCAAGCCCCCACAGCAGCCCCTCCTGGCACAAACACATCACTCCACAGCAGCTTCATGGAGGAGACCCCCAACTGAAGGGTTTGAGCTTTTGTTTCTCAAGTCAAAGCTGCCCACCACTGCCAGCCCCACCAAGACAGCACTACTTCCCCTCACCCACGCGTATCGGAGGGTCAAAAGCCTTTTTGATGTCGAGTTGCTGGACAGTCCCAAAGGCATCTCTTGCCCCAGCTCCTGCTAGGAGCCTAAACCCAAACCCAGAGCAATAATGAAAGACTCCCCTCCTCCCCAAGGTTCACACACAAAGAACATCTCCAGGTTTCAGGCAAACAAAGGGAGGGCAAAAAGGAGAAGAGTGCTATAGAGCTGTGATACTGTGTTAAAGGACACCACCTCAGCTTCCCCAAAATCCCAGCAGGATTCCTGGTTCCTCCAGCCCCATTCATACAAGGATCAGCGGGCCGAGTGCCCCACACAGGGTCCCCTGACTGCTCCTGGCACCCCACATGCCATCCCCATTTCTTTGCAAGGCAGATCGAGCCAGGTAACAGCAGCGGGTTGGATTTACGTCTCCACACCACAGCCAACACATCTGTCTGTTTGATCTTCTACTTCTCCAGCCAGCCATGAATCCATAGGTTAATTCATAACTTGTACATGTCAAAGATTTATTCTTATAGTTCCCTTCAAAGAGGGCTTCACAGACTATTGCTTATATTTTTCTCTCTCATACAATCTTTGGTTGCCTCCCATTAGAATCAAGTGGGATTATCTGAATTATTAATTACTACTTATTAGTATCACAGTTTTATAAACCATCACAGAGTTCTGAAACACTTTAATTCACCTCAAAGGCAGCAAGCCTCAGTCAGAAAGGCACACTGACAATCAGCACCCAGCAACTGCTACCTCTGCAAACCCTCATTTCCAGGCTCTGTTGCCTTAAAGAGGGGGGGGAAAAAAAATAAGAGGAGATAAATACAGAGTTTGGTTTTTTTATGGGCTGTTGGTCCAGTCAGAAGAAGGGGGAAGGAATTGCCAGGACTTTATTTTTGTGTGCTTAAAGACAGGAGAGGAGAGGTTTCCCTCTGATACTTCCAAATGGATGTATTTTCAAAACTGGGAGAAAAATCAAAACCTGCAAGAGGGACAGGGAAGAACCCTGGGGATCAGTGCAAAAGCACTTGGCTCTTAAGGAACAGGACAAGCCTTTGAAAGCCAGGCTGAGTAAACAGGAAAGCTGCAGACCCCAGAAACAATAGGATCAGCCAGGTTCCTTTGTTGGGTTTCACCACCAATTGTTTCCCGCTGGCTTTGGAAAGGAGTTTAATGTAAGTCTGTGTGATTAAGAAATCCCATCAAAAAGCATATTAGCTTCCAATGGTGAGATGGTGTACCACAGACCCTTGGAGCACTTACCCTGCAAGACTCTGAGTGCTGTAACCCACCAGCCAACATAAGCTAGACAGACAAACAAACATCAGCACGAGAGATGAACTTGGGAAGGGGTATTTCAGCTAACATGGGACAACCCTTCTTGCATCACTAGAAATAAAGTGAACCTAGTTTGGGGGGCTTGAGTGCTTTTGGCACCCTGGGAAAGCCCAGGAACAGGCAAAGCCTACAAGGAACTTCTGGCAGCCCAGCTGAACTCCCAACACCATGCAACTCGGGCATGGAACCAGACACACTGGGTTTCCACTCACTGTCCACTCGCAGCAGGGACCTGCCTTGAGGATTCAGGCCGATCCGGTACCATTCCCATTCTTTTCACCTACACAACAAGTTCATGTAAGCACCCACTGAAAAGGTCTCATGCTTGAGCACCCCAGGTTACTCATGGCTAGACCACATGCTACCTCTGAGGTGTACCAGCTGGAAGCACTGCCCCAGCTGACTGCCCACCACCGGGTATGCTGCACAGCCCCTCCCCAGAGGGCAGGTCATCTACAGACACTTCGAGTCTTCCTTTCTTCCATGACAGTGGAAAAGGCAGGGAAGAATACACAGGCAGTGGAAGTAAAAAAGAAAAGGAAAAAACAAATAAGGGGTAATAACCTCTTCCCCTCCCACCCCCCCCACCCCCCCCCCCCCATGAACAGCTAAATACCTAAAGCTTTCTCTACCAACCTGACAAGAAAGTTCCCAGGGAAAAAGAAAGCTGCCAGCTATATTCCCAAATTTAGCACAGAAATGTTGTGACCTATGACAGTGAATATTTCCTAAGTTACAACCACAAGGATAAATAGAAACTTTTAAAAAAGGCTCACAGAAGCACACTACTCATTTGATCTGCAAAAGCCTCAGAGCATAACAGCATTTTCCCACCAAAAAATGCCCCCCAACCCATAATCTCCAGTATTTTTTTAATGAAGTTGAAAGCTACTGCTGTCCAACCAAAAGCCTCCAAGATATATAGAAGTCAGTTGCCAACATTTATAATACACTTCCAAAGATGGAAAAATAAGTGCATGTACTAGCTCTGAACACATCTTAGCTGTGCATTGATCATGAAGTGTCAGGGAGGGGCCAGCACTGATACCTACCACGTCCAAAAAAAACCCACCAGCTTTTGCTCACTGGGAGTTAAGAGCATGACCAGTAAGTGACATATATAAAAATACCTATGTAACTTTCTTGGGTCTCTTTATATTACTACAACCGTCTGTTGCACACTTTGCAAAGCTGCATGTAGATTAGCACCCTCCCCCAGTGATGTATGATCTGATTTTGGGATCATTCCAAGTCTGTGTGACAAAGCACCGTTAACTGCCCCTTATCAAAATACACATTCCCCTCTTGAGCTGGGTGCTGAAGATTAGACATTCCTACTAAATCGGGGGAATCCTAACCACGTGCGGGGAAAAAATAATCTGTGCAGTGCAAAGGAAGAAAGGAGGGAATAATCACTACACTGCAAAAAGCCTGAACTTCAGCAAACCCCTCCCTTCCTCACGTCATTTTTGGAAAGCTAAAAAAACCACCCCAAAAACCCCACAAGCCAACAGCTTCTTACCTTTCCCTTATGTATGCCCTGCCTGCCTGTTTCCCTGCAGAACTGAAGCTCCACAGATGACTACAGAGGTGCCCAGGAGACAGTTGGACACAGAACACTACTTGGCAAGCGTGGTGCAGGCTTGAGATAAGCTAACAATCAGCAAGGGTACGATAAAATCTGTGTGGCCACCGTTAGATTTCGGTGCTGACAAAACACAGATGCCAACAGCTGACTGCTAGCACAAAGCAGCCAACTTGAGACAGGCAGCTGGGGGAATCGCTCCCCTGTCATTTCAGGCACTATTTGCATTTGGAAGTCATCTCTGCAACCACGACAGCCAGAGACGCTCACATCTTTTTCTTTGTTTGGGGGTGACACCACTCCATAGTTACAGAAACCCACCAAATAAAGGCCCTGTGTGGTGCATCTACCTTCTCTTCTGAAAAGCCTGCCTTTGGTTTGGGTAAGCTCAGCAAAGTCAGGCGTCCTGGGGAAAAAAAAAAAAGAAAAAAAAAAAGACTGTTTTCCAGTGGCTACAGCTACTGGGGAGAGGGAAACCACAGAAACTCACTGATTTGCTGCATGGTACAGATCAGTACAGAGACATGGTTTCCTCTGTACCATCACTTGTTCTCTAGTCCCTTATGCACACAGGCTTGCCAGCAAGGTGATGGGATGAGGAACACCAACTTCTAGCAAAGAACTCTAACACAAAACAAATGGTCTGTTAGGTACTATTTCAGGTCTTTTCACTGACTAGCTTTGCAGTTGGTGCATCTTTAAAAAGGCAGCAGCTCTCCAGAAGTACTAAGATCAGCCTGTTAGCTGCAATAATCATGCTAAAACACAAGATTTATCCAAATGGTAGCCTACTCTTAGCTCCAAGAAGCAGGTCCTCGGCACAGGGTCAAGAGGACATAAGAGAGCAACCCCTTCCAAAACTCGGTGCTTCTTAAAATACAAGGCGTGCTTCATCTTCCAGCAAACCTGTCAACACCAACACAATAGCCCTGCCTTGAGCACTTCTATTTTTAATATTTTCCACCCAGGCAAAGGACAACTATTTAATAAATCTAAAGGAAACATAACTGAAAGTTGAACGGTGTTTTTTCCAGGGCCAGCTCGATTTAGCGTGAGCACAAGCTGTAACCTTAGGCAGCCCAAATGTGTTATGGGGATTACCACATTACCAACTCATACCAGCCTCAGAGAGGGTAAAGATCCCAAAAACTGATGCCTGATCGCCTCGAGCGCAACAGCACCTGACAGAGCTGAATCTGATGCACAATACGTTTGTGTGATGGAGTAAGCATCATCTGTGTGGCTGTCACAGAGAACAGGGCCTACAGAGGATAGAGTTGACCTTAAGTAGTTCATTAGATGCATCTTATGCCTTTGGTTTTCTTTAGGATGCCTCAGATCACACTGTACATCACAGCACACAGAGTGCCTTAAAAGAACCCTGGACTATGTACACGTACGCACGACGTCTTCAGCAAACAAGCTCTCACTTGCCTTGCTGGCAGGATTCGGCTTGTGCTCAGGCTGAAGACACTCTGCTCCAAGAGAGTCACGAACCTGCTGTGCTGGGAGGAAACTATGCATTTAGCACCAAAAATAAAATGACCTGGAGGTTTTTCAGCCTCTTTCCTAGCAGGAAGGAGGGGCTGGGTACTCCAAAGCCCCCAGCACGACTCTGTGCCTTATGTACCCCGGGGATTTCATTCCACTTTGGAAACCAAGCCCATTTTGGACAGCTTTCAAGCATTATCTGAGGAGGAGGGAGTTGATTATTCACCACCTTTCCCCCAAACGGGAGGGGAAGGGCAAGAATGAAGCTGCACCGTAAAACTGTGCCTGCATTTCCGAAGGAGCTTTCAGGGATCTGATGGAAAAGCATCTGTCCCCGTGCTCTGCTTTCAGGCGTCATGACCTACACATCCCTTGCAGGGATTAAATAGAAGTTACCTTGCTGCATGCTCTGCCCAGGACGCTCAAAACCTTAACATCCCACCAGTGATAACCGTACCTCTTCCCAGAGGTAGCTGCAGCCCAGCAGATGGGCTGGAACCTTTCCTGCAAGAGTCGCCTGGGCAGGAATTGCTGCATACTCATGCAAAAACACATCCCTCTAGGAGTTCTCTTGCTCACCTTTATCTCTGCGTGGGCAGGACTGCACACTAAAGGGAGACCTCTGTAAGAAAAGCCCTCAGGTATGCTAAACTTGTTTTCCATTCCTCCAGGCACTCGCAGGTTAAGCAAGTAGGTGAAAGTTGCATTAACCTCCCTCTCTCCTTAGCACTAATGAATGCAGTTCATTTGCAGGAGCACAGAGCACTTTCTTTGTCCCCAAAACCAGAAGGCAACACCATTCTAGTATTATATTTTACAAAGATTTATCACCATGCACTAGCTGGCTCCGTTTGCTTGAAGAGTAGCTCTCCAGTTCCACACAGGTTGCAGGAAAACCTCCTCCTAGGAGACACACATGCCAGCTTTTCAACTCCTAGGAAGCTTTTTAACAAAAGAAATGCTGACGCAACATCAGCTCTGCCAACCTGACACATAAAGAACAGTCATTCTGCAGGAGCTGCTCTAGTAATTAACCCGAAGCACTGAGACATTTCAGCCTCTCTCTGCTCCAGTGATGTTTAACTCTTAGATAGGTGATGAGCATCACCAGCGCAGGAGTCCTGTGTGGGCTCCGTCATCCATCGCCACAGGAACTCCGAGCCCATAAAGAGGAAAGCAAGTCATTATGGTGTTATTAATTCTAAAATGAGTAATCTTATAAACGTAATTGCATTGGGATTTGCCATCTCAATCTTCAGCATCGTTTATAAAATAAAGATTTCATTCCGCACTGTTGGGTTGGGGTTTTCTTAATAATTCTTCATGACTAAAAGCTTTAAAACAGTCCACTTGTTTGATCTAGAGTGGAAAATCACTTGACAAAAAGGAGCTGTTGCCTTTGAATCTGCTTCCAGGGTAGTCAGGAAGCTGCATATATATCAGTTTGCCCATATTTTAATGTGATATTAATTTTAAAAACCCAAATCTCATTATTCCTGCTTATACAAAGTCAATTAGAACAAGCTAGGACAGCTGAATCTCCAAATAAAGGCATTCTGCATAAACTAAATCTCTACAAGAATTCAGTGGTTTAAGTGAAACACATTAATGCCTTCCCTATGAAAATCCTCCCCCAGAAACGTTCTCTAATGTCTCTCAATCTTTTTCCTCAGGTTTCTTACTCCAACTACTGACCTACATCCATGTGCAAGGCACAAAAGCGGGAATTTCAGGCGGCTCATTTCCTTCCTTTTATGAAAGCCCCAGCTTCCCCAAAGCTCACAGCAGAGTCCCATAATGCAAAGTCCTCACTTTGAGTTTGCCTTATCACAAGGATCCTTCTTTAAAAAAAGAGGTTTAGGGTGTTTTCAAAAAAATGTCTGCAACTGGTGTCTGCCTCCTCCTCCTCCCACCCCACCCCCCAGTCCGAGGGGGGGCTGTGCATCCCTGGTGCCTCCTTCCCATTAACCAGCACCTACATGGCCCCAGGCACACCCCCTATCATCAAGGCCACGAAAAGGTTATCTCTTCATCAGATTAGCCGCTGGGACTTAATCGAGCAAGCCAAGGGCTGCATGATTCCTTGCCCCCAGCTACAGGGAAGCAGACAGGGCTGAGAGAGGCCAGCGTAGCTTGTGAAACCATGAAGCCACACCTTCCTTCCTTGCCTCCCAAACCTTAAGCACCCCACGGAGCCGTAGGACAGCTGTTCTGCAGGGAACTACACAATTACACACACACAACTCTTTTGCTTTCTATCTGTTGTAACAGCACCTGAACACAAAGCTGTCAGCATGAAAGCCTCGGGGCTGCTGGAAGAGGAGAGGGGAAGCAGCAGATGAGCAAGATAAACAGTGTCGAGGCACACAGAGTATTTAAGTACTGCCTGACTACTAGCCATTAGTTGAACCCAGAAAATGGAAAGCTCAAGCTTCCTACAGCTCATCCTTAGAGCTTGTACTTCATTTATAGAGAACCACAGAATAGTTCAGGTTGGAAAAGACCTTCAACCCATTTAGTCATCTAGTCCTACCCCTCCTGCAATGAGCAGGGACATCTCCAACCAGATCCAACTGCTCAGAGCCCCATCCAACATGACCCTGAACATCTCCAAGGATGGGGCATCTACCCATGCCAGTGTTTCATCGCCCTCAGTGCAAAAAAAATTCTTTTTATCTAGTCTAAATCTACCCCACTTCAGTTTAAAATCGTTATCCCTTGCCCTATAGCTGCAGGCCCTGCTAAGAAATCCGTCCCCTTTCTTATAAATCTGTCCCATCTTTCCTGTAAGGTGCCTTTAAGTACTGAAAGGAAGAAGTCCAGTGAGGATTTGGTTGGTTTACCTTCATAACATTCTTTCAAAGAAACTAAGTGGTGTGTGTCCTTTAGGCCTTTAGTTGATGGAAGATGCTCCAGGAATGCCTTACCAATTATTTAATCCCTTTTTAATTGCTGGTTCAGAATGACCAGCGATCTTTTCCAAGGGGATAAGAACCCACCCCTTCAAAATCTTTAAATGTGCCTTCCTAAAAAGAAGCAAAAAAGCAAATGGAGCTGGGAGTTACACTTTTAACTACAAATGTCTGTTTACACTTTAAAGTCACTCCTACTAGAACTGAATTAATTGATCATGACCTCTATGTCATAAAGGGTGTGATATTCCACTCCACAGTATCACCACTTGTCCTGGAGGCTCACGTCCTTCCCCTCACATCTCCGAAGGCAGGAAGTGGTCTCAGCATCTACCTCAAGCAGCAAGGCAGTCAGAAAATCACCACCTAAGTTTTTATTTTAGACCAGACAAGCCACCTTGTAGTACCACCTGAAGCAGCAGCAGCCATTTCTTTCCCAAGGGCAGGCAAGCCTCACATCACCTGATGAGCAGCCTCTACCTCTAAAACACCTTTCACAGACATCGTGCCTATTTTCCGGCCACAACCTTTGGCAATACGCCACCTTTTCTGCCGAGTTACCTGTGCTGAAAGCTGGTGTTAAAACATCAGCAGGGTAAAAAGCAAGAGCTCATAGACTTGTGCGTTACAGTAAGCATCCCTTGGGCAGCCAGCACAGCTACCTGAACAAAGCCAGTACTTCTGCAGACCACATTCTGCCACGGGAGCTTTCTGGACTATTCCCAAGAAGTTTTTTAAGCAAGTCTGGACACGCATCACTCCTCAGAGGGGGGTGCTAAAGAAAGTTCTCCCCTGTCAGGCTAATTGCACACGGAGGGCAGAGACGTGAACCAACCACTCCACGCTTTCACATCCTCCATGGGTGCAGCGGCAACACCGCTTCATTTCCTTGAGGTTTCTTCCTGCTGACCTCTGTGGTCTCCCCCAAGCTTTCTGCGGCAGACCCGGAGGAAGCGGCGGGGCTGCCGAGCACACGGGCATGTGGGACTGAGCAGCTGCGTGTCTGCAGGAAGGACAAAAGCCAGTGGGGCTGCCAGCACTGCTGTGAATTTCAAAGGCTCCTGCGGTTTAGCTAGGCACAGTTACAACTTTCTGGCACAGGGCGCTAGGGGCGCAGATTAACGACTCCAAACTCAATTCGTTTTGCTGAACCACCTCTCTTCCCACAACCCCTCTCTCCACCCTGCATGAGCACTCAATGCCGCTCCCACCATTAGGATCACCCTTTCAAAACACCTTTCATTCCCTCCCACTGTTTTCCAGTTAATGTTGACCCTGTAGGGGTGGGAGCAGTGGGAAAAAAAGAAAAAAAAGAAAAAAAAGAGCAGGGCTTGGGGTACAGAAAGGCTGGCAGACAGGGTCCCTCCCATCCACCAGAGCAGCATGTTAATTTTCTACCAGGCAGCTCAGGACAGAACATACCACAGCCCTGCAGTTGCAAAACAGACCCAACAGATGACATGAAAAAGGTGATTAATTCGCAGACAAATTAACAAGGAGACATATTTGGTGCGAGGTTTTGCAAGAGGAAGAACTGAGATTCCTGTGAACATCTGTAGCCTCTCCCATGTAATGACCAGTGACACAGTCCAGGCACAGATCAGTGTTGGCAGCCAGGATGATACCACTGCTGGAGCTGCACATCCAAATCCTTGGTTAATTAACCACTAATTTGGTGAATGAGGAAGTAGAAAGAGATGAGAGCCAACTGTAAGTGCACCAGAAAACCAGTCCAGTTCACTCCCCAACACAGATAAGAGCTTTAAGCAAGGGCTGTAACCAAAGCTCTCATCTTCTGCAGGTGCCTGCAGTGCTCATGGGCAGCCAGTGCCGCAGGTGCATCCCAGCTGCTCCATGCCACTTGTGGACACCATGGCTAGGTGCTATGGATTAGGAGTAAAACACTAGTAGTTTTTTTAAAAAAACCAACCAAACCACAACCTAAACAAACCAGGATTGTTACTGCCATGTTTTTGCTTGAACTGGCAGAGAAATAAAACACAGGAAGACAACAAACTCGACTTTGGCAATCTGATGTCCTTCCCCAGTGCTTTCCATGTACGTTCAGAGCTGCAGACACGTTTTCCTAGAGGTTTCTAAATGTATTGAAGGTCTTTTAAGAGTGCCTCTTGCATTAAGTTTTCATTAAATTGTGTGTTCTGTGCTCAAAAGATGAGCAGCAGTCTGCCAGTGAACACAGAGAAGCAGCCTGGGGTGCAAGGGGTGCCCCGAGATTAGGATTTACAGCCTTACCAAGCACTTACAAATTTCTCCTGACAGATACTACATCTTACAAGGAATGGAAGCACAGAAAAGTAAGGCTACAAAGAAATCAGTAGCAGAGAAGATATACCTTAAGTTGATCAAAGGCCTGAAGTGTCGTTCCCACCTGCCTGCCAGGGCCAGCTGAGCACTACAGTCTCACCCCAGCCCAATGCTCACTCATCATTGGTGTTGGTGACTTCTAGCAATTTTTTCATCACCCAACAACCCCAACTCTCCGATTTAAAGAAATCTAGTTCCAGAAAAGGAAAAAGCTGTCGTTTATTCCTGCCTTTTTGGGATACTGACAAACACCAGTAAGGTCACATGCAAGAAGACCAGTTTCAGAGCCCTAGTGCTGTCAGGTAATTAATTGTTTCCAAGAGGTATCTACTATGATTTGAAGCATCAGTCCTTCACAAAAGCCACCAGCTTCCCTTCCCAACCAGGGACTGCTGTCGAGGGAAGGGTGTGAGAAAGGGGCAGCGAGCACATAGGGATGTATGCAGTCACTCTGCTTAGAGAGCAGAAGCGCCGTGACTCGCGTAATTTAATCGGCTAACTCACGCCCTAAGACCACAGATGGAAGGGACAGAAGAGCCATCCCAGTCTCAAGTAGCACTCCCAGCTCCACCAGCAATCCCAGCAAAGGGTGGGGGATGGGGAGGGAGCGCACTGGGAGGCAAAGCAGGAAGAGAACCAGATTTCATTAAACAGACACCACGCGATGATGGAGGGGCCTTGTTTGACTTAAGAGCGCACGTTTCACCCTGGCAGCAGCCCTTACCCTGCAGCAGCTGCCCCGTGCCCGCAGCCCCAAACCTCTCTACTCCACGCTCCCCCTATTTTCCTCATAACCCTGCTGAGAATCAGCAGAAAGAAAACAGTAGGTTTTACAAAAAAAAAAAAAAAAAAGGTTTCAACTCAGGAAAACCTGTAACTGTCCTTCAGTGAGGGGCTTACCCCCACCCCAAACCCTAAGGTGTGCAAGAGGAGACACTACATTAAGCATTTCACAATTCCAAACTTGCAATGTACACCTGAGCATCACCAGAGCCTGACCAAAGTGCAACCCGCCAACCTCTTGTCTTAGGACATGCATAAAGCAGCCAGCACAGGAGGGCAACAGCAGTGCTACCCACACAGACCCAGGAGCTACTGCTGGGACCAGAAGGGTGGGAAATCTGAGCTGAACAACCCCGTCTCGGGGAGGGGGGAACCTCACCAGCTCGCATGTCTCAGTGCCAGGGAAATGGGAGCGGGAAGAAAGGTGAAGCTCCAGCAAGGAGCTTCAGAAAGGAGAAGAAAGGAAGAGGGGCCAGAAAACACAAGCAAAGCAAACAGGAGGTCTGCAGGCTTAGGGCAACCACGGCCTTAAGCATCAGCTTCTTAATTAGTGCACCAAGCAGCTGATTCGGTGTGGAGAAGCCACCTGTCCCACATTACTCCCACATTACTCCCATCCTGTGTCGCAGGACACAGGAGCCCTGTGAAGGCAGCAAGGGAAAGCAGAGAAAGCAGCATCAGCTGGAGGGAAAGCATCAAATAAGAATAAAAGTAGATCACTGCACCCCAACCCTTGAAGCCAGGAGGCAGAGCAGAGAGAGACATACCAGATCCCTGCAAATAAACCATGGTTACTCAGTAGCTGGGAGGCAGGGGCGGCACAGACAGCAGCCTCTCCACAGCTGCTCCCCAGGGACCAGCCCCATGAGCTGCCGGGAAGAAGGTCCCACTGCAAAATCCCACCGGATGGGAGCATGTGAAGAACTGCAGATGAAAGGACTATAAATAATCATCATCATCAGAAGTCGACACAGAAGTCTGAGGATGCAAACATTTTCTTTTTACTCAGCCAAGCAGTCCCACTCCACGCTGACACCAAGAATGGAGGTTTTTACCAGAAGGACCGATTTTTCATTCCATGAATCTCAGTCAAAGATACTCCCAACACAAACTGCACCTTTCAGAGCCCACAGCTCATACTCTACCACTAAGCACAGCATAAGAAAGTACCACTAAAACCTCTGGTTTATGCCCCAAAGACCTTCAGTGCAACCATCTGCTTAAAGACTCTATGAGACATGTTGTCTTTTAATTCAGAGAAGGTTAGGAAGATTAATTTACCTGAAACAAAATATACAGAGAAGGGAAAGAAATATATATTTTTAAGATAAACATGTCTGTTCAGGATCCTTAATATTTCCCCCACACACCTAAAAACCAAATGAGTCCAAGCACAACATGCTGTAGGAGCACCAGCTCATCAAGGTGGGACTGAGGTCTTGTCTGATGCCGAGTAAGTTGAGCTAGCTATCAAGCAGACCTTGAGAAGTAACTCACAAGATGAAAGCTGCATGCTTGGAACTGGGCTGATACCAACCCCAAACCCTGCAGTGCTCTCTCGGCTCCACAGCATTGGAGGGGACCAGTGTTTTGGGCAGGACCTACCACCGCCCACTTGAGCACACGTGCTGGGAAGAACAAGGCCTGTTATCAAGCAGGTAGTAGGTTTTAGGGGGTTGGGTTTTGGATATTTTAAGACACTCCTCAGATGTAGCTGATCTTTCCATTACAAAGGGATAAAAGCAATGCAAGTGCCAAGATTTCTTCCTTTCCACTTGAGTGCATTGGTTGGGTTCAGTTTTTATACAGCCATTTAACTAGTCTGCTCCCTGATGTTCCCAGCTCTGCATCTCAGGCCCCTAGGGATGAATAAAGAGGAATGTCCCACTGCCGTGGGGCTGCAGACCCCCTATTAATCATGGGGCCCACTACAAAGCCTGGTCAGGTGAGCAATTCTCTCCCACCAAAGTCAGCAGCAGAGACAAGAACATTACAGAAAGCTGACCTGAGAGCCCACAAACCCTGGGCCTTCCCAAGATTTTTCAATATACCATCCCTACGAACACCTTAATAAGGCTCTCCTATTTCCCCCACAAAAATAAAAACCCCAAGCCCACCATGCAAATAAGCCCCCCGAGCTATCTGGAAGTCTACCTCCAGTATACAAGATGGTACTAGTTTACCTACCGGGGGGGAAATAATAAATCCAGTAATAGTTTTTGGATACCATTTCTAAAAGAGGAAATTTTTAAATTCTCCATCACTGAACACAGCTGTGTTGTGTCAGAACTGCAGGCATGATTACCACTGGAAACAGCTCTTTGATGACTATCACATTGGAATATCTAAAACAAGTAGAAGCATGGAAACAAGAAGTGCTTTGCCACCCAGTTTCAAAACAAAATGCTCAAGATCACTGAATAATATAAAAGGGGTTGGTCAGGGTCGGAGGTGTTACAGTAAGTGATCTCCCAAATAAGGCTGGACTGCTGGAAAAGAGTTCAAAGACTGAAGCTGATTTATTGGAAGTCTAAATAAAATCAGTTTGACATTTCTGTTCTTGTTTACAGTTGACGAGCTTCCACCATTTTCCAAGCTTCTACATCAGAAAGCTTCTGAGAAATCATTATGCTTTACCCCAAAATTACCTGACACCCCCCACAAAGGCTTGCACCTGCAATCTGGCAGGCTACAGGAGTCAGACTCTCAATATTCCCAGTCCCATCTGACAACTGTGCATGTCTACAAGTAGCGGCTCTCTAATGTCAGGGCACAGTTCCTTTGTTGGCTGCTGTCCTGAACCTCTCATCAATGTTGACATGACAACCAACATCACCATCCTACTAGCACACTGCTAAAACCCTTGGGTTATTCAAGGGATGATGCTACAGACAACAACAGCAATCCCAGATGCAGATGGCTTAGCGCTAAGAGTCTGTCCTGATATTACAAAGAGTTTTAAGCACAGCTGGTGCTGCCACAGGACCTCAACACAAGTGTATGCAGTTACCTTTCGCTTAGAGTCTCTAAGGCTTAATGTCACACACACACAGAGCTACTGCCTACCTGAGAGGGAGGGCATGGAAGGGAGCCAAATATACTCCTGCCTGTGTGGCCCAACAACAGACCCAGCACAGCAGGTCTCTATAATTATTCAATAAATGATAAAAGTAATTTTATTTTCTGATCAAAGTGCACTGTGGTAGCCACCAACAGGCAAGGTGTTGTGGTTAAGAGATTCATAAAAGCAGGCTGAAATGGTTCTTCTCAGGCAGGAGCTTAGAGGAGCTGCAGCCTGGGCTGAACTCTTGAGAGGTTACTTCAAACCAGAGACAGAGACTTTAGATGTGACTGCTTCAGCCTCACACGCCAGACCCCATGAACCAGCTAACCCATGGGTAGAAATCAGAGCCCGACCGCAAGCCCGTGGGGAATCACTCAGTATGGCATCACCAGTGGTGGCAAGTGATGAATTCGGGCCCTGAGGACACGAGCGGGAGGTCTGGGTCTGACAAGGGTTGTATGATTAAGGACAATGCTCACAGCCCAGCTTTCAGACTTATGGTGAACTAGCAATCCAAGTCTCCCATCCCATCCATCTATACTGGATATTATTTTCTCTGCATGCTGCTTCCAGAGCAATCCTGCTTTTCATTTCCGTGGGAAGCGGCAGCCTGGGATTTTCACGTGCAGACTTGGGACAGGCCAGGAGATCCTCCCCAAGCCCCGGGCTATAAGAGAAACCCTACTTACTGCTACTGAATAAGCCAGAAATTTTTTCAGCAGGCTAACAGCTCTGATAAGCAAATGATAGTTCCTGAGGTTTAAGCCTACAGAAGTAACTATCCGACTGCATCAAACCCAGCAATTAATTCATTCTTCTGGTAACTCTGGGCAAGTACCACAAATAGCATCTGGTTTTGCAGCAAAATACCATGCAAGCCCAGCTCTCTCCATCCCCCAAAATAAGTGCTGTGCCACGTCCAGTAATCCCAGAGGCGTCATGCAGCAGCATCAGTGTCTCAAGACAGACACAGGACGGAGGAATGGGAGAAAACCTGGGAATTCAAAGGGTATGTGGGAAGCGACAAAGAGCTTTAAGGAGACTTTATATAAACTGCACTGAACAACTGCTGGCCATTAAAAGCCCTGATCTCCCAACCGCACGTGTTGCAACCTGCAAAATGTAAATCAAGCCTTCTGGAGACCAACTAAAATAGAGTCCCCCCAGGGCTCCACAAATACCACCGGCCAAGTCGCTGCGGTGCAGGGCTCGGCTCAACCCGTCTGCGAGGGCTTCCAAACACTACATGCCATGTAAGACCAGCCTAAGTGCCGGAAACACTCTCCCCCATCGAGTTAATTACCATTTCTCACGAGTTTTTAACATTGCAGCTATGCTATGGAAAGCTTCATGTGTAAGGTTTTAATAGGCAAACGAACAGCATCGTTCTACTGTGCTAAACGAAACACCTGATTGCATCCCAGCAGCGTAAACTACGTGCTTAGTTTTAAGGCAGGGCTATAAAATGTGCCTTTAAAAAAAAAATTAGGTGCTTTTCTGTACTAAAAAAAAATAACACCTCTTGTCTACTACAAACAACTGGCAAAGCAAACCAAGGCTGAACACAAGAACTGGCATTTTGCCTGGATTTCCTTGTAAATGCCTTCAAATGGCAGTCATACCCTGAACTACACTCCACAGACAAAGTATATATAACCAAGCACCACCACTCTCCTCAAAGCCAAATAAAGGACTGAGCGGTCAGAAAAGGGGGGAGGTGAAGGAGACGGGCAATCCATTTCTCCTCATAACCAGCAGCTTTGTTTTATACATACATATAAAAAAAGTTAAGTTTTTCTTTATTTTATATGTACAAAATACTGTCCAGCTTGGTGACAAAGGCTCTAGGCTGGTGTACAGTAGAGATTTCAGAAGAATTCAAGAGGAGGAACACTCAGCTCTAATCGTAGTCCATGCCCACGCACAGAGCCATGTTTTCAAAGAAGGCAACCAGTATTTTACTTTTCCTCCTTTAAAGGCAGGTTAGTAGAGTGCTTACACCAGCTCCTCTTCCAAGGCAACAAGAGAAGAAGTGGGAATTGATTTTTCCTGCCTACCACGCAGTACTTAAGTCACAGCTGAGGTCACCGGCATCATGGGTCAAGCACATCTCCTGGGCATCATCCCTGGTGAGATGCAGCAGGCCATCACCCCACACTGAGAAAAGCCAGACCAGACTGCTTCTAGCTCGCAGGTTTGTTGATAAAAATGCAGCTGCTCTCAGCTGCAACAGGGCTGCTGCAGAGCCACGAAACAGCCACCAGTGTGCTGAGGACGCTGCCTCTTTGTTTGAGGAACAAAACACCGGGATATAGCTGAAAATCAAGCAGATCCCAGGCAGAAAGTAAAAGTGGTAGAGAGGTGGCTCTAGCAGGGATGGTTGGGAAGACTGAGGCATGTGTGAGAGTGGATAAAAGAAGCACGGAAGCAGTGGAAAGAACAGAAAAGTTAGAGCTGCAGAAGGAAGAAATGAGAATCTGCTGCAAAAAAGATGCATCTGAAATTATACAAGCCTTTCCCCAGCACCAAAATTACTCTACACACCTCCACAATATTTCTTTTCCCCTTCTTCCAGTGTTCAAAGGAGCATCTTTAACACACTGCTTTGTTTTGATGCATTAGAGGTCTAACCAGCAGCCCTGTGCTAAAACATAGGAACACAAAGCGCTGCAGAGATGCCAGAACTATCCCAGTGCTCCCAGCAAAAGCAAACGACACAGTCTGTAAAAATAACATGATGCTCTGGCTTCAAAAATAAAAGAAACCAAAACCCAGACAACTAATTACAAACCATAATGCCTCAGCTTCCATCTTCAATTTAAAAGCCGGCACTGGTGCCAGAAGTCCCTTATTCATGGAATATGTGGGAGCATGGGGGGAGGGCAGTGTTGGGAGAAATAAAAAAAAACAACCCAGTAAAAGAATGGTTGGGTCAAGTCTAAATTAGAAATAATTCAACCTGAGGAAGTGGGAGAAGCAAGGGGATGCTTTTAAGAAAAGCAGAAGAAAGGACACAGTGGTGCTCCCAGCTCCTCTTGTCCACTAACCTCATCACTCAGACACCACCCTGAGAAGTGGTTCAGCTCCCCCAGCCTTGTCTCCAAGCCTCTCGGGCGATGACGCTTAGTCAGGGGGTCTTAATACCCTCTCATACAAAGAGAAACAGCTTTTTACAGCTCCAGATGTTCCTTGCGCAGAGACTGGTAATTACTCCAATTCCCCTCTCCCTAGGGAGCACCCTAACTTCTAGGAGCAGACCTCCTTTCCAAACACTTCCGGGATCTGAACCTTTAACTCAGGAACACTCACCCACGGCTGGATTTTTCTACACCCAGCCCTGTGATAGCATCTAGTCTCAAAACTAAGGGCTCTTAAGCTTCTGTCAAACCGTAAGCTGTAAGAAGATCCAAAGGAATCACTGCAGCCCATTCTCACACATTGGCAACAGGCCTTTTGCAGGCTCCTCCAAAACATGACACTGATCTACACGGACCCAACATCCCTGATCCTCAATCAGGGCATCCCAAACTGCCAAAAACTCAGTGCAGGGTGGTATTTGTACCCTGGAAGCCCGGAGCTCACGCTGCCGGTCCCGAATGAGCGCAAAGCAGCGCTAACCGTTTAGGATACCAGTGCTTTTAGACAGAAAGGCAACTGCAGCACAAAACAAGGATCCCAGTTTGAGCGCACAGTCTAATCCTCGAAGACTATGCAGAACAAACTGCATAAAAGGGCTCTGTGTCCCAGAACGCATTCATGTCCTGCCGAGTACACAAATACTTGTCAAGCCCTTTGCCTCCCTCTCTCTTACTGATGTCAATAATTAAGTGTCCTGCAGACTGTGGATTGCCATGGGGGAACAGACCAGGGGCATGCAGAATCCAAATGCGGCTCTCACACAAAGATGGCTTGAGGCCTTCACAGGAGCAAAGCAGTGCTGCAGAGGAGTTTGGGGCATTTGAGACTAAAGCAGCACTTTTTGGTACCCAACAGTTCTTTGACACGCAGCAAGCTGAGTGACGCTCAGGAGAGGCATACAGGACTATTTACTGCTTGCACAGCATGTGGCAGAGGTAGCTTAATGCCTCGCTATTAAGTTTTCTTAAAACTAACTCCTGCCCCCACCAACATGCTTGTAACAAGCTTCCTATTCTTAAAATCTCTATACTACAAAAGCTTTAGGAAAAAAAAAATTTAAAACCCGTCAACTATCTGCAAGTCAAACAGGCAGCTGCTTCTTAAAACGTTGTACTGTAGTCTAAACACATGCCACAGCAACTTCACAAAGCCGTGAGAGCCTGCAAACAAACCTGAAACCCAAGTGGTTCCCAACGACCATGCTGCAGTGTTAGGGTATTTTGAAGATGCAGCTGTTTTCAAAGAAATATGCACAATTGTTTTCACTCAAACAATTACCTACACTTGAGTGGTGCATTTTTTTTGAAGCTCCTAACTCAAAGAAACACTTTAAGTCAACGAGATACTCTTGGCTGCCAGGTCAGATGGATGCAGTCTGCAGGTGACCCCTGGTACAGGGCTTAGCACCATAATCTCCACCTCAGGAACTCAGACAGGAGCTTTCAGTACAACCCATTCCCAGAGGTTTTACAACACGAGATCCTGCTCCCCAAGCCCCAAAGCAACTTTTCTCCCCTCCGAATCACACCGCAAGCGAGATGTGTTATTGGTGCTACAACTTAACAGCTGCTCCTGAATAGAAACCATGAATGGTTATGCTGAGGTTTGGGGTTTTTTAAGTTCTTACTTTATTTAATGATGAGGATATAAGATGTGGTTTTAACTTTCCATTGGCTGGCTTGTCTTCCAAACCAATTACCCTTTTTCCACGTCAAAACAGCTTGAGTAACTGAATGAACAGAGGGAAATGAAAGCGTGTCCACAAGCCAAAGTGAGAGCTGAAGTACTTCAACCCAAAGGAACCTATGGCAATGCCAATTAACCAGGCAATTCTCGTCATTCATTTTCTGACCAATGTTATGGGTTGCTCAGCAATGCCAACTGCTCTCTGAAAAACCTAACCCACTCGGTACGCAGAGGACAACACTGCCCCAGTACAAGAGGATACAGAGCAGATGCGCCTTTGTGCACAGGCACGTGTTTTCCTGCAGCGCTTACCACTTGTCACACCAGCCTGAACACCAAGCCTGGTGTCTGGAAGACCCCAGGATCCGCCCTTCCCTGTGCACAGGCCAAGACGCGCTCTCTGTGCTGCACACCGGAGCGAGTTCTGCCACTCACCAACCACGGGCACAACCAACACTGCTCACCAACACGCAAACCCCTCGCAATGCTCATTTTGGCTTTGTCTCTGCAGAGAAGGCTGAGATTTAAGGTCATAAAGCACTGTTTATGCTACGATTATCCTCAAGGGAAATGCCAGCAGCTGAGGGGCAAAGCACAGGGCCAGACCCTCGTCTAAAGCCACTCCACCGGCAACTGGGACCTCACAGCAAGCAGACCCAGGGTGGCCGGCCTTTTTGCCCCCACTGAAACCCGCTTCAGCCACTGACCATCCTGGGGGACACGTTTCCAGACGCCTTTAACCTATGCCCAAGGACCAAGTGCAACCCAGCACGGCTCCTTACACACACCCCCTCCCCACACACAGAGCCCCTCTCCCCACACACACAGAGCCTACAGGCACCCACACCTTCCAGCCCTGCCCACCCACACACACTCCCCCCTCCCCACACCACACACGCCCCCACAACCCCCACACACACT
The DNA here is from genome assembly GCA_022605575.1 of Laterallus jamaicensis coturniculus. NCBI lineage: Eukaryota > Metazoa > Chordata > Aves > Gruiformes > Rallidae > Laterallus > Laterallus jamaicensis. The sequence continues at coordinate 12,316,216 of JAKCOX010000007.1, forward strand.
CCCTCCTCCAGACACACGCCCCCACTCCCCCCCTCCATAGCCCCACACACAGCCTCCCCCACCCCTCCCCACATACCCCCACACAGCCTCTCCCCCCCTCCACACCCACTCCGCCCCCCGCGGGCTGCCCGCTGCCGCTGACTTTGGCGCCCTTTCCCCCTCAGGGCGGCCCTTACCCAGGTGGAGGGTGAGGTTGACGGCGGTGGGGTGCTGCACGCCGGCCAGCATGGTGCGGCTCTGCCACCAGGTGGCATCGGCCGGGCTGTTGTAGTCGGTGAGGAAGGCGGCGCCGTGGCGCAGGTGGGGCTGGGCGGCGTCGCAGAGGTGGCAGGACTGGGTGACGCCGGTGACGCCGGTCTGGACGCAGTACTCCTCGGCCGGCGTCCCGCACGTGTGGGTGGCCAGCACCGTCGCGTTGAAAGCCGCGTTGACGAACTCGGGCATACAGCGCTGCGGCCGGCCGCTCCGCTCCTCCGTGCACTCGTCCATGGCGCCGCCGCACCGCCCGGGAAACCATAACCACAGCACCGTCAGGCACAGCGCCCGCGCCCGGCACTCGCCGCTGCCTCTCATGGCGCTCGGTGCCAGCGGCGGAGGGGCAGACCGAGCGGCGCGGAGCCGGCGGGGCGGGGGGAAGGGAGGGGGAAAGGGAGGGGAAGGGGGCTCCTTCGGTGCCTGCCGCCGCTCCGCGCCCGGCCGCGGGCTGGGATGGGATGGGCCCGGCCCGGGCAAGGCGAGGCGGCGCGCGCGGCCGGGGGCGGGGCCGGGGGGCGCGGGGCAGGCCGGGAGCGGAGTCCCGCCGGCGGAGCGGGCCCGGGAGCGGCCGGGGGCCTCCCCCTCCTTTCGGAATGCGAGAGCTTAAAGGGGCGATGCCGGCGGTGGGCCCTTCCCTGAGCGGGAGCGCTCTTTTTCCGCCCGCTGCCTGGCTGCGCTGCCGCGTTCTCGCACGTCAGCGGGAACCGCGGCTGCCGGTGGTTCCACGGGGGAGGCGGCCTCCCGTGACAGGGCTGCGAGGCTGGGCGGGAAGGTGGATCTGCTTTACGGCACCGCTGCTGACCTTTCCTGTCGCCGGTCGGGAATGCCCGTGTCCGTCTCCCCGTGTCCTCCCCCGCCCAGGCCAGCCCCACAGCCCGATCACCGCCACCACTGCCCCCCCAGAGCCTGACAGAAGCCGCCCACTTCGTTATCACTGGGGCTTCTCGTTGTGGGGAGAAAAAAATGAAAATAAAAATCAGGTTTCTCAAGAACTGTGGGAAAACCGGCTGTGCTTGGCCTAGCGCGACCGTCCTGAGCCAGGCTATGGCCAGTGAAGTCCTGGGTATTGCCGTGTCCCAGCCCAGGCCTCCGTACTGCCCAGAGGCACCTGCTCCGTCAGAGGCGGCTGCAGGCTGGGGTGCGGTTCTTCCCTCTCCTCCTGTGACTTCGCAGGTGGAGGAATCACGTCAAGATTAATCCTGTAAAACCCAGGAATCGTGTAAAGGCAACACTGACTTTATAGGAGAAGGTACCTCCGGGAGCCTGCTTGGAAACGGGGAGATGGCTCAAATGGGATAGAAACGGGTGTGAGAGCCAAGGAAAGGCTTTGTAAACTCCAGCCTGGTTATATTCTGAAATGCAGAGCTTGTGGCCGAAAGAATACAGTCTTATTCCATGAAAAAAACGCGCTTTCTTGTTGTGAAGTAAACACGTATATTACAGCTGTAAAGCCGACCCTTTGCCTCATGCACTACGAGTGCACGTGAGACTTCACACGGTCCATGCAGCATGTGCTCTTAAGCAAGCCTGGGAGTGACCGTGTCGTAGATGTTGTCATCACATTTGGTGCTACACATGGGTGCGTGGCGATTCCTCTTTCTGCCACCCCAACAGAGGATTAACCTGACTGAGATGGACCAAGCTGCTGTGCCAAGAGTCATTGTCCCCCCCCACCCCAGACACCCAGCAGAAAGGACATGGGTACGTTCCAGAGTCATCGCTGCGTTGTTATTGTTCAGGCTGGGATTATGCATCTCCAGCGGAAAGTTCGATTTCCGCTGCTTCCCCCGCTTTTCCTCAGTTTCAGAAAACAAGCTGGCTGCTGTGGGAGCGGTGCTGAGCTGATGCTGCCCAGACAGAAGCCTTGGAAACAGGGCATTGATGGAGCTTCTCAGGTTTGGTAATAGCCTGACAGCAGGGCAGGCAACAAGGAACAAGGGAGAAGCTGCTTAGTGCCTAAAACCAGTAAATTTCTTGAGTTTTTAACTAATCATTTTCCAACATTTTAAAGTCCGTACGTAGGACCATCCTCAGGCGGTTATGTGAAGTCCTCCCTGGCATTTCCAGGTTACTGAGTCTAATAAATCCTGAGAATGAAATACCTGCTGCTATTAGGTGTTTATCATCAAAATCCACTTCATACTCTTAACTGCACTTTCACCTTTGGCATACATATTTAAAGCACTCAGACTGTGTGATGCAGTTATATTTCCTGTGTGATTTAGTCTGGGTGATCCTGCTCTGGTGGGGGGGTTAGACTTTGGATGATTTTTCGAGGTCCCTTCCAACTCCTAATGTTCTCTGATTCATTCAATAAACCTACACTCATCTAACTGAAACCTGAGTTAAATCTCATACCCTTGTAAATACCAGATTTGTACTTTCCTTTTCATGTCTTAGCCACTGAAATACTCTATGAAAGCATCGCAGAATATTCCCATTAATCTTTCCATGGTTTATGGAAAGGTTTATGGGGAATATTCCATACTCCTTGTGTAAAATAACCTTTTCTCAAAAGCGCAGAGCCCGGGTAACTTGGAGCTCTAAGTCTGCAATGCTTGCAGGAATGAATAATAATAAAAATACCATGGCCCATAAATTCCTAACAACTGGAAACTCCCAGGAAACGGAGTGAGTCATCCTGCACGGCAGGAGTGGCCTGAAAGGAAGGAAGGAAGGGCTGTTTGATAGGTAGGATGGGCACAAGAGCAGACCTTCCAGTTAATCAGCTGTAAAATAAGAATTGTATTTGTGGATAAGGTTCGTGGCAATGCTGGGCTTAGGCAGCATGGGCATAATGAAGCAGCGGGGGGGGAAAAATGACAGGGCTGCTGCTTCAAAAGCAGGCACAAGTCTCCAAACACCCACTGCCCTGAATTTTGCCAGTCACAGTGAAAGCAAGTCTCAAGAAAATTTGCTTTCTTCTTAATAAAGAGATGGTTGGGGGAAAACTTAACTGTATAAACTGTAGAAAGCAGCACATTACTACTGCAGCTCTTTTTTGATTTACGCAGATTGGATTAAATGAACGAGAAAAGCAGGGAGAAAGTAGGACAAAAGAGAAGAAATGGGGGGGGGAACAAACCACAAACCCCATGAAAAAAATGTAACCTAAGAGGAAATAGTCTTCATAAAAGCAGCTCTTAGAGGAAATTGTGTCAGCTTTCAGATGGTCAGAGCTCCTGAGGTCGGTGGTCTTGCTCTTCCAATAGACCTGAGAAAAGGAAAAGGAGAAGGACAGGGAAAAGGAAAAGAGAAAAAGGAGAGGAGAGGGAATATAAAAAGAAAAGAGGAAAAGAAAAGGAAAAGGGAAAGGGAAAGGGAAAGAAAAAAAGAAAAAAGAAGAGAAGAGAAGAGAAGAGAAGAGAAGAGAAGAGAAGAGAAGAGAAGAGAAGAGAAGAGAAGAGAAGAGAAGAGAAGAGAAGAGAAGAGAAGAGAAGAGAGAAGATGAAAAGATGTATTTTCTTTCCTTTTGATAAGAAAAAAAATAATGCAACAATGTGGTGTGCACCCGCAAGCAATTTGAAGTAACAAATCAAGCTGCTGTCCTGCATACAGCAGCTTAAACCAAGTACTGACACACTTACCCACTAAGAGATTTGACCCATTTGGGGTATATGAGGTCCAGAATGTTTTGGGTTGGTGTCATGGACAGCGAGCACTTTCACTTTCAGCCTTCCCATACCAAATTAGCTCCAGCAGTCAAAATGCTAAGGGAAAGCTGCCAGAGGTTTCAGACTCTGAAAGCAGAATTGGTTGCTCCATCAGCATCAGTTATTAAAGCAGGTTGATAGAAGTAACCCCAACAGAGAACAACAACCCATGTTTGCTGATAAATTGAGGCAGCTTGAGGACCCCCAAATCACAACTGCTGTACACCCTAACATTTCATTACCAGTAGATACATGGCAGCTTACATTGAGAAATGAAAGAGGGAAGAGCCTGGAGATTGCCATCAGCCCTGCAGAGCTACCAGCCACTGGAGGAGATACACAGGCAACCTTGAAATGGCAGCTGTCACGCTCTAGCTGGTTTGGGCAAGGTAATAAAATGCTTCCAGAAGTTTCCTGGCCTGCCCTCTGTCACAGAGGGGCTTCTTGCAGGCCTCACTGCTTTTCGCAGTGGATGCAATGAAACCCACAGGAATGGCAGCAGACATCCATCCATTCCCCAGCCATCAAATAGCCAAAGGCACTTACAAGAAAGTGAGTCAGTAGATTCACCAAAGAGTCAGTGCAAAAGAGTCCAAATTCGGGAAGGCTGGGCAGTGAAATGCAAATGTTTTGAAAGGTGGCGGTGAAGAGAAACCGCACTGCAGTCTCCAGGGGCACATCAGGGACCACAGAAACAAACCTGCTCTAAACTCTTTCTTTCCATGCAGATAAAAGCCAAGCTTTAGGCTTCCTCAGTTTTCTATCTGGGTTGAAAACTTCAATTTACCAAGTAGGATTAAATATTTTGACTCAGTCCCAGGAGGGATAATATCTGTGATGCCAAGGAAGCGTGTTAAGGACTGCAAAGTTAATTGATGGATCCATTGCATTTTTCAGTTGCCCAAAGTAAATGATGGAATGGGATTTTGATTCTGTTCCTACCAGCTGGGAGCTGCTTCAGTCTCAGCAACAAGGACAATGACAGCAGAGCTTGATTTCTCCAGGTGATGTCCTACAGGCATGTCGAAAACCAGAGAGAGAAGCTGTATCATGCTTAAAAGGTCTCACATTTTCTTTCAACAGATGGGCCAACGATGTGAAGGACCAAACAATCTCAGTGTGCAGTGAAACAAATACAGCTAAGGACTAACATTACAAATGTGTAAGAAATGCACCTCTGTATTAAAACGAGTTTTAAAGCCAACCTGTTTAGAGATGTCCTTCAGCCATCAAGGGTAGCTGTGCAGAGAATGTGAATTGGTCTGGTAAATATCTGAGGTATCCACTGTCAGTGAAAGGACAGAGGGAACTGCAGTGCTTACTAAATATTCATACCTATTGTGATTTTATGGAAGCAGAAAGTTACTGTCATCTTATAAATGGAGATCTATAATCTTACAAACAGAACCCAAAAGGAGAGCTACTTGCCACGCAAGCAGAAGGTGTTTTATCAAGTGGTTTGTTTGACTTTCTTACTTGCTCTTTGGCAGATAATCCTAAATAATCCTGTGGGTAGGTGAAGAAAAGAGTATCGCTAACCCCAATCAGAGAGGGAATCTGCTTCTTCCAGGTTTCTGCAAACCCAGGAGAAACAAAAGATGTAAACTGATTGTTTTATCTCTTTTCTGAAGCGGGTTTGGGATGTATCCTCTTTTTTTCTCTCTTTAAGGTTGTAATGTTGGGAATTTGCTGAAACCACAATAAAACATGAAATGACTATGCAGCTTTTCATCTGCCATTTGTGGGTGCAAACCCAGCCCATCCTTTAAACAAAAAAGACGTTTTGGTTAATGACTGTCTGGTGGTGTATGTGAAATAATTTCATCATCTTTGATTCCTAGCAGATGCAATTTTTATCTTTTATCTTTATTCTCTCTTTTTATTCTGCAGTGTAGTCCTGTGTTGAATTTAAGCAACGATATCTTGCAGCCTACGTTAGACCGTGGCAGTATCAGAAGGACCAGCCCTTCCTTCCCCTCCCTGAGACCTCCACACGCCTGCCCAGCACCACCATGAACCAAAGCCTGCCCATGAGCGCACTGGGAAAGGGACATGCATGGATGGGTGAGGGAGCCCTGGGACAGGCTGCACAGGGGAGTGTGGAGTCTCCTTCTCTGGAGATACTCCAGACCCATCAGGACGTCTCCCTGTGTGACCTGTCCTAGGGACCCTGCTTTGGCAGGGGGGTTGGACTTGATGAGCTCTGGAGGCCACTTCCAACCCCTACAGTTCTGTGACTCTGTGAAGTATCTAGTGGGCTTCTTGGAGATGAGATGTTCTCCTTCCCTTCTAGCTCAATCAGTGCAGCAGCTGTGCACTGCATAGATGAAAGCATGCCAGAAGAACTGATTAAATGTAGCTCTGAGGTATTACATCTACAGCACAGAGACACTACATTCATTGAGCGTGGTCTCAGGCTCAGTGTCACCTTTGTCCTTGCACTGCAGAGTCCACTGTTAGATGCTCTGCCCCCTAAAAATTCCTGTGATATTTATGTTTCTGACATGCTGGAAAAGTGCTCTCTGTAAAGACTGGGACTTGTTTACCCAGATCCATTTGGATAAGGTCTGAGCTCTGTTCTTCACCGACTTGCATAGCTATGCAAATCCCTCAGATGTGTGAGCTGGGGCTGTTTACACTAACTGTAAAGCTTTCCCAGTGGAACTGTTTTCCAAGCCTGATAAAATGCCATCCCAGGGAGTAGTGTGTGCTGGGGATGGTCACAGGAATCCATGAAGGGTGTTGACCTGTGTGACCACTAACAAATCTCCTTCCTGCACTTCCAGCATGATTCCCAAGATTATTTTCAACCAAAAGCTGGGTAACTTCCTTTTCCCAGCGCCAAGAGGGCTGAAATTTTCCTCCTAGTTAATTCTTAACTATCATTTATGGTCACCACTTGTTTTTTTATAGCACAGGCTGCCAATCAGCCTTGCCATGATCACTATTTTACTAATAGCAAATCATGTTGCTGTTTTATCACTCGTAAAACCCTTCTTTTCCTCATACAACATGGCCATTGAGAGCCATAAATAGTTTGTCTCAATGACCGAGCTGTGGATTGACTTGTTTTACACCAGAAGAGTCACAGCTGGAGGATGGCGACACCAGCAGGTTGGGATTTGGGATATGGGGATTTGCTGATCTCCCCCAACTGCTTGTTCCTCCCCCTAAAGCGCCTCAGCAACTAGTCCCTGCTTCCACATGGAGCTCAGTCGAGGCAGAGCTGTGTCCCCATTGCATGACTTGGAGCATAGGGTGAATGGTGAGGAACTACGAGGAGTCTAACCTACAGAGCTGCGTTTGGGACAAATACCCATGCCTATTCTTGGCCACCTCTCAGCCTGCCCCATCTCTTGTCTTGGTACTCCCCCCCCCCCCCCCCCCCCCAGCTCACTACATTCTCCCCTGCATTGCCAGCGTGCCTGTTGATGGCCAGACGACGACTAGTTGAGAGGACAGAAAAGACATTCTCCACACTCAAAACCTTCCTGCCACTGATGACTAAATAGACAAAAGAAGCAATTCAGGGAAAAATCTGTTCAGCCCCTGTAGCAAAAAAAAAAATACTTGGAATAAACAGAACCTTCTGAAAATACAGCTATTAAGCTCTACAAAGTCTCTGCAAAAGCTACAAAGCACAGATGAACTGTGCTTTTCAGAGGTTTGTAACTCAGCTGTCATTAGGTAGACATCTGTAAGAACACTAAGAGCTTGTTCTTCACATCAAGCCCATTCCCCTACCAAACATCCCGCCTTTGATCTAGCCTTCAGGAACAGGAGCGTGTCACAGTGTAAAACACGCAGTGACTCTGACAGGCACTGCACACTGCAGCATTCCCTAACATTTTTGTTTGCTCTGAATCCTGCTTCACTGAAAATGAGCAGAAAACCTCCACAACACTAAGTGGAGCAAGGCACAGACCGCTTGCGGTGTTGGCGGGAGGAAAACAAACAAACAGAGTTTTGCAAAATGACAAACAGTGGGAAAGCCAAGGTTGCCAATGCTGTGTTTGACAGTGCTACCAGCTTCATTCAGGGCAACATGAGGAACATTGATTGCGTTTGAGCAGAAAAGAGGTCGAGCGGTTTGACCGTCCTACCAGCATCACCCCCAGGACACTGACTTTCTTCCTGTTCCTTGGCAGAGCATTTAAACATTCCTCATTGCTCCAGGACTATGAAGCATCTAACACCTATCCATTAACACTTCGCTATGCCCACTCAACTTGTTCTCCTCCATGGCCTGTCACATCTACTGAGACTGAACTTGTCCAGGATGTCTTTACCTCCATTTGAGGAGTAGGGAGCCAGAAGATGGTCCATCTCAGCAGGCTAACACAGTACTGTTACTGACTTTATATTGCTTCATCTTTTTCTTTCTCTGACTCCAAAGACAGGATTTACGTCTCCTCTCTCCTATAAAATTGCTAAAGCTCCTGTTAGTAATAAATAAATAAATAGCAGGTATCTATGTGTCTAACCAGCTTCTGAAGAGCCCCCACAACTGCTGCAAAGAGTAGGGAGAAGGACCAGTGCTCTGCCGTACTACCCTTCTCTTTTCTCTGGGTCAACACAAGATTCTCTGAAGACCCAGAAGGCTGGGACTTGTGGGAAAGAGGCTAGAGCTTGTGGCCTGCCAAATCCTCAGATGAAGAAGAGGGCACGTTGCATTTCCTGGGAGCCTTCAGTCTTACGATCTTGCAGTCATAAGAGGGATGGGGAAGGATATAGCTGTGCAAGACCATTCCACAGTTTTTCTGTCCTCTGTAGGTATCACAGGACATCTTAATTTTGCAGGGACTAAGAATTAATTCTGACCCACAGGGTAGCATTGGATCCTTGAGAACCACTGGGAGCAACTGAATTCCCTTTTCCTTCAGCGTCCATCCTTTTCTGAATGATAAGAGAATTTGTCTTTCCGGTTTGAAGCACACAGAATGCTGTGCAAGTGTTCATACTGCTACATACTTATCAAAGCCAAGATAAAAATGAAGAATATTTGGGAGGAGGGACAGAAATGACAATTTTAAACTCATCAGTGGACACCATAAACAATGGAAGAATCTCTAAAATGCCATATAAATAGACTGCTTCCTGCCAAACATCTCCTCTTTTTGCATGTTGAAGTACCAATAGCAAGCTTCCTAAGGAGGAGGTTTGGATGTGTATTAAAGCAAGAACTCACTAGGCAGGGTTTCAAACATAGCTTTTAAGGCTGTGAGCGGCGTAGCCCAACACAGTACACACATTTTCACCCCTGGCACTCAGTTTGTGGAAATGCCAGAAGGCCAAAGCCAAGTGCTCAGAGAAATGCAGTGATTGCAAAGGGATGGGGAATTCTGGGGCTGGTGTGCTGTTCTTGTGCTTGTCAGATCCTTATAGAATAGGGAACCTGTGGTTCCTTCAACTGCTTTTGTTCATTTCTTCTGTTTCAGAGTTCAGGAAAATTATTACATCAGGGGATTTAATTACATTAAAATCATTTATCTGAGTAGATCAACTGCCACATCTGTCTGACAATCTAGTCTTGATACACTAACTTGCCTCCAGCTATAACCTCTGGTTGTTCTCAAAGAAAGAAAGAATTTAAAATTGAGATTTAGCATGTTGATTTATTAAACAACGATTCGTTAATGTTTTGTGATGAGGTGAGCTTACAGCAAGCACCAGGAGAGGGTACAGAGGGTAGGTATCACCATTATAGGATGGTCACAGCAGTCCTTCCTGCTCCTGTGTTCTCACAAATATTCCAATAAAGGCTGCTGTGTTTTAATTAACACTGTATTGCCAGCAGAGATTCAGATACCAGAGCATGTTTCTCAAAAGTTCTTTCTTTCCTGATTTTTAAGTCACAGAATTCAGGTTCAGATCAGACATTAGAAAAAAGTTCTTCCCCAAAAGAGTTGTCAGGGCCTGGAACAGGCTGCCCAGGGAGAGGGCTGAGTCACGGTCCCTGGGTGTGTTTAACAGACAGGCAGATGAGGTGCTCAGGGATATGGGTTAGCACAGGACAGGAATGGTTGGACTCGATCTTAGAGGTCTTTTCGAGCCCTGTGATGCTTTTCACAGCAGTGCCTCGTTGTGACTGCCTGGTGTTTTCTTTACCCTAGAATGTAGTTTTTCTTGGTCTGCTTTACGGCTCGAGTCATTCTCAAAACACATTTCACACCCCCAACCAGCCACTGGCTTGTGGCAACTGAGTTTTTGCCACCTGACCTGTTTAACTTCAAAGGTTAAGAAAACAAACCAGCTCCAGAATATAAACATCTTTCTATAGCAATACATACCTCACATGCCATTTTCATCAACGCTTCAGTGCAGCTCCCAGAGGTCTCCAACGGTATCTGAAATTATAGATGGTTTTGGTCACTCCCCCATTTTCCTATACTTAAAAGAAGAAGTGTCCCTGGAGACGTGCACTAGTGGGGAAGGCTGCCCTCTGGAACGTTACTCCTTCACCAGACACCACCAGATATCTTTTGGTTTGGTTTTTACCCTTGTGTGGGGGCTCTACTAACCCACCAACCTACCCAGCTTCTCTTTCATTTGGCTGAACCACTCTTGTTCCTTCTTACAACGAAGTGGGTTGCAAGACAAGTGAATCGGACCTAATGAGTGTTGCTAGATGGGCAGCCCCCCCCGGGGTGCTCCCTCCCAACTCATTTGTACACATACACATGGAATGCCCCACACAGCACCTGAAAGCGTGGTGAGCTTCCAGATAAAAGGAGCATGGCCAGCAGGTCCAGGGAGGTGATTCTGCTCCTTTAACCCACTCTTGTGAGACCTCACCTGGAGTGCTGTGTCCCGTTCTGGAGTCCCCAACATAAGGAGGACATGGACCTGTTGGAGTGCATCCAGAGAAGGCCATGAAGATGATCAGAGGGCTGGAGCACCTCCCCTATGAAGACAGGCTGAGAGAGTCGGGCTTGTTCAGCTGGGAGAAGGTTCTGGGGAGATCTTACAAGGGCCTTTCAGTACCTGAAGGGGCTACAAAAAAGTTGGGGAGGGCCTGGAGTGACAGGATGAGGGGAAATGGTTTTAAATTGGAAGGGGGTAGATTTAGATTGGATAATAGAAAGAAATTCTTCACTATGAGGGTGGTGAGGCCCTGGCACAGGGTGCCCAGGGAGGTGGTGGCTGCCCCCTCCCTGGAGGTGTTCAAGGCTGGGTTGGATGGGGCCTTGAGCAGCTGGGGCTGCTGAGAGGTGTCCCTGCCCATGGCAGGGGGTTGGGACTTGATGATCTTTAAGGTCCCTTACAACCCTGACCATTCTATGGCTCTATAATCACTAGGAGTTCTTCTCAGCTCGCCCTAAATTGAGAAAATATTTGAAGCTGTTCCCTGCTCCACTCCCCCCCCAGCTTGTGTCTCCCAGCCATCCCTGTCTTCCCTGGATCTGAGGCTGTAAGTCTCAGAGAAGCCGAGCTGCAGCCGACTTCCCCAGCTTGTTAACGTGCAGAAGAAATGAGGCTTGAAAGCTTTTCCTTGAATTCAGCCCATCTCCTCCTCGAGTGGGGACAAGTACAGGTGCCCACAGCTTTAACAGCTCCCCTCTTCCAGGAGGGGCAACAGCTGCCCAGCCACTGGAAGCCACATGGCCAGTTCTCTGACCACGTCCGGCCCCCCGAGCAGAGAACAAACGAGTGTAACGCTGCACAACCAGGTGACACAGCACTTCATCGGTCCCCTGGAGCGTGTGGCAGAGGGTTAGCATTATTCTCATACCAAAGCCCAGTACTCACGGCCAAGTTTCCTTCCAGGTCACAGTTGGAACGGCAGATGTTCTCCCAGTGTGTTAGCCTCCTCACATCCTGTGCTCAGGATTGCCAACTGGTTCAGGTTCCAGAGGACAAACAGAAGTTAGCTCAATGAAGCGATTGTTCATCCTGCAGCAAATTAGGTGGGATGGTTTTGGAGGCTTCTCTCAAATTCCTGTTTTAGGGAAGCTGCCCTGTGAGGCGGTGAGGAGCAGACCTGAAGGCACAAACCAAGAGGTAGCTTGCAGTTGCTCTCAGTAAGGATTGCCTCCTGCTATCCTGTGAGGCTGGAAGAGCACCAGCACTGGAAGAAAAACCCATTTCATACTTATTTCTAAGTCATTAGCATGCCATTAATTATGCCTTTGCCATAAATTTGGGGCATGCAGGGAATCATCAGTGCTGGGTCACTATAGCATGATAGACAACAGCTAAACTCAGAGTTCTTAGATGGGTTTGTCCTGAGAGATCACAGAATGGTTTTAATGCGGGTATAATAGAAAGAGAAACCTTGATGAGCTATAAGGATAACAGCCCATCTTGTTCAGCTGAATGTCTTGAGCAATGAAAACTAAGTAGGTGAAACACAGCAACATAGAGAAGGAGAAGAGGGATGGGCTGGGAGATGGGGTGTGTCCAGGACTGTCTGGGTCAGGACAAGGGGGATGGAGTGAAGCTGAAGGAGGGAAGGATTAGATGAGATATTAGGGGGAAGTTCTTTCCAGAGAGAGTGGTGAGGAGCTGGAAGGGGCTGCCCAGAGTGGGGGTAGGTGCCCCATCCCTGGGGGTGTTCAAGGCCAGGTTGGCTGGGGCCCTGGGCAACCTTGTGTAGATCCAGGCCTGGAGGTTGTTGGCCCTGTCTGTGTCAGGGGGTTGGAGCTCTGTGATCCTTGGGGTCCCTTCCAACCCAGACCAGTCTGTGATTCTATGAGCAAGCACATTATGGTTTCTGTAGCTTACACCATTCCTTCCTGATTTTCCACACTGCTTGAAGCTTGGGGAGTTCAAAGTCTCCAGTTTGAAGAGAGATTACACCAGGGATGCCATGGAACAAGCACTCTTGTTGGGTGTTTGCAGTACCAAAGCTGTCAAAAGACGAAACTCACCTTTGTACCAGTCTTAAAATAGCAAGGTGCCCCCTGGTTAGTGCAGTAGCAGAAGACAGATAGTCCATAGGCAGAGGGTGTCTGCCCTGCAACAGACCTTTAGGAGGAAACAATGATGAAAGCAAGCCACTGGCTTGGGGCCTGCGAGACTAAACCAGAGCATTTCATCACCAGTCCAGAAGACTCAATTACACCTCCTGTTGGCATCCTTGTTGAGATAACTGCTCTGGCTATCTGTGATGCTCTCTGTGATGACACAGATCCTGATGATCCATGAAAACCAACGGGCGAACAACCTGCAGTGTATTTAATGTAACAGAACTTCACCAGGTCTCCCTCAGCAAAGGAAGTTGTTTTCCCATGGGATACATCCAGCACCGCTGAACACAGTGTGCTGAGAGCAGAGTGGTTTTTTTTTTTCTTAGAAAGACAACTAATGGTCTCTTTTAAGACTTCTGTTATATAAACACTTTCCTCTCAAGATTAAGTTCCCAGCCTTCTCTTGAATAATCTAACCAGGCTGAAGCCTTTTCTTCAGACCTATTTTTGGGTTTAGATACTTTGTGGTCCTTTCAACTCTCTCCAAATTGTTAATACTGTAAAAATGCTGGATGTGAGAATTGGGTACAGGGTTTTTTGCCCTTAGCATATGCAGAAATGCCACTGAAGTTTTGATACACACATGGCTTCCCAGCCACCCTGTGCTCACATAGAATCACAGACTGGTCTGGGTTGGAAGGGACCCCAAGGATCACAGAGTTCCAACCCTCTGACACAGGCAGGGCCACCAACCTCCAGGCCTGGAGCTACACAAGGTTGCCCAGGGCCCCATCCAACCTGGCCTTGAACACCCCAGGGACCGGGGCACCCACCCCCTCTCTGGGCAGCCCCTTCCAGCTCCTCACCACTCTCTCTGGAAAGAACTTTATAGCTCATCTAATATCTCATCTAACCTAATCATCCCATAATATCTCATCTAACCCTTCCCTCCTTCAGCTTCACTCCATCCCCCTTGTCCTGCCAGTCTCTGCCCTTTGAACAAGCTGATTCCCTTCCTGTTTCTCCGCTCCCTTCAGGGACGGGAAGGCTGCAATGAGGTCCCTCCACAACCTTCTCTTCTCCAGGCTGAACAAGCCCAGCTCCTTCAGCCTCTCTTTGTAGGGGAGGTGCTCCAGCCCTCTGATCATCTCTGTGGCCTCCTCTGAACCCTCTCCAACAGTTCCACATCTTCCTTGTACTGGGGCCCCAAATCTGGACACAGGACTCCAGCTGGGATCTCAGGAGGGCAGAGCAGAGAGGGACAATCCCCTCCCTGTCCCCGCTGGCCACCCCTCTTCTGATGGAGCCCAGGATCCCATTGGCCTTTCTGTTCACTTTTTTATTTACAGGGATTTTTTTTTTAGGTCCTCCTCCAAGGCAGCTTTCCACACAGCCAGCTGTGCAGACCTGTCTCACTACACTTGCTTTCCTAACAGAGATCATTTACTTGGAACAAAATAAACCACACCTGAGTCCAGAACATCCCTCCAGAAGGTTATCAACCCTTTCTCCCAGTGCATTTTCAAAACGAGAGGAAAACGGCTCAGCACAATAACTTTGCTTATTAATATTATTTGCTAATTATTATTTGCTTATTATTAAGGTCTTTTTCAACCTTGTGAATCTGATTTTTTTTCCTCCACTTCTTTTTACCACAACATATCCTCCTGTTGGGTAATGTCCCACGTTTCACCCCGAACTTCCACCTCCATGGCCCTGGGCTGTTGTCCTGAGACTGTTGAGCTCTGACCAGCACCTGGTATTTAGGGATTTTTCTCTTCCACCTCAGTTCCCTTAAATTCATTGGATGAGGAGAACTCCTAAGGTCCAAGCCAACCCTTCCACCCACCACAGATGCTCACATCGTACCAGCCCAGCTCATACTCCATCACTGCTGGATTTCTGAGTCACTCTGTTTTATAATGGTGCCTTGGAAAATCTGACATCACTGGGAGTTTCTCACAGAAGTTTTCTGCTCTGAGAGCATCCAGCAGCTCACAGGGCTCCTGCATTGCAAGGGTTGGATCATCCCAAGTCCTCCAATTCTTCCTTGCCACCAAATCTCAGAATTGACGTGGATTTGGCCCTCGCTGTACTAGTTGGCCAAACGAGTGTTATGAAGGCAGCTACACTGGAAGAGCCACGTTCAGGCCCCCACACTTGCTTTCAAACCTGAGTCGAAGCCTGGAGCTGTGACATCTCACCAAGATGGCATTTATGTGGAAGATTTGAAAGTACCAGGCTGAGCTCCCAGAATGTGCTCCCGTTCCAGCTGCATTCGTGAGGAGCTGGGGGGTGAATCTTGCCACACTCGCTAATGCAGGGGGACCCATCCCAAGTTGTGCCCACAGATGCGTGCAAGAGGCTGCCCCAGCCCAGCACGGCTGCTTTGGTGGCCAGGCTGTGAGGCAGGTAAGGGAGTTTGGGGTAACAACCCCATCCCAAACCCATTCATACGCACATGTGTAGTCAGCTGGAGCGCTCCCCTCACCTGGTCCACACAGCAGAAACCGAACCGAACGCTGCCTGAGGTTAAGGGCAGGGTTCCTGCTTCTGAGACTGCTTTGGGCTCTGCAGAGACGAGCAGCAGCATCGCATCGGTCCCGAGGAAGGAACTCCAGCCTTGCCTGGATAAGCAGTAAGATCAGTGGCTGCTGTGGTGGAGGCTGGCTGCAAAGGAACCAAGCGCTGCCTGGTACAGACAGAAGCGCGCTGCAGCAAGGCTGAGTTGCACCATTTCTTGGCCAACAAAGAGAAATCCCCACCAAGTTCAAGGTCGGCCATTTGGAATCTGTTTGGCAGGGAATGTTCTCAGACACTGGGAAAGCTTCCTCAGAATGCTTATGCCTCCTCCAGCCAAAACTAACAGACAGCTTGGAAATCTAAATCCAAATAGAAAATTAAACATGTAGCATGTAAAGTCTTTAAAAACAAACTCTTTATTAAGAATAAAATCATACAACTTGCAGTAAACCCCTAAGGACATGACACATTACAGAGCTGTAGTGGCACTAAGGAGCTGCAACAACAAAGAGACTCATACTAAGGAACTGGAATGGCAGGGAAAGAACGGGGAGAGAAACTCACTTGTGGTGAAGTGGAGCTCCCGTAACTACCAGCCGCCCCACCCCGGATCCCCGCAGCCTCCACCGTAGCCACCTCCTCGATAGCGTCCCCCTGGGCTGCCTTGGTACCCTCTTCCTCGGGAGCGCCTCCCAGAATACCTGTAGCCACTGCAGCCTCTGCCTCGGTAGCCGGGGCCGTGCAGGTAACCTCCCCAGCCTCGGAAGCCGCTGCCGTTGTCATAACGAGCCATTTTGGGGGGACGAGGACCATCACCATACCTGGCAAAGGGAAACATAATACACTTGATGCAATCTTATGGATTCTGGGGTTTTTAATTGCTACAGGGATACTCAGCTGCCACGGTACCCAGTTCAGGTGCCCCTATTTTCTGTTAGCAGGATTCCATGTTTGAATTGCAGTTGAGCTTTTGTCCCCTTCCCACTTCGGCAAGGAACAGCTGGGAGCAGCGTGCTGTGCCGTGCTTCAGAAGGTGGACATGGAAACAAGGGGCAACCAGGGCTCTGGGTGCACCAGGAGAGGGTCAGATTGGATATTGGGAAAAGTTTCATCACCAACAGAGCGGTGAAGCATTGGAAGGGGCTGCCCAGGAAGGGGGTAGGGGTCACCGTTGCTGGGGGCATTTAAAAAAAAATGGGCAGATGAGGTGCTCTGGGAGATGGTTTAGTGGTTAGGGTGGTGTAGGACTAACGGCTGGCCTTGATGATCTTGATGGTCTTCTCCAACCTAGGTGATTCTGTGTTCTATGAAGGGGTGCAAGCCCAGTCCAGCCAAATATATGTTTTTTCCAGAGACAAACAGGTTTGCCCCAAATAAACTCGGGTTATCTTTTCTTTAACAGTCACTGTGGTTTGGAAGAAGTGATGGCAGCTTCCAACGTGCTGATTTTCCACACACTTTCCAGACTATGGGCTTGGAAACCAGAAGCTCCTGTCCCCACCCACGGGACAAGGCAGGCACCTCTTTCCGCAGGCACCATGTGGGGAGGGAGCAGAGAGCCCTGACCCACTGTTCCCACTCTCTGTGCTGAGCTCACCTCATGTGGGCACCCATGAGCCTGATGCCCGCGGCCGACGGCCGGGAGATCTGACGGATGGCGTTCAGCATCCGCTCGTCCGCTGGCGCCAGCTGCCGAATGATGTCGGGATCCTTGGTCACTTCCACAACGAGCGCCTCCATCGCGGCACGCAGAGCAGTGATGCAGGCGGCCACGTTGTGGGGCATCCTCAGCTTGATCCTAGAGCAAAAAGGGGCCTATCAGGTGTTTGATCCTGGAGCACAAAAATGGGTATGAGACATATCACGAGTTCTAGCAGAGAACCTGTCAGCGGCAGATGCTCCATGGAGAGGTTTGCATTGGGTGCTGCACACGCAGAGCCACAAACCCCTGTTCTCACCTCAGAATCTCTAATTTGTTCACTGAAGGGACATGAAATGCAGGAGGCAAATCTGCAAGACCCCTAACATGTGACACTGCTAGAACAGAACTCCCTTTCTGATTACATTTGTTCTTGAGGTGAGTGAAGCTGAAGGAGGGAAAGGTTAGATGAGATATTAGGTGGAAGCTCTTTCCAGAAAGTGGTGAAGGGCTGGAAGGGGCTGCCCAGAGAGGGGGTGGGTGCCCCGGTCCCTGGGGTGTTCAAGGCCAGGTTGGCTGGGGCCCTGGGCAACCTTGTGTAGCTCCAGGCCTGGAGGTTGTTGGCCCTGCCTGTGTCAGGGGGTTGGAACACTTGTGATCCTTGGGGTACCTTCCAAACCAGACCAGTCTGTGATTCTATGATTGCCTTGGCCTCCCTCCGAAGGGGAGCTCCAAAATACATAGCACCTCTTGTCCATCTGCCAGTTCAAGGGAAGGAACCAGCTGGCTTTATGGAAACTGGCTGGTATTGTGTTTTCAGCATAAGCAGATAATCTGCATGGAACAGCACTGCTGATATAACCCCCTCCCTTCCCCAGAGGAAACAAAGGTGACGGCTCTGCAGTTAACCCATAGTGTGTGGCTCACTCGGGGGTTCCTGTTCTACAGAGGTTTACACAGCCGCCCCCCTCAGCCCCTGTTATTTTGTGGACCCAAATATTAGGAGCACCGAGTAGGTCCATACCAGTCATCTACCAGAATGAGCTCCCCATCCGAGAGGACTTTGTTGGAGGCGAAGAGAAGCAGCTGCAGCGGGCTCACCAAGGTCATTGCTTTGGCAGAGATGGCACGCGTCCGAATCTGCAGGAGGAAGAGGAATACAACTCTTGAAATGGGACACAGACCCCCTACACCTTCCTCTGGCCACCGACACTGGAGGATTTTGTACAAAGAACCCTGAAAGAACCCACAGAAGATCCAAGTAAAGCAATAGGTGATGACAAGAGCACATGTGTATACAAAACCCAGCACTGGGCAGATGTTGACAGGGACTCAGTGGGTGAAACAGCCCACCAAGGACTACCTGCCATCCAAAGCATTTATTCCTCCATGTCCTGCAGTTACACGGCTGACGCTTCGCAAGAGCCATCTCGCGCTCTGCCAACCTGAGAACAACCAAGGTGTTGCCAAATTATCTCCCTGCCTTTTGTGGGGCTGGGGCTGCAAGGAGAACCCCCTTGCTTCCTGATCAGGGTCCTTCACTTGCAGATCTGGAAGTTGCTATGTGCTTATGCAACCAGCCCTAAGGGCCTTAGGCAGGAACAACCTGTCTGGCCTGGGCTGGAGTTCCAGCACTGACCCCATGCGCTCTGCCCTGCCTTTCAGAGGACCTGAGGAGCAGCAGTTGGGATCCCTGCCTCCTTCCCTTCCTCTGTTCTTTCACACACCAGCACAACCTGTGTCCTTCTTTGTCCTCAGGGAGATGATTTGCTCCAGCCTGGAAGTTACCAGAAGCTTCCAGAATAGAAATTGAGGCAGAATAACAGGAACTTGCACATCAGAGAGTGCCAAACACAGCAGCAAACAGACCGCCCTGCCTCAGAGAGCACCCTTCTGCCAGCGGGCAGGGAGAGCTGCACACAGATCCTTCCTTCACCCCAGTCTCCCCCAGGTGCTGCCTCAGCCACTCGCTAGCCACCGCCCTGGTCACTCTCAACCCCCCCCCTGTGTATTTTGGGTTAATAAAGCTTAGCTTTTCGAGGTCAAAAGTCTTGTGGTGGTTACAGGGCAGCTCGCTGTACAGAGATGGTGGAGGCCAGTCACAAAAGGGACAGGAGAAGAGAAGTCTCAGCACAGCTCTGAGTTGCGTGCACTGGGGTTCAGAGCCCCCAGTTGAGCCCCTGGCCAGCACCCACAGGACTCCATTTATTACCAACTGTATAAAAAAAATGGTGTGGCCAGTAGGTCTGGGGAGGGGAGTGTGGCCCTGTACTCAGCACTGGTGAGGTTGCACCTCGAGTGCTGTGTCCAGTTTTGGGTTCCTCACTACAAGAAGGACATCAAGGTCCCAGAGTGAGTCCAGAGAAGGGCAACCAGGCTGGGGAAGGGGCTGGAGAGCAAACCTTACAAGGAGCAGCTGAGGGAGCTGGGGGTGTTCAGCCTGGAGGAGAGGAGGCTGAGGGGAGACCTTATCACTGCCTACAGTGACCTGACAGGAGGGTGCAGAGAAGCGGGCGATGGTCTCTTCAGACAGGTGACAGGGCAAGGGGGAACGGGCTCAAGCCGTGCCAGGGCAGGGTCAGATCAGATGTGAGGGAAAAGTTCTTCCCCGAAAGGGTTGTTGGGCACTGGAACAGGCTGCCCAGGGAGGGGGCTGAGTACCCGCCCCGGGTGTGTTTAACAGATGGGTAGAGGAGGTGCTCAGGGACATGGTTTAGCATAGGACAGGAATGGTTGGACTTGATGATCTTAAAGGTCTTGAAAAACCTGGTGATTCTGTGATTTAGTGGTTTATCTGCCATCACTCAGGTAAGTCATGTGACAGAAAATAGGACAGAGGATATTGGGGGGCTGGACCTGATGATCTCTTGAGGTCCCTTCCAAACCCTACGATTGTGATATAAAACTCAGCATACACATAATGAAGTTGTGAACCAACAGGTGTAGCCAAGATGCACACGGCACCCCCTCTGCTTTAACATTGTAAGGGGGTTCTCCTTATCGCCCAGAACACCTTTACAGCACTTTCCAGGCAGAAGGAACTCATCTGGACTCCAGAACAGGCGACAGAGCTCTCCAGGGCCTCCACAGTGTTGTGTGAGCCACCCTGGGATGGTCGCACGGCCACATCCGGTACTGAGGCCCTGCCTTCATCTGCTCCCCGAGAGAAGGAGGAGCAAGAGCATTTCACAATGAGAGCACACAGGGGCTTAAGTGTAAGTGTATGGTACATGCTGAGCACGGAACATTAATGGGGCACAGGGAAAGGTCATGGGGACCCTGGGGAAGGCAGCTCGGGGGTTTCTGAGATGCTTGGGTAGTGGGAGATGATAAACTGCCTCCGTGCCAGACAGGCAGCATCCCCCTGCCTTTCCACACGTCCCTGTTCTCTCTCTGGATTCATCAAGAGTGGAAGTGCTGAGGGCAGCAAATCTCTGGCACCTCATCAGAAGGGAAGAGCTCCCACAGCAATCTCTTCAATAAGATCACTAGATCTTTCCCTAAGACCCAGCTGTTCCACAGAACTCTCAGGAGCCAGCTCTGCAGCTAAGGGTTCTGCTTCCATGGGGACTGGCTGACTCTACATCACCGTGGAGGCTGGGAACACTGTGACTGTGTAAGGTCTGCTTTCCGCAAAAAAACCAAGCTAACAAACCCCAAACTAATGCAACCCCCCAACCCAACACCCCTGTGAACAAGCTAAGCACTACCCAGGTTATCTTTTTTCGTCTTTGTTACCCAGAAGAGCCCCTGAGGCCACTCAGGGCAGCCATCAAGGGTAAACTCAAAGCCTTTACCTTTTCTCCAAAGACAAAGAAGGGCGATGGATACTTGATCTCTTGGCTGCTGAAAGGGCAGTTGACAGAGGACTTGTGGATGAGCGCGTTGTGCCCCTCAGTGGTAAGAATTTTCCTCTTCTCCTTGTGGTAGCAGACATTGGGGTAGACCCCAAAAGCAAGCAGGGAGATGACAACGTCCAGATTATTATCTGGTCCAGTGTTGTTAAACGGTTGAGTCATCAAACACTCTGTTGACAAAGAACAGAAGACTGGCTCGTATCCACAGGTCAGGGAGGACAGCACAACGGAGCTGTTTAGGATCCTGGATCAATGCATTTTCTGATTCAATCAACTGGTGGATGTGCATCTGCTCTCAAATGACCTCTGCACTCAAAGCACTTCAGTTCTACATTCAATTCCAGTTTGTTCACAGAGAACAAAAAGCTGAAAAACACTGCTGCAAAGAGATATTTTTCCCTCCCAAGCTCTTAAAAAACAAGGAGAGAGGGGGTTTGCCCAGAATGTGCTGTACCACAGCCTGTTTCCTGTCATTTGTTTTGGAGACAGATCTTTTGGGGGAGATTGGAATGGATGTTTTCATTAGTTTATTTGTTACAAACCTCCCCAGAGTCTCCGGTGGCTTGTTTTCAGGTCACCCTGCCCAGAAATAAAGATAACAGCAGCAGTGATCCTAGCAGCATGAGGAGAAAGAAATTAAATGAATTCTTTTTTTTAAAAAAAAGAAAAAAGTTATAAAAAGTGAGGGGGAGATGAACATCTGCTGAATCCAGCCAGTCATGAGTCATGGCATTTAACTGAGCAAGCTCCTCGGGAACATCAGGCAAACTCAGAACCTGGCCAACTTCAGGAGTATTCCTTTTTGCTGTTGTTCCCCCCCACCCCCGTAGAAAGCTGACTGAATATGCCACTCTAGGGCACATCCATCCTGCAGCACAAACCCAACACACCACAAGGCACACAACCCGCTGCCTAGGGCTAATGAAAAGGAGGGGGAAGCACAGCAGGTTTTGGAGATGCAACAAGTGAAGAAGAACGACAGTCAGGGAGGTAATTCTCTAAGGACAATGACAATCGATTTCTAATCCTGCAGCCCTAACCTCAGCCTCCTCCTGTTGCACCACAGCTACCACAACTTCTGTGTGAGAGGAGGAGACAGCACTAATGTGTCATCTGAACACAGCTGTGAGAGAGGAAGAGCTTTATGGCTGTTCTGTAGAGCACAGCCCCAGGTCTCTGTGCTCTGTGTTCATGACAGTTTATCGGGCGGGTTCGTTCCTCAGCTCACAAAGAAACATGCAATCGTTACGTTACTATGTCCCAGCAGGATCACCTTCAGGGAAGCCGGAACTAATGAGTATGTCTTTCAGCTGGACTTTTGCTTCCCAAGTCATCCTAAGAGTTGCCATGCTGAGCCTTTTGTGCTCACAGAATCTTTTCTCTGCTTCTTCACCACCCATCCTGAGAAACAAGGAGAGAGAGAAGTCTGCTGAAGGAGAAGCACAGCAGTGCAGCTGTCACAGCAGCCATTGACACACCTAGTCTCCCCATGATTTCTCATCACACAACCCACCTCACATCATCCCAGGCTTGGAAGGCAGAGAGCAAAGCCACGTGATCTGAGAACCTGCTCCCAGCAAAATTCCTGTGGACGTAACCCAGGCGTTTGCCTTCGCTGATGAATGGTTCAGGGAAACAGGTGGCTGCAGAGATGGTACAAACAGCATCTCCCACACTGAAAGAAACCACCAAAGGGATGGGGATTATTCACAGTCCTGCTGCTGGTCATTGGTACCAGTAAGAACTTCTCTGCTGCAGACCTCAGTAATTTGGCCCTTATTTCCCAGAGATCCTCACTGAAACGCTTCCATGGAAGTAGATGTTAAAGGAGCTGCGGTTCCAGTACTTCCATGAGTCCTTTGCCTGTCTTCCCTCCCCTTACCCATAGACAGTTCTTTTCACCACCTTCTGGTGGAAGTGAGCCTGCAGCTATCACAATTATAAACAGCAGATCTTCACCTCCACTACAGCAAAACATGTGGGTGCATTGCTCTTCTTATCTGGACCTCAAGTTCCCCAGCTCCCCAGCTCCAGCTCACTGCTATACTTCAGTATGTAGAGTCCCACCCTTAATTCCTATGGAATCAGCCTCTCCTGGTCTCTTTTAGCTAACTCTGAATTGCATGACTACTTCGTTCCCTAGACTGTAAGTTAGTTACCCTCTGCTCTTGTGAATGCTCAGCGCCTATCCCCAGCTGTACCACTTATTGCCCATCTAGATGCATTATTTCTTCTCTGCTAGGGTGCTTGCTTGGAGGAATTCAGAGAAACAAGAAAAAGACCACTTGAGACTACTAAACTTACTTAAAAATACAGCCCATTATCATCATCTTGCCCAGGCGAGGTTCGATGGGAAGTTTAGCTAGGATCCTTCCAAGAGGTGTCAGCTCATCATTGGAATCCAGGGCATCAAGTTCTGAAACAAGATCTCTTATTATCGAAGATGGTTGTCTAATCCCAGAAATCCTCAGCTAAGACAGTCAGCACTGTAATAACTGTGCTCAAACAGAACCCCACCTATGTTTAATGCTGTTTACCATATTGCCAACGTGATTTTCAAGGCTGGTCGGAGGTCAACTAAGAAAATTTTACTTCACTTTTACAGATTTTTATCACCCCCTCCACAATGAAAATGACTACTATTTAATTCACACACATACATATTTTTCCCTATTTCTTTTTACTTTGCTTCTGTAGGAACCACCATTAAACCTTTCCCAGGTCCCCTACATGTGATCTCACCTAATTCCTGCCTCACAAAAATTGAAGCAGCCCTATTACTGCCAATTGTAGAGTCTTCATTGCAACTGGCAAATCACAGAACTCTGTCCACCGAAAAGACAGCCCTCCAAATTCCCACTTTGTGCCAGGAGGCTTCACCTGCCCTCATTTCCTGACTGCTTTGGGAAACTAAAGTAGCTAAAAGCTTCATGAAAAATAACCCAAACCTTTGTAGCCTCAGCAATTAAATGGGAAAGTGAACAAATAAAGGATGATTCAGCCACTATCAAATCCAGTTTTCTTGGTATCTACTCAATTGAAAAACCTGAAGAACAGCACTGTCTCACTGTCCTAAATGCTTGGTAGTGGCATACATAGACTGAAAAAAAATATCATGGGTCACTGAAGGAATGGAGGCACATGCAGAAATGCCTGTTGGGTGTTAGAGCTGACAACATTTGCCTTTTCCCCTGGCTTTGCAGCTCTTCTCTGCAGTGTAAGAGGCAGGTCAGATGGGAAAATCATTAAGTTTAACTACCCAGCCCTAGCTACAGGGTTCACCTGGTGCCCCTTCTCTGCACAACACCCACAAGTGGGTGTTTCAGCGCTCAGAAGTGTTAAGGAATGTTCCTTTAGCAATATCTGCAAAGCCTGCTGAGGTTCAAGATCACTGCTTAAAATCCAGCACATAAATTTGGCATTCCTCCCTGCTTCGTTTCACTTCTATTTCACTCCCTGAAGAAACTGGGGTGACAACTTAACCCCCACCTCAGTTTCTTCTGTCTTTAGGAAAACACCGGTGCTCACGTATCCATAAACTGGAGATTTAATTACACAGTAAAACAGTGAGATCCTCGAGGCAGCAAACTGTGTGAAGCCAGAAACTACCGACCCTTCTTCTTTAGCAGTTTCACAGTAGTCCTATGAAGGCCTTAGGCACTGGGCTGAGCCTGCCAGTGCCACAGCTGGAAAACAGGAAGCTTACTGGTACAATAATAAAACAAGCCTATGATGTTGAAGGTTCAAGTTTCTTAAAAAGGATTGACTTTTCCACTTGGGAACTGGAGTATTTCTTCAGCTGCATGAAGACCCTGCCACCCACGCGACGCATCCAGGAAACACCGTGCTGGTTCAGACAGCGTGCTACCACACTAACAGTCTAACCAGGGACGCTGACGCTGTTTGTGAGCGAGCATTACACACAGGACATGGCGTGGAGCCGGCACACAACCTCGCAGACACACAGCGGTACCTCTTAGGGTGCGTTCGGCTTCAATCACCGCATCCAAAGGAGGTGGTTCGATTGCCTTGGCCAAGAACTGACCGATCCCTCCCAGCCGCAGCAGTTTGATGCTCAAAGCGATTTCGTGGAGCGGCGTGCGAAACATTTCAGGTGTCATATGGGTTTGAAGCCTGGAATTGGAAGAGAACAAAAAAGCCCTCATTTTTTGTAAGGTGCTGGAAGGGGCTGCCCAGAGGGGGTGGGTGCCCCATCCTTGGGGGTGTTCAAGGCCAGGTTGGATGGGGCCCTGGGCAACCTTGTGTAGATCCAGGCCTGGAGGTTGGTGGCCCTGCCTGTGTCAGGGGGGTTGGAACTCTGTGATCCTTGGGGTCCCTTCCAACCCAGACCAGTCTGGGATTCTATGATTTTCTGAGCACGGGCTTTGATCGCCATCATGAGTCACTCCATCAGCACAAGGTATCGCCCCCAAAGCAAACGCTGACTCCCAGCCAACCCATCAACTCTCACTGTGCTCCTACATCTTCTCTTCTGTGAAAGAAGGAAGGTCCTCTGCTCCCAAGACAGACAACCCACTTTCAGCCTGCCCTACATACAGGCACTGCTCTACTTGTCCTTCAATCAACCCCAAGCCACTCAACTCCTCTTGCACATTTCTGCTTCCATCACTAAGAGGACGTATTTTTGCTGGACACTATCCAAAGGTGTTTTTCTGGTCAGAAAAAAAACCTGATAGCAACAGATGGAGCCCTGAAGTCATCAGCACAGTACCGTTAGTGATGCCTTAGATTCGCAGTTGAAATCTGAACTCTCAGAAGGGACCACACTGAGCAACAGGCAGCTAGAAAACGTTTTGGAACACCCTGGACACATACCCAGATTCGACGGGCACCTGATTTAGATAGCACCTCTCAAAAGATGATCTGCACAAGGCCACAGACAACTCTTCCTTACCTAGCTATACTTTGGTTTTGCATTCTCTGAAGAAAGGCAACCTCAAAGTCACAAAATCCCATGATTACTTCAGGTGCTTAAGATGAGTTTGCTGTCAAAGATTCTTAATTCAAGCCCCCTGCTGTACTAGACAGCAGATCTAAAGACATTTGAGCAATTTAAGGGAAGTGTTTGATCAACTGATGCTTTCAGATGTTACAAACAGTTGAACATCAGAACACAGCTATGCTGTAATGGCTCCCTGATAAAGGGGCACCAAGACTCTCACGAGGGAGGTGATACTGAGCTAACAGCTGCCTGGACTTCTGCAGCCAGCAAAAAGATTTCCATGGCTCTAAGAAACAGCTTGGCAGGTAGAAGAGGGCAAAAATTTCAGCAGCAGGGAAGGGGCCAGAGCAGTTTACCAGCATGATGGGGCCAGAGAGGCTGTGGAAGCCCCATCCCTGGAGGTGTTCAGGGCCAGGTTGGATGGGGCTTTGTGCAGCCTGGTCTAGTGAGGGTGTCCCTGCCCATGGCAGGGGGTTGGGACTAGATGGGCTTTGAGGTCCTGTCCAACCCAAAACATTCTGTGATTCTTAATAATGAAATGGATTTTTATGCACCTCATAAAAGCATATAAACATACGTAGTAACTTTTTTAAAACAAAACAATGGAGATATTCCAGTGTGAACTGACTTCATGCATCTCATTCCTATGCTTTCTAGTTTATTTTCTTCTCTATTATTTTCCTAGTTTAACCAGAATTCGCATGCAACAGCTCTGGGAGAAGTCTCTGAGGTCTCTAAGGAGGAGCACAGCCTCACCTTTCAAAGCGAGCTCTGCTGCACAAGTGGAAACAGAATCCAGCACGCACACGGCCGGCTCTTCCTTTCCGCTGCTCCAAGTTAGTTTTGGATGCCCAGACTGTGGCATAGTTTGTCATGTTATTGTGAGCAGTGAACAGCTTCACTTTTTGTCTGTTAAAGGAACAAAAAACCCAACACAACTTAGGCCAAAGAACATCAGATCTTAATTTTTTTTTACTGAAAGAGTTGTCAGAGCCTGGAACAGGCTGCCCAGGGATGTAGTTGAGTCACCTTCCCTGGATGTGTTTAAAAAAGGGTAGATGAGGTACCTAGGGATATGGTTTAGCTTAGGATGGGAATGGTTGGACTTGATGATCTTAAAGGTCTTTTCCAACCTTGTGATTCTGTGATTATGCAAGTCCTGCCAAATCAGTTCTTATTTTACTCCCAGCAGTCACACTGCTTTTAGCAAGCAAACCACCCATGTTTGACTAGCTAAGCTTGGGATGGTTGGCCATCCCTCTGGCAGGTAAAGCATCACTCTCCTCACCAAGCAGTGCTCCACACTGCACACTGAATCAAGGCTTCCCAACTCTCTCAAATGCTTAAAATCCTCATGCTGTTTTCTCAAGATCAGGCACAGCCAGACAGGATCTGTACTGGACTACAAAAATCCTCCTGCTTTCCTTCAGCTGGACATTGAGCACTTGTAATACTCATGTGGATATTACATCTCTCAAATACACAGGGAGACCTGGTGGCACCTCACATGAATAGTGCTGGCGTGAGTGCAGCTGAGCGAAACCAGCCCGCTGACCTTCCAGCGTGGTGTGTAACCATGCCGAACGGCTCCAGACAATGCAAATTTGTCTTGAGCAGAGTTAAAGAGCCCTGGAATTCAGCTCTGTGACTATGGGAACACAAGGCAGTTCTGTCTGGCCAGAGAATCATTTTTTGCATTCCGAGGAATGGGATTTACAGAACAAAAAGCTACTTCAGGAACTCACTTGCAGGAGTCTATAACATAGACCACATCATTGATGGTAATGCTAGTCTCCGCAATGCTGGTAGATAAAATAACCTGTAAAAACACAAACCAGGAAATGCATATTGGAATATATTTGGCCTGAAGAAGTTAAGGAAGGACTGGAAGCTATATAGCCTCTATTTAAAAATAGATAACAGACTTATCAATACATCCCACAAAAGCTCAACAGAAGGCAGCATGTTATGCTCTGCCCAGAGAGGGTTCTCTTACTTTGGTTACTCCAGGAGGCACAGGATCAAACACTCGTCGCTGTTCCTCCAGAGGAATCTGCGAATGCAGAGGTAAAATTCGATACTGGTGGCCCCCTACAACACAGATACAAGGTGGTCAGTAACTCCTGCTGTGTAAATCTCAGTTTATCTTTGCACAACATCACCATTTCTACCCGTCCATTCTCTCTCCCACCCAGCTAACTCCCATCTTCACACGGGCAGTTGTTTCCTTTGGGAAAGGAGATGAAATGGAATAGAACAGAGTTGCTTGTACCAAAGCGTGGATTCATTTCTAGATGCTTCTGCATTGTGTATATCAAGTTCCAGCCAGGCAAGAAAACAAGGACAGCTCCCGGGACGTTCAGGGTCTTGATGTAAATTAGCAGGGCCTCAATGAGCTCAAAAGAAGTTTCCTTCTCATTCAGTTGAGCCATGGAGTGCTTTGTCTCTGGGCCATACTCATCGCTGCAAATAAGGTTGCAATTGGCCTAACAAACAAAAGAAATCACAGAAGAAATCTTATAAATTCGTTTACTTGGTCTGTGGAGACTGGCTGGCCAGGAAATATGAAAATGAGATGTAAAGCCTTCTCAGCACAGCTCCCAGAATGACTCACAATAAGCAGTTCAAGTCCCACATCCCTGGATTTCTAACCCAAGAATGGAGTTATAATTTCATTGCATTGAAATTATATATAATTATATATAACTCAATACGTATTTCCAGCAGGAAGCTATCAACCCCAAACTTCCATTCCAATGAATGAGAACATCATCATCATCAACATAAGAAAATGCTTCTCTCAAGAAAAACTAATCCTTTTTCAAAATTTCAAATAACTGACCTAAACAGTAGCTTCAGACCCACAAATTAAAAGCTGCATCCTGAAAGGGATATATATACATAATAGTGTCGGTGCTTACACATACATATATATATGTAAGCACTGACACTATCAACTGCAAGAGAAGGGAGAGAATCTAAATTTTCACCCTGAAAAGATATCACCAAGATCATATTTCAGGATCTCTTTCTTCCTCCAAGGTCAGCAATGCTTCCACACTTTTTAAAGTGAATCTTCGATCTTTAGGGAAATAAACTTCCCTAAATAAGAGAATTGTAGCTTCAACAAAAGAAGACATTCTTCCATTTCCTAGACCAAAGAAGAAATGAAATTCTATTTCTGAAGTTAACAGCAACCTCAGATATGAAAACCACAAAAGCTGCCAAAAATGTTGAAGTGCAACGATGCTGAATGAATTACACTCGAGCCAGAGTCCTAGTGGGCACTTGTTTCATTTTTCATATGAAAAAGTCAAACCTACATCATCATCTTCTGCACTTTCTTCATCTTTCTCCTTCTTCTTCTTTTCCTTTGGTGGAGGAACGAACTGAGTCATTTGAATGCAGTCTTCCAGGAAGTAATCTGGCAGGACAGACAAGCATTGGTTACCAGCCTTAGCGCGGGCTTCTAGCAGTCAGGTAGCACAGTTCTTTTTATCACCTCTCAAGATTCCCCACATATAATTGGGAGCTTCAAAGCATGAAGCTAAGGCTGGAGAAAACTCCTCAGCTAACAATGAGGGCATCAGAATTATTCCCCTACTATCCAGTGATTATTCCTCTATTCAATATACTTCCACGTAATGTTTTACCTTTTATTTTACAATCTGATTTAAAGCTATGTTCATTACTCCCAAACTCACAGGCTGATGTGAAACACCACAGCCTGACTATTACCATCTCATTCTCTGACAGAAGCTACCCCAAGCAGTGGTGGTTTGGGGTGTGTGTGGGGTGTGTGTGTGTGTATGTGAGATTGGGGGGCTTTTGGAGGGAGGGGGTGTGGTGGTGGCAGCACTGTTGGTTTGTTTGTGGGTTTAAACCAAATGGTGTTATGAAATAGTTCACTGCTACTGACTTCTTTGCCCAGGGAAAGACACATCTGTAGGACACGACAACCCAGAAGCAAAGCATACCTCACTGTGCCTGTAGTCTTAAAGGATACAACCGATAAAATTACAACACAAGCAGATGCTGAAAGCTCTATCGACCCTTACCTTGGACAGGATAAGTTCTACCAAAGACCTCGACCACAGGACAGTTGAAGAAGTATTCACAGAACATACTCGTGTCGATGGTGGCAGACATGAGGATAACCCTGATTTCAGGATAGGCCTGGACTACATCTCTCAGCACCACCAAAAGAAAGTCAGTCTGCATACAAACAGAAAAGAGCACCCGTAATTTCCTAGCCACGGGACAGAACATCTTCCCAAGAGACCAGGAAGAACTACACAGACTTATACATCTATTGAGCAGAAGCTTTGCTGGGCAAGAGAAGTAACAGTTACCACGACAATATCCACTTTTTGCCTCATTTTGCAAATCCTGCAATCCCTGGGATCAGTGAATTTTAGGATTTCTAGTGTACAGACGAGTTATCCTTTTGTCAGAACGAAACAGGCAAAAAGCATTCCAAAATAGCTGCTTCCTTCCTGACAATACATCACAACCTAAGGTCATATAAAAGAGCCAGAGTTCGTTAAGTAAATAGGAATGCAAAGTTTTATATTCTATTAAACAGGACTTGTGTTTCGTTTTGCCATGCAGTTACGCAGGCTCTTTAGTTCAACAGATAAAAATTCCAATTCTCAGTCAAAGTTTTATTTTTATTTTAAAAATGGTCAGGGCTAGAAAGGACCTCAAAGATCGTCAAGTCCCAACCCCCTGCCATGGGCAGGGACACCTCTCACCAGACCAGGCTGCTCAAGGCCCCATCCAACCTGGCCTTGAACACCTCCAGGGAGGGGGCAGCCACCACCTCCCTGGGCACCCTGTGCCAGGGCCTCACCACCCTCATAGTGGATATTAGGAAGAAATTCTTCAATCTAAATCTACCCCCTTCCAATTTAAAACCATTCCTCCTTGTCCTATCACTCCAGGCCCTTCTAAATAGTCCCTCCCCAACTGTCTTTTAGGCCACATCATTAATCCTTCATCAAACTTAATAGAGTAAGAGATCAGAAAGACCTGTGTTGTAATTCCATCTGAACAAACCTCCAAATTCTGCCAAAACAAGCCTAAACTTCGTGTCAGAACTTAGCAGGTTCTCTCACTCTTGCTGAGGCAAGACTGAAAAGTATGTGGAAGAATCAAAAGGGACCGAAAACTTTTCACCATTTCTTAAGTTACATACTACATAAACACACCCCCAATTCTATTTCCAATTTGCTGCATTGTTCTTTGTGTCAAAATCAAGCTGAAGGGTGCCACTGCCAAGACGGCAGCCCCAGTCAGTGCTGCTGCTGTTCCAGTATGGTAACACAACACCGTCAGTAGGAAAAAAACACTTCAAAAAGAGAAGTGACATTCAACATGCTCCACATTTGTAGAAGAAGTGCTTGTGGCATGGTGTTCTAATCTACCAGAGAGGACCAGGACATCGGAGGAGATCCTCACAGGAAAGAGACAGGGCAGCAAGTAAGCACAACTCCTTTCATCAGCTCTTCTCATCGGGTAAGGAGTAATAAGGGAAAAATTTCTAAAAATCTCATCCAAAATGTAAAATTCACATCTATGGCACGCAGGAAACTCTGCGGTTTCCTTTCCCATGGTTACTGTTACACAAGAACATACGGAGAAGTTCAACAGAGCAGAAGCACATAGAGAAATGGGACCGTGATCACCGGCTAACTCACGTTAATGTCTCTCTCGTGGATCTCATCAACAATAACATGACTTATGCCACGGATCCCAGCCTCCACCTTTCTCAGGAGGACACCTTAAAACAGACACAGGAGTTCTACATTTGCATGGGTAACAGCTCAGCCTCCTCACCACCCCACCCCATTTCAGTAAGACCAGTTAGCGCTGGTTTAAAAAGGAAGATGTGGGCAGGCTGCCCAGCAGCTTTCACAGCCCCGTCTCTAGCTGCCATGCTTCCATTTCTACAAGAAATGGGCAGTGTATAGAGCACGACTACTAGGAAGACTCTTCCTTCCCACCCAACACTGCTTCTCCTTCTGCCTTTCAAGGACAATGAATATACAGCAGTTCTATGGCACTAGACCTGGATTAACACACTTCTGAACAACAATCTTCACCTTTCTCTGCACAAAAGCATGTCAGCAAGCTTGCTCTATTGAAAAAAAACCATATAAACTGTTAATATTTTAAACAGGTTTTCAAAAAATTCTAATGTCTCCATGTTTCTGCTTTTGCTGGTAACTCAGTTAATTGAGGCCTGTAATTACCGACCTCTAAACGTGAGGCAATACAGACCTACAGTGCAGAACAGCACGCTGCCATGTGGCCGGGGAAGCACAGACTCAAATCGCACGCTGTACCCGCAGCTCTGCCCAGGTTCTTCTCCTCTCTCATAGGACACACGCTCTGCGACAGAAACGGCACTGATCCTCCGAGGCTGAGGGATGGAAAAAGGTTTCTCTAACTTAATGATGAAGTTTTTTATGAGAACACCAACAAAAGCAAGAAGAAAGTTAGTTCAAAAAGCTCCAGGTGTCCTACCCTAAGATTTCATTCCAGAGTAACCATTAGACAGCAATATCTATTAACAGCAAGCTTTTTTCTTCTGAAACAGTCAACTCTGGACATAAAATGATAGAGGAGAGACATAAGGATATCGGGGAACCACTAGCTCGCATCTGTTAAATCATTTTCCCTGCAGCCTGTCAATAAGTTTTCCAAACTATCCCAACTCTAGATATATGAAAGGATAACTCCCATAATTACAATACATGAGGCAGAGGTTTCTTCTACACACAGTACTGAGGAGATACTGTTATGAATGTGTAGTAGTTTTGTGTAGCTGGGTTTTAATGGAGAATGGGGGTGCTACCAAGACAGCTTCTGCAAGCAGCAGCTAGAAGCTCTCTGCAGGCCCCAGAAAGTAAACATAGGCAAATTCAAGGCCAGAGTTGCTGTTGATCAGGGCCAAGACAATCGGTGATGGCCACAGCAGCTCTGGGAATCACATTTAGGAGGGAAAAAAAAAAAAAAAAAAAATCACAGGCAGGTGCATTTTGCCACCAGAGAAGGGAGCAAGAAGATGTAACAAGCTGTGCAGACACCAAGGGCAGGGATGGGGGGAAGAATGAGGCACTCTGGGTGCCAGAGAGAGATTCCCCTGCAGCCCATGGAGAAGACCATGGTAGAGCGGGTGTCCCCTCACAGCCCACTGATAAGGATGGGGAGCAGAGACATCTACAGCCTATGAAGAGATTGATCCACGCCACAGCAGATTTGCTGGGGGACTTGTGACTCTGGGGGGGGAACCAGGCCAGAGCAGTCTGGACCCGAAGGTCAGCACCCCATGGGAGGGAGTCATGCTGAGGCCTGTGGTGAGGAGATGACTCCCCAATAGAGAGGACTCATGCTGGAGAATTTTGTGGAGGACTGTCTCCCGTGGTTGGGACCCCACGCTGCAGCAGGGAAGGGGGTGTGTGTGTGTGTGTGTGTGTGTGTGTGTGTGTAATACCTCCCCTCCCCCCTTCAGTTAAGAAGAAGAACAACCTGGGAGGAACAGACTGAAAACCCCCATTCCCCGCCCCTCCCCATGATGCAATGGGGGGGAAGAAGGGAGCAAATTTATGACTAAAGCCTGTGAAGAAGGGAGGGGAGTTGGGGGGGAGTGGGCAGGGAGGGGAGTAGAATTGTTAAGATCTGGAGAAAGAAAGTAGTTTGTAAGGAACCTGAAATGATAAACCCATTTCTCAGCACATCCTAACAGGCAATGCCTAGTGCCCGATGGCAAAACGTAGGCGGCTGCACACACTAACGCATTCCTCACCTGCGTCACTACGATGTTGCACTCTGCAGCTCTGTTGGATTTGATGTATTCATCCAGGATGTACTGTGGAACCTGCGTGGTTTTGCCACAGCCGGTGGCACCGCGAATCACAACAACAGAATTGTCACAGATTGCATCCAGAATTTCACTTTCAAAGTTCTTCACAGGTAAGGCCTCTCGCTCTTGCTGGATCTGGAAAACAAAATGAAATACATTTCCAAAAATCTCCAAGAATTAATCAAATCTGCTCAGCCTGCATACTTTGTCTCACTCTTCTACACCAGTTTTGCTTCCACAAAGGAAAAATGGCATAAGAACAAATCAAGGTTTGCATGTTTTCCTTACACGGCACCACAGATCCCCACATCCATCCCAGTGCAACATCCAGCTCTTCTGAAAGCTTGATGCACATTACTGCTCAAGGCCAGCCTTGCACACCTTGCATATGGCATGCTCAACCTCTTTCTGAAAAGAGAAAGCCTAGCACAACACCGCCACGTTACCAGAAGCCTGCTTACCCTTTGTAATTCTTCATCCTGCTCCAACCGGTAGATGAAATCACTTTTCAAATCCATGCTTATTTGCTCCGGAGTGAGCTGTGAATACAAAACATTGTTTGGAGGCTTTTTGACTCTTCTGCGTATCATAGAACCATAGAATGGCATGGATTGGAAGGGACCCCAAGGATCATAGAGCTCCAATCCCCTGACACAGGCACAGGGCCACCAACCTCCAGGCCTGGAGCTACACAAGGTTGCCCAGGGCCCCATCCAACCTGGCCTTGAACACCCCCAGGGACAGGGCATCCACTACTTCTCTGGGCAGCCTGTTCCAGCACCTCACCACTCTCTGTAAAAAACTTCTCCCTAATATCCAATCTAAACCTTCCCTCCTTTAGCTTTAATCCATTCCCCCTTGTCCTACCATTATCTGCCCTTTTAAACAGTTGATTCCCCTTCTGCTTATAATCCCCCTTCAGGTACTGGCAGGCTGCAATGAGGTCTCCCTGCAGCCTTCTCTTCTCCAGGCTGAACAAGCCCAGCTCCCTCAGCCTCTCTTTGTAGGGCAGGTGCTCCAGTCCTCTGATCATCTTTGTGGCCCTCCTCTGAACCCTCTCTAACAGTTCTACATCCTTCTTGTATTGGGGGCCCCAGATCTGGACACAGTACTCCAGGTGGGGCCTCACGAGGGCAGAGTAGAGAGGGACAATCACCTCCCTGTCCCTGCTGGCCACCCCTCTTCGAACGGAGCCCAGGATACCATTGGCCTTGCGAGCTGCAAGAGCACACTGCTGGCTCATGTTAAGTTTCTCATCCACGGTGACACCCAGCTCCTTCTCAGCAGGGCTACTCTTAAGAAGCTCTTCTCCCAGTCTGTATCTATGTCTGGGATTCTTCCAGCCCAAGTGCAACACCTGACACTTGGCAGTGTTGAACCTCATTAGGTTCCCCTGGGCCCATCTTTCCAGCCTAATCTACATCTAATCTTATCTACATCATCACATCCATCCCATCATGATTCGGGAGTATCAGTAAAGGGCCGTTTCCTAGGTAACTCCCTGAAATCAGTTGTGCCTATGAGTTATTTTATTCCATTCATTGCAGCCTGACGAAATTAAAAGGCTGTCCTCAAAGAACTTGCTCAGACCAGACCCAAAATACTGAAAAAGATTATTTAAATACTTAAACAGCCCAAGAAACACACTGTTGGGCAGCAAGATGAGGAGGTAATCAGATGGCTTGAGCTGAGGAAGTACTGAGATCACAAGTTTTTAATGTAAGGAGTGAAGTAAGGTAAGCAAATCCCACACACTGAAGAGTGGCTGGAAAGGGAACAGCGAGTGGAGAGGGAAATTTACTAGGTGACTTAAGAAGAATTTGAAAGGAATCCAAAGGGCTAACTGGCTTTACTGAAAGTAACTTAGCTGCTCCACGACTAGAATATGGAAATCCCGATGCGATTTGAAGCCAAATCTGTTTGTTTTCCATCCATAATACATGGATTATGTGTTTTAAGCAGCAACACCCAACTTCGTAGAAGCTTTTTATATATTTTTTACGGCTTTCTATATTTTTTACAGGTATATATAAAATGATCAAACTTTAAATAATGCCATTTACAGAAAAAAATTGGAGTAAAAAAAAAGATTATTATTTTGGTCATAAGTTGCCTCTGAATTTAGCAACCCAGTATTTCTTCCCTCCTTCTTCATTTTACCATGTCACATTGCTGCTTTTCATTTGTTCTCTGGTGAATGGGATGAGAAAATGACCAAAAAAAAGAGCAAGTAGGCTGACTGACAGTGGCTTAGAGCAGCTTCTCCTCCCAGAAAAGAAAGCCCCAGCATGGAACTATGGAAAAGAGAGGTTAGTGAACTAGAAATTACACTCCCTGATGCTTACCTTGTAATTTCACTTAGAACTTGGGGTGGGGCTGCACAGTGGCAGGCAAAAAAAAGAAACACAGCAAAGAATTGGGACATCCAAGACACTACTGCTCAAGAACCTAATAGACTATGAAGTGAACGCAAAGAACTCCTACCAGTGAAAAAACTCCCTTCCTCCAGGACAAAAGGGAGGAAATTTTATCAGTGGTTAACTCCTGGGGGGGAAAGAAGCAGTTCCAAGTTCTGGAAGCGCAGGGAAAACAAAGGAATCAATTGTTTAAGCTATCTTACGTTTGCCAGAGGACCCTCATCGATATTGCAGCTGGTCCAAGGGTTCCAGTTGGAATGAGGTGGCGACCATGGCACAACTCCCATGTGGGTTTGTCTCTGCGATGGTTCAAAATGGGCCAACTTGCCAAGATTAATCAGAACCAGATTGTTGGGATCTTCAGGCTGTAAATCCAGAAGCAAAGTGGGCAGGGAGAGACAAATGTATTAAACAAGCAGGCCTGAGGTTAAATAGCGGGGTATCGGAACCAAGCACTCACCATAGGCACAGTCTCCAGAGACAGCTCCCGTACAATGCTTTGCAGCTGATTTTCTAAGTCAGGAGACAGTGATACCTCATAGGGTTCCACCTATTAAATATTGAAAAACGACACATTAACATACACAACACGAAAGGGAAGCCAGAACTGCATGCTCCTAGAGAGCCTATGGACCACCAAACAAGGCCAAAGAGTACCATCAATTAAAACCCCATATTCTTCAAACGTTTTGCCTAATTCTCATCTGAGAATCAGTAAAGTATTTTAAAATTTTTAAGTTTCATTTCAGAGGGAAACATTCACAAACTTGTGACCAAGTAAAAAAAAGCCCTGCTAACATGCCAGCAAAATCTTGCCAGAAATATTTAAGCTTCTAGAAGATTTAGACTGGAAGATGACTTGTTACAAATCCTATTCAATATGCTGTAAAACTAATTTACCCCTCCATTCACACACACAAGTAATTCTATTTCTGATCAAAATCACCAGCCGGACCAGAAAGTTGCTGGTCTAAAGAATCAATATTATTATCTGTTAAACATCTAGCAAAAATTCTCACTCACTCATCTTTATAAGAGCATGATGAGGTGTTATTAAAAGCAAAGTAATGATTTCTGACCCTTCTGCCAGGCTCACCGATTCTTTTTTCTTCGTCTGTCCAGAAAAAGGCTCTATGACACCGAGATGGTAGAGCTGCCGAACCAAGGACAGGGCACAGGACTGTGCTGCCAGCTTTTTGTTTGATCCATGCTCACGACTGAAAATCCCTGCAGCACACAAAGTTCACAGCTGTAGTAGCTAATGAGTCAAACAGCTCCCATGGAAGATACTACTCTGTGATGAGCTTTATGATCATTCACACCAGCAAGGTTTCGCAGGAGCCTCAAATCTTGAGAAATCCAGAGTTTCAATGTAAAACCAACCGGGCCTCTCCATCAGCTGACTCACAGTAGCTGTGCAGTGTTACTGACTTCCTAAGGAAGTCCTGCAAAGCCTCTGGGCATTCAAGTGTCTGAGGAAGGACAATCACCCTACATCACCCAGCAACATTGTACAAACTTCATGGCAAGCTCTGTGCAAAGGGGGATGGCACAGGCAGCATGCCCGCTGCCTGGGAACATACAGACAACCTGCATTTCTCAGACATGCAAGGAACAAGCAATTAACTCAGACAAAACCTACCATATCTCACAAGCATTTCTGTGTGCTGAGGAAAAAGGATTAGTAGAAGCATGTAATGGACAAGCAGTAGAATGCAACAAGCACAACACACAAAAAAGATTTCACATCAGGAAACGAACATGAACCTTCACCCCTGGAAGCAGCTCCAACACGTAACTGTCCAAGTCTGTACCCACAAGTATGACCTAGTCCTCCGTACCAACACCCACCTCTTGCTACAACAACAAATCAATATGAACACTTACTTCTACCCAGCTGCTTCACATAAATGTTCATTTCTGCAATAAAGCTCCTGTAAGAGAGAGAAAGAACACAAAAGGTACAGTTGCCAATAGCTGGTGCTGCAAGAACAGCCACTCTTTCCCATTTTTATAGGCAAGTATCTCTGCGTCCTCAGAGACTCTCAACTCAAAGTAAAGATATTATTACTTTTAGTTCCTTTAACCCCGAGTTAGTAGGTAACAGACTTGCCATCAGCGAACCAGTAGATCTGCTAAGAAAAGTCCTGCAAATGCCACAGTTCAGCTTGCAAATGTAAGCAAAGTTATTAGGAAATATGCTCTGAGCTGTCATAGTGTAAGGCAACAATTATAAAGCAGATAGCACGTTATTAACTTGGA
This sequence comes from Laterallus jamaicensis coturniculus, assembly GCA_022605575.1. NCBI lineage: Eukaryota > Metazoa > Chordata > Aves > Gruiformes > Rallidae > Laterallus > Laterallus jamaicensis. The sequence continues at coordinate 12,354,561 of JAKCOX010000007.1, forward strand.
TGTTTTGCCACATGACAGTCAGCTCAGAGGACAGAAGAACCTAAAAGGCCACTGAGCCCATCTGCACAAGAGGTGGAATACCCGAATTTTCATGGAGCCCTTATTGCCATACTGTGGGAACTGCACACAGTCAAAAGTAACTCTGCGCATCAAATGTAATGGTTTGCCTAATAGGCACGTAAGCAATTAATTTAAAGGTCAACTAGTATAGTAATTTGGGCTTAAAACCCCCAAAATGAGAGCTGTACATCAACAGCAGTTGAGGGAAACCAAGATCTGTGTTTTTAAGAATCACAAGCCTAAGTGTTTATTTAAACAGATTAAAAATTAAAGCCAAATTCTTGTAAGACAGGATTTAAACTTGTGGGATTCAAGATGTATGACCAGGCTTTCTCAAACTGAGATCCTCTGTGAAAATTATGCCTTGGTACTTGCACAGCTGCAGGCAGAGCCTTGCACCTGTTTCCTTCCTTTCTGGCTGCAAACAAACAAACAAACAAACAAAAAGGTTAAGCAAGGGATTTAAATTTCAAGTTAGAACACCTTCCTGTACTGCCAGTGAACTGACCTGCAGGCACAGTGGCTTCATGGGTCAAAGGCCACTGGCTTTCAGGGACACAACAGCCAACTAAGGCACCGATGACAGTATGTTTCTCAGCCAGGCCTATAGTCAGCATTCATTCCCATTCTCCTCCACCTAAGGGGAGAACAGCAACACCAGAAATCAGTTCGCAGCAGAATCCCAAGTGATATTTTATTTTATTTTTTAGTACAGCCTCAGCAGCCTGTGTGTGAACACACACAGATCTTTGGTGTGACTTGCTGCTACCATCTTCAGCAGGAGGTGGCAAAGGCATCCCACGCTACTGATGGAAGAGAAAAGCCACACCCCATCCCTTTATAGGTTGTGTATTAGGAGGGCTGTGTTTATAGTTACAATTTATACCCCCCAGGCATAATTAAAACAAAGTTTTCCAAATCCAAACTTCCCAGCTATTGCTAAGTTCTCATACTATGTGATTATGATTGACAAAACAACAGCTGTCCTTTAAAAACATCTGAGAGAAAGGCTGACACTTCTATTATAAGGGCTATTACTTTAAAAGAAGAAGTCAGACTGGTAAGATACATGCTAAAAAAGTCAACCAACCAACCCAAAACACGTTGCTGTCCTCCCAAACCACCTGAAATTGCTCCTCTCCTGCTATACACACCGAAAGGATTAAAGCCCAGAAGTTTGCCCTCTCTCAATCCAGCCGAGGATTGTTTCATACCTATCCAACCCATCAGAGCTGACAGTTAGCTTCCCTTTCTGCCATTCCATCCAGGGCAACTCACACCAGTTGTCCTGGATGTAGTAAATATGAAGCTCTCCAGAAGAACAGTAAGTGGGCTGAGAAACATACTGTCATCTACGGCCATCTCATTCAGCGTAAGGCCATATGCCCTGAAACATGGCGTGGAGGGGGGCTTAATGCTTTTACCTGCAGGAGGCAGAAGGAAATGAGCTGCACAAATAATCTGCAAGTTAGAGAAGTGCTTGACAACTCCATCTGCCATAAGCATATTTGCAAGTCCTAGTGCTGTATAAACTCTATTTATTTGTGTTACTTGTTAAAGGAGAAGAAAACTCCTCACTTGGAAACCTAAATGGAGATGAGGGGACTTAAAGATAGGCTTTGAATGGGAATTTAGAGCTTCCTGACACCGATAGATGTATTTTAGATGTTCTTAATGCTCCTTCAAGTGATACTCTCATGGAAGGCTGCAACCAGAAAATTCACTTCTTTCTACAAAAATAATTCTCATAGAAAACCTTCATATAACGCAAAAAAACCCAACCCACCAACCCCAAAACCCAACAAGAAGAATCAGCAGCAGCAGACTGTTGTTCCTGACTGCAAAACACAACTATATTTCACAAGAAATAACACAAGGTCCTGAAGCTTTGATGATTTGTAAAGACTATTCCAAGCAGGGGCAACCCCTACCCAAAAAACCCAATTCTTTACAGTGTTATGTGTTATTTTGATGTGGGAGACGGGACACAAGAAGTTCTGATGTAATGGGCAGAAAGCCAAGGCAGAGTAATGGCCATCTGGTTACAGCTGAAATTTAAGACCCTCAGAACTCCTTTGGGAAGATTCAATCAAACTAATTTTACCAGTAGAAGATTCCACTACCAAAGAAGTCAACTATAACAAAAATAAACCCCAGAGGAGCACAATTCTACATAAGCAAACATCAGCATATTTAGGAGATACTCAAAATATACAAAGGCAACTAGAGTCATGCAAACAATTACCACTCTTTCCACTCAAACCAGCACCTCAACAATTAACAGGAGCACAGCAATCATTTTAAAACCTGCGCATCTGTGAAAAACCTTAGACAGAAGCTTCTTCAGAGTCACTCAGATCTTGTCACCAAAGCTCATCACCCCCATTTCAAGCTTTAGGGAGGAGGGTGGTGGGCCTGGCAGAGATCACCGCTTTCTCAAGCGGCACTACAAAGCACTGCCAATACGTGTGATCAGCCACTGTCACTAGAAATATTTCTAACCCTTCAAGTGCAGAAGGTGACTAAAACTACCAAACCTGTTGTGATCAGGCCCCATCTCAGTGTATTTATATTCTTCCTGAATCTTCTCCTTTTGGAAGAACTGGTTCAGACGTGCCTTGGCGTTTTCCAAGGTCCAGCCCCCGTGAAGATCGGAGTTTATGTCCACTTCTGACTCTGAGGTCTAATATAGGGGGGGAAAGAAAAAGTATCATTTTCTGGTTTCTAATAGGTTTTAGTTTTAAACATTGTTGCATGTCTTTGAAGTAACTTACCTAGATAAAGTATATATAATATAGTCAATCTTATAACATGTTTTATAAAATAGAACTACAAAATCTAGTTCAGACTTAATTACAGAAAATGCTAGAAGTTCTTCAGTATTTATATATATATATATATATATATGGGATCCTGGGGTGCATCAGGAGTGTGGCCAGCAGGTCTAAGGAGGTGATCCTCTCCCTCTACTCTGCCCTGGTCAGGCCCCACCTGGAGTATTGTGTCCAGTTCTGGGCTCCCTGATATAAAGACGACAGGGATCTCCTGGAGAGAGTCCAGAGAAGGGCTACAAAGGTGATTAAGGGCCTGGAACATCTATCCCATGAGGAAAGGCTGAGAGAGCTGGGGCTGTTCAGCCTGGAGAAAAGAAGACTGAGGGGGGACCTAATCAATGTTTATAAATATCTTAAGTATGGGGTGCAGGGGGAATTGGCCTGCCCCTTTTCTCTGGTCTGTGGAGACTGGACAGGGGGCAATGGCTGCAAATTGGAGCACAGGAAGCTCCGCACCAACATGCGGAACTTTTACACAGTGAGGGTGACAGAGCCCTGGGACAGGCTGCCCAGGGAGGTGGTGGAGTCTCCTTCCCTGGAGATAGTCAAGACTCGTCTGGACACCTATCTGTGCAATATGAGCTGGGGAGCTGCTTTGGCAGGGGGGTTGGACCCGATGATCTCTCGAGGTCCCTTCCAACCCCTACAATTCTGTGATTTCCTTCTTTTCCCAACAAAACCTCTATACAACTGGATATTTGCAGCATCCAGAGGGATCTACTTGGTTCTTACCTTTAACAAGTTACCTTTGATAAAAGACAGCAAGCAAGCCTGCAGCTTAAGTTAAAATCCACAGCAAAATATCAAATGAAAACTGCAAGCTCGATTGCAAATGCTAATAACAAATGAAAGGAAGTGAAAGGCACCTATTTAAAGAACTAAATAGGAATTCCATAGTATGACTTACTGCCTGGACTTCCTGCTCCTCTTTCCTGGAGTAATAATCCTTCAAGTTTGCGCCTCGATCCCACTGAGCTCCACGACTGCCACAGTTTCCAGGTGCTGCACCCGGGCCATTGCCTAGCACATGGAAATAAAAAGAAAACAAAACCAAACACAAAATAAATCCCCCCCAAAAAAATGTTCTTAGCAATAGAGAGCTATCACCTGGCAATGTCAGCAGGACTCTGGGTCCCTCGGATCTCGTGTGGCAATTCACAACTCTGCCACTAAACTACAATGACTTTTAACTGTCTTCTGTGTGCAGAATTACACTACTTGGGAGGAAGAATAATCCCCACTCACATCTACAGGCCTATACTATACTACAGCCACACACATGTAAATTGGTTCTCAGAGTCTTACCTATTTCAGTCTCTATAATCAAATGTGGAGGAAGAGGTCCACCCAGAGTAGAACTGGATGCAGGAACGTCTTCAGCTGCTTCATGTCCATCAGGGGTATCACCAGGTGCTGGCTAGGAGAGGGAATGAAGGGAAATATCAGCACATCCATAGAAAGTCAGTCGTTTTACTACTCAGCTAGAACACTGTTCAGACAATCTAAAGAGATCATGCATCATTACACAATAGGTAGCCTCAGTAGCAACTCCCAATTCCTTTTAAAACTGACAGGAATACAATTTTTGAATATTTGGCTTTTTGTGGGTAAATTTTTTGTCTGTAACAAAAATTTTGGTTGGATTTCCAATCAAAGAGTAGCCCTGACTTATCGACATTCAGCAAGCATAAAGTCCATTTGTTTCAGCACACAGGGTAAAATGACAGACACTGGTCCATACCGCATATCCAAGGGAATATACATTGTGAACACACCAGAAAACCCTCAATACCATGAGAAAACATGAAGTCCTTTAGGAAATGTATGGTTAACCATTATAACTCATATTCTTCCCAGTTTGAGGTGCCTAATTGATCACACCATGCTTTATTTATTGCTCTCTGAAATTGCTGTAAAGACAGAGCTTTGTTTTTCCTCAGCTTTCATGTGACAGTTGTTGCAGCTACCTGCATGGTTCACAGACATCATAAAAGCAGTGATCCTACTGCACACAAGGAGCTAAGGCAGAAAGTACTTAAGGTTTGAAAAAAGCCAAAACTTCATGTCTGGTGTGTGATTTTTATTTTTTTTTAAGTACATAATATTATATACTGTAACATGCATTTAAAACAATCCCCGGTGTCAGGTGTGAGCATCCAGCACAAAGCACATTAAACAAAAAAGCATACACTTGGTTTCTCTGTGAAGCAACCTCCTTAACTTGTGAATCCCAGAAATGTTAACACTTCACTTCTGAGAACAAGTTCTGTGAGCAAGGAGCTTGCAGGGCCTCTGAATTCTCCCCAGCTTCACCAGTTACACAGGCCAACACACAGCTGTTACACCAGGTCAGCCCACACCATTCTCTGTGTATATTCCAGCTCTCCAGCACCACGAGTGGAAGCTCCACACTTCCAGTCTTCCCACTACGCACAGGCACCCGACTGAACTCCGGGGATGAATCGCACCCGGGTGCACAGCGCTGCAGTTACAGATCAGTATTAAGTAAGGAGAAGGAGCAGCTTACTCCAAGGGCAGGGACTTCCTCTCTCTTCATCTCGTTCACCCGGACCAAGTAATTGACAAAGTCTCGAGCAGCGTTGCTCTGCGCATCCTTCTTGTTGGTGGAATTGCCCATGCCGACGTAGTTAAAGCCTTCCACCCGAAGCTGCGAACAAACACACCGGTCTGTGGCAGGCAAGACTGAAAGTGTGCCCTGGAAACCAGGGAGACTGAAACACTAAGTATCACTTGCTAGCAAGTACAGGAGAAATATTATTGCTAAGTATTATTACATGTTGCTACGTGTTTATATACCTCCATAGGTTCTGAATGTATACTTTATCTCTACTAAACAGAACACCTACAGTCCATTCCCAGAGAACATGAGTGTTTCCCAAAACCCTGGTGAAGAAAATGAACCTGTTTAGGATGGAATACTACCAACACGCAGCGGCAATGCTGCCCAGGTTGACTTTCCCTCAACCTTAATCGCAAACTCACAGGCAAGAGAGAGCCTATGTGTCCTCTGCCCTAGCTCCCCATTACTGCAGCTGGCAAGACCTTGAGACAAGCTTTAAAACAGCAACTGTGTATCCTGCCAGCTCCTCAGACACCCGGCTGCCAAACAGAGAAACTTAACATGAGCCAGCAGTGTGCTCTCCTAGTTCAAAAGGCCAATGGGATCCTGGGCTCCATCAGAAGAGGGGTGGCCAGCAGGGACAGGGAGGGGATGGTCCCTCTCTGCTCTGCCCTCCTGAAGCCCCAGCTGGAGTCCTGTGTCCAGATTGGCGGCCCTAATACAAGAAAGATGTTGGGACTGTTGGTGAGGGTTCAGAGGAGGCCACAGAGATGATCAGAGGGCTGGAGCACCTCCCATACAAAGAGAGGCTGAAGGAGCTGGTCTTGTCCAGCGTGGAGAAGAGAAGGTTGTGGAGGGACCTCATTGCAGCCTCCCAGTCCCCTGAAGGGAGCAGAGAAACAGGAGGAGAATCAGCTTGTTCAAAGGGCAGAGACTGGCAGGACAAAGGGGATGGAGTGAAGCTGAGGGAGGGAAGGGTTAGATGAGATATTAGGGGGAAGTTCTTTCTAGAGACAGTGGTGAGGGGCTGGAAGGGGCTGCCCAGAGAGGGGGTGGGTGCCCCATCCCTGGGGTGTTCAAGGCCAGGTTGGATGGGGCCCTGGGCAACCTGGTGTAGATCCAGGCCTGGAGGTTGTTGGCCCTGCCTGTGTCAGGGGGTTGGAACTCTGTGATCCCTGGGATCCCTTCCAACCCAGACCAGTCTATGATTCTATGAAAATTCAGTCAGCGGAAATTTACTTAAAATTCAGGCTAACCAGACGTTTTATATCCACTTTTCTGCAACCACTACTCCTCATTATCTTCTTCCTCCCTTCCCCCAATTACAATCAGCAATTCCACTTCACTTCTTCACTTGGATAGAGACACAACTTACACATTTCTGATTTTGCTCTGCTGACCACTCTAAGTTCTTACTATAGCTAGTTACTGCTCTTTGTACAACACGTCTAATGCTAGACTGCATTTGTCCTTCAACGCTGAATTGCCCTGGTTGCCATACCCATTTCTCATCAAACACCAACAAAGTCTGCTCTGTTTAACAGCTTCCAAACACCGAGCTTCCACTTTCAGCACCGACTTGCCGGGTCTTTGAGGACAATGGCATCACAAACCAAACAGCAACCGCACTGGATTCGCAAGCACCGGGGTTTAATAGCCGCCGGGCTCCTCGGCTTTGTTACCGGCGGGGAGGACGGATGTAGTTACAAATTCAAGGCGTATAGCGCAAACCTGCAGCATCTCTTCAAGACCAACCCGCGGCCTTGCGCTTGGCATCGGCTCCTTACCAGAGCCCTCTGCCAGCACACCCACGGCACACAGGCCCAGCGGGCCTCGACCAGAGGTCAGCAGGGGCTCAAAGCTTTTATCGAGAGGCAGCCCGTGCCCTTCGCAGGCAGCCCCAGCAGGAAAGCTCACACACTTGCGCTGTAAGCCCCGGGAAAGCCGGTTCCCCGCTGCTGTGAGCGCCCGGCACCGAGCTGCTCCCCTCCCGCAACCCCACGAACTGCGCCCCCCGGCCCGCACACGAAGCCGGACGCTTTGTCCGAACCGCTCGCCCCTCCTCCCAGCTGCTCCTATCGCCCTCGACTCCCAGCCCTCCCAGCTACCGAGGGCCCGGCAGCCCCCCCAGGCCCCGGCAGCCCCCCCAAGGCCCCGGCAGAACCCCCCCCGGGCCCCGGCAGAACCCCCCCCGGGCCCCGGCAGAACCCCCCCCGGGCCCCGGCAGAACCCCCCAGGCCTCGGCAGAACCCCCCAGGCCTCGGCAGACCCCACCCCGGGCCCGCACCTCACAGAGGAACGTCTGCCGGCTCCGGCCGCGGCCAGGGCGGATCTCGTAAGCCGGCGTCAGCCTCCTCTTCCCGCACCAGGCGTACAGGTAGTTCTTCACGTCCCCCATGGCTCTGGCCGGGGAAGGGGATGGAGAGAAGAAGCCCCGGGGAAGCCACCAGCCCGGCCGCGACCCGCCCGCTCCTCCCGGCGCCGGCCTAGCTGCGGGCAGCACCGCCTTCCTGCGCCTCGCAGCGCCCATTGCGCATGCGCCGCGACGGCGGCCGCGGAGAGCCATAACACGGCCTGGAGGTTGGGGGCGAGGAGCGGGTCCCAGACGCCGCACCACAGCCTGTAAACCCCAGCTGGGGCACGGCTGCGTCACGGGCTCGTTGGCACAGGGCGGACCGAGCAGTCCCCGAGTCCTCGGCGGGCAAGGGCGGAGCTGCCTGACAGAGCGGCCCCCTTCCCTTCCCCACGCCGCCAGAGCCCCTCACGCAGCCCCAGCTGGAAAAGCTTTCATTGCAGACGGCCTTGCTCAGCGGCTAGGCAGCGAAGGGCCTTAGCAGGCTCCCGCCTGCCTTCCTGTGGAAAACGCTGGGAAACGTTGGTTTTGCAAACTGAAATGGGTTGTCGTATTTTTTTATGCTGACTTGGGAAAATGGAGGACTCGGACTGCCTCATCAGAAATCCTTTGTCGGGAACTGAGGAATAGGAAGATAGGGGCAACCGGTATCACATAAAATAAGGGGGATCTCTCAAATAAGGATTCGATCAGAAACTGAGGAGTACGTAGGTCTGCTAAACTTAGAATCATAGAATGGCAAGGGGTGGAAGGGACCCCGAGGATCATAAAGCTCCAACCCCCTGCCACAGGCAGGGCCACCAACCTCAGGCCTGGATCTACACAAGGTTGCCCAGGGCCCCATCCAACCTGGCCTTGAACACTTCCAGGGATGGGGCACCCACCACCTCTCTGGGCAGCCTGTTCCAGCACCTCACCACTCTTTCTGTAAAAAACTTCCCCCTAATATCCAATCTAAACCTTCCCTCCTTCAGCTTTAAACCATTCCCTCTTGTCCTGCCATTATCTGCCCTTTTAAAAAGTTGATTCCCCTCCTGTTTCTCTGCTCCCTTCAGGTACTGGGAGGCTGCAATGAGGTCTCCCTGCAGCCTTCTCTTCTCCAGGCTGAACAAGCCCAGCTCCCTCAACCTCTCCTTGTAGGGCAGGTGCTCCAGTCCTCTAATCATCCTTGTGGCCCTCCTCTGAACCCTCTCCAACAGTTCCACATCCTTCTTGTATTGGGGGCCCCAGATCTGGACACAGTACTCCAGGTGGGGCCTCACGAGGGCAGAGTAGAGAGGGACAATCACCTCCCTGTCCCTGCTGGCCACCCCTCTTCTGATGGAGCCCAGGATACCATTGGCCTTGCGAGCTGCAAGAGCACACTGCTGGCTCATGTTAAGTTTCCCATCCACGGTGACACCCAGGTCCTTCTCAGCAGGGCGGACAATGAGTGGTCAAAATGTGACTCAGGACATGGAGTGGAATTTGAGGATTATCTGGCTCCGAGTTCCACAACGGGTTTTGGCAATCAACAAACTTTCAAGCCTCACTATTCAGCTGCTGCAAGCATCTGGCTTCAATGAGCCCAGACAAAACCCGACTGGCAACAGATAAGGGCTATGTAAGATAACTTAGTAAGCTCATAAATACTAATTTTCTTCACCAATTGGAAGCAGGAACCTGCCAGACATGCAATGTGCATTATATTATGCACTATTGTGAGTAAGGCTCTTGGTTGAGCCTGTAAACCTTTGAAATACCTAATCCATAGATAACAGGGGAGAGATTTTAGACAGGAATATGGTATAAAAATGCTACAAACTCTGACCAAAAGTGTGCCTACTTTTTGGGTCCCCCGCTCCTGCAAGAACATATAATAAATTACTGCTTCACTAACATGTCTACCACGAGTCCTTTCTTAGGACCATTGGTATTTCTAACATTTGTGTTAAGGAAAGCAAATGGCATGCTTCGCTGCATTTCCCCCTCTTCCCACCACCGCCCTCACATGCAGGAGCATGGCTGGGAGACTGACACTTTTCCCCCTCTTCCAGCCTTCCAGCCACTGCCCTCACACAAGGAGCACGGCTGGGAGGTCACCGCCTTTCCCCCTCTTCCCTCCTTCCAGCCACTGCACTCACACACAGGAGCATGGCTGTCATGTTTCCCTCTCTTCCCGCCTTCCAGTCCTCGCTTCCACATACAGGAGCATAGCTGGGAGGTACAGCACCTCAGGTCTGTCCCACACAGAGCTCAAGCTGGCAAGAGGGTCAAGCTCCCGGTGCAATGGCATGTTTTTCCATATGGCAGCCAGTGACCTGGCAACACATGAGGGCAGGATTCCACGTTGAGAGAGAGAGAGCAGATCCATGGAAAGCGGATTTTACCTACACAGGCGGTGTCCTGCTGACTGTGTGGCAACCAGCACAATACCCTCGGCGTCATATCAGTGTTTAAACACACAGCTGTGCTGGAGATACTGATCCAGGGAGAGGACAAAACATGATGTGGCTGGAGGGAGGGTAGAGCCAGATCTTCCTCCTTTCTAGACAAAAAGAGTCAAGATCATTCAACTGGGGAAAAATCTGTGCTTTTTTGATTTTTGATTAAAAGACACCAGCACATCCTGGGATGCACAGCGCTCCAGGGGAGCAAAGTTGCACAAAAAAGTGACCAGAAGTGCACCACTGAGGCCAGCTCTAGGAGGAAGGGGCTCAGGCAGAGCCAACTCCCTGACAGAAATCACAGCCCCTCACATGGGGAACGTGCCCCGTGACAGCGAATCCCACAGAAGGGGCCTCCACCACCAGATGGGCACGGAAGTGAACATCAGTCGCCATCAGGCCACACGATGCTGTCCAGCTTGGCTTTGGCCTTGATGATGAACTCCTGGGAGGCGTCAACGAGCGGAAGCCGCGGAGGTCCCATGGGAATGCCAGAAACAAAACTCATGATGGCTTTAGTCTGTGCAACGCCAAAACCTGGGCAGACAAAAGCAAAATCCCGTCACTTACAGCTGAAAAGCAGTCTCTATGCAGGCGTCCGTATGATCAGCTGCAGTAGGGCTCCTGCGTAACCAGGCTTGAAGCACTTCTCAGAAGCAAGAACAGCCTAAGAAGAGATGATCATACTTGCAGACAGGAAAGACATTACAGTAGAAATGACACCTATTTATTACGTTTATTTATATATCCTGCCATCATTTTTTCCCTCCCAAAGAAACCAAGCAGAGTGTTTTTCAGACATGCACTTTACAAACTACTACATCACTTGTACAGATAACCAGGGTGCTGTGTGTGTGCGCCTTTCTCCTAGCCAAAAATGTACTGCCACACAGCCCTGACAAGAGAAAAGACACTGTGAGTCCTACCCAGGTAAACCGAGCAAGAAATGGTGCTACTTCCAATTTACCTTCACTGGCAGGCTGGGCTATCCCAGCCCATTTGTCATCACGGCAGCCCAAGGTTTGCAGCCTCATAGCTACCCCCTCGATGCAGACTCAGGCAAAGGAAAGCCCCAGGGAGCAGTAACGTCCTGCTGGCATGTGGCAGTGACATTGGGTACCAGCTTAAACCACTGCTGGGCCCCTCTGTCCATAGTTCAAGTCTCCTTGTGCACCTCTGGAAATTCACTGTTTGCCTCTTTACCTGTAAGGCTGAATAATGATGCGTTCCCTCTGGCTTTGAGCCTGAGAAATACACCCAAGCACTACAGCTCAGCCAGGTTCACTGCAGCTTGCCGATGTATCGCAAAAACCACTGCAAACAATTCTCTTCATTAAATGAAAACTATGCAATGCCTGGTTCAGTTTCCCTATGCTGCTTTAACATGGTTGGTCTTTAATAGCTTTTTATATTAAAACTTGGCTTTGTTTCTGTAAATCATGGCATTTTAAAATGCTGTGGCCTCGCACAGCCTTGGCCAGAGTCACTCTTACATTACAGCAAGGCAGGAGAGGCAAGTGCCAGAGCTGTTTTACTACTGGAGCACCTCTGTTTCAGAAAAAGGAGTCTGTAGGAAAAAGCTTTTGGAGATAGAGCAAGGACACAAAAAAAACCCAGCCCATTCACAGAAAGACTCAGGATAAAAAAAAAGGTAACCCACAGAGAGTCAGGGCTTTAAAGCTGTGAGACTGCATAGAAGAGGGAAGGAAGTGAGGGTGGGATCTGTAGGGGATGCTTCGTCAGCTCCCTTTGCCAAGCTCTCAGCTGCTACTAACTCAGGAAACACGTAAGGCACCAATTTCTCACTGCAAAAGTCTTTCCGGAAGGAAAATCTGAGGGTACAACAAAGTAAGAGTTTTTGGAGCATCAAGACGACAAGGGACAGGGGCAGTGCAGGACTTACCTAGTTTTATGACAAAGCTGAGAAACTCCCCAGTGAGAAACTAGAAAAGACAAGCAGCAGTTTATTTACTCCTTCAGACGAAGATGTAAAGACACCTAGAGCTATGAGGATATTTACGCTGTGTAGCTTTGATAAAAGGCTGTGGCCACCTGGCTGGTCTGTGGGAAATATTAATTCAACGCCAATGGAATAAGGGTGGGAGGGAGGGGTGGGTGTAACGAAACCATCACTCCCCTCAGCCTGTCACTTGTGTTTAAGCTGTCCCTCGCTACAAGCAGTCTGACAACAGAGGTCTGACATCAGGCTCTAAAGGTTTACAAGCCTGAGTATCCCCTGCCTAGTGAAGAGATTTCCCAGGGCAGATCAACCTTTTGGACGTCTTTTGGACTTTCATCCAGCAGTCATTTCTATTGTAAGGCGAAAGAAGGATGCCTGAACTGTCCCAGTGTGTATAGTTTGTACACAACTCCTCACAAATCTTCAAGCAGCCCAACACCAAGAGGGGTCAAGACAGAGCTGATTTGGGACAGCATTCTGCCCGACGTCATGGAAGATATCCCCCGAATGTGGCTTGGCCACTGTGGGCTTGCTCAACTAAGAAAGGCCAAGCCATTGCTCACTCTGTTTATGTGATCAGAGGGCTGGAGGACAGGTAAAGCAGATCTTGGTTAAAAGTTAGTAAAGACTGGTCAGAACGGTGAGGCAAGATGAATAAGAAAGGGTGGGGGGGGAGAGTGCTTGGAGCTGAAAGAATTTGGCTTTAATAAAGCTACTTCAGGGTATAGATGATGGAAGCACATGGAGAGCAGCAGGGGAGAAAGGGACGGTGAAGGTGCTGTACCTGATACTTCCGTGCTAACACAAGGTCTGGCTTTGCAAAGGCTTGCAACATCAGAGCGGTTTTTTGGCCCAAATAGTTGTATGTACTGCCAAAAAAAAAGAAAAAGCAAGACAAACCCAGGATTGGTAATGCAAAGGGGGGCTTAGAATCACTGAAACAAAGGACACAGCCACAGGCTTTTGCTGTTCATGTAAGAATGCCATTGTTGTGATATGGATTCACACAATCTATGTGTGTTTTATACTGTCAAGCATCTGAAGTATGCCAAACCCTATGGAAGACCGTAGAGAAGAGATTTCTCTTCCTAGTTATTTTCAAATTAAACTTTTTGTCAGAATTAAAAAAGAAACCAAATAGGCAATACAGAAAGTCAATCACTTAATTTTCCAGTTGCTTGTTCATTTAATGGATCATCTCTCAAGAACACAGGTATTGCACAGGAATTCATCCAAGCAGCCTGGTATAAGGAGAGGAAAACAAATGGGAAATTAAACTCATCAGAGCCCTTTTCTGCACAGACTCCTCACGTGAACCAAGGTAAAATATTTTAACCTGTTTGGGTTTTGGTTCCTTGTCCACATCAAGAAGATTAAAAGCGATTTCCTACTTTAAATAGTTGTTGTTAGGCTAAAGAAATATGCTGAAGCCATTGGGTCAGCTCACAGCCTGCCTGCTTGGCACTGTACAGCCTTACCCTGCAAAATCCTCCCTCGCTGTGACAGAAGATGGTTAGAGTTGTACTGTGTAGACAGTGGTAGATACAACAATAAGGTGTGCGTAAGAAGTTCAAGCCATACTGACCTTCCAACTGCTCCATCTGCCCCTATTGCCAGTGCACTCAACAGTTGCTAGTTTGGGGTCGGGGAGGAGGAAAGAAAAAAGCCATTTTTACTTCACATAACAAAATAAACGGGAGTGGGGGGAAAGAAAGGGTGGTGGGAGGGAGAGAGCAACAAAACCACCTTGCACTCAATGTCCAGTTACTTTCCTCCCCAATGCTGAAGCAAGAGAATGCCGTAGAAGAGGAGCCTCTTACCTCATCCACCCCATAAAGAAATTCAAACTGTTCTCTCTCATTCTTGTTTATACACTGTGCGAGGTCCAGGAGGTCCGTGTCGCTGAACTTCACACCCTGGAAGGTGGGGATCTGCTCTCTAATTCCATCCAGCAGCTCTTCCACACGAACTGTGCACAACAGCGATCTCGTGTTAAGAAACACACCCCTGTTCGTGGAGATTTCCCTGTCATGTCCCCAAGGGGGAGACTTAACTATTTCACAAGTTGCTCACTTGTGGCCTAAGCTCAGTAAACTCTATAGCTCTAAACCAACCAGTAAGACACGTTGAGTGTGATTATTTCCCAAGAGTTATATAAAAAGACATCTTTCTGCCCTCTCTGAAGCATTCATTTTTCCAGATCCGAAGAGAAAAACCCTGCAGAAGTGAAAATTTAGGAGTGAACTGGCAACAACATATCTAACAATAAAAAGAAATTAATACACCCAGGAACGCCGCATCACGTGCTATCTGGAGGGAACAACCAAAGATCTGTATTCTGTTCCTCACTCTTCTGCCTCATAATAAGGCTTAAGAAGCACTGGGATTGCACATGTTATTTCCTAACAAACATAACCAGAGAGTCGGCGTACACCAAGAAAGATGTTGAAACTGGCATTCAACTATGTTCATCCAAGGCCATTACCTATCCTGGTCCACGCTAGTCACAAAGCCGTGGTCAGCATCACCTCCTCCAACCCAGTTGTTCAGTAATCTGGGACTTTTTTTCCAATGGAGAGGAATTAAATTTATTTTCCAGTCTTGCATTCACCTCTCATTTTCTGAAAGAATTCTTTCCACTACAGCTTGCATGAGACAGGAAAAGAGGCCACATACTACTGGTAGACTAATGGTTGTTGTGAGCCTATGGGCTCAGAAGAGCTGACTAAGCAGTACTTACTCTTTACACCCGTCAGAGGAGGAATGTGGTAGTAATAAAAGGGAACTGCAGGGGCTTCGGATGCAACCTTCTCTAAGAAAGCGATCAGCTCATCTGGAAGAGAACAACCAAGGACCCCCGTAAGAGAGGAGACTATCCATAGTGACAGATGGTTCAGGTCTGTGGAGAGGCCATCTACAGCTTGCATACCACACAGCAAGTTGCAAAAAAACCTTCACATGTCATGAAAAATTAAATGTAACGACATTCAATGGAAGACCTCAGGGAAGGCAATGATTATTTTAAAGCAAACCACTTTCAGTAACTCACATTCTCTTACAGATGTAACTTATACATGCTCTCACACATGCAAGACATGTGTGGCAAAGCAGCCTCACCAGGATCACAGAATCAAAAGGTTGGAAAAGACCTTTAAGATCATTGAGTCCATCCATACCCGTCCTCTACTAACCCATATCCCTGAGCACCTCATCTACCTGTCTGTTAAACACACTCAGGGGCGGTGACTCAGCCCCCTCCCTGGGCAGCCTGTTCCAGGCCCTGGCAACTCTTTCAGGGAAGAACTTTTTCCTAACATCTGAGCTGACCCTGCCCTGGTGCAGCTTGAGCCCGTTTCCCCTCATCTTGTCACCTGGCTGCAGAGACCATCGTCCACATCTCTGCACTGTCCTGTCAGGTCACTGTAGGCAGTGATAAGGTCTCCCCTCAGTCTCCTCTTCTCCAGGCTGAACACTCCCAGCTCCCTCAGCCCTTCTCTGGACATGCTCCAGGACCTCGATGTCCTTCTTGTAGTGAGGAACCCAGAACTGGACACAGCACTTGAGGTGCGGCCTCACCAGTGCCAAGTACAGGGGCACAATCACCTCCCCAGACCTACTGGCCACACTATTTTTGATACAAATATTTTTAATCACTTGTATGGACACACAGGACAAGGACAGATCATGTTCATACCCACCTCCCTGAGCTTTTGCTGAACAGTGATGATGAACAGGGTTTTGGACAACATTTCTGTACTGTTTGAGAAGTTATCAGGGATGCTAGCCATGGTAGCAATCCACTCCAGTTGCTTCTAGTGCTTTCACATTAAGATTTCCATTCCTGATTCATTCACACAACTTTTAGCATCCATTACAAACCTCTGCTTCACGTGGCTCTTTTACTCTATGTTCATTACATCAAAAGCAAACCACTCCATTTATCACTTCGGAGGTAACCTTAGGGGCACAGACCCAAACATGATTGCCTCAGTAACAAGAGGCACTCCTGTGTTACCAACAGTTTATCAGTGTCCAGCAGGGTCAGCATGGAACCAGCCACCTCCTTGTGTGGCCCAAATGAAGGATGACCTCCAGGCTATTTGCTCTGAAGACAGATCAGTTAAAAACTCTTCCCATAAGCAACTGTTATTTTTATGAGAAGCTAACAATACACAACCCAGAAGACATCCCTACCACATCTTACTGGGGGACTTCTAATATTTCCCAGTTTGAAAAGGGATCTTTGTCTAGGTTGTGCTTCTGCATGGCACTAGACATGAAAGAGAAGATGCCACTGATGCTGTGTCTATGGTAAAGGTTTGGAGGGCAGGTCTGGCAACCACATCTACTCACCTTTCTTGGTGGGTTTGAAGAAGAAGGGGGCGATTGCAGCAATAGCACTTGCACCTATGGCTGCTGCGTGTCTTGCCTGTAAACAAGAGGATGGGAAGTGTCTGAAGGCACCTCTGTGCTGTACATATCACATCATGAAAAGGAATCATATCCTATACGCACCAGCTCCTGGGACTCCGGCAGACTCAGCGCTCCGACGTGAACGATGACGTGATCCAGTCTGCACAAGGACAAATTCGAAAGGTTTGGGGAGGGTTCAGTGATGGTGACAAACACCAGTCTGCCCGAATGAATCGCTTCAGACCAGCGAGACACCAAACAAGACCTTCACTGAGCTACACTAAACCTGAAAGGGCTCTGCACTTAGTGCTGGCCTGACAAGCAGACACGCAGGGAGAGCACTGACAGCAGCAAGCAGCCAAGGCAGAATAAAGAAAAGACATCTGCAGGTCTGAGCCATGTGTCACACCTCGCTGTCGTACTCATGAGGCTGTCAGGAGGCACCAATTTCAGTCTTAATAGACATTAAGGATTTAAGGGAAAGTTGGGAAAAGCAAAGATTATCAAAGCACCTTTGCTTTCTAAACCTCGTGCTCTGCAGAGCTACCAGGAGAGTTCAGCCTCAGAGCAGCACCTCTGACTGCCTGCCTGCTCCTGCCAAGACAATCTCTCAGACTCCGGTCCAACAGGCCCATTTCCATGTTTCTCCTTTATATCCATATGGACTGGGAGCCTTCACACCACTTTATGTCTGCTTGCTATCCTTCTCACCAAAAACACCTCCTCCTCCCCATGTCCTCTGACACAGTGACCAAGAAGGTAGCAGTGGTGAGGGATACAAGACAATGACACGGACAAGAGAAGGAGAATGGAAGTGCAATTGGATACACAGCTGCAGATCTGGGTTGAATTCCTTCTTCTGCCACTGACTTTGTGCCTTTAGGGAAGCATCACAACAGTTCACACTGCAGCTTCTTCCATAGCAAATCATTTCATATATTAAAAGGTTCAGAAACCCTCAGAGGGTACAAATATGCAGACAGGTGCACAGAATTGTAGGGGTTGGAAGGGATCTCCAGACAGCTCTTTACTTTCATTTCTCCTCATGAATAAGCCAGAGGCACAGTTTTTTTTATCCCCAGAGCCCTTTTTTGTCCCCTTGCTCCTCAGGGTACCGAAGAGAACTCTCACAAGCTCTCTAAGCAGCAGAAATGTACACCAGCTAACTGGCATTAACAAAACCACAGACTTCTATTCTAAAGGAGCTGGAGAACAAGGCTCAACAACAAAAAAATCCAAAAAAATCCCAACCCATCAGCAGATGTGGCCCTGCAATCAGATGCACCTCTGTCATAAAACAAGATCTAGAATCCCTTGTTCCCTCTCAGCTACTCACTTATCTTTTCCTTGGTGCACCCATTCTTCTGCCAACTGCTTCCTCTCCTGGATGGAAAGGGACAGTCCTTCTCCTGTTGTGCCGTTCACTGTTTCAACACAACACAACACACACATCCTGAGGCCTGGCCCACAGGCATTGCTTTTACTGAAGAATCGATGCTTTTCATGATACTGAAGAGAAATCATTTTCACCCAACTCAATTGAAGATAGCGATGGCCCACACCACGGGGACTGTGGTGTTATCACCATTAAAAGATGTATCAGAAACCTGGGTGCTTGGGGGTCAGCAGCAGTGGGAGGGAGGTGGCAGATTTTGGCTGCTGAAACTGGGAGACTGTCCCCCAGCACCTCCTCCCCAGCAGATGCTACCTCCGCCTCCTCCCACAGCGAGTCAGGCTGTGACAAACACAGGAAGGGAGGCCCAGCTAGAGTTCAGTGGCTCTGTTGTGTAAATCAGAGTCACAGAATTATAGGGGTTGGAAGGGAGCTCCAGAGATCATCAGGTCCACCCCCCATGCCAAAGCAGGGGCCGGTCGCACAGGGAAATGTCCAGATGGGTCTGGAATATCTCCAGAGTAGGAGACTCCACACCCCACTGGGCAGCCTGTCCCAGGGCTCCCTCACCCTCACTGGGAAGAAGTTCTTCCCATATTGGTGCAGAACTGACGAGATGACAGTATGGTCACTCACAACAACAGATAAATATGGGATGGCTGAAGTCACTGCCATCTTCTGCTCTGCATGTTGGCAGTCTTTTGACTGAAGTTTTGAACCAGAATCTTATTGTTGACTTCAGGCTGTGAATCAAAGCATTTAGCAAGTGCTGTATTTGCTACCCAACCATCCCGGCTGCCCCTCCAGCAGTCCCTGGGACAGAGACAGAACAGAGAGGTGGGAGCAGTGAGCACCATGGTATCACCCACTGCACCACCAGTCTCCTAAAGAAGCCCACTGGGCTTTGATGAGCTCACTGAATTCCCTGGAATCCCAAGCTGATGGTTTTTAACCAGGTGACTGGATCTTGCCCAGGCAAAGGGGAGAATCATTCAGCTGAGTCTTCTCTGCCCACACAGCATTATCCATTCATCTCTGGGAACATCACATATGAAGGAAATGCTTCTTTTTTCCCACACAGAAATGGGGTGCAGGCAAAAGCAGATGCATCAAACATTGCTTGCACTCTCTCCACTGGTGAATATACATGGCTAGGATGGTCCTGCATCCACAGCCCCTCCCACTACAGCTCTTTATCAGGTGAGATATAACAGGATTCCCATCCAGGCAAAAGGGGTGTAAAGGTTTCTGCCCAAACCCCCACACTTACCAAAAACATTCTTCACGTTCTGCTCGCTTACCAGATAATCCACATACTGACGAATCACTGGAAGGTTAATTTGTCTGAAATGAAAGGAACCACAGCAACCCTAAGTGTCCACCCACGTCTCGGAGATCAAGAAAAAAACAGGACACACATTTTTGAAGCCCTGCATTTGTACATGCACAGAGTACCCCAAGGTACACTACCTTGTACTTCACATTTCAGGCAACAGCTCACTTCTGAACTCTTTCATCCAGTTTCCCTTCCTCCTGACCAGTAGTTCACTGTTCCAACCTTTTCTCTCACTTGGTAAGTACTGTGAGCTTGTCACAGCAAAGGGCTTTTTTGGGGACATATGAGAGAACAAGAGGCACTCAGACCTTTTTGAGTGTTGAGGGAAACAGGATATATTTTGAGATATATATCTTGAGAGCACCAAGATATATTCTGCAAGTGCTGGCAAATAGTTAAACTGTGTTTGTGACTGCTGGACAGACAGTGGTATCTGCTGGATGTCACTTTGACCTCTCTCCCTTATTATGATGAGGAAAGCAACAGACTTCCCGGGCAAAGAAGAGAAACTGAATTCTAGTTTTATCTTCTCTCCAGGACAAACTTACTTTGTTTATCAATGTACAATATTCCACCGTTGTTTTCATTTGTCCAACATCCAGACCAACCCTACACTCAAGTTGATTCAGGGACCTTGGCTGGGTTCACACACCACCCAGCATGTCACAGCTGCTTTCACTGAACATATGGTACAAGGGCCATGTGTTCCAGGCAGGGGGCCCAGGCCACTCTCCAAGCATTGTACTGCAAAAACTTGGAGTAGTAATAAAAAATGAAATCAGAAATAAGTTTGCTTTAAAGCAAGAAAGGAAGCGGTGACTGCAGTGCAAATGAGTTCCCTGAGACAGCACTGTCCAGAAGTAAAGGCTCACTTTCAGACACATCTCCACCATCTCCCTCAAAAGCACACACAGACCTTGACACAACCCTCACCAGAGAAGCTCAGGGGCATTTCCTGACTCCGAACAACTCTGTCTTGCAACACAACAATGCAGCTGGGAGGACATCTGTTCACCATCACTGCTCTGAGGAAGGCTGAGTTTCAACTTTCGGTTTGATGCTATTTTCAGAACTCTGCAGTCCTTGTGGTGCTCTCCTCAGGTTTAGACTAATTCCACACATACACGTGAAGGCATGCATGAGTTAGCTAGGGTAAAGAAAAGTCTAAGAGGTCTTCAGAATTGTGACAATTAATTATTTCTCAGCTCTCAAGAGCTCTTTTTAACTCAGACTGTAATCTTCCCTAACAAATGTGAGGATACTGCAATACTCTATACATACAACCTTACTGTGATTTAATTTGCACCTGCAAAAGCAGCAGCAGAAGATGGGAGACTGCTCCAAACCCAGACCTACCGCATCTGCAGGGCAAGAGGAAGAAGCAGAGGCAAAGCAATCCTTCTCTAGTCCTAGTGGGACCTACCTAATAGTTTCCCCCTCCCATCAGAGATCTGATTTAAGAACAATCCCAGAACTGATCAGTTCCAGCTAAGAAGGACAGTAAGGTAACAACAATCTGACGACTCACCCATCAGGAGTCATTGGAGTGATTGTAGCAGCTACAAGACCCCGTAACTTCTTTCTGGGTGTCATTGAGCTGTTCTGAAAGGAAGGAGATAGAAACTATTTCTATCTTTAAGTGTTGTTCAATTTCTGCTGCAAGAAAAACGGGGCAGGCAAAGTTGAGGAGCAGTGGACTTTGCCAGGCTGTTAATTTTGGTTAGAGAGCCGTCTGGCTCGCTGCAGCCAGCTCCACCCCGGGCCGGGGCACCAGGTGTGGCGGCACCTCAGAGGCACCTTCCCTCGGCCAGCACATACCGGCTAGCGCCTCCCAGCCTGGCGGGGGGGTGAGTTTCCCAGGGAGCCGGGCTCACAACCTTTCCCCGAGAAAGGCCCCTCACGCTGACCGCCCCGGCGACCCGCCGGGCAGCGCCGAGCCGAGGGGCCAGCCCGCCGGGTGGCTCCCGCCAAGGGAGGGGCGGGCTGAGGCGCCTACACACACTCCCACAGCCCCCCGCCCGGCCTCTCCCTTCCCATCACCTCACCTCGCCCCCGGCCCGGTAGCACCTCCGCCGCGGCCCTGCCGGCCGCCTCGCTCCTCCCTCAGCCCGGCGGGAAGCGGCGCTGCCCAGGCCTGCCTGGCTGAGCGGGCCCCGGTTCTGCTCCAGCCGGCTCCGCAGCCCGGCGCGGCGCTGTAAAAAGCGCTGAGCAGGCAGGAGCCGGCGGCAGGAAGCCGGCATCAGCTGACAGTGCCACTGAGAGACCTCCGCTTCGTCCCTCCTCTGCTCTGCCCGGCCTCCTCTGAACACCCATCGCCAACCACAAGCCCGCGGCCTCCCGCTGGCGCCGCGACCGCGGAACGCTAAGCCTTGTCTGGGTCATTATACGCTACTCGCAAGCGCTTTTTTAAAATAAAACAACCCGAAACTGAAGAAATCCCAACTAAATTTCGGGGGGGGGAAGGGTGGGGGGGAGAGGTGAGAGAGCTGGCTGTGGGGCTGGGGAGATGCCAGGCAGCCTCTGCCGGGAGAATGATACCCACGGCAAGGCTGGCAGCTGCAGCATCACAGCATCACAAGGTTCGACAGGACCTTTGAGATCATCGAGTCCAACCGTTCCTGTCCTATGCTAAACCATATTCCTGAGCACCTCATCTACCTGTTAAACACATCCAGGGATGATGACTCAGCCCCCCCACCCCCCAAACCCTCCACCCCCGGCAGCCTGTTCCACATCCCAACTACTTCAGTTAAGGATTTTTTCTGAGTTTCTAATCTAAACCTGCCCTGGCACAACCACTGCCAGACTGGGGTGCATCACTCATAAGCTGAATGAGTTTCTGTGGGGATTGCTGCCCAGGCACAAGTCACTGCTGCAAAAAAAAGAAAAGAGGAATCTTTTTGTTGACAGCTGAGAACTGGAAGCTTGTTTGTGGCTGAAGCATCTCAGGCACTATCTGTTCCCCTTAGGTTGTCTCTCCCATTGAGGGAGAGGTTTGTGCTGTTGCTGTGGTTAGTGGCGTTGAAACACCCTCCTGGAGCTGTCTGCTAGAGAGTGACACCCACCGCACGGTGCAATAGAAAGAACAACGCGTTTTCTGCTCAGGAGGGTTTCAGAAGGTGCTAAGTGACGAAGCTGCTGTAAAGGGAACAAGCACCAGAGGGCACATCAAAGGCTTGTGAAGGCCTCGAACTGTGATAAAGAACATCTCTGATTAAAAGATGTTTTTTTCCAAGTTAGTCAAATTTCATCTATTCTTTGTTCCCAAACAAAAACAAAGGTGCAGCTGGAGACAAAACCTAAAACAACAGCTCAGTAATTTAAGGATACTTTTCAAAATACTAACATTAGTAAAACAAAATCCCACTCACCCAAAAAGTTCAGCATCATTCCAACTCATCTTACATCTCTGCATTTCTTTTGAGTGACCAGTGTGCACATTTCACCCTTAGGGTCTCAAATCTGTACTGAGCATCAAATATAGAGCTGTGGCACTGAAGAAAGGAACAAGCCATTGATCACTTTGCCTTCATCCCCCTTTTCAGAGGCCACATTTATCTAGCCATGGTTATCTAGCTGAGAGCTTTGAAGATCGTCATCGTTTTTGACAAGACACCCACTGTGGGAGGGACCTCCTGTTACTCAGTGCCTTTAATTTGCAGTTGTTTTACAAATCATCATTATTTAGATAATAATACAGAAACTATAATGTATTAATCACAAAACTATGGCATAAACCAAAAGCCACAAGATGCCCAGAAATGAGAACACCTGCCTCACTTTGGTCCTGCTATGTACACAACACTTGGGTGCAGCTCACGTCATGGGGACTGCAGGCCAGCATGAGGACTTGGAACAAGAAAGGTTTTAGCCATCAGTTTCACATCTCCTGCCCTTCCATCAGCCTGTGTCTTGCCCCAGTGCGGTGCTGGAAGCACTCCCAACACCAGTGTCCCTGTCTCTGGGGGACCTAGCACAGGCAGCTGGGAGGATCCAGATCACTGTATGAGAAAGGGAAATGGTGGTCAGGCTGTGACAAGTAAGCAGAAAACTATGGCACATGAGGAGCCAAAACCACTCCTCATGGGCAGCCCTGGGGCTCCTGTTTTGTTCTCCAACATGTGACTTTACCAGACGTGTACCACACACAAGGCAGAGCCTGGGCCTTGCAGCAATCCTCCTCCAGCCCACCAGAACTGCAAAGTCAAATCTTCTCCCAGCAGATCTGACCAGCAGCTCCTAAGACAAGTCATACCCTGCAGAGATTTGTGGCTGACATTTAATGGACTCAAAAGGAAAGAGGCTACGAAAGGCCATATAGAGTCCATACGGCTTTTGACCACCAAAGAGACATCCATCAGCCTCTCCTGAGTATGCCCCAGTGCTGTCAGCTTGCATGTGGGCTTGGTTTGCTTCCTGCAGAAAATCTTTTGTGTTTTCTACACCCATCCATAAGACATTCTGTCTCCAGTACATACTTCCACCCCTTCCATTAGAGGATGCTTTAAGAGCATCCGGCGCCTGCAGTGATGAAAACAGTCCCCCGTTGTTGTGCACTCCGGGAACATATTTTTCATGTAGTCACAGAGTAATCTCAGGAGTCTGGCTTTGTGGTATTCCTCCTCCGCTCCGAAATATGCTCACCGTGGGCTGTCCATGCACAGCCATGGCTTTCTCTGGAATCTGGCCTTATTAGCAGCTCCTCGCAAAGCACATGTAATTTTCTTTTCTTTTGAGGCTCATCTGGTTCTTCCAGAAATCCCCTCTTCTCTTTGCTCCTCCATTCCTATGGCTGAACAGTCCCTGCTCTCTCAGCCTCTCCTTGTAACACGAATTCTCCAAACGTACAACCATCTTTGAGGCCCTTCCCCAAACCCACTTTAGGAAGGCCACGTCTTACCTCACAAGGGGAGCCCAACACTCCAGATGCATCTCACTGCTGAACAGAGGGGAAGGATGATTCTCTCGACCTGCTGGCCTCTCTTTTTCTCATGCAGCACTCTGCAGGGTCACACCACTGGTCCACCAGGACTCCAAGGTCCTCTTCAGCCAAGCTGCACGGCCCCCAGTCTGTACTGGTGCACGGGTTTATTCCTCCCCAGCTGCAGGACTTCACACTTCCCTTTGTTGAACTTCACAGGGCTCCTGCCACCCATTTCTCCTGGTTGTTGAGGTCCCTCTGGATGGCAACACACCTATCCTGTCTATCAGTCACTCCTCCCAGCTTTGTGTCATGTGCAGACTTGCTGAGGGTGCTCTCTGCTCCATCGTTTAGGTCATCATTGATAAAGCAGTACTGGCCCCAGAACAGTGTGTTTTGGGAGGTTCAGAGAAAATCTGGTGCTCTGCAAAGCCATTTAGAGAAAATTCAGAACATTTTCTGAGGATCAGAAGGGAGCTTTAGAACTACTGTGTGCTGTTGGCAGCGTAGGTGAGAAGTTTTAAAGTAGCTTGAAGTGGTTTAGAGCTGCTTAGGAGAGTCCATAGAAGTTACAGATTGCTCCAGTAGAGTTTTAGACCTGCTTAGAACTCGTTAGAGGAATTTTATGGACAAGTAGAGGAATTGAGAGTTCTACAATACAGATTTAGAAACACTTCAGATCTATTTAGAGACATATTAGTGCAGCTTATAGCAACAGAGAGGAGCTTTAGATCCCTTCAGAGGTGCTGTCAGGTTTTTAGAAGATGTTTGGAAGGGGAAAAGGAGTTTACAGTTGGTTTAGAGTGCTTTGTGGGAGTTTTGGCACACTTCACCGGACTTCAGAGCTGTTTATAGGGGTCTGAGAGGAGTTAGAAGAATTTAAGAGCGATGTAGAGCTGCTTAGTGCTGTTCAGAGCAGTTTTAGAGGCCCTCAGAGAAGTTTTACTGCTGCTTGTCTAAACAGGACTTTGAGAATTGCAAAAAGGAGTTTCTAGAGCAGTTGCAAAGAGACTGAGAAGGGTTTGAGATCTGTTTTGAAGCATTCTACTCCTGCTAAAAGCAGCATGGATGAATTTCAGCTATTAGTTTGTTTCAGAGAGGTAGAGTGGAGGTTTGAGAGGAATTTATTGCTTCCCACCGTTGTTTCTTTTTATCAGAAGAGTTTTAGAGCTGATTAGATGTGATTTAGAGCAGCATAATGCATAGTGGAGCTATCTGAAGAAGTCCTGGCTGGTTTAGCAGCACCCTGGAGTGTTTTAGAATCAATTAAATAATTTTTAAAAGGTCTAACTCAGGGGGTGTAGTAAGTCTCTGTAAGAGCTCAGCAGAGGCATTTTGTAGCTCTCTGGTGGTATTTTAGAGGGTTTTAGAGCATATTCAAAGTGTTTAAGAGGCCCAAAAGAAATTCTCCGATCTTCAGATCAATACAGAGGAGTTGGAGATAAGATCAAATGAATCTGAAAGGTGCTTAGAGGAGGTTTAGAAACATGGCAGTGCAGTGTAGAGGATCCTAGTGCTCTTCAAAGGGCTGTAAGAGCTCCCCAGAACTGCTTAATGTGCTTTTGAGGAGTTTGGGGGGGAATATGGAGTTGTTTATCAGATGTTTAGGGCTGTTGGCAGGAAGTTTAATGGCATTTTATAGGGGTAATGGATTGTTAGAGGTGTTTAGAACCGTTTAGAGATGATTAGAGAGGTTGAGAGTGGTTTAGAGACTGCTTAGAGTAGCACAAATTACATCTGTTTTGAGGCAATCCCCTATTGCAGCAACAGGGAGGGCCTTACAGGGCTCCAGCTGATTGAGGGAGTTTTAGAGCAATTTCAAAGAGGTATACAGTGGTTTACAGCTGCCTAGAGGGGGTTAAAACCTTTTAGTAGTTTAGAGACATTTTGAGAAATTTTAGAATGTCCCCAGCCCATCACCTCCCCAGTTCAGTACTGCTTCTGGGTTGAGACTGTCTTCCCACAGCCTTTGAAGCCACAATTGCTGTTTCTGACTCCCTTCACCACCCCTCTTCCCCAATCCCTGAGATTTTGTGCTTCAGGACCGTTTTTGCTTACCTCTGGAAGGAATGCAATTAAGAAAATCACAGGTTCACAGGATTGTAGGGGTTGGAAAGGAGCTCCAGAGCTCATCGAGTCCAACCCCCCTGCCAGAGCAGGGTCCCTAGGACAGGTCGCACAGGGAGGTGTCCAGATGGTATGTTAAAGATTCTGAGCCTCTGGTGTTTACACCGCTGAAGTCCCATGTAATTATCAGAAGGAGAAAGAGCAGTGCTTTAGCCAAAGCCAAGACACAAGTAATTCCCCTGAGGTTTGAAAGCCAGTGTAGGTTCCCTACAGCAGTACTACACTGACACTGTGGATAGCTACTCACTTCATTCCTCCTATAGTCATCAGCAAGTGAGTACCGCTACGTCCCATCACGCTCACCTCCACACGCAATCAGCAGTGCCAACGACGTGCATGCGAGTTCAGAGTCCTATGGATGAGAGACTGAATGTTTAGGGAGACTCAAATCTCCCTCAATCTATACTCAGGAGTATCCAAATGTGTGAATTCAAGTTCCAGAATCCGGGCTGTGAATTTTGGGCCAGGCGGAGGAACAGCTGAAGCTGCGTGCGGGTGCCGCATGCTGTGCAGTGACTGGGAAACAGCTTCCCACTGAAATAAGCAGCAAAGTGGTGGTGGTGTCAGTGGCACCAGAATTTGGAGGATAATAAGGAGAACAATGAAAACAACAACAAAAAGTAGTTGCTATTTTCCCCAAACAAGTTTACAGGCTTGAGCAACTTATCCATAGGGGGAAGAAAGGAACATGAATGTTAAAAGTTCATCTAAATAACTCCCTAAGATAATTCCACATAGGGAAGTAATTAACACTTTTTTGTTGCCATGTGCCAACACAGTGGATTCACATTAAGAACTCCATTACTCAAATAACTGCCTTGCTGAGGTAAGGCCCTCCAAGTTTTCTCCAGCCTTGTTTGCTGTCGCTGTGTTAACACTTCCAACATTTTCCACATGGACTCCAATTTCCCACCCCCGTCCTTTACTTCTGTGCTCCCTAATCCCACTTCTCTCCACCTGTACACAGTTCTGACATCTGGATTTTCCCATTCCTCCTGTGACTGCAGTTCTGGATGGGCATAATTAAACTACACTTTCGCTGCTGTTTGTCTGTGTGGTAAATAAACGTACAGAGTTAATAATGTTCTTTCTAAGACAGACCCTATCTATTTTCAGAACAAATAGGAAGTACCTAAGCCTAAATATTGCCAGAAATTCAAGGCAGTCCTTGGGAAAGTGATCAAATTCTGTTAAATACTGTCTTGGCTGGCTGGTATTCCTAAGTCCATCATCTGAGAAGCTGATGTCATCCTATATAGAGCATCTACCTCTCTTTCTTTGCTCAAAATCTAAAGGTGCAAAAATCCAAAGAAACGCTGACCTCTCAGATTTTAAATCTGAATTTTAAACTGGTAAATGTGACATCAATTCTGCCTGGCAGCTTGCCAGCGTAACTCCTAGAATTGAGCATAACCTGGAAGATTTTCCTAACTTGGGGTTTTCTTAACTGTCCTGACACAGACGTTCAGACTGGTGTGTTTTTGCTGCATAAAAAAATGTTTAACACATCAAGATGTAATCATTTTGATGTTAAATGGTGAATCTTAACAGTTCACTAATAGATATTACAGTATATTCACATGTCAGGCTTTAGAAGCAGAACTGTCACGGTCCCTAGATCCATTAGTGAGCTAAAGTGACCACTGGCAGCCAAGAGAGTTTGAGAGGGATTAAAGTGGAACTCATGTCTGGACACAAACAACAGTGTCATCTGCTGCAGAACGCAGCACTGGCTCATCTTCAGAAAGGACAGAAAGAGAGATCAGGTTCCTAAAGAATCCATCTCTGGAAGCCTTCCATGCATGATCTAAGTAACAAAAATGCCCACCAAAACCCCAAGCCCACGAGCAAGGAGTCACTCATTTAGCAAGATTTCAGGTAACTCTGTTATGGAGTCAGCTGTTCACGGTAGCAGGGAGATACCGTAGTTTCATGTGCCATTCATAACAAATTACCTGGAATCAGGCAAAAAACAGGTGGGGAAAATCCACATATGCATTTCCAGAAAGTAAATGATTTCTGGCTGAGGCCCAATCCAGTGGTAACAAACCTGTGTGCTGATGTCAAACCGCATAGGTCAGAGCACAAGGTGTAATTACCATCATTAGACACACGGCAGAGATTTTGCTTCCATGATTTGCAAGGGACAGCATCAAATCTCCTTGGAGCAGCACTAGGGTACATTCAGCTGCCCCTTTAGAGGACAGTACGCTTACGCATCTCCCTTTTCCTTGCTAGAAGTAAGAATAAGATATACACTGGAGGTTGGTAGGTGGCTTTCTTGTTCTTCACAGCAAGAAGAGGCTTCTTTTGGGGGATGTATATGCATTAAACCCCAGTTCATCTAACAACATACAAAGCCACTTTTGTTGCTCTGGACTACTATTTATAGTGACTATAAGCATCACATGCTCAGCTCCTGTTTTTGAAGTAAGGGCTTCTGCAGCATCTTGCAAAAGCAAGTGCCACTTATACCTGAACAGAGTGGGCTCTTTTAAATCCAAACCATTGTCAAAGGCGAGCCTCAGGCAGAAATGCAGAACTGCCTGGAACATTTGGGTCGAAACCACTTGTTAGAACATGTGAGTGGCCATACTCAGCCACACACCCATCCTTCTGTGTCCCTCACACGCAATCTTCTCACGTTATGCCACAGGCTACAAGATCATGACTCAAAGTTATCATTAACCCTACTGTAATGAAACACTCTTCCCAAGCACCTCCAGTCCTTACACAATTAGGCCAGTGGAAAAGCTCCGTCTCTTTTTGTGCGAGCAGTCTGGGCTTGCCTCTAAGATAAAGGCAACTTACAAGATGTACGTGAATGTCACAGCAGCTATTGTAATGCTGTCACAGAACAGATGTAAGCATTTTTGCTTTCCAGTGTGCTGCTTAAGGTCTTGTCTGTACTTGGCGGAGACAAGTGTACACAGTGTGGAGACAGGGAAATGGAAATCACCATGGAGCCTGTCACAGGCCTGTCCTTAATGCTTCTCCAGTCAGCTGCTAGCATGAAAAACCTGACTGAAGCAGAGGGTCAACACAGTGTTCTGCCCAGAAGTACCTGCTGGAAGCAGGGAAGTTACAAACTGCGTGCTTCTATGTGCTTGTGTTCTCAGCTCTACTCCTGGAGCACAACAGCACAGAAAAACAGTGTTCTGTCAGCTGTTCTAGAAAATACCAGCTAAGCCCAGACACACACACACACACACATATATATATATGACATTAAAGAGAAGTGCCATAGGCTCCCTTTACGACTTGATTACTGCCCATTTAATTAGCACACTTAGAGGTGCAGTGTGCAAGGAGAGGTTGGTTATTTACAGAGGCAGCACAAGCCTTCACTACTGCCGGGCTTTGCTTTCCCCCATGCAGCTGAGAGGTGAATGAGCAATACACGTACGCTGTGTGGCTTCCCTGCCATATATCTGGCAAACTGCTGGGACCTCAAGGGGCTACAACAGTCCTTACACTGATTCTCCTGTGTAAAAGTGAGGAGTACAGAGTTACAGCACTCACATTTCCCCCTGTTCACAGGTACCAGTGCAACCATGTGCCAGTTTCCATCAGAATTCCTTCCCCATCCCCCTTGCTCTGCTCTGTTTGGGTATGCATGAAGTTATGTACAGAATGCATGTCCTCATGCCTGCCCTACTGTCCCTCCCAACTGTTGACATGTTCTCTCAATGTATACGTGAAAAACAAGTGTTGGAAAACAACTTCTTGGGAAAACACTGATGATTGTTCCCCAGCCTTGGGCTACTCCACCAGGAACAGTTAGCTCTTTGTGGGAGACATCAGCTGGACATAAACTGACTGGGGATTTGTTCTGGGCCTCTCTGCTACAGAAACAAAATGAGAATTCACAGTGGGCTTCTGTTTATCTACAGATTAATCACCCCCCCTTTCAAGGAAATACTTCTCCACCCTCATGATCACGGCAAATGTGTTGCGACTGCTGAACTGCTGTGGCTGGGTGGATTTTTACAGGGCACTCTAAGCTCTGGAGAAAAAAACCTGCTAGCACACATCTGATAGGAGTCTTGGAGTGAGAAGAGCAATTTAACAACTAACCTCACACAAGCAGGTACCATTACATGCCTGTAGCCCCTGAGCAAAGGCCATGAAGTAACAGTTTCTGCTTCTCCAGAATGCCCTGCTGATTCTCCTGTTGACCAAAGCAGAGCACGTGTTGAGTTTGAGTTTACTGCATAAAATAAAACTTCAAAGCACTTGGTTCTGCATTTCAGCCTTTGCGTGTTCTAACAGGCTCCATCAGTAAAGCCCTCATCACATAGCCCCACCTCTGCAGCTTCAGGGTTTGGGGCTTTTTTTTATTCTCCCTTTTGGAACAAGAGTGTTTTACCCAGCATCCAGATGAAGTTCTCCACAAGCATAGTGTGTTTCCTGTTACAAATCATTCCCAGTTACTGATTTCCATTGTCCCAGGGAGCTTAGCTGAATTGGCCTACCTCAAGGAATGTGCACAAGCCATGACAAAAGCAGGAGGTGTCCCCAGAATCCAAACTGTGAAGTTTAATCTGCTCTATTGTGCTGGTTCATAAACCTATCTGGAGCTGCAGCAGGTTAAAGGAAGAACCCAGCTTCGCTCTGTGTATTTTAAGCAGGACAGAATTTCACAATAGCTTTGTATAACCCCTTTGTGCAGATATCCAAGGGCTTAGGGTGCCAATGAATCTCAAATCCCGCTCCAGCCAGCCAGCCATTATAAAACACTGTCTGCCTTTCATAACATGCCAGCAGAAATCGCGTGAGAGTGGTCTTAGCTCAGTTCACAGCCAGATTTCTACCTACCATTTTACTCCAGGGCTAAAAAGGAGACACTGTCGTTCTGTACCATCACTCTCAGGCAATCAGTCAGGGGGTGGGAGCAAGGAAACACTATTTACGTAAAATTCTTTCTCCCCAGAGCACAAAAGCTGCTGCTGCCCCTGACCGAAGCAGGCACAAAGCCATGGAAACCAGGGGAAGTTACACAAGGGCACAGAATTGTTGACGGAGCCAGATCACACACTGGACCCAATGTTGATCGTGGGCAGTAGGTGGGGCTTTTGGCATTTGCGTGGGGGCTCTCCAATGAGACCCAGAGGAGGCTACAACCTTCTGATTTTCATAACAGCATCTCCCTCCAGCAGGGCTGGGGCATGGGTGGAGTTTGACAAACCCAAAATAAACAGGGACACGCAGCATTTTGTGAGTACGTGCAGCCTCAGAAGGTTACACTGCAACAGCTGGGAGGGTAAGGGCAGCTGAGAAGGTAAGTAAGCCTACTTTCTGCTTTTCTTAATGCAATGAGTGGCTCATGGAGCAGCACGTTGTGGCTAGGCTTACCCCTGGCAGCAGCATAACCTGCACAGATGTCTGCTACGCTCGCTGTCCCTTTGGGTAGTGTGCTCACAGCTGCAGAATAAGCCTAGGCAACCTACAGCCTATTTATATGAAGAGATGGAATTCTTGAAACTAGACTTTCTGTAGATATACAAATGAATTCAACTCTAAGTAGCTGGAGGATTCTTCTCAGTTTGTCTCCACACATACACACACACAAGATTTATGCTATTCAAAAGTATTTCTTACTTGCAGTCACCAACAGTGCAAAGTTGTGTTGGAGAGGGCTTGGAATTGGCAAGTAGAGACAAGGCATGTGCTGAAACAGAGGAACGTCTCCTTCTTTCTAATGTGTCCAGGAAGCCCATAAAGAATGTCTTTTCTGTCAAGCTACAGCAAGAAGTAGGAAGTGAAGTGACAGCAAAGCAGCATCATGAAAAAGCAATGGATAAAATACTGTAGGAAGTTCCAGTACAATTACTCATGCTTGGTTCTAATAAAACAATTGGATTCCTGCTTTAACGTTATGCTTTGGCCATCTGTAACTACCACTGGCAAAAGGTTTGTGGGAATACAATGGCCCAGCTTGGGCGTGTGCAGCAGTGCTGGTGCCCAGCCATGCCATGAAGACCGCTGCAGGTGCTGTATCTTCTGTCTGGGACAGAGAGCTGCTAGCATCAGCCCCCTGCTGATCTCACCTTGCTCTAAGGGGAGAAATGAAGAAGCTGCTAGGAAAAAAAGTGAATCCTCTGTGTACTAAGGATTGTAAGTGAAGCAGGAGGTGGGGGGATGTTTCCTTTTCCTTTTTTTTTTTCAACCTCACAGATCCCAAAGGGAAAACTCCTTGCATCCACCTTTCAACCAGAAAATAGGAGATTAACCAGAGGCCACATGTCCTAAAGAAACGGAAACACATTTGGTAGTCAGGTAGCACAAGGCAGCTGCTGCTTTTACAGAAGCAGCCAGGGCACAGGAACAACTGTCCACAAATGTCACATTAAAGATGGCCCATCTCAGAGACCTTACTGCTGAAGGTGCAATGTGCTGTGAATCCCATCAGTGCACCTGTAGTAGGAAAAACTCATGGGAAAGGTAGAGCTATGAAAGCCCAGGCAGTGGTTTCTTCTTCTTGTGTGGGTGGCTACAGCTGAGGCAGAGAAATGAGAAATAACCTCTGCTCATTCTGGTACTGTGATCAAGTTAAATTCTGAGAAGACAAGGCATGGTGAGCTAAGTACCACAGAATTCACTCAGTGCCACCTTTGCAACATGAAGTGCTAAGCACATTGTAACCTAACAGGAAGCAGAGGCTTTCTCAGGTTACAACAAGAATCACCACAGCTCCTATGACCTCAAGAATTTTAACCACAAGTGATTATTTCAATGGTGATACCAATTAACTTTCACTTGCTTTATTTTGGGATAGAAGCTGAGTGTTTCCCTGTTTTCAGCTTTTTCCTTCTGGGTGCACCTAGGAAAGCAGCTACATATCCATCAATACAGACCCAGTCTATTCACAGGGCTCTGGGGCCAAAGGCCTTAAGAAAGGCATCAGCTATTCTGAGCAGCTCAACAGAGTTACAGGCACAACCAACACCACTGTACCCACCAGCACCAATACTTTTTTACCCAGGAGCAAAGCAGTTGAACTTCTGGTCACTTTTACTCACAGATTTCCACAAAACTGCCACTTGCAGAACTTCAACCTTCTGATTTGCCACCAGGAAAAGCCTCCACTTCATGGGGCAGCAAAGGCAATATCCTGAGAGATGAACACTCCCACGTGAGCGTGGAGGCAGCTTCTTGGTCCTGGTTCTCCATCAGGTGTCCTTCAGAGCTAAATGATTTTCAGCCCCCATTAAATCACTTGGGGTAAGCAGTGGAATCCAAGCCTTCCCAATTTCAGGGACACTTGCCTTTTAGGGACCATCTGTCCTTTACCTGAGTTTTTCCAGTCAATTGTCAGTGGAGCAAGTTACTGAAGGGCTGGAGACTAGAGGCTGTGGAAAAGCTCTGAGATAAGGCAAAAAACCCTCAGTGCTTTCTTCTACCCCACGCATCCCACACTGAATGAAGACAACAATGAACTCTGTCTGCTTTTCAGCTCTGCCAAGATGATCAAGTCCTTCAAGCAAACGTTTCTGTCCCTGGATCTGCAGTCCCCTCGGTGGAGCTCAGCAGAGACAATGGTAACTGCTAAAGGGCAGGGGAACAGAGCTCTGCTGTCAGGGTGAAGCAGAGCAAAGGTGTATTTGGGATTAAGTCCCATGAGTGTGGAAGAGCAGGGAAGTGTTACTATAGATGCTGCTCACAACTAGGTGCAAGGAAGGGGGTGTGTGTGCAGAAAGAGGAGCACAGAAGCACTGATTTTATAAGGCAGAGCAGCATGGCTTTGCAAGAGAGACATCATACAGTTTGGAATTGGGGGGTATGCGTAGTCTGCAGCAAAGAGCCTGCCCAGCAGTATTCCACTGCAACAGTAAGTTTCACACTGGTTTGGAAAAAACAGCTATTAATTTGTCATCCTGCATCTTCATCTCATTACTGCTGCTTTTGCTACCTTTCAGGCAAAGGATTATGAACTGCGTCAGTATGAGACAGCAAAATGGGTCAGCACAGTCATTCGGGGAGAAACCCAGAAGGAGGCGATGCGCCAGGGCTTCTGGAAGCTCTTCCACTACATCCAGGGGAAGAATGACAAAGGTACAATGTGCTGGCTTGGTGCAAGAAGCGCCACGGGAGATGGAGCTGAATACTGTCAACAGTAGAGGAGCTGTGGGATGCCGGGGGTTCCTATTCCAACACCCCTGTACCTTCACAATGGCACTCCACCCAGGAGGCTGCTCTGGGTTTTGTTTTAAGGTAGGACACTCTGCAGTCAAGGCAGAGCTTAAGACTTTCTCTCCTACCCTCTAGAAATGAAGATTGACATGACTGTGCCAGTGACCTGCCTGATAAAGCCTGGTGGCACTGACTTCAAGGTCTCTTTCTTTGTGCCATTTGAACATCAGGACTCCCCACCACAGCCCACTGACTCAGACGTGTTCATTGAAGAGCGCAAGGCAGCAGCGATCTTTGTCCGGTAGGTAAGCAGCACCAGCACAGCTCACAAGTGAAGGCAGCTACTGATACAGGTGTAGCTTACTCCATTAGCAGTCTGGACTACTCCTGCTTACATCTGATACTTACAAACAATATCCTGTTGCTTAGAGCTTTAGCAAAACCTGAGCATTTAGAGATCTTTCTTACCCTGGGGTGTCTTCCCAAGAAGAAAGAGAAATGACCAAGTGTCGAAACATTGTTTTCAGGAGACTTTTGAATGCTCAGGTGGCTTTGCCTAGAGCATCCTCTGCTTTTGGACACATTCTGTGCCATAGACCACTCACATCATTCTTCCAGGGCCCTGTTCAGTTCTAAACTTCCACAAAACCTGCATGGCAGTTATTAGAGGAAGTGCACCCAAAGCTACACTTTGCCTGTCTGCATGCAACAATCAGCCATCTAATACCACCCTCCCTTTTAATTTCTACCAGATCCTTTGGTGGATTTGCCTCCCCAGATAAATATGCTGAGGAAGCTCAAGTCTTGGCCAGAATCTTAAGAAGCAGAGGCCAACCCTTCCATGAAGATTTCTTCTACACCGCAGGCTATGACAGTCCCTTCAAGCTCTTCAACAGGCATAATGAAGTGTGGTATTTTAAGAAGTAATACAGTGGAAAAAGCAACACTTGGATGCTACTAATCAGCTCTGGATGAAAACAAGCCTTATTAATGGCTTTTGCTTTAGTGCAGAAGATTTAATTTGCACAGATACAGGATCACATCTAATCCACTTTGCCTAGAATCAAATATTCTGGCTAATAAGATTTCAGCTGTTAATGATATGCAATTTGTATTCAAGTAGACTATACCAGCTTGAGTGGGTTAAGATATGACACTTATTCCTCTTACTGTAAGATTCTAGGGAACACTAATCCAAAAATACTCCTGCATGACAGTTTGGATATCTAGTCTAGTTTTACTTCTTATTAGAAGTGCTACAGCAACAGCTCAAGAGTTACAGAGAATGAATTCTCCTGAGAGCTGATTTTCCCATATTGCTACCACTCCTGAGACAACAGAAAGCTGAGGGAAGTAGTTTTCAGAGATGAAACCTAGCCTTCAATCATTTTGGGGAGCAATACCTTCACAGGCTCTAGTGCCTCATAAACAGTGATTTTTAAAAATATTAGCAAGCTCTTTCACCCCTCCGTTTAACTTCTCCCTCATGGAGGCTGGACACCATCTTGCTCCAGACTAATGGCAGCAACCAGATCAGAGCAAGAGTCCAGTGAAGAGGGAAGGTTAGTGGTGTCCAAGCTGTACATGCTTATTCTCTGCCTGAACATGCAATGCCAGACTTACTGTTGGCCTGTCATTTCAGGAGCAAACACACAAGTACCAGTGTTTAGTCCTCACATAGAAAATATTGACCATATTCAGTATACCAGTCAGGTCAACTATGGCTTGCACACTAGTAGTATCTGACAAGTTAAGACACTTGCAGGACTAGCATTTAAACTAGTTCAGCCCCTGTTCTAAATCAAGCACGTGAAGTGTTTTACCAAGTAGCCTAGAGCTATTCAGCAAGCTATTCAAGTCAAAAAGTCCACAACAACACGAGTTTACAAGTTTTTATTGGTTCCAATCAGTATCAGGCAACCACCATCAGCGTGGCAAAGCCCCCCTCCGTCTTTTTTAATGCTGTTCATACAAGTGTAACCCACTGTTTTGCCATCTTCCACCTATTAAGACAGATAAGAACCATAAGGAATCAAACCAGGACAAGAGGCCTACTGGAAACATCTCAGACCTTAGAATTTCATCTCTGATCAGAGAGAGAGTTCAAACTAAGGTTATCATCATTTGTTCCAGCAAGTAAATCTCATTACTACTACAATTCCACTCACCTTCTCAGTTCTTCCTACAATAGTTTCAAAGTTGCCTTGTCACCTAAAGCAAGAACACACAATTAACTTACGCAGTAGCACAGCTGATACAAGCTCTACAGCAGCTTTGTAACCTCAGAGAAAAGTGGAACGGAAATTGTAATATCACAGTAATTCATTTGGCAGAATCAATTTTCATCAGTGGCTACAAATATTCCCAGAAGTTAACAAAATTCATTTGGTGGGTGGTCTTACCTAAGAAGGTTGCAGACAGCACAGTCCCTTCCTGAGAGAGAGAGAAGTTGTATAAGAATAACAAACTTACAATTTCTTAGATACATAATTGTAATTCCTAAGCTAATTTTACTTAAGAGGAGGCCGCTGACAAGAACTTTAACTTGCAACACCCAAATAGGATGGACAATGCTAACAAATCCTAACTGAACTGTCAACACCAAATTACTAATATCAGAAGAATAAGGGGAAAAAAAAATAAGGCTACTACTTGCTATGTGATACTAACAAAGTTGTTGTTTTCAACATAACTAAGACTAGCAGAGATCACCAAGTAGTAACAGCTGCCGCATGAATGAGGCTGGTGTTTTGCTTTTCTTTCAAATTCAAGAGGACAGCATGATCAGTTCACAGGATAGCCAGATGTATCTGATACCAGTTGAGGAGTTGTGTGCTACTTACTGCACATTTCACTGTATGTTAACCCTTTATTGGCTGAAGTGGCCTCCACTGATTCGGTTCCTTTACCATCTCCACTACGTGAAGGCAGTTGAGAGTCAGAGGCCACATCTGTTCATACAGAGCTGCACATAAATGTTTTAAATACCAGATGTTATAGGACAATTTTTAAGCACCACTACTAGGTATTTAGCACAGAATGATATTTCAACAATTCTCAAACCTCATGTACTCTTCACTTGCCTTGGACATAAGCTACTCATGTTTCTCACACAGATTCCCTATGGGCTTCACTAGACTTTAACAGAACTTTAAGACTTAGTCTGAATGCATGTACTGTTTCAGTGCAAGAGTCCTCCTCAGCCTTTTTCAGAGAGATTCCCATTGCTTAGATTAGATCATCACAAACTGTACATGCATAAGAGATGCTTAACGCTTTGTTAACTTCATTTCTCCTTAGAAGACCTGACCTCAGCATTTCAGGCCTTACCTGCAACTTCATTTTCTTTCAGATCACAAGAGCTCTAATCTGGCCATTGAGACAATTAGTTGGATTAATGTACTATTATTATTTAATATCAGCACTACTCCTTGCAAAAGCCCACTGCTTAAACCTGTACAAAGCAAAATAGCCAATAACTGTATTTTGGTCAGCACAGGCTCTGCACTGCCAGGTTACCATTCTATTTATCATAGAAGCTCAAGCAGTCCACAGCAGTTATGTTATTTCTACTGACCTATTTCTTTTCAGTTACAGAAAGCAGTTAACATACTGCTGGTAACCTGGCATCTACTGGCAGAGGACAGCAAATCCTTGCGCAACCCTCTGCTTAACACTGCCAGCTACACTGCAATTAGAGGGTAGCAGATCTAGAAGCTTCCCCAACAGCCACCCTGCAGGTCTGATCATAGGCATTTGCCACCACAACTTACTTTTGCCAGTAGCATCACCAACAGCACTGCTTCACAGCTCCACTGCACCAGCCCTGGAACAACGCAAGAGGTCAGGAGAGCACACAAGCAAGCAGAGGAGGATGAGGTCTAGCCAGGTGCCTGCAGTCAGATAGAGCTAATTGCAGACCTCCATGATTGAAGTCAAGGCAGTCACATCTCATCACACAGGCAGCTCATGCTGTCAGCAACTGGACTATCATTTGCTTTAAGCAAAGATTACTGCAGGTAAGAGGGGCAAATCCACCAACAGTGCTAAGAGAGCAGCTTCATGAGGTCACACAGGCACACGGAGTTTAGCACAAGCCAGCCTGTCAAGGCTGGCCTTATCTAGCAGTAAGCACCCTCATGTTTTGGCCAGGATGCAAGCAGTGGCCAGAACTTCCCTCCCTCCCAGCTTACATGCAGTACAACACTTCAGTTCTAGGCATAGCTTTTATAAAAATACTTGCAAAGTTAACACAGTACTTACATCACAATGAGAAACACTCTGGAAGCCTGCAAAGGGAAAACTGATATTAGGGTCCAGCAGGAAGTTTAAAAAACCCTAAGAACCATTCCAGAGGAATACTGTATCAGTGTTTGTCAAGGTGTATCCTCACTGGGATCAGAGACCTGATTCAGCATCATGTACAGTAGCCTGAAACACTCACCCCACCACAAGGAGTCTCCCACTTCCCCAGCATCCAAAAGGTTAATCCCTCAGCTCCAGAGACTGCTGCACAGAGGAGCAAACCTCTGAATCACAGAGTTCAGTAAAGCTGAACATCTACCTTGGCTTAAACCAGGAAAAGCATTTTAGGTGTAAAATCACTGTAGTGCCACAATCACCAACTGGCCCATTCCAGAAGTCTTTAACACTACAAAGCAATTACTTAATGCTTTGATGAGCATGAGGGATCTAGAGGCATACTTAGGGTACTAGTAACTTTGCTTCATTTTCCAGAAACAAAATGGATTTCTGGACACTCTTATCTCCAAAAAGCAAAGTCCCAAGCTCAAATGCAGCACAAGCAAGAGCACCCACCCACCCAATGTTTGTTCTCTGCTTTTAATTACCTTTAACTAGGAAGGCCTTGTCTTCACTAACATCAGTAACAGGTGAAAGAGCTTCTCACACTGGAGGGACAGGTATCCTCTGTCCAGGGCAGCCTGCAAAACAACACTATTTGTAGAACTTGGAGCACTAATTGGATCAAAGATTTTCTGTTGCTGAAATACAATTTCACAAGCAGATCCTACTCCACCCTTCTAGTCACCTTACTGACTTTTTTGTGTTTAGCTTGTTTAATGTGATGATCTGAAAAGTTTTCAGCACACATTCATGGAGCAAAAGTAGCATCTCACCCTCAGCTTTCCAGGTGAATCATCTGTCAAGTTTAGCCTAAGGCACAGCAGGCTGCATCAGATAG
This sequence comes from Laterallus jamaicensis coturniculus, assembly GCA_022605575.1. Taxonomy (NCBI): domain Eukaryota; kingdom Metazoa; phylum Chordata; class Aves; order Gruiformes; family Rallidae; genus Laterallus; species Laterallus jamaicensis. The sequence goes on from JAKCOX010000007.1 coordinate 12,394,301, forward strand.
GAGCGAAAGACAGTAGCAGTGTGATCACCATGGGTCATCTGCTGAACTATGCAATCATCACACACAGCCTTTACATGCATCAGGGATCTGATGTGATTCACACACACACAGGCAATACAGTATTTACCTTGCACAGCTTACAGCATCTCCCAGTGCCTGCAACAAAAGAAAGGCAAATTAGACTCCCTCAGACCTCACAGCCACCCAGCAAGAGATCACAGGAGCTAGATACATCAGATAAGAGCGAAAGACTAAACTCTGTTCTTCACATGGTGTTCTGCTGAACTATGCCATCATCACTGTATCTGCTTTGGAATAACAGCACCAAGCAGTCACCTCTTGTGACAGACAGCTTGGAGCTCTCCAAATAAAAGAAACATTCAAGACAGTACTAGTATTTTTTTCCTGCTTATTGGTGGAAATTAATCCAAAAGCATTTCCCTCCCATTTTATACATCCCACCCCTTTCACTGCCATTTCAGCAGCTCCACAAAAAGAAACCTACATGGAATACAGTTTTCTTACCAGGTGATGTTTCTCCTGCAAGTCTTCTAAAAGTACAATTCAAATCCTGCAAGAAGAAAACCCTCATAAACAGCATATTCAAAGGCAAAGCATCAAGGGGAATTCTAAGTTGATGTGCCTCAGAGAAAAGCTATGGTGGTAGAAGTATTCATCATTCTCTTGGTCAAGAGTAGCAAATAAGTGTCATCATTATGGCACCAGGGGGAAAACAGCTCAGGGAGTAAAATCTACCTACTGATGCTGTTAGAACAAAAGATGCTGTCTAGGCAGTCACTCAGCACCTTTTGATGTTGGGTTTTCATCACGTATTTTTTACCTTGCACAGTAGCATCAAGTCCCCGTAGCTGGCAGCGGATCTAGAAGAGACAGAACACTTTCAGACACCTGGAGAACCCCAGGAGTACCTCCAGCACTAACACCAAGCACAGAAAAAAGCCTCAGCACAGAGTTTTCAGAAATCACTTCTGTCCACTACTCTTATACTGAAACCATCACAGGCTCTCTGCAATCTCAACAGCAATCCTGGGAGTTCAAGGTCCTTTCTGAACCAGGCACTTTTCCAAACAAGCAGCTATATAATGCTGTGGCTAATGAAACAGCAGTAGCAAAGGGAAAAAAGGGTCCAGGGTACTTTTCTGGTTAAAGGCTGGACTAGTGGTTCATAAAGAGAAGCCCTGCCATCCACTTCCCAGTAAAGAACGAGGCCCTCCTCAGGAGACACCACAGACAATTACCAGTTACAAACACCAGTCCTTTTATTTTTTCATATAAAAGTACTCAAGGTTAGCTGCTCTACGTACTCTTACACACCAACCCTCAAATTAAGATGCATTTCAGATGCAGCACTTACCCATTTCACAGCCACTGGAGTGGGAGGAACGTAGCTGATACATCTTGAACTGAAAACAGAGATAATAAATTAGTTCCCTGTCTCAGACCCACTCTTTTGAAAAAACAAAAGTAGTAAAATTCAAACCATTGCTCAGCCCTGGAGCAAAACTTCTCCTGATGCAATCTACGCTTCAACTCTTAAAGAGACAAGGCCACAAAAACAATCGCTAGCCCATGTTTTTAAGCAGGACATAACTAAACTCTTAGCATTCTACAGCTTCATCTCTAGTTTATAAGCAACAAGTCAGTCCTGAAAGAACCAACTTTGCTCAGAAAGGACAGACCACACATGGCGTTACAGCCATACCAGATACACACTACACACACCATTCCATGCCCAGCTCAGATATGTTGGTATTCATCACCCTCTCAGATGTCCCTACCAACATAGTTTTCATCACGTGCAGGCACACGGAACTCCCAAGTGAGACACCACACTACTTTGTTACCTTAGGGACTTGAGTTTTACCACTTACAGAGCACACGATACAAGCAAGGGTGCCTCCCCACTAAGTTACTATTCTGTAGGAGATAGACTCCACCTTCACCACAATAGAACGGCAATCCCCAGCCTGCCATCTGCTTCCAAGCGTTAATTCACAGTGAAGTGGGCAGCCCTTGACCACAGCACTTTCGATTTACCGGCGGAAACTGCCTTCCCAGAAGATTAATATAAAGCTAAAAGCGAGAGAACCCCAGACCAACTCTCCTCAGCTGCCACATGCCGTCTTCCAGCAGCGATTCTTACGGGTAAAGGGCGTCCAGAGGAGATCCGGCAATGCGGTCTGAGGCCCGCTCTCCTCAGGCCCCCCGGGCCCCTCCCAAGGCCAGATGCCTCAGCAAATCCAGGCCGTCGAGCAGGCTCAGCCTCCTCGTAGCACCCACACCCGGAGCACTACTCAGGCCTCCCCACACAGCCGGGGGGAGACGGGACTCCATGCTGAGGTTCCACAAGGGCTCCCCACCTCCTCAGGGCCTTCAGCGGCCCCTCCTTCCCCCAGCCCGCGGGGAAACTGGGGGGATCCGCGGGACTTCCTGGGGGCAAATCGGGGGGTACACAGCCTGCTACCTGCCTCCTCCTGTCCCCCCTTCCCGCCAGCGATGCAATGAGGCGGAGTTCCCCCAGAGCGCGGCCTAGGCCGCAGGCGGGGCCCCGCCGACACAATCCGGCTCCATCCTCCCCCGGCAGCGCTCACCAGGGACCGAGCGCCCCTCGCAGCGCCTCCACGCAACTCCCCGGAGAAGTGGGGGCCCCCCCGGGCGGGAAACACCCCCCCCTCACTCACCGTCCGGAGAGCACCGCACGCGGCCTCCCAGCGCGGCGCGGGCGAAAGAAAGGAAGAGGCCTCCCCGCGCGCCCTTAATATACCGTAGGCGCCGATCACGTGACGGTGCCGCGGCGGGGCGGCCCCGCCCCTTTGGTCGGCCCGCGGGGCGGGGCGAAGGGCGCGCGTGGCGGGGGCGTGCCGCGAAGGGCGGGCGGGGGAGCGATGTGCGCCGCGGCCTCACGGGCGGGAATTTTCTTCCGGGGTGCGGCCCGCTCGGGGGGGTTTCGCTTCCGGGACGGCGCTGCGGGCCCTTCCCACCCCCGCCAGGTAGGTACCGGCGCGGCGCGGGCCCGACGGGCCGGGCGGGGCAGGGCGGGGCGGGGCGGGGCGGGGCGGGAGGAGGCCCGGGCCCGCCCCGCCCGTGAGGCGCCGTCACGCCCGCGGGGGCCGGCGCAGGGGGCCGGGGAGCGCGGCCGCGCCCCGCCGCCGCCCCTCCTCTGCTCTTCTCTCCTCAGGGCTCGCGGGGCGGGGGCCGCCGAGCCCGCGGATTCCCCACGGGGGGCACCGCCCCGCTCCGCCCCGCAGGCCCCCTCCGGGCTCGGCCGGTCCCTCCGGGCGGTGCTCTCCGTTAGGGAGGGGGGGCGGCGCCTTGTCAGGGAGAAAAGGGGGTGTCGATGTAGCCCCTGGGGCGAGGGGAGGGTGGGTTTCGGTCCGCCTTCCCCGCGCGCCGCCGGGGTCGCGGCTCCGGGCGCCTCTCGGCAGCTGTCAGAGCTAAAAATTCTCCGTCGCCGCCTCACGCCCGGAGCAAAGGCCCTGGAGCCGTGGCGGCTCGGCGGGGGGAAGGACCGAGCGCTGTCAAGTTCGCCGAGTCGGGCGCGGGGGGAATGCTCGGAAAGGCGGTGTCTCCCGCCTCCACTGACAGCGCGCCTGCAGCCTTTGTTACGGTCCCGTCGTAGTTTGAAAGTAGTAGAGTTGACCAGTCGCGGTAAATCGCCACCCCAAATACCGGGACTTTCCCCTTCCGCCGGCCCGGAGCAGCTCCCCAGCCTGACAGCTGTCTGACAGAGGGTATATCCAGCTCTGTCCCGGCTTGTTCCGAGGGCCGGATGGATCCAGGATTTCCCCAGGGCTTGGTAGCTGCACTTGCCTCAGAGAGCGAAAGGTATTTTCTAAGATAAGTCCGAGTCTCAGCTGACGATGCTTTGGTTTGAGTAGAAAAGTAGACGAGCATTTTGGTGCACTCCCTGCGCAGAGTGCTGTTGGGCAGGAGATCCTGCTCAGCCTCCAGCTAAAGGCTGAGGTGATGAGCGTGCGGTCCAGCTCCGGGAGAGACAAAAGCTGTGATGTCGTTGTGCTGTTGATGGATGTGTGAGCTTCCGACAGGCCCCTTACCCGTGAGGACAGAAATCATCTTGTGATGAGGGTAGTTTGAACCAAAAAAAAACCCCATTGCCTACTGAGGTTCTCCCCAAAGCATGTCATAAGATGCTGCTTCCTCAGTACCAAGGTAATGAAGTTATGTGGGTCCTTTTCTCCTCCCATCAGCAGCAGATGGGTTTTTCCCTGCCCTCACAAGAAGCAGCTCACAAATAGTTTATTGGGCTCTCCTGGGAGCAGCTGACTCCTGCCTGGGTCCGTACACGGCCGTACTCAGCGGTTAAGATCTGATTATTATTGTTTTTCCCTTCTCTTTCCCTACATCCCAAGCCAACTCCCTGAGAAATGGAACGGCCTGGCTCTGCCTCCAGCCTCACTGCCTCAGTGGGGCTGCTTCACCTCACAAAGGATGCCTGCCCACCTTGCCTTTGCTCGCCTTCCTTCCAGAAAATGCTTTGGGGCTTGATTGCTGTAGAAGCTGGTGGTTTGGGAAGACACTGAGGTTATGGGCTCCCCACAGTCCTGTAAATGTTTGCCTGTAGTCCACAGTGATTTCGGCTGTGTGAGTGTCCCTAATGGTATGTGGGGAGGCTCATTTGAGGAAAGCGCTGCGTGTGTTTAAGCACCGCAGGGTTAGTGCGAGAGATACCCCCAGCCCTGTGAGAGAGGAAATGACTTGGTCAGGTCATTTTACTTCCATGTTTTATTTTAATGACCACAAACACTGAGCATGAATTTGATAAGATTCGTGTTCCTCTGTGGTTTGGGGTGGGATGTCACGTAATGGCCAGCTAATCCTGCTTGCTGATCCTCCGGCAAAACAAATGACTGTGAAAGCTTGGGGATCCCTTGTTCCTCTGTCTGATGTTATTTTTCTTTCTTTTCTGTTTTCCTTCTAAAGGGGAAGGGGGCAAAAAGTTTTCAGACCTTCTTACTCCATCAGAAGAAAAAAGGAAAGCCGCCAAGATACCACCCCCACATCCCCTCCTTTGCATGTTACTCATAACCTCACCGGTAAGGCACCAAATTGTTCTGTTTCACCGCAGTTTGTGTGTAAGTTCTGCTCATAATGCAGTGTCGATGTGGACCTGTGCACTATCATCGCTTCCTTGTGGGGTTTATCGCTTGCTTTTAAAGATAAGGGGTGAGGAGAAGCCTCAAGATGTGGCGCTGAAGGCTGCACCTTGCCAGGTTCTGTGCACGCCTGATCTCACCTACCCTAGGGACGCTCAGCCACTGGCGGCTCGCTGAGCTCTCTGCATGAACTTCACCAGACTGACAGGCTGTGCTGTGGCTTTGGGTTTAGTAATGTGTTTTGCCAAGTTTGTGTGAACTCTGCTTGGGTGTACGAACATTACGCTGTCCTGCAGCAAGAACCAGACATCCTCTGAAGGCATGCGTGCTTCCCTGTCCCTTCAATGCCGAGAGTTCTTGGAGTGGGCATCGCGAGCCTCAGTATTTCCAGCCTGCTTGAAATTGTTTTGATATCTGCAGCACTCTGCTTAATTGGCATTTCAGATGCCGTCCAGCTTGGAAGCTGCTCGTGCCATAAGTGGTCTTAAAAAAAAACCCCAAACAAAACTTTATTTACTTTCTTCTTTTTTTTTTTTTTTTTTTCCTTTTTGGGTGAGTTTACATCTAATTTTGGCTCATTCTGAATTTTGACCATATATGGTCAGGGCTCCTTTTCAAACTTTGCCAAAATGACTTATGGACGGGAAGCTAGGAGAGCTAGTTTGTTAATCCCCATTGTCCCTACGATGTCTTTTGCTGTTTATGGTATCTCAAACTACACAAAACCCAGCGCCTTTGGCGAGGGGGTCATTGCTGCCCAGCGCATGGACTGATAAATTGCATTTAGGACTTACAGGGTCTCTTCCTTGTTCTTTCACTGCACTGTTAACATGCTTTCTGCCACATGTCAGAAACACTGCAAGTGATGAATATTGTGTTTTATAATGATGTATTTAAGATACCTTGAGGTCAAACGTGTGTTGGTTAGCTTTTGAAAAGTCTCTGAGGAGGGTTTCAGTCCTGATTCCCGCTATACAAAGGAGGCAAAGTGATATTACTCTCCCTTTTAAAAGTGCTTAGAAGGTACAAGTGCTAAGTATTTTAATCCATTATGCAATCAGTTGCCTATTTTTAGTACATGAACCATTTTTACTGTTCTTTTTACGATGCAAATGTGCTTTTATTGAGGCTGACAGAACAAGCCATTTCAAGCACTTAAAGCCACAGGGGATGGGGAATCTATCGGGGACCGGTTTAACATAACTCTTGTCAAAGGTGGTGTACAGCGCATAAAGATCAGAGGACCACTGCGAGATGCTGGTGAATTAAACGGTGAGCGGCTACCCTAAAAATCCCAGTGTTTCAAACCGCATGAAAGTGGGTGAAAAATGTTCTGAATGCAAATGATGGACTTGCTGTGTTAACGACCATGTTTTCCCACCACCACCACCTTTTCCAGGAGGGTCGTGCACCTGCAACTGGGACAGCCATGGAGAAGAGTGGGAACATTCAGCTGGAGATTCCCGACTTCAGTAACTCTGTCCTGAGCCACCTGAACCAGTTACGCATGCAGGGTCGCCTGTGTGACATTGTGGTCAACGTCCAGGGGCAAGCTTTCCGTGCTCACAAGGTGGTGCTGGCTGCCAGCTCGCCCTACTTCCGCGACCACATGTCCTTGAATGAAATGAGCACTGTTTCCATTTCTGTCATCAAGAACCCTTCTGTTTTCGAGCAGCTTCTTTCCTTTTGTTACACCGGCAGGATATGTCTGCAGCTGGCTGACATCATCAGTTACCTGACGGCCGCCAGTTTCTTGCAGATGCAGCACATCATAGACAAATGCACGCAGATTCTGGAGGGAATTCATTTCAAAATTAACGTGGCAGAGGTGGAAGCGGAGTTGAGCCAGACGAGGACAAAGCATCAAGACAGACCACCCGAGTCTCACCGGGTGACACCAAACCTAAACCGTTCCCTGAGCCCACGTCACAACACCCCAAAGGGGAGTCGCCTGGGCCAGGTTAGCACGGTGCTGGACATTCGGGAGCTCAGCCCTCCTGAGGAGTCCACCAGCCCCCAGATAATTGAGCAGAGTTCAGATGTGGAAAGCAGGGAGCCCATACTACGGATTAACAGAGCGGGACAGTGGTACGTTGAGACAGGGATGGGAGACCGTGGGGGACGGAACGACGATGACGTCCGGGTGCTGGGAGGAGTACGCATTAAAACAGAGAACCTGGAGGAGTGGCTCGGGGCAGAGCATCAGCCATCGGGAGAAGATGGGAGCAGCGCTGAGGAGGTCACTGCTATGGTGATTGACACCACGGGCCACGGATCGCTGGGCCAAGAGGCTTATGCATTAGGATCCTCTGGGGCCAAAGTCGTCAGGCCAACCAGCAGTGAGATTGACAGGTGAGTTTTCTTTACCTTGGTCACTCACCTTGGCTGTAGGAGGAGATTGTGCTAGATTGTCACTTGTCTGGGAATGGTTTCCCCCTCTGTTTCCTGTGGCCATCTTAAGCACTGAAGGAATATTTCCTCATGTTAGGAATCGTATTGAGTTTAGGTTCTGGTACTGTGGTTGGGGAGGGATCACACCTGGGACCTCCAGGTGCAGGCTATCTCGGGAAAGGAATTATTAGCACTTAGAGATGTACAGGTTGGAATCTCTTGGGGTATGGCTGCGGTGGGGGTTTTGTCTAAAGAAGGTATTGCTCTTCATTCCCAGTTGATTCTGTGCTCAGCATCTGAACTAAGGAGATCACATACAGTATGTGTTACGCAAAGCGTCGCTGTGATGATGCCTTCTGGCCTGGAAATCTGGGGGTGGTTCCGCTGGAGCAACAAGCTGGTTGGCAGCTGTAGGTCAAGAGGAATTTTTCCTCCCAGTGGTCATGGGTTTACATCTTCTGAAGCAGCTGAAGCAGGGACTGCATCGGTGTCCGCTGTTGGTTTGGTTTATGTGAGAGAGCAGAAAGCCTTCACTGAACATAGGTGGTGACATCTGCTGTGATCTGACTGAAGAGCAGATCTGGTAAAGGGCAGATCAGTTGTGTTCTGGGGGGTTGTGTTTGGGGAGGGGTTCCCTTCACATCTGCCTCTCTTCTAGCTCAGTCCCTCTGGTCCCATAGGGGAACAGTTACCTGGAAGCAGTGGATATTCTGTCATTTGTCCCCTAATAAATCGGTGTGTGGGAATGATCTTGAGCTGGCTCTTGGGAGAGCTTTCCTCTCCTAGTTCCTTAACCCTTTCTCACGGGTCAGCTAGTCTCCAGCATCTCTTTTTGGACCACACTCGATATCCACTGTTTCCCACCCAGAGTCCATAACATCACTTCTGTTTCATGCTTGAAAAGGGGAGGAGGGTGAGGGTGGTGAATGAGAGGTGCCCTTAGAGAAAGAATTTCTTTTCCTGTCATACAGTTCCTGAGTCATTGGGCCCGTATCAGAAGAGCTCTCTGGTACTGAACTGGAAGCCAAATGACTCAGTTTTATTTTTCAGATGTTCAGGCTGAAACCACAGACCAGTATGACTTGGTTTTTCATTTATACTTGCGCTGTTCTGCCGCCTGTGTGTTATCTGGTGAGGATGAAGAGATGCTGTACAGGTGCCTCTATTGCTCACCCGTTGTTCTAAGCACCATAGTGACCTGATGCCCATTAAAAAAAACTCCATTTACCCTCTTCCCCCCACCCCACAGATTTAGCCCTTCTGGCAGCATGGTTGCTGTGACTGAGCGGTACAGATCAAAAAGCGAGTCTCCCGGGCGGATGGATGAGCCCAAGCAGCCCAGTTCCCAGGTAGGCAGATCAAGAAGTTTGCAAGTAAATGTTGACATTGGAGGTGAAGGGGACTGTGTTGTGCTGAAGTGTTTAATATTTTATATCTGCCAGCAATGCTGTCTGTGAAACAAGGACCAGTTACTGTCACAATGGGTTTAGCTGCTCATGCTGAGAATGTATGCCCCCCATATGTGATTTAAAACTGACTTTGGCTGTTGTTTGGGATTTTGGGCAGACACCTGGAAAACATGAGGAGTTTCTCTTGTCCTAGGGCGTTAAATATCAGCCCTTGTTCTGGGCAGGCCACCGACTCCTGAGGGAGAAACCCCCCCATCTGCCTGCAGAGCTGTATCTGCCCTAAAACGCCGACAGCAAAATGCCTGAGCTGAGGGAGAGAGGAGTTAGCCGGCTGCTGCGCAAGGCTGAGGGCCGACAGCAACTAAACCTTGCCCCAATAGTACCAAAACCAATCCAAAACGCCCCCTAGGCACTGCACCCCTGCACCTTTAGCCTGGAGCATTGAAGGACTGTGGATTTGTGCTGAGGTCTGTGTCTTGTCCCCAAGGGACTGTGTCACATAGCAAAATTTCCAATGTAAGTTGCTCTGAATTCCCCACTTGGAGTTGTGAGGTAGGAGGGAACGATACGCAGGAGGGCGATGGGCTGTAGGGTGCCATAAGGTGGGACACGGTGGTCATACCCGTGCCTGATCATTTTGACTTAATTTTTCTGGTTGCATACAGTTGGTATCACAGTGGCACTATGGTGCAAGAGTGTCACCTGGCACTGTGTAGAATGACTCTTGTGTGCCCAAGCGATAAGCAATGTGTCCGTTTGTAATCAGATGACTTTGCTGGAGGCGGGTGAGGCATTACCAGGCTTTTTTTGCTCTTGAGTAAGACCAAGGGAGGCAAGGGGCAGGGAGGGGGAAATCTTGATTGCTGCCTGCTCATGTTGTGATGCACTCCCATAATATAATAGCTACCCTTTTTTGTTCCTATTTTTCCAAAGCTTTGTGTCCTCACAATACAGCTAGGAAATTTCAGGTCAAACCAACCCTCCAGGGCAAATGTGACATAGGAAGCAATTTTAGCTCTACGTACAGGAAAGCTGCTGCTACTTCTCCTCTGTGAGACAGCCTCAAATGAAAACCCATAGGCTGCCACGTACATGGGGAAGTATCATCACCTTCTCCTCTTCTGGTATTGCCATATCACTACTAAAAATAGCCTACCCTTCATCCCTGCTCATAGCAGGGATGGACAGGGGAAGAAAGCAAGCACCGTAGCTGCTTTGTGCATCTCCTTCAGCCCCAAGGGTCTCCCCAGTGAGTATAGGGCCAGACTGATCTGCACCCAGCACAGTCACGCTGCTGCCTGCGTGGGCTGAGCCTGGTTGCTGGAGGAGGGGCCCTCCTGCTGTTACGCTGGTTGGCATCAGCAGGAAACAGCCTAAAATTTCTGATCCATTGAAATATGTATACCTTTAGGGGGCTTCTTCATCTCCTCTATGACATGCTTGGCTGCACTCATACAGAGTTGGGACAAACTCTTCAGTTAACTAGAAAGAGCTAAAAGCAGAGCATGCAGTTCTGGGAGGTGATAGTATCTCTGTAGGAAGATTGACTTCGGAGGAGCAACATTGTATGCAGTTAGAAATAAAGAGCATCTTGCCTACGTGAGCTGAGGAAGCATTACAGTAGGCAAGCTGCAAGCCAATCTGGCTATTTCAAAGTCCCTAAACAGCCTGAACATCCATCTGAGTTCCTCACACTCCTTTAGGTAGCGTAAATGCAGCCAGGCGTAAATGAAGCTGGAACCAACACCAGAAATTATTTTGACGTGCTGCAGCCTCTTCCCCAGTGCAGGCTGGTTGTATTGACAGCTCAGTACTAGGTCTCAGTCACATGGCCAGAGGGCTCTTCAGATTGGTTCCGCTTTTAGGAGAGAAATTAAATGCTCTGTTACCCAGAATAGACCCAAATGGCTTTGCAGATGCACATCCATCAGTGGGAATTCCAAGTCCTCCAGCAAGGAGGCATTTGGGAGGCTGTCAGTTCCCGTTCTGCATACGAGGAGCCAGGAGCAGCTCCCCTGGAGCCCAAGCATGGGGTTCAGGGTTTTACCTATGGCTGGCTCCTTGTCGTTCTGGCTTCAGAAAATAACCAGGAGCCAGCTAGTCCTTGCTGTGTGACCCGGGCCAAGCGTGCCAGCTCTCTGTGCAGCTGATCCCCTACTGGCGCCATTGTGGGGCTGGACTGGGTTACACAGCCAATTAGGCAAGGATGATTCCTTGTAAAATGAACCCTGAATAACACCTGAACAAAGACTCATGCAAAGCAACACCCAAAGAGTTTCAGAAATGATTTGTAGTTTAATCCACCTTCAGTTTACTGCAAGCTCAATGATTGGCTTCTTTTTGTAACCTAGTGAGTAAGACAGAACATGGCATACAGCGTTTTAATCAAACTGGCCCACGTTTTAAATGTGCATCGACAGGTTTGATTCCCCCCCCCCTAGTCAGTGGCTAATTGTCCTCCTGACAAGGGCTTCCTCGGATCTACTTGGCAGTAGATCCTCCATGGCAGAGGATTCTAATTGATTGCTAATTTGTCTTCAGCCCCAAGGCTCCAGTTAAGCACTTAAATGTGTGCTTGAGGTTGAAGACATGAGTGCTGCTGATTTCGAGGTTTGGCACATGCTTCAGCGCTTCGCTGGCTGGACTGGGGCCTGATCTTCTTTCCTGCAGTTTGTTGGAGACTGCTTGCTATGTAAATCTCCGTTGTTTCCTTCGCAGGGGGAGGAATCGGCCATGCTTGGAGTGAGCGGTTACGTGGAGTATCTCCGGGAGCAGGAGGTGTCAGAGCGCTGGTTCCGGTACAACCCCCGGCTCACTTGTATTTACTGCGCCAAATCCTTTAACCAGAAAGGCAGCCTGGACCGGCACATGCGTCTGCACATGGGCATCACGCCTTTTGTCTGCCGCATGTGTGGGAAGAAGTACACCCGCAAGGATCAGCTGGAGTATCACATCCGCAAGCACACGGGCAACAAGCCCTTTCATTGCCATGTCTGCGGCAAAAGCTTCCCTTTCCAGGCGATCCTCAACCAGCACTTTCGCAAGAACCACCCTGGCTGTATGCCTCTGGAGGGGCCTCACAGCATCTCCCCCGAGACCACCGTCACGTCTCGGGGGCAGGCGGAGGAAGAATCTCCTCCACAGGAGGAGGCTGTTGCTGTGGGGGAGACGGCACAGGGATCTGTGTCCACAACTGGGCCAGATTGAAACATGGCTGCAGAGTCCGGGGAGAAAGGACTGTCTTCCCATTTTTTGGCTCTCAAGAGTCAGCACCAACCTGGCAGGCTGGTACTGTAATTAGTGCAATGCCACCACTGGACAGGAAAGAAGCTCCCAAGATGTTGCCAAAATTGCAGAATCTTTCTCCTCCTTTTTCTTAGACACACACACACACACACACACGTAGAGTGTTAAAAGTTTTTCTCTCTTCCTCTTCCTCCTCCTCCTCTTGGAGAAAAACAACACAACTGTGTCAATCAACTTCTTATTCAGGGATCGACAGGATTTTACCTTTTTTTTACTGTTCCGTGGTGATCTGGGATGAGCAGTCACTTGTATTTCTCCGCCCGGCAGCTGGGTCCCGCTGGGCACCCCAAGCTGTGCCAAGCCCAGCGCACAGGGCTGCTTCCTCGCCATATCTGCTGGTCCGGCTCGAGGGGAGAGCAGGGACAAGGCACCGTTGGCCTTTCTCCCTTCCCCAGGGAGTTGCCACGTTAAAAAAACAAACCACAAAAAGACTGTCCTGGTGGAACCTGCCTTGCCCAAGTGTATTTGCCCCTGTTATTTTTGGTGTGTCTCTTTTTACCTTTTTACTTAAACTATTATTCGAGGGCTTTTGGCTTGCCCGGTCCAGGCACACAGCCCCCCCTTAAAAAGTGGGCAGGGCTATAAAGTGGTATTGTAGAGGCCAGCAAAATCCTGAAGTGAAATTTAGCAGCCAGGAGGCTTGCATGAGACTCTGCTGCATTGGGAGAAGGGTGGGAGGGACCTTTTGGAGGAGGTTGTCCTTTGTTGTCGCTGATCCAGGAGAGTTCAGAGCACTGTGACATTCTGACTGGCGTGCTGCCGTGCTCCAGGTGTTACCGAGCATTCGGAATGAGTTTTCCTGGACCAGCTGAATTGTGGAGTTAGAGGCTGGCTGCCAAAGTCGTTCTTCACCCCTACTCCCCCCTCGACACGCACTTACCTTTTCTAACAGCAATATGGTACACCGAAATACTCCCGTCCCAGCCCAGCAATCGTGGGTGGTTGCTTTTAAATGTCATTTCTACAAACTAGTTTGATAACTTTTTTTATCAATGAAATGCAAAAAGAAAAGAAAAAAACTACTTTTATTTCCTCTTAAAGGTTCAGGAAATTTAAAAGTGAACAGTTCCTAGAGCAATCACAACTCTGTCCCCTTGCATGGACTTTAACTTTTGTATCCTAAGCAGCTCTGATGTTTAGAGCAAGTTTAGCAAACATGGAGAGACATGCCTGCGTCGCGTATTGTAGGTGTTTGCACGTGCTTACGTGTTTCATAAGCAGAGAAGCATGGGACAGGTAGAGAAAGTGCAAATATCTTGACATCTTTTGAAGAAGTCTTTTTTAAAAAAATATGCAATACTTTCAGAGTTTTCTCTGGTTCTGATGCTGAGTTGTTTGTAACAGAGGAGGGGGAATGAACAACAGGTCAGCTTTGGGAGAGGATGTTTGGTGGAAGGAGCTCTCTCGGGGCTGTGTAACGTGTGCAGGATGAAGTTCTGATCCCTGTGGTGCTGGGAGGAACAAGGAGATGTGGAAAAAAAAGAATGCACTTCCCCTTGCTTCTGCAGAGCAAGCTGGGTGAGCGGTTAGAGCTTGGCCTGACTGCACAGTGGAAACTTAGCCAGCCCTCGCTTTCCCCACCCGCAAAGTGGGACTCGGGATCATTTTCCTGCCCCCTTAGAGGGAAAAGTTTGGAGAAGGGTGATGTATTCTTGCCTCGCTTTATAAAGGTTTCTCTTTTATAAGCCAGGGGTCTCATTGTTCCTCCCGTGCCTCTCTCAAAAAGCAGGCGTGGCTCTAATGATGGGGAGTGGGATGTGGGTGGGGTGGGTGCCGGGATCACACATAAAGGGGATGTGCTCCTAAGAGAGGAACCTTTGAGAGTGTTTTGAGCCAGGCGCCTGCAAAGTACAATATCATGGATCATTTCAAACAGGAAAACTGATATCTCACCTCCATTTTCCTTCTGTCCCTTCTTCCTCCTCTCTTGTCAAGTGCATCGTCGCACAGGGAATGATTTTCTAAGCGGCCGCCCGAAGGACCAGCCCCACTGACTGGGTTTCCTGTCAAAGGTCAATCAGGATCGTACCGGAACAGTAAGGTTCCCAGAGAGCAGTCGCAGAAAATGAGAGATAAGAGGGTGGCTAAGGTAGGTTTCGTCACAATCGAGGTGCGGGGAGGAGCGGAGACGTGCAGAGGATGCTGCTTTAGTCATAGCTTTTGAAGTTACCAAAAATCAAAAAGAAAAAAAAAAAGAAGAGTTAAACACTTTGAAATCCTATCCTGTTCACATTAGAGAGCATCAAAAGTTACTTTTAGTTGCTTAAAAGATTTTTTTAAGTGTTTTAAAATAGAACTTTTAAAAGAATACTACCAAACTATAAAAACATAAAATTATTTATATACATATATTATATATAAATATAGTGGGAAAGTTTCCCTGCTAAGCTTGCTGTGAAGAGAAGGGTGAAGGTGCAGTAACTGCTATACACAAGCAACGTTTGGCTGAAACCAGATGGCAACCGACCCTTTGAGGTGCAGTGATGAAGGGCTGATGCAGAGCAGCCAATGCCTGTGTTCCCATGGCGTAGCTCTGAGTTCCCTGAGCAGGTTTTTTGTTTTCCTATATCGATACTGTGAATGGAAGAGCATCCTGACAGCCCAGGGTGCCAGCAGCACGTCCTGTTTTGCTGATTCACTACTTTCACTTGGCCTGGTGAGAAGAAAAACACCAACCCATCACCGTGGTCCTTCATACCCTACTAGGCTAGTCTGAAAACAAAGCTTGTGAAAGGTTGTTTGGGTTGGAGTTTTTTTAAATTTTTTTTCCTCTTTCATGTTTGGTTTGTTTGTTGTTTGTTTGGTTTGTTGGTTTTTTGTTTTATTTTTTTCCTTTTGGTGCAGAGGTTGCCACTGTATAAACGATCGTTTCTGATTGCATGCAAAAAAGAGCCAATATTCTTGCCCAGGGCCTCGCTGAGGTGAAATTTATAGCTTGTAGCTAGAAGTCAGTATAAGGTATGGTAGTGGGAATCATTTTAATATTATTTCTGTGCATTTAATGGATGTGTATGTATGTGTGGGAACCGCGGTGTCTCCAGTGGGTTCTTGAACAAGGCTGAAAGCAGTTCAGGCCCATCCACGCTGGGAGATGGAACCAGTTCAGGAGGAAGCATTTATTAAAATGTTCTCTTCCAGTCTTGGCTTCGTCAGTGCAGATGAGGCCAAGATTTGAGTTAAAAAGGGCTTGGAGGTCCTGTATGGTATGGAAGAAGCCTCCTGTGAATTCTCCAGCAGCCGTGTAGCTTGTTGGAGCTGCTTTCCCAAACAGAATGTCGTACGATCTTTCATCGCCTCTCGTGTAGCTCTTCACGGTCACACTGAAGCTGTGGAGAATCAGGTGCCAACTTTCTGAGCGCAAATGCCTCTGTGATGGGCTGAGGCACAGCTTCGCCTTTCCATGTCTAGCTGCAGGTTTTTCCCCCTTCTGCCAAAACTGTTTTCAACTGTGATTTGAGGAGGACGTGAAGAGAACTCTGTCCTATTTCAATACCTCTGTACGTAAGGCTCCTCTCTGCTTCAGAGCCTGTTTGCTCGCCTCAGGCAACAGAGGGAACACGCTCAATTTCTTCAGTTTTCCCCTTCTCAGAGGGGAACCACGGTTCTTAGTTCTTTGCTGTGGCAGAGAAGCCTTCCAAATGTGAAGCGTTGCGGTTTTCTCCTCGGGCCTGCAGAAAGCCCCAGCGCCGAGCCCCAGCCGAGGGATGGGACAGTACAGTTGCTGTGGCCATTCCTGGCTGCTGCTGCTGGGTTCCCTGTGAATAGCTGTGAAAATACCAAGAATTGTGTCAATACTGTGCTGCTGCTTTGGGGAGAAGCTAAACTTCCTCCCGGGAGGCTAAGTGATAACACAGCTGGGAGCAGGGAAAAACAGGTGGTCTTTTTGCTCTTCTGTGATGGGAGCACATGAAAGCAAACTGCGCTGCTTCTTTCCAGCAGCCAGACAGAGAGGGGCAACCAGGGAGGCTTTAGGAAATGTAAATTTGTAGCAGGAGGCTGAAAACATGCTCAAAGCCCCTTAATGAGGTCCAGGGGTACCAGCCTGGTAGGAGTCAGAGCAGGCAATGCGGGTGGGCAGCCTCTACCTTTGTCCTCCCAGTGCTGTCCTGCCACCACATTCAGGCCTTTCACTTACCTACACCTTCTCTAACAATCTTTTCAAGCTGTGATCTGCATGATTTAACTTTGGAAAGTTTGGGTGGCTGGAGGGCAGGAAGAATATAAAGAGTTTTGCGTCTCTGCTACTGTTTGAAATCCAGCAGAGGTGGATAGGGACCAAGTGTTCCCATCCCACAGCTCTTTAGAGCTGGAATCGCATTTGGAACAACCTGTGGTCTTGCTGAAAAGTGTTGCAGAGCAGGCTTGGGAGGGCACAGAGCCAGGATTTCAGCCCTCGGCAAGATCAAGGTTGAAATAAACGGATGGGACAGCTCTTCCTGCTTGTCCTGCTCCTTGTGTTGTGACAGCTAGGTGACTCTTTTCCAGGGCAGTCCCACGGCTCTAGGCAGTAGTAATGTCACTTAAAAGGGTGACACCCAGTGCAGTAAATACTTCTAAGCAGTTTGGTCTTCAAGCAGAGTCCTTCTGCTGCCTTCAGGCAACTCAACCCTAACAAAGAATTTGCAAGAGCAGAGTTGTAGCTTTTATTTGCTGCTGACTTAATCTCTTCTGCAGAACCTGACCTATAAACAGGCAGCTGAAGAGCTGCAGGTGGGGGAGGTGGTTTGTGAGGTCGACCGAGTGGTGCATCATTAAACCCAACAAAAATCAACTTCAACCCTTCAATTTACCATTGAAACTTTATAGCTCCTCATCCTCCATCCAGGACATGCCTGGTTTAGCTGTACCAGCATCCAAGGGTTTCTGCAGATTAGCTATTCTTGGGGATGGGAGAAGTCAAGGAGCTGTAATTCAGGAAAGTTCCTGATTTTGTCAAGGTTTGAGCTCCAGGTTTCCTCTGGGAGCTGAGCCCGTAGCCAGGACTGCAGCTGGAAAGTCTGGAGTCTTTCAGTGGAGCTGCCGCCAAGCACCGGCATAGCCTTGTCTGCCAATAATGATATTCCAGAGGTGAGCATGACTCGACATGTGCGCAGAGCTTTGACATCTTGGGTGGAAAGTCCTAGGGAGAACTAAGGATCATTGTCATTCAAAGGATATTTTGATATAAAATACATACATCTATACGTATGTAGTGAGATATATAGATAGATATATATTTGTAACCAAATAA
Source organism: Laterallus jamaicensis coturniculus (assembly GCA_022605575.1). NCBI lineage: Eukaryota > Metazoa > Chordata > Aves > Gruiformes > Rallidae > Laterallus > Laterallus jamaicensis. Next base: position 12,411,772 of record JAKCOX010000007.1, read on the forward strand.
AAGCTAGTACTATGCAAACACTATTGGCTGCTGCTTGAAACGAATGCCTACCGGAACATTTTGAGTAGATTTATTTGGGTTTTTTTTGGTTTTTAACTAAAATGCAGCAGGCCAAAGCTTTGCTGCAGTTGGTCTTACTAGAAACTTAAGTTATTCCTCATCCAGAACCCACCTGAGTGGGTTAATAAAATTATCCGAGGAGTCCTAACATCTCTAGAATGCTTCCATCTACCATGGTGATATTACTGAAAGGCTGGGACTAGAAGAGGTTGAACGTGATATCTGGGATGATAGTTAGAAGAGAAGCAGAACAAAGGAGTGGGAACATTTTCTTTTGGATGTAGAATTGAGTTGGTTTCAAGGAACCTTCCTGCTTGTGAAAATGCCCGTCACAGATGGAGACAGGGATTGAATGGTCACAGGGCTGAGGTCTGGTCCCAGTAGAGGTATTGGAAGTCTGTTCACTGAATCTGATGGTGCCGGAGTTTAGTCTGCTGGGACATGTTTCATGCGGTTTGTCAGACCCGATCTTGGCTTTTAGGATTAACTAAAATATATCCAACTGCAATCTTCAGCAACCTTCAACTTCTTATTCTGGGGGACTGTGGAAAATTCAGGTTTCCTCTAACGTTATCCTCATCCCAACTGTGAAGATGTTACTACTGCTCCTTATAATTTATTGTCTTTCTGTTCCTGAATGTCTGTGTGATCCAGCTTCTCACCAGTGCCGCCTTCCAGTGCTTCGTTAGCTTTTATGCACAGGGAATTGTTGCAATGGATAAGTTGACCCCGCTAGTTGGGTGAATAAAAGCCTTCAGAGAATGGCTTTTGCTTCCTCTAGCTGTTGTTAGGGAGTGCACACACACATACCTGTATATACATATATATATATACACATATATAAAGCATTTCAATATAAACTCATTTAGCATTAATCTTATTTAATTTATATTTTAATCCAGTTGTAAACCAAAGTATTACAGCTTGTGAAACGACACGTCTTAGAAATAGAGGGACCTCTTTTTAGCGAGGAGCCATGGAAGCTCTTTGCTGACAAAACCACAGATACCAGTAAAGCTTGAGACCTTGTGCTGGTGAATCCTTGAGGCTTCCAGCCTTGGAAAGACTGGAGACTCACTGGGTGAAGTCTGATGGTGGGGAGGCAGCACAGGTTGGGGTTTTTTCCTTAGCCAGTATAACTTGGTGTTGGAAGAACTAGCCCAAGAGCAGTGCAGTGGGGTTTCTGGTGGAGATGAGGTGTGTGGTTAAAGCTAAGAGGGTGATGTTAGGTAGTGCTGTTTGCTTCTGGCACCTTCTGTTCACAGATCTGGATTGAGATGTGCTGGGCTCAGCTCTGGGCATCTCTATGCTGCCTCGTAGAGTGACCCCGCAGGGAGCTGGGTGGCTGATGGTCTGAATTAGCGCTTTAAGAAGGGGACTTGAGAGGGTTTCTGCTGCTGGCATTTCCCAGCAGAACCACTCTGGAGTTGCTGCCACCCTGCAGTGCTGCAGGTCACAAAGCCTGGGGCTTCTGCCCCACCTCCTGCATTGGGATGCTTCAAGGAAGCAGGAGAACTTGCCCACTGGAATGCCTCGAGGAAATTTCCCTGCAAGGGAAAACGAGGCAGGAATTGAGGCGAGGATCTGCTGTGCATGCTGTAACAGGGACTAAAGCGATCCTGTATGGTCCTCTTCTTTATGAATGCAGGGTTTGGGTGAAGTGGTGTGAACAGGCCTGGGAACGGGGTGCACTGGTTCTGCTGGTGTCCTTTTTGTCTTGCTGTGGTATCTGATACAGGCTGGAGCCAAGAGGTGGCAGTTGAGCTGGAGTACAGCTGCCACCAGCCCAGGTGCTCCTGCACTTTGGCTTATCTGTGCTGTCAGGTTGAAAAAAGCAGCATGCTGGGGGATTTGGGGCCTTCTGAAGGCTTGTGAGGGGTAGTGTATTTCGTGGTACGTAAGAGGTTCGTAGGGAGACAAGAATGTTCTGGCAAATATAGAAATGAGGAGACAGGGAATCAGACAGTAGTCCGGCTCAACCAGGAGCTGGAAAGAGGAAGCCACAAGACCAGCCACTAACATGGTTATTTACAGTCTTTTTAAATTCTTAGGCTACACTGCTAGTGGCTAATGTCCAGATTGAGGAAATCAGCCTTTGCTATTGACTCAGTCTTGTGGTGTTGGGTTGGTTTGTAGCATCTCCTGTGAAGGCTCACAGTCCACTGCCTAGGAAGAAGCAATGGCTTCAGAAAGGAAATCTTGCTGGTTCTTCTGTGCCAGGGAGTAATTGCAAATGCTGCAAACACATTCACCTCCCTGCAGGCTTGGCAGTGGCTGTGCTTCCTCTCACTGTTCTGCTCTCACGCTTTCCTCAGGTCCCTGCCCCTGAGCAGGGTGACAGTCCATCTACCTTCGTTAACTGAATGAGTTCATTTATTAAGTAACACCAGTGTCAGTACGTTGCAACCAGTGACTGGCCGGTGGGCTGGTGGTGACAGGAGCCAGAGGCTGTGGGTGAGGGGGTTGCGAGGGCATGCTGCTGGCTGGCCTCCCCTGCCAGTAGTTTGTAAGGCTTTAGGACATGGAGCAAAAGATGCTTCCCCTTTGTTTCCAGGCTGGAATTCCTTCCACAGAAGTGCTGAAAAACCTTATTCTTATGTTCTGCTCAATTAAATTTCTGTCCAGCATCAGTTTGCAATCTAAGCACTGCTGCTACAGCCACCCTGGGTGGGACTCTGGAGATGATGACAGAAGGTTTAAAGCTTGGGGCTGTAGGAGGTGGTCTCTGTAATGTGGTTTTGATGCTGCTGCAGAGGTCAGGTCAGGAGGAGGGACAAGGAAGGGTCTTTGCAGTGTGCTGGTCCCTGTCACAGTGTGGTTCAAGCCCGTAGGCATCAGTGCCCATGTGCTGGGTGGGCTCTGCGAGGTTGGAGGTGCAGATGGGATTATTTTCTGGTGAGATTTTCCTCATGGCTTCCCGTGGCATGAGCAGTTTGCCAGCGAAGAACAGGCTCTGCTGCCTTTGGCACTGGGACACAGCTGGTGCTAATGCTGCGCAGGGGAGTTCGGGGTGAGGGGGTTGCATGCCAAGAAGTTGAACTTGTCAAAGGCTTCGTGCGAGTGAGGAGGTCCACCTGCCCGGGGCAGGGTGAAGGCGCAGGCCTGGGGGGTTGGTTGTTAACGTATATGCAGGTCCTTGTTTTTGCAGGGTGAGATGGGCCATTTCAGCAATCCGGGCAAGGAAAGATAGTAGCATTTGAGGCCGGTGTTCTCCTTCTGGGTTTCTACTGAGAACTGCTCCAGGTATGTCAATGCCGTCAAAGGGGCGAGGGGGAAGTTGTGCAGCGTTGTGTTACATCGGGGGTGCTGGGTGCCCTGTGCCAGGTGTGACCCCGTAAAATGGGCACCTTTTGAAACAGATAGGATGGTGCAGCATTCCCCAAAAGCCATCTTGGCTGTGTCCATCAAGGCTGCAGGGTAGCACAGGCTGCTGTCAGCACTGTGAGCCCCTTGCTGTGTCAGAATTACAGTGATCAGGGTTGGAAGTCCCTTCTAGTCCAACCCCCCCTGCCAGAGCAGGATCACCAAGAGTAGGTCACACAGGAATGTGTCCAGGCAGGGTGTGAATGTCTCCAGAGGAGATTCCAGAGGAGACTGTCTCATGTACGTTTGTTTTGATACAGCAACGGGCAAGCTCAGCATTTCTGATGAGATGGAGCTGGTGACAAGCGTAAGAGGGTGTTTTCCTGGAGGAAGGAAGAAACAGGAAGGGAAGGAGAGCAAGGTGGGTTTGTGTCCCAGCTCAGGCCTTTCAGCCCCAGGGAGTGAAAGCTCCAGCTCTAGTGCCTGTCACCCAGGGAAGGGGTGCAGGGGGCACTTCCTTCTTTGCTAGAGGCACTAGCATGTCCCTGGGAAAACCTGCATCGAAACCCTGCTTGGAAACCAGTTACAGGCCAGCAACAGAACACTGAACGGGATAATTCTTTTCGTTGCCAAAAACAGTGTTAATTCTGATCTGGTAGTGAGGTAGAACAGGTGAAACAAAAGCAAAGCGACATTGGGATGAGACGCGAGTCCAGCACACCATGGAGGCTGCCACAGGGAAATGCCAGTTGTAGGACACGCATGTGCTCGGTGGCACGCAGGAAGCCCTGCAGTCATGGGACACAGGCATGCAAAGATGTCCTAAAACATAAGAGCTGAGCGTCTCCAGCATTCTCCATCCTGGAGCTGTGAATGGTAGTGAGGGAAAAGGAGTCAGTCCCACGGGGAAGGCAGTTTGTGTGAGGATTTCAGAGGCTCCTGAGGAAGGAACCAAAGAGCAGCAAGAAAAGGCTGTAGAGGGGCGGTACCAGAGGGAGGTCAAGAGTGTTGTCTGAACATTAGGGTTTCTGGCATATGGTGAAGCTGTTGAAGACTAAAGTTTGCTCCTGTTTTGGTACTCTCCTTCACCTGTATCATTTCTTCTGTTTAAGCTCAGCAGCCAAGGGGAGGGCGCAGAGAAGACAGAGCCAAACTCTTCTCAGAGGTGCCCAGTGGAAGGAGGAGCAGCGGTAGGCAGGAGTTTCTGCAAGGGAGAGTCAGGTTAGGTCTTACAAGCTGTTCCTTTCACTGCAAGTACAGCCACACAGCATTGCAGGGCTTGTCTGGAGTGGCTGGGAAATCTCCATCCTGGGAGATACTCCAAACTTGACTGGGCGAGACCCCCATGGAATAAATACTGCCCCACAACATGCTGCTCCGCAGAGCACAAAACCAGGAGCAGGGAGCTTTATTCTGCCAGTGCATTGCCAGGTAGGATATCTATATGTTTTATTTTTTTTCCCCATTTGTCAGTGACTAATCCATGAAATAGTATCTTGCCTGCTACGATCTGTGGAGAAATCCAGCTGGTGCCCAAGCACAAGTGCAGTCTCCCAGGTTCCTGTTTCCATTAGACTACACCAAGCTGTAATTTTTATTATGACTCTTTTTTTTAGTATTATATAAAAATAGGCAGCTTTAACGGGCTGCCTAGTTCATATCAGTTAAGCTTTTGAGACATATTCAGGTATCTTTTAAATACTGCTGTTTAAGTCCCTTGTTTAATCGACATACTCTGATATACACTCTTCCTGCAGTTATCCAAGGCAGGACTTTAAAGTAAAAGAGTGTGTTGTTTTGCAGACTGTTACTGTTTTGCTACCTTAAGCCCCCCGCTTCGCTTAGTTTTGGTAGCTATACTTAACCCCTTTCCCCTCAGATCTCTGCTTAAACCTCTTAGTTATTGTTATGCTTATTTATTTAAACCTCCCAATTACCTTTTTGGTCAGACCTGATACCATTGGCTACAGAACTGTGAAACTAATCAGAAATGAAAAATTAAGCTAGATTGGGTTTACTACTGGTTGTAAAATAGCAGCGTAGGAGAAGAAAAGTACAACTGAAGTTAGTTGGTCTGGGGAGGGGGAAGAAACTAAAGAACTAGGGCTGAGGAACTTCCAAGAAGCTATGTTTGAACCTGATGATGTTGTTACTTCACTGGTTCTTCCCCACTGGGCAAGTTTGAAAGCTGTGTCTGGAGACCGAGGGGGACGTCAGGAACCCACTCGCTCACCCATGCACCTGAGGGCATTGGTTTGGCACGGGATGTGCGCTCCCGTGGTGCTATTTTCTTCGGGTTTATGTGTGGGAATGAACTCTACAAATTACTGTGAAGCTTTTATTTGCCATGTCAGTGGTAGAATTAACACGGGCAGGGAGGCAGCAGTTGCAGGTTATCCCAACAGAAAGGGGACAATGCAATTCTCTCCAGGACAGCTTTTATTTCAGCCCCTGCCCATGGGGCGCTTTTGGGGTGAATCAGTCCCACCTTTGCTCCAGCAAACCTTGGGGACAGGGATGGGGGTGTTGGTGCAGGCTGTCATGGGTACATGTGGTTACAGGCTGAGGGCATGGTTTTGCCAGGGTTACGCTGTTGGGGCTCAGGTGAATTGGGATGGAGAGCAGAATGCTGTTACCCCTTGGCTCAAGGCCACTTCCCTTTGGCTCCCATAAAGCACTTGCCTGGGCAGAAAGCTGGCATGCGACAGCTTCCAGGGTTACATTGTCACAGCATGAAGTGACTGTGAGAAGAATCTGGAAGTGAAGGAGGGACAGTATCGCTCAGGCAGTGAGTGTTTTGCTTGTGTTCACGTATGTAAAGCCCCAGGAGCACGAAGTGAATCCTGCTTGGTGGCCAAACAGGGACTCTTCTGAATAAGCTCCTTTAAGAGCTGAGTTCAGAAGAGAACACCATGTGGCTGTGGGTCCTTGCAGTAGCACAGCCCTCCCTGTGTGCCCCATGCTTAAAGGGAGAGCTAGCGAAGGCCGAGTCCAAGAAGCCAGAGCAGGCTGGCAGCAATGACAGCAAGCTGCTTGTGTTGCGTCTGTCTGAGAATGGGAAGGCAATGCGTTCAGATGGCCCCCGAGCTGCCGGCAGCTCAGGCACCAGCTGAAGCTCTGGGGAGCTCTGGCCTGGCTGCTCCAAAGCTGCTCGCTGTCTCCTCTTTTCCCCAGCGTCACCCCCTCTTTCCCACACAGCACTGTGAACGTGACACCAGTGGGTCTTTTTAACCTTCCCGAGCTGCTCAGAGCACAAAGTGCAGTCCTCATGCAGTCACACAGTGACGCCGTTGTGTACGAGCCCGGTTCAACCGAAACGCTAACTCCCACAGGGGACACTGCTGGGCCAGCACACCCTCGCAGGAGCTGACAACCTAAGTGGCTTTGTATAGCAATTTGCTAAACAAATTTGGTTTTGCAGTGAGGTAAACTGACAATCAATTTCTAAACTAGAAAAGCCTCACAGAGGGAATACTCAAGCGTGTCTTCAACAAGATTTACCTAGGATAACTTTCCATAAAGAGCACAGGAGTTTGGGTTTTTTTCCCTTTCCTTTTGTTTTTTGAAGAATCACTCCAGAAACCGAGTCGCATTACACAGCAGCAGGCTCACAGGACAGTAACTACCTCTCTCTCTCAGAGTGCTGAGGTTACCACGCTACACACTCTTACCGGCAAAGCTTTCGCTTCCAACAGGTTTGTTTTCCTTACCTCTGTCTTTCAGCAATGCAGGTCTGCTCTGCAAAGCAACTCTAGGAAAATGGCATCTGGCCGGAGCTGGGGGGAAAGCATTTTGGGGTGCACCATCCCGCTTTGCCGCCATTTTCTCGCCGTGACCGGCACAGGTTCGCTCCAGGGCAGCGAACGCTCAGAGTGGATGCATTACTTCATGTATTCTGCCAAGGGCCACTGCCCAAGCCGAGGGCCAGGCTTCCTGTGCTGGGAAAGTAGTTAATGGCATGGAAGGTAAGAGGAGAATCCATCTCCCTCCCGCCTCCAAGGCGGCAGGAGGAAAAGAATAAAGAACAAGCAATAAAATACAAAAACTCTTTTCTATGTTGGTCATTCGTCAGCAGATCTGACTCTGCCAGTTTCTATACATACACACACAGGGAGAGCGGATCTCTCATGTGAAAAGGTGCCATTTTCTTCTTCTAAACAGTCCCTTTCCAAACTAGAACAGCACTTTAAATAAGCTCCTCTTTAAAAAGAAAAAAAAAAAAAAAAAAAAAGATAAACCCCTTTACTGAAGAAATGCACTTTAAATCCTAAGATGCATCTGGCTGTCGCTGGCTCCTGACCCGGCCGTACAGGCAAGCGGCTGCTCCTCAGCCAGAGCCGCGGAGGGACCGACGCTGCCAGACGCCCCGCAGCAATACCTCCTGCAGCCCTCCCGGCCTGGCGCTGCCCCGCTGACACTACTACGCCCGGGAGTTGCCACCGCAGCCACAAACCTGGCCGCGGCTCAGCCGTGCTGTAGCACTAACAGGGCCGGCACCCATCGGCCTGTTAGAAGACTTTTCTAATCAGTCAAAAACAAACGACAGAACCACCCCCTCCCCGCACCCCCCCTCAAATCCCCACCCTTGCCTGTAAAGAATATTTAAGCCCCGCTTCCAACAGGTCAGAAGTTACACCCAGTTACAACACAGCAGACAGCCCATCTCAGGGCACAGGCCCCAGCTAAGTTGAAGGAGCAAAGCCACAACGGAAGTTGTTGCTGTGGGTGTGGGGTCTCTTCTGTAACCTGGAGATGGGGCCCCAGTCAGTTCAGTATTTTTAAGTTTTGGGTTTAGTTTTTGTTTTTAAATCCAGGTTTGTCTGTCCCACATGGATTCTGCTCTGAGCTGGTTTGCAGAGTAACCCTTTGTGAGGAAAACTGTGCTGTCACCTTCAACCATTGACCTAGAAAATCGGACTCCTAAGGATAGGCGTCCTAACGCTCAAGACTTACTTTCACAGTTACAGAAATTTCCTGCTGTACTTATTTTTTGGTTTTATGTTTGGTTGCAGTCCTTATTTCAAGGGGAAAAAAAGTCAGTCTTTGCACTAGTCTGCAGTAGGTGGAAGTGCAAGCCTGCTGTGTGAAACTTGCGTATATCAGACTGTTCTTCAGTGGTTTTACAAGGTGTTCCCCAGCCACTTCTCTGCTGTGGCTTTTCCTTGTCCTTGTCCTCCTCCAGCAGGAGCTGGCAGGCAGAAGCTCTTTGGAGGGGCATCTGAGGCCAGTGGGTGCTGCTGGAAGGGGGCAGGCAAGACAGGTGGGTGGGAGGCAGCAAGAGAATCAGCCTTAGGGAGGGGGAATAAAGCCGAGGTTGAGGGGGCTGTACGCTTGCGTTGAAAGCAGTTTAGCAAGAAGTGCTCTCCTTGGACAGCTTTAAGAACAATGTGAATGAAAACTTAGCAACTTGGGTAGGAATCTTTGAAAATTCTATCAATGTATACTTGAAACTCTGTTTGTATTAAAACCCCAACAAAGCGCATTTCCTTCTTTCTTTTAACACTGTGTAAAAGAACATTATGCATGTGAGTGGTTTGAGAATTAAATGGTTTAATACTCAGCTCCTTGTCTGTGTTGTGTAGCTAACTGGTCTGAGGTGACACCAAGTTTCTCTCTGCCACCTGCTTCAAGCAAGCCACAGTGTGAGAGCTCAGGCCCCACCAGCTGTTTTTCCTGCCATTCTCATTGGGCTGTGGTGAGAGAGCCTGGGCCTTGCCAGCTGCTTTTCCTGCCACCCTCAGCGACTTTGGTCAGTGGGGTTTGGTTCTTAAACTTTGTCTCACCGCATATACAGGCTCAGCCCTTTCTGCTCCCACCGGCTGGGAAAGCAACGCACACTCCTGCTGCCAGCCAAGCACCCTACTCCCCAACTCTTGGTGATTTCCAAAGTGTTGCCCCCTTTTCTTCCAGGGCCCCAGAGCTTCAGCCTCACACACATAGCTACATTCTGAGGTAAAGCACAAAACGGGGGAGCATGTTACAGGTCTCTCCCGCGTGCAGGGGACCCATGGTTGTCACCCCACAATATGGCAGAGGAGGTGACCCCCCATGTCCAGATGCTCCTACCTTCCTACCACGGAGCAGGAGAGTCCTGCAAAGCTTCCAACTGCTTCCAAAACCAGAGGCAGTGACTGCTTCAGCATCCTCCAGTGGCACAATCACCTTGGGCAGGCCAGAGGTTAGGTCACCATGCAGCACAGCAGCAGCGGGCCAGGGTCCCTCAGCTCTAGAAGGCAACTTGCAGGTGAATTGGATTATTTATTATCCCTCAGGATATCAGTTACCTTACCTGGGCATTGTCACGGCTCCAACACCCCTACTCTTAGCACAGAGCTAGTTCAGAGCTTACTACTCGGAGTAATTCACTTGGGCTTTTCCTAGTGACCACTTAGCACATGGACACACCAGAGCTGCTGGCAAGCAGGATGCTGGTGCTGGCAGCTCTTTGTTCCACACAGAGCCACACAAGGGTGTTTCCAGCCCAGCTAGCACATGCCATGTGGCTGCTGCTGATCTACCAACCTGTCCAGCGTGGGCCTGTTCCACTGGGACTGGGGTGTGCAGGGGGAAAGGGATGTTAGTGTAAGTGTAGGACATGACTTGCTGAAAGCCAGCCGCTCAGAGATCAGTTTGTTACACACAGATATATAGGTTTTTAATGTACCAGGGGCTCCAAGTTACAGTTGGAGGGTTGGGCATAAGAACAACAGCAATGCAGGGGGCAGGTTTGGGTGCCATGGAAGTACTGGTGCCAGAAAAAAACCAAGGTTCCCTTTGAACAATGGAGGTGAGGTGCCCTTGGAGCCCCTGCAGCAAGGAGCAGCAGTAACAGCCCGGCTGGATATGGTCCTTTTCGTGGATTTGCACCAAGCAGTGAGCCCAACTGCCCCAGGAGCAGCCTGGGCTCTGCAGAGATACCCTACTGCCCCTTGTCCAGAGGCAAAGAAGGGAGAAGCGAGGCCCCAACAGTCCCTTTAGGAGCAAGGATCAGCTATTCTGCCCATGAAGATAATGGTGTTGAGGGCAGCTTCCCGGATGAAAAGCAGGAAGGGCCTGTTGGCATTGAAGATTATTCTGTTCATAGGGAAGGAACGGCCAGAGACGGTGACAGCTGTAGCAGCTGATGCCTCACTGCCTTCTTCGTTCACCTACCGACCGAAAGAGAAGATGGGATTAAGGTACGGGCATTGCGCAGCACGCAGAGGGCTCTCCCACCGATCCCCAAAGCCCCAGGTCATCAAGGAAGCAAACACCACAGCTCAGAGCTGGTTTTTCTTTTAAATCTTCACATTTTTTCACAGCAAAGAGAGGACAAAACAAGGCTTACCTCAAGGAAGGCTTTGTGGAAAGCATCAGATACGTATAAGTCCGTACGGCCCTCTGCAACAATACCTGAAACAGAACAACAAAGTGGAGAGTTAAAAACACGCTTTCTGACAGCCACTCAAGAACTCCTTCCCAGCCAGCATGCAAACAGAAGGTACATCTGCACTGCGACAAACACATCCCCCACCAGCTGCCAGCTGCCGTGCCCTGCCCAGCTCCCTTGCCCTGAATGCAGAGCAGGGCTGCATGTCCATGAGGGGGCTGACCGCAGAGCCCATCACTGACCACAGTAACAAAGTACTTTCATGTGTTTCCTCCCACCTCTGGTCTGTGCCACCCCATCTCCACATCTGACCTGGGAGTCTGGCATTTTCTGGACTGAAGAGATCTTCCAGCCCCATTTTTCTCAGCTTCTCCTTGACACTGAAGCTGTCTTCAACACGGAAACGAGGGAGGTAGATGGAGAGAGAGACCTCTGTCATGGAGTCTATCCACCCCTGCAGCTTCTCTGATGTCAGGTCTTGCTCCACCTCCACCAGTGACGTTCCAGCACTGGGCAGGACCAGCACCATGGTGATATCATCCCCTTTGTAAGGCAGCTCCAGCACCTGGACTTTGTCCTGGGGGACGGACACGTGGTGGAATTTGGCCTCTTGGTACATAACTGGGACTTCGCAGGTCTCACCATTGGCTTTGTGAAATAAATCCAGCTTTGTGTTTGGAGCTGGGAACTGCGATTTCCAGTGCCCCTAAAAAGGAGAAGGGGAAGAACAGAGACAGCCATGAGCACCATGTTTTCCCCAGGGAAATGGGCTGCTCCCCCAGCCTTGTTAACCATACCTTAAAATAAATGGTGTTGACCAGGACCAGGACAGTGAGATCATCAATGCCTCCTTCTGGGATCACTTCTGTAATGCGCTTCTCCGTCTTATTAGCCACCCACTCATTAATGATCTGCCTGGAAAATTCTGGCTTTTCCTGAAGGAAGAGACCCAAAAAAAGGAAAAGGTCAAGTTGAGGATTTAAACCCCTGTTCCGCAGGGGACAGATCATCAGGGTGTGTGCTTGGGAGGACACAGCTCCCAGCATCGTGCTGGGTTGTTGAGGAAGGAGGAGTGGGGAAGTGACTGTAGTTAGGGTGAACTGGGGCAGGAGGAGCTGCATCCCATACTCCCTCTTGCCTCCACTGATGTCCCGCATGCCCAGAGCGGGGCACTCCCTTCAGCAAAAGACAGGGACACGGCAAAAGGAGCAGGACAAGGGGGAGGAAACAACCCAAAAAAAGAATCCCAAGGAGTTCAAACTCACTTTGAAGTTCAAGGGCCAGAGTTTTGCTCCATAAACTATTTCACTGATGTTCTGATAAGTCTCATTAAAGACCAGAGATTTCTCCCCAAAGAGGCGGTTGGCTGATACCAGCTCTGAAGATTTATTTGCTTTCTTGTAAAGCCGGCAGTTCAGCTTGGCAAAGAAGAAGTGGATCTGGTCAGATGTCTTCTCTGAAATGGTGTCAAAGCGAAATACCTGGAGGAGTCAAAAAGCAAGAAGGAATCCCTGAGCAGGTTCCTGTTCTCCAGCAATTCCCAGGACCCACAGCAACTTCCCCGGAAAGGAAGGAGTAAAGATTATGGAGATGTGGGTCGCTGCTCTGCTCTGCCCAGCCCAGGCTGTGTGGGTGATGGAAGGTGACCCAAACGTTGCAGGATCTGTGAGGACAGCAGCAGTGGGGACAAGTGGAGCGGTCGCAGGGAGAAAGGCCCCTCTGGGCTGTCGCCCATCTGTGAGGAAGGTATGGGCAGTACCAAGCCTCACATGCCAAGATGAGCGCCCTCACAGTCAGGTGGGTTCGACCATGAGACAAGCACTTGGACACACAGGGAGTTAATAGGTCTCATGGAAAAGCCTGTCCTCAGGACCACCTCTCAGTCCAGGACCAGAGCTCTCCTGTTAAGGCTACAGCTGGAGGAAGAAGCTCCCTGCTTGCAGGCTGCCATGCTGGGGAAGCTCAGCCCTTTCTGTGCTGCTGCAGCACTGCCCAACACAAGAGGTGGAATCTGTTCAGTCCTGGCTGAGTGCTCAGACTGCTCTTAGCTTACTACAAGGAAGCCCTTGAGAAGTAACTCATGTTCCTGTGCTCCCGTGGGAGCCCTGGGAGCCAGGTGGACTGTAGGGCGTCCCACATGTCTGATATGTGCCATGAGAGGCAGAATATGAAAAAGAACCTTTCCCAACATAACCTGCTACCATGGCTTTTCCTGCTTTTTGCAGGAGAAAGGGCTTAGCTACCTGGTCAGCTATGTGCCTGCCCAGTCTGCAAGTAACAAACTGTTCCCATTCCCGTTCCCCATCTCCCAAAGGGGCTTCCTTTCCTCCAGATGGGACCTAACTTCTTAGACCCAAGAAATCCACCCTGATCCAAACAAGGAGTCAGAGGAAAGAGCTGGGTTCAAAACAAATCCAAGATAAGCAACCCACATACATCCTTCCCATGGGATTCTATAAATAAAGGTCTCCCATCCCAAGCTGGGAGCTTGGGATAGGAGCCATCCTGACCCAGAGAGCCCTTTAGCAGTGGTTGGCCACCATCACCTTTGCCATCTTTCAGACCCCAGTGGCAAGTACAGAAAAGGGCTGAGGAAATGTCACCAACCTCCATGAGCTGCTGGAGGGTGCTACCACAAGCTCCAAGCTTGGTCATAGCAAAGGCTGTAGAAATACTGAGGGGTGACATGAAGATGTTATCCCCGTTGTCCTTAGAATCGGCCAGGTACTTGTAGAAGACAACAGCAAAGCGTGAGTTGGCCTTTGACAGCTCCCAGACACGGGGGTTAGTTGACTCTGGGAGCTTGACCTTCCCTGGATCTTGCCACTCACTCTCCTGGAGCTTCTTCTCAGGGTTGCGGTAGATGCACATGGGATTCACCGGGATGTCGCGTGGCTTTGCAGTGCAGATATCTTCCACGGCATAGTGCTCAGGGGCAGCCAGACCCCAGACACTGAAGAGACACAGCACAAAAAGACGCATCCTCCTGGAACAGAGAGAGCCTGCTTATACACACTGGCCAGCCCAGAAAACCCATGCTGTTGCCATGGCCCCATTTCAGCCACCAGAGTGATGGGAGCCCCACAGACTTCTCCAATCATCCCTCTGTCCTGTAGCTGCAGTATAAACCAGGGCAGACTGACACCGTCAGCAACACAAGCACATCTCTGAGCACACACTGCTTTTTGGAACACCATGCTGAAAAGGGTGCTTTCCCAGAGCCCTGGCTGCTCTCTTTTTTAAGCAGTGCTTGGCCCTGACAAGCTTGTACAAAAGCCTGTGAGCATCTGAGTCGTCCCTGTGGCTACTTTGAAAGGACCCAGCCCATACCACATGTCCCCAGTCCTCCTGCAGCAGGAGTCACCACCAGCTGCCAAAGCCACTGCTGCCCTGATGCAGAGTTCAGGTGCATTTACACTTCTCCACAGATCCCACCCCTCTTCCTCGTGGGGAGAGCCCCAGGTACCCCAAACTCCACAGACAAAATGGTTTTGACTGTTTCCTTCCGCTTTCTCTTAAGGGAATCTTCCTGGTTTTCCCAGTCTCCTTTCTCCCAAGCTCCTCTGTCCCCTTCAACTCCCATCTGTGCTTTTAACCCACCTCAGCTCCACAGTATTTAAGGTTCTGATGCAGGAAACACCACAGCAGAGGAGAGAGCTGATGAGGAAGAGTTCTCCAGGGCACATGGGCCTTTCCCACCCAGAGCATCTTTAATCACTAGTAAGTGTACCATGTAAGCACGCACAGCATAGCTGGTGCACCACAGCTATTCCTGTCTAAGGATCCCACTATCCTATAGCAAACTGCTTGAGTTGGGAAGGCCAACATTAATAACCACATTTCAGCAAAAGCAGGTTTCACACCCCCCACCCAAGGGAGAGTTTGCATTTTCCAGCTTTGCTGAAGCAGGGGATGCACACATGCCCTCAGGTCCGGCAGCAAGCCCCCCCTCCTCAGCCAGCCCAGGGCTGGTGAAGCAGCACACAAGATTCCCCATACGCTGTGGTTCTGAGATGCCCTTTACATGACTCTGGGTTGAGTCTGTTCACACACCCCGTGGGAGGAAGTTCACAGACCGCAGCCACAACAGCTCGGGAAACAGCTATTGGAAAGGGCTGGCAGCCCGCCCAGGAGTTGGCTGAAGACTTTTTTTTTTTGAAGATCTAACTGGGGAAGGTCTCTGCCTGCCCCCACGTACTCGTACTCGCTGCCACTGCCACCAAGCACTACCCTCCTGAGTAACTGAAGGAAAGAGCTGCCGCACTGAGCGCTGGTGATCTCCGGGTCTGGGGTCTTGCCAGCACCGGTGGGAGGAAAATGGGAGCAGCTCAGCAGCCGATCTGGGATACGAGAGATCTCGGGGTTCTTTCACAACCCCCTCCCTGGGTTCTTGGGCAATGACTTCATCTGGGCCCCTGCTCCTCAGCGAAAGCAGAAATGACCTCATTTGGCAGCAAGACAGCGCAGAGCCCTGAGGGGCCCTTTTCAGCATGTGCTAACAGCATAGCAACGAGCACTGCAGGAAAACACGCAGAACGAGAGGCCCTGGCTCGGCCACCGCTCCTGCTGGTAACAGCAGAGAGATTTCCTTTCAGAAAGTTTAGGGTGGACGCTATGCCACCCAGGGCAAAAAATAAATACTCTAAAACGGGAGGGAAGTTGACTAAATACAAAACCAAAACACACCACCCAGGGCAGGAGGGCAAGAGAAAGGAAAGCTATTCAGACAATTGAAAGCACTCCAGGAAGCGCCGCTCTTCCGAACCTTTCACTTCTACAGGAGAAAAAAATTAAATAATCAGCCAACAACACGGCAGGAACACTCCTGCACTCTGCAGCTCCAGGGTCAGGACTGGAGCAACCCTTCGCTGCGTGCCTGTAGCTCCCTGCACCCAAATTGAATTCCCCTGGCAGGAGGGGCAACCACACCACAGTCTCTTGTCCTGTCACTCTGGGGAAAGGCACATCCACAAGTGTGGGCTGGCCTGCCTGCACAAGCACAACTCCTGCTTCTGTCAAGAGGGTGGCAGAACGCTCTCACAAAAAGTGCTGGTAATGTCACCTTTAATCTCACCCAGAGTACAGGAGTAGGGAGAGCACCCCATCTTCACCCTGTCCTTGTTAAATGGGAAGCACTCTCTGTGTCTACTTCACGGTAAAGTCCTGACTTCATCAAATCAAAATATGTAGGACTTCACATTAATGCCTTAAATCCAGTTTATCAGCCACTCAGTCAACCCCAACATACCCAATCCACAGGCACAGCGTTCCCTGCGAGCAGAGAGGTGAGAGCTATCACCAACCTGCAGAGGCAGTGGCTGCTCTTTAGAGCAAACAGCCCTCACTATTCCTTAAGCCATCTCTTCACTTCTCCCTCCACAGCCCTTCGACAAGGCCTTTTCCACCACAGCACTGCCACGCACTCCGTATGTCAACTGCTTTCATCCTGGAAAGATCCCAAAAGCATTACTGCAGCAGCACTGCCTGGAAAGGGTTACTGGTAAGGAAGAGGGTAAAAGTTAGGAAGGGCTCTTTTCCTCTGCTTCACTCCTGGAAGGAAGTGCAGAAAGCCACAAAACAAGTTGCTGACTCAGCTGTAAATCAGAAGGCTCTGGGCAAGCATACAGAATCTTCTACCCATCCCATGCCTGCCGTGTGACACCGCTGGGCTCAGACAGTGCAGGCCGTATCCATCCTGCCACTGCCACCGCTGTGCAGAAGGATGACTAACTGCAGACCCATAGCTCGGCCTCCAGCACCCACTCCACCAAACCCACCGGTGCTACCTATGTCCTACAGCACCTGTGCGGCATGCTAAAGAGGCCAGAAAATGTTAAGTAGCTCAAGCTATTTGAAGATTGACTTAGGCTCTTGGGAAAAAGGCTTTCCCTGTCCCCCTGCCCCCCAAAAGCAGAGCACAAACCAAGCCAGCAGGTGCGCTTTTACAGCCAGGCAAGAGATCAGCGATTACTCAGGACAATCTGACTTTACAAGTTGCTCCCCACACTGCGAAGCATTGCTCCAAGTTGGAGATAAAAGCATGACATGTTAGCAAGCTGTCCAGAAGCAAACCTTCGTAAGGGCATGGCCGGGGAAGCCCTCTCAGAATGGCTCCTCAGGGCCCTGCCCAGTGAGAAAAACACTCTGGCTACAATTAAAATTCACAGGCTCCTACAAAGGGAAATGAACCTGTGACAAGGAGTTAATAAACAATGAAATATTAGTGGAATCGGTCTCTCTTACCTGCCCCTGTACCTCCAGCCTTCTGCGTTGAGGTTGTAAATGCAAACTGCCAAGACTCACCCTCGCTTGAGCCCAAACCAGTCCAAAGCAGTTTTCCCACTAGATTTCTGTGCTCAAGCAGGGGAGGGGAGTAGGATGCTGAGGCCAAAGGCTGATGACCAGCTGCAGAAGGTTAAGCAAAGAGCAAAAAAAAGGAGGGGAAAAAAAAAAAAAGGAAAAAACCGCAATGTTTAGTTTGAAAGAGGTTTTAAAGTTCAATCTGACAAGGGAACGTTCAACCACCTACGCCACGCAAGTGCCAGCTGCCTTCAGCTCTTGCCAATAGAAAATTAACTACTCATAGCATGAAAAACCCACGAAACTCCCAAGCTTTCAAGAGTTTAAATAAAAACATAATGACCTGAGGTGTTTGTGTCGCACTTGAGTATCTCATAGCTCTACAAAATGTTTCCCAGCCCCAAATCCCCTCATCTCCCCATTCCCAGATAGACATAAATTGGGAGAAACTGGCCCAATTCACAGTCCCAGTTTGAAATACAGCCCCTCTCTCTGCTACCCTGACCTTCCCACCTGCACAGCTGGGAGACTGAGCAGCACCAGTATGCCCTGCTCCACCTCCAGCCCACATGTAGCAGCACTGGGAGCAGGACAGCAATATAATTTCAGATCCAGGTTGCAGCTGCTCCTCAAATTCTACAGCGCTGCCTGCTTGAATGCCAAAACCCAGGAGCTGGCTGGCTGGGCACTAAAGCCTCCCCATTACTGGTCTCCAATAACAGGCCAGGTCCTAATGGAAAATGCAGTTGAGAACTGGTTTTACTGTAGAGTAGGAGATTTTACCAGTAAGAGCTAGAATAAAAAGGGGACGAGGCTGTGGCAGTAAGTGGCTGTGAAAGAAAGGACAACATGCTCTGGTCCCAGCTTTGTCCTCACAGGTTACCCTCCGTAGCCTGGGCCCACAAAACTGCCTCTGCCCAACATACCATCTTCTCATTCTCTCCTTAGTTCTATAACCAGGGATAACTCCACAAAAAGCCAGCACAAAGCTACAGGGTGCCCTCTCCACACACACAACCCCCTCAACCCCCTCCCCCCCCAAAACCCTCCTGCAGATAATGCCTTCTCTGAGGACTCCCACTCCATACCTTTCTGCTCCACAGCGACGGTGGTTTAATTTTCCCAAGGTAACTCCCAGGGGAAAGGTCTGAGGGTCTTCATGGGGGGAAATTAGAGATTCTCCACCCCCAGCAGCAGGCAGACATCCAAGCTGAGCTTTCTGCTGCCCCAATGCTTTGGCAGTTTAAGGCAGTAAAACACAAGAGCAAATGCTGCTGGTGTTCTGCACATCCCACACAGCTGGGTTGAACACGACTGAGCTCTCTCACCAGTGTGATGAAGTGTGCTGGTACTGTGACTGCACGCTCACTTCACTGCAACAGGCCCAACATCTGAAACTGAGAACAGAAACTCTTTCTTTAATGACTGTGGCCTTCTTAACAGTGAGGTCACGTCTAGAATTGAAGCTGTAGGGATACACAAGCTGCCCAAGCCATACCCTTTAAAAGGGGGCTGATACATACCACACTCAAATGTACCTATTTAAGCAGCATTTCAGCTGAAAGGAATGAGCCAGCGCTTGTGCCTGGGCAGAGCTAGGCCTAAGGGAGCATCCCAAATGACAACATGCTAACACGAATCATTATCGACCTTGATCGCTCTAGCACAGGCACTGTTTCCCCCAAAGTTGCTGTTCAGGGAGTCAGAGCAGGGACCAGGCATGTAAAATCACCAGACCCCAAAACTCTGCACCCGGCAGCCTCCGGCAAGAGGGATCAGGCATCATGGCTCAGTTCTAGACTCACAGCCCCAGAGACAAGAGGTAAGCATTCAGTCACAGGTAAGCTGGTCACAGTAACAGCTCCAGATGTCCCACCCAGGCCAGAGAACCCTTTCACTTCAGGGTGTCCCTTTCTCAGGTGCCAGCAGAGCTGTGGGGTATGGCACACCCTGCCTCCCACCTCTGGAGGAGCATCACAAGCTCTGCTCTTCAGAGGGAAGAGCCCACAGTGGTGTACAGGGGCAGGAGACAGCACGCTTCCTCAACATGCTCGCACTGCCCTCTGAATCATCCCGTTTTCTGGAGAAGCAGGAAACGGCCCTTAAACATACCTGAGTGGTGAGCAGGATGGAAAGTCTGCTTAGATTTTGGGTTGTGCTTTGGGTGCCCGCTGTTGAGCTTTATGGTGATGCAAAGGGAGGAAGATTCAGGTGCTCACAGAGCCAGACCAAGACTCCTATGTTCTGGGCTGGTCTTTTGCAGCTTTGGAGAATCCATACCCAAAGAGAAATATAAAATGATTTCCATCAGCTGCCATCCACTTGAGCCCCATGTCCCCTCTTTTCCATACACCAAAACCTCCAAGTTTCCCCAAATCTCTGCTGATGCAGAGCAGCCACAGCACTCCCTTCCACAGGGATCAGACTTCACAGCACTTCAGATCTTCAGAAGCCAACCAGTGCAGAAACAGGAATTTCACCAAATAAACTGTGAGTACCCAAGCATCCTGGTCCCTTAGACTAGTGGGCAAAAGGGGAAGAAGACCATCACCAACTAAACCATCCAGCTGGATTGCCCAGTAAATATAATTCCCTTCATAGGAGCCACATGTTTCAAGACAACCAGGAAGAAACTACAACTCTGTGGAAGCGTGAGGGGGCCTAAAGGTCACCGATGGATGGCCTTCAGCCCAGCAGAGCACACAATGGACCCACAGCGCCTGGGCTCACGAGTGAAGACCCAAGTCATAAACACACACACATGAAGTCCCAAGGCAGAAGGCTGTTGCTCGCCTGGGAATGGGAGTTTTTCATCCCGTACGAGACTACGTTCAGCCAGTCTCCCATTTCTAGCTAGGCAAGAAGTGAAAGGAGATTAAAAACCCCACAAACCAGACTGTTCTGGCTTTAAGGCAAATTCCAAGACTCAGTATCAGAGGCATGCTGCTCGCAAGAATTTTATTCTGGGCTTTTAACACGTAGGCTTTTCTCTTTGAGCAGAAGCAGCCATTCTGCTCATTGGGCACCCCTTCTGGTTCACCGCTGTCAGATGTGTGAAGGTGGCACCTGGCTTACAGCCAGATTCCAAGGGGAACAGAGCTGACCCCTAAAAAGAAGCACACAGCTTCTCCACAGTTTGGCATCTCTCTGGCTCCAGCCTGGCAGAGCACATGCACACCGTGGTTTGGAGAAGGCCTTACACAGCCTGTCTTACACCTCACCCAAAATGGGAGGAGAACGCACATTCATCCCAGACAGAAAATGAGAGATATTCCACAGTGGTCTCCATTCATTTATCATTTAATATAAATGCTGACAGAAAAGCAGGTAAGACCTTGCAGACACTTCCATCTATTTACAAACCAAGTAGTGAAACACCACCTTTCCACTTGTTATTTTGTTGACTCTCCAACTCAAAGGACCCTTAGACACTGTGTGGATGTAAGATGAGACAAAGACAGCTTTAGAAGGGAAAAAAGCGAAGTGAAGAGGGAAGTAGAAATAGCATTTCCATGTATGGCTTTTTCTATATAACCACCACATGCACACACACACAATGGGTCTCCACTTCTATGTTCTTAATACAAAAGTGACCCTGATGGCTCTGGAATTCTAAAAAAAGAAAAAAAAAAAAGAAATAAAGAAATAAAGGACAAATACTGACTTTCTGATGTCTGGGTCCTGTTGCCTTTTGCCTCCTCCAATCCACTCCATCCCACCTCAGTGTAACATCTAGAAGGCTTTTCTTTCAAGTCTAAAAGGTACGTTGCAAGAGTAAAGCCTGAGGAATGGAATTTAGCAAACTTTCTCCTACTGGTTTTGTCATCTCAGAGTTTTCCCAAAAGGTTGTAGAACATCCAACCTTTCAAGGAAAGCGATCTCAGTGCCTTGCATGCCCCTGAATGTCTTGCCCTGACCAGGCTTGGACAAGGCTTGAAAACTCCCCTGAACTCACAAAGAATTCAGCTAATGGGATTCTTCTCATAACATTCTACTTCACCTCCACTCTCAATAACAATGTTTTGATAGCTGCAAATGATAAATACTCATAATATCAACCCAGAGTTAGTCATTCCCATCAAGGCTTGAGAACATATTTTTTTTATAAGGGAGGGAGTCAGGAAAGGAAGAAAATGGCTGAAGGAGAAGAAATGCAAGGAAAGAATCAGTTCAAGCAAAGAGGATTCACAACAATCTGTTTAGCATTGATTTATGAGAACAACAGACAGAGAATGTAACTTATCCAGGATCCTAAAGAAATGCTAGAAATAGCTTGTAACCTAACCAAACAAATCTCAAGTCTCCTTTATTACCTAGGCTATTCCTTTTATTTTATTGTTAAATATACCTCTGCAGGGCACAATCACATACAATCAATACGATTGGAAAATTACATGAGCTCTATCCCAAGCATATATGCACCAATGTTAAAAAGTTACTTTAAAAAAACCCCAACCCAACAAAACAAACAAAAAATAAAATAAACTCCACCCAAAAAGGTGATAATGACTGCAGAATGTCTCGGGGAGACTTGTACAGAACTAACAAGATCAAAGAACACTAGGCTTACAGAAAGAAAAGTGTCATATCTCAAGAGAAATCCCACAACTGGAAGTAGATGATTTCAGAGGAGGTGGGAGCTGTCTTGGGAGTTCTCAGAGCTCTTCCTCCCTCCTCTCCCATGTGTGCCTGGCCTCACCTCCTCCTCCCCACAGCACAAACACAATGGGGAAGAGCTCAACGTTCTGCTACCAGTTACAGAAAATGGGGGGAAAATAAGCCACAGCACAGTTGCTGACTTCAAGGAAAGCTCCTCTTAGCACAGAGGCTGCTTACACAGCAAGCAGAGGCAAAAGGGGTAATGAGAACTCCTTAAAATCAGAGAAAACAGTGTCACCTGATGTGGTAATTTGCCCATGGTAGAGCAGCTTCACGCTGGAGAGGCTGCAAATGGCAGGTACCAATTGTAAACTGCGCAGCAGTGGTGACCCCAACAGGGTTTTTTCTCTCTCAGGCTGCTTTATATGTTTACAGAATGCTGCTACCAAGCTGCTTTTTGAACAGCTCAAAATGAGAGAGGTCAGAGCACACATCCAGTTGTGGGATCCATCCAATACACAGTCTGGTTTGGATGCCAAAGACTTGTGAAGAAAGCCTGCCACAGTTACTTGTAAAACCTTTTACCGTTACAAAGCAGCAACAAATTTCTTACACATCAAATACTCCACAAGATTTTCTCCTTTGCTTACAGATATATCTTCCCCACATACATTTCATAGGTAATTCCACCATTCCTAATGCTTTTTCTTTTCAGAGATGCTGTACCACCCATTGCTTCCATCTTTCCCAAGACTGCATTTTTCAAATGGAAGTTGTTAATGGCCCCTTTCCTACAGCTTCTAGATCTTAAAAATAAGTTTCCCAGAATATGGAAACATCCAACCTGTATCTCCAAGGACACCTGCCTTGCTGGATGAAACGAGGCACCTAACCTTTTCCAAATGCTGAACACTTACCAGTCTGCACTAAAATCATAGACAATCTCCCAGGAATTGCAAAGATTGCCTGGGAAAGATGAGTGAGTTACTGGTTACTAAGCTACAGGCACCCAGTTTTGATTATTATAGTCACATATTTTAAGCTTCAAATGACCAGGGTGTTCCTGATGCAGACAAGTCCATATTCCCACCTGCTCTTAGCTTACCATAGTGTTCAAAGAGTTTCCATGACAGGGTATCAGACTTGTCACGGAGAAGTAAGAGTATAAAGAATATGAATTTTAAGTCTGTTCTCCTTTTCCTGCTTATCAAGGCTCTACCTGCATCACAAGAAGTGCTCTGAAGACTGTGACAACACTGAACAGCTACATTCTTCTTCCTACACAAGAATAAAGACCACACGTTAATTGTGTAAGGACACTATGCTTGGGTAACATTCCCCAAAATTGCTTACTAACATTGTGTAACTTGAACTAACTTACTCTAAGCCTCCTTCACTCCCTGACATTTCAACAGAGAACAGTGCAGTTGGTAACAGTTAAGTATGGAAAAGAGAATCCCCAGTGAAGTTTTTGACATGACCAATATTTGATCTGGGAACAAATCCATGTGTGTCACAAACTGAGCGCTGGTGTACATACCAGAAGTAACCACCACCCAACTGTTCACACCAAGACTACACCTAGAAGGTGGCTCAGAAGAGCTGATTTGCTTTCCTCAGAGTGCACATCTACTCACCCAAGGCAGGTGTTTTTCCAGTTCAGGTTGCAATTACCACTTAAGACAACTCAAAAAATTTTGCTTCTTTTTTTTTTTCCAACCAGAGGAATTTATTTACCATAAAGCTCCTGACAACTGACATTTTTTGGGTGTTTATCAATTACTGTTACCCACATCAGGAGGCAGAGATAGGAACAGTGTGTTTAAGACAGTGAACTCTGACAAAAGGTTGGATACAAAGGTAACACCATACCTCAGCTGCGCTCTTCTACCTATTCTAGGACTACAACGACTTCTTTGTACACACAGACACACACAAAACTTGTACACAGCTTAATATGATTTTGTTTCCCCCCATTTTGGAACAAAAAGGCTGAGATGACACCCCTGCTCTTGAGCCTCCTGATTACTAGCACTGAGTTTCTTAGACCACAGAAGCAGGTCTGAAATAGCTAGTCAACCAAAGATAACTTTATGGTGGGTTCTTTGTGTAACTGTGCTGTCAGCCTGTTTCATCATAGACCAGATTTCTAAGAGGAAATGGCAATGGAAACAAGGAGTTTTGCTTCTCTGACTTACAGATTCTTGGAACCTGAACACCTTAGAACAGTCTGCAAGAGTTTACGTTAGATCAAGGAAGTGAAACGAAGTGGTTTTCATGTATTACCAAGGAAAAGTCTCGCTCCTAGTCCTCTGTAATAAAGCATTTTACCCCCTTACTCAAATGGTGCTGTCAAGAGACAATATCATCATACAGGTTTGCTTCTTCCACATCTAATTTAATGTAATGCTACAGTTTGACAAGTCTTTTCAGTTCCAATGGGCTTAAAAGTCAGTCACATTTGTAACACAGATTTTTCTTTTACCGCAACTGAAGAGATTTTTAAATCAGTATTCAATTTAGATTTAAACACTTAAAGACAAGGCTTGTTGATTATATAATTATTTTTTTATGCTCCTCCTCCCTCTCGAAATGAGCATTCTGTCATCTGAGAGACTGAACATGTGTAAGAACACCCCAGATACATCTCAGTACATCGCAAATCGTACAGCTACATGGAATGATTTTCGACAGTTCAATGCATGGATAAGGCTTGACAATCATTAACTTTTGTAAATTGTTATTAGGATAATACAGTCAACTCACAAAACCCTACAACGATTTGACAATCAAAATGGCTACACCAGGAAAAAAACCAAACAACCAAAAGAGTGTAAAGCACAAGTCTTTGGCTCTCCTTTAAAGAAAAACAGCAGTTTACCATGTTTATACAGCTCCCCTGTTTGCCTACCAGTAGGGGCAATATCACATTTGTGCATCACTGAGTAATAACACCATTAGAAAAGGCAACTTCACAGAAGTTATTGGCTAAGCGAATTCATTTGAATGCTCTGTTTTGAGGCAGCAAGCTGTCACTGTTACACAATCAGGGAGGGCGAATGGGCAAGCCACAGAAGGACAGGAAGGTATGGACAGAAGGGAGAGTAAGGCTCAGAAGAAACTCAGAGCAGACGGGGGATAACAGTGCTGCAAATTTGAAAGGTGCTCTGACCTTAAAAAAAAGTCCTACTCTGAAATGGGATACGATACGCAGGGGCAAAGGGAAAAGTGTATGTTTCTCCTGGTAAGAAAGGAGAACTAGGTCACAGGAAAGGAAGAAGAGATGTTGACAGAAGGAGGAGGAAAATAACACTACAGAATAAACATCAGTTCCACACTGACTGAATCACTGACAAAGTTTAACCTAACACTCAAAGATTCCGATTCCGGGGGATCTGTCAGTGCTGGGGCTGAAACACAAGTATCAAGGAGGATTGAAAGTTGTCTGCTGCAGTAGAACACCTAAACCTACATAACAAATGATGCAGCAGTGCCCTAACACCATCGCAGCACTCTTTCTTCTTGTCCAAGCAGAAGGAATTAAACTACTAGCTGAGACCAATCCACTGAAGTGGACGGAATTCCTGTACCACTGGGATGATGAAGTGCTATAGAAATGAACACAGCAGTATACAGTTACTCCAGAAATTTTCACTCCCTGGTTTTTTGCTGTAACCATCAATGGTTCCTTTGTACACAGAGCTATCTCTGCCTTCCCAGTTCTACCAGTACGCTTTTCCACAAGAAGGGGAAGTTTTAGGCTCAGCTTCCAGAGTGACTCAAAACCATACATTGCTTTTTGCTGTTTGACTCTGTTCATCAACTAAACTTCTGCAAAAAAAAAAAAAAAAAAGTAGAAAAAGGACATGAGGAGGCAAGGGAAAAAACCCCCAACAAGCCCCAAATCAATACTGTTGGTGGATATTAAACAAACTATGTAACAAGCCAAACTGTAATACTGGGCAAACAGGGCATTCACCTGGACACTCTGATCACAACAAGGACACTACACACAAAGTGCAGCATGGAAAGCTGGGTAATGGAGGAAAAAAACAACGGAGCGGTCTCCTTTCTAATCCATGGGGTTTTGGAAGCATTTGCCATATGTAGGCCAGCAATCCGAGTCGCTCTTACTGCGGAGCTCCTCCTGGGAACAGAAGCGGAGGAAAAACCAGACAACCCAGCAACTAATCCCTAACCTGTCAGGAAAACTAGCTGGTACAAGTAATAAGAGGTAAAAAGCTTTTTTTGCCCCTCCATTTTCCTCCTAGTGTTGTGAATTAATCTGTAGATTCAAACATACTACAACCATCT
Organism: Laterallus jamaicensis coturniculus; assembly: GCA_022605575.1. NCBI lineage: Eukaryota > Metazoa > Chordata > Aves > Gruiformes > Rallidae > Laterallus > Laterallus jamaicensis. The sequence goes on from JAKCOX010000007.1 coordinate 12,437,717, forward strand.
CTGAAAACTCCTTTTACATCAAGAATTACTGCAGTCAGAAGGTACATCACAGGCTTGTCCTCCAAGACTAGAACATTGCACTAATAATCTCAACTAAAATGAGCTCCCTGCATTAATAAAAGACACAGCAGGAAGAAGTAAACTACTTTAAAACGACAATGAGAAGGCTGACCTGACGGTGGTGCTCTGCATTTAAGGATGGGAGAAGAGGGCATGGTGCCTGTGTCAGTTGACTCAAGAGCAGGCTGCCAGGGAAACACATTAATTCATCATTTAATCATCCTCATGCCCAGAGCAGAGAGAAGGGAGGAACAGACCTGACGGGCTCAAAACTGCATCAGCCTAGTTCTGCTAGGCCTCAAGTAGGAGATCTGGATGGATGGCAGGGGAGCAAGGTGTAGACAAAGCTATTCTAGAGCCAAAAGTTAAGAGGGGTTTGAAAAAAAAAAAGAGAAAAAAAGAAATAAAAAGAAAGCTTCAAACCTAGTCTTGGCAGTTCAGAGGCCAAAGTTCAACTAAGAGCAAAATAAACCCGTGTGAAGACATATGGAAAGTGTGGGCGTGTGTGTTGAAAAATGCCTTTATTTTCATTCAGTGCTTCTACCTCCCAGACATTTGATCACAACAGCTGCGCTCATGCGAAAAAATTCTTAAAACATACCCAATATATATACAGATATAACTATGTATATATGTATATATATATTTATATATAAATTTTTATTTAAATAAAAAAGAAAGCTCGAATCCCAAGCCAATATGTGTATCAAATCCTTGACCAGCCAGGTCTGTAGGGCATAATCAAATTCAATGTGAAATAGTATATAAACGCGGTGCCTTGACTGGGCAAATTAAATAATTGCTACTCAAACGAGTCTTCTGTTTGGACTCTCCTACTGGTAGGCAATAGTGGGACTGTATCCCCTCCCACCCCCCGTTTTGTTTTATTTAACAGTATGATGAATGCAAAGCTTAGCCCAAGGTTGCTATGACCTCAGCAGGAGTTAAGGTTAAGGAAAAAAAACTAAAAACCAAGAAAATTATTAATTCTTGCTTTACCCAACCAAAGCAATGCAGTAATTTATTACATAACCAGTGCTTTCCCATTTAGTAGTCTAACCCAAAAAGAAAAAAAACCCCAAAAACCTGAACAGGCCATGAAGGTGCAGAGGGAGCAGTGCTTCAAAATCATTCTCCACAGACTTCTTCGAATGCAGGGTCTCACCCCAGTGCATGATGAGTCAAAAAAAAAAATGCAGCAAGAAGAAAATCTTTCATTTCTTTAACTTTTAAAGAAACATCTAGAAAGGCTTAGTTTCTCCAACATATGCTTACAAAGCATCTATTCAGAGAAGTAGCAAAATTTACTTTTCAGTACTTGGGACTACTTCAAACAGGACCTCTGCTACACCTTACGTGGTCATTTCAATGCCACTTTTCCCCTGTGAAAGAGGAACCAAGGAAAGGTTCACTGCAGCGGCTTTTGATTCTCAGGTGTCAAATTCTAATACACTCAGATCTTTAAAAAAACCCCCACATTTCTCCTCTGTTTTTTAAAGATTGCCATCACTGATGAGCACAAATCAAAGATTTTGCCTCCTTCAGTACAAAGTCCTGACACTGCAATCAATAACTGATGCACCACTGAAGAAGGGGAAAAAAAATTAGAGGAAATTACATTTTTAATAATAATTTAAAAAAAGAATGAAGAAAGAAACAAAGGCAAGAGTTGCTGAGAAAGGAGCACATGTGAAAGACCTTTTTCAAAAGGCAGAGGGGTCAGTAAGACCATCTGCACCAAATTAATTGTACAGACTTTGGGTGACCTTGTTTTAAAGGCATGGTGAGAAGGGGAGAAAGCAAAACACCAAACACTGGATGAAATAACATGGTTCACCACCTCACGGGCAGTTAATCCTTTCAGCAACTGCATAACCTTACATTCTTTCAACTTCCTATTTCTGGAGATCCCACCTCGGTCAGGGCTGCACACCCTTTGCTGGGTTAGTCTCCAAACAAAAGCCCAGCTAAGCAGCTTCAGAAACACTCACACTGCAGTGGCAAATGGTCTGTTTTCCGCTGACCTCTTTAGTCCCAACAGAAAACAAGAGGTCAACAACCTGCAAGACCAACAGTGTTGTGCTGGACGCTTACTTTGATGCCCTCTTTAATGACGCATGCCGTGGTGGGACATCCATGAGGGACTGCACATGTTGCACGGCAAAGATTCTGTCACTCATAGTTCAAACTTAATAGCTGAAGCAGGAAGTCTCACACAAGGTAGGGTTTAGTCCCTAGCCCTGAGCAGAACAGGCTGAAGAATAAAGGTTGCTGCACATCTTTTGAGACCGAGATTCACAGCTACTCTCCAAACCTCAATTCCTTGTTTCCCCCTTAAACCATACAAGGAAGCGGCCAGGTTGTTTTAGTTGTTCAGAAGTGAAGGTGATAAGGAATTATGCACTGGGTATGTAATAATACAAAAATAAAAGAAAAAAACCTACTTCATTAAGATCATACAATTAATCAAACAGAGTATATATATAATATCTTTTTTTTTAAGCCCTGGGAACCAAGGCGTCGAAAGTTATTAAAATAAAGTTCATTCACAGAACAAAAACAAATTTAATTTGAATCGCTTGCAGATACTGCTAATTTTCATTTTTTTTTAATTAAAAAATGCGTTAATGTGAACTATGTGCAGGATTTGTTTCTAGTAGTTGTGTTTGTGCACATTGCCTCTGGACCTGCTGCTCTGCTACTGGGTTTTTCTCCAATCACCCCTGAAAAAAAATGTGATGGAAGCTACCAACAACCCCAGGAGAAGGAACTCTGGGGTCTGCTGGCCTCACTTCAGGGAGCAGACGTGGGTGTAACTCCTGCTCTCTGGGAGTCATGGTTGTCTCCTCCCTCTGGGTCCTCTGACAGGCTGAGAGATGCTGTCTTGTTTGACAGGAGGCCAATGTTCTCTTGTGTCAAGGCCGATCCGTTCGGAACATCACTGCTGGAAGTAAATTGAGGAGAAAGCTGAGATTTTTCATCTGAGTAGGATGACGTTCTGTATCTGTTGCTGCAGCACCTCAATGAACAGTTGTGCACACAGGTAAAGACTGGCCTTGGGTAGTAAACAGGTTGTCTACTATGCTGCAGGTACTCATCAGAAAGACAGCTATTAATTTAAAGCTTCTAGACTAGTTATATTTTAAGTATTTCAGTATATGCCACATGATGCTCAGTATCAATCCATACACTTTACATGCTCCAGAATATTTAGCTTCTCACAATCACCTACCTTTTCTTTTTATTTAGGAAAAAATAACAGAAAGAATTGTTTCAATTTAATTACTTCCAGAATTTAATCTGGAGAATTTAGTTTCTGCTCTAAAGGCCTCAATCTGATGGTATCGTGCAGAATTCCAAGTCTGGCTGTAGGACTTCAGAAGCAAGAGTGATACACTTTCTGGATAAATTCATACTCTGAACAAACATCCAGATACCAAGTTACTTACATCAATTTCTGTAAACCTGACTTAGCGACACACCTGCAGCATTTGAGCTCTTCTGTTCAAAGTGTTTGTCTGAATACACACAGATGCCTGCAGCCATGTAAAAATGATTGCTGTGCAGACTGCCAGCATCCCCAGACAACATCTTTCTTCAACTGACTATCAAATGTGAGTTTAAGTATCTACACAAATGAAAATTACTGCCTACAAGTAAATGTGAACTTGGTTTCAAAGTAACATACCTTCGAAGAGAACATCTGCATCAAACTTTGACAGAATGGAGTACCCTTCCTCTCAGGTTTTGAACTTTTCTTTCAAACTAAAGCAGTAGATAAATACTTCTTTCATGGGGATTGTTTATCTCTTGATCCTCCCTACCAAATCATCCAATCTCGCCTAGATGGATGCCTGGTCTTACAAACATCTCCGCTGTTCTGTTGTGCTAACTGATACGCAGTCTCATTCCACTCATCTACACATCAGCTGAAGTGGCCTTTAATTCACTATTAAAGCTTGATTTGTATAATATTTCCCTACTGCATCAGAGCCAGGGTATTACTCACACTTTGGAGAGTGACCCTGACAAAGCCGTTCCCCTGTTACACAAAGAAAGGCTGCACACCCGTGTTACCTGAATGTCAGTGCGAGGTCCTCAGCTGGAACCTTGCTTTGTGGTTCTAATTGTCCATTTTCTGTCTGTTTAGTGGTGCCCAGTTTGTTTTTTATATCCAGTGAAGACTGGCTCTCCTTTAAAAAAAGAAAGGGACAGAAGAAAAATACTTAAATGTTTTATTAAGAGAATTCATGAGTTCATCCTTGGGGACCAATGATGAAGGCCTGTAAAGTGGAGTCATACAGAGTAACCCACAAAAGCCATGAGACAAGAAAACAGACTCCGTGAGATTCGCTCATCCTCTCAGGACACAGTATTTCCCAAAAGGAAGGGATGATTCTTGGAACAACAAGCAAAGACCATAGACTGGAACAGCACACAGACTTCTGAAGACTAGCCTGTACCCATGGATGATGTTTTCTGTGTGAAAGCAGTTTTTACAAGTCATGGCAAAGTGACCTTGGAGACAACTGATAGTTTTCAATAACTGCAGCGCCACACTTATTTTCCAATGGTGACAAGCTAACAGGAGAGTATTTTAAAGCAGCTAGAATTCAATCTCTTTGTGAAGAATCAAGAAACTTCTCAGGTTTTGAAGAATAAGGAGGTGAAGAGGGAGGTGGATGACTCCAGCTGCGGTCATCCAGCAGAGAGCCTTTTTGCCAGGGTGAAAGGGCTGCAGCCAGCTAGACAGCTCTCAGCTCCCCCTCTCTGTCTCCCACCCCCACAGCACTCACCATGCTCAGCTCACGGGTTCTCTTCCCAATTTCCCTTTCCACCTGGTGTAGCTCCAAGCTCAGCTGTTCGCTTGAGATCATCCCACGCCACTTGGGAGGTGGGGGTGGGGGCTGTGGTTGGCCTGCCAGGGTAGTCGCCTCCCTCTGCAACAGCAGCCTGTTACTAACAGCCTAAATGCATAAAGCCAAGCACATACACAACTGAGCACACAACACACCAAGCACAGAGAGAGCTCTAGGCCATAACTCCCGAGTATTGTGCATTTGCAAAACCAAGGCCTTCTCTCTCCACGTTTAATAAGGTCCCAATCCAAAGCCAGTGCAAGCGTAGGCATTTTTTACATGCAAACAAGTCTTTTCACTTTTAATCAAGCAGTGTTAAATAGCTTTTACTGTAATAAATGTGCAGGGCTTTTCCCCATATACTCCTCCCTGCTCAAAGCTAAGATGAAGCACACAAATAAAACATCTCTTTTTGTGAGCTAGCTGTTGAACAAAAGGTAAGAGCAGATAAGCAAATCTGCTGCTTTATTTTACAGCAGAAGATTTTATCAAATCCTGCAGTAGAGCCAGTATTATCACTAAGTCACATACGTTATCTTGAGACAGGGATGTCAAGATACAGGTATCGAGTGACCCAATTAAGAAGGGCAGGATCAGAGAGGGCCAAGTGACTTCAGTCATTCATGAGCTGGAAGTTACTAACAGGCAAGTAAGAGTAACCATGTCAGCCACTCTAAAACCCTGCTAATACCTGGGAATCAGTTCCCTTAGTGTGTGCTCTGCATTTAAACACACTATCTGGCTGGTCTGCAAGTACAAATGCTCATTTCATTTGAGAAGAAAGCAAAATAACCTTAGTCTTCATGCTGAATTAAGTGATTGCTACTATCTCATAACAGTAAAGCAAGTATCTTCTTGCAGCTCTGAACACAGTAGATAGTTTAAGTAGTAACAGCTTTCAGTTTAACTGATTAGTTCTGACCAATTACAATTATGGTAAAATCAAGGCTCCAAACTCAACCATGTGGGGTTTAACACCAACACAGTAATACGGAGAGGCAGGCCACAGAGATTTTCCAACTTTCCAATACTCTTCTATTATGGCAAAGGCAGACATGCAAGATTTAAAACATTTTTTCCTCTTGTTCCCAAACAAGAGCACAGGAACACAAGTTATGTTTCAAGTAACTAAGAAATGCATACTATTGTAACTGCTGCAACTTTAAAATGGTGAACCCTTACAACTGATCTGCAGTAACCTATGTTCTTAAGTAACTGTAGTTTCAGCAGAAGCTGCTCTCCACCACAGAGCACTTCCTTCTGGGGAAACATCAGTATGAATAGTTCCTGAAGTACCTAAAAGAGTTTTCTGGTAAATATTTACTAATTTTTCCTAGGAGAGGAAAAAAGGTAACTAAAGCTCTGCTGAAACAGTTCCTTCATTATGCCTTGACATTTCTCCTTAGGTATCTCTCAGAACACAATGATTTCAGCTCATTATTTTTTACAGATGCAAACTCCTATCTTTCCTCATGTTGCAAGCAGCTACATTTCTAAGCAAGGTGACAGACTTTCAGGCTAAATATAATTTTCATGACTCTTATGGCTTGAGCTATTTTAGAAGGAACAGGTACAACACAAAGCCAAAACACGAAACAGATGAAGGTCATGGCTTTCTGTATGCATTATCAGGCATCTTCAGCCGCAGTCAAGCCATGAGAAACAGCTATCTAGACCACACATTTGGCTACAAGTTGAGATGAATGGAGAGGGGCAGTCAGTGAGAGAGACTGAAAGCAAACATGAATGAGCACGGAGTGCAGATTCAAGTATGGTGCTGATTTGCGCACATGAAGTGCGGGGAGGTTTCTGCTGCTATGCAGAGAGGTTTACACTTCTACCTGGCACCACAGATGTACTGCTACCGAACAGTTATGGTCAGAGAGAGATTATCAACATGTGAGAAGCAGCTTTACTAGCTTCATCTCTCTCCACACCACCCCTCACCACTCTTCCAAACGTTGGTACCAACCTCTAGTCCTCGCATTTGTGTCTGCTGGCTAATCTGATGGTCTACTTGCTGCAGCTCCATGCGCAGCTGCTGCTCTCGCTCCGCCGAGGGCAACTGTTTCCCATGACCAGACACATCTGACATGGGCAGTCTCTCCCTTTGGGATCAGAAAAGCAAAAAGGAGTTAAAACCCCAAAAGCACTTTACTCAGCTGGTGCAGAAAGAAATAAAGAAAATTTAGATAAAGGGCAAGGAAAAAAAAAAGCAATCCTACCTGTCACTGAATCGTCCCTGAGAAGGTATATTTTGATGAGGAGAGTATGGAGAGCCTCCCCAGCCATGAGTTCCATAGAGATTATAGTCTGCTAGTAAACAGAAAGAAAGCCATGACACATTACTACAAAACAACCCTTGAAGTACTTCAGCCAACACAGAGAACTGAGCAGAAAGAGAATAACCAGGAAGGTCAGTTTTCTCTGAGGAAGTCTAATGTGTCTCCTAATGAAACACAGAGAAATACTATGTGTAACCAAGTCCCTCATGCATTAAGACGTGACTCTTCCTGCATGTCAACAGCACTGGCTACAACCTTCAAGACTCCATGAGTTTGTGAAGGATTTCAGACACTCAGGGGAATGGGGACACAAACCCAAACTTCCAGCCACTGTGACAGCAATTATTTTTAATACTTAAGTTCCTAAAAGACTCAAGAGTTGACAGATAATTCTGAGGGACTTCATTAACAGCAGTTTGGAGATTAAGCTTTCAGGAAAGCCAGAGTTCTACTCGCAATACCATACAGTAACTTAGTGCTTGAATTAAGCAAATGAGTTTGTTTTGTTTCCAGCAGTTAACTCCAAAAAAACTAAACAACCCCTAGAAGAAAGTTTGAGAGAAGATAATCCAGCCTTTTCTTAAGATTTTTCAGCATACCTCAAGAAAAAGACCATCTTTTGGAGTAAGATGTACAGCTACACTATATATGTGATTAGAAATGTGTAGAAGAGAAACCACTGCTACATGATTTTATTTGCTTTGCCATCAGTGCATTAAGCTTGCTGCAGCAGCTATTGTGATAGTTTCGCACTATATATTTGAGAAAGCAGCAAGTTTCTGGATCCTACTAGATTTAAAAGAAGCCTCATCTCAGAGGGACCAGCAGAACAAAGTAGCTCTTTCCAAAGAGCAAGTCACCAACACACACACTACACGTACACAAACCTGCAACAGGAAGTAATAGCAGCGTTTTTCTCCAGGCTTCTCAGAGTAACACCACCCAGAGTTATTTTTAGTGACACAGAAACACAGCTGAGGTGTTTCCAGTGGCTGGGTCCAACTTGCACTACACAGGAGCACTAGAGAAAATAGCAACAGCCAGGAAAGTCCAAGAGCATGCACCGTACCTGAAATGATTGATTTGGTGGTAGCTCCCTGAACTGCCATGGCCTGCATGGGACCAGAATTCTGGTACATTGCTTTGGAAGTACGAGAGATAGCCCCAAATCTTGACACAGTTGGTCGATCTCCAAATGGAATGAGGTCATCATCACCGGTCTCCGCTGCTCTTCTCTGCATATCTAATCGCTGGTCACGCATGGCTTTGCTATCTACATTCTGGACAAGACAGGGAAAAAGCAGCCAAAAACTTAGTCAGAAATGGGGAAGACCACATTTTTATTACAAGTAGGTATCAGTATCATCTCTTTTCTCTACTCCCTCCATCCTTCAACTAATCCTCTGACTTTTCAGTTGGTAACTCTGCTGTTAGAGCGATGTCTCTCTAATGGTCTAACTTAAGATGACCATATTACTACCATCCCTGTGAAACTGTTGCATGATTAACTGCAAATACATCTAAGGTAAGGGAGCAGCAGCAAAAGGAAAGACTGAGAAAGTCTAATGGGACAGAAGGGAAAAAAATCCAGCCCTCCAGAATAATAAAGACAGAGATCAGTGTGCAGCTCTGAGGAATACACACTCCTCCCCAGAGTCCAAGAGAAATTTCTCAGAGGCCTGGTGTGAAGAACCACACCACCTAACAGGACGCAGACGACTCAAAATGGGAATTACTCAGTACAGTTCATTCTTGGCCATGTCTAGCACATGCTTTCCAGCACATCTGTCATTAAACAGTAGTACTGCTTGGAATATGCTGGTTTCTAACTCACCTTCAAACTCAAATACCTTAACGGAGCAGCAAATGAACAGACATAATCACTTCTCTCTACTCAGAGAGCTTTGCCATGCAGTCACAAAGGAAAAGACGTGCAAAGAAAACAATCTTGATCTAGCAGGTTAAGTCAATTTGACATAAGTTGCTTCAGAGAAGAAACAATAGAGTATCATAAAGACTTTTAACAAAGTCTTCCTGAAATAAAATTAGGTCAGTTACGGGAAAAGTCACCCAGACCAAGTAATTTAAAAACACAGGGCAATGGGTTGTTTCCATGACTAAAAAAATTTTTAAAAGCTTCCTGAACAGAAAAGACACACAAGGAACAAATAACCATGCTCCCCGTCCCAGATAACCACCACATCCAGATCAACACAAAAGGGTTACAGAAATAAACAAACTTGATTTAAAAGAAATCACGGGAAGAGTGCTTAGTTAAATGGGACAGTTACCTGTTGGCTGTCAGACAACAGAACATCGTAAAGCCTGAACTGAATTTTTGGCAGATGTTGCTAGAAGAACTAACACCATTATGCAGTGCTGTGTACAGCAAAAACAAGGCAAGTGAGGCACCCGCCCAGAGAGGACTTGCTGAAGGCTAAACACTTCTGCAGGGTCCAAAATGGTAATAAAACTCTGCAAGCAGTCAGTGAGGGTAAGGGCTACTAGAAACAGGCAGGGTAATATAGCTAAGTTGAGAATAAGAGGCGTCTAAACAGCACTCAGAATTGGGTTGGAAGCAAAACTCAAGAATGTAACATACTGAAACTGGAAGAGGCATTAGACAGCAATTACTGGTTGCCCAAGGAGTTGGTGGAAGCCCCATCCCTGGAGGTGTACAAGGCTGGGTTGGATGGGGCTTTGGGCAGCCTTGTCTAGTGAGGGTGTCCCTACCCAAGCCAGGGGGTCAGAACTAGATGGGCTTCGAGGTCCCTTCCAACCCAAAGCGTTCTCTGATTCTATACTCTGGAATTCTGCAATACCAATTTGAATTTATTTTCATTTACTGAGTGGGGGGAAAGAACATAGTAAAGTTGTGATAGCTTCTGCATAAAATCCAGCATTGTGTGCTTAGATTATTCTGTTCTCATCCTTGAAAAAAGATATCTCTCCTAAACCATAAACAGGGGAAGAATTAATTCACTTGCAATCTGCAGTGAAAGTCTCCTGAGAATTTTTTACTGTAAGAAGCAGCAGAGATCCTATCTGCTTATCTGAAAATTAGCGCTGGGGTGGAACAATATTTTGTTCAGCAATGAAAAAAGGAGGCTGCTTCTCCAGAACTCTATTACTTCTCTTAATTGAGCTCCAGCTTGTTTACACAGCTTTCCTAGCAGCAAAGACGAAAGATGAGAGCATACAAACAGGAGGGGAATCAACTTTTTAAAAGGGCAGATAATGGCAGGACAAGGGGGAATGGTTTAAAGCTGAAGGAGGGAAGGTTTAGATTGGATATTAGGGGGAAGTTTTTTACAGAAAGAGTGGTGAGGTGCTGGAACAGGCTGCCCAGAGAAGTAGTGGATGCCCCATCCCTGAAAGTGTTCAAGGCCAGGTTGGATGGGGCCCTGAGCAACTTTGTGTAGATCCAGGCCTGAGGTTGGTGGCCCTGTGTGTGGCAAGGGGGTTGGAGTTCTGCGATCCTTGGTGTTTCTTCCAACCCATGCCATTCTATGATTCTATGACAGCTTCATGGGCAGAATGCAAAAAGGACATGTAAGAAACCCAAAGCTGCAGATGAAATGCCTTCTCCTGCATTAAGGAACAATCCTAGGAGTGCCCTATGTCACTCCCAGCTCTATCAGCATCCAGTTTCCAAAGTGCTAAACCTCAAGCAGGAACTCCCAAACCAAAGGTGTGAGGATTGAAAGATGTTCCTGGCCTGAAACCTCCCCGTGCTCCGCTTTTTCTGAGGGAATGCCACCTTTTCACTCCTGTTTCACAGAGTGCCTTCAAATTCTTACAGGAAAGCAATTCAGTGGACAGAAAACAGACACATTTAAATCTGGTGAGGCAGAAGGGAAACAGGGAAGCCTGCCTGTGGGCTAAGAGAAGCTCAAGAGAGAAACCCTAAGATTTAGTTAAGCTGGTGCAGCAGGTTAGCACCTGTCCACAGAAGAATAAGTTCTGGATAGAAACTTCTTTCTAGCTAAGGAAAAGCCACTACAACAGTGCCAACACATACACAGCGGACACTCGTGCAGACGGGAGGTGGAGAAAAACAGACCCATCTCTAAAACAGTTCCAGAAACTAAACAAGTCCTGTCTCTTCAAGACTTGAATGTCTTCCTACTACCAGCATACTTCTTGCTGTTGAGTAATGTTGACACATTTGGAAGAAACAGAATAATGGTGCTATTTTGGAACCCTATTTCTCCTCTCCTATGTTCAGGACTCAAAGTGGCAACACCCTAGCAGCCCCCACCTTCTTGCAAAACTGACCTAGCAACAATGTAGCAGCAAAGAACAACATCACAGCCAGACACCCATGGCTTCAATGAATTGAATAAGCACAGCATAAAATTAGAAACTGTCCTCAAGAACCACCAGCCTAGCATTAGGTTATGACTATGCTCCTCTCAAAAGCTTCATGCAAGTTGTGGGTATTCTTGTGGCAATGAACCAAGCAAAAGCTAATAGCATGATTAACAGCAGTCACATAATCACCTTAAAAGGGTTAAGAGCACAAAGATACAGCATCTCCCTACAACAGAAAGAAGTACAGGAAGCAGATGGACATGTTTACCAAGCTGCCAGTACAGAGTAATTTTTGGATTTCAGTAGGTGTAAAGAACCACGGTGAAACTGAGAGCAGAGTGGCTAGCCTGCATCTACATCCAGAATTTTACAGACACAGGACTGTTCATACCTTTGTGAACAGAGCACCCTGCACATTTGCAAATGCATTCTTTCAGTGCAATGCACTGCTGAGGTTAAAAACCCTGGAAAGTGAACAAAGAGCCCCTCCCAACCCAGAGAAGCATCCACTTTTCTTCCAAATTCCCCATATCCCTACATACCGCCATCTCCACACTCCTTGCTGCCACAACATCTTTGGGTTTTGCATCTTTGGTTCCAATGTAGGAGCCGATGGTGTCACAGGACCAGGGAGAGTACTGGCTGTAGTCATTTCCTTTGTATTTCCCAGCTACCTTCAGGTCTTCATCCAAGTACTGTACAAAAACAAAAATCTGGTTCTGTAAGTGAAGGGAAGAAGGGGCTTCACAGCCACCACTGCTTAGGTTCCACAGCAGTGAACTTGAGGAAAAGCACCACCAGGATTACTTTTTATCGGATACATCATCATTTGGAATTGGGCCACTGCAAACATGAAATGTGTGAAATTCTGATCACCTGGCTGCACTCCCAGTGCTGACTGTTCACTTGGCCAGCAGGAAAGGGCTATTTTGACCTTGGTTAAAAAAAATTAACTTCTATCAAGCTGTTACTTAATTCTAAACATGTCAGGAGCAAATGAAACAAAGTCCAGTAATTGCAAAGACCAACTATTTTCATTAGTAACAGCTCAACAGTCATTCTCTGGTTTGCACCAAAAGCCATCAGCTTGGGATCAGTAGCAGATCAGAGAATCAAGAGCCAGCAGAGAAACATGAGTGTACTACAAGGGCTTCCCACCTGAAGCACAAAACCTATCCCCCACAACACATGCCAACACCACACTGTTCTAATTTTCTTGTTGTCTTCACTTATCAGGGACCACAAATCCCAAAGTATTTTGCAAACATGTTAGTAAATTGTATTTTTTGGTCAAAATATGCTTACCTCCTCTGAATGAAAAGGATGAGGCAAGGTTGGTGATGGTGCAAAAGGAGGTGGAGAAATCACCTTCCTCTCTTCTAGCTGGGCCATGATCTCTTTCCTTCGTCGGTGAAGTTCATCCAGGCTGGGATGTGGCTGAAATGACGACAGACATACGTTACAAAGCTTCTGAAGCATTAATGCACGAACACAACTTGACAACCATATACTGGAAGAAAGGGAGAATACAGTGAACAGACAGTATTATTATAATAATGAGTGAAGATCACTGTTAAAGTCTACCTGTTAACTTTCATGTTTAACATAGGACATACATGGTCCCACACCTTGCCAGACTGTTAGTTCAAGACACCCTAAGCATTTAAAGGCAGCGGATGTTATTTGCCTAAAACTGATTAGATCCTCAACTAACCCACTGTTTCTAACTTTAAAACTACTCATCCTTTCACTCACAGGTAGCTCATTATGACTCTGTGTTCCAGCTTGGCAGTTTCCACTGGAACATGTTCCAGCACAGCAAGTCTCAATTTCAGTCATACAGGAGAAAGTGTCAGAACTCTACAAATCATAACCTAGTTACAATTAGTTTGCATTTATTATTCACTCTGCAATAAAATTAAACATCCCACAAATGTGACAGAATCTCTAAGTCTATAAGCTGTGTTAAAAATGCTTCCTGGACTCAGCGATACGATTTAGAGCCTTTACTCTGACACTTAAGTCAAACTATTCTCCAGACTGAATTCCCACTAGTGATTTACCAAAACAAGTTTGCACACTTCTGCTAGGGAGAATGTCCCATTAGATTTCTTCAAGTAGAGGCAATTTGGAAGAGCAGAGCTTTTAATTCCTTTATCAAGCAGAGTCTCTTTGCATAGTTATTTATTCAGGCATAGAGATAGGGAGATACAGAACGCACGCACCGTATTTAATCTGCACTAGAAACAGTGGCTCTCTCCAGCCTAAATCTTTGTTGGAGAGGTCAGGGCCATCCGAGACTTCCAAAATTAATTACAGTGCTTTTCTCCTTCAAGCACTAAGTACCAGCCCACTCTTACATAGTAACATCAATACAAATGCAGAGTTGACTAGTAACTAAGCTGCCTTCCAGGTTTAGATCAGCTTCATCAAATGTAATCCCCTCTTCAAGTTCAAACTTCTAATTCATCACATAACACATCACCTTGTGGCAAAATATTCAGCTTCAACTAGTTTGTATTCTTTATCTCTCTAACACCTACAAAACCACAATATAATCCCCATACCCTGTGGCACGAAGGTCTGATCTGACTGAGATGTGGCGCCACTGGGCAATATCCCTCTGTCTGCTGGTATCTGTCTCTGGATTCAGGTACGTAGGAAGGTACAGCCGCTTGTGGAATTTCAATGGGTACAGGGCTTCCTCTGACAATCTCCTCTCGCTGATACGGCTGGACAGGGGGATACACGCGGCGGCTGTCGTAGTGCGGCGGGTATATGGGTTGTCCCATAGGAGGGTACTGCTGCGGCTGCGTGTACTGTGGGCTCACCACACGATCTTGAAGGTAGGGTGGGTAATGGTCTAAATATGGTGGACCAGGTTCAGGAGCTGATGGAGGAGGTCGGACAAAGCGAGACATGGACTGAGTGGGATAGTAAACTCCTGCAGTGAGGCAAGAGGGAAAAAATAAAAACCACAAGATGAAGTGATTATCACAACTGACCACAAAACCAAGTTGTTTCAAATACTCCAGTCTTGTAAGTATCACGAGGAGAATGGTATAAATTAATACACATTGGTTGCTTGCTCACACTAATCAATATTTGCATTAAAAATCAACCTAGAAAAAGCAGTTGATCCAAAGCTCAAGTGACACGGTTTGATCATCTAAATAAGACACCAACAAGGTGTAAAGATTACAGTAGTTTGAGAAGAAGCAATGAGACTGAACCCACCCCAGGTGCACAGAAGTCCTGTTAACATTATCAAGCAGAAATAATTCACTAGAAAGCCTCTGCAGATCGATATGAACACTTCTACCTACACAAGACCTAAGTAGTAAACTGAAGATTAGCAAGTACACATTTATCCACGCAACTAAATTCAATTTGTCCCAACATACCAGAGCCTGCGTAAAGAAACTTGGGTTACTTAGAATTTGGAGTTATTTAAAGATTTGTTCTACCTCTTGAACAGTGGAAGGAAATTTAAGTACTGTGAATCACCAAAGACTTCTTCAGGTGTGATCTTAGATTTTAGTAATTCATCTGGGATCTCTTGTTAACTTAAAAATATGCATGAATATGATGTGCACATCATTGTGTGTATCAATTTTCTGGGCAACTCAGATCTTCATTTGTGCATGATAATCAATGGTAAATTTTGGGTTTTGTTCAAAATGCCCTGCAGCTTTCCCACTACTTCCTAGGGCTTTTTCTTATTCTTTACACTGCTTTCACTTTCCTTGTTTTTCTTCCAGATTTACTTTGCTTTACATGATTTCTACCTCCAGTCCTACCTTGTGTAAGAATCATTCCCTGTCACAGCCACACCTTCTTTTTTTAATCCCCTGCAATTTTAACTTTCTCCAGTTGGTCTCTTCATGCTTACAGCTTTTTTACTTTCTTACACTGTTCTCTTTTTTTTGTACCCTGCCCTTCTCATAATGTCACTTGTCTCTACCTATCACTTGCACGTGCAGACGCTTCCAAAATCTTTGGTCACTTTTCATTAAGGATGTCAGTGCTTTCACCCCTCAAGCATAAACTCCTCTGCCAGTTCAGCTTTGTTTCCATTTTCCCCCACTTGAATTGAATTATGATTTACCATATTAGATCTCTGATCTTGCCCAGTGGGGAAGACCTGAAGGAAGAAGGACTTGCTACACTGGATGGATACAAATCTCTATTGTTGCTTGCATTAAAAGGCCCCAGTAAAGTCTGAGAAAGCCTGCCAATCTCCATTTTGTTATGCTGTCACCACATTAGTGCCTATAGTCCATACCACATGCAAGAAAGCTCCAGCTTATGGGCTTACGTAAGCACCAGAGTGGGAAGATGAGAGATAGAGAGCTTGGTCTCAAACTTACCTTGCTGGTAGGGTGCTGGCTCAAATGGAGGGGCAGCTCCTCTAGGATCTTGATAAAACATATCTGCTTGCTGAGTATTGTACAGCTGAGACCCTCGTGGTACCATCTGCAACTGCTTGGTGACAGAAACTGAAGGCAGATCTGTTGGAGCCCGAGCGGGCACAGGATGAGGATTCACTGGTAAGGCAGAAATAGAGCTCTTGGAGACAGATTCCATCCTGAAAAATAGACAGCACTGCTCATTAGGGCCTGACATAGCACACAGTACTTTACAACACTGTCCTTGGCCTATATTCCACCTTTTGAAGGCTTACATCACCTCCAATTAAAATAGAAGCAAACAGGGAAGTAAAAGTTTAGAGTTTAAGCTTTAGTTTTCTACTCTAGTCTTTAATCCCTTTTAAAAACCAAAACCCAACAACCTAACCCCAAAACGCCCCCCTCTGTGTCTGTCCTGTCCCCATCCCGTACACCCCCACCCCCAACTTTTCTGTTTCTCTCCTAGAGAACAGCTTTACTTTGTTTCTACCACATACTGACACACATGACACTGAAAAAAAATTAGGAAGACCCGTACAAGTCTGGGGGGGATCCGGGGGCGCTGCTACTCAGGTGATCCATCTTCCCTGCTTTCAGACCCGTTTCGTACACTGAGTCAGTCCCTCGAGAAATGAGTTGCGTCACCGTGCTGCCTGTTGACACAATTCCATTTGGCAGAGCAGAGGTCTTCCTATTGGGCAAGTCCACCACCACTTCCTCCGAGAGGATAGCTCCTGAAGGCAGGCCCACCTCATTCAGCTGGCCTAGGGAGGCACTCAGGGGTCTTCTGGGAACCAGACGTTTGTTCATTTTACGGAATCTTCAGAAAGAGAAACCACACATCAAAAATTTAAGCAAATAAGCTAAAACAACCTGGACTTTCATTATTTTTTCAACCAGAGATGCTTCTGAGAGCTCCAAGTTTTAATTCACATTTCCTAAGGGAAAAGTTTGTGAGACAACAACTTCACTACTAATAGCAGTTTCATTCAGAAGAACAAGGATGGATTTTAATGGCAAGTACACAAATTTACAGCAAGACTTCACACAGCAAGTTAAAAGTCTTAGTTCCTGTACATACATGCACTTCAACTGTACAGAAGAAAATAAAACATCCTATACAAAGCTACCTGTAGTGACAGAAGCTTCAGAGTAAGAGTCAGAGAAGAACCCAGCAGCAGAAAGTTAAGTGACAAATGATCAGTTTCCTTTTGCCCAACAATTAGGCAAGTGTTTATTGTTATGGAGATTTGTTGTGGTTATTTTGTCTTTTAGAGGTGGCTTAGTACAGAGTCAGACAAAGTATAACATTGCTATATAGATTGGAGGTGTTAGTCTGTAACAGTTTTTCAAATATCTTCCAGCCACCTTCCTACCTCTCCATCAACACCTCAATTCCCTGGCAGGATCAATCTTCACCCACATAATCAAACTATCAATTCAAGCTACATAGCGTTGACAGCAGGCATCATTCAGAATGCACTGAAAGGGAGTAACCAAGCCAGGCTACCACCACAGAAGCACTTGAATAGGACAGACTATAGCTCTCTAAACATGTGCTGCTCAGAAAACATCCTGGCATCTCCCATCATCTGGAAGGGTTTCTAGAACACCTCTCTCCATGAGAAAATACTTAGAATACAAGTTGCACAGTGCTGCCCTCTGGATTTTGCTGAACACTTTACATGTGTGCAGGAGAAAAATAATCTTTAAAAGTTTAATACTTGCCTATGCACGCTGGATCTTTGTCCCTTGTCAAGCACAAAATTAGCTGCTATTTCATAATTTATCTAAGGCATTACCAATGACTTCCCCATAACCTCCCTGGTAAGTTAAAGCTATAGATACACAGGAGTGACACAGCAGCAGCAACACATGTTGTTCACACTGACCATGTTTAGAAGAGGAACACCAATGCACTACATACTCACAGAAATTAAGCAAAGACAAAATGTACAAGGAAGAACTGGAACCCACAAGTTCCCCAATCACCTACAGAACCTGCTGCAACCTGAAACAGAACGAGCATTCACATCACTCAGCTTTATTACCAAGGCATACAAACCAGGCTGGATAAAACAAGCCTCTTCCACCTGTGGAGCTGACGCAGTGCTTTGTGACACATACGAGCAGCTCTGCAGCACGCCACCTTTGTAACCATCCAAACCAGCACTACCCGTCTCCCTTCTCTTAAACACAGCAAAAGGGGAAAACCCCCAACTGTTTCTGCAGAACACAGGTATCAAAGTCCTAGTCTGTTTCATTTGAATAACCGCCTGTGTCATTCAAACACCACAGGATTATGGGTTTTTTCCCCCCTTTTCTTCCTGTTTTACCCTTGTGCTGGATGCTCACAATACAGCCAATGATCTGCTTTATTAATGCTTCAAGTTTTAGATTAAGGAGAGCAGGAAAAACACCCAAGCAACACAACAGACTGCAGGCCATTTCCAAATCGTTGGCATTTCCTTCTGATTGAAAGAGCACTTTTTCTCTGAAAGGCATTTGCAACCCTGAGGATGACAACTTGGGTGTGTTGGGGGATGAGAAGCAACGAGCACTCACAGCACAAAGCCAACCACATCCTGGGCTACATCCCCAGCAGCAGGATCAGCAGGTCAGAGAGGTGATTCAGCTCCTCTGCTCCACTCTGGGGAGACCCCTCCTGCAGTGCTGCATCCAGCTTGGCAGTCCCCAGGAAGGAGGATATGGAGCTGTTGGAGCGATTCCAGAGGCGGCCACAGAGATGATCCAAGGGCTAGAGCACCTCTGCTCTGGAGACAGGCTGGGAGAGCTGGGGTGGCTCAGCCCGGAGAAGAGAAGGCTGCAGGAACACCTCTGAGCCCCTTCCAGTCCCTCAAAGGGCTCCAGGAAAGCTGGAGAGGGGCTGGTGCTGAGGGCAGGGAGGGCCAGGCCCAGGGGAACAGCCTTCAGCTGCAGGAGAGGGGCTGGGAAGCAGAAATCCTTCCTGGGGAGGTGGGGAGGCCCTGGCACAGGGTGCCCAGAGAAGCTGGGGCTGCCCCGGGATTGCTGGCAGGGTTCAAGGCTGGCTTGGATGGGGCTTGGGGCACCTTGGGCTGGTGGGGGATGTCCCTGCCCATGGCAGGGGGTGGAATTAGATTGGCTTTTGGGCCCCTTCCAAACCATACCAGTCTGGGATTCTATGAATTATTTTAGCTCAAAAAGTAACAAGCCCTATATACTGCGTAAAATACATTGCACGTATGTCTTAACTCTTAAATAACCCATTTTACTACTACAAAAAATTAAAACAAGCTTCAGAACAGTAGCAGTTTGCTCTTGGGTAACTGAGTGCTCCCTCTAAATCTGTAAGCAATGTAGCATACTCTGCAGGCTTCAGATAACTTACCATTTTTAACACTCCCAACAGCAGCTTTAACCATTTTAAGGTTACTGCACATGCAGTCTGTGCAAAAGTTCCAAAGAGTAACTGGTGCAGAAAGAAAACTTGTAATACTTGGTTTTAGCTTTCTGGAAAGCCCTAGCAGCACAGAAGAGAAAGAGACTCCCTACATCTGGAAACCTGCCAGTGACCTACTTCTCACACCTGGATATAAAGGCAAGATAAGAAATACACACAAATACACCACCATAATGCAGTCAAGCAGCACATTTAGTCACACTTAGAAAATAAGAAAAACAGCCAAAACCTCAACACTTGTATAAGCATCAAACTTTGAGAGCTGCATTACTGCTGAACAAAGTAAACTACCCTGTATTCCACAGCAAGCAGTTCCAAAGCTTGAGAGACTGTTACGAGTTTTTCGCTTTATTCCTTGCTAATGTAACAGACAAGTTATGCCTCTTCATTCCTAGATATGATAACTAACTCTCCCAGATAAGAGGGCAGAAATCAGTCCAATCTGTTTCATAAGAGATAAAACTTACTTTTCTAGTTCCTCCTGTGAATGTGCAAAGGTGCAGCTGGCCCCTCGGGGGCATCCTCCCCTCTGTTTCATGTCTCGACACATATAGGTCTTGTACTTGCTGTGCTGAGGAGGCTGACAAGGTTAAAGAAACAAGGTGAGATGCCCTAATATCAGTCCATTTAACCAAGAGCTGAACACATCCCCTTAAAGGCATGTTTGACCTTTGGCAGTTCCTTCAGTTTACACGTTTCAGAAGAACCTAATGTGAAATAAGTGACTGGAGCAGTATTCATGTTTGGTTCTTCAACAGAACTAGCAGGTATTTTGACAACAAGTCACTATCGGGTGTTTAAAGTGGTTTTATTCACACTCTTTACTGGAGCTTGACTGGAACACAGCTGTACGCTTCAGGAAATAGTTAAGTAGACAAAACTAAGAGAGGCTGGAAAACAATTACCATGCTTGATCAGAAACCCAAATAGTCCTCAAGCTTTGTGGTAGGTTAAGAAACACAGTTTAGCCAGTTATTTTTCCCCTCACTTTCAGCTAGTTCAAAATGGCACCTGAGCATCCCTTTGATCTCCACAAGAGTTGAGTTTCATCAAGCTGCCCTTTAACCTGCCAGTGTTTCCAAATAAATTTTGGCAGAAGGCCAGAGGTGACATTTAAGTTCCTACAAATTTTATGGCAGAATTAAATCAAAGGCAGAAGTTCTCACTGAGGGTAAGAAATCTTTAAAAGTAAACTCTTGCCTTCTGAGAAACTCAGCCGAAAGATGTAAATCCTTAAGAAGCCACCTGCAAACCGATTATTTTACCTTTGGGGTTTTTTGCCATTTACTGCAGCGAAAGCAGGATTTTGGCAGGGTGCACGTAAGCTGCACAGCCCTCTGCTGCTGGCCACTGCTGCCAGCCAGCAAATCTCTGCCCAACACTCAGCAGATGTCCCTTGCCCAGTGGGGAGGCTCCAGGTTCCCCTCCAAGCGGCACAGCATGTACCAGGTCTAGGCAACGGTCTAACCAGAACAAAAACCCTCACTGTTTTTTCCCACTCTGACTTCCACTTGTGTATTCCCACTGCTTTTCCTTTCGCTGGTAACAGTGTTCATTATGCCTCCCAGTGAATGGGAAAAGGTAGAACACCAGAAATAATTCACTCTGATTTTGCTTTTTTCTTTCGGCACAGAGTCTTTCTACTAGTTCAGCTCCTTGAACCAGCTCTCCAAGAAGAGTGTCAAAGCAAGGGAGGGAGTGGGAATGTGTGACAGGCAGCTTTCTCTTTCAGCAGCAACTAGCATTTATATCAATTTAGCTACACAACAGAAAGAGACCAAAGGAACACAGAAGAAACTATGAGACAGATAGATATAAAAAAATAAATAAGCTTATTTGGCAACATTATTTAACTTCTGAAGAAAAAAGTTTCAGGAACTTGGATTGCACCTTTATATAGTCTACCCAAACCTTTAAGCTTTATAAACCATTAAGCACAGAAGTAAGAATATCACTAACAGAGCTGTCTGGCTGAAGTGGATCACATCAAAACAAACACAAGACAATTCCTGCAGATCACAGTGCTAGGCACCCAGCTTCTTTTCCCCACCCCTCTAGTCAGGAGGGTTGTTTATTCATTTCCCTGCACATCCAGCCAGATCAGACTGTTTCCTTTTCATCTGTTTAGCTGTGCAAGTTAATGCAATGGGTAACAAGGCAGTGGGGGGAGTTTTGAGTTTAGGGTTCTTTCTGGTTTCTTTTTTGATAAAAATGACACAGCAGTGTCACCTTTTACCAGCTCCTCAAATCAAGTCTTTCCAGATGACATGAGTAAACCTCTACTATTGCATACAGTCAATAAAACAAGCACTTCCTAAATTATTTCACTTTTACCTGTTGCTGATCTGTTCCTTTCTTGCTATGATTCTGAATATAATCAACTAAACCATGAACCACAGTCCTCACGGCAACTAGTCCGTTTTCCAGTTGTTCCCATGTAGGAGGTGGAGCATCTATTGCATTGACAGAGAACATAAAAAGCAAAGTCAGAAGAATTTACCAAGACCAGGTACAAAGTAACCATCAGTATCACACAACTTCACTAGACGACCAAAAAAGATTTTACTGGAAAAACACATCATTAGACAAAAGTTGTTCAGCACCTTAATTCAGGGATAGGTACCACAAAGAATAAAGGTACCTATAGACTTGAGATCAAACCACAAAAAATAGCAAGAGAGCCAGAAAAGCTGTTATTAGCATGTCTAATTATTTGCTTTTACCAAAACCTTCCTATCCCACAAGAACCCCAAAGTAAATACTTTGCACAAAATGGGATTAAAAAAAGGGGGCTGAAAATCGCTCTTTGCATTCAGACTCCTGCAGGTAAAATCATGCTGTACAAATACCATCATCACTGGCCTAGACCATACAGGGACAATCAGTGAACAACAATGGAAATCGGAGCCGCTCACATAGCACAAAGTCACAGGACAGATCTGTGCATCAGACCATCATCTAAGGCACTTGTGCAGCCTTAATTCTATAGGGGCTTTTGTTCTTTCTAGCCAGTTTCCTCCTCTGTTTAATGTGCTCCAGCAGATGACACTCCCACCATGTGCATATAAACACAGCACCTTAATATGCTTCCCTAAGCGCCTTCTTCCAAGGTCTTTAGCACAGTTACCTTCTACTCTGCTCACAAGGACTAAATTTGTCAGGGAACTTCACCGTACCTGTACAATAGCAGGGAACCAACTCAACAGCACACAAGAGAACTATCAATAGAATCACCTTACCAAAACCATGGGAGGCTCTATCAGCGCTTCCACTTTCCCTATCAGTCTCCGGCTAACAAGGTTGCAGTACACACAGTTTTGTTCCTGACTTGTTACAGCATGAACGCCTTGGGAAGAAAGCACTACATGTCCTTGAACTGCAAGGTACAACTGGTTCTCATTGAAAGGTAAGTTTGTATGTTCAAACACACAAATTTAAGAGCTACAACTTTCCATTTCCTGAAGTCAGAGTTTAACAAGTATAAAAAAATCAATATCTAATGTTTATGAACTCTGACACACACTGTTCTGCTCCTTCCCTTCTCCCTCAGACGATCCAGGCTCAAAGTGCTGTTGAGGTGGTTTTTTTTTTTTCAATTTCCATCTTTCTCTCCAATACCAACAGCTCAGTTTATTTCCCAGTTATATTCTTTCCAACTAACTTCCCTCCTTCAGACTGTCTTTCCCACCTTTGTAGAATTACGTACTAACAACAGAAGAATCAAATTCCCTAGGATAACACATCTTTCTTGTCTAGAATGATTTCTGCCCACATACTGTCTACTCAATCTATCAAAATTCTGCTTTAGAATCCAAAATTATTTTACCCAGAGGCAGATTAAAATCTGAAGGCATCTTCTAAGAGAGTCTTCTGAGTGCAATGCCTGCGGGCTAGAAACCTTAGATCAAGAACTAATACATGTGATTTCTAGAACAAAGAGACAGGCAATCCGTAGATAAGTTAATGGGAATGCTCAATCTGGTAAGCATTTTCTTGCTGACTTCCCCTTGTAAACAGATTAATTGATCTGGTAAAGAGCTGGAGAGAAAAAGCATCTCAGAGTGACAGCGAAGGCTCTCTGTGTGAAGACTCTAACCAGTCTTCCTGTAGCTTTGCAGATCTGGTTTTAAATAGCAGCAGGTGTACTAAGAAGGGGAAAAGGAGGATGTTAAGACTGCTTCCACTGCCAATATCAAGTCTACCACTTAACCTCACAGGACTGTACTTGTTCAACACCCTCATCCCCACTCACCCTGTGTTGCCAGATAAAAAAAGTTTCCTCATAGATTGGGTGAGATTATTTCTGCTGTTTCTGAATCTACTCTGCTTCAGAATAGTTCAGTGTCTCATATAGATTACTGCTGTTCTTAGGCTGGGTATGAATACTACTCAAGAAGCTGAAGTTTGATTTAAGAGGATATTTCCTTCCACTTGATGAACAGCTTTTAAATCCTCTAACACTGTTAAGCTCCTCTTGCTAAACTGTCCGTTAAAGGCTGTTTATAAAACATCTCAACTTACCTGGACTGGGATCAATATTTGCCAGGAGCTCTAGGTGAGGTCGGAGACGGTTCAGGTTAGCTGGATCTCCAGTCCTCTGAAGAGCAATAGTTAATTCCTGAACACTCTGTGCAAACGAGGCCGGGGTCTGCAACTTAAAAAATTACCATAATTAACTTTCCACAGGCAAAGCAATCCTTGTGGCTTTTGAAGGCTGCTGCTTCACAAGCCCACAAGAGCTCTCTTCCAGAACTGGAGTAAAACATTTTTCACATAGCCCCATTTCAGTCAGGACCTTCTATTTAATTTCTTCTCTAACACCAAGAGCACACAATTCTTTGACACTACAAGTTGAAATCATAGAACGGTTTGGGTTGTTGTTGCAATTTTGTGTAGCTGTGCTGCTTCAGTGGCTTTTGTAAGCCACAGTTACAGCTCTCTGCAAGCCCCGTATTTTGAAAACATAGTCAATTCAAGGCCAAATTCGAGATTGGGTCTAACAGAGCTAGTCATAGCACCCCTGTGAATCACATATAGGAGAAAATAAAACTGCTGGCAGACGCACTTTGCCACCGGAGCGGGAGTGAGAAGATTTAACAAGCTGCACAGACACAAAGGCCAGGCCTGCAGGAGTGGGGGTGTGGAGGGGTGTGGGGGGTGTGCGCGTGTGTGAGAAGAATGTGAAAAAGTTTCCCTAGCAGCTCATGGTGAGACCATGGTGAAACGGGTGACCCCCGAAGCCCATAGATGAGGACAGAGAGCAGAGACATCTATACCCTGTGAAGATGGATCCACGCCTCAGCAGGTTTGGTGGGGGACTTGTGACTTTGCAGGGGACCAGGCCGGGGGGTCTGGACGCGAACGTCAGCACCCCATGGAGAGGAGCCCTGTTGAGAGGCCTGTGGTGAGGCGATGGCTCACCAATAGAGAGGACTCACGCTGCAGAAGTTGTGGATACGACTCTCACGTGGGTGGGACCCCATGGCGCCACCAGGGAAGTATGTGTGTGTGTGGAATGTCCACCCCCCAGCTGAGACGGAAGACAACTCTGGAAGAATGGACTGAAACCCCCACTCCCCATTCCCTGCCCCTCCCTGTGCTGCGAGGGCAGGGATGAAGGGAGCAGCTCTATGATTAAAGTCAAGAGTGCAAAGAGGCAAAGGGTGGCGGGAAGGAGAAGTGTTGAGATCTTGGGAGGAAAAGCAGCTTGTGAGGAATCGCCGGAACCCCACTGCCCATTCCCTGCCCCTCCCCACACCATGTTGGGGAGGGAAGAAGGGAGTAAAATTGTGATGAGTTTTAAGTGTGTTAAGAAGGGAGGGGTGGGGGGAAGGTGCTTTAAGATCTGGCCACTTCTTACCTCGTTCCAGTTCACCAGGTGTATTAGTTGTAGTAGTAATAAATCACTTCAATTTATTCTGTGCTGAGTCGGTTTTGCCCATTGCACTAATTGGAGAGCAATCCCTCTGTCCTTATCTCAGGTCCTAAGACTCCTGATATCTATTTTCTCCCCTTTTTGGCTGAAGCGGGGAGTGAGCGAGCGGCTTGGTGGGTATTTGGCCTCTGGCAAGGGCCAAAACCACCACAGTTGTAAATGACCTCAAAGATCATCAAGTCCCAACACCTTACCATGGGCAGGGACACCTCTCAAGGCTGCTCAAGGCCCCATCCAACCCAGCCTTGAACACCTCGAGGGAGGAGTGAGACACTATTTCCCAGGGCAACCTGTGTCAGGACCTCACCACTCTCACAGTGAAGAATTTCTTCCCACTATCCAATCTAAATCTACCCCCTTCCAATTTAAAACCATTCACCCTCATCCTATCACTCCAGGCCTTGCACACCCCTTCAGATACTGGAAGGCTGCTGTAATTTCTTCCCAAAGCGTTCTCTTCTCCAGGCTGAACAAGCCCACACAATACATTGACAGAAACAATACAGCTCTCAAGACAAAACAAAGGCTGGTATTGTTCTATCAATGTAACCTATTTCTTTTCTGTGCTGTGCTGGCACCCAGAAAACAATGCAAAATATTGGGAACCACTTCATTTACATTTCTGAAGAGTCTTGTTATGTCCAACTCCCAAGGTAACAGGTTTGCACCCTACCTTAAACTGAGTACAGCAGACAAGAACGAGCAAAACAGCCGAAGGACAAAGATGGCTTGCAACATTCCCTTTACTAATACCACACAATTTCAGTATTCAAAGTCCTTTAATTCTACCTAGATCCTTTGGCAGATGTCTGGCAGGACACCTGAAAAGGCAGGCAAGTGATTAAATACACAGCAGACAGTGCTGAAGCTAATCCTTCTGCACAGCAGCCAGAACAATGGTTTCACAGCTTTTGTAACCCATTCAACACCATTCAGTTCTTCCCACACAATTTAGGCACTCAAGTCCTCTACTTTAAGTGGCCATACATCATATGTTCTCTCTAAAAAAGATGAGATTCTGGGCATCTCCAGAGGTGAAGTCATTTTATTTAAGAAATGCACTTCTGCCCTTCTCCCTCACTTCAGGTATAGACTCTGGGACTGATTTTCTTCCAGCTCCTACCCTAGTTTGCTGCCTGGAAACATGAACACATTGCTACATTGGCAGTTACCCCTGTTGAGAAAAGACAGAGTCCAGCTGTGCAGCCAGCCATCGCGGCTTTGCCCTCTGCAGAAAGAGATGGCAGGACAGCAAATGGAGTGAGATTCATTAGGTTACAAATATATATATCCTAATTATCTAGGCTATAACGGGTTTTGAAATAACAGGGCAAATGATTAATGGACGAGTACATACAGGCATAACTAGTAAATGCTTCTAACATGAATTTATATCTTTTGTAGCTGCAAACAAGACAGACTGGCTGATTTTAGGTGGCTTTACCTTGTCGATGATGGACTGCATGTGGGATTTGTGAGACTGGTCGCCATATAACAGCGAGGACCACTGATCCGGTGCAATGCGTAAACCCGCTTCCATAGCGATCTGAACGATCTGGGAATCATGTTCCCTTCGGAGCGCTTCGTAAGTGCGGAACTCCTCCTTCAGCTGCATCAGGGAGGAATCCTCATCTCGCTTTGTCACCTAGAGTGGAGAAAGGACCCAAATACAATTAAGCAGTGTAAGCCAGAGACGACATCAAGTCCCAGCAAGTGAAATTCTTCAGTCAGCACCCAAGTTCTTCCACCACTAAACCAAACTATGATGCTATTGAGTGAATACCCATTCCCACTGAAATAGCACACTTCACAAACTGCAACCACCCCAAAACAGATACCAATTTACTCAGATAACCAGGCTACTTGTAGAAGCATTAGGCTTCCTGAACAGCTTCACAGCATCCATACCCTACTTCTCCAATCTGTATTTTGTCTGCATTGCAGAACTTCATTTGAAGGTGCAATTAGCAGTACAAAGAATTTTCCACCCCATTTAGTGAAAAGACATTTGAGCACCTGGGAATGGACCATTATATACTATTAAGTCCAACAAGCAGGTCCACTTGTCTTCATACAGCTCTGACATCTAAAGAGCCTCCTATTTCTACTCTTCTAACCACACCACCACTCAATTAAGAGGCCTGGGGATTCTCAAGCTTTAAGGCTCTTCTAAGGAGTTAAGTTACACTGACTCACATACAGGGTTTGTTACTGTGCATCTATTAAACCTGAGCAGAGGCAAAACTTTTGATTTACAGCTTAAAGCTGCAATGTCAGCCCACCCTGCCAACAGGATGAAGAACTCTCTCCAACCACATGCAGAACTTAGTGAGGAATACTTCCTATAACTAATCAAGTTTTTCGGCAGATTTCACCTTACAGGACAACAAAAATTGATGGGAAAAGCAACAGTCTCCAGAAGTTGTGAATGAAGTTTAAATTAAGGAATTTTTTTGTTATATGAAGAAATATTTTCCCACATTATGAAGCCTTCAAACGGAATCATCTTTGTACCTTGAAGCATGAGGCTCTGTAAAGCAGCTGGACAACATGCCCAATGCTAGTTTTAGAAGCCTGAGGAAATCGCGGCTCCAGCCTCTGAACCACAAAGAGAACCAAGACCTTTCGTGACAAAGCAGATCCATCTTCCAGAGCCAGTAGAACCAGCTTTAATGCCTCCTCTTGCATTGCTGGATGGGGAGAAATGTAAAGAGACAAAAGATGAGAGAACACCATGATTTCTGCAGTTTGTTTCCCCTCATGTGGAAGGCCAGCTACAAACCCACCCCCCACCACCAGTGCAGAGACACAGACAGGAAAGGGAGCTGAGCAAGAACGGAGAGAGAAGAGGGGAGGAACACTTCCAGATTCCTAGACTGTGTTGGGGACAATAGGACTTCTCTTTAAAAAAAAAATTACTTGTACTATTTTGGGTATCAGATGATAGGATGCCCTTTTTGTTCCTGTCTACATGTTTCTCAAGTATAAGTGTGTTACCTACATCCCACACCTATCCCAGCAGAACAACTGACAGGCTGAGAAAGGACATTGGATCCCATGCAGTACATGAGCAATCAGTGCCCACACAAGTACACTAGGTGCTCTAGCACTGTGTATTTTTCCAGGTAACAAGCCTCTCTTTCTTGTAGTGGTGCAAAAGCTAGCACCCCAAAAGTAGCCTTCCTCCACCTGTTTTAGTGGGGAAAAGCAGCTCTATTTTTTATTTAATGAACTGGTTTAAGGTTTCAAGGGATCATTTTTGTTAGTCCTGAACAAGCAAAGCCTGCATTTTCAGTACTGAGACTTTATGCATTTTTTTAAAACAAAATGCATTGTTTTACTATTCTATGAAAATGAATTTAATTTCTAAGCACGTGACTTTAAAAGTGCAAACTCCCATCCCAAATATAACAAATCTCTACCCACAGCTGCTCTGTATGTTTACTCCCCTAGAGAAGAGAAAGAAGCCATGTGCAGTCACTTCTAGTGACCTAATTTTTTTCCACTTCTTCAAAGAACAGCAGCTGAGAAACTACTTCCTCTTATCTTAGTAGAACGGGATGACAAACATTAATTTTATAGAAAACCTGCAGAAGCAGTAAAAAAGTGAAAGTCCATGACAACAGCCTAACAGATATATCATTAATTCCTGAGACCTACTATTAAGAAATTAAGCAGCAGCCTAGTAAAAATCACTCAGGCAATCTGACACCCACTTATCAATCTTCCTCAATTCTGAGCTGCTTCTAGTACACAAGCAGCTCTGTGATGTTACCTACCTGGCCCAAGGAACTGGCACCCTCTGGCTCTCACTGCAGCCCAGAGGTTGGAAGAGAGCTGCTGAGGATTTTGATGCTGAAGAATGAGCTCTGTGACTGTTCTTTCACCGAGTGAGCGTGCTGCACGCATGGCTCTGATCCGCCCTTCTTCCTCCACTAGCTGGCAGTGAACTAACGTCACAAGTTTCCTTTGCATGGGACGACTGAGCACGCTCTGAGTGGTACTGTTGAGACCCACACCTTCAAAACAAAATGAAACAGAAAAAAATAAAATGAAGCAGAAAGAAACAAAACTACCTTCTATCTCCTCTTCTTCAGCCACTGCAGTGCAAGCCTAGCTGTCCTGCTGGCTGCTTTGTTAAACAGAACACTGCAGAAAGCATATGAGAAGGCTGTTATACTCAGCACTAAAATCAAACAGTTCCTGAGAGTCAGCCTTCCCACAGGTTTAAGTCTCGTGATTGATCGATTTGTCTCTCTTCGGAAGTGGAACCTCTAATGAATTCTCTCCCTGTGTTGGAAGCCTGTTCTGCACTCTTCCCATACAGATTCCTAGATATCTCCTCAAAGATGGGATCATAATGCAGGTCCTTCCTTTATCCATGGTCTTTGAGGACTTGGTATCTCCACTTCTTTGACCTAGCCAAACCACACATACATGAGTTTAAACATCGCCCCAAACAGTTTTTATTATGTGTAAAACCTGTGATTCACAAATATGCTGAGAGCCACTTAAATACTTTTAAATCTCCCCCTCCCCATGAACACATAACCTTAATGCTTAGGTTATATGTTTCAGTGTGGTTTAAACTAGATTCCTATCCATTTTTCAAACACATGAACTAATCACTGGTTTTCTTCCAACTTCTGCACTAGTTTCCTGCCTGGGAACATGTTCGTGTTCCCACACTGGCAGTTATCCAGATATGGCAGACAGTTGGTTTGCATCTTATTTGTTTCAAGTTGTCATTTTCAAAGGAAACAATGCAGGAACTACCTCTCGCACTGCTGAGTGGTTTGAGGTACAATGCTAGTTCTTCCACACATTTCTTGCCCTCCTCGTAATGCTTGGTATCTTCAGCTCCACTACATAAAGTGATTGGCTGCTGCTCAGGAACCTGGAAAGAGATGACATGTACATCTGCGATGAATATGCATAAATTAGTGGCAGTCTCACTTACAAACACCACATCAAGCATTTCCTGTTTTGTTCCCTTCTGTGCTCTTTCTATATTAGTAAGCATTTTTTCAGCTTGCTTAATAGCATTAAGAAATCAGCAGAAATGAAGAAAAAGAGTAAAGAATCCAGGGTAAGCAGATTTATTTAGTGGCCTGGAAGCAGAAGGCTTATTATTCTATGACTTAAAAAATTTACAGCATTTCCTGTGACTATAAAACTTTGGCAGAAATAACACAGGCATTAGGACATCCCCAAGCTTTTTGGCCAAAGAAGTGAGAAGAAAGTCAGACGAAACCTGGTTTGCAGGTAAGTAAAGGATCATATCTAGGGCCTCATAGCTCAGAGAAAGGCTTAGCAGCAAATGTACTCGGACACCCCTGGAACAGATTCTGACTACACCCACTTATTAAGCAGCAAGACCAAGTAATCCTGCATGATGTATATGAACAAGCCTACAAGAGTTAATCGGACAACACAAACCATTGACATTCTAGGGTTTCGGAGAGGCTGGTTTTTGGTGGGGCTTTTTTAGTTGTTGTTGGAATATTTATTTCTTCATACATGCGTTCACCAGAAATGTTGATTTTTCCAAGGAATATTGGCCCACTTTCCCCCTCTCAATATGTAATTTTTTGTTTTCTTCCAGCTAAATTCTTAAAGCTTTAAATCAATTTGGGGGTGCAGCACAGCACTGTACTACTGTTTCTTAACATTACTATTCAGCAATCAACTCAATGAGTGATAGTATAAAGAACTGGTATTTCTCCTAAGACGAAACACAAGCTCTTTTTTCACATGCTATTGAAATGCAAACATCTCAGACTTCAACTTCTATTTCCCAGACAATCGCTATCCCACTAGCAATACCAGTGTACTGATCCCATGTAGTTGCTTACAGGAACCAACCCAGGCCTGTGATCTAAAAGCAAAAGCCTTTAATGCCCAAGTTAGACAGCTACAGACCCACTAATCTTCACGTGCAACTCAGCCATGTAAAGAGTAGCATTATGATAGCAGGAGCAAACAAAAGCAGTGAAAATATAAGAACTATATATCTACACACACACGGTTGCCAACACTAATGTGGACAGAAACTTTCCTGTTAAATTTAATAGAAAGTTACCTGTTTCAATCGTACTTCTACAGACTTGAACTGTTTGTGTTGAGCTGCTCATTTGACCCACACCACAAAAATCTAATGCTTCTGTGTAGCTCTTGCTTTCACAGTAGGTGACAAGATGTCTCCCAGTGTAACATGTAAGAGAGTTAACACCTCCCCAAAACTATCATCATCAAGACAGTCATATGAAACACCTTCCCTTCTACTCCAAAGGCAAAAAACAAACCCAAGTTTAATCACACCAGGGTTAGCTTGGATGCTTTTCACAGACTGCAGGAAGCTTGTGAAGTCTTGGGGGGTGGAGGGGGTGTTGGTTTTAATTTTGGGGATAAGGTTGCATTTGTTTGGGGTGTTTTTAGTTTTTTGTGTCTGTAAGCAAGAAAGCTTTGAGTAAAATGAGATTTTGCATCTTTATTTTACACCGCTCAGTGGTAATTCTTCCAACTGCCAAGTATCTCAGCTGGGCTGATGTCTTGGGATTCACAAAACAAGTATTAACACCTTCAATATTTGCTTTCATGTTAACAGAATACTCCACCTCTTTTTCAAAGCCTCTGCCATTTCAGTAGTCTGCTTCTATCTAGGAAGTTATACAAGCAGAACCGGCTTATTGATCAAACAACGTGCATCTCATGTATTTGTGCTGAGACAGGGACTACACGGAGTCTCTGCCCTACTTACTGCTGTAGTGTATTTCGTGCAAATTCCTACTTACTCCTGCAAGCGTTCACTCTGGCACCAGCAATGACCTGAAATGCAGCCACAGCTTCACAACACCCAGAGGACAAAGAGAGCTTGGAACAGACATGGGACAGGAAGCCACGTTCAGCCCTGGATTTCAATCTTGAATTAAGGCAGGTTTAGCACACATTCACAGCAGCAGTTTGGAATGCCATACGCAGCACAACTCCACCAGTGAGACATGAGGACTGTCTAGGCAACTAACAGAAAGCTTACCCTTCCCCCAGGAAAAAGCTGGCATAGAAAAACCTCCAAGAGCTAACCAATCTATTCAGAGCTGCATATCTGCATATCGTTTCTTCTCTTTGCAAGGGAAGCTTCAGTGTCAGAATCTAAAAGCCTTGCTCAGCTACGCTGTCCACAAAGAGCCCGAAAGAGATTACAGTTTAACTTTCATACAAAACTGACGCAAGTGTCATCCTGAACAATAAAAGATGATGCTTATTTTGTGGTTTCAAGAAGAGAGAATGCATTTCTCCATGCATTTCATCTTTACTCATGTGATGCATCTCAGTAAAACTAATTTACCCTTCTGCTGGTTCTATCCTTTGCACTTCCAAACTAATATTTTAGTGTTAGAATGACTATAAGAACAGCATCTACCAAGAGAAAAACAGTAATAACATGATTAATGAATAAGTCACAGGAGATCTGACTTGTACTTATGGCTCTGTCATGGAGCTGCTGAGGGATAACTGAAAAATAACTCCAAAGCACGTGGCCTCCTCTTCACAAAATGCCGTTTCAATAGCCCCCAAGATCCTATGGTCACTTCTGTTTACAATGTCCCTGGAGAGCCTCAAAATAGACACCCTGCAGAGTTAGTTTGTTCCACTCCTCCTCATTCAATATCCCATTCTCTCAGACACCACACCCTTAAGAGTTCTCACTGCAAATACATTTACATAATCTAGAAAACACCTCCCAAGGGAGACAGGAAAAATAAATCTCAGGTGTTCAGTTACTTAAAATTTGTGAATGTTTTGTGCACATCTGCCTTGGCAATGTCCATGAGTACCTGGGCATTGGAATGCCGCCCATCAGCATGACTGACTACATGTGGCTGTGAGAAGAGGCAGGTTATGATGGCATGAGGAAAAGAACCGGAAAACAATACTACAGCATCATCTCATACTAGACAATGATTCTGAATTGGTGATTTCAGCGTAACTTGATGAAGGATGTCAGCTTGAGCTGTCATTAATTAGACTCTTAATTACACAGGAGAACATTTTAAACAGAACAAACCCCTTTTAGACTGGTTTGAAAAACTGTTTCCCCCAGTATTTCTCCCCCTGTGATTGCAGATGATTTGCTTCCTACCAAAAAGCCCAAAACCCTAACAAAACTGGAAGTCTACTGTCTTCAGTTCCTCAACAGTTTGCCCTAAGGAAAGACAATTCCTCTTTTGTGGCACCTCACTTCACCAAAAGTTACAATATAACATTATCAAACATGCCACTAGTATCTCTACACTTGTCATCTTGCCCTTTTGAAAGGGCTGCAAATTACGGCCACTCCACCCATTCCTACACGGAACACATGACTCCACTGCCTAATGCCTAGAATTGTATTTAGCATGTCCAGCAGTGGACTACAAAAGAAATTTAAACACCACAGGAATTTCTGCCACTTCATGTCACCTGTTTGGAATGCACAGGCTGCTGTTTCATGTGTTAAAGAACAGGAGGGAAGAGATTAGATGACATGTCCATGATTATGTGCCTTCAAAACACTGGCCTGGCAAATGTTTAGAATAGCTGCATACAGCAAGTAACATGTGGATGCTTCAATAGTTCAAATTCAAAACCTCAGTCCCACAGAAACTGGCTTAAGGGATTTCTTTACCCAAGAAGTTTAAAGAGCAAGGTATCCCATGAATGCCTTTTTGATTTATGTTCAAGGCTACTGTGCCTCCCTTCCCTCACAATACACTTAGTTCCTTCTTAGGAGCTCGGCTATTTCCAGCTCTTCCAGGAATAATTCTCTTCTCCTTAGAATCCCTTTTTCTCCTCCTCAACATCATCTAATGTGGGCTTATCTATGTGGTCTGAATTGCTCCACCATCGCCTTCCCGAACAGAGCCTGTAACCAGTGCTGCTGCTGTGTACCATCCATAGTGGGGGAGCGGGAATTTGCAACAGGTGATTTT
Source organism: Laterallus jamaicensis coturniculus (assembly GCA_022605575.1). Classification (NCBI taxonomy): domain Eukaryota; kingdom Metazoa; phylum Chordata; class Aves; order Gruiformes; family Rallidae; genus Laterallus; species Laterallus jamaicensis. The sequence continues at coordinate 12,471,993 of JAKCOX010000007.1, forward strand.
CACATCAAGAGCAGATATAACCTGGGTAACAGGTTCTGGTTTTGGAAGGGTGGGGAGAAGGAAGACTGAGGAACAGCCTGTAATTCAAGTTAAGAAACCAACTTTTTTCACCATTAAAGCAACAAAAACCTAGACAGAGAGACAACACAGTTGCCAGAGAAATTGGTTACCCCTTTCCCAAGCAACTGTGTGACAAAGTTAGACATTTTCCCCCAAAATACAGCCCTGCTTCTTTAACCCACTGTGCCTGAACAAAAGCCAGCCGACTGACTTGCCGTGGAATCCTATCATTGCTGCCAGTCACAGAATAGATTTGTTTCTTCAAACTGACTGGTGTCCTCCTCTGCCTCCAGCAAAACAACACTTACAAATGCATGAACTTCTCAGAAGCCTCACCAAAGAGAAAAAGAACAAACTGTTCTCTCCCCTCTACACCAGATAAAAAGCTTTGATTGTGTTGGACTGTATTTCCTTCTTAAAATGCAACCTGGTTTTTGGAATTTATCATTTAAAAATGAAAGTATTACACACCTCCATAGACTCACGTTAAGATGTACAAGGGTTTGCAAGAGGATTAGAAGATGTTAATGACACATACACCCTGCTGAAACTAAATGAAGAAGCAGAAGGAGAAAAGGGGCTTTGTTTCACTACAATTGACGACACTACTCATGCTCTCTGAACTGCCTCTTGCTCAGAGATTATTTTTGTTGGCATGTACCAACAAGGTGGCTCTTGCCCACCTTCTTAACAGGACAGAGTTAAAATTATTGTAGTTTCTCTAGAGTGCTGTTTTCTGAAGTTTTTTCCCTGTAACTAAGTCTTTTTCTGTAAAAAGATGAAAAAACTGTCTTAGAGGTACTTGTGGAAAATCGCAACTGTTTTCCTGCCCATGACAGCAGTGTACTTATTTACTAGTGCTCCGTAGTCTGGTAAACGCTATAACACATGCCAAGAAGGGAAAGGGAAGGAAAAGGAAAGGGGAGTTACACCAAATGCTCATTTCATTCACACGCTCATTGAAATTAGGAGGTGGTGCAAGTTTCTTTAAAGGGGAAAGAAGGGGAAAGCTTGTAATAAAATCCCAGCTAAGCTCACTGATTATTGCTTAGGTCAAGAGACTGCAGTGAGCTGCAAATACTCAAGAATGAGTGGCAAATGGGGAAAGGAATACCATCTTGTTTTGGTGGCATTTGCACCTTTAAGGTCACTGTGAAACATAGTCCTATGAAATCTGATCACATGAAAATTTAAGCTATAAAAAGGAGCACAAAAACTGTGTCGTTAAAGAGGGAACCTAGAGTTCAGAGCGCTCTCAAAACAGATACACCATCATAAAGCCACTCTTCCTTCTTCCCATCTGACACACGTATGGATGAGGAAATTCTGGTTGACTAACTAGCAAAACCAGAACAAAATTCTCAATTACCTGCCACAGAGGCAAGGCAACTTTCTAGCTCATTCCAAAGGATCTTGTTTTTATGGAAATTTTAGATCAGGCTAAGATGAAGCTAAAGCTACAAAACCACTTCTTGCAGATGCACAGAAAACCACCCAAAAATGCAGGGGGAGAGACATTTATCACAAATGTGGACATTTGGATGCAGCTGGAGCTATACTAGAAACTCCAGAGGGAAAAGAAGAAAGAGAGAAAGAATTACGATATTTATGGCATCACCGACAGATTTCACACTGCTCTGAAGCTCTTCAAAGATGGTGGCATAGACGTCACAGAAATGGAAGCACGCAGTCCATCACCCTCTCCTGCAGAGCAGGATAAGCCACTTACACAGCCAGGAAGACAACATGATTGTTAAACTGCTGAAATAACTCCCATGCCATACATTGCAAAAGAACAACACATCAACAGCCGTATTATTTGATAAACCAAATGAAAAAAGAAGTGGCAAAACCACGTCTGGATCTCTAGGTCACAGCATCTAATGAAAAGCATCGTAAGAACATCTGTCCTTCCTCCACACCTTTTAAAGTTCCTCCAGAACACGGCTCCATGTTTCCCCAAGCTACAGATCTCTGAATTTTCAGCTGAGCCCAGGCATGGAAGCAGAACAAAAACAAAAACTCCACCAAAACAATGGATCCCACCTGCATTTTTGTTCCTCACTATGTTAGACATGATTGTTGCTCCCCTCCCCAAGCCCAGAATCCTGTCAGTCTTGTGAGGTATGGGTCACAGGAAACAACCAGTGATCTAACCACGATAACCTTATGCCCACTTAAGCCTGTGCAGCAACTGAACAGGGAGATCCTGCTTTCCACAGATCCCTGCCCCTCTCCTCAGGCTGCCGTCAGTCCCAGTGCCATGGCAGTACTCATCCCACAAGATGACTTGTTCAGCTGATGAGTACCTGTTTCAGCAGAACAGAGAGCCTCAGGCAGGCTCCCCCCATTCACCTCTATGGACTTACATTAACAAATCAGCTCAAAACCTCCATTTCCAGAGCACGCTTCCAAATTAAACATAAGGCAGTATAAAGGCTGCTGCCAGTGGTATCTGTCTCAGTCCCCACTCCTGCTTTCAGGACAATGGATCATACATGCATAGGGTGAATACAGTAAGGTAACACAGAAGAATGGCTTCCCATCAGATAAGCTCACTGATTCAGTTCATCCTTTTGGGAGAGCATGGCTAGATACAAGTTAGGGAAGAAGGAAAGGAAAAGAGCCAGGCCTTTCTGGTGACAGGCAACAGTTACACACAATTAGGTGTTACAAAGTCACAGTCAGTAACCGGGAAGTACGATCTGAACTGCTGTTCCAGGAACCTCTATTACTGCAATTAAAGGACTACAACCTTTACTCATCGGTCTGCAAAAAGGTAGATGTCTACTCTACACACCATTAACACAGAGTCATACTCTTTACTCATTAATTGTTCACCTAAATGAAAGAAAACAACAAACAGATAAAAAACCAACACCAATACCTGAGCACCCACTAGCTGCAGCAAGGCTGAATTCACAGGAAGGAGTTCAATGTCCGTATTGATAGTGGTCTGGTCAAATGGGCACGCCTTACGATGGAGCTTGTTGAGGCACATCTTGCAGACAGTGTGGCCACAACCCAAGCTGATAGGCTTCCGGATCGTTTCGTCAAACGTCTGTGTGCAAATCGGGCAGGAGAGAAAATCCGTCCACTGTGGAGCTTGTACAGGCATTGCTTCAGGAGTTAATTGACAAGACAAAAATCTAAAGCACAGATTCCACTGGAATCAAAATCTTTGAAAAAAAGAGTCTGTTTGTTTTTAAATATCTTCTGTAAGTACAGACAGTCAGCACATAGTGTGAAACATAACCTGAAAGAGACCAGAAACAGAAAGTTAGCATTCTCTACTGGGACTGGCACATGAAAATGTACATGCCAGGTAAATACCACTCGTAGAGGTATAACCAAGCTAGCAGTGCAGTTCTGATAGAGAACTGAGTCACAACTTGCCTTAATTCTAGCTAGACTCTGGTACTAGAAAAGCCACTTAAATGTTTCTGCTGTTATGCAGCTTTTAAAAGCAAAAAGAAATCAAGATAGTTGCCTATCTCATTGAAGTCATAAGACTAATTAGCGTTTTGGGGTTTCTGTTCTCTTTTTTCTTTACAAGTGACCTGATTAACATCAAGCAAGTTTTAATTTATAAAAAGACAATTTTTGAAATGCTGTGGTGCTTATTCCACTAAAAGTAATTTTTACAGTATTCACTTTCCGTAATTCTGCTTAGGTAAGGCTTCATCCAAAACTTGTATCACAGTGGGCTCTGTATTGGCACATGATGAGTTTGTGGAAACATCTGAGCTGCCATAAACTCAAGGAGAAGTGGATGGCTTAGGGTACAAACACCAGACACATGCAACGCGGCTCACACACACTGCTAGGCAGCATTATGTACTGCTACACAAGCTGATCTGTACAGAGCTGCACAGTACCACGTGGGCTTATCCCGTCACATCTCTGTTACTCTGGGAAGCTCTGTGTGTTGCTGGGTATAATTCAGCATTGATAATCTGCCCTTAGTCTGCCCACCAAGCAGCTGCATCCCTCAAAAGCTGGAAGAAACTTTCTAGAAGTCACTTTAGATTGGAAAAGTGACAACTGATTCTCAATAACCCTTTTCTAACCCTGATTTATATCATTGTTACCTAAAGATTATGTTTACACTGAAATTAATGTTTTTAGCACAGACATTATGCTGAAACACTGCATATGAGGAGAACCTGGGAGGTTTTTATTAGTTGGCACTTCTGAATCAAAATGTTAAGAGGATTAAATGTTACTAATTATATGGGACTGGAAGAGTCCTCTGTGGGACAAAAAAAAAAAAAAAAGAGCAGAACTCTACATATGAGGAGATACATAAGAGACACAAAGTGATATTTAAAAAAAAAAAAATTGGCAGCAAAAAGCCCCGATGTCTTGCTTACTTTCTGTCACCAGTGAGGTTGGCAAAACCCAGCACAGGTAACAGATTTACCACCAACCCAATTCTTTCAAATCAGGGAGCAAACAGTAACAAACCCTCCACTCCAACCACCCAAACATGTTTGTTTCACTTTCCCACACACCACTGACTTAGTTTTCACACCAAGCAGTATGCACTTGCTTGCTAATATCTGTTTGGATGGAAAGTTTTTATGTAAGCGAAACAAACTTTCTATCAAATCTTAGCTTAAACAACCACCTCAAAATTAAAATCTCAACTCTAAGTAAAAGCAAAGAGAGAAACTTCAAGTTAGGACTTGTGCAATTCAGAATCAAAGCATTTTAAACCAGCAACTAATCTAATGCTACAACAGAGACTCTGAGAAGCCTCAGGCTCTTGTTCCAGAATTTAGTGCAATGTTATTCACAGTTAACATCATTTTGCCAAGGCAAACAATGAAGAGTTAGTTACTAGTTAAGCTTTAGGCATGTTTCATCAACAAAACATTAAAGCTTAGTTCTAAAGCTAATAAATTTTCCTTCTATCATCAAAAGAGAAGGTACAAAGCCACATACCCACTGTTTACGAGCCAACACAGAATCAATAAGAAATCAATACTACCCAGATAGAGCAGTACTGAGGAAGGCACTGCATGTGGTTAATCCTAGCACCACCGGAACATCTGCCAGGACTGTCCAGTGGTCGTGTCACTTGTCACGTTCATCCCGTGTCCTCCCCCAAACTCTTTCATAGCGAATCAATTACTTTCTTTCCCATCTTGACAGCACAGAGCCAAATCATTCTCATTATTATTGTATCAACATCCACACTTTTAAGTTACTTGATTGAGCTAACCGCTTAAAATATCCAGGAACTTTATTTCCAAGCCTTCCCCCCTCCCCACTATTACATTTTTAAGGAAACCTTGGTATCAAGTACCCCAATTGTTTTCTGTAAGCCAAATCTGCCAAAGAAATTACCCTGAAAGCCATACTGCAAAGTGCAATACGCAGCTTGACAGATCTAGCGTATGTACTGATGTGTTATGAAAGATTTTGAACTTCAAAATCCTGGAGTCGTATTGCCTTTCTACTGAAATTAAAATATCCACCAAAAGTTTCTCAGGCACACCTGCAATTCAGAAACAATCTGAACAGTGTCTGAAACACTGGTTATTAACGAGGCGTTAAGGAAGAGAGCAGTTTCTCAGGAACTAAAGAAATCTAACAGGAAGCTATACCCTTTAAAGTGAAAGCGGACATAGACACGGAGACTCCACCAGCCAGGCTGTGAACTGGAAAAAAGGACTTGAGCACAACTTTAACACAAGATAACCGATTAAAAAAACCCAAATAAGAGACATGTTGCTCCAACTGTACCTCCAGCCTCTCGAGACATCTAACATAATGAAATAGGTTTAATTTATTTATAATCCTGATAGTTGAAAGCAAAGTTTGGCAAGTCTGGGTAGACAGGGGAGAATTATTAGTGGCACCCCTGATCCCTTACCAAGGTAGATGTCAAAAGGCTGGAGAACAACAGAAGCCAAGCTTACACACAACTCAAAGGGTCCTAACGAACTGGCACCAAACTGAAAGAATCAGAAGGGCACATCACACAGGAATGGAAAAGCTACAGCCTGACTGTGGAGATGCAATCCCTAGAGGCATGGTGGGTGACAGCTTTTCCTTACTCACGGGCTTCACTCCTATCTCTCAATTCTGCACTCCGCAGAGCCTGCGGACACATACTGGTTCCCAAATGCCAGAGGAAGGTCGCAGATAACACACACAAGAGAAAATAGGTCTGGGAGAAATCCTGGGAAATCATCTATTTCAGCATGGTCTAAGTACTGGAGCAGATGGGTATCTGGCTTGATCCACCAACCTTTTTTCTGCAGGAGAGCAGAATAGCTGTTTGAGCAACAAGCCCTGATCTGCTAATAATTCTGTCAAGAAGATCAACACAGAACAGAGGACTTCTGGTCCTGCATAACATGGGATGGCATCACAGGGACTGACAGTTCACGAGCTGCATGCATACAGGCTGGCAGCAAACCAAGTTCTGCTCCTGCCAACAGCTTTCCACGTGCATGGTCCAGTTTTCCTGCTGGTTCTTCAGACTCTAGACAAGGAAGTAGAGTCAACTGCCAAGATACAACATAAATCTCTCCTGGGCACAAAGCATACAGATGGGGTGTACACATGAAGCCTGGAAAGATTTGCACTTTTTGCAAGGTTGTGACTTGCTATGACCTCGCAAATAGCTGGAAATAAGAGATACTCTAACTTCGAAGAACTAATTTAAACACGGGGATCACGGTTTCGTTATCACAGGCAGCTATTGGAACCATCACTAGAGAAAGAGAAGAACTTCCTTGTACAGGTAAGGTAGACGTTCATGGTACACTTGATCCCCTTTCCTGTAACACTACATTTTTAACCCCCCCTCTCATTTTGCTATGTACTTCACACCTGTTAGCTCCCAACACTTGAAGTAAATATATACACACACTCACTTCTTTGTGCACAATTCACCAAAACCAAGGAAATCAAAGAGCAGTAAGACATCCACTGTACACAAGTTGCAAGACAAGAAGCTTCAAGAATGAAGATGCCCCAAGACTTAGACCTCAAATCTACACTGGGACCAAAATTATTCTGTTATTTCTGAGTTTGAACACATGGAATACCTGTATGCAAGTCCCCTCCTTCCAAGTAGCCCTACAGAAGCTGTTTTTATCCACAGCTGAAAAAAATTCTCCACCTGGTCCCTCCCCACCCCCCAAAAAAATCCTTGAAATTCCATCCTTCAAACCAGACTGGAAATGTCACACTGTAACCAGATCAGCGACCCATCTCCTCTGGGACTCTGCCAGAGCTTCAGAGAAAGACAGGATCAAACCACCAGGACAACTGCTCAACACTTTATCACATTTCTTACTCTGCTGGACTACAGCGCACAGAGGTAACACAGTCTCCTGTTCAAGCTATGAAATGTCTGTGATGACCAGAGCCTTCCACGCATAGCTACAAAGCCTTGTGGATTCAAGCCTCAAGAATAAGATGTTTTTAAAATGCAGAACATTTTGTACCAATATCCACTCTCATCAAGTTTCATACACGATGACATACAGGAAAACTGGCTTCTGCTTTCAGTTAAGTCCCTTGAAATGAATTGCACTGACTCCTTTGGTACAGGTACAAAGTACATGCTGACTTCCCTCACAAACACGTTACTCCGACGTTACGTGTACCAGCACAGACGTTATCACGTGCCGCTTCGTCATGCACAAGCTAGCATGGATCTTTCCCACTAGCAGTCCACAGTAAGTCATGTTACAGTTTAAGGCAGATGACTCAGCACACCTACGGGACACCCTCTGCCCAGTTTCTGTCTGTTCAGTATATACAGAGCTCCTAGGAGCATTACCAGCTCTTGTGTTTTCACATGTCTCTACCACATTTCACTAAGCTTTCCTTACCCAATTAATACCATCATCATCTTGACATGTGAAGATCAAAATTCCAAACAATAGTAATTCTTATGGCCTATTTTTCAGTCCTGAAGCAGTCTCATTTTTGCTGAGTCTTACTCAGAAATTAAACAAGCAGAACTTCCTGTAACAGTTAACAGAGAACATAAAAGTAAGCCTAATGGGCGCAAAGCTTAACACTAAAGCCACTCCTCACTGCCAAAACAAACTCAGGCTTGCCAACCCATCTGCTCAAGCAAATACAGCTCATGGCTAATCTATAAATTAATCTAGTAAAGAAAATACCAGATTATTAATTCTTTTAAAGACTCTTACTCCTGGGTAGTAACAAAGAAATTGCTGAGAAAAAGTAACCTAGCCAAAGATGCAATTCTTTCTCCTGTGAGATTGGTTCTGTGATCCATTAACTACTTCAAGACCTCTCTGACATGAGATTGAAAATAAACCAACCACTTAAGTGAAATGAAGAGATAATAAAAGAACAATTCCTAATTATGGAATGACTACCAGATACCTACTGTGCAGTCCTACCTAACAACTGGACCCCTCCACACCTGCCTCACACCAAACAGACACCACCACTTTTCCCCAGTGCTTCACAGGACTCATTTAAGTAAGTTTTCTATTACATAGAGCATGCTGGAGTAAAGAGCATTTCTGAGAACACCTAAGTATTTTTCCTGAGGAGAACCTAATAGTTTTTTAAAATCCCAAGTTTCATTTTAGCAAAAAACTGACCTGACAACCCCAAACCCTGACCAGCCAGAAGCCATCAGCTGTTTACAGGGACTCAATACTTTGTTCTCAAAAGGTATGCTGATGCCACACACACAAACCCCACACTGCCAGTTTCATGGTCCACAGAAAAGAATAAGCCATGCTAGCTGTGTCTTCCATATCTGGTTCCACAGAAAAACCTCTGCAAGAACCCAGAAGAGAGAGAAAATCCATCCCTGATCAGAGTAGGTAGAAGAAAAGCTTCTTACCTCCACCCAAGGAGCTCCATGAACAAAGCTAATATGCCCAGAAGAGCATTTCCACTAGATTGAGACTCTCTTTTTCCCCCTCCTGTTCACTCTGAAACTTTGCTGTACAATGTCAACTGACAGCAAGTGCTGCACTTCCTCATTCCCTGGCTGTGCGCATGCCTGCTCGCATGCAGCTTCCCAACGTGCCCAACACTCCCTCAGAAGACAGAGAGCTCTGTAACAAAAGAAATTCCCTTCCGACAGCAAATCCTGGAAATCTGTATGTAACACATGTTCCCACCCTTCTTTCAAAGCTACACAAACACCAACAGGCTTCAGAGGCCACGTAATATGTCTCATTAAAGAGAAGAGGGGGGGAAAAAAGGCTAAAAAATTTATCTCCATCAGTATTCTGTGCCAACCTCACTGAAGTTCAGTTAAATCAGATTAAAAATTTGTTTTCTTCCATCCTCAGTAATTTTTGACTTATGAAACCAAAGGCACGAGGTTATCCACTTCCACATAAAAGTCTCTTCTTCAATAAACTACATGAGGAAAATGGGGCCACTTCAGGACAAGATGTTATCCCTTATCTGAAATTTCCTGACTTGTAATAACATGAGGGAAAACAAAACCCCCCACCAACATTACAACCTTACCACAGTACCTCCCAGAGGATTTAAAAGCAATTTACAATGATTTAAGCTTCACAATATCCTGTGAAGTAAGAGCTGATGTCTTACTACAGAACAGAAAACTGTTGACAAAGTTATTTATCTAGTTTCACAGGGGAAAAAATACAGGAATTGATTCTTAATATATTTCTTACTCTCACTCAGTATTCAATCATTAGTATTGCTCCATCAAGTTATGAACATGTTTTGGGTTTGTGTGGCAAGGTCTGGGGGCAGGAAGGCTGTAGGGGCAGCACAGAACACTGAAGAACATGTATGTAGAGGAAGCTTAAACCTCACTGCTCACAGTCCCTAAAACATACAGCCTGCACATGGCTAAGCAGCAAACTTTTGAATAAGATATACATTACTGACTTCATGATTTCTGGTTATTATAAATCCCTTACAGCTTACTTGAAAGAAAGGAGACGTGACCAACTTTTAATAGTAAATGGTTTCATGACCTGTTACCTAGGAAATTTTTTCTGTCAACCTTAAGGACTCCCAAGCCACAGCTGATTAAATCTGGGTAGTTAACAGCAGACAAGCACATCTAGAATGTGTCTGCTTCAGAGTTCTTGCCTTAGTCAATGCAAATGACCATAACAGTAACACAATGATTAAACCAGGATTAAAGATCAAGGAAGAACCAAATAAACAGAAGAAAGGCAAAAGGCACTTAAAATATCCACAAAATTTGTCAAAAGAGACACTTTGGTTCAACTGGCCAATCCAGCTCTCCAGGAGCCAAGCAAATCATTCCCTTTTCCCAGAAGCAGACACATGTTTCAAGAGTTGCATTCTGAACACTCAAATAACCAAAGGAATTGCTACTACCACAAGTTTGAAAACTGATCAAGCAATTAATGTGCCCCTAATGAATTATACTCTGAGTCTGAGGCCCTTCCCAAATAACTGGGGAAGTAAGAGAGAACAGCTCCTTATCACCAGGACAGATTTAAATTTCTTCCCTGTGAGAGAGGTGAGGCCCTGGCACAGGGTGCCCAGAGAAGCTGGGGCTGCCCCTGGATCCCTGGCAGGGTTCAAGGCCAGGTTGGATGGGGCCTGGGGAACCCTGGGCTAGTGGGGCATGGCAGGGGGGTGGGACTGAGGAGGCTTTGGGGTCTCTTCTCACCCAAAACAGTCTGTGATTGTGTGAAATTTGTGTCCAAGGGAACTAATTTATCCTATGACATTTTTCAGAGTCAATACAACAGACTGTATTTTAAAAGATGTTTGTTTGGGTTTTGTTTTAAACAAACCACTAGATTTGCTAGTGCTTGCCATCACATCACCTAAGAAAGGGGACACAGTAAAGACAAACAGGGCAAGCTTATGGTCTTCAGATTTGATGGTAGGTACACACATTACATCTTGGTGTCAGCTAGAGAATGCATTTTTTTAAATAGTTGCTCCCTAATTGAAGCTAGCAGTTTTAAATGCAGGTATTTATTAGGGGATTGGACTAGACAGCCTTTGAAGCTCCCTTCCAACCTACCACAGTCTGTAATTCTATGATTTTAACTGAAACAGGGCAACAACTCAGCCATACAAACAGCTCACCTAAAATGAAGAGCTAATAAGCAGTATACTTTAAGAGAGAGCAGTGGAAAACAGGTAGCATTCTGGAGACTGCAAATACTTCAGCTGCACAGGTGAAGGCTTCTTTCAGTCCTCACCTGCTGAAGCAAAACTTTTTCCTATACATCTTTTAGCGATCTTAAGTATCAAAAGTATCACTACATTAATAAGATTATCATCTGCTAATGAGAAACCATATTAAAGATCAAAATTACTAATATTGTTATTTTTTCATACAGAAATAATCTACAGTTACCTGACTACTACTAGAGGCATTCAGTAGATGAATGTAAAGGGGAAATCTTGTTGCCACTGCAATGCCTTTATTTCCCAGACTGAGATAAGTAGACATGAATCATGTAGTTAAGACCCAACATAATTCAATGAAAGAGAAAGTGTAAAAACCCTCAACCTAACAAAGAATTAGAATTAGAAAGTGTTGATTACCACCCACTCTCCAGTAGGAGCTTCTCTCCAACTTGATACAGTAGCTACAACTCCGCTTTGATGTCAGTGACACTACAGCTGCATTCTCACTGCAATGCAAAACAATGAGGCAGATAAGGGTAGAATTAAAGCCTGGCTCAAACCACTGGTCAGAAACTGCCAAAAACCCCCAGCTTCCCAACAACCAGCCTATAATACAACCTTTAGTAATTCCTCCCTATCCTACAAGCACTTTCGTAGAACAAACACTCAAGAAGGGAGGGCAGGAAATCCAGAAATTGCCAAACCTGAATCTTTTTTGGATACTTCGTGCAGGCACACATGCTTTTTCATAGTATCATGTGAAAATATTACCAGAAGTATTTCTCTGAGAGACTTACAAGGCTAGAAGCAAGTAGTAGTCTGAAGTCCTCCCACTCCCTTCCCCTTACGATCAAGGGGTAGCATTACACTATTCACTCTCCCCTCAATTTTTTTTCCAAACTACTAATAGACTTTTAAAAACAAAACCCCCACAAACAGTAAGTGCTGAAATACACTGTAGGAGCAGTGTTAAGTGAATACACCTGCTACTGCCAAGCATAGGAAAGGAGAGGCTTCTACGTGAGACTCATTGCAATTAACATGTGAAATCCCATTTTATAGAGAACTTCACAGGCATTCAAAACCCAAACATTTTAAGTGTCTATTTGAAAACTTTGTTTCAGAACTTCCTCTTTAATGTGTGCCCCATCTCCCCCCCCCCTTGATTTTTTTGATTTGTCAGTGGTTTTCTTGTCACTTAGTAGCTGCTGCCCCTATTTTAAAAATAGATGTAAACCAGCTTCACATTAATAACCGTTTACATAACAGTAGTCTCTAACAAAGCTTTTACTTATTCCATTTACCTTCAAAGCAATTTAGTTTGGAAAACTGCACTTAAGCATCAAAAAGATCTTTCAGTAAAGGTACAAAGTCACCCAAGAGCAGCAAAAACAAGTAATGAATTTTTAAACAAAATGACTGACGTGTCTTGTTTCTTAATTCATGGGTTCATTTAAAATATATTATAATCACAAGAAGAGATCTCTTATGTGTTGTATACAAAACAATCCGTAGACTACTGTGATGTTATTTCAGAAGTCAGCAGAGCACCTAGTTTGCTGCCACATACATCACAGCAGGAGTTCCCGATGACAGAAGTTTTTTCACCCCAAACTATTACAGTCCTATACCCTGTTGCCTTCTCTCTCCCAAAGTTTTGAGACAGAATTATTGAACTATACCAGCTTCAAAAATTCGGCTCCACTACTCTAGGCACCTGGTTCAGTTAACCACATGGTATCATTTCTACCTTAGTAAGAACCTGTGGTACCATCAAGTTCAGGGTAAAGATGCTCATTTGAAAACAGCTATCAAAACAGCGTTCTGCTTACTACAACACTGCAGTCCTAATAACCATTTACAGACTGAGGCGTTGCTAATAGAAGCTAATTAGGTTTTCCCTTTTTCTCTCGCAGCTTAAGCCTAGCTGTACTTAGCATGTCTAGACCTAAAAAGAGAATTATAAAAAGATTAGTGAAAACACACAAATTGGAAGCAAGGACCAAATGACAGCCACTACCTAAAAGCACACCTCCAGAAAAGATTTAACACCACAGGAAGAGAATCTCATCTCTACTGTGACAAAAAAACTAACGTACATTGCTTACCACAAGCTAACATGGGCTAACCATCTTATTCTTGCAAGCACTGAAAACACCCAGACTCAAGATTTAAGTCTACCACCAACGAGGACAGATATTAGAACTTAATCTCTCTCACATTTTCAGTCACTTCATGCATGGCTTTACAGTGGGGCAAGTCAGAACTGCAGAAAGGCAGCATGGCCTTCTCCCCAGTACTCCTGTTCCAGCCCTGTGGCTGACATGCGTCATCTACAACAGGGACATAAGCCTGTCAAAACCAAATCCCTTTCCTTCCTACACTGACTTCTAACAGGCTCCAAAAGCTGTTCCAGATCAGTTAAGACGGTCAAGCAGTCCTAGAAGCATAAGGGAAAGAGCAGGGGAAGCACAGAAGGTGGAAGCTTCAAGACAGCCTCTTTCAGCATCATCACAGGTTTAGCATGTTTTTAGATATATTTTCATGAGCAGCATATTCTGGCAGAAGCAGGAAACACTGATTAAAGTATGTCCTTCATTAATGGAAGCCATCTCTAAAGTAGTGGTTACATTTTAACTACACATTTAAACACTATTAGGCAATCCTAACAACGAGGATGACTAGACAGCTTGGTGTGATGAGAGCAGGTGAAATGGAGTAAGGAGCCCAAGCAATAACCATGGATGGAACTGTTCCTTTATACTAAATAAACCTAAAAATTTTCTATGTTTCTAAAACAACGCTTCACAGCTAGCTTTAACCAATGTTTCTCGATAGTGCAAGTTACACAAAGAGTCAAACCCAACCCTGCAGGTCATCCTGCTTCAAGCACTGAGCAAGGTGTTATCTAAAGATAATGCTGTAGCAGTCCAACTCCCAGTTTTCTGACTGCTCCTAGAACCAGAATTACAAACATAGAAGCAATCATGGAGATGATATCACTACAACAAATGATACAAAAATAGCTTTCGGGGACCAAACTAGGCCAGATACCCTCTTTTGGCTAGCCCTGTAGTAACTTCACCAGTACTAATAGCAGGAATATCAAGATAACACAAGTTTTACAGATGACAACTCTGCTTGTTTCCATGACACAGGCTGCAATTGTGTTTTACTACCATAACCTAGTTTACACAAAAGCTCTGGAGTCATCCAAGGTTAAGAGGCAGCTTGTTGCAGTAATGGCACCGAGCTTAGGGAGTTTCAGCTCTGTTGTAACAGCTGCATAAAAAAATAAAATTAGATAGTCAGCATATTAGTCAAGATTTTCTCCACACCTCTGACCATAGTTTTGTTGTAAAAAATCCAAACCCTGTTCAGCACGGACCAACCTGCTTATCACTTTTAAGCGGTGTTAAATTACCATTCACATAGGGCTTGAAGTCTTTAAACATCAGTAGGAGAGGTCACCCAATTGTTGCTGAAAAGCAGGTTAATTCAGGTACTTCTGACTCAGAATGTAATTGAGCCTCATTTGCTCTACTGGCACCCGGTGATTCAATTTGTAGCACTGCTAAAAAGAGTAGTTCCAGAGGCCAGAAATAGCTCGGGGCAAGGTACTCCTTTTGAATGAGGCTTTTCATGCAACCTTCAATTATAAGGAAAAAAAGACAACCACCCAACCTTAAATACTTTGCTGCTTTGGTGTTAAGTCTTACCTTCCAGATTAATAAAAATAGCATCTTTTCTTTACAACTTTAAAAAAAGATCATTAAGAACAGTACTTGTGGTTTTACTGAGTGGAAACAAAAGATTCAAGTCTGAGAGTTTCCATTAAATACCTACAACAAACATCTGGGAGCTTAACCACAAAAATGAAAGCTTTTTAAAATAATCTTTTAGCATAGCAAACAAGGCAAGACAGTTATGTATAAAAAAATCCAAATCTCCAACATCCCATTGATCCTCCTATTAGTAATGGATAAATGATTCATTTCCTTTTGGCAGGAGCCCAAATTCAAATGGGAAAAGGTATTTTGCATCCTCTTTAAAGCAATTTTGAATTATAATCCTAGTTATAAAAATTTAAACATAGAAAATCTGAAAATCGTTCAGGCAAGAGGGCACAATACGATGATCCTGGGAATGTACCTATTAAAAATCACTGCCAACTTGATGAATTTTGCTGTTCTGGACTTACAAAAACAGTTCTACTCCAGACACACAATTTTGTCTCCTTGAACAAAGCTCTTTTACTGCTTACTTTGCATGAAACAACTTCTCAGTGGAGTGGTCCACAAAGAACAACCTCCTTATTCTCAGTTTGTAACAACAATTAGCAAAACAGGATAAATTTAGTACAACCTTTGGAAGTTATTTTGCTTTGCAGCCACAAAGATGTATTCACCTCTGATAATATATTACAACTACACTGTAACAGCATCAGCAACTGGAATGATCTCGCAGAAATTGCCAGAGTTGTATTAGCAAAAAATATGTAGTGCTCCATAGCACACTGAATGAGCCTATCTTTTTAACAGCTTAAATTTCTGCTAATGAACTTTCCTCACAGAAGATTAGACCTCACTCTGACTGGAAGAATCTCAGAAAGAGAGCAACTGTACCTGCACAGTCAAGCAACTATGTACTTGAGTGTTTTAACTTCCATTGACAATCCCCTTTTTGAAGTGGTCACAGCCCACCAACAGCTTTCAACAGACACACTGCCCGCCACAGGCCACTACAAGCCTACACAAGTGTTGGATGGAGCCTTCACTTGCCCTGACAGCAGTATTACTTACTCCAGCACCTTCAGAGTAAGTCTGATCCCTATGGTACTGCAGACATGGACTACACAGAAAGCTACTTCCATTTTTCAGATCTACTTCTTTCAGTCTTAAAATAGAACGGATACGCTTCACTGCCAATCACACCTCTACTGCAGCTGATCAAGCCTGGATAAAGTGACAAGTAAGCCTTGTACAGGCAGTATCTGCATGACTTGATCATTTAAATTCCCTCTGTCTTGTACTGTGTAAGTCCCTAACTAAAGGGCAGCTATCTAAATGGATGATACGGCATAGGAAGGCAAAACTAGGCATTGAAGCCACCTCACCACCCATGCAGTCAGCTTTACACATTCCTGTGCTTAACCACACACTATTTTGGCAATAAAAAGCAAAAAAGCGTGCAAGAAGTACACTAAAATGGAACAACAATTAAAAATTATTAAAATCTGTAAGCCAAAGCCTCCTGTGATAGCACTACTGAAACCCTCATAATTATTTTATTAGATAAAACCTAACAGGAGCAAAGTATTTCAATGTGTTTATTAGCATACTCCAGTCCCTGGATTTTTCAGAGGCTTACTGTCAATTTTCATTCTGTTCTGACAGCTCTCATACCAGCTTGTCACATCAACCAGACTGATTCTATTCCCACTTCTCAAAAGCTACTGTAATTCATTAATGTATTTCCAAAACTTATCAGATGTGCTTCAAGGAAATGATTGCTGTCACTCACTTCCCCTTCCTGAAGGCTCCCAATTACTGTCAGATGAACTGGCAAATAAACCCATCTAAGGCTCTCTTTTTCCCCTATCCTGTAGAGGAGGGTAACTAACATTTATTTATCAGGCAAATTACTCACAGGAAGGCACAGTGAAATGCATTTATTTTTCTTCCCCCTTCAGATTCTACATAAAATACACCTGTGATCCTTTTAATACCTAGTGAGTAATACTGACACCACACCCCAGGCTCAATGTGCAGTGCCTAATGCATTAGCCACACCACGATGTCCTCAAATACCGATGTCTAATTTACCATACCGATACCAAGTATTTCTCTAGACACCTTTCTTCCTGGTACGTCCTGAAGTCATCTACATCATGCTCAAGCTTCAGCTTGACAGAGCTCATATTGTTCTAGCATAAGCTGGTCTAGCAAAGCCAAAAACCCACATAAAAAAAATGGCTGTGATCACATAATTCCTCCTCAGAAACACACCCAAACATCCCCACCCAGTTGTTCTGTGCTATTTTGTTAGAAACGTTTGACTGAGAAGTTCCACTGAGAAAGGAGTGACCAGAAAAGCTAACTACAGACCTCTCTGCTTGCTGAAGCCATGTAAGTCATCAGATTTTGGAAACTGGGGGGAGGAGGGGAATATTTCATTTCTGTGAACTACAGAGCAGAGACTTTAACCCCATTTAATGGCTTCCAATACACCTGGTACAGGAATAAATAAAATGTCTGAAAGCAATTTGCCAGTTTTTATGTCATCTTATAAGACCTATTTTTATTCCTTCCTTTTCACAAATGTTACAGAAATGAGACAGAACATCACACATTACAGAGACGTGAAAATTTTGTTTCCACACCCGCCACCCCACCTCCCCAGGAACATGTTCTGCCAAAACTACAGTGCTGAATGAGAAGATAAGCCTTCCTGACTGAAAATTAGCAAAACGGGATCAATTTAGTAAAAGTACAACCTATGGAAGTTATTTTGCTTTGCAGCCACAAAGCTGTCAAGTCTCCAATCCATCAGATCTCTCTTGCTCTAACCTGACATCTGCCCCCAAAGAGAATCTTATTCTCAAAGTCCAAGCAGGCCACCAAAGGTGACTTACCACTATACAGGTCATTAGCCTAGAAAGTATCATCTGGGCTGGGCCTTTTGGCCAATCTTTTAGGAGAGCTTTGTCCATAGCCTTTCACTTCATTATTTTAATCATAAACATAAGAAGTATCCTGCACTCTTGACAGACCTTTTATTTGCCCAGAGTCATCAGTAAAATGCTAAGCAGCATTGAAGTGAAAACTGAAAAGCCACGTTTCCCAATGCATTCTGACACAAGTCAGAACAAGGTTATTCCCGGTATCTCCAGCTGCCTCCTGTTATTGATAAGCTGCCTCTTAATTCTAGAAAAATGCAGACATGGATGATCAGGGATGTTTCCAAACACACTGGCAACTCTTACTCTGATTACCTTTTCTGTGGACTAAATCACATTTATCAGTGCAAAACTAGTTATTTGTCTCCATGCAGATCCTTAATATAAGCACACCCTTACACTTGACAAATGGAGTACGTCATTCAGAAGAGAAAAATCCAGATGGAATCGTGAAGTAATCCATCTTCAAGTCAGCAGCAAGTTCTGTATAAAGACCACAGCAGATAAAAGGCATAAAAAGGTATTGCAGAAACAATGTCCTCAGGTAGAAATCACAACAGGACTTAAGCCAGAACTCAAAATACAAGAGACACAATGCACACAAATATTAATCAGTCCAGAAGACAACCCTAGTGGCTCACACCTTTTCTGCTGGCAACAAAACAGCCACATTTAGAACAGTCCACGCTATTCCACACAACCAAAGTTCAAGTAATTCTCACTTTCCTGAATGACGTTTTCTTTCCACTTGTTGTATGAATCACCAACAAAGGAGTTAGAGTATCCAGGCTTCCATTCCTAACGCCTGATTAAACAAGGAAGATTAAAATTCACCATTTTAACAGAAGTTTTTTACAGCACTACTAAGACCTGTCTTTAATTAATTCTACAGGAGGCCTTTTCATGCAATTCAACAGGAGAATGACTCACAAACAGGAAGGACAGCTTGTAGCCCCTGGTTTAACTTACCCAGTCCATTCCACCAAGGCAGTTCAGCCTAACTTATTTTTATCCTTCTCTTTTCAAATTTACAGCAACAGCCAAAGTAGTCACGAGGGAGTGCACCACAAACAATGCTCCCTAACTTCTCACCAGTTCCAGAGGAAGCAGGGACATATTGATAGTCCCCAGTAAAGTCCAAGAACACAGAGTCCCACAGTTGCTCTATTATCCAAACAGCCCATCCTGCAATACTGTATTGTCTAAGCAACAAAATCATCAGGCAGTACGCCATTTCTGTTACCTGCATTAGCTAGCTGGATTGAATACTGCCTCAGAACAAAGTGTGACTGAAAAAGCAAACCCAAAGCCCACCATATGCTTAAAAGGAAGTAGCCAGCACCAGAAAGTAAGAACCTTAAAGAGAACAGGACAGGTGAAGACACCCATGGAAAAAAAGAAGACATCCTACAGAAGAAAATAGAGCATTTTGACAAGCAAAGAAATAAAATCTCCTTACAGACAAGTAATTTCAAGTCTGGAAGGATATACAGGAGAATGGTATTTTCTCTGTAATTTTTATAGTAATTTCTGTGATTTTGTCCTGTTCTGACCTATTTTTGAAACAAAATCCACATTCTCTTTACAAAGTGAGTAACACTAAGAATTACTGTCCTTCTGGAGCTGCCAAGAGCTAGTAATTTTCCAGCTTCCAATTTTTATTTTTTGTTAATGCCTACTCACACAATAATCAGTAACAATGTAGGTGACAACAATTTCCTATTTGTCAAGTTATTTTTTACTTAATTGGTTCTGTTGTTTACAACAGCATACTTCGTCAATTTGTAAACGCATGAGCCCTTCAGACATGTCTAAAAATAATTGCTTAAATGCTATGTAAAACAGACTTCTTAATTACTCCAGAAGAGCACACCAAACACCTATGTGACCAACCTAGAAAACACAGCAACACTACTGGGAAGACTTTTCATTTATAGGGGAGGAGGTTGATGCTTGCTTGACAGTACATATACTCCTACACTTTTTTCTATACCTCCTGTCTAAAGCAGGATAGCACTTTTCTGTTTCCTATCTCCTCAAAACGTTTTGAGCACTCCACTGGCAAAAATCCCAGGCTTCATTTTTGTACAATGAACTGAAATAGAAGCATTAAATTGTGAAACATCATGAGCAAAGGTGATTGCTTCACTGGACTCATGAGCAGATTTTTCAGTATTTCATTAGCACAACATTCACTTGTAAAGGCAGGGGAAAATTTTCTCTTGAGCTTCTCAAAGAACAGCTTATACTCGGAAACATGAGATTTAATTATCAGTTGGCCTGTGTAACTGCCAGAATTACCAGTAATCATAAAACTACATTTATGCAGCATGCCACAGTTTCAAAACACCATGTAAGCTACCTAACCAAACTCACTTTCTACTATTTCTTTCAAATTTAGTGACCACTGATTTCAAGGTCTGTCCTTTGGTTCTTGCATCCTGGCACAGAACTTTAAAAAAAAGGTACAAAACACTTTAGCCTTGCCGTACTGTAAGTACCAGATTAATCAGATATAAACTCTGGATAAGAAAGTCTTAACATTTTCATTTGTTTGTACAGTTCAAACAGTACCTGAAGGACTTCCATTCTACACTGGTAACAAAAAGAAGGGGAAGGGGGGGAAGTGTAGGGGAACCATCTGAAAGAATGTGACTTGAAGGAAAAGTCAACAGAAAGAGTTTTATTGCACTCACTTTTGAGGGACATTTATATTACACAGTCATTGTAGTAAAACAAGGAAAGACTTACTCACTTAAGTACAACTGCTGCAAAAACTGAAGAGTATTAAGCTAGTATTAATAACATTGACTCTAAAGCACAAAGTTAAATGCTACCAAACTCTGGGAGTGCTCTACAGCAACTGGTTTATTAATAGGTAGGTAATTAAAAACACCTTCCTTGGCATAAATTTGCATCACTGGCCATGTGGTAACTTCATTGGTCCTCACTCCCTTTGCCCAAAAGATAGCTCTTAAGTTTTTGAGTTGGAGACCAATGCTTCCTGTCACAATGTGTCAAAAATACTTTGCTTGCAGGTGAAGACCTTCAACGTGTAATAGAGACAACTCCTGCTACTCCAGTAGAAATCTCCTTTGAAAACAGTAGAGAAGTTAAAACTTGTAATTGAAAAAACCTTCCAAATAGCTCACCGAGCTGAAGTAATCACTAGAAATTATTTCAGGAGGAAGTTCCGAGACCTTTGGAACCAGGCTACAAGCACTACATCAGCTGATCAACCAGCATTTTATTATGAAAACCAGGTTTAAAAACAACCTTCAAAGCTTATCCTGACAGGGTCTGATAAACATGGAAATATCCTGAAAAAGTATGGGCATTCCAAATGTCATTTTTTACCAGTCTGCGTTTACACAGTAGTTAATTAGCTAATTTTAAAAACACCTATTAGACTGGCAAGGTAGAGAGGAAAGACAAAACAGGCTTTCCTTGTTAAAGAAAAAATAACCCAAACCAAAAGAAATCAGGAACCATCTGGGCGATCTAGATTCTGCCAGACTTGCACATTGCAGTTCCTTCAGCTATTCCACACACTTCGTTTCTTGTAGCTAAAGAACAGTCCTGCCACAGAAGTCTGAGATTAAGACACACATTCCAAATATTAGTGTGATTGAGAAATAATGCCCTATGTGAAGGATTAAAAAAGCGATTTTGCAAGACACTTTTTCTCCAAGAAATCAGTAGAGAGAGGGATCAGCCAGAAGACCATGCCACTTAAAGGCTAGTTTAGTGACTTCAAGGTTGAATTAATTGTCAAGAAACCCTACAGCTTTTGTAATGCTCAAGACTCGCCTTACCCACAGTCTGGCACAAACACTCTCTTCTGTCCTGTTTCAGATCACATCGCAACCTCTGCCACAAACCATATGAAGCAAATGAAAGATCTGTTCCTTCCTTCAGCCACACCGGCACCACTTTTCAGTTTAACTGCATATCCTCCACTTCTTATGTTGCAACACAGGAAAAATTGAATTCTTTCATCTGTCAAAACAATCCTCTCCCCTTACCTCCTTTCTCCTCCTCCCAGCCATCTCCCACAGGAAGATTTTTTTCCCTATTCCTAGTAATCACCCTTCTTTAACAGTATAGCTAACACTGTACAAAATATGTAAAGGCATAGAATCAAATAATAAGATTTCCTGTATTAGTCTAGATGTGATACTGAAGGGTTTTTTTTTTAATTTTTATTTTTTATAAACCCAGCACGCTGAGCCAAATCTTTCATGCAAAAGCCTGCAAATGATGCTCAGGTCTTTTTTCTATGTGAACTAATGTTAAATTCTTTAAATTTTCCAAATGCTAATGGCTACTGCTCAGGAGATGCTACTAATTAGACAATATGACATTTTTCATGGACATAATGCAACAGCATCTCACACCAAGTTCAAGCCTGAGACAGAGCCAAGAGCCACCTTCTCAAACGTAACAGTAAAACTACACATGCTTATTCTGCGAGTCTTAGTGCAAGCTATTGAAAGTCTGCCTGTATGAAATTCTCACAATGTGTTTCTGATTGTTCAGCCTGGAGAAGAGAAGGTTCCAGGGGAACCTTACAGCAACCTTCCAGTCCCTGAAAGATGCCTATAGGAAAGCTGGGGAAGAACTGTTCCTGAGGGCATGGAGCAATAGGATATGGGGTAACGGCTTTAAACTAGAAAAGGGGAGATTTAGATTGGATATTAGTAAGAAGTTCTTCACCCTGAGGGTGGTGAGACACTGGCACAAGTTGCCCAGAGAGGTGGTGGAGGCCCCATCCCTGGAGACATTCAAGGTCAGGCTTGATGGGGCTCTGAGCGACCTGATCTAATGAAGATGTCCCTGCTCACTGCAGGGGTTGGACTAGACGGCCTCTGAAGGTCCCTGCCCACCTAACGCAACCTATGATTCTACAAAAGCCACCCCTACCTGTAGAAGGATGCCCTGTAGCACACATAGCTGCTTTCCTTCTCACTATATTAGAAAGAAGTCTCAAAGGGGGCTACAGGGGAACACCCCTTAAATTTGCAGGAAACACTCCTCCACAAATTCCTACACAAAGCAGCACACAACCGAAACCGCTTCTGACAACAGGTATTTGCAAGAAATGATGTAGAAATCTTGATATATTTTTATCACAAAAGTCCCTTCCTTCTCCAGCTGGTAGCACACATGTTGCCACCATGCAGTAACAGGAAAGCTATTTCCTCAAGCACTCTTACCGGAGTCTTTTCCTATCAGAAAAATCTATTTACAATAAGCTGACAGGGCTTCTGCACCCTCTTGCCAGTTAGACATTTCCACAAATAATAAAAACCCCCCAAACCTCATTAGAAATCAGTTAGCCCTTTGAAATCTAATACCATTTTCAACTTTTACCACAGTGGCAACCAAGAAATGGAAACCGAGGCAAAAGATAACGAAGATAACCATCAAGAGACATACTTCTTGAGAAAAACAAGTGGTCAAACTAAGTGATGGGAACTACACCTAATTCAGCAGACGCTGTGGAGTATCTGTGTACAGAGAGGAAAGTAAGGCAACGTAAGTAAATATTTGTGGTTTTCTTTCTCAGTTGAGTCCATAGACTTCAGACTGAATTACTGCAATACAGCCTAAACAGAGTCCTGAAGGTCACGCTGAAATTTCAGCAGGTGCAGGATGTTTATACAATGACCTTCCACAACAGAGGAATATTGTATCTTTATTCCTGCACGATATTTTCATGTTCATTATTAAGTGCAGCCCAAGGCATTCACTTCAAACTACAAATTCCCCTATGGTTTCTCTCACGTACTTTGGGTCAGTTTTGGTTTGGTTTTTTGGGGGGTTTTTTGTTTTGTTTGTTTTTGTCTAACAGCCAATATGACTCTGGATGCTCCAGCAAACCACCACCTGATGTACTGGGGTGTGGGAAGAGCCACCACAAAAACCACAGAGTTTCATCTGCAAAATGATTTGGTGAGTTCACTGGGGAAAAGAATTAAAATGTATTGGCTGCTGCAGAGCTATTCTGAGATGCTGGGCATGTTTTGGAGCCTAAATGAAGGCAAGTTTTCCTTCTAGTTCAGTTTTACACCTCACACTGTTTGAAAGCTCCAGTTCCACAAATTCTTTCAAAGGGATGAAATATTTTCTCCCAGCACTCAGCATAGAAACCATACAATTACTCAGGTGGAATAATAATAAAAAAGACAATTAGCTTTCACATTATCTTTGCAGAATGGGAATGGTCAGTTCCCTAAATATCACAAAACACCTGTCTACAGCACTAGCTAGTTATGAAATACAGACCTCAAATAAAACAGGATGTCAGTCTCTGCCACCATCAGAAGCTACTAACAGCATCTCCCAACAGCTCTGAACTTCACATAAGGAAATTAAGACTGTATTGTAATATACACGCTCACTGAATTCCAGCTTCTGCAAAGCTGAACTCAACAAGATTGGTAATGGTTTCCACCCAGATTGCCAGTGATTCACCAGCAACATGGCCAAAGTTTCCTACAGAAATCTTATTAATTTCTGTTTATCTGCTTAAGCATGACCACTTTTATATAATAACATGCATGTCCTAAAATGCCTGCAAATTAAAACCTGACATATTGATGGATGCAATTCCTGGATTTATATATTCATCTGTTAATGGGAACACTAATTTTAAAAATAATTATCAACCTGCAATAATCTCATCATAAGTTTCAAAAATATTTTGCTTTCAACTAAGATAGTTTGGGTACAAAGCTGACAAGAAAAAAAAAAAAACAACACAAACCCCAAACCACCAGAAAACATACAAGTAACTTCCCACTCATCTCCATTAAGGTTACTGCTGCTCGAAAGTGATTGACAAGCACACCACTCAAGCCTCTGGTTGTCAAAACAGACTGCAATGATGGTACCTCGGTTTCTAAATTTCCCTCAAAGCAACAGCCCATCAAGCTAACTGCCTTGTCAGAGCCTTTTCTAGGACAGGAAGGTAAATAAGCTATTGCAGGTAAAAACAAAAAGTAAAAAGGCAAAAAGTGCCTAACTGATAAGGTTTGCTTCTATTATGCTAGAGGAAGCCATAATTTCATATGAACACTGTGTATGAAGGGACTGGAGAAAGCCACGGTGCTAGTGGTGAACCTTAGAAGCCAGCAGTAAGGTATACACACCTCTTAGGAACACTGGGTTATTTGTACAACCAGGAACCTCTCTTATCAGCTTCACTGACTGCAAACACAGAAAAACAGACATATATAGATGATTAAAATGCCCTCCACATCTTTATAAGCTTAAAAGGGGTAAAAAACCCTAAGCTTCAAACGTCGTTAATTTCTGTTTCATGCTATTGCTGTGTTATCCAACAACTCTATAGCTATAGGACGCAAAGAGAACACTAAACACTGAATTTAACAACTACATTTCTCTTCCAAGAGGAGTCATTAAGAAGATAGCGTTGGTAAACCTGTTACGATGATTAATGCAGCTCTGCAAGAGTCCAGGTTACCTCGGACCTTTTAATAATTTTTGCAAATGTTTTTGGGGTTGTGGTGTTTGTTTTTTTTTTACACTTCAGCCATTTTCAATACAGTGAAACAATACAGGGAACAGCACCTACACCCAGAGGAACAGAAGATTTTTCCTTCGTATTCGACCGAAATTAAGAAGAAAAAAAAAAAAAAGAAAAAACCCAAAACCTCTGAGGTAAAAGGCAACGTGCTTGTGGATTAAACTGAGCATTCCCAGTTTCCAGAAAATAAATAATAACAACATCAGTTCCCGGTTTGAAAGCGGCCCAGGTCTCACAATGGCTTTTGAAGACAAAAACTGACACCAGGACGTTCCCCAGCCACTAAAGCACATCAAAACGCAGCCATACTAACACCACACTCCCGGCGAGAAGCCTTAACCCATCCCTACCTCGTTAAACCGAGAACTAAAATAACGCCACGGTGAAAAACTAGTGAAAGTAAAGCGGAGTTCTGTTTGGCCTTATCACGGTTTCCCCCCCACGCAAAGGGAGGCCGGGGGCCAGCTCGCTCTTCCCTCAGGCGCCACAGACAAAAGAGCGACAGCCCGAGGGGGTTGGTGGCGGTGTCCCCCACACCGACCGCGGGAAGGGCGGGGGGGTGGGGGGGAGGGGAGGACGGGAGGACTCTAGCTGCTGTTCGTTCGGTTAAGCTGAATGCGACGCGGGCGCAAGTTTTCCTCTTCAAGTACACAGAGTGCCTGGAACAACATCAGCGAGGGCAGGCCACACTCAAGAGCTGCCTGTCCCTTCTCCGCCATCGCTTAAGGCGACGCCGCCTCTCCCCACCTCCCCTCCCCAAGCCGAACTCAACCACCGGGGCCTGCCCACCTCCCCTATACCGGGAATGGTGGCCGCCGCAGCTCCCCACCTCCTTCCCTGCTCGGGGCGCTCGGAAATCGAGCCCGGCAAAAGCCTAAGGCCTAGCAAGGTAGGCAGAGGCCCAACAAGCGCACCACCAGCTCCTCCACCTCCCTCCCCTGAGAAAGGGGACAGAGCCTCCCGCTCCCGCCAGCGCCCTTGAGGCCAGCCCCATTGTTCCCCGCACCCCTAGGCTCTCCGCAACCGAACCGAGCAGCGAAAAGGAAGGAGAAAAAAGAGGTAAGGGAGGAAAAGCAGATAAGACAGCACACTCACCACACGGGCTGGGCTCCCCGCAGCAGCCACCAGCCCCCTCAGCTGCGGCACACGGGGGCGGCCGCAGCGCCCTGCTCCTCCAGCACCCACAGAACCCGGGGCTCCCCCACCACCGTCGCCTGTCGCCCCTCCGCCGCCGCTGCAGCAGCGGCCATCTTGTGCATCGGCTGCCTCCCTTCACCACCTCCTTCCTTTGCTTTGCTCTACACTACTCTGCACAGGCTCGCCACCACTACCGCCCGCCCCTTCCTGCGCCCGGCCCCCCGAGCGGGCGGGGCGGACTGGGAGAAAAAGCCGAGTCACGGGCCGACCCGCCCGGACGGGTTAGTGGGTTGTGCTGCAGAGGTGGGGTGCTGTCACCTGTGTCGGGGTGGGTGCTGTAAGTTACCGCCGGGGATGGCGGTGCTCCCTGCTGCCTTCCTTTGCTACTTGGGGTGGGCTTTTTTCGCTTTTTTACCTCATATTCTTTTCCGAGTGATAACTGTGGGGCGCAATAAGGGTATGTGGCTCTCTATGCGGCAAGTATAGCCTGAGGAACGCTCTGCGTGTGCGGAGCATCCCAAAGCCCCCAGCCCGCCATTTTCTCTCCCTCTGTGTCCGTGGCACGCACGGGGGGGCGTGTGTGTGTGTCTGTGCTCCCCTACTCCAGTTATGCTGTGGTTCCCCTCTTTCTCACTGTGTTTGCTTTATGCTTGGAAGTCTGCTCGTTGCTTGGCGGGGAGAAACAAATGAGTTTTGCTGCCGTTTGAGTGACTATACAAGGCAAAGGCCCTTTGCTTTGCCCACCAGGCCTATGGGAAGGTGTAGAGCTGGGCTTGCTGCTAGAGAAGGATCCCCTACAGATTTCTTTGTGGCAGGACATGTTAAATTCTGCCTCAGCCTCAACTGTTAGCACAGATAAAATGTGTTGAGACCCTGCAAAGCCTTCCTGTGTCACTCATCTGAACTCCAGTTCACTGTGCGCAGTAGAATGAAGTTGTAAGGTGTCTTGCAAGTATTGATGACTCTCTGCATTTAATTAGCACAAGCTGCTAGTTTTAAAATGTTTTGAGAGCAAATTATTATTTAACAAATTAAAGTCCTATTTGATGAGGACACAAATTGCGGCAAAAAACTGCTACAGAATTAGTACAAATTTATTTGCAAACCAGACAACACATGTGGGTTTGGTGATTCCCTCCTATTCCCTGGGTATTTTGTCAGGTGTGTGCCCAGCTGGAGGCTCTGCTGGATGGACATTGGTGTGAAGTTGTGCAGGATGGGGCATATGGAGCAGCGCTTCCAAATCACTGCGCTTCTAAACCCTGTATAACACGGTAAGGACCATGCACTGTATCATCAGTTCAACATCTGAAATGCAGAGGTCAACGTGACCTTGAGATACCGTTCCAGCAGAGCAATGTCAGGTCAGAAGTAATCAGGCCTAGAGAGAGCAATCTGCAAAAGGAAGTTGGGTCATGACACACAGAGACAGAAACCTTGGAACAAATAACAAGAGCTGAATTCCTGAACAACAGGGAAAGTCTATGTAGCGAAAATTTAATCTTCAGGTCCTATTTCTGACTTATTGCAGACAGATGTTCACGTCAACTTGACAAGAAATGTGGTGATAGTAACTCAATGCATTATTTCTCACAGTTTTACTATAGTACGATGTCTCAATTATTCCCATCATAACAATTAAGCTTAATGCTTAGTAAGGATTAGTGCTTGAATAAAATAATTTTAAGAATAACTATTAAATGACTTTGAGAAAACAGGTTTCTTGCCGTATTCATGTGCATTTGGGACTTTAGGAAGACAGAAGGCTTAGATCTTTACAGAGACTACATTTAACTTACTATGAGTTGCAAGCAAAGGAATGGCGAGTTTAACATGGAAGTGTGAATGGCTGTTACATTGTTATTGCAGGAAGACTTCTACAAACAAGTATAAAACAATCAGTGTTAATAAGTTAGTACCCTTGTTACACAATAAAATATCTGAATGAATTATTTAATCAAGAATATCATGGCTAGATTTGGAAGTCAGGGATGGTCACAGATCAGTATATTATTATATTTTTATCATTGTATTGGCATGTTATTGTCATACTTCCTACCATGCCTCAATGAAACATTAATATCACTTGTCCTTAATGACTGTATAAATTATGTAAGAGTCTTTGTCTTGAAACACAATCTTTCATACAGCCAATTGGCAAATTGCAATAGTTTGTTTAAAAAAAGATTAAAAATTGAATCATTATACTCCTATCTAATTAACCCTCCTTCTTTGAAATGAGCAACTAAGTGGTATCTATATATTATTCTAGACCAATTTAATTACTGTCATCATCCTATTATTCTATTCAAAGCTGTACATACCACAGAAAGTTTTCAATTGGCAATTGTCATCTTTTGCTAAATGTCACACTAGAATTGAGAACTTTAGTGAAGTTGTTAGCATCTTGTTCAGATGCAGAAGCCAGCACTAGGGGCTAAAATAGAAACCTTTGTTTCAAGTTACAGAGCCTAAAAATGGGGAAGGGCTGATGACATCCTCTTACTTACTGGTTTGTAGCAGGTGGCTGTACACAGTACATCGTTCTGGTGCTTTGTTAGTCTGGTTTTTAATGCTCCAATTTGGAGACTTCTTGCACTTCCCACACTTGGTTCCTGTATACAGTTCCTATGTTGCTGAAAGGTTTTCATTTGCAGTAAGGTTGTTTTCCCTCAGCATTTAATTCGGTTACCACTTAGTGCCACTTATTAAATTATCTTACCAGTGTTTACTTGCTAACAACCATTTTCAGTATTATAGCACAGTTTGCCACAGTACTGCATTGTTTAAAGAGGAGGGATCTGAAATGACCTATGGTGGTTCTTAAGTAACGTTGCAAGGAGAGTACTTCTAAGTCTCAAAACCTACTTTAGATCTCCATCAGAGTAACTTTTTTCTAGTGATGACTCTTTGGTCTGGATTTTAAAAGCTCAGAAATTTGTAGATAGGCTTAGGAATTGATCCCACAAGATACCTAGATTATTTTGAATGTGTGCTTCTCCAGTTATGTAGCATTTCTGCATGGCACCCTGCTTCAGCATATGAAACACAAGCCAGCATTTGCTTTTAGGGTTACTATTTTCATGTCTTACTTCAGCTTTTGATTAAATCTGCTGTGATTTATTGTCAGTTACTCACATTATTATCAGTCATTAAAAGCCCACAGGCATTACTTTTGATTCTACAACGCATTGTCTCAATTTTCCATTCCTTCTTTTAATTTTTTTCTGTCCAAAAGGGGAAAATGTGAAGGCATGGTTCTAGGATTTTACATTTGTGGTCGCCCTAGTAATGTTCTTCAGATTATACATTAGAAATGAGTCCTCAGACTGAGAGAGGTAAAACACCAGTGTAACTGTCAAAGGGTATAATCAATTTTTATACTGCTCTTTCCATACAAAGCTGATATAAAACTGAAGTAACAATAGCTGTCCTGATAAAAAGAAAGATTTTTGTGTTAATGCGTTGGCAACGTTTCGGTTTGCTATTCTAGTTATCTGCGTGACCTGCAAAGCTGATAATAATGGAAAATGTCTCATTTTGAAACCTGTGAGATCAGAATGAAAGGCAAGAATGAAATATTTTTCCAGCTGGCTGCAAGCATTTAAAAAAAAAAAAGTCCTTGTTATTTCTCACAGCCAAGATTCTTGTGTGTATCATACAAAAGATTAAAAGACAGTTTTTAGCATTTTTGTGTGCTTGACTATCACGTTAACGAAACGTGAAATTCCTGCACTTTTATAAAATTCCACTGACAAAAGCAGATGATGGAAGCATTTCCACCCAAGAGAGTCATCACAGAAACCCCCCATAGTCATTAAAAAATATGCTGAATATCATCCAAGCTTGTGTGGTGCAATTTTAGAACTAGTTATATGTGCTTATTTTACAGTAATAAGCAGATGACGGCAAAATAAAGCCTTCCACGGCGGAAGGGTATACTCAGTGTCTCATCCATAAGCTACGAGGTTTAGATTTGGTTTATACAGCAGAAACCTGCATGATATAAAGGAAGGTGAAGTGCTTAAATGTCAAATTAATACTCCTTCATGAATGCTTCTCTCTGAACCGTTCAGCCTGTGAGAACAGATAATGCTATATAACGTACCAAACATCATTGGGTTCGTTGAAAAATTTGTAAAACTTTTTGGAGTTATTTGATGCCCTACAGAATAGATTTGTAGAATATCAGCTATTAACATTTCTGTTTTCAGGCTGCCAGGAATGCCAAAAATCTATATAAAGATACCCTGTGGCTTCAATTGCCATGAAATGAAGAAATGGCTAGGAAGGTAAGAAAGTTTTTGATTTCTCATTAAAAGTTTCACTTAACTGTCCCATCTCATTATCCTCCTTGTCCCACTGGCATTTAGGGATACGCTATGCTGACATAATAGTATTTGCCTACTGATTCTTATGGTACTCTTTACTGCCTCTCTGATTACGTGTAGTTGCCTGGCATGCTTTAATCCCAGAGCTTCCAGTGTCGTTCAGCAACATCTCTCTCTTAAGTGTGACATGAATTTTGCAGCATTGTAAAGTACAAGAATGCAGACCCAGTTGGAGGCTGTGTGGATATCCAAGATTTAATAGTCACTAAGACAAAGTCACTACCATATACTTGTTGATCTGGTGCCCTCTGCTGAAATAACCATCTGTTTGGCTTCTGAATCCCACCCCTAGGGAGGGTCAAGAGCCTCTACCAAGTGCTATATGCTGCCACCTCTTCAGCCCACACTTTAGTTCCTTGATTTATTTCCTTTCCTGTTCTATCCCATCAAAAGCAGAAGTAGGACCCTTTATTTCCTTTCCTTCTTCTGGTGGTACTTAGGGTGAAATTTGATCTTTTCCTTAATAACATTGTTGTATTGCATTTTACAGCAGCCTTTTATTGAGCTTGGGAAACTAAGGTAAGAGTTAAGATGATAAAGAATTGAGAAAATTACATTTTCTAAAAATTCCAGCTTGGGTGTGTGTATAAAACCAAGAACCACCTAAATTAGCAATGTAATTTTTGTCCCTTTCTGGTAGGTTTCCTCACATACTGTAAAACTGGAGGGAAACGAAAGGCAGATAGGGCAGTACAGTCAGCATGGGTTTTCTATGGCAGGTCAGTGCCTCTGTTCAGCTGCATGTAATACCACAGCTTTACTCTCACTTTCCAGGGGAAGCTAAATTGTAGTTTTGCAGGTTCCCACAGCAAGCAGTGGCAAGATGAGGATTAAACCCTGTGGTCTGGTCTTCTGGTCCAACCATTACACCTTATGCATCCTCCACAGTTCTGCAAGTTACAGTAATTACATTATGACTAAACTGCTATCTGAGTAATTTTTCCAATCCAGTTTCCAAAGTAGAGGACTCTTAAAACAAGTAAAAAATGGGCCTGTCTTATGTCTCTGTAGTCATGTTGCATTTCTGCAGTAAAAGAAAACTTGCTGACGTCACTGTCCCTCGGGGTGTTCAAGGAAAGGTTGGATGAGGTACTTAGGGACATGGGATAGTGAGTAATATGGGTGGTAGGGGAATGGTTGGACTAGACAATCTTGGAGGTGTTTTCCAACCTTCATGATTCTATGACTCCCACTTGTTCTTGCTTAGTGCCACCCATAGTTTTTTACCAGTTTGGTTTGAGAAAATATGAATCAAGACTTGCCCTGTGTATCTTCCAACAAACAGGACTATCAGTTCCCACAGGAAGAGAAAAGTTCAGGACCAACCTTAGCTAATCCTACAGTATGAAGAACTGCATGAAATAAGTTTGGGTGTTCTGTGAATCGCAGGTAACTGCTGCTTAGTCAGATCTCAATTTGACCAGGTTTTTAGAAGTAAGTTTTTAGAAGTTCAGGTAATCACAGAGGGATGTTTTTTATGTTTCATCCCTCAGTGTTTTTTGAGAAAAGACCTGTAAATAAAAATAATTTTTATAGCATGCAGCTGCAGTATGTGCTTGATAAGCACTTTACAGATTATTTTCAGTGGAAATGTCAAATTTGTTTACGTAAACTGAGATGATTTTTCAGATGCCATAGCTGTGTGGTCATTTCTTTTACCAGATTCTACATGTTGTGTTTACTTTTGACAGAGAAATTCTCACACAAGCAAAACCCTACCTTTTTGCTAAGAATATCCTCCCTCACTTTTAAATTTCTTTTTAGCACAGTATTCTTGGTTTCCCCTCTCTCATTACTGTACTGGTAAAAAGCTGTTACACTCTGTTCCAGCAATTCAATTTCATCAAGCACAGAAATTTCCAAATTGTAAATGTACAGTACAATTTGTTCCTGGTGTGTGTATTCATCTGGTTTTGGTAAACTGTCCTCAGGAATTATGCCATTAATCCTAACCTTGAGATTAAAAACAAAAAAGAAAGTTCCAACTATTAAATTTATTTGTTAACTTCGTTAAAAGCTTTTGTAAAAAGAAGTTGCTATCTTTTACTGTTAATAAGAAGGGTTTTTTTCAAACTTGTGATTTGCTGGTTGAAGGCATCTGACATGCTACGTGATGCTGCCCACTCTTCAGTTCCCACAGGTGAAGGTGGTGGCATTTACAGAAGAAGAAGGAAATTCACCAAAGGGAAACCAGTAAGTTGAATGAAAAATACAAACTAGTAGTGGCATTAGCTTTCATTACGTGACAGGAAGAGGTAGCATTTGTGGTTTGGCTAGTTAATGCTTTTTTTCTACATAAGCTACTGATATAGTTGCTAAAACTCCAGCAGTTAAAGGATTAGAACCTACTGTGAACACAGATGTACCTTCTTATATATACACATTTTTAAGATACTCAGTTAATTTCACTTTAGCAAGAATAACATAATAACATCAGTTTCTTGGACATTAATAGATATTTATTGTATGCCCATTCAGGCACATGGAAGGTTACAGTATGGGCAAATGTTTTAGCCTGCTAACAAAGCCAAAATACTCTGAGAAGCATGCTTTCTGTTCTGTCAGGGAAGTTCCTCACTCTCATACATAAGGCCCCAGTATCTCCTGTTACTTGTCTCCAATGCTTTCAGTGTCCTGGTGACTCGTTACACAGACACATGCCACCTACACAATAAAAACAGGAATCAGAATTTAAGTTATCCATTTCCTTGCAAAGTCCTCTGGCTTTATAACTTGACTGTAGGTGAACTTCAGTTTAGTGATTCAGTATCAGGAGGTTGTTTATTTTGCAGTTTATCACTGTCTCTCCCAGGCCTCAGCTTTTCTTATCGGTGTTCCCATTAACCTGCAGTGCTCTGCAAAGAGAGCAAAACCAAATTCTTCTTATTTTCAGACACAAAACTCAACTTCTCCTTAGATTTAATTCCTCAGGAATTGCACCTGCATGTATACACTTATTTGCATATTAAATAGACAAGACAAAACTGTTTCTACTCTACATAGGTAAGTCAAACATTGTAAACCAGTTGAGAGCAGTCACTGTTCTTTCCGGTGTACCAGGAGGCAGAGACTGAAACAAACTGGTTTTGTTCTGCACTTCCCAAGCTCACAGATTGGCTAAAGGAGAATCCTGGGAATGCAATATTAGCATTCTAAAAATCTGACCCTCAGTCTGCCTTTCAATGTTAGATGCTAAAGAACTAAACCAAGGAGATACAAATCATATTACAGAATTACTTAAGCTGGAAAAGACCCTTTAGGTCATTATTGGGCTGTCAGGTGTCTCCTGGATGGGAGATCCTGGTCGGCTGATCTAGAAAGGGTTTCTCCTGCTCTTTGGGACTCGTGCTGCCCAGTGTTTGTTCCCTGGCCTCTGTGTCCTCTGACTCCCTTTGCCCCAGGATTTCACAGGGAAGGCTGGTCTGCTGGTGGAGTTGGGATTGCAAAGCATGCTGTTTGTCATTATCCTTTCTGAGATCTGGATTTGTGGGGGAGGACCCGAAGGAAGGCTGTCATTCTGAATCATGATCTGCACTTCAGGAGGAGATTTTGACTTTCTACTTTCCTTCTGCATGATCTTCAGCTTCTTTTCCAACTGTATCAGCTGCCTCCTACCAGCTCTTGGCAACATTCTCCAAAAGAGTGCACTGTGACTTGGCTGAAGGAGAAGAGTTCATCCCTATTGCAGGAGGGAGTCAGCCCTTCAGCAGCCATGAGGGTCACCCAGAGCATGTGCTGCCTTCCTGAGAGCCACAGCCCTGTGGCAGGGCAGGAGGTAATAGAGGGCCTGGGGTGGTAATTGTGGCCCTGGGGGGCGAGGCGAAACCCTGGTTTTGGGGCAGACACCTTCCCCTGCTGACAAGCAGGTATTGGGGATCTGTGCTGGGTCTGTTGGGGGAGAAATGTCTCCTCACAGGGGGCAATAAATTCCCCTTGGAGTAAATGTACCCCTGAGGGGGTAACAGTGGTTGGGGGTTAGTTCTGGTCAAGCCCTGCAGGGCTGGTGTCCCCATGGCTCCCTGCTCAGGGTGCCTGGGTGTTGGCAAGTGAGGCTAGGGGCAGATGGGGATCATGAGGCAGATGAGAGATTCTGAGGGGGCAAAAGTATGGCTAGGAAGGAGGGGTGATGCTCCTTCCCAGTGGTAAATCATCTCCCGGGGTATATATGCCCCCAAAGGAGAAATCTTCACCAGGGAAGTGCTCTAACTGGGGCAGATGTCCCCCTGAGAGGAAGATACACCCTCCCCATGTATAGCTCTCCTGCCCAGGGGGCAGATCCCCACTCTGAACTGTGTAGAGCAACAGAGGAGGGGGGGTAAATGCCCCTTCCCTGGCCTGGAGGGGGAGTAAGCCCTGCCCCCTGCGCAGGAGCCGGAGGCGGGGGGTTGGAGCTAGGGGTTGAGCCAGGTGTCACAGGGTGAATTGTCACTGCAGGGTTTGGGACCAAACTAGAGGAAGTAGAGAAAGTTAGAATAAACAGTGACTGTCAATTAATACATTTTCTAACATTTAATAATTTATAATGGCCTTTATAAGAGTTGAGAAACTTAAGCAATTTATAACAGTATATAACAATTTATAATGAATTAGGGGGCACCTGGGTCCCCCCCGCAGGGACTCCTGGTTCCCTTCTAGTTTTCCTGGAAGAGTCCCAGCCCCAGAGTGAAGGCCACTGCCTGGATGAAAATGGCAGGGTGGTGGTGCCTGTGGGGACAGAGGGGACATGGAGCAGAGGTTGGGGATTCATTTGTCCTTGTCCCCAACCTCTCTGAAGGTGGTGTGCCCACAGACTGAATGTGGCTCCAGCCATGGCCATGAGATGTGGAGACCTGGGGGACACTGAACTCAGTGGAGGAACCCAGCTATGTGGGGACTGGGGCTCCCAGTAGGGCCTTGGAGCTTGGACAGTCCTAGGTGTCCAAGGGGATTGCCAGGAGGACTCAGGCTTGGGGGTGCTCCTAGGGGAGATGCAGATCTTGGGGGGGTGGTTCCCTGGAGGGGGAATTGAAAGACATACTGATTTCATTGTGGGGATGGGACCCCATGGACAAGGACTTGCTCAAATCAGCCACACGAGTGCATAGTCAAACTAAACACAGGAACTCACCCCTGATATGACAGAATTCACTGTCTACCAAAGCCATAGCAGGTGCTGTTCCACTGAGAGGGATGTCTACAAAAGGGAATACTGGTAGAATGTCAGTCCCCTTGCAATACTCCCATCCTGCCAATTAGAAACCCACACTGGTACCAGAGAGCAAACAGGTTTACCAATTTGTGTGAGATCTTTGGGACCAGACCCTTCTACAACTATTCCATTAGTTTTAGCAAATGCTAAATGATACTCTGTAATGGACTTACGCACGGCATTCTTCAGTGTACCGATCCATCCAGACCCTCAGCACCTTTTTGCATTTACCTGGGGAAAAATACAGCGGACATGGACAAGGCTTCCCCAGGGCCTCTCTGGGTCCTCTGCTATTTCTTCTAGAATTTTAGTGAAAGATTTGCAGGATGTTGTGTTTAAAAAATTGATTCATTTCATGGCAGTAGCAGTCATTACCTCTAAGGAATCTCGCAGAGCTGACACCTGGACTTTTCTGTTTGGATCTAAGAGATGTGCTGTTCCTAGATCCCAATCTGGAACTGTGTGTACACGGGTCCTTGTGTTACCTGAACCATCTGCAGGTCATTCAGTGAATCCTGTGACTGAAGCAGTGGAGGCTTTGCCATCAGCCTGAAGCTGAGTGTGACTCAATGAGGCTTCAAGTGCATGGGCAGCAGAATGGATTGCGATAGCAAAGAAAAGGCTGTAAATATTTACACTGATCGGATTTGGAGTGTGCCATGCTGTTGGGCAGTTACAGAAGCAGCGTGAGTGTATAACTGTTCTTGTGGGTAAATTACTGAACTGTGAAAAGCCATACAATTGCCAAAGAAACTAGCTATCATTCATCAGCCAGCCCACGTGGGTGGAAGGACAAAAGAAGAAGTAGTAAATGGTCTAGCAGATGTTGCAGCTAAAGCCCAGCACCACTGCTATACAAACCACCAGACTTATAAGCAGTGCAATTGTCTGACCTGGTATTGTCTGCTCTTGAAGAGGTATATTTGACTGTTCCTGCTGAAGCAGCTGAACTTTGGAAAAGGAACGAAGTGACCAAAGACTCCCAGGTAATTTGGAGAACCAGATATGGAAAACCTTCCTATCATACTAAAGGAACAATTGGTTGCCATAGCAAAGACCGTCCAGGGCATTTTGGGACTGCTGTGCTAGCCCAGAAGGATTTGTGACAGAAATGTATGCCACAGACAGAAAAAGTAACCACATCTTGCACACACTACCTTTAGCCTTAATGAATCTTGGCAAAGACCTCAGCAAACAACTGTGTCCCTATGAAATACTATTCAGAAGACTGATGCAACTCCTTGGAACTGATGTATCCAACTGTGTAAGTTTATTAGCAAGAGGCAAAAGCGTAATCTAGTGGATTTTACGTGTTCATAGATAATTAAAATGCACTTAAGCCCAGACAGAGCTTAATCAGCCAGTACCTCTAGAGGGGATCTGCACCCCTTCAGTCAAGGGAAGTATGTTAGGGGAAAAGTATATGAAAGGGTAACTTACCTCCTTAGTGGGAAGGACTGTGTTTGGTATTGTTAACCTTACTCAGCACTAAGGGGGGAAAGAAAAGCGAGTTGGACCCTTTACTCCCACCTGAAATCTGTGACCAGGCCTTGTAATTCTATATATACTATTATTAAGCACTGAGCTGCAGGACAGCATAGTAAGTTATTGTGTCTCAAGTTTTTGAAGTTCTCTGTTGCAAGAATCCACTATTTCTCATCAAATCAGAACTGTATGGTTGCGCTTAATTTCTCATCTTTTCTCTGAAGCCTGAAAGAGATCTGCGTTCTGTTAACCTTGAATCTGGCATCCACTG
Source organism: Laterallus jamaicensis coturniculus (assembly GCA_022605575.1). NCBI lineage: Eukaryota > Metazoa > Chordata > Aves > Gruiformes > Rallidae > Laterallus > Laterallus jamaicensis. The sequence continues at coordinate 12,509,877 of JAKCOX010000007.1, forward strand.
CTGCTCAGCTCTCTGTGCAGGTATCAGCTCTTACCAACAGCCAAGTGATGGGTATTCTCCTCAGATATTCTCACACAATTTCCAATTTTCTTATTCTTCAGAACTTGCAGATACAGGTGTTGCCTTGAAGATTGGAGGCTCCCACAAGAGATACAAACATTGCTGAATAGAGGTATGCTGACAATAGGGAAGGCTTTATTTCCTCCCTGCCTGTTATGCTATGTAAAGACAGCCTTCCCTTCTTAGTCATATACCTCCATAGGGCATCCCTGATGAAGTCTACCAGTTGCAGGGCCTGCAGTTCCAGCAGCTTTGCTGGCATTAAGATTCAGCAGCAGTGGTTTAAGGCAGCTCTTAGGTACCTCTTCCATTTTTTTAAGGAGATCAATACACTTAGATTTATGGACATTTGGCTCTAAAGGCAGAAGAGTTTAGATGCGGCGAGAAGAGAGTTCTAGATACCTAGATCAGAGAATGTGTGCAATGCACATAGTGTGTATGTGGGTATGGCTCTGTACATACATATACTTGTATGAGTATGTCTGGACCCTTAGTGTATTTCTGTGAACATCAAAGCACTTAGTAATAGGATGGTAGCATTTCCTGTCACACATTTTTGCACCTGCCTAATCTTGTTTCTTACAGTGAAAAGAAGACGAAGGTCTTTTAATTCAGCAGCATGAAATGTAGACATTGAAACTAGGTGAGTACCTGGAATAAAATATTGTTGACACTATAAAAGGTTTCATTTTATTTATTTATTTATAGAGAGCACTATAATCACCTGATCAACTCCAGGAAAGTGCAATTATAGTCTGCATTAATTGTCTGATAATTAATTGGCTTCAGCATAGGAGTGAGCATCTCTGTTAAGTTGTGCACTGTGTGTAATGTCTCCAACAATCATGCAGAATGTGTAAAGAAAACTGATCTGACTTCCCCACATTCTCTTTAATGGCTTGATAATTTTGATACAGATTTAGACCCAGTGGTTGCTTTTTCATAATGTCATACCCAAGAGAGATACTAAAAGTCATAATGATAAGACCACTGTAAAAATTGTCAAGTGAATTTATATTACACACACTGTGAAGTGATAGCTAGTGTGGCACAGCAGGTCTACAGAAGATCAATATAATCCCTGACAGCTTTTGTGTAACAATGACCTAATTTTTACAGCCCTGTTTCATGTAAAACTTCTACCCTGAGATACTTGAAAATGTAAAAATGGCCCTTTCTCTCAGATTCTGCCACCAAATCTGAGCTCAATACTAACTAAATCATCAAACCCATGTTCCTCAGAAGGGGGCAGCTTCCTTGGTACATATTCTGTTTCGCTCCCCACCACAAAAAAAGAAGGGTTGCTCCTTTCATTCTACTGGTCATACTGAGCTGAGCGCCTCAATTTAGCACTGCTGTTTGAAACCTGGCACTCCCTTCAGATGCTACAGGGCGGAGCCAAGAAGGCCACTAACATGCCACTCATTCTTTCCTGATGTACAGAAAGGACCAGCACAATGACTCTGTGTCATTTGTAGTTGGCTGAAAGGCAGTTTAAAAAAAAAAAATTATGAGAAACTTAAAAATAAAAGGAAACCTTATTCCCATCAGGTGCTAACAGCTGGAAAAGTCTGAGCCTAGTGGGAGACGGGGACATTGTTTCTCATCACACAGGACATGTTGACAGGTGGGAGAAGGATTTTTATGTTGATGGCTTCTACACAGATGCCTTTAGCTGTGCCTTGTAAACTGCAGATCACAGCTCTAAAAAGTGTGTAGGTACAAAAGGGTTGCTGCTCTTTTTGAACACAGAGAAGCTTAGCAGAAAGGAATTTATGCATGTAATTAAAATTGCATTTGAGGTATGCATTTCTATACCACAGGAGTCCTTCTGGGTGTAGCTTTCAGATGGTTCTCAACTACTGAATTGTGTCTAATTCACAAAATTGTTGTAATGCTCTTTATCATTCAAGCTATCTCATTCCTTTTGTTGCTTCTTTGGATGAATATTTTATTATGTAAGTCTTTTGTCAGTGATTCCCCCATAGGTCTTTCTATTTCTGTTATTATGATGTCTTAAGTCTGTAACGTATTAATATCTGAAGGAGTAACTACATTGCTAAATGAATCGTGCAAAAGAAGGAAGTTGAGAACCTTTTCTGTGTGATTTCTCCCTTTCATACTGCTGAAAATAAGCTACTGCTTCAGTTGCAACCCTTGTCAGATTCATATTGATTTGTTCTGTCAGAAATAACTTGTATGCTTGTGTCTGTACTATTGAACCACCAAATAGGGGAAACTAACAAGCCTGTTATAGGTTATCTATTAAGTGGACAGTGTGTTTATTTTGGGCTGTGTCAATGTTTCATTAGGATATTTGAAATATGCTGAACATCAGACACAACTTCTCCACAGAGTGTATCTAGAAAGTCTCAAGAAGTATTCAGAAAGTGAAATGCTTCCCATAAAGGTCAGGTATTGATTAACTTACCTGTTGAAGGGAATTTGATTCCATTTTACCTCTGGCATATGATGTTTGGCACCAGCCTCGTGATCTTCAGGGTTTCAACCCTTAAATCACTGTGTGAGCTATCGCTAAGTATTTCCTTCCAGGGGTAGTAGTTCTAAAGCCGTAAGAAGTGACTCACTTTTCGGGTGTTAAACACCCATATATTAGTCTAGTGTGCTCACATGTACTGTAAAGACCTCAGGCAAGGTCCCTGGGATAATACTGCCACTGAAGCTGTGGGGCAAAAAAGACCCAACAGCAAGATCAGTTACATCACAAAAGTTTCACTTTTATTTTGGAAATTCTGATTTAAGAAGAATGGTATGAGCATAGGAGAAGTTGCTGGGACCATGCTGCCCATACGAGCTGCGCACCAGTATGTTCTAAAATAGGTGGTACACATGTTTTCCCAGCATTCCTGCCCCCAAATTTGGTGCTCTTCTTCTGAATTGTATACTTTCTCCCTATTATTTACGGGAGGCTGAGTTGCCTCCTAAATAGGAATTCTTCAGGCTTGTGTTCAGGCCTCCTCAGGCAGATCCAGTATTTCCCAGACTGCTTTGGCAGCGCGGGAGGTGCCCATTCAGAGCTCAGGCTGGATGACCTTGACTTTCTGTTATCCTTCAGAGAAGGTTAAATGGAATTCCCTCTATCAAGACAAATATTTATATTCAAGCTCTGTAGAGATCAGGTTGGGGAAATTAATACACATGGACTTTATAGCTCCTCTTAGGTGTTCAACTGGATTCCTTTATTACCATCTGTCCAGCAATATTACACTTCAGCTCCCCATAGTGGATAATGCAGGAGAGGCCTGGCTTTGATTTTTTTTTTCCCTTGGTGCATTTTGAAAGAAGTGATTTTTATTTCCCTTCACCCCAACATATAGATCCTCTATGTTTTCAGGATTTTTGCTACACCTCACAGGTTATTAAGAATACAAGGATTTAAATACGCTAAAAAAGGAAATATTAAGTATTTTAGCATTATACAGCAGAAAATTATTCCCATTATCAAACACATGAGCTGGTATGTGTAGTCACTTCTCTCATTACCCATACAGACTGCTTTCTTTACCTAAATTCTCCTAGGCTGTACATTTACATGTCTTTGACTTTTCAGACTGTCAGCTGAACTTCTTGAAGTCATGCTTGAGTATGACTCAAGGAGAAGTTGGCTCAGACTTCTGGTAGTTCTTGATATTCCTCTCAGAGATCTCTCAAATTGAAAGGAGGTGCCCAAAACTGAGAATTGTTCCTCACCAAAAAGCCTTTTTGAGCTCAGGGGAGTGGAAGAATCATTTCTCTGCTCCTGTGTGTGAAGAGGCTGCTTCTAAGTTTCAGTAGAGCAGGCAGGTTTTTTTGCAACACTGAATTGCTGTTGACTCATTTTCTGTTTGTGAACTGCTGTGAACCAAAACTTCTTTCTGTAAAGTAACTGCTTAGCCAGTTTGTATATAGCTTACCTTTTTGCAGTTATCCCAGCTACATGTAATAATTTCTCACCTTACTGAATTACACCCTATTTACTACAGATCTATGCTCTGACTCGTACGAATGGTTCAATTCTAATTATATCTTCCAAAATGCTTTTGGCTCTCACCGGCACAGGATGCCCTCCACGAATGCGACAAAACTATCCTCTGCCCTATTGTATGGAATAAGCCCTTCAGGACTCGGGATGTGAGCGTCTGGAGATCTCACTTGCTGCAAACTCCTTGTTTGATTGTGAATTACTTGACACCACCGAATTCCCCTTTCTAACCATTTCACAGGAGCCTCCTGTAGCCAACGCTCCCCTGTCCTTCCTGTGAGAGGATTCCTTGGCATGTCGTCAGAAGCCTCGGCGAAGTCAAGATTCTTTCATTTTGGTTTTGAAGGTACTATGGCTGAATATTGACCTTACATCCAAGGCCTCAACGAATAATTTGCTTAATGGCTTGTTCCGGTATTTTGCCTGATACAAAGTAAAGCTGACTGGCCTCTGATTCCAATCCTTTTCTTTCTTTTTTAGGGTAGGTGCGGCTTCTTTTTACCTTGTCTCCTGAAACCTTAGGTCTCTTTTCTAAGTTAACTGCTAATAGCTTTGAGATTGCTTAGCCATTCTGCTAAATGGTGTTGGATGAAACTTACCCATCACATGACTTTCGCAAGCATCTTACTTGAATAGATTATCTTTCTTTCCTTAATTTAGCCCGATCACTCGTTTTTATGCTGCTAATGTTAACCATGGAAGCCTGATTACAACTGACGTTTTTAGAAGAACAAAGCAGAGAAAGAGAAGAAGAAGAAGAAAAAAAAAAAAAGGAGCTTTGCTTTTCCTCACATGTCCTCAGGTGGGTGGGGAAACTCATCGAGTCAAGTCAGTTCTTCCACGGTCTGGTTTCACATGAGCTTTTTTGGTGTTACGCTCTGTGGCCCTTTGGCAGTTTCAGATCGTTTAGTAGGTTAGCCATTCTGGATTTTCCCTACCTACTACTGCAATCACTTTGTTGTCAGTTTTAATAATTTAACCTAGATTCTGCTTGCTTTTTTCTTCCCCAAAAGGGCTTAGGTTTAGCCAGGCTCTTGCTAGCTTTCCTTCCTCTTGCAATGGTCTGTGGCCTTCACATGGATTCTGTAGGCGGTGGCAAGCTCTCGAGTGTGCTTGTCCTCAGGTTTGCTGCAGCAGCGTTTGCCATTCACACCGTGAGTTTGCTGAAACATTTTTCCTTCAAGTCCGTTGGTTGGATTTTCCTTCCTTCCCTTGATGAAGAGTTATTAATAACTGGATGACTGACCACCATCACCCATGTAGTCTCCTGAATTCCTGAGTAGGTCTCTTGGTATTGCAAGTCACCAGTTCCTGTGCTTTGGATGATTTTATTCATCTTGATCTCTTCCGTTTGTGGGTTGCCGGTGTGTCTGTGCTGTGACACTGTTCTCTTCCTTCTTGCTGTCATCCAAGTATTTTCGCTAGCTCAGAGCTAGTGAACCTTCTGTTCCTGAATCCTACCTGTGCTTCCTGCACAAACTCTACATTTCCCTAACAATAACCGGTTATGATAATTGATTCGTAATTTTGGTTATGAATACAGTGGCTGCCAGTTCCTTCTGTTTATTACCCCCATTCTTACATAAGAGCACTCAGGACAAAGCTTTTTTCCATATTACTCCTCTAGTGTAACACTCGGTATAAAATAGTTCCCCTCCTCCCACTTAATTTTCCCATATTTCTCCATGCTTTTGTGGTTTATCTGAACCCTCTGGTTGTGGTAAGAATAATCTGAAGCCAATTTTAATTTACACCAGCTGCAGCCAGCTAGGAAAGATAGGTAATAGCAGCAGCAACAACAACGAGGGGAGGGGGGGGGGGCTGTTGGGAGGAGCTCTTGCCAACCTACAAACTGGGGCTCTGGCTGTCCTGGGGTGGCTTGATGCATCTCCTTAGCTTTCCTGCAGCAGCGTTCTTTTATTCAAGGCTGTGGTCCGGCATTCTTTTAGTTTTTCTGACCCACATCTGAAAGGGTAGACGAGCTGGATAAACGTTGTGGTTAATTTAAATGCAATTTGTTTCGCGCACAAGGCAAGAGAAGAAAGGAAACAAACACCAGGGCCCCCCTTCCTTATTTAAACATACCTTATCTGAACAGAAACAATGCTGCTGTTTATTTAAACACGTGTGTGTATTTACTAATTAAATACTGGTTGACCCACGCAGAGCCACTGTTGCCGTCGGGTGGGCACTACCCCTACCCGCCCCCCCCGAGCCTGGGGTACACGGAGTAACGAGGCACAGCCGGCCCCCCTTCCCTGCTTTAGGGCCACCCTCAGCCGCAGCTCCCTGTCCTCTAGCTGTGAGCGAGGGTTCGGGCGCGTTGAAACGTCAGCCTTTCCACCGGCCGGCTCGGTTCTCCGAGGCAGGACCCGCGCTCCACCTGCCGCCCTCCTGCGCGGCCGAACGGCCGGGGACGCGGCGCTCCGGCTGCAGGCCGGCCGCCGGGGCGGCCTAACTCAGAGCAGCGCTCCGCAGCCGCCGCCCGCGCCCCTCAACGCCTCCCTCCGCGGGGCTGCGGCGGGCAAGGGCCCCCGGACGCGGGGGGCAGGAAGAGGTACGTGCGCGCCCCCACCCGCCCCGCCGCCGGCGGAATGTGGACGGCGCCGGCCCGGCCCTGAGGCGGCTGCGCGGCCCGCCGGAGCCGCTCTCCCTCCCCTGCGCAGAGAGCCGGTGTGGGAGCCAAGAGGAGGAGGACGGGCCGTAGAGCGGGGAGGGACGGCTTGGATGCCGCTGGTGAGAGAGGGACGCTGATTCGGGCCTTCTGCGCGGGGGAGAGGGGAGCGAAGGGGCGGGAACTGCCGGAGGGGCTGGGGCTTGAGGGGGGCGGGAGGCGCCGTCGCTCTCCCCGGAGAACCAGCGGGCTTAGAGAAAGGCGCCGCACCGCCCCGCCCGCCCCGTGTCACGACGTGACAGTGTCCGGTGACCCGAGGTGGCTTCCTCCTCCGGCGGGCCCTGCCTGCGCGGCCCCGGGAGCTGCCAGCCCCGGCCCCTTCACGGCGGCGGAGGAAGGCGGAGGCACGAGGTGCGTGGGGTCGGGGAACGGGGCCGCTCCTCCGCGTTTCCTCGTGCTTGCGCGGGGGTTCCCTGTGCGCTGGGGCAGCGCTGCCTCAGGAGGAGGGGGGCCGCTTCGGCAAGAAAGTTGTTTTCGTGGTGCGGGAAGGGAGAGGGCCGGGGAAGCGTGCATCTCCCTTCCTCCTCGGGAAAAGTGAAGTCACTTCCCAAGAGCCAGGGCTAGCGAGCTGCTGTCCTAAATCAGTTCCGCCTGCGTGCCGCAGATTCACCCTGGTTTTGTGGGATCTTTTTGGTTTTCTTCTTGTTCGCCTGGATTATTTTTTTTTTAAATCTATTTTTTCCAGGCCTCCTTCTACAGTTAGGCCCTCCCTAACTAGAGTAGTCCGTACTAGCAGTAGTCAGTGCTGCCCCGCAGCAGCTCCCGGTAGCGGGTACGGGTGCTCTGAAGGCAGCCCCGCTCCTTGGGGAGCTCCTGCCATGTGGCGTGTACTTTGCTCTTGCTGTCACTCTGTCGCAGCTGCGTTGTTAAGATTGCTTGTTTTTTAGAGCGTTGTGAATAAATCATAGCTTAGCACATTTCGTAGCAGCACATGTGTATGTGTCTGGCCTTCTGTGTAAGGAGCAGTGGGGTGGGGGGGAGGTTTAAAGTGTGAGCTCTTGAAAACAGAAGCAACAAACACCGAACGGGTTGCTTAAGTAAGCGCTGCTTTTTGCTTTTGCTGTCAAGGTGTAGCCCTGCATCCACGTCGGTGGCTTTTCATAGAAAGCTTTGGAGAAGGGCAGCTGGCCTTTCTGTCTTCGAAGAGGGGTCTCGGTGATATTGCTGGCAACGGTTTCTTACCCCTTTCAATTTTGGGAAGGTACCGTGGCTTTATTGTGCCGAATCTCTGTGACACAGGCAAAAAACCCTGAGTGTCCCTCGGAGTTACTCACCCTCCAGGTCTTACAGAGATTTACTGGGGGAATGAGTTCTGTGAGTTAGGCCGGTATCTGGGTTTTTAACTAGGCTTGTTGCCTATGTGGTTTGGTTCTGGGGGTTGTACGGTATTAACGATACTGATTAGGAGGTTAGCTTGCAGTTTAAACTTGATGGAACTGGAAATATGGTTACATACAGTAAGTGCAAGTTGACCATAAGAGTTGAAGGTAAATTGGAGGGTTATTTGAAGCACTCTGCAGCGTTTTCTTTAAGATTCATGCAGGGAAATTTATTGCTTGCTTAAAAATAGCAGTTCTTTAAAAAATGATTCAGAGACAAAGATCTGGTAATGTAACTAAGGGGGTTGCAAAAAGTTCATCTTTCTGTGGAAATCAAGTTCCTGGTGTGTACTCCCCAGCAACTCAATCTTGAGTTCTTGCTGCTCCTTCCCTTGTGTAGTCGGTGGGACTTCCACAGCCAGGAAGTGAGTTAAGAGAACTAATCTGGTCAAAAAGTAGTACTTTTATGTCTTTTTTTAACTTTTTTTCCTCCCTGAGTTACTTTTTGGTTTGAACAACTTCCTGAACCAGTTCACTTCCCTGGTGAAACGGACATTGTCTCAGTCTAGAGGAGGAAGGAGCCTTGGTAGGGAGGGGAGCATAACTGCAATCCTGAGACAGTCACACAAGTTGCGATGGGTGATGTGCTCCGTTGGGCTGTGGTTCTGTGGTCTGTAAGTTCACATAAGCAGGGACTACTCCTAAAAGAAGCTACTCTCCCTGTGTTTTTAATTGGATTACACCACTTGTGGTGAATGTCGGAAATGATAGTAAGGGTGGTAGGAGCTCTTTACGTGCTGCCTTACCTTGATAATGAAGTCGTGGTGTCGTTTGTCTAGTTGTTTGTTTTGTGGGGTTTTTTTTCAGTATTGAGCAAACTATTGCTCTGTAAGAGCCGCCACTGCGTCTCTCTTCCATGTGTCCACAGAAGTAGCTGTGTTTTTTTCCCTCCTTTGCATGTCCTTTCTCCTCTCTAAACTTGTTGTTGATTCATTAATTTCAAGGAATGATCTGGGCATTGTTAGATAGAGGCTTTTGTCAATTTGTTGGAATCTAATTAAAAAATTATCATTTGTATATTGTTACTGTCTCTGCTGTAATTGGAAGACTATTTCAAACCTCAGTGACCTCAGTAATTACCTTCTGATTTCCAGTCTAGATTGATTTGTCATTGGATTATACCCATTTTATGTACCCCTCAGACCAATATGTCATATTGGCACTTCTGGTCTTGGTATCAAAAGCAACAGCGCTCTTAAATAGATGGATGTGAAAATGTGTCCAAGTGCAGCCCTGAACGTTTGTTCTCTCTTCTGACTGCTCAGTACTCTAATCTTCCTGGTAATGGCTCTTGGTTTCTCCCCATGAATTTTAATTTTGACCTTCTGAGTGAAAATTAAAACGCACGTTTCAAGGATTAACACTGAGCTGGAGAGGGGTGAGCTTTTGATGGAGATTAACATGTTTTCAAGTGTATTTTCATAAGATGGGTGTTCTGAAATTCATACCTTTGGCAGTTTGTTCCAGCATCGATCTTACTGTTTTACTGGTACAGCTGTTAAAGGACCCGTTGTTATAACCCGGATTGCTGAAGGGTTGGTTTGTTCTTTGACAAAGTCCTGGGTTGTAAGCAAAGCCCAACAGATTGATTTCAAACTCTTCAAATATATCTAACCTTTTTCTGTATTCTTAACTTAAAAAAGAGACAAAAGCTGTGTACATGTTATTTGAAAACACTTGTGTGGTTTTTAACATTTTACTTAATTTTGGTACTATAAATTTTCCAAGAAGAGGCTTTGTGTAGCTGTAAGAGAGGGAGTTAGTTTGGTGGGTCTGTTTGTATGTGGGACTGTGTGTAAACGGTACCTACAATCACAGGATGCTTTGGGTTGGAAGGGACCTCAAAGCCCATCTAGTTCCAACCCCCTGCCATGGACAGGGCCTCACCACCCTCAGAATAAAGAATTTCTTCCTCACATCTGACCTAACCCTGCCCTCTTCCAACTTGAAGCCATCGCCCCTTGTCCTGTCCCTGCACCCCCTGGGGAGCAGCCCCTCTCCTGCTTTCCTGTAGGACTCCTGTAAGTATTGGTAGGCTGCAATTAGGTCTCCTGAAGCCTTCTCTTCTCCAGGCTGAACCAGCCCAACTCTCTCAGAGCTGTCTCCAGAGCAGAAGTGCTCCAGACCCCTGACCATCTCTGTGGCTTCCTCTGGACTCACTCCAACAGCTCCATGTCTTTCCTGTCCTGAGGACCCCAAGCTGGACACAGCACTGCAGGTGGGGTCTCATGAGAGCAGAGCAGAGGGGCAGGATCACTTCCCTTGACATAAGTAAATGCACTGTTTTCTAAAACCTGTCCAGCTAAATAGGCTACCTAAAAGATGAGTTAAGGCCCTTGTGAAAACCTCTTGTTTCTTTGGTGGAATGTTTCTTATTCTTTGGACAGGCCAACAGGGACAAGGGTCTTGCTAGTATTGTTAAGTGGACAGAGGAAAAATTTGGTTCTGCCACTGTGTGAGATGAGTCACAGCCCTCTGCTTTCCTACTCTCGTCTTCCCTGAGACACCACTCCAGACATGAAAGATGATGTTGGGTGACTTTTTTTTTAGATCAAGTAAGCTTAAAAGCTCAAAATTGCTCTGCTACTGAAAGCTTCTGTTCCCTAGTTGTGGTACAGAGGGAAGGAGGTCTAAGGCTGAGCAGATGAGATGATGATGTTTTTGTGTACTGCTTTGCATGCATGCTTACTATGTGTACGGAGCAACTGGATTCTTTATATGTTTAGAAGTAATAAACTTGGTGCAAAAGTTGTTGAATGAAAGTTCATGGAATAGAATTATAGGCAGATGAAATAATAAATAAGCGAAATAGAATAATTTAAGTAGGAAAGGGCTTTTGGAGGGCATCTCATCCATCTGCTCGCTTAAATTAAAACCTGTTTCTGTGTTTGGCTACCCTCATGCTGATTCCCTCCCTTAAGATAATTGAATTACTTTCCAGCGTAGGCCTGTTGTCTCTTGTCCTGTCACTGTGCACCATCCAGAGGAGTCTGATTCTGCCTTTTCTGCACCCTTCCCTCAGGTAATGGACAGCCGTAAGGATTTCTATGAGCTTTTCCCAGGCTGTGCAAGCTCAGTTCCACCAGCCTCTGATTGTATGTCCTGGCTTCTGCCCTCTGAGCACCTTGGTGGCCGCTCATCTGTCTTGTGCCAGGGAGCCCGAAACAGGGCATGGTGCTCCAAGCACAGTCCCACAGGTGCTAAGCAGAGGGGATAGATGGCTTCCCCTGACCTGCTGGCTGGGCTCCTGCTGACACTGCTCAGGGTGTGCTCGGCCACCTTTGCTCTGAGGGCACTGCTGGCTCATTTTGGAAGTTGAACCACTTTAAACAAGTGGTGGGGATAATTTGTTCCATGTGTTCGTTCAACCACTCGGTGGTTACCTTTGAACTCTGAATTTCTCAGTTACTTAAGAAAAACAAGAGAGTTGTTGAGTTCCAGTCTGTGCAGCCCTTCTGAAGCGATGCTCTGTGCGCTTGATGTTGTCTGCAGTTTCTTAACTGATTTGAGCGTTGTGATTTGTGATGGTGTACTTTTGTTCACAGTGGCAACAAGATAGAGCCTTGATAAAGCTCAGGTATGTCAGTTACTTTCCTCTTTGAATAGGGATCTGTTTGGAGCAGCAATACGGGGTTTGGGTGTGGTTTGGTGTTTTTATGCAAAATGATGCTCGGTAACTGCTGTAGTTGATAGTAAAATCGCTGTCTGTGCCTTGGCCTTTCGAGTGTTCTCTCTCACTTTACAGCGAGCTGCCGGCAGACTTTTAGTGACACTCATTACTAACGATGGTGCACAACTTCCTGGCTTAATTGCTCAAATTCTTAGTATGCCCCTATGGTTTCTGAGTCGGAAAGGAAAGATCAAAGGGCAGAAGAAAGAAAAGCAAAACGTCTTTTTAAGAACCAGTAAACTGTCAGAACAGGATTTTAGATAGTGTCTGAATGTCAGAGTGGATCGTCAAGGCCCTTTGTGAAGTGGCTTAGTATGAACTCTGGGTTCCTGTTGGGCTTAGGAGAGAAGTAACTTGCTCAACATCACTTAGTAAGTCAGCAACATGGGCAAGGAGTAGAATGGATGTGAGTGTGACAGCAAAGTCCTTTCTCATGTTGTAGCAATCCTTGTAATGTAAGGAATCCATTTTGAATACCTTAGGGTTCATGATCAATTCCTGGTCTTTTCTTGCAGGTGAAGACAGTTGTCAGAATTTCTGTCTCTTACATTATCCTTTTTTTTTTTCTTTTAAATTATTATTCATTCTTTACAAAAATTTCTATATGGCAGGCTTTAAATTGCAAGATGTAAAGGTGTAAGTTTCCAGAGGACAGTTACTTGGTACTTCTGGAATAGTCTGTATCAGTTATACGGACTTAATAGTTCTGGAATGCTCTGTATCAGTGGTAAGTGATTCTTAAACCTCTGTACTTTGAGGATGCCAAATGAGGTTAAGTAGCTGCACTTTCAGCTCAAGCACAGCTGGCCTTTCTGGTTAGGTCGTGGCTGTTAAATGCACTTTAAGACCCACAGCCAGATTTTTTTTTTTTTTTGGGGGTAGGAAGCATATTCCAGATGCTGATCTGTTGTGGTTGTTGATGCATTTGGCAGGCTGATCTTATTTTTCCTTTTGGAAAGAAAGGGGAGTTAAGGCTTTGTCCGAGAACCTTATTCACAGATGCACAGAATTTTAGGGTTTGGATGGGACCTCCAGAGATGATCGAGTCCAACTTTCAGGTTGACTTTTAGTGTGAATGAACTGTTAGTTGATTTTTATAATCTCCATTGCTAATTTGGGAAATAGATCCTTTATTGTGAGGCTTCTTCTTTAACTAGAAGCGCACCACTGTCCTCTCCCCTGCAATGTGTTATTTAAAAAGTAGTTCCATTGAAACATACTGCTTTTCCAGGTGGTACAATTACTCCTGGACTATTAAGGCCTGACTGTGGTGTAATAGTGGAGTGTGTGCAGGTGCTTTTGAATGCTTTTGTTACAAATACTGTAGCACTGTTCGCTTTCTGAAACTTCTCCAGTGTAAACCAGTTCCAAGTAATTCAGTTGAGATGTTTTGCCTTGATTGCTGCATTTTGCAGAGATTTGGAAGCCTTCTCATCATCTGTCTCAGCATAAGGAGTGAGATGGTTCCCATTGCGCCTCGGCTGTGTATGCAGGCTAGGATTGAAATGACGCAGATTTGTTCTGACAGCTTGTGCATGTTGTGTACCTGTGCTCCTAACAAATATATCACAACTCAAAAAATTAGGTGTGTTAATTTTGTCTCTTTGCTGTTTATTCCCCTCCCAAAATTCTAATTTAGGATGAAGGCTCCACTCTGCCTCTTCAGTTCTCAGGCCTTTGCAGGCAAATCAGGGTGAAAATAAAACGCAGATAACCTAATGCATTGCCTTTGTGTGTGTGTGTTTAGATACAAATGACAAGAACCAGAATTTTAATCTAGAAATCAGTGGAGAAATTCTATAACTGACTAAACTTTTAAAGTAAGCTTGCAAAAATGATTTGAGGGTTTCTCTTTTTGTACTTAAAGATGGCATGGTGTGTTTCCCTTTATTACGAGTTGGAATGCTGCAAACGGATAATTTCTTTTTCTTAGATGTTACTGAGAAACAAATACTGGGTTATGTGATTTAAACTGAGCCATCATGAAATGTGTGTGGCAGAGAAAGGACATTTCCCCCCCCCCCTTTTGTTGTATTTTGTTCTACTGGTGCATACGTGCATTATTTCCTGTTATTCTGAAGTGAGGTCTGGTAGTAGCTTCGTGGTGGCAGTGCTGCATAAAGCTGTCCCCAGCCCCAGCTGCTTGGCAGTGGCAGGGTTCGGAGCACTGATTGTGCTAACGTAGCTTCCTGTGTCACACTGGCTGGAGAAATGCTCAGATCCTCCTTTCAGGGGTTAGTGGTCAGTCACCGATGCTGTCCAACCTTGTTCAGTGTGTGACTGCCTGGATACTTGTGCAACCTGAGCAGAGAAGGTGGGAAACATTGTGGCTTTTTATATTTTTCTTTGTGGTTCTTCACCTCCTGCATCTTCAAGATATTGCTGAAATATCTGTAGCTTGTAAGTATTGATGTCTTCAGCTTGAATTTAAATGTTTGTGAGCATTTGTGAGCATTACCTGCTTTGGCAGGGGGTGGACCTGATGATCTCTTGAGGTCCCCACGGTTCTGTGATTTGTGTGGACAACAGCAGCGGAGCTGGGAGAGAAATTTTTGTGTGTGCCAGCAGTTGGTCTGGGGGTAAAACGTGAACTCAGCTCAGGTAGCATGGTGAAATCTAGTCCTTAGGAAGATGAGTCCTTTCTGTCTGTGTCGTCAGAGTTTGTCATGAAAAGGTATGTTTATCTCTAATTATGTTTGATTCTAGTTGTTAACACTTGAATAATTAGTGTTGGTAGTACAAATCTTCAAGAAATGGAGAACTGCTGGCTAGAAATGATTTTGTGGAAATGGAGGTAATGGTGGACTAAGGGCTCAGTAGGAGACTCAATAACCGATTCGTACATTTTCTGTGTTGTTACTGTTTATTATACTGTTATTATTATAGTGTTTCTGCTGGGGTGAATAAAACCTGTGAGGGGAGGGTGGGAAAGGGTTGATCAAAACGTCCAAGAAAACACTTTGTCAGGCCCCCCAAAAAGTAGCACGAAGTTGGAAGATCCTCACAGCTGTTGGGAGTGCTAGTTTGCCTTTAAGCATTGTTGCTTCCCTTTTATGGTTTTTCTTTTCTTTCCTGATTGAGACATCAGAAAGTGAGAGTGGCTATAAAGGGGTCAGACTGTAGTTTAGCATCCAGCTTTTGATAGTGGCTAGAGAAATCAAAGGGTTTAATAAGACAAAGACAAGGGATCCTTGTTACCAGACTCTCCCAGTTTCTCTCCTCAGCCGCTGTGATTCTGGCTTTTGCTCTTTCCGACAGTAAGTGAACTCCTGGGGTCTTGCTGTGGAGTATGGAAAAAGTAGCTGCATTATTCTGGACCTTTCCCAGCAGATGTACATGGGTGCTGTAAGAAGATGACAAGGATGTGTGGTTAGGGTCATCTGTTGTGCTGGGGCTTCTGAACAGCTGACTTGGGATTTGTGCAAGGTAGGGCTTAGAAGCGCTCTTGGGCTTGTTGGAAACTCCAGCTTTGATGTGGATGTTTGGTGGGATGCTGGTGCTCATTGGGGTTACCCTCTGTGTTTTGGGTTTGGATTCCTTGTATTGTAAACAGTTTTCCACTTCCATGGGCTTCTCCCAGGAGGTGCCAGCATTACCCAGTCTAACGCTTTGGCACTGAGGTTGGTTGGGGTATCCCCCTTTGGTAGCTGCAGTCTCTCAGTTGAGTCTTGGTCATTCTGCTTAGCTCGTACTGTGTTCCAGGGACCTCAGAACTTAACGCTCTCCCTCAGTGGAGATCAAGGTTACCTGCTGGACATGCTGCTGTCAGGGTATGCTTTTTTACCTACTTAAGTGACCTTTCACACTTCATCACATTCCTGTGAATTTAGCTGCCTGTAATTTCTTCCATTGGTTTCCAGAATTGTATTGCTGAAGTATTTAGTGGGTGAAATTGACAGTGTTTAATGACAACAGTGTGGCATTAAATGTGTTATACTACCATGTGGATCACTTGCATTGAAACCAATAGTAAAGCACGCTTACATTTGGGAAGCTATACTAAACTTTGAGAGGGGGAGACTGTGATTTTTAAAAGACAGAAAAAAGGCCCTGCAATTGCAGATAGAGCTTTTTGGCTTCTTGGGATTTCTTGGTTTATGTGAGCAGGTGAATTTATCAACTTAGAAATCCGATGTAACAAAATTCAAGCTACTCTGGTTAGCCTGTCTCAGCAGACTGATACTGGCTTTGTTTATGGTTGTTGGGTAATGTTAGACAAGGTGATTGCATCAAGAAAGTTAATGACAGCTCTGTCATAACTTTTTGCAAGATTCTTGCAGTCACACTTGGTGATAATATGTGCTACTGTATTTTATTCTTTTAAATAGCTTTCCCCCAGCAAGAGCTCATTCAGGGATTTTTAGACTGGTCTAGATTAGCCTGAGGCTGACACCAGGTAATCAATGAGTAATTCAATTTAATACTCAAGCTGCATAAGATCTAGAGAGTGGTGACCTGGCCAAGGGGCTAAGCTAATTAAAATAACAAATTTTGAGCTGTTTTGCTTTGAGCCCAGTGATAGTTTTACCATAAAAAGGATCTAAAACATGTTTTTGTCATTATGGTTTTGACACAATTTATCCTTTAAAACAATTCCCCTTACTAGATCTGAATACTGGGAAAAAAGTTGCAAAACCAAACAAAAAGCTTTCTTTAGCAGCCCCAGGTGAATTTGTCTCCTGAAAACCTTTCCTCCCTGTAATCCTTGGTTACAGGTGGTTCTTTGAGTCTCTTCTGTACCACGTTGGGGTGTACTTATTAGCTGTATCAAGGAATTTTTAAAGCGAGCATTTAAAACAGGGTGATCAAAAGATCTTGCCTGTCTTTTGATGACATAGGGTTTCATTTTTATTTGTTTTAAAGTTAGCTTTCTTTTTACTTTTTAATCCTTTAGGAGGAAAAATAAGTTCTGATCATTCTGGAGTGGAAAGAAGAGAAACTGTGTCCTGGAAAAAGGGCACAGGTATTCTTTCTGTTGCCCATTTCCCTTTTCAGGCAGTGAGTGGTGGAAATACTGAGCTTAAGAAATTCTTAAGCTCTCTGGGGCTTGGTGTGTGGAAACAGTTTTGGAAGGGAACGTTATGCATGGCATCTCCTGAAAATCAAGGCTTTATGCAGTCTGCCAGAGTGAGACTCTGTATACATGTCTACATACATGCAGCGTTCATGGGGTGGAATTTGAAGGTAACTTCAAGCAATGCAACAGAAACCTCCTTCTTTGTGTGAGCTTTCAGATAGGTGATCACACAACTTTGAAAGATTCTTTGATTAGGTCAAGCAGACTTTTTTTTTCAGAATTATAAACTATTTTTTTAACTGAATGAGCAGGCTGTTGTTTAGGGGTTAGTTGGTATTTTTCATCCTACTTTTCCAAGGAGGAGCTCTTCCTGGAATTAGAGAGTGGATTTGGAATAATTAATTAAAGAAGTGATCACAGAGAGCAATGTTCTCAAAGAACACACTTTCAGAAAAAGAAGAAAGAAGCTCTGTTTCCATCAAAAAGCTATGTGTCTTTCAGAAAACGTCATGTGCACCTCTCATCCCAGCACCTAGAAGATTTTAGTCCCTCTGGAAAGCTTTGAGTGATCTGCATGAGGCCAAACTTCATTTATTCCCCCCTCTGATCATTGATGTGAGCAAGTTGTTTTGATTCTACAGACTTTAAATGGAATAAAGGCAGAAAGTGAAGGAAAAAGCTTTTAAAACTTTTTTTATTAGATGGGCTGGAGTGATGCATTTGTACCCAGCATCACGCACCAGCCTGTTCTTCCCAACAGAAGATGGTTTTTCTCTTAAATAAGTGATTTTATTGTCTTATGAATTTCCATTTTCTAAATGCTATCAAGGCCTTTGAAATTAGTGATGGAGCTGCATCGCAGAATATATTTATACAAACTTGCCCTAGGAATGTGGAGTGCCAGCAGATTAGTTCTGGCATGCAGACAGGGTGTAAGGAATTTACTGGTCAAATAGAAATTAGAATGCGACTTGAACCACTTCATCACACTTAGGGCTAAGAGAGAGAAGAGTTAGGAAGAGGGTCGTTTAGTGTGGCTTTTAATTGTCATGTGCACCTTTCTGTGTGTCTCAGTTTCAAACAGTTCATTTTCTAAAGGTTTCACTTGCAGTTAAACTTGGGCTTTAAACTACCTGTTTTATTTCTCTTTGTATCTCTTCATGTTAACATCTAAATATTCAAATTTTCAAGTGATAATTTAAGATCTTAGCAGGAGTCCTAAAGGATTTTAAGTGCATAATGTATGTGGAGGTATTATTATTTAACATATAACAAGTATTTATATTTAACAAGAGGCTTGGTTTTGGTTTATGTTATAAAGGAAATGTTTTTCTTCCATATAAAGCCTTGAGTGCACTGCTGAAACTAGTCAGTTTGCATACAAAAAGCAGTACAAGTCCAGATGACTGTGGCGTCGGAACTCATGGTCATTGTGATTTTTGGCAAATCTGTAGCTGAATAATACCAAAAAAATAGTCTGTGGTTATTGATTTAGAACATGAATGCCTTTGTCTTAAATTTTTTGTTCTAATAGTAGTCAAAGAAAAATACCTTAAGCAAATGAGATTAGAAGAGAGAATGAAACATCATCCAGCCCATCCCACAGTGCCACGCTGGGCTGACTGCAGTGTAATGGTGTTTGAGAAGCATGAGGAGAAATGGCAGCCCAACGCATTGCATTGCAGATCTCAGGGTAAGAGCTGTTGTAATACACAACTCTGGCTTTGAGGAATGGGGATTTTCCTAATTCTGAAGGTAGCCAGAGCCAGGCAGTGAATCACGTGTGTTTCACTGATGTCGCAAGTAACTCTTTATAGGGCATTTGTTTGGCAAGGAATGAGGTTGGCACCTTGGGGCACTACTGTGTTGTATCATACTGTGTTCCGTATGGTCTCTTTTGCTTTACATCATGTCATTCTTACGGGGAATAACAGCTTGTGGAGAAAATACCTGTTTGAAATACTCAATGTATTTAACAGAGAACTTGTAGACTGAAGTAAACTGACACCATTATTTTTACCATTAAGGAATAAACCGTGAAGAAATCACATTAAAACAATGATTACTTTATACTACTGCTTTTCTCTGGAATATCACAGAATCATTAAGGTTGGAAAAGACCTCCAAGATCATCCAATTGAACTGTCCCACCTACCACCTATATTACTAACCTGTGTCCCTAAGTACATCATCCAACCTTTCCTCGAACAACCTGAGAGATGGGGACCCCACCACCACCCTGGGCAACCCGTTCTGATGCCCAGCCACTCCTGCTGAGAAGAAATTTCTGCTCATTTCTAACCTGAACTTCCCCTGGCACAACTGGCAGCCATTCCCTCTTGTCCTGTTGCTGCTTATCTGCAAGAAGAGGCTGACCCCCAGCTCACCACAACCTCCTTTTGGGTAGTTGTAGAGAGCAAAAAAGGTCTCCCCTGAGCCTTCTCTTCTCCAGGCTGAACAGTCCCAATTCTCCCAGCTGCTTCTCATCAGGATTCTGCCCCAGCCTGGTTGCCCTTCTCTGGACATGCTCCAGGTCCTCCATGTCCTTCTTGTAGTGAGGGGCCCAAACCTGAACTTGAGGCGCACTTGAGGTGCGGCCTCACCAGGGCTGAGTAGGTCATTGTATTTTTGAGTGAGTGGCCATACAGTTCAGTAAATGGGCTGGTGCTCTGTTTGAGTTTGAGTGCTGCCTGTGAGCATCTTGCAGCCATGGAGGGGGAAGCCATGGGGGGGAAGGAAACCCAAGTTTGTCAAACTAGATCTATGAAAAATTGATTACTCGTTGTTGATACTTGATGTTTTCCACAGTTAATTGCTGACTCAAGAAGCTGAAGTGTTCATGTTGATGTCAGGGAAACTGTGAAGATGTACTTGAGTTGCTTTATTTGCATTGTTTGCTTTGTCCTTGAGGCAGAATGTGCTGAAGCTGGTTGTTTGAATTTCTGGTAGGCTACTGAGTAAACCTGTTTGCCAGAGCTTGATGGGTAAGTGTGATTTATTTCATTTAAAAAAAAAAACCAAAAAGAACTGATGACATCTTTAGAGTAGCAGGAGCTGAGTTTTTCACAAGTATTTCTATGAAAATACGTTTTTCACACATATTTCAAAGTTGGCCTTTTTGGAAAGGCATAGGGAAGAGAAAGATTTTTCTTTTAAGTGGCAGAAAACAAAATGTATTTCTTTTAAGTGGCCAAACACTAACTGGATTATTTAGCATTGATTATACTTATAAACAGCATAAATGAGTGTGTCACCAAGAGGCATATATGCTAGTATGATCTGTTCTTCAGCTGATGTAATAGGCTGCCCAGGGAGGTTGTGGAGTCTCCATCTCTGGAGGCATTCCAGACCTGTCTGGATGCTGACCTGTGCAATATGAGCTAGGGACCCTGCTTTGGCAGGGGGGTTGGACCCGATGATCTCTCAAGGTCCCTTCCAACCCCTACGATTCTATAATGTATCTTCTGCCAGTCATTTCTGTGTGTGGACATATCTTTGACCTGAATAATTATTAATCAGAATCCTTCAACCTTGTTTTTAGCTCTTACTTTGTCTAAGGTGTGGCTTATCCTCCATGACTCAAATTAAAAAAAAAAAAAAAGAGGAGAGGAAGGAAAAGGAAAAAAATAAATTCATTCACTTATCTGGACTGGTCTTTCATCTAGTGTTCATGATGCGTTTTACCCAATGTCTAAATGTTAGGGGTTCAGATCAACGGATTTGTTTTGTTTTTAGATTTGCTTTTCATCTTCCTTGAAGCCTTTGCCTTACAGGGATTGAGGATCTCTGGCTGGATATGTCAGCTGCTTCCTTGCCCAGGTCATGCTCCACATCCAAGCCCATGCCTACCATTCTGTTAGAAGGGTTCTTTGCCCTGGTGATTGGAACTTTAAGATAAATAAACCCAGTATTTTCCCCCAAGTGACTCCAAGCTGTGAATGTCTTTGTAATGCTTAAGTGGTTCAGTGGCTGAGATTCAAGTCAGGAAAACTGTTTCTCTCCTTTATAATGTGTCTCAGTATTCATCAAGCGATGTGTTTAACAAGCTCTGGTTAGAATTTCTTTGGGAAGATGTGGATGTAAGGATGCTTTCAAAGCAGAGCAGATATTTTCTTGTTTATATAGTTAATTCTTGATCCTATTTTCCTTAAATTGTTATTCCTTGGCTATAAGATAGACATGTAAAACCCGTCTGCAAAATCTCTGTATCCAGGCAGCCTGTACTACAACTAAAAGCTGTTTGGGGTCCATTAACAGACTCATTATTTGTTGTTGCCTGCATAGTAATTGTTTGCTTTCACAGAGGAGGCAGTGTTGCCAAAATAACCTATGTGGTTACTTTCTAGTTGGGAGTTGTTTGGTTGTATTTTGGTTTGATTGATTTTTTTTGGTGACTTTTGCTTTTAACATGGCTGTCATGGTCATTGAAGAACCTTCATATACATATCCATATATGCATTTTAAAATGTAGTGATACAGCAGTCATCTCTGTATTGGGTTGATTTTCATCTTGAGAAAACACCATCAGTAAACCAAGTAAATGCTTTTTTGTAAGTTTCGCTGCTGGAGATAAGACACCAGGAAACAATTTATGGGTAATAAAACACTAGCTAGTATGAGCATAGAAACTTAGCTTCTTAAGTAAAGCTTACACAAAGAGACATTGAGATTAAGGATGAAATTCTAGCGTTGCTGTTGTCAGTGAGAGTTTAACATATTTTTTGAAACCTAGGATTTTCTTTTGCGTATGTGTCCATGTGGTAGAGATGAAGAGGGTTTTGAGGAAGGCTGTTAACTGTATTACTTCGACTTACAATGTAACAAGGAATTTTGTAAGGTTCTTGTGGTGGTTCAGCCCCAAGCAGTGGCTGAGCACCACGCTCAGCTCCCCTGTGCTTGCTGGTTGGGAAGGCTAACTCTGGCCTGACCAGAACCAGGACAGTTGGTTAGTCTGAGTGAAAAAGCATTGGAAGGCTAAATTTTTGCACGTTTGAAGCATTTCTGAGCTTTCTTCCTCTTGTTAAAGTTAGCAAGCTCATGTTGTGAGAACTACAGCACCACACAGTTTTGACACGTATCTTCAAAGTAAGATGCTGTGGTCAACACTTGGCTGTATGTGTGTTTGCGTCTAAGTCACAGTGTCTGTCCAGTTTCCAGTTCCCTAAGCACAAGTTAGAACACAACCACATTCAGTAACCTAAAAATCTGAGCCACCTGGCATTGATGGTTTCAAGTTCAGTTAGCTTTGTTCTCCTTTTGCTGCTGTGCATTGTATTGCATGGCTCAAAAAAGGGAATAAACTATGGTTTTGCTTGTGCTCTTGTACTTCGGACATCTGTTAGTGGAACGAAGGTGAGCCTCTGCATAGCTGTACTGCACCTTCCTCTTCAGAAAGCTCCTGGAGATTCCCTTAAGGAACCTTAGTTTTGAAGTAGGAAGAACTTACTTACCAGTATCTTGTCTGGTGGTTGAGATTATCAGGCAAATTTTATGGCTTTGATAACCAGTCTTTAATAGCAGACTTGATTCTGTTTGATAAAAGAAAGCATGAATTAGCCTCCAACTGAGCGTTGTCTTTCAGGAAGACAGGAAACTCTTTTAAAACATGCTTCTTGTTGCCTACTAACTGCACACAGAACAATGTTTATATTGTTGTGCTGCTGTCTTTGCTGTTTATTGCATAGCTCTACATTTTGCCACTTATTTTGTTGGTTTTGATGGTTGTAATGCCAAAACAAAATCTAAAGAATTGCTGCTGCCCCCAACCCAGGACTGAACTTGAGCAGTAACTCTGAAGTAGTTGTTGGATGCAAAGTGGAAGTAAAGCCAAAAACATCTGGGAACTGCTTCAGAAAGACTGGTTCATGTACAAATTGGTATTATCTGTTGGGGGGCTAGTTTGACGAAAAAGTTTTTGGATATAATCAGCTCTGCAAGGCAGCTGCCTTCTGGAAAGTCAGCAGCCCTACCTTTGATTGTCTCCTGTGACAGTGACTGCATGTTGCCAGCAGTGCTCTGTCATCTTGAGCTACTCGGCCCAGCAACTCCATGGATGTATGTCACTACTTAGGTATTTGTCTTTCTGTATGTGATGTATTTTTGCAAGTTTGGATTCAGTGTGAAATCCATG
Source organism: Laterallus jamaicensis coturniculus (assembly GCA_022605575.1). Taxonomy (NCBI): domain Eukaryota; kingdom Metazoa; phylum Chordata; class Aves; order Gruiformes; family Rallidae; genus Laterallus; species Laterallus jamaicensis. The sequence goes on from JAKCOX010000007.1 coordinate 12,532,789, forward strand.
GAAGAGTTAGGGAGGGAAGGAATTGGAAGCATCTCTGTCCTGTGTCCCTTACTCTGATTCAGTGCTGATTCCATTTTGAGTCTTCCAAGATTGCTGTTTTTCAGCTTTTTTTGCTCTTCAACCACTTAGGCTACATTAGAAAGGGAGCTGCAGGGAACCTGAGATGTCTTTCTGTAGTGCAGTGGGGAAGCTGCTAGGTTTGGACCTCTTGAAGCATCGTGCTGCTGCACATACGTGTAGTCAGTTCCAGTCTTTGGCCTCCAAGCACTTATGTTCAAGTAGTATGGCTTAGATTTTATCCAGGACTTTGTATAAGCAGGAAGTACAGCAGAGAGATGAAGGGACTTGACCAACACTACAAAAAAAGCAGCAGCTTTCCTTCCATTACTGTAGTGTCAATACAACTTAAGATACTCATCGGAGCAAGATCCAATCCCACTCAACCCCCATTTTAAGTCTATGTAATTACTTTATATACTTTAAGACTGGCAATTACTTCATATCTCCAGCATCATTTGGTCTTGAGATGTGTTTGTTAGAAAGCCCTTTCTGAAATTAATTTAAAAGTATTTAATTCTTTTTTCATAAATAGCTTTATTTAACACTGTTTAGGAAAATTCTCTCCTGTGTATTTTCAACTGGGCTTCTGTGTTTTTTTTTGGTGGGGAAGTGGGGGTGTTGGTGTAGTATTGTTTATCAAAGCATGGAGGATAAATGATTGTCTCTGGGAAACAGCATGGCCGCTCAAGATGCCTCTTGTAGAGATCGCTTCCTTGTGGCGGAAGCACTTACTTGCCTGAATTTTTTAACTTTCAAAGCACAATTTATTGTCACCTCTTTGAAGGTGTTGTTGGAAGAGGAGTTCTGACTCTTGGCTCTGGTGGGTTGGGAAGTTACCATCTGGTCTGAGGCTTTAATTCTCAGAGCAGTGTTGCCAGAACAGAAGGTGTGTTCCCGCCTTGGCCACATTTGTTCATTTGGAAGTAAACCGCACTTGCAGCTTAAACTGATCCACTGGAGTTTGGGCAGAAGTAGCTGAGGTGTGGCCTGGTTGCTGACTTTGCAATCCCTGGCTGGCAGCCCCTCTCCGCTGGTTCCTGCCCTCCCAGTAACTTTGAACTGGTGAAGCAAACGCTGAACCTCTTTCATTGGTATTCTGAGGCAGCATTCAGCTTGAGGATCGCCTGCTGCTAACTGCAGGGAATTAACTTACCCTGGTTGTAGAGCAGACAGCTATCTGCATGTTCTGACTAATGCAATCAAAAATAAATTCCTACTTTCTTAACTGCTTTTCATCATAAAAAATGGGTTGAAAATGAGACATTTATGGGTGTAGTAGTAGGGGTCTGTTCTTAGGTTTTGTACATTTCCAGTAGGTGACAGTGTTGTTTGCTCTTTACCTTTTGTAGGAGAAAGGGGAGACCAGGAGTCTAACTCAGTCATGAGTAAAAAGGAGTAAATTCTTAGTAGGACTAAAGCTAATGACAGAAGGGAAATGACATAATCATCTACTGACTGGAAAGCCCAGAGTGTGCGAGTCTCTTCTTGTTGCTGAAGAATAAAAAGACCCACTTGAGTTGTTGTGCTCCTTCCCTTCCCCGAAAAGCCATAATGCGTGACTCTTTTTGCTGCTTTCCCTCAGAAGTGCTTACCTGAAGTATTATTTTCCTTTATGATGTAAAAACAGAACCTCTTTCCCCCTCAAAGTAGCTTACTACCCAAGGTGGCATAAACCTCAGTAGTCTTCACAAGACTCTTGTTTATAAACTGACACAGAATTTTCTGAAGTTGTTTCATTTGAAATGTGACTTGGTTGTCATTGTTCGTGCTTAGTTTGTCTCTGGTGTGTAAACTCTGATGGAATACTGATGGTGAAACACTGCGTTTAAAGCTTTTGCTTACTTGACGGCATGTGACTAGAACAAGGGAGGAGAGGAAGAGACAGTTGGCCCTGAGTTTTTCATGTTTAGTATACGCATTTTCCATGAGTGATATAGAGCACAGCTACTTACCTGTCATACAGTAGATTCTCTAGTGTGGCCATCAAGAGATGTTCTTAGGAGAAAACCTGAGGGGGTTCGTAGACTTGTTCTTTTAACGGTACTTGTGCAAGCTGGAGAGGACAGAGCTGCTTCCTCCTGGCTGAGGCATTCACTTCCCGAAATCTCTGACCTGTTTTACCACTGAACTGAAACACCTGTGGCTTCATGTGATGATGAAGGGCGTTCATATGAGTAACACTGATGGCAGGTTGGAGCAGGCTGTGATGAAAGGCTGGAATTAGGGGTGCTGGGCAGCAATTTACTCAGCTTAACTAGTTGTGTATGGGTTGGTGCTGGATGTGGTGGCGTAAGTGAATTGCAAAGACAAGCTTGGAGTACATTCTTAAGGATGTTAAAGTCCTTGCAACTCAAATACAATTGCAAGAATGTGTATGGTATGCCTTTAAGCATCTGATCCAAATGAGAAGCCCCTTCCAGTCACCTAATGTTTATAATATTTCCTTTGTCTTTCTGAATAAACTTTAGGAAGTAGGAATTCTCTTGAACTGCCTTTATCCACATAGGGTAGGAGCCAATATTTTGTATATCCGTATGCTTCTCTAGTTGTGTTACCATAATTTTCTCTGGCTTGGCAAATGTTATGTTTTCCCTGTTTTCATTTATTAAAATACTGCTACAAAAAACTCTTCCTTGTTCACAGTGTGCCTGTCAGTTCTTTGCTGTTGAAAGACGAGCTAGTGATAAACTAATGTTAGCAGCTTGCATTTATCTTTTGATAATCAAAATACTAGAACCATCTTGTATTGGAGTCCCTGTGTTGTTCTCTCATAAGTCAGTGCAAAAAATAAATAGACTAAACCACACAAAAAATGTCAGAATATCGTATCTTGTGATCCCTCCTTTCTGCAGATGTCCTAGAAGTAGTGATGAGGCTTCGTCATCTATGTTATCCTCAGTGGGTATGGGGGAGCAGGGCGGGGAGGCTTCAGTTAGGCTAAACTTATGCTCCTGGTGTGACTGATAGTGATCCTCTTCTCTTTTACCTGGGGGTGCTGCGACTGCGGCGTGAGTGACTCAGGGAGCATAATTTTATGTCCTTTCATTGTCTTCAGAGAGTTCTCTTAATAGTGGACTTTGAATTATACTGAGGATTTGCATTGAAATTAATGTTCAGTCTGAGCAAATAACACTCAAGCTCTCCAGTAGTGATTTTACAATGTGACATTTGTTTAAAAATACATGGAATTAATACACTTTTAATAACATACGTAAAAACCGGAGTCTTTCTTTCCCCAGAAAGATCTTTAAAGCAAAGATAACTTATAAAAACCAAATCAAAACATATTCCAGCGGGGAATCCATTACCTAAGCTTGGGTGGAGCTCAGATTATGTCGTCTATTCGAAAACCATTTATGCTTGTGAGTTCATGTTTAGTCTGCAGATATGAAAAACAAGAGAAAGTGCAAAACTGCTCATCTAAATTAGTAATCACCCCCTAAGTACTACAGCCATCGTTTAGTGGCTTTTTATCATGTGAATCATCTAATAGGGTTCTGTGCTGTACAGTTACCCGAAGAGGACTCGGGGAGTGCATGTTCTTTTTATAAAGTCTGTTTGGAAACGTGTCTAGTTTTTTTAAATGCAGAAAATATAAAACCCTAGATGCATTCAGAATCTAAAGTCTGATATACAGTGCTTCATTCTAGCTCTTCATTCCCTAAGGAATCGGGGAAGACACTCTAAATCAGTGTAGGTGATGCTCTCTTTATTTGTTGGATACGTACAGTACTGTCCTCTTTCAGAAGACCTAGGAATGGTTTTGGTTCTGTGTGTTTATATGAACTTGCAACGTATAGGCTGACTGCTGTTTTGCCCTTTTTTGTTTGTTTATTTGTTTCTAGAGGCACTTGTTGCTGTGCAGACAAAGAAAAATGGTTTCCATAATATTTACAGTTTGGGGCTTTGCTTTGGTTTTTAAGTGGCACTTAATTTTAACTGCAGGTGGTTGCAGGGAAATATGCTGAGAAGGATGTGATTGTGGTTTAACATCAGCTTTAACTTCACCTAAGGCTATCAAGAATACTAAAACTCCATTGCTAAAGAAGGTTTTATGTGGAGAGCGTATGCTTTGGTAACGTGGTTTTTGGAAAATTAGTCTTTGGGTGATCTGTATCTTCATGTAACCTGTGTGACTCGGGGTTAGAAATAGGCCTGTGTGAGGGAGGGCTGAGGGCAGGAATTGGGGAGGTCAAGGGAGCAGAGTCTGGAAGATTAAAAACAGGGAAAGTGGAAGCTCTGAGGTGAACTTCCTCATGTCTTATCTATGCATGCAGGTAACAGCCACTGCTGTTAAATCATAGGATTTTTAAACACACCCCTTAAAAATCCTCGCACCGATGAATCAAGAGATTGAGGGATACAGTATAATACAGTTGCATAGCTTTTAGTATCACATTATTCCACAATAACTTCATGTTATACCTATTGACGTATTGTTTGCAGCTTCAAAATTGGGTTTATTTAATATTTTTCCTTCTTTGTTATGTTCTTGTAGCAGGAGGAGAATACTGAGCTGAGATGGAAGTCAAAACACCATTTAGCAAAGCCAGCAGGATTCCAGAAACTGTGTCCACGTTAATTAATGAAGAATTTGTCCTGGTTCATCAGCAGTCTGAAGACACCTCTGAAAAAGATGAGAAACCTCAGCTAAAGGTCTGCTACTACTTTATTTTAAATGTGTAGTAAGATTTCTGTTGATCAAAAGATTGTAACTTCTTTTGGTTAGTTTGTTAGAGACACTTGTGTGTGCTTGAGGAGGCTCATAGACTGTAATTTTTGTCCTTGTTTATTACCACTGAAGTTAACAGCTCAGATGGAGTGAATCTGTTGAAAAGTGGGAGTTCGTTTTTTCTTTGAATAACTTCTTCAGCAGTCAGTTTAGTATTCTGTGGATTTAAATGTTAACAGAGGACTGAGAAGTTCTGTCCTGGTTCTGTCCAGGCCAGAGTCAGCCTCCCCAAGCAGCCAGCACCACCACCCGCCCCACTGCCTCTGCCCCCCCCTCCTCGCCCGTGAGCTGAGTTAATCCCAGGCTGTTTTCACCCCACCTGACATCACTCCCCCATAAAAGGGGCTGGTTGGGGCGGGATAGAGTTGGTACCTCCAGGACAGTCTGAGTGTGGCTGGGGTGTCTGGTTGGTTGGCCCAGGTGTCTGGCTGCACTCTCCAGTGGTTGGTAAGGTACTCTTCATTATCACCGTGTGTGACGGTAATTGGCCCTTATTCTACATTCACAGTGCTTTTGTCAGCAAACTGTCCTTACCCCAACCCATGGAGGTGAGATCTCTTTCTCCTCCAAGAGTGAGAGGGGGGTGTGGTGCTCAGCCGCTGCTTGGGCCCGAACCACCACAAGCTCTTTTCAAAAAATGAGCTTTAGATGAATGCTTTGGGAAGTATTGTTCATTTAGGGATCAGAGACTCGGAATGTTGTTATCTTTAAAAGCATGTAATTGGGCTCCATAGGTATAGACTGTACTGTATCTTGGTTTTGTACTCTTTAGTTTTCCTAAGACTAAGGCCTTCTCTAAAAGTTTTCTCCCTCTAAATCACAGAATATTTCAAAATTTTGGGTGACAGCTGATTGGCTAATTACAAATTTCCCCAGCTGAGTTGCAGTAGCTGACTTAGTGGTTTGGTCTGCTTGGAACAATGGGATTCCCCTTGAAACACCAGCGAGTACTTAGTCTGTCTCTGTATATAACTGTTTGGCAGTTATTTACAAGCGATGATCTCTGTTAAATGCTAGCTACTCCTGTAGTGAGGCTGCCTGAAGAGGCAGCTGGACTGGAGGTAGAATCCCTGATGGAGCTTTGTTATTGGCCACAGTGATTTTTTGTCTGAAAAACTAGTACTCGTGAAAGGCTAGGTTTTCTCTTTTTCTTCTTTCCCTTTTGCTAAGGAATGCCTTTCTCAGTTTTCTTGCAATTTCCTTACACTCACACCCCTCTTGTCTGTGGGACTGTTGGTGACACAACTGAAATGGATTGGGTAGGACTAAGAAAGTAAAGTTTTCCCTAAGACTAATCTTTAACAAGGTCCATTGACCTTTGTTCTGTATGGAGGGTCTAAACACCCAAACCTTTAATTTTGAGAGGCCTGTAGCGTTTAGATGGATGGCTGATATGTTAGCAGTGAGAACATGTGCATTGTATGTAATGGGATGGGATGTTGGATTATACTGGAGTTAATTTTGTTGATTCTTAGTGTGTTACCTTGTTCAGCAAAGTTCCTTAACTTTTGCAATAAGACTGGATGTTTGAAACATAATAGTGTAAGTAAAACTACAAATGCCTTTAGAAGAAATGTCATCTCCTCCTGCTTACAGGTATTTTCCAATGGGGATGATCAGCTGGAGAAAGCAATGGAAGAGATACTGAGGGATTCTGAAAAAGACCAGAACAATGTCACTGCTCTCCGAGAAGGTTCCAGCAACGCAAGCGGCCAGGCACCTGGGAATGGCTCAGCGGGTCAAACAAATCAGCCATCTTTGCACCTTGTCTTAGATCCTTCTACTACAGGTATCACTCATGTGTTTCCACCCTCAATCATATATGGCAAGTTTTTTCTTTATGCAGTTTTAAGTTAACCTTAAAGTGAAAATAAAGCTTTCTGGAGTTACCTTCTGGAACTGTACTGCAGAATACACTGAGCAAGAACTGATGATCTTCTCAACTCTGGACAGTAAGGACAGCTTTAGATTTGATATCTGCTAGGAACAGCTGTGGTACTCTTCTGGTATTGAATTTTGGTGAAAAGGGAAGAGCTTTTTATGTAAACTATACTGCACTTATGTAAAATACATGGTAGCTTTTTTGTTGTTTATATATTAGGAATACGAGTTAGGTGCAAGTGCCATCCCTGTGAGCCTCGAGTTAGAATTCTTTTTCCCTCAGTAGTGTGCAGGACACTTTTGTGGCATCATGTCCGGTAATGCCCATAGCACCTGTTTGCTAAGTAAAAAGATTGTTTTAAAAATTAATGGTAGAATGAGATAGTTCATGCACAATGGAAACACCCTTCTCTTAATTATACATCTGCTGTATTTTTGAAAAACATACTTTTCTGGCTCCCTATTTGACATGCTTCAAAGAGAACATGTTAGCGTAAATGAATAAAGAAATACTTGTGGATAACAGCCCCCACCAGTAGGAATAATCCATTTTTCAACCTTTGTAATTTAAGTATTATGGAAATATTTGCTATAGTAGTAAGAAATAGAATTAACAAGGCAGACTGCCTAGAGGCATTTGGAATGTCTGTCTTTTGGGGATATCAAAACTCAGCTGGATGGGGCCCTGAGAAACCTGATCTAATTTTGAAACTACCCCATACCTACCCTGATCTGTCTGTGGCAGGACTTAGAGCTAGAGGACCTCTAAAGGTCTTTTCCAACCTACATTGCTCTGATTCCATACTTAATGATTTTCTTTTTCTTCCTCCTCACCTCTTGTTTCTCAAAAGCCTTAAAAAACCCCACCAGAAAATGGGAGTAACAGCGAAACTCCCCAGAGTTCCCTCAAAGTCGCCCCATCCGTAGTAGTGTGATAGTGAAAAAAGAATGCTTTGCTTCTGCTGAGTAGAGGAACAACCTTTTTCTTTCCTCCAGCTCCCTGATGGTTTCATGCTGTTAATATAGCTATCCCAGGAAATGCAAACCACATTTCTTAATTCTACACAAGCTGCAAGGAAAGAGGAGAATTAGTGGCACCTTTGTGCAAAGTGCTGAGTAGGAATTAGAAGGAGGTATAAACAAACTAAAGAAAAGAGCATCTGGAGAGAGGAGCTTAAAGACAAACTGTGCTGTAGTGCTGCTAAAAAGAATTAAAAGGCAGTTTGTCCCTATGCCATGTTTGGGAGCATGCCTTAGAATAGGATAGATGATTCCTTCCTATTGGAGATGGACTTCTGACTCCCGTGTCTGTTCTCAGAAAAAGTGGGAGATTTTGTTATGGAACTCATTCAGAAAACAGTGTGTGAAAAGAAAACCAAGTGGATAAAGAAGTGGTTTCTTCATTTTCAGAAATCTCTGCACCAAAACCATCTCCTCTCAGTGAACCCGTGGAAGAGGACAGCGTATTGTTCAACAAACTGACCTACTTAGGTTGCACGAAGGTGTCTGCCCCTCGAAATGAACCGGAAGCTCTACAGGCCATGGCAAACATGAAATCCTCAAGTCGAGCTCCTTTACCTGTCACGCTTTATGTTCCAAACATTCCAGAAGGCTCAGTAAGGTAATGTACAGACATCTCTTAGTTGCGTAGACACATAAAACGTGGATTCTGAGCTTGCTATTCGCGTGGGGAAGTAGAGTTCTGGATTTGTGCCTAAAGTTCTTGCTGAAGACGGTTATTTTTGAGAAATTCCTCTGGAGCAAGAAAATGTGCTGAAATGCAACATGCTGCACATAGTTGGTGGTAGCGACTGCCATACAGCGTCAATGAAAGTGTATTTTTCTACCTGCATCTCTGTTCATATATGATAAGAGGAGAGATGCTGGAAGGAGAGGGCTGATAATGCCTGTTTTCTCCCAACCTCCTTAGTCTGTTCTTGCTTCCACGGTGAATATGTTGAGACAGCAGTAATCCTGCTGGCCTTGGGTGAGCGAAAGAAGTTTCTGTGTTAGCCTCCTCCATATGTGTTGAGGATCTTGAGATGCTAGTCTCCATTTCCAGACTTTGCTGTGCTAAAGCCTGGTCTCCACTGCGTCTGCCTCATGATGTGTGTGCTGAGATGCTAGAGAACATTTACTTGCCCTATGTAAGACGGGTCTTTTAAATAGTGGTGAGAGGGTCAAGGGTTCTTAATCGGGGCACACTAGAGGCACACCTTGCATCTAGAGGTCAGGAGCATCTCAATATTTGGGATTTTTATTTTTAAGCTAACAGCAAGATAGCTGAAGGACATAGTTAGATTTCTTTCCTTTCTGTCTCTGTCCATGTGTTGACTATCATCTTGCATAAAGAGGCAGAGGGACCTTCAAGCATATCTATTATTTTCTTCCATTTTGCTCTTTGAGCCTGATGGAAGATTTAGTTTGTTATTGCAATATCTCATTTGAATTAGGAAATGACACTGCATGCTTTTATGATGGCAACTGCCACACAGACATGAAATTTTAGGTATGCTGGACCTATTTTTATAGCCATTGTGGCCATTCAAGAAGTTTGCTTGGCCAGTGGAACTGCAGCTTCCTTTGGTCTTTAATTGTGGAGGACACCGTGAAGCAAAGGACTACACAGTGCTGTAAAGGTGAATCCATGTGTGATGTAATATGCTCCATCAAAGTTCAGGTGACACCAGTGTCATCTTTGAGGCGTGTTTCTGTCCCTGGTATCCGAACACTTGTCGTGTGATTGTTCCATTGAATGTGTCCCATCAGTATCACAGTGTGCTGAACCCTCTCTGGGGTTCCGTCCTTTTTTTGTGGTTACAGACCGGGGATTCTGTTCCAGGTATGAATGTGCATATGGAAAAGTAGTGAAAAGGCAGAGGAGAACTGTGTAGCTCTAACTTTTCTTCTTTAAAACTCACTGTCCATTAATCTTGCTCTGAAACCATCACCCCTGTTCTCTTCTTCGAAGTTTGTGAAATACCGTTTGGGTTCTGAGTTTGAGAAGAGCTTCAAATTTCTATGAGCCCTTAGATCTGTAATTAATACTCAGATTAACTTGGCAGCAAGCATGTGCTGAGCTCTATAGTCCTGAATAAATGAGGTTTCCGTAATGCTTTCTTGAGCAGAGATTTAAATTCTTTTCTAATGTTCAATTTTCTTTGATCTTGGTATGCAAATGACATTTTCACAGTTGCTGTGCTTTTCTACATTCCTGCTCTTGTGATTTTCATGACCAGTTGCAGCGCAGTGGTGGTCGTTGCTGTGTTTGTCTGTAGTCTGGAGTGTAAGAGAAACAAAAGCAGCATTACGATCAGCGACACATCTTAAATTTTGCAAGCCTGACGTTTCTGTTCCTCCTGCCCATCTTGGGTACTTCAACTTAGTAATTGCAGTTCAGATATTGTTTATCTAATTGCAGAAAACCCTCTCAGGTAGGGCTGCTTATTTTACTGACCTCAGCATTTTGATCTTCTCTCTCCTTTCTCCTTGACAGAATAATAGATCAATCAAGCAATGTGGAGATAGCCTCCTTTCCAATCTATAAGGTGTTGTTTTGTGTGCGGGGACAAAATGGGACTTCAGAGAGCGACTGTTTTGCATTCACTGAGAGCAGCTGTGGAACAGAAGAGTTCCAGATTCATGTTTTCTCCTGTGAGATTAAAGAGGCAGTAAGTATTAAGTGTTGTACAGTGACTGGTTAAACGATGCAAGTGTATTTTAAGAGCTTATTCCAGATGTGGAAATGGTGTATCGTGCTTTGAAAAATATCTTAACACACATGTAATGAGTTTCACAGAATGCGCAGCTAGTCACAGAATCACCAGGTTGGAAAAGACCTTTAAGATTATCAAGTCCAACCGTTCCTCTCCTATGCTAAACCATATCCCTGAGCACCTCATCTACCAGTCTGTTAAACACACCCACAGGTAGGGACTCAGACTCCTCCCTGGGCAGCCTGTTCCATTCCCCTATAATTCTTTCAGTAAAAAAATTATTTGGTAACATGTGATATGATCTTGTCCTGGTGCAGCTTTGTGCCATTTCCTCTTGTCCAATCTCCTGTCACCTGGCTGAAGAGACCATCGCCCACCTCTCTACAACTTCCCTTCAGGTAGTTGTAGGTGGTGATAAGGTCTCCCCTCAGCCTCCTCTTCTCCAGACTAAACATCCTCGGCTCCCTCAGCCTCTCCTCATAGGATTTGCTCTCCAGCCCCATCCCCAGCCTGGTTGCCCTTCTCTGGACACACCCCAGGACCTTGATGTCCTTGTGGTGAGGAGCCCAGAAATGGACACAGCACTCGAGGTACGGCCTTACCAATGCCAAGTCCAGGGGCACAATCACCTCCCCAGACCTACTGGCCACACTATTTTTGATACAAGTCAGGATGCCATTGGCCTTCTTGGCCACCTGGACACACTGCTGTCTCGTATTCAGCCTGCAGTCAACCAATACCCCAGGTCCATGTCTGCCTTACAGCTCTCCAGCCAGTCTTCCCCAAGTCTGTAGTGCTGCCCGGGGTTGTTATGACCCATGTTCAGCACTCTACACTTGGCCTTGTTAAACCTCATCCTGTTGGTCTCAGCCCTTTTATCTAGCCTGTCCAGATCCCTCTGAAGAGCCTCCTTACCCTCAGACAGATCAACACTTCCTCCTACTTAGTGTCCTCTGCAAACTTACTGAGGGGAACATTCAGTCCCTTCATCATGGTCATTGATAAAGATGTTGAACAAAACTGGGCCCAGTTTTGTCACAAATACCAATTTTTTTTTTCTTTTAGTATTTCAATAAAATGCCAAAGCATGCTGTAATGGGAAGATGAAGCAAGCCTAAGTTTCAGACAAGTACTCTGTTTTTTAGTTCTCCTTTGTGTAGATTTCAGGCTAAAGTTGCAGCGTAGCCCTTGTGAGTGAACAAATCATTTTACAGTACTCTGCCCAAGGTGCTGTAGGAAGAACTACATGGTAGTTGGGTTGAAAAGGATTTTCTAGGGTGAGAAAACTCAAGATTGAAAAAGAAGACATTTCCTTGCTTTTTGATACCCGCAAGAGGAAGCTGTAAGTTCTTAAAGGCTCAACCTGATGAGTACAATATTCTGATGAAGTCAGAACATGCATTACATGTTAACGTACTGAGCATCAGGTGGGCAGTAGATGCCATGTGAATGAACACAGGCAACATGATTGAATGTCCTTGGTTATTAAACACCCCATCAGAATGTTTTCTGTTACATGAAGCATGGTTTGTGCTGTGTATGAGAGGCAAGTGGCAGTAACTTTAACTTCCAAAACCACAATACCCCATTAAAAACACTTTCCTTTTTGATAGCAGCATGAATTCTTCTGCTTTCCTGCAGGTCAGCCGAATTTTATACAGTTTTTCAACAGCATTCAAACGTTCTTCCAAACAAGCATCTGACCATGTCAAGGACTTCGTTCTTCCCACTCCAGATAACGATGTGTACACTTTCAGTGTTTCCTTAGAAGTTAAAGAAGATGATGGCAAAGGAAATTTTAGGTAACCTGAATGGAAAGGGAAAAGAAATCGCTTTGAAAAAAAGCAAAGAGCTGCATGCAGGATGCACAGCTCTACTGTGTTGCAGCAAAATTGATTTGACCTCTTTTCATAAGTTGATTTGTAATAAGAAGGAAACTGTTGCTTTGCTTTTACAATTTTCTCCTCTGTATCTTTTCTCTAAAAAGATTAAAAATCAGGATACCTTTTTTGAGGTAGGTTCTTGTAAATACGTGATTTCCGATAGGGATGTTTCATGTAGGCCTGTGTAGATGGAAAAGTAGTAGGAAGTCTGCTTACAATGTCAGTCAGACCAATTTTAGCTTTTAATTTTTTAAAGAAGCTATTGAATGCCAATTTATTAAAGTTTTAAAACATGTAAATTTAAGCATTACAAGGGACAGGGGAGCAAAGTATTCTTTGCCTAACAGTTAATGGCAAGATTTTTTTATAATAAAAGATGTGATGATAAGAGTCAATTCCATGGAAATGTCCTATTTATTTTTGGCTTCGTAGCTAGTATATAGCATATTTTCTGTCAGTTTTAATCCCCAAGTACATGATGCATTTTGAATACTATGGTCTGATAAATCCCCCAGACAGTTAGCCCACCAAGGGTGAGCCTACAGCCTGTTTTTAATTCAGTGCCAGTTTATTAAATTGTGAGTAAAGGAAGAGAAGGTCTCTCAAATGAGTTGAGCCACTAACAGTTTAGGTGGGCCGCTAAATTCAGAAAAGAGTCTGAATTTCTAAATTAATTCTCTATACCTGTGCTAAAGAAGCTTGTTTCTTTAATTCTTTTAGCCCTGTGCCAAAGGACAGAGAGAAATTTTATTTCAAACTTAAGCAGGGAATTGAGAAGAAAGTGGTGATTACAGTTCAGCAGCTCTCCAACAAAGAACTGGCCATTGAAAGGTAAGGTGCTTAGAAAAATGTGGGTTAAGTTTCTGGGGCAACAGTATTGCATGTACTTTCCCCTGGCTTTGCAAGTTACATGGCAGGAAAAAATACAGTAGTAACCCAGAAAATATTATTGTAGAGTAGAAGTAATTTGTCCTTGTGCCATTCAATGGTAAACTTCTTGGGAGTGTTTGTGTGACTTTGGGGTGAACAGAGGAAATGTTTCCTGTAATATGCAAACCTCCTCAGTGTTTTGCCTTTTAATTGCCTTTTTGAATGTGATGTTAGGATACTTCGGATATGTAAATGCTTTTGATTTTGCTGATTTGAAGTGGTGCAAAACCCTGCATTTGGTGTAATCCTGCATCACCAGAAGCTCCCTTCTGAGTGAAAGTAACCAAGTAAGGTTTTCTAAGCTGTGTTAAACCTGGGATATCTGTTAGATCATTGTACTGTTAAACAATCTTTTGCTGGAGTCTTCAAGATGAGTAGGGTTCCTTTGTAGTTTTCTTTTACCATGACTGTAATACTTACCTTGAAGTGATGGTGAAGAGCTTGGGAATGGTTGATGATTCATTCTGTGTTTCTTAAATTACGTGGGAGGGATCCCTTTTGGACAGAATAATCTGACCTTCTGTGCAAAGCATTTGCAAGGGAGACGGGCTGGGCATACGCAGAGTAACGGGTCGTGTGTTCACTGGTAGCAGACTCTTGCTACTGCAGCACTAGAGCTGTGGTAGACGCTTGAAGTGGGGAACACCACCTCAGTAGCTCGGTTTTAAACCAGCTCACACCACCAGATGGCAATCTTACCCAAAGAGTAGCAGGAGGAGAATTCCATTTCAGTGAAAAGGGGATTCAAGATAAAGAACCAAGAAAAAAGCCTCACATACTCTGAAAACTTTTAGATTGATTTCTTCACTTGCTTTCAAGCTTCTGTTTCGCAAATGAAACTACAATTTCAGGCAAGGAATGTGCAGCAGGACTTTAGTCAGCATTCAGTACTGTAGAGTTGTTCTTTTGCTACTCATTTGCCCTAAAAAGAGAAATAAATCCTATTTTTAATGCGTTTTAAATTGGAAAAATTTTGGCTTCAGAATTGAGTTAATGACGGATTAAATATTTTAGAGCATTTCTGAATAGCATTTGATTGTTGCTTCCCCCCCCCCCCCCCCAAAAAAAAAAGTAAAGCTATTTTCCTTAAAAATTAGCTTTTATTTTAATGTTGCTTAGGATAGTCAGTTAGGATGTTATTTTTATCACCACAAGCTTTGCTGATTAAAAAGTTACTTAATTGACATGACACACACACCATTAAAAGTCTGGACTAGGCCTTAGAAATTATGTACAGAATATTATCTGGTTGCTCAGAAATACTGGAAAATCTTAAAGATCATATTAACTGTAATACCATCAGCCTTATCCATGGGTAGCCTGTGTATTTCTATAAAAGGAAATATATATATGAATGAAGAATAATTTTAGTTCTTTTTTTGCAGGTCTAGAAACTAGTTGAATCTGAACAGAGTAGTGCACCTGCTTGTAGCCACTTGGTAGCCACCTCTGAGTGCAGCAAACCCAACATGTCAGATTTAGCAAGACAGGCCCACAGTCTGTGTAGGTTGTTTTGCATCCTGGGTGTGTCGTTCAGCCTCCTCAAAGTGGAGGCTGAATGTGTTTGAACACTGTGTAAAATCTAGCTCCCGTGTGAGTGAGGGTTCTGAATGTATTTGAACTCATTTTGCTCTTTGAACTTAGTGGGAAGAGGAACCCTGACTTCCACTAGCAGGATGCTGCCAGTCATCATGCGTATCTGCTTCTGGGGGAGGCTGGGGTTACTAGTTCCTGACTCCCACTCTTGCAAGCTTATTTCCCAAGAATTTTGGCTGGCATGCATCCGAACTCATGTATATCTGGGAGCTGCACAGCAAGAGCTAGGATCTGTGAGCAGATACTTGTCTTTGAAAAGCACAGGTATTTTGCTGGCCTCTGAATTTCAGCCTTACAGTTTCTTTTACTTTGGCGTGCCAGAAGCTAGCAACTCCTCTAGCCTGACAAATTGTAGCCCTCTCCAAGCTATTTCTACCCCAGGAACAAGAAGTAGGAAGTCAGTCTACTGTAACGCTCTGCCTGGTCTAATGAGTGTCTCAGAGAAGCCTGCTTGTGTGGTTAAATATAAGTCCTAGCAGCCTTGCTACAGTGGTTGCTTTCCGTGGTGCTGCGTTATGCTAGATAGATAAGTCAAAATTGTTGTCTGCTGCTTTGTTTGCCACTTGGATTGTTAAGATTCCAGTGGTCTGTGACTGTGGAGAAGGAAAAGCACAATTGTGGATATAAGTTACTGTTTAAGTGTAACGAGGTGGAAAACGAAAACCTTACAGCCAAATGTAACGGGACAGGATTTACTGGATGGTGTGGTAATTGCCTATCTTAAGCCTTTTACACTTATTAGCATTACTGAAATGGTAGTTGCTATTATGTCTCTGTTTGGGATGCAGTGGGCTTGCCTGAAAGCTGTGAAACTGTCCTCTCTGCCAGCCTGTGAATGTTCAGATCGTCTCTAACAATTCCTGTTTGCGGAATAATCTAAATTTTCCTTTGGAGAAGTGGCTCAGCCAGGAGAACCTGACAGAATTGCTTTTGTTTGTCCTTAGAGAAGGTGGGAATGGAGGGCTCTTCCTGGTGCATTCACATACCTGGTGGAAGAGTATGGAGGAGGTACTTGGGTCTATAGTCTCTAATCCTACCACTCTCTACTCTTCTTGGAGGTGCAGTGGTAGGATCACAGTCAATAGACCCAAGTTCACTGGAAATTCCTTTGTTGAATTTAACCAGTGTCTGTCAGTGCAAACGGAGGTGAGCGTTGGAACAGGCTGCCAAAAGAGATAATTTGTTCTCTGTTCTTGGAGATGCTCAGAGCATGATTTGACAAAGCCCTGGCAACCTAGTTCAAGCTGGGTCCTCTTTTCAGTACAGGTTCAAACCAGCTTGCAGGTTGTGTTGCAGATACATAATTGTATTCAGTATTCTGTTATTCTTAATGGAGCATGTTCAGAGGTGAAAAAGATAAGGGTGATTTGCAGAAATTTCAGACCTGGAGTTGTGCCTTTAAAATTCAGAATGTTTTAAATTTTTTCACTCTTAAAATATCAAGAACATTTTCTTGTTAAATGATTCCACAGGAATCCTGGAATTCAAGGCCCTGTATAACAGAATTTAATTTTTAAAAAATAAAGAATTCAGAAGTCTAAAAATTGAGCAAGTTGGGTTTTTTAAAGAGTCCATGAAGATGTTGGCAATAAAATGGGTGAAATTGTAACCTTGTGTGTGATGGAATGAAAAAGATTTTTAAAATGGACGGGGGAGAGAATTAATTTCCTCTTGCCAGTCTCCATCACCAACGTACAGGAGCTGTTGGTATCTTTAAGCTCATTATTCAAAGTTGCCTTTAAGAAATAATTGATTCTTCGCAGGTTAGATACTAATTTCTGTCATCTTCATTCTGGAAAATCATTTCATTGTCATTTCTGTAATATATGTTGTGATGTTTCCTGAGCGTTGCCATAACACTAACAAAAAATTACTAAGAAAGGTTTTCTTTAAATTAGAAGCAGTAGGTGGCTGTGCCATTATGTTCAAGAAAATACTTCTTTATTTTGAAAAGCTTATATATATATATATATATATAAAATTTTTTTTTCTTTAATAAATTCCACAGATGCTTTGGGATGCTGCTAAGCCCGGGACGAAATGTGAAGAACAGTGACATGCATTTACTAGATATGGTAATACTACGCTCTAGTAACCTGTTTAGTGAGATAGAGGTGATTTAAAAACCAAACAAACCCCATCAAAACAAGTCTCCCATCTGTTTGGTTTCTGTCTCTTAAATCCTGGGGTTGGTATCTTCAGCCTAGAAACAAACCTGTTACATGCAGTGGGCAAAACATTTCAATTAATGTCAAAACCTGTGGTGTTTGTCTTACGTTCATGGCGTGAGGCACTGATGAGGTCAGCTGGCTGTTACAAATAACTGAGCTTTGTGTCTTCTGTTAAGCACCTGGAGTAAAGAATTGGGTTTATATTTGGGTCTCATGGATGTGGTCTTATTTTTTTTCAAGGTCCTGAAAACCTAGCCTTTATTTGCTTGATTTAAATTGGTGCTCAGAGTCTGAAGTGTTCACTTGTCTTCTACAGTCTTCCTTCCTTGTGAGAGAACTGTCAAGTAATACAATGCTTTGTATTGTTTCTCTTTCACCCTATGGATAAGAACATAACCATTTTCAAGTCAAGAAGTGCTTGAACCTAGACTGGACGTGTTGTGGCTGGACAGTTACCCCAGTTCTGCCTAGCCTGTTTCTTGATTCTAGCTGTCAGGATTTAGTTCTCTGGTCAGACTCCTTTATTTGCATCTTTATATCCACTAGCTCATTTCTCCTGGTTTTATTTTCTGAGATTAGTTCTGATTTTTCCACTTCTATTATTTGACTAGAAAATTGGAATGAGTTATGGAGCATAACAAATTGGCTTAAATCTCTTTAACATCTTGTTACTGTCTGGACTGTACACCTGAATTTCTCTCTTGATTCCACCTATAATTGTACTTACATTGACATTCCAGGGACTTTTAACCTCTGGATGTAATGGTTTATTAATTCATTTCCTGGCTATAGCATATACCTGCAAACTTGTGTTTTCCTACCAACCCCCTTTCTCCCTATTGAATCTCAGAACAGTCAGGGTTGGAAGGGACCTTAAAGATCATTACGTCCCAACCCCCTGCCATGGACAGGGACACCTCTCACCAGACCAGGCTGCTCAAGGCCCCATCCAACTCAGCCCTGAACACCTCCAGGGAGGGAGCAGCCACCACCTCCCTGGGTAGCCTGCTTCAGGGCCTCACCTCCCTCACAGTGAAGAAATTCTTCCTAATATCCAATCCATATCTGGAGAACTTGGTCACTTTTAATGATCTATCACAAACTGGATTGCTGAGTAGGAATGTCAGTCTCCTTTCATCTATAGAGAGGCCTGTTGGATCTGCGGAAACTGTCCCAGGAAACTGCAAGAATCATGCACTTGCCTAGTAACAGCTCATAGATGCAGGTCATGTACTCTGTTTCTGGCAGGTCTGTAAAACATGTTTGTAGACGTAATAGGTGTGTAGCATAAGATTATTTTAACCAGATATAGAGGCACTGCTAGTTGGGCTTGATTTGTGTATTGTCCTGGAATTTGGCTGGTTAAATCTGTTTCATTGGGATTGGAATTCCATTCCATCAGCATGCTTATAAATCTAAGGCCATGCCTGAGTAACTTGGGGGGAAATCTGGTGGATCACAGTTATGGATTGGGAAAAATCAGATGGACCATCGGGTTGGGGTTGTTAAGGTGTTACTCTGTGAAGTTGTTTTGGTCTTTTCCTGGATTGTTGCTGTGTACACTGTGGGGCTAGTTTGATTTTATGAAATAACTCCTCTCCTACCAAACATCTCCGATGTTCAGAAAGTAGAGTGGTAGACGTCCCACCAGGCTTTCATGCTTTTAATGAGCATTAAAAAATTATTGATACACTAGCCCATCTTCAGTCTCTTAGATACTATTTCTCTTCTGTTTTTTCTTTCTGTCCCTGTAACCTTTCTCAGTCCATTGCTTCATATCCTTTATTTAGATTGTGTTCTCAAGAGCAAATGCAATCTTATTTTGAGGTTCCTAGAACTATTTCCCCTCCCTGTGCTCAGTCTCTTTGATCTCCAACCATGACTCTAATAGAATCCTGTATGTTTTTATTTGTAGGAATCCATGGGAAAGAGTTCTGATGGGAAGGCTTATGTAATTACTGGAATGTGGAATCCTAATGCACCCATGTTTCTTGTACTTAACGAGGAAACTCCTAAAGGTAATTTAATCTAATTTGTAAATTTGTTTTACCTGACATGGGTTTAGTCTGTGTATTTTCTCCTGGGAATTGTGGTGTCTGAGTACATAAAATGTTATGTTCCATGAGTCTGTCTGGAAGCTTTTTGGTAGAAACATAGCGTATTGTAGAAATGTAATTGTTCAGAGAACTGTGTGTTGCTGATTTGGAGACGTTAAATTGGCTTTGGGGCTTATCTGCCTGTCCCCTGGTTATCAGGACTTTTGGTCCTAAGCAGACAGAAGCTGTTTTTTTCCACCTTCTGTCCTCAGCAAAGCAGCATAAGTCCTAGGTATTGCTATTCTCCAACTTTTAGCTCTGAGGTGAGGTGATTGCAAATAGTGTTACATCCCCTTCATCTTGGGCCAGCTGGATGTGATGCACCGAAGTGCTCCATTACATAGCACGGTTCCTTGTTGCTAGAGTTTATGATCTCTGATGTGATGCAAAAGTTTTGAATGCAAATCTGGAGTTCATTTCCTATCCCAAGGCACAGCTCACATCACTTGCCTAAAGGCATACCCAGGTCTATACAGCCAGTGTCACAGGTCTGGATGATGGATTTTTCAAACAACATTGCTTCTAGTAGCGCATCGGCAAGAGATCACAGGATTGTAGGGGTTGGAAGGGGCCTCCAGAGATTATCGGGTCCAACCCCCCTGCCAAAGCAGGGTCCCTAGGACAGGTCACACAGGGAGGTGTCCAGACAGGGCTGAAGTATCTCCAGAAAAGGAGACTCCACACCCCCCTGGGCAGCCTGTCCCAGGGCTCTGGATGCATGATGGTTAATTCATACCTCTAAACAAAGACCTGCTGACTTGGTTTAAAATCATTATCAGAGTTACTTGATGATTCCGATCACAGAATCGTTAAGGTTGGAAAAGACCTCCAGGATCATCCAGTTGAACTGTCCCCCTACCACCCATATAACTCGCTAACCCATGACCCTGAGTACCTCATCCAACCTTTCCTTGAACACCCTGAGGAATGGTGACTTCATCACCTCCCTGGGCAACCCATCCCAATACCCAGCCATTCTTTCTGAGGAAGAAATTTCTCCTCATTTCTAACCTAATGTCCCCTGGCACAACTTGCTGCCATTCCCTCTTGTCCTGTTGCTGCTTATCTGCAAGAAGAGGCTGACCCCCAGCTCACCACAACTTCCTTTCAGGTAGTTGTAGAGAGCAATAAGGTCTCCCCTGAACCTGCTCTTCTCCAGGCTGAATGGTCCCAGTTCTCCCAGATGCTTCTCATCAGGCTTGTGTCTCAACCTCTTCCCCAGCCTGGTTGCCCTTCTCTGGACATGCTCCTGGCCCTCAATGTCCTCCTTGTAGTGAGGGGCCCAAACCTGAACCCAGTATTCCAGGTGAGGCCTCACCAGAGCTGAGTACAGGGCGGATGATCACCAAAGTGCAGGACCCGGCTCTGAGCCACCTTGAACTTCACCCCATTGGCCTCTACCCATCAATCCAACATGTCCGGGTCCCTTTGGAGAACGCATACTCTCATCCTTGGCAGCAGACATGTAGGGCGTAGAACTCAAAATAGGTGCAGTAGAGTCTGTAATTACACAGAAAGGGCTTTCAATTGGAACAAGCTTACGTCTGTCATTTACTGCTTTGAGAAACTTGAGCTTTGGCTAACTTGTCTGTACATGGCTTCCTCTTGTGTTGCAGATAAGCGCGTGTTCATGACTGTGGCCGTGGATATGGTTGTTACTGAGATAGTGGAGCCAGTCCGGTTTTTGCTGGAGACTGTTGTGCGTGTGTATCCTGCCAATGAACGCTTCTGGTACTTCAGCAGAAAAGCCTTCACAGAAACTTTTTACATGAAGCTGAAGCAGGTAATGTGTGTTTGAGGTTTTATTTTTTAAAGAAAAGTTGATGCTGGGGAGCATTTTTGTCTGTTATAACAGTTAACATGGCACCTGCACCTCAGTACTTTGTTGCCTTTATCTGTTCAATGCTGAGATGCTTAAATCCATAATTGTTAAGTAGTATATATAAACGTTCAGTGCTTTTGTAAAGGGAATTACAGCAAGTCATAAGTCATTGCTGGCTGAAATTATTTGGAACCTGTCTAGCAAATTCTCTATAGCTGCATGCAGTCTAACCTGTTTGCAAAGCAAGTCCACTTGTTTGGTAAAATTGGGAAACTACTTTTTAATTGTTCACTGTAAAATCAACTAGCATGTAACACAGGGGAATGCTGGCTACTGAGGTTCAAAATGGGAAGGTAGGTGGCTGTAAGAATATAATGAATTAAAGGCAATGGAACCTGACACAGAGGTTTAAAAGAGGCAGTTACTGGTGTTTTTCAAAGTATCTGAGAAGGTAGATTTCTCCATGCTTTCAAGAAGAGAAGTTTGCAAGGAGATTACCTGGAAAAGTATGTTCTGCTTGCAGAAGTTGCCACATTTTCACCCTTGTGGTTGCTGATGAGGGTGTAAAATGAACTATGTTATTGTGCTTTATGGCCTCAGGGCTTTATGAAATCACAGTATCACATGGTCGGAAAAGACCTTTAAGATCATACAGTCCAACTGTTCCTTTCCTGTGCTAACCATATCTCTAATGTGAGGCTAAGGGCATTATTGTTGCAGTGATTTATTAAATTAGCATTGTTCATGTGATTTCTTGCTGATGATCAGAACCTTTTGAAGCATTCATACAGCAGTACAGAAATAACCATTTTTAGCAAATGCTGCTCTGAAGTACTTTGGTTTGTTAGTCCCTTGGAGTTTGGCTTTTAAGTGCAGTTGTACAAATCCCGCTTGATTCCGCAGAGGGAGAAAGGGGTTGAGATGAAGCTTAACACATAGTTGTGTATTCCCTTTACATTTACTCTCCCAGTCCTGTGCTTGTGCGGTTAATGTGCATTTGTTTCTTCCTCAAGCACTTTGAGATGATGTATCCATCTCATCCAGTCAAGTTGGCTAAACAATGATGTTTTGAGTAGACTACTAAAGTCTCTTCTGGTTTTGGCAGTGGGTGAGGTACATAAAGTATGGTTGTCTGCTAGTTATCATTGTAGAATGATGCGGGACTGCATCCCTGAGGGTTGACCTGCTCTCCCCACGGACTTACGCGGTGGGGTTAGTTCAAAATGCCAAGAGTGAAGGCTAACCGTACCCATGCATTGGAATTGTAGCCCATCAGCTTTGATGAATGAAACCAAAGAGCAGTGACTTAATTTTACTGAGCCCAGTGGGAAAACTGGAGTTGTCATCTTCCTGTGGGGTACAGTAATAATCTGAAAAAACAAGTTATGTTGCTACCACATGGTGAAAGTGCTGCTGTGCTTAACACTTAGTGTGCAAATGGATCTCACACAGTGCTGTTTCTGTATTTCTTCTAGAGATCAGCATACATAGCAACTTGGAATTTAAAAAGATCTGAGAAAACTGAGTGTTACATGCAAATCTGAGAAGATCTGCATGTTAAATTGTAATGTTTTCAAATGAGTTTTCTTTATTTCTCAGCTGTTTGATACGTATCTGTAATGAGTGAAGCTTTCATTTTAAATCTTTTACAACTGTTACCATGTTTAACTGAGTAATATGGTGCATGCTTCCCCCCCTCCCCTTTCTAATGTGACACACACATTTCTTCCTGCTGCAGTATTCTGAGGAGCTCTTCCTCAGTGTGGTGGTTGGACCCTGGCTGGAGGCCAGGCGCCCCCCAATGCTACTCTGTCAATCCCCTTTTCAGCTGGGCAGGGGACAAAGATATTGAGAAGCTCAGGAGTTGAGACAAGGCCAGGGAGAGATCATTCCACAATCAGTGTCATGGGCAGAACAGACTCAGGGAATAAAGGACAGAAAACTTTCTAATTGATGGCACTGCCCTGCACCCCTGGTGACACCAGAGTCAGGTAATGAGAAGAGCAGCCAGATCTTAAAGCACCTTCCCTCCACCCCTCCCTTCTTAGCAGACTTCACTTTATCCATGATTTTGCTCCCTTTTCCCCCTGCAGTGTGGCAAAAGGAGGGGCAGGGAATGGGGGTTTGGGTAAGTTCCTCACAAGCTGTTTTCCTCCTTAGCTGGGATGGGGAGGGGCATTCATTCCTCACCCCCTTCCCCTACTGCACTGTGGGGTCCCACCCACAGCAGACAGTCCTTCATGAACTTCTCCAACGTGAGTCCTTTCCCGTAGGGCTTCAGCTCTTCCCCAGCGTGGGTCACTGCTATGGGTACAGTCATAAATCACAGAATGTCTCTTAGGCTCAGACTGTTCCAGCCCCCCCTCATGGGGTCACAAGCCCCCCCCCAGCAAACTTGCTCTGGCAAGGGGCCTCTCCGTGGGCTGCAGGTGGGGTCTGGGCCTTTTCCAGGGGCTGTGGGGGGACACCTGCTCCACCATGGGTTTCTCCAGGGGCTGCAGGGGCATCTTTCTCTCTGGCACCTGGGGTGCCTCCTCCCCCCTTTCCTGCCCTTGGTGCCTGCACAGCTCCTCACATCTTCTCACTCCCTTCTCTGGGGGCACAAAGCAGCTGCTGGTGGGTTTTCTCCTCACTGTGATTGCCAGAGGTGCTGTGACCATCGCTGATGGACCTGGTCTTGGTCAGCAGCAACTCTGGCCCTGAGCCGGCTGGTGTTTGCTCTGTGGGGCCTGCAGAGAGCTTCTGGCTGTTCCTTGCAGTAGCCACCTATGCAGGACCCCCTTCTCCACCAGAACCCAGCCATGCAAAACTACAACACTCCAATTTTTGGAAAGGGAAGGCATTGAGTCTTTGTAATCTTTCCAGGTCCTGCTGATGGATGACAGGTTCTCTCTGGTTGACCCACAGGAAGTGTTTAGCCAGTTATCAGGTGGACAGTTTGTATTGCAGTAGCTGTCCCTGCTGATATCTCTGAAAGACCCCATACCTCAGCGCACTCTTACTCTTTGGAAAATAACTTTGCTGTTGGTATTGGGATCAGCTGTTGGTGAACTTCTTGGGAAGGCAGTTGAGCACAAGTAGATTCCAGGGAACAGCAGATCAATATCAAAAGCCTCAGCTCCAAAGATAGATGGCTTCTCTGTGAGGGAGGGTGAATCCTGCAGTACAATCTCCTGCTGGTGTAACATCATGACAGTAATGCTGTTGGTCATTGTGCAGACGTGGAGTGTTTGGCTGTAGGTGAGCAGTTCAGACGTGTGGTCTGCCTGGTTCTGACTCCCAGCATGCAGAGCCCACGGCAGGGAATTTTAGACTTGGGCTGTCTCAGCAAGGTGCCCGTTCCAGTAAGGAAGCATGTGGCGACTGGTGATAAGCAACACGCAATTCGATATGAATTTTAGGTGAAGCCATTTATTGGGTGAAATCACACAGATTATATACATTTGTTACTGCAAACGTGGCAAGATAAAAAAACTGCTAATTGGTTACACACATGGTTCACACCACACTGATTGGTTAGTAATTATAATGAGTTCTGATAAACATATAGCTAAATATCGTTAGTTTACCTTTAATGCCTAAAAGCATCCACACATCTGCTGGTTTTGACCATCTTATTATGGTTGGTTCTTAACATGATCTGTTACTCACAAGTACCTTCTCATAACTACTTCTTGGTTTAGGGTAGCCTGTACCCCTATCAGAACGCTGCTGCGTTTTGAGAATGTGATTATTAAGATCCTCTCAGCATGAGTAACTTTTCCTGTCTCATGGGAACAGGAAGATACTGTCAGAGCCTAAATCTTGGGAGAAGAGAGCTAGGCCACTAGCAGGCCTGCTGTCTTCCCTGTCAGAAACATCCATTACTGAAGTTCCAGAAGGAAGCAGGCAGTGAATGAGATGTTTTCCTGCAAGGGGTAAATGTGCCCTGTCTGCTTTGGCAGAGAAAAATCAGAGCTTTTCTGAGCGAAGATTCAGATAGATTTATTCACAGAATGACTAGGTTGGAAGAGATCTTTGAGGTATCAAGTCCAACCATCCCTATCCTCTACTAAGCCGTATCCCTAAGTACCTCATCTGCCCATCTGTTAAATACACCCAGGGGTGGTGACTCAGCCCCCTCCCTGGATAGCATGTTCCAGTGCCCGGCAATCCTTTTGGGGAAGAACTTTTCCCTAATGTCTGAATGGATGGTTTTTGTCTGTCTATCTACCATCTATCTCATCGTGTTATTCATACGTATTTTCATCGTTAGAACATGATCCTTGTGAATGTGGATTCCTGTAGAGAGCAAATTTGTACTCACAAAGAAACAGATCCCCCGATTATTTCTGTTTACAGAGATGGATCTTGCACTTCACCAGAATATGTGTTGAAGGAGTTGAAGGCTCGCAATTCTTGTAAAAATCCAAGAAAACCCGTCATACCTCATGCCTCACTCCCTCAAAAATAGAAGCTGTAGATGGTTAATAATATAAGTGGCATCAATATGCCATTGATTTAGCCAAGTACTTTGTAATTATTTTATAACGGTGATGCCTGCACCCCAAAGTTCATTCAGCTGACTTCATGAGAAGTTCAGTCAGCAAAACCGGCTGCTGATTGGAACCACTGCTTCCAGGGAGCATCAGCCTTGAAGTAAACAGATCTGAATGATTAATACAATAAACATTAGGAATGTTTTCTCAGTATTATATCATTTCTGTGGTGTCAGTCCAAGAAGGCCCTATTTAAGCTACCCATCTGCATAATTTTTCCAGCTTCTTGGAACTGCAGCTGGTCAGCAGTTCACTTGCATCTCCAGCAAAGGTGTCATGGAGCCTTCCAACTAAATCATAATTTTTTTTGTAAACGAATAGTCTCTAAGTGAACTTGTGTTGTCCTTCATGATTGATTTGATGTTTGTAATATGTTCAAAAACTTACGTTATTTTAACTGATGAGGCAAGGTGCACAAAGAGCAAAACAGCACAATGTTTTGGGCTGGTTCGTTTAGTACAGTCATTAGTTTGCAGGTTTATACAATTGTCTGCAAATATGCTAATCACTACATGTCACTGAGTAATGATTATGTTCAAAACTCTAACTTGGAGGAGAAACTAATGCTCCTTTTTAAACTTGCAGCCTTGTACCCAGTGCTTAAAGAACAGGTAACTAACTACTTTTTCATCTGAAAGTCCTCTGAGCATGAAAGACTTGAATTCAACTTCCAACTTTTTCACCTTGAAGTAAAAAGAAACTGACTTCATCCTGCCCTCTCCCCCAACCCCCCCCAGCCTTTGAGGTAGTTTGCCTTGAAAGTTTCATTCCTAGAGAGACAGTTTTGCCTCTACAGGACACGAGCCCCACTGAAAACACCCTGATCCCAAATTTCTGTAGTTAGAGATACCACACACAGATTTCCAAGTTAGTGGAGCTGTTAGATTGCCAGATCCTCATGATTTGTACACATGCTCATGCACGCACACACACGTGTAGAAAAGCAATGAATAAAGCTGAGGCCACAAACATGACTTTTATAGCGGGGTACAGCCAATTCATTTCCGCAGTGGAAGGAGTATATTACAAACTCTTCTTGCTGGAAGAAGGATGAATTTTTATGGGGTTTTCTTTTTTAAATGAGTAAGACACTACAAGGAGCTTTTCACAACTTACAGCTTTCAAAAAGCATGAGGTTTTGTTTCTTCCTTTGCCTTGGCTTTACCAAATAAAACCTTCCCATTAAAATTTCTCCCCACCCCCAACCCCCCCAGGCATTTGATTTCTGTTTCTGTGATGTTAGTCACTCCACTATTCTTCTAGTGTGTTCTCTCTCCTTTTCTTTTGCTGCAGTTTCTCTTTGACCTCATCTCCTCATAGCAATGTAAACTACAAAGCCTTTTGGTTTTGTTTGTTTGGTTTTTAAAAAAACATCATTCTGAACAATACTTAAAATGGTTGTTAAAAGGCAGCTTTGGAAATTATTCAGCTTTATTTATATTTTCTCCCTATAAAACTTAAAGAGAAACAGAGCTGTCATTTGCTACCTGTTTATATGTGTCATCAGAACGAAATTGGACAGAGTTCTTGCCCAAAAGGTTGCTTGGCCATACTGGGAGGTTCGTGTGTTTTTCTGTTTGGTTTTTGTGTACCAGCAGCACTGTATTTATGGATAGTGTGGACCTAATACATATGCATGTTTTGTTTCAGTCTGAAGGGAAAAGCCTCACTAGCGCAGGGGATGCAATTTATGAAGTTGTCAGTCTCCAGAGAGAATCTGCAAGAGAGGAAGAACTGCTCAGCCCGGCGAGTGGAGGAGGGCCTACATCATCCCAGGAGGATGAGGCAGAAGAAGGTAAGAATAAAGGAGTGCTTACAGTTCCCACAGATAGTCCTACTAGATTTCTGCTGTTGCTCTGCTCACTTAACTCTTCCTCTGTGTGTCTGTTAGAAATATGATTGATTCGGACAGAAAGATCACATGCCGTTTTCTACTAGCAGCAGCTCTTTAGTAGTGGATATTTACCAGCCCGTTAATTGGAGTTCTTCCAATAAGCAGCAGCAGGCAGTGCATGTCCGTTTTTCTGTGTGCTTCAAAGTGTGTAACCAATGCACTTGTGCTCTCCTCAGGAGATGGAAAACCTTCTCCAGAGTGGTTTTCTTCTGATCAGGAGCTATTTGCTTTGAACGTGCTGCTGAAGGGCACCATTGAAATGGGCTTTAAATGCTTGTTTTTAAGGAAAAGCAAAACAACCCAAATGGGCTGATTCTTCTTGTTTATAATTCGAGCTGATCAGAATGTCTCCGGGGTCAGTGTTGGGGACTGCTGCTGTTCGCAGGCCCGGCCTGCCCTCCTGAAGCTAACAGTACCTCAGTGTCTTTCCTGCCAGTAGCTGTTTTGTTTTTCTGGAGGCCTTTGGCCTACTGTCACCTCTTCATACTCTGAGGGGTAGCCCAGAGCATTCAGATTCAGGCTTTCTAGGTGCCATTTGTCATCCGGATAGCTGACCTACCAGAACTGGGGTAGATTTACAGCATTGTTCTTGACATTTCTGGCACTGGTCAGTCAATACTACAAGAAGTCTTGCTTACTTCAGCATGAAGATTCCTTCTTGCTTCTTACTAACAGTTAAGCAGTTAAAGCGATATGAATCAGAACCCTGTGATTAACAGAGACAGGCACAGACATGGCTGCTGTCTTCGAGTTCCAACATCCCCCCACCTACCCCAGGTGACACCTGGCTTTCAAAACCCCCAGTCAAGTTCTCTCTGGTCAACCACAAACCTTCTTCCGACTGCTGGGAGGGAGCAGCTTGAGCATTGTCATCGCTGTTGCTCCCTCCTCTGTATCAAGTACCGCTTCTGAATAACAAAAAAGATTCTTTACTCTAAAGGAGCTTTTATATTTAACTGGTGTTTGGGTTTGCTTTCTCTTTGTAGCCAGAATTAATTCAGGTTTGACCTTTGGGTCTTGTGGTTCCATGTGGTGTAGTCCAGGGATCTGTGGGTGTTCTCTTCCTCACAGAGGGCTTGAGTTGTGTAGTCAGAATGTTTTCTGGAGCTTGTTTGATAGGACAGAGTTTTGGTAATTGCTTGAATACTTTCTTATATTGCTTCTTACTGGGGAGAGCAAAGCACTGTTCCAGAATTTGATGAATGTAGCACAATTAGTAATAAAGTGGATATTGCCCTCTTGGTACTGTTATAGAATGGCTTTATTTTATTATAGAGTAGAAGTATTCCACTGGGGTATAAACCTAAGTTTAACTTTGGCTTAGCTTCCTAATGCTGGTTTCCATATTTTAAATGTAGATTACTTCCTCAGAGAAGACATTAAAAATATCATGATGTGACTCTGTTCTCATGGAAACTGCATTTAGAGTTGTCTGCCTAGAAGTTATCTATCCTAGTGGGTATGCAGGTTAAATGAGTCATTTACAGTGTTTTAAATAAATCTCTTCATTTTTTTTTTCTTTCTTTTTTCTTTTCAGGGTACTAATTATGATGATGGAAAAAAAAATCCCCTTGAGTTTACAATGTCTTGTCTTAGCCTTGGAAGAAGGCTTTTTCTGTTCTTTAATGTTAAGGATGGTAGCTGCCTGGCCTTATAGTTTGGGGTTTTTTTTTCCTGTTTGCAGCCTACCTAGGGCAGGCGTGTGCAATACGAGGACGTTGCCATTTCACAGGCCAGAGGTTGGCATTCCTGTTACAGATCAAGGGATGTAATTTGTTATCTTTATTTCTTCTCTCTTTTTCTTTTTTCAGCTTTCAATATCCTCACAAATAACCAACATGCCCACAGAATTTGCCTGCATTTCCTTCAGCAACACTATATGTATATATCTATACAAACAAAGCTGCAATGTATAAGAATGCATGCCTCCTTTGCACGTTACCTCGCTGCTGTGTACTCTGATGAGTGCATGCACACAGCTCGGTGGGATGTCGCATGTCCTGAGTGTACGAATAAAGACAGTCATGAGAAAGCAAGCATTTCTTTTTCCAGTATTCTCCTTCTTTTTTGTTTTAATGAAAGGCCAAACATGATTCCTCCCCCAAGAATGATTTAAAATAATTACTAGTGTTAAGCATAGTCCCTTTCAAATGCTCAGCAATGTGTATAGAAAAATTGAGATCACATAATCCCTAAATAACATCCTTAGCTTTTAATCTTCTTTTTTATTTTAGCTTTATTTTTCATCTAAACAGATACATTAAAAAAAATTAAAACTTTGGAAAAATTGGACAATAGCTACTTTGACATCATCTCACATTTAAAAAAAATTATTGCTGTTGTAATAGATATTCCTGGCAACCCAGTCACCTAAGGTTCTTTGCTTTGCAGATAATAATTTAAAAAATATAACTAATTGTAGTGATTTCTTGTCAAAACCAAGAATGTAAAGTATACTCCTTGATAGGAAGTTTTCTATTAGAATCAGGACATAATTTTAAACGATTCAAATATATAATGAGGAAGTGCTTACATTTGCAGAAGAGTTTTAATGAAATGTATTTAAGTATCAATTTTATCAATAAGCAGTACACATAATACTTAATTTTGAGTAGAACCTTGTAGGAAGGTGCAGAGACAGTTGGTTGAACTAATTCTCCTTTTTGGAGCTTATAGAAGTGAGAGCAGGTACCGAAGTGCTGGCTTACAGATTCTATTACTGAAAAATGACAAAGCTGCACAGAGCACTTTTATTCTAGTGTCATTCCAGGGCAGGGTGAAGCGGCTGGCTGCACGAGTGAGGTTAAGGATGGGAGAAAACCTCTGTTCAGCAGAGCATTCGCAAGGAGAATGTAGTCCTAGAAATGAGCAAGGAAGGGGAAGAATAGCTTGGCTGCTTTTAGCAGCAGTGCTTCCTTAGGCTACACAGAGAATGACCTTCCTTTGGCTCTAATATTTTAACTCCATCTGAGTTTCTTCTTGAATGAGAACAATGTCAGAGGGTGAAAGATAAGTGTAAGTGGGGGAAGGTCTGTTTAGAAACAGAAAATAGTATTTAAACTCCTTGTGACACAGTTGAAGATTTTTTTTTTTTGAAGCTTTACATGATCTCAGGTGCCTGGTTACTGGCTCTTGTTCCAATCCATAGGTTGCACACAGAGTAAACAGGATATTTAGCAGACATCCTAAAACAGGGGAATCACCATAGGTAAAAGATAACATGCCTACCGAGTCTCCTAGAAGAATCTGCTGTAGATTGCTTCTAGAACAATCTGAAACGACTTCCAGGAATGCTCTTTAGTTAGGGTTTTTATTTACCACAGCAGTAGATTTTTGTAGCTGGCTTAGATACTGCTTTGCTGACAGCTGGGATTGAGCAGGGATGCGGGTGGCAGTGTAGCAGGTCCCAATCCATAAGCAGGGGACTTAAAACAAAAAGAATCCTATGGAAATGTGTGAGGTGTTCAGTTATTGGCCTTGAATAAGAAGTAGTTATATAGAAATAGAAAGCTCTTTTGCTTGCCTTTCTTTCTTCTATAGAAGACATAAACTTCAGACGGTAAAGCTTTATCTCTGCCTTCTCTCTAGTTGTCTTGAATCTAAGAATAAAAATAAGAATATAATAGGAAAAATATTTTAAGGGGTAATGCAGTTCAGCATTGAGATGGTGAAATTTGGCAAGGAAAATAGAACTGAAGGGATAGAGGACTGAATGCTTCCAAGGAGTCTTGAGTGTGATGAATTGGACAGCATAAAAAGGTGGTGCATACAGTAGACAAGGAGTGGGCAATACTAAATGATCGGAGATGATCAGCCAGACTAAATTAGGATCCTGTGTCAAATGTGGGTGGGTAGGGACTGTTTTTGGGATTCAGAAAAGCAAAGGAATAGAGGAGGTGGTGTTTTAGGAGTCAATAGAGATATTGAGAGTATTTTGTGATAAAATAGGGGTTTACAATGAGAGATAGTGTGAACGAATGAGGATGAGTGAGAATGACATTCATAGTGTGGAAATAGCCAACTCTGCATCTTTACACAAATCAAAAATAGCTTCATGTAATTCATAGGAACTGTTTGTTATATTCCTCCAATAGAGTGATGTCAGTGGGATTCTAAAGAGGATCCGATTAAATCTGTATCGGAGTCTTTCTGCTGCCTCAATAAAAGTGAACTAAAGCCTCATCAATCCTGAACTCGCGAGGTCCTTTGGCTAGCAGCGGTCATCAGCCAAGAACCCTTTGCTGCAGTTCTGTACAAGATGAGTTTTGAAATACCAGATCTATAGCTCCAAATGGAAATGTTCCCAGTGAGCCTGATGTAATTTGATGGACTGTGCTATCCTTGCCTCTTGCACTGGATGATTTTCATGCCTTACAAGTTAACTTTTGCTTCTTAAAACCCATTGGATGAATGCACTCGTGGCTTTGCAGCTGTTACTGTGCTGCCAGAAAGAATACAATCCCTTCCTTAGGATACAAAAAAATAAGTACTGAGTGCAGAAGACCCTATTTTCCCTATACATGTCCTCAGTGGTGGCAATCAGTGTTGATAGTTACAGTTGTGTTGAAATCTGTTCATGCTAGTGTGGCCTTGCTGTTAAAAGGCAAGTATTTAAATGTATGTTTTGAATTGGAAGCACTTGACTGAGTTACGGAAGTATTTAATGAGATTGCAGGGTTATAAATGAAATGTGGAGGTTGTTTCTGTCCCTGGTTTACAGGGGGATGGAAGCACAGGCAATGTGACCTGCCTGGGGCTCAGAAGTTCCCATGTAAGCTAGGTTTGTAGGCTTAGACACTCAAGAAGTGAGTGAGATTTACTCTAAGCTCTTACATTCCCTTCTCCAGTGCCCACAAGACACTCCTTGAAGGTGCATGTGGGAACACACTGCAGCTGGCGATTCTCTCTATGAGAAAATCAGTCACACGCGGTGAAGTTCAGGGTAATTCTGTGTATCTGACCTGCAGTTCATGAATGCTCCATGGAAATCTGTGGATGACTTTGGTTAATTCTTGCAGAATGATGGGAAAGAATTAAAAGTTACTTCCAAATTCAGGGAGTTTTCAGTTCCTTCCTCACAGAGGTGAAACCTGTTTCCTTGATTTCAGCATCTTTCTTTTTTTTTCATAGGTTACAAAAAGGACTTTAGATTTTGGCACGTTCATTATTGATGAACATAAACTGGTGTTTGTGTCTTGTCCAGAAGCAATTCCAGATTATTTTGGATGCTTAATTTCAGCAGTGGTTGGCTTTTCCTTGCCTGCTTATAACCAGCCTGCTTGTTTGAAAGTGCTTTGAAAAATGATTCCCAATCATCTTGGCTTATTAGGAATTTGAACTTCCTGTTGCCAGAGGATCCTCTCTGGTTCCAGTCATCAGCGGCCTCAAGCTGCCACTACTGCGCTCATGTAACTTCACTTTTCATATCATCACAAAGTTATCTTATTTAACCATGTTTTAAAATATTAAAAAAGACTTTTCTCAACAGTTTACACCCCCTTACTCTCTTTCTTCCAGCTTTTACTAGTAATTGTTAACCTCAAAGTGAGATTTTTCATGTCTTTTTAGTTAAGTCTAAGGGTTTTAGTCAGAGTGCCTTGAGTGCTGCTTTGGCACTTTAAGTAAATGCCGAGAATACATATTTTTATATTATACTTTTTTCCCCTTCCATTTGCTTCTATCAAACATGGCAGTAGATAACAAATCTCCCAATTTGTGAATTCCCAATGTGGAGTAAAGCATCGCGCTGCCTTAGAACTGTGACAGCACCTCAGATGTGATTTTCTCCTTGCCTGTTCTCAGAGATGTCAGTTCTCAGACAGCTCAGTACATGTGGAAGATGTTTATGTTTACAGGAATACCTCCTCTGTGCAGCGTTTAGTTGGCTTTGTCATCTGTGTGGGAGCAAGACTTCTGAACTGAAGCGATGATTTTTTTTTTTCTCCATTTTGTGTTCAGCTCTGAGCATTTGTACATCAGATTTAGGGGGTGTGTGTGTCACAGTGGCTCCGCTTGCATGCTCGTTGCACAAGGGTGGATCCATCTCTTTGCACTTGGGATTAGATGCACGCTTAAGGGGTATTTTTGTGATTTTAAAAAAACCCAACTTGTTTAATAATGCAAAACCTGTGTAGGGACTGTATGATGCAGAACTAAGATGTGTTTTAAAATGCTGATGTTTTTGTTGTAATGAAAAGGAAACGTCAGTTTGGCTAGCCCTTTCCTGCAACCAACAAAACGGGTTCCAGGTCAAAGCGTGGGCCCTTGGAGGGGCATTGCACAGGCTTCTCTCTAACCCCTGTGAAAGCCCTTACAGTACACAGTGGCTGGAAGACAGCAGTTACCTAATCCCCTGTGGTTCCACCCTCTTTCAGCGCCTGTCAGACGCAGGGCTTTTTGGGATTCAGATGTTCTTTTTGGGATTCAGATGTTTGGTTCCATAGAGAAGCAGTTGTGCTTGCAAACTGTTTGGAAGGCAATCATCATTCTGAGGTTTGTCAGCTCTAGCTTTTGCTTGAATGATTCTAAATGAAAAATGTGTATCTTATAATTAAAAAAAAAGGAATAAGAATAAAATTCTATTTTTTTTGCCGTTCCTGGTTTGCTTTTAATGAAGAATTCAGGTTTTACTCTCTGTATACATACTTCAGTTGCTGCCAAATTAATTCTTTGAGTTAATTATGGAACCTGCATATAAGCAGGAGGTTCTTGTGAGCAGAATTCAATGCAAGTTGTTCGTATTCGTAAGTCTGTAGTTTTCTGCTGCTGCTTATTGCTCTCCCCTCTAAATTAGAAGGTACACTGAGGGTTGCTTGTCATTTCATAGACACATCTCTTAGATGGCAGTTTTGAAATTTGTTTGGGTTTTTTTTCCTTCTTGATAAAAATATTTTGTGCTGCACTGAAGTTTGACCTTCCTGAAAATCTACTAGAATGAATTTCCCAACTTAAAACTTTGTTTCACTCTTCTCTTTCCTGGCAAGACTGCAGCTCTTGCTCTTTAATTTCCTGTTACCTTATAAATGGCAAGTTGCTTTTTTGGTGGCCTTTCTCACGATCCGCTTTTATCTTGTACATATGGAATGATTCCATGTCAGTAACTTCTATATCTTTTTGCCCTGATAATATGCTGCCAACTTCAGCTCCCCCTTCATTTTTGTTCTTCTCCTACATAAAAATCAAACTTCTCATTTTTGAAGTATTCCAATTCTATTCCCACCTATCTTCATGACCTAATTTCCTTCTTCTTCAGGCTGCTCCAGCTATATTATTTTGCAGTTCCACCTACTCTTTATTTCACTTGTAACAGCTTCTCAATTAAAATGCATTAAATGTCCTTCTTTTTTCTTCTTCACATCAGTGCTCAAATCCCACTTGTTCATTTTTATCTGCTATATTCATCTGTTTCTACTCATTTTAGGAGCGTACTTCACTTATTTACCCCTGTGCTTGAACTCTCTGTACCAGCAGTACAATTTGCTGCCTTATTTGCCCTTCTTTTGTTAACTGGCAAATGACTTTGATTTGTTAAGGTATTGTCATGTTTCAGGGGTAGATATCTAGATGTAGTGTAGATCTAGTAGATGTCATTAAGAAGAACTGAATCTCTTGGAAAAGTAGCTCTGTGGCTATGTAGTCGGTGTTAAATGTGAATGGAGTCCAGTTTAAAGGAAAAATTTTAAAGATGGAAAAAAAGGGCTTGCTCAAAAAAACCCCTAAGACAAACCAAAAGAATTCTCCTTTCACTGTAAAACCAGCAAGATCAAACCCACTTGAGCATATGTAATACTTCCCTTTTTGTTGATGTGAGTGAGAGTTTCCTAAGTAGGATCTCTTTCCTCGAGGCGAAAATGGAAAATCCCAATAAACACAGCTGATTATTTTTGTTTGGAGGAGCCTGTGGAGTACCTGCTCTGTGAGGGGAACATCTGCACTGGCTTTTTTTGCAGAGTTAGTTCCTCTCAGCATTTTGTTAGGGGTTTTGCACGGCTCATCAGTGCTGCTGTGAGTGCTGGAGTTATGCTCTCAGGGTGCTTCGTGTTCTGTATCTGGGGGTTCAAAAGCTTTGCGTCATCAAAATAAATGAGGGGGAAGAGTCAACTAAGGTCTTGCATCTGTGTAGGTATCATTTCCTTCTGCGGGGTATTTGCTTGTAAGAATGAGTTAGTGCCTGTGTAGGTCTTCTGTTCTGAACATTTGGTGCTCCAGGATTTTGTTTGAATGCTGCTCTTCAAGATAAAATATAGACCAGCAGGAAGAGCAGATCAGAAATGAGGCAAGAATGTGTCCTTTGAGGAAAGGAGGAGGGGGTTTTAGGGAAGGAAGAATGAAGCAAAGATTTTTCTTGGAGGTGAAACGGGCTCCAGTTGTTTGTCATGTTGACTCTTTTGGGAGAAAACAGTGATTTGCATAAATTGTGGATCCAAAGAATTAGATTGAAACTGAAAGGTTCAATCCAAGAGTAAGAGTAAGGAAGGAGCTGCTTAGAGAGGTAGCCAGCCAGAGGTGAGTGGGGTTATGCTAGACAAATATCTACAGGGGCTGTGATCAAGGTCTCTGTTGTCCTCAGTCAGGCTCAGAGCTTGGATAACCTAGGGGACCTGTCTGATAAGGTCTGTCTTAATTGTTCTGTTGCTATCCTGGGAGATACTCAAAGCCTCCGGGGGTTTTCCAGTGCTCCAGATGTGTATGTCTCTGCGTAGGGTGGTCTTCTGTGGCACTCCCATCAGTTTATCATAGAACCAACCCAACAAAAAACCCAAACACATCCAATCCCCACCCCAAAAGAACCTCATTGCCATTTCATATCTAAGGTGACTTGTAATTCTGGAAACAACATTTGTTTTCTGCTAAAAACAGCCTTTCAGGCTACTCCAGATCCGACCAAATCCCAAGAGATGTCTCTGCAATGAGAAAGATGAGCCAGGTTGGGAAGCATTTTCAAAGTTATTGGTTCCCAAGAGTAACAGGCCAAAGTTCATGTTGCTGAAGGTGCTGCTAAAGCAGTGGGAGGTCTTTCATACCATGGTCAGGCTCCACCCTGCAGAAGCCTATTTTTTAAAGGAGGAGGGGATCTTCTCATCGAGCCTAGTCACTAGAGCATTGCTACATGATAAATGCTGGGCCACTTGAAATACAGTTCTGTGCCCTGTTCAGAATAGTCTGCCCAGGTGATGAATAATTTATCTAATGAGCATTTCCAAATGGAGTAGGCTCAAAATTATATATGTCAAATATGCTGCCAGTCATCTTTTCAGTTAGATTAATTCTCTTTTCGTTTGTTCTTGAATGTCCCTATGGATTTTTGAGGGAGACCGCTTCTTACAGGTGTTTCTGTCTGTCTATAGGTGTAACCAAACAGAGCATATGCAAAATCTGCCAGCCAGAGATCCTTCCCCAACCTGGGTGGTATCTCTGCAGCCTTTCCTGTTTATCTCAGGCAAGCAGCAAACATCCAAAAAAAGAAAAGCAAGTGTTGCTGGGCCAGAAGGAAGACGTGGGTCAGTGTAACCTCAGTCCACAGGGCTGGGTATGGAGTAAATAGCCCCTCCTCACTGAGTAATTTCTATACATGTGAAGGACAAACAAGGTCGTTGGGAACAGCCAGCATAGATTTATGGAGGGCAAATCATTGTGACCACTCTCATTACTTTCTGTGGAGAGGTGACCAGTGCTGTGAACATGGCACAGGTGATGGATGATGTATACCTTGATTTTAGCACTCCAGCACCATGTCCCAGTCCTTATTGTTAAATCAATGAGATAGGGAGTGGATAAGTGAAAAATAATGTGGTTGGAATCTCGGCTGGGCTGCTGGGCTGAAAGAATCAATCAGTGGTGCCAAGTCCAGCTGGCAGGCAGGAAGCAGTGGTATCTTTAGGGATCAGTATTGGGATCAGTGCTGTTGAATGTCTTTATTAATCACCTGCAGGATGCGACTGAGTGCACCCTCAGCAGGTTTGTAGGCAGCTGCCAAGTGGGGCAAGCAGTCAGTGGTGCTGGAGGGCAGGAGAAATGTGCTGGCAGGAACCTCATGAAGTTCAACAAGGGCAGGTGCAAAGCCCCGTGTCCACAGTAGGATAGCCCTGTGTGACAGGGCAGGCTGGACACAAGCCAGATCCAAAGAGACTTTTGCAGGAAAGGACCTGGAGATCCCAGCAGTTGGAAGGCAGAGAACGAGCCAGTGCTGTGCCCTCAGAGCAAAGGTGGCTGTGCACACCCTGGGCAGTGTCAGCAGGAGCCCAGCCAGCAGGTCAAGGGAAGCAATCCATTCCCTCTGCTTAGCACCTGTGGGACTGTGCTTGGAGCACTGTGCCCCATTTTGGTCTCCATGCCACAAGACAGATGTGAGGCCACATGGGAACAAGTACAGTGGAGGCCATCAAGGTACTCAGAGGGCAGAAGCCCATGATGTATGATGAGACGTTAAGGGTTTGGTTTAGGCTGGAGAAGGAAGTGTGCAGAGGAGAATCTTATTGCTGTCTACTACATCAGAGGGCTTGGAGAAGATGGAGCCAGGCTCTGCTCAGAGGTGCACGATCACAGGCTGAAAAGCCACAGACACCAGGCACATGTTGGAACCTGGGAGATGCTGGTTAGTTAAAAGGATGTTTTTGGTACGTTGGTTTGTGTTTGAAATGTGAGCATGACCAAGTAGTGGAACAGGTTGTCCTGAGATATTCTGCAGTTTCCTTTATTGAAGGTGTTTGAGACTACCCTCCCAGGCTCCCTGACTGACCTGATCTAACTGGAGCTGCTTGCAGTAGGAGCTAGGACTAGCTGGCCTCCAGAGGCATCTTCCATCCCAGAGTATTCTGGGAGCCTCTGGTGATGCTATGCGGAGCAGTGCTTCAGGCTTGCTTGGAAGAGGGGCCTTGAAGTCAGGGAGATGGTTGATGGGGCATCGACAAAGCGAGGTTTTTGTGAATTTTGTGAATCACATTGTAATTCAAACCAAACAAATCCTGCCCCCCAAGAATCTTACTATCTACAGTATTCATAAAGACTGTTTAGAACCAGCCCCCCAGGTTTACTCCCTTCAGATGCATCCCATCCTCTTTCCATCCTGATGAGCCCAAAGTTTTATTGTCCAGCTGATGGCTCTGAGAGGTCAGGATAAATAAAGAAGGAGGGAGGGAGGAGCACACAGTGCTTGGGAAGGAGGGGAACTGTGGCATTCTCTGCAGAATAAGGGTGGATAAAATCATGTGCAGACTAATGCTGGTGGCTTATAGGTGCTATAGAAAAAAATTTTTAGTAGCATACCTCAGAGAAGAACATCTGTGGTTAAATATCCCTCCTGTTGCCTCTTTCTTTGGTCTTTCTTTTTCCTTCATTTATACCTAAGTGCTTACACAGGTTAGAATATGTAAATAGTCTCTAGAGTGGAAGCAAAGTAGAGATTTAAAAAGCTGTTTATTCTCTCTCCTCTGCCCTGTTCTATTTTGAAGTTTGACGTTAGTGTCTTTTGAAAGGGAACATATGGCATTTCTAATTAAGGCCTGCAATTTTCTGACATATAACTGAATAATACATTCCAAACACTGTTAAGCCTTCCAGATGAAAGAATTTTCAGGGCTGAAGCGCTGTAGCTCTGTGATATGAGTGCTGTGTAACACTGATCTCCTTAAGAACTTCGAAGAATTTTGCGTAGAATACCAGCACAGTGAGAAAAGATGGGGTCTGTTTCTAATTTGTCTCATGGTAATACTCCTTGGCCAGCTCAGGTTTGGATCAGCTAACAACTAGTGTGCTTTGTTCCTTTGCTTTAAATGTTTTGGTCTGGTTGGGAATTTATTTTATTCCTTTTTATCAGATTTTGTTTCTGACTGCAAGATGTGTTTGTGTGTGTTTTCACTGGTAGCTCTTATAGAGATGTGCTCTGAATCTTCAGGCTCTCCAAATTAATGCAAATCTCTCAAAATTTCATGCAAAGCAGTTGGGTGGCTTTACCTTGTGTGTGTGTGAAATGGTGGTTTATGATACGTTTCTGGTTCTTAACAGGTACTGGTACTGCTAATACGTACCTTGTGTCTCTGATTGGCCAGTGGTCTCAGCCTCAAATTACAGAATCGTTACGGTTGGAAAAGACCTCCAGGATCATCCAGTCCAACCGCCCCCCTTACCACCCATATTACTCACTAACCCATGTCCCTACATACCTCATCCAACCTTTCCTTGAGTATCCCGAGGGTTGGTGACTCCACCACCTCCCTGGGCAACCCATTCCAATATCCAACCGCTCCTTCTGAGAAGAAATATCTCCTCGTTTCTAACCTGAACCTCCCCTGGCACAACTGGCAGCCATTTCCTCTCACCCTGTTGCTAGTTATCTGCAAGAAGAGGCTGAGCCCCAGCTCACCATAACCTCCTTTTGGGTAGCTGTAGAGAGCAAGAAGGTCTCCCCTCAGCCTCCTCTTCTCCATGGTAAACAACCACAGTTCTCCCAGCTGCTCATCAGGCTTATGTCCCAACCCCTTCCACAGCTTTGTTGCCCTTCCCTGGACAAGCTCCAGGACCACTATGTCTGTCTTGTAGTGAGGGGCCCAAACTGAACCCAGCACTTGAGGTGCAGACTCACCAGAGCTGATGGCAGTGGTAGATCACCTCCGTGGTCCTGCTGGTCACACTGTTCCTGACACCAGCCAGGATGCCCTTGGCCTTTTTGGCCACCTGGGCACACTGCTGGCTCGTGGTCAAGCGAGTGTCAACCAACACCCCCAGATCCTTTTCCTCTGTGCAGCTTTCTAGCCACCCTGCCCCAAACTTGTAGTGCTCCGTGGGGCTGTTACGATCAAA
This sequence comes from Laterallus jamaicensis coturniculus, assembly GCA_022605575.1. Classification (NCBI taxonomy): domain Eukaryota; kingdom Metazoa; phylum Chordata; class Aves; order Gruiformes; family Rallidae; genus Laterallus; species Laterallus jamaicensis. The sequence goes on from JAKCOX010000007.1 coordinate 12,572,906, forward strand.
GTGCAGGACCCAGCCCTGAGCCACGTTGAACTTCACCTCGTTGGCCTCTGCCACATCAATCCAACAAGTCCATGTCCCTCTGGAGAGACTTCCTACCCGCCAGCAGATCAACATTCCCCCAACTTGGTGTTGTTGTCTGCAGACTTACTGAGGGCGCACTCAATTCCCTCATCCAAATCATCAATAAAGATATTAAATACATTTAAGTTAAATATAATTAAGTTAATATTTAAGTTAAATATATTTAGTATCTTTATTAACTATAAGGATATTCCCCACAAGTCAAAGGGCTGCATTTATAATTGATCTAATTTATAATTGATCTCTTTGTTTCAGTTAGGTAAACCAGGAGAGGAGAGAATTTAAAACTGTGATGCATTTAATTTTTTAACTTAATTCTTTTATTTTTATTTCTTACCAGCCTGGGCACTAAACAAGGAGATTTACCTTTCAATAGTTTCAGTAATTTTGAAAAGAGAGGAAATTTGAGCCTCCAAATAAGTTTTTCTCACTGAAAATTACTGGCTTCCTTTGCTTACTGGGGAGCATTGTGTAGTGATAGGGAATTTTAGTTAAAATGATACATTTGGTGGTTTTAGATCTTTGTATTTCCTTCTTTAGAACCAGTGAGTGTAGGCATAAGACTGGGAAACCATAAAATCAGATTTCCTGTAGGTTTAAAAACGGATTTTTTTTTTTCTTTTCAGTTCTAAGGGAAGTATTTACATGCAGGTTGGTCTTGCATTTGGGGGCCTGTAAAGCTGTATGAAGTGGTTCCAAGCCAAAAGGTTTCTCTAATCTAATGTTGAATTTGAAAGACAAAGATTTCTGCTCCACTCTTCTTTCAGGACAGCGTTTCTCCTCTTAATTGCCTTTGAAATACAGTACGTGCTGTCTTTGTCCGCCTGGTTTGTTGTCACATGGGTGGTATTGTTCTAATGACTTCTGTTTGACAGCTGATGAAATGATAAATTAGCGATGTGCATTTGAAGCACAAGTGGCAAGGATGGAGAAGACTCGAGGGTCTAATTGTATTGTGGTATTGAAGGTCCTTCTCCACCTGAACCACTGCTGTTGGCTATGTCAAGCTGGATGTGAAGTGTTAAATGCATCTGCAGAATTAAAGATACTCGGTCGGCAAACAGATGTGTCTGAGCTGCGTTGAGGGGAGTATCTAAGGGGGTTGGGGAGCAGATGGATGTAGGTGCAGTCCTCCTTTTTTGTGTTTTAGCTTCTTGAGACAGCTTGGCTATTGGAAGGAGCAAGCTCAGAGACCTCTAACATCTAAACTGCCTGCAGCTTTGGAGGCCCCTGAGGACAATATTGGGTGTATGTATCTCTTGGTTGTGTTTGACAGTAAACATGCTCAGAGTTTGAGCCCTGTCAGTGTTTGGCGGTGTTGACATTGTGTTCATGTTTAATTTTTAGCAGTGCTTTATCCAGATGGAACTGGACAAAGTCCCAATACATGCAGACTCTTGTTTTGCTGCTCTGAAGAGTTGGGTTCTTCAACTTGCTGTGGCCAGCTGTGAGAGGCTGGGAAATTGCGTGGTTCCTTGGTTTGGATGGTTATTTGAGCATGCCACCCCAGGCCCACATTGCCCCTTCTAGTTATCTGTGTTAGTTGTCTAACAACATGCATCCCTCTATTTTATTCTTAACACTCAGGAGGTTTCTTTTCCATTTGAAGCCTTCTTTTCCATTCCATGCAATCAGGCCTTTAATCTCAGTGTTGACTTTGCTGGTCTTCCAGGAATAAATATCTGGTGGTTGTGTGTAGGCTCCTTTAGATCGGAGGACTGCAGAAGAGCAGAAAGGCTCCTAAGAGATGCGGGTTTACCCGCTCTGGGGTTCAACAAGGCCAAGTGCAGAGCCCTGCACTTGGGACATAACAACCCTGGGCAGTGCTACAGGCTTGGGGAAGAGTGATGGGAAAGCTGCCTGGCAGCGAAGGACCTGGGGGTGTTGGTTGACTGCAGGCTGAACATGAGCCAGCAGTGTGGCCAAGAAGGCTTGTATCCTGGCTTGTATCAGACACAGCGTGGCCAGCAGGGCCAGGGCAATGATTGTGCCCCTGTACTGGGCACTGGGGAGGCTGCACCTTGAGTGCTGGATTCAGGTTTGGGTCCCTCACTACAAGAAGTATGTTGAGGTCCTGGAGCAAGTCCAGAAGGGCAACCAGGCTGGGGAAGAGGCTGGAGGGCAAACCCTCTAAGGAGTGGCTGAGGGAGCTGGGGGTGTTCAGCCTGGAGAAGAAGAGGCTGAGAGGAGACCTTATTACTGACTACAGTGACCTGACAGGAGGGTGCAGAGAGGTGGGCAATGGTCTCTTCAGTCAGGTGACAGGACAAGGGAGAATGGGCTCAAGCTGCACCAGGACAGGGTCAGGTCAGATGTTAGGAAAAATTTCTTCCCCAAAAGGGTTGTCAGGCACTGGAACAGGCTGCCTAGGGAGGGGGCTGAGACCCCACCCTTGAGTGTGTGTTAACAGATGGGTAGATGTGGTACTCTGGGATATGGTTTAGCATAGGACAGGAATGGTTGAACTCGATGATCTTAAAGGCCTTTTCCAACCTAGAGATTCTGTGAAGAGAGTTCTCTTTATGTGAAGTCTGGGATGGATGTGACTTTAGATAATACTACATTGGGAGATTTCCTTAAGTGCATAGTTACAGGCCTTGAATTTTTCTCTCACATGCTGCTTTTCTAGGTCCCGGCCCTGTTTCCTGTGGTAGTGCTGTGACTGACTCCCTAGTCTTGTTGCCTTAAACCTTATGGAAACTGTATCGATACGCTTGTTCGTCAAGTCTGCTAAACATTCTTTATAGTTTCACTAATATTCTTTGTCTTTTTGTGGTTTTAAATCTGATAACGTGAAAAGAATTTGTCTGAGACCTGTATGTATACCCCTTACTGTCCTCTCTGGTAAATCTGTGCATGCTTTTGTTTTCTTGGTTTGTCTTTTCTTTTTTTTCTCTTTTCTTTTTTGCAGAAAGTGATAATGAACTCTCCAGTGGCACTGGTGATGTGTCAAAGGATTGTCCTGAGAAGATTTTGTATTCCTGGGGAGAATTGCTGGGGAGATGGTAATGCTTCATTTCTTAAATTTAAATTTTTAAATGCTAACTTGTTCTCTGTTATGTGAGACTGTAAGCTCTCGTGCAGGAGGTGTGTTCTTCAGCTTACACAGCTTAAAAACTAGAACACAAAAGTCACTGAAGTGTGTTTTTTAAGCCTTGTTTAAAAGGGACTGGTAAACCCTGTTTTTTTAACTCGCAATTATTTCACAGGTCTTTCCTGCAGCATCTGCAAAAGTCTTGTTACACTTAGAGTCTGGGTATGCTCATGCTGCGGGTGTGAGTCCTCAGACATAGACCTTCTTGGGCATTCCTTGGGGCTGGATGTAAAGCTCTCCTGGGTCTCAGTGCCGCTCAGTGCTCTGACATGCAATTCTGCTCTGTCCTGTCTCAGCCAGTTGTGTTACATGATGTACATCTGATCTGTGGGTTTGCTTAGAAGCGCTGTTTTTGAGGGGATCTGCTAGAAAGACTGTGATCCTCAGTGCAACTGTTTCAGTTGGTGAGTGAAGCAAAGACTGTTTGCAAGCCCAAAGTATGTTCTCAACAGCGTTATTTTTGTGATTTAATTAAGTGCTTCAGTGGCAGAGTGTGCTTTGTCAAGAGAGGAAAAAAGGCCCTGACTTTGCTACTTCTGAGAGATTGCAGATGCCAGAACCACTGACTTGGTTTTCCCTTTGTAAGTAATAGCTGCTGGAGACAAAAATACTCGGAGGCCCTTAATGTGGAATTGGCAAAGTTTCCTTTTCCTAACACCAAAGAGAGAGCTGAAAAACATTTTAAAGATTTATTTGGGCAATTCCCCCTTTTACTTGGCCACTTTGTAGCTTTGGAAAAAAACCCACCTCTTGCTGCTGATCTCATCTTTAACGGAGATCCCATGCTAAAGTTACCTAAATGAGACATCATAAGGTCTTATTGAGCTTGATGGAACCCTTCCCTCTGTATCCCTTCTCTCCTTAGTTCTAACCATTTTGTCATCCAAGTTTCTGGCCTTCATGGCAGGTCTTTTTGGGGCAGCACAAATATTTAATGGAATGACTGTACGAATATTCTGGCTATGGACCCTCGGAATGATTTAGAAAATACTGAAGAAAAGTGTGGAGGCCAGTCGATGCCTATAGAGAGGTGTATTTCCTCACCTGAGAAGTATGTAAACAGGACTGCTCTGGGACTGCTTACAACTTCCCAAAGCCTCTTCTGACAGGACATCCTATGAGAGAGGTTATAAATATACAGAATCATAGAATCACAGAATGCTTTGGGTTGGAAGGGACGTCAAAGATCATCTAGTTCCAACCCCCTGCCATGGGCAGGGACACCCTTACTAGACAAGGCTGCCCAAAGCCACATCCAACCAGGCCTTGAACACATTCAGGGAACGGGCTTCCAGAGGGGCACCCTGTGCCAGTGCAGTTTTAGGTCTGCCACCCCAATGAGGAAGAAGCCATCCCAAGGCCTTAACAAACTGTGGCAGGTTTGTTACAACCTGCACAGCTTTTGCACTGGAAGATGCAACTTTATTTATTCATGGTTTTTTACAATTTATCAGTTGATTCTTTAAAGGGTTCTGGGGTTTTTTTGCCTGTGACAAATATCAGACTCCAGGGATGAATATGCTGAAGTGCAGAACTGCCCACAGCTCATGTTTTGCAGAACCAACTGTTTATTTCTTGAAGTTCCTCAGGCACACCAGTCCGTGACACTAAACATGGCAGGCTTTTGGAGTAAAGTCTTTTGAAGTCCTAACATAACTTACACACTTAAGCCAGAGAATCGTTTAGTAGTTAAAACACCTTAAATAACAAAGGGATGAGAACTGGGAGATCCCATTGTTTGAAGGCCAGCAGCAGGACCCCCATTTTCTTTAGGAATGTTGAAAGCACTATTACCTTTTAGATAAAATCAAGTGTATAAAATGCTTGAATTCTTGACTAGTGTTGTGTTGTGTTTGGAGAACAAAGCTCACAAAGAGGAACAGATGAAAAATGTTAACAATCTGAAAGCTAAAAATAGATTGAAATAAAATCTTCCAGTGTGTTGAAAACTGCAGCATATGCTCGTGGGGTATCTGTGCCCTTAGAAAAAACAAAAAAAGTAAATAAACAAAAATGAACATTTCCACTTGGGGAACTGGTCTGGTGGTGTAGCTCTTCGATGAAAAATTCCTCATGCTTTAATTACTTCTTGTCATTTCATGAAAATGTCACTGTAACCTAACAAACTGCCTCAGCACAAACAGAGTTCCCAGAGTCTCCTTCAAACACGTAAACAGGAATAAGGTAATTTACCAAAAATTAGGAATAAATAGTTGGCAAGTATTGGAATATCTTTCAATGTATTTTTACTATTTACTGCATCCTCAGCATTAAAGTTTTTCTTGCAAGCTGAGCTACTTTCGCTGAGTACTTAACTATATTTCTGATTTTATTTTATTTTTAAGTAGTAATGATCAATAGAGGTCTTTGATCAGGAATAGTTTGCCAAGTTGGAGCATTGCCTGTGGATTGCTGTTCTGTGTCCTTGCTCTTTGATGTTTTAAAATTATGTTTTTGAATTTTGTGCAGGAGAAGTACAGCACTTTGCAGCAAATAATGGTGTCAGCATCCATGAATGACCCATTTATTTTTCCGCCACGTGCTAAAGGATAAAGCTAGAATAAGATGAGCTTTATGCTTGGTTTTGTTATAGTCTGGCCAAGCAGGTGCCAAAAAGTGCCTGGGATTGAAAGATGCCTGGGTTGCTACATAAAGGAGGGAAAAATGCATAATTTATTCATTATATAGAATGTAGAGCAAGGATTATTAAGGATGATTAAACCGTTTCCCAGGCAGACACTCAGAAACTGAGTTGCCTGCTAGAATTACGTTTTTCTGCTTGGACCCCTGTTGCTAAAGTATTACCAAATACAGGATGAACCCAGGAATAGCTGGGGTTGTACTACAACACGAAGTGTACATCTCTGTTAGATGTTGCCATTAACTAACTCTTTGTGGTGTTTTCTTGAGGTTGCCAAAAAATTCCCTGCTCCGTTTACATGGGAGTCACAGAATCACAGAGTTGTAGGGGTTGGAAGGGACCTTGAGAGATCATCAGGTCCAACCCCCCTGCCAAAGCAGTCTCCCTAGCTCATACTGCACAGATAGGTGTCCAGATGGGTCTTGAATATCTCCAGGGAAGGAGACTCCACCACCTCCCTGGGCAGCCTATTCCAGGGCTCTGTCACACTCACTGTGTAAAAGTTCCTCCGCCTGTTGGTGTGGAACTTCCTGTGCTCCGATTTGCAGCCATTTCCTCTTGTCCTGTCTCCACAGACCACAGAAAAGGGGCTGGCCAATTCCCCCTGCACCCCGTAAATGCACATTTTTAGCTGCTTGCTTTATTTTACCTGATTATCGAGCCCCAGAGAAGGCTGCCCTTGTTTCATATGTAATACATATGGCCAAATCCACACAATAACCAAACTAATCTGATTTGAAGTGTGCTAGCAGCACTTCCTTTTCACCCAACTTGAGCTTTAACTTTCTGATGTGTCTTATATATTTATTCCTGAGTGTACATTTCATAATTCTGTAACCACTTAGCCCTTTTAATATTTCTGTAGATACTGTTTATAATTCTGAGCTTCTTTCTATCACAAGACCATTAGTTGGGCTGGTTAAGCCTGCAGAAGAGAAGGCTCCAGGGAGACCTAATTGCGGCCTACCAATACTCACAGGGTCCTACAGGAAAGTGGGAGAGGGGCTGTTCCCCAGGGGGTGCAGGGACAGGACAAGGGGCGATGGCTTCAAGCTGGAAGAGGGCAGGATTAGGTTAGGTATTAGGAAGAAATTCTTTACTCTGAGGGTGGGGAGGCCTTGGGACAGGGTGCCCAGAGGCTGTGGAAGCCCCATCCCTGTAGGTGTTCAAGGCTTGAGCGGCCTGGGCTGGTGAGAGGTGTCCCTGCCCATGGCAGGGGGTTGGAACTAGATGATCTTTGAGATCCCTTCCAGCCCTGACCATTCTGTAGTTCTATGGTTAGTCTAATGGGGTTTGCTGCAAAATGGACTGAAAAAGACAAAAGTGACCAGTGGGGTTTTAATTTGGTTAACCGAATGATGAAGTTTGATAGAATGCATCTTAAGCGCACAACCTGTCTGCGTGTGTAGTTCTGTATACCAACTTTCCTAGGATTAATTATGCAGCATTGGAAAATAATTTAAAAAAAAAAAAAAAGGTCATCCTGCTGTTGTCTCTATGCCTTTCTGGCTGTGTGTAGAGAGTAAAACACGAACTCTAAACTAATTTCTTTAGAATGGTGGGATTTTACCAAGGGGTGCAAGGGCTGCTGCGGTGGGGGACATGCAGCATCCTCTTGGCATTAAAGCTGAAGCTTCAGTCTCCATGTTGGTACTCTTACAGCTGGCCTTTGTTCTCCAGAATTGATTTCTCTATACAGCTTAGGCTATTTTTACTTCCTTTTCTTAACCTAAGCTAAATATAGATGTTGAAAAGACATTAAAATTGTTCTTCATCGGCCTGTTTAGTTCAGTTTCTGCCACTGTTTATTGTCCTAGCTTATATTAATCTTGCCAAACCTAGAGAATTTGGATGTGTCTCCCTCCTTTTTGCCACTGATTCTCATTGCACGTCTTTGCAGAACTTTTGCTTTCCCCCTGACAGATACCACTTGGCGTAACCAGTGGAAGAGAGGTTTCAAGTTACTAGTTGTGAACTCTGAATTTTCAGAATAATGTTGAAAAGTTGAAAAAACTTTTTGGTGCATTTTATTTAAGATTCCTCCTTTTGCAGTTGAAGCCTAATAGGCAACTACTTATCTGTTTCTCAGGCACAATAATCTTGTTGTGAGACCAAACGGATTATCTACCCTGGTGAAAAGTGGAGTTCCAGAAGCACTGAGGGCAGAGGTTTGGCAGTTGCTGGCAGGATGCCATGACAACCAGGCAATGCTGGATAAATATAGAGTTCTCATCACAATGGTAAGAGATTTCTTTCTTTTTTTTTTTTTTTTTTTTTACTCTGTTCTCTTTCTCTTTTTTTATCCTTCGGTTCAGATGAATTCCACTGAGCAGCAGTTTTTATTCAGTGTCGAAGCAGTGAAAAGTGTTGAAACAGTTTGACTTTTGACTTGTTTTAAGCAACTGGAATTATGATTAGGTGACTTTCCCTCCTACCACGGGTACCTGCTGAATGGCATTAACAATAGAAATTGCTGACCTATATCTCTACTAATGCTTGACATTTAGCTTTCTGATCACTTGCTGTGACGATAATAAGCACATCAGCTTGTTGTTCTGGTGTTTGAGGTTTTCTTTTCTATAAACTCAAATTTGTCACTTTGTTTTTTCAACAGTTTCTATACACCTTAATTTTCTGGTTCTTGAGTTTAAAGAAAATGACTCCAACAAACCAACCCCCTCAAACAAACTTGAGTAATTCTTGGCTTGTTAATTATTTACAAAAAAAATCCTAAAGACATTTTTACCTACCAGGAAACCAGTTGTCTTGCTGCATGGGCGATTTGAGAGGAGCATCCCTTTGGGAATCTCTTCCCATTCTGTACCCTAATGCCACCAATGCAGTCAGTAAACATTAGAAATTGTCTGAACAGATGTTCCAGGCTGCTTGTAGCTGGGGTGTAAAGATTGAGAACCACTGTGGTGTAGTAGAAAAAGCTCTCTGCGTTGCGAAGAGGGTGAGTGAGTTCTTAAATTCTTGCTGCTGCAGGGTAGTTACTCACTCTGGGAGAAAGAGCGGTCTCCTTACGGCAAGAATTTTCTATGTTGCTTGTACAACGTGTTGGATTTGTTCTTTAGGGAATGAATCATCTGTCTATACAGAAGTTTTGGGGTAGATGTTGTTAGTAAAGCTTCCTTTCATAATGTTCTCATCTCTTTTTTTTTTTTTTTTCTTGATACTCTTAATGTGACCTACCTGCTATGTTTGCAAAGTTTAAAAGCATCCCCCGAGCAAGATCAGTCCTCGTGGTTTCTTTCTCCTTTACCAATAAAGAAGGATGTTTTGATAGTGTAAATTTTTCTTTTTGACGTTGCGGTTGGGTTATATTTTCCTTAGAAACCATTCACAGGACATCTGTCAGCTGTATGTTGCATCAAAACCACCTCCATTATTTTGCTCTAGCTTTCCAAAAGTGGGGAAGTTGTTTGTTTCACAGCGGAGGAGGGAATGGAAAGCTTCTGAAATGCAAGCCTTGTCTTCATGCTGGGGCCTGGCGCCTTAAAAATACCTCTCTGCGCTTGGCCTTGTGGCGTTAGAAATACTTCAGTGACGTGTGTTTCACGAGATGTCACCGTGTACGGTGTTTCATACGACATACCACGCTGCTACGGGTTAGGAAATGAAACCTTCCTCTGAAATGAAGAGTTTCTGCAAACTCGGGTTCTTTCCTGAAGCAAATTGCTTTCTGGTCTGAAATGACAGAATTTCTTCTGTACCCTGGCTGTATGTAACTGCTGGTGATCACATCGTTTGGCATGCATTGCATGGAGGGTTTCATGAAAAGAAAGGAGCAGGTGAGAGTCTGTGCCAAAGCAAACCCAAGGCCGCTTTTTAGGAGTAGTTAATACTGGGCGCTCCAGAAAAACTCATCAGCTAATGTTTTTTAATGAATTACCTGATGATCTTTGTCTGTGGACAGAACTTCGTTTGGTTTTCGTTGTGATGTGTTATAATGTGAAATGAGCTGTTTTAGGGAGAGCTGCGTATATATAATTGTTACTTTCTGTGTGTCAGTAACAACGTTCATGTTAAACTTTGGACTTACTTGTGTGTTACCAATTGTTCACTTGATTCTCCCACATGAAGAAGCAGAACTCATTGCTTTTTTCTGTGTTGCTTGCATGCTACTATCCCAGTATACCAGCAACATGTACTTCATTTGTTCCACAGTTACTTATTCTTCCCAACAAACACATAGCTTCCATTGGGATTCTTTCAGTTAACAAATAGGTTTACCCAGATTCATTGACTCCTTGGGTTTTGGTCATTCTGCTTAAAGCTTTTCCTCTTGTTTAGCCTTCCTTCTGAAAGCTGGATATTTTTGTGGGTTCCTTGACCCTTTCAGTGGGATATCCTGTAAGCGTGCGCGTCCCCGAGTGTACTTCTGCAAGACATGCCTAGGTGGTTAGAGGCGGCAGCGTTCTGTACTCTTGCAGCCTTGAGAATGAAGTGTGCTGAGATAAAGCAGTAGGAGGTGGTAGCAGCATCTGTGAACTTGTCCCACTACCTGCTCACCTCCTTATACAACTCCCTCTGGTACAGCTGCAGCCCTCAACCAGCCCTGTGCCACACCTCTCTGTCTCCTCGCTCCTTTTAACAGCTCCTTGGGAAGAGCCTGCTCTCCCCTTTCCTGTCATCCAGCCATACTGGCAGCGTTACACCAAACCACCCATCGCATTGGGAAGGAAATCGCCAGGAAAATCTCTGTGCCCCACAATGTCTATGAAAGTGAGTTTATATAGGTACACTTGAGGATCTTCTTATTCTGATGCTCAGAATAATATGGCTACGGTGCAGAACTCTTTACCAAAACACTAGGGAGTGAGGTAATATTTGTCAGCCAGCACTTACCAGTAAGGTAGGGAATGCCAGCTGGTTTTCTTCAGCGAGGCTTTAAAAACATCTCTGACATCTTTGATTTCTTTGCTCATGTGAGATCTGAGGGAGGTTTTTTTCTAAAGAAAATTTCAGGGGCCTAACTTGGGAGAGAAATCTCATTTTACTATCGTTGCTCAAAAGGTGAACCCAATGGCCGGAATTGCTACTACTGAACATGATACCTAATTTCTGACTACCTCTTCTGGGAAACTGAGGTAAAAACTACTGTGTATCTGGGTAACTCCGGGTGAAACTGTATTTGCTACTGGAGGAGAATTATATTGTTGGCAGCCCAAAAGCACGTCCCTTGTGATGAGCTGAATGGTAGCACTCTGGACACTTACATTTACTTTAGAGATGGTGATGCAGACACGTTTGGTTTGTTCCATGCCAGCTGTGTGCAGTTTGTGCAGAAGTAGTAAGTCAAGATAGGCCAAAATCCGTCTGTTTGCAGAACGCTGAAGTCTGCTGCTGTGGGTTTCAGTCAGAGGGATGGGGTTTTTGTTTAGCATGTTCAGAAGGAGGGAGTGATTTGGGGCTTGTTTTGGTGTCTTGATTCAGCACGGAAAGCAAAATAAGATATCTGTTTGGTTTTTCTTCAGACAAATCAATGCCATGCTTGTTTTCTCCAAAAGGCACGTCCTCCGGTCTTCTGCACTGGAGGTCAGTGCTCTGTCAAGAATGATGGAGTGACTCTTGTTTCCTTTCCCATATCAGAGCATTCACACACTGATAAATTTCTCATCTCAAGCTGAGTTTGGAGTTCTAGGAGGGAGAAAAGAAATACCTCTGTTCTCACAAGTACTTTCTTTCTGACAAGCACTATCTTGCGTCTCCTGCTGCGTTCCAGCTTGGTGATTACCAGAAGCCTCTCAGAAATTTTGACTGGAGCACAATAGTAGGTCTTGCATACAATTTTAGAGTGTAGGAGTTGTGATTTGGCAGCTGCTTCATTTCTGACATATATGTAAATCTGTACTGTATGACAATCAAAAGCTGCCTTAGTTACCTTTCTGGCATGCCTGCCACAGGCTTTTGACCCTGCCTCACGTGGGACGGTAAAGAAAGAGGAAAATAAGAGAGAAAGATGTGGTTTTATGTATATATATTTTTTAAAAAGGAAAACAAATGCAAATCAGGTAAGAAAAATCTGCTTGTGTGTGTGTGATGCTAATGAGGGGACAATGTTGGTAGAAGAATACAGAGCATTTGCAAAAGCATGTCGGATCCACTTGTTAAAAGGTGAGTGACAAAACTTGTGTAAACTAGGGTCCCTTCGCTGATAGAGCTTCTCCCTCTGCCTACTGACCTTATTTCATGTTCAGCTTCAGTGGTTCCTCTTATGTGACTTTTTCACTTGACCGGATTTGGAGCTCCCATACAACGTGGCAAGTTGCAGTTTACCCCATTTACAATCAAAGTGACTGGTAATCATCTTCAGCAGTAGGTGTGCTCCACACTCTGCTGTCCCTGCTCCACACTGTCCCTTCACAGTAGGTGTTGGGCAGTTCAGTGTGTAAGTTGTGAGTAATCCGCTGTCACTACATGGCAGTCATACAGCTACTTACTGTAGAACACTTGTTGTATCTGAATGGGGGCAGATGTTTTATTTATTACATCTTATGCTGCCTGTTAGTAACATTTGGCTTTGGTGTTCTAGTGGGTTTTGTTCTTGCATGGGTTCTCACTGCTGCATTTGTAGGGAGAGGCTTCCTTCCATCCTTTGGAGGGTTACGGACTGGGCACCTGCTACGGACTGCTGTATTTGCATAAGTAAGATAATGAAAGAGGGATAAAGAAGGCAATCATTCATGTTCTGTAGTTTGAAAACTTTTGGATGGCCTGTTTAAGGTTGGAGTTAGGATTGCTAAACGTATAATTTTTTTTATAAACTGAACATCTTTTACAATCTGATTTCCATTTAGAAATGGGCTGTATATAGGAATCACAGAACATGAGGAGTTGGAAAGGACCTCAAAAGATCATCTAGTCCAACTCCCCTGCCAGAGCAGGATCACTCAGACTAAATCACACAGGAACGCATCCAGGCAGGTTTCAATGTCTCCAGAGAAGGAGACTCCCCAACCTCTCTCTCTCAACAAAGTTCCTCCTTACATTCCCATGGAACTTCCTCTGTTCCAACTGGCACCCACTGCCCCTTGTCCTGTCGCTGCTATCCCTGAGAAGAGCCTGGCTCTGGCCTGACTCTCGCCCTCTGTGTATTTATAAACATTAATAAGATCACCCCTCGGTCTCCTCTTCTCCAAACTAGAGTCCCAGCTCCCTCAGTCTCTCCTCATATGGAAGGTGTCCCACTCCATCATCCTGGTGGCCCTGTGCTAGGCTCTTCCAAGGAGTTTTATGTCCTTGAGCTGAGGGGCCCAGAACTGGCCCCAGTGTTCCAGGTGTGGTCTCACCAGGGCAGAGAGAGGGGGAGAAAGGCCTCTCTTGACCTACTAACCACACTTCTTTGAATACACAATATAGGAAGCTCATCTGGGAGCATATCTAGGCTACTTGTAAATGCAGCTGCAGCTCTGGCTTAAGAAAACAAAATGTTTTAAATTAATTATTAATTATTTAAAAAATCTGGTCAGAAAAAGCCGCCCTGTTTCCTATGAAGCAGATGTTCACTGTAGTATGTTACTCAAAAGCAAAGGAAGTTTGTGTATGATGTGAATGCCCATTTTTGAGATGGATGGTGACTGAGTCGACTTGTGAGAGAACCAAGATTAAGATATTTTGTTTCTTGTGATGATTTCCTTTGGCAATGTGAGCATGTGCCCAGAAGTGTTAGAGATAATAACTAATGGAGGGGTCAGCCTTCAGAAGAGTTGGCCCTAAAAGAGCTTTGCTGTCTGTAATGTTTTGTGTCTGGGCCAAGAACATTTCAAGCCACTATATAGAATAGAGAAAAATCTGAAGAATTCTTCCTAAGCCTGAAGTACATCTGAGAGGCATTGATTTGGGGGTTAAATATTGCCCTATGATGGAAAGAGTTTATCTCAGTAGTTCCATCACTTGAAATTGGCTCTCATCATGCAGAGGTATAATTTGCTGGTGGTAGGGACCAATTAAATGAAAGTACATTGATTTTGAGGCCTGATGAAATCTAATCAATTTAGAGCTAATATATGTATTTTATCCTTTCTGTTTGGACCAGTATTATTATTTCTGATTCCTACAAGACACATCCTCTCATTAGAAAGCTAAAAGAAAAGAAAGAAGCACAGGTTAGGGGTTCAGATTTCTGGATGCCACAGAAGTTAAAATGTTTTGCAGGCCTAGATATGAAATTAAACTTTATGTTTGCTTGCTGAAAAGCGTTGTAGGTGGTGGCAAGTGGAAGCAGTCTGCACACACTGACTGGTAAGAGCCTGGAACATCTATCCTATGAGGAAAGGCTGAGAGAGCTGGGGCTGTTCAGCCTGGAGAAAAGAAGACTGAGGGGGGACCTAATCAATATTTAGAAATACCTTAAGTATGGGATGCAGGGGGAATTGGCCAGCCCCTTTTCTTCGGTCTGTGAAGACAGGACAAGGGGCAATGGCTGCAAATTGGAGCACAGGAAGTTCCGCACCAACATGCTGAGGAAATTTTTTACAGTGAGGGTGACAGAGCCCTGGGACAGGCTGCCCAGGGAGGTGGTGGAGTCTCCTTCTCTGGAGATATTCAAGACCCATCTGGACGCCTATCTGTGCAGTATGAGCTGGGGAGCTGCTTTGGCAGGGGGGTTTGACTTGATGATCTCTCGAGGTCCCTTCCAACCCCTACAGAATCCTGCACCTCAGCTTGGCTGCAGGTCTCCAGCCCGACTGGTCATCGGATCAATCTGATCACCTCTGTTACAAACCTCTACGGAAAAGGAAGGGCTACACTAGAGAGAAGTCTCCAAAGTTCTCGATCAGCTCTGTTTTGTTACACTGAATGCTGTCTGAGAACAGCAACTTTTTCATGGTGGTAGGCCCATGGGATGGCCTGTGAAGGGATGTCTCTATCATCTCCTCTCCCAAAGGTGTGCCATTGGTCTCTTGTGTGGAATTAAAAGTTAGAAATTGAACAGCTAAAACCAGCAAGTATCATCATTGAAATTTCATCTTCCGTTAACTTCAATTGCTTCTTTTAACTTGGCACTAATACTTAAGTTAGTTCATCTACCGGCAAACTGAGCTCAAAGGACCAGAATTAGAAGACCAACTTCCACGTAAACCTTAACAGGGAAAAGTAGTTACATTTTATACTTGGAAATTACCAGAACTGTTCAAATAAGAAAAGGTATTCTGCTTCTTTGCTGCCAACTTAGTTACTCAGCTTGCTTATTTTTATTGCTCCTGTAGTTAGTATGTGGAGGATACTACAGCTGAGCTGCCATGTCTACACAAATGATAGCATGGGTGTTTTTTTTGGGGGGTGCTGGAGGTTGTTGTTTTACTTCTTGGTGTGAAACCATTGTGTTGAAACAGTTTAGCTGTGGATTGAGGGAATTGCTTAGACAAAAAGGCTATTTTAGTCAGAGTAGAAAATTAATCAACCTTGTTATTTGCAGCAATACCAGACGATATTAAGTTAGCTCTAGAAAGAGCAATATTTTTTGTCCCAACGGCATCTTGCAGGGTTCCACTGCTCAGTGTTCTGAGACTAATTAATCAGTAAGGGTGTCTAATTAAAGAGATGACTGTTCGCCAGCTGCCACAGCAGGTTGGTTAATGGACTGAAACATTAGAGCGTTTTTGTAGCAAATATTTGTGTTTGGAATGCTGCATCTGTTTGTCCTAACCGAAAATGGGGGAATTTCCACATCTCTGGAGCGCGGAATGACTTGTATGCGCTCAGCCCGATGCTGTGGGGGGTCGCCCCTGCCATCAGAGCTCTCTCTTTTAAGCTCTCATCTCACCAGCAACGTCACAGTATCAAGAACAGCATGTAATGTGTGTGGGTTTCTTCTTGCAGCAGCTTTTAAAAAAACCCCATCTCTGCAGCGAAGCAGAGTTCTTTCATCACCACGCTGCCTGGCCTGGACCGCAGCCCAAACTGGTACAGCTACCCTCTTCCCCCCCCCCTCCTTCCCCCCCCCCCCCCCCCCCCCCTCCCCCCCCCCCGGCACACGTGTGTGATAGCAAACAGCCTATGGAAAAGCACTGAGGTCCAAGAAAGCTGCCTGGGGGCTTTGAAGGTGATACCTGGCCCCATCTGTGGTCACAGCTACTAGGAAGCCGATGTGCCTGTTCCTTTGTGCTGAGCAAATTCCCCAGCAATGAAAGCAGGGAAGTTTTGGAAATGCTGATCTGTTACGGTTTTGCTATTCAGGTTTTTTTTTTCTCTTCATCTTGATTTGCTCTCCCTGTTAATTAGGAATCGTTTCCCTTAACTTTTAGAGAGATTAGGTATCAAGAATGACGAAGCTACACGCTTATCAATTATAAAAGACACAATTACGTAAGGATCAATTATCACTATAAAAAAATTAAGGGGGGGTTTACAGTTTACTGAAAAGAGAGATTTCTAACACGTGTTTTACTGCTTTTTGAGTGAGAAACTTAGATATGAAGCAAAATAACTCTGGAGGAACCAATTGCTTTGAGGCGTCTATGCAACATTTCCATCTTTGAGTTTGTTTTCAATTAATTTTATTCAATATCTCTGGGCAGCTTCTTAAATTTGACTTTTCTCCACCTTTTCCAAAAGTCAGGATGACTTTTACTGAACTGTTCTCTTAAACTGAGATCCTTCATGTCATGGCAAGTTGATTCTTTATATTTTTATCTTTTCATGTGGTTGGTAGAGAGAAAAAACATGCTATCATGTGCTGGTTGGATTCGCAGGATGGCTCATTTTTGGTGTAAGTTGAGCTACTAGTGCTGACAGTCTTCCACTTGATTGAATTATTTTGGTGCGCTGCACGCTTTAGAATAAGGAAGTGTGTATGAACTGAAAACACTTACTAGAAATTAGTGAGAAAATATTGTCTCTGAAGAGCAGAAGTTGACAGAAGTTTAATTCTTGAAATAATTTAATTTGAATTCAGACTTGAGATAAAAGCTTTAGTTTATTATAAATGTACCGGTACCTAGTTTCATAGTAACTCAGGAATAAAATGTCCCTAAGGTGAATTCAATTTGCCAAGTTTTGATTCATTTAGAGCTCGTTTGGAGAAAATCTTTCAATTTTGTGTGCACAAAAGGGAAAAACCTTGTGCTCACTCTTCATCTGCAAAGAACTTCTGCGATGCAATGACAGCTCCTTTCAGGAAAGAAATTTTTATGTCATCTTAATTTTAACTTTTATGTATGATATTTCAGGTGGAAAATAGCACCAATAATATTTATTTTTCCGGGGCCTGCATAATAATATAAGAAGTTTGGCCACACTTAAGCCTTGCCCTGCAGTTTCTTTTCCATACAGAACCACTGAGGGTACAGCAAAACAACACTCACAGTTGAATCCCCGGCTCTTGGGGTGCTGTATGACCCACCGGCTTTAAACATCACGTAGGCTGATTCCGTTACTCAAAGAGCTGTCAGATATTGGCACAGGCTGCCCAGGGAGGTGGGTGAGTCACCATCCCTGGAGGTGTTTCAAAGAAGAGTAGATGTTGTGTTTGGTGATGCGGTCTAGTGTTGGACCTAGGAGGGCTGGATAGACTGTTGGACTCGATCTTGAAGCTCTTTTGCATCCAAAACAATTCTGTGATTTGTTCTGAAATGTGGAGTGCAAATGACAGTTGCATTTGCCCTCTTGGATCTGCATTCCACTTTGTGGGAGATTATAATTCCCCAAAACAAGGGCACATACTTGCCCGTTGTTTCTAACAGAACAGTAAAGCCTTGAGTTGTTATCGGTGTTACAGCCTGAAAAGGTTTTAGTGATGGTTACTGGAAGAATTGATATAAAATTGACGGCTTTGCAGACTCCAGCTGTATGTATATCCATACATACAAAGTGTTTTGCTGGGAGAGCTCTATGTCTTGCTGTTTCTTTACAGCAGAGTGTGCAGGAATAGCTGGCAGTTCTGGTAAGTGCTTGGCACCTCAGGTGTGGCTTAAGAACCTGCGGTACTCCTTTGTGGATAAAACATTAATAGGTATCCTACTTTAATTTGTATATTGTTTTGTTAAAAGGCGTATGGTTTCCTGTAGCAGTAGTGATGCCAATGGTGAAAGAGCAGCCTGAGGAAGATGATGTTTTAAACAGTGCATCCTACATCGTGGAGTACCAGTGGATCGTTTCTGGAGTCCTCTGTGGTGTGCTCTTCATGTAGTGCGTGTTCATTCCGTGTGCATGCATATCTCTCTCACAGCGTTAGGGTGCTGCTTAGACCAAGCAAATTGTTATGTACGTGGATCGCTGGAAGAGAGCTGCAGTTCCCAGGAGCCTAACTTACTTATTTTGAGCTTTTAAACAATTTAAACAATTTTCAACTCCAATTTACTTCCTCCTGACCATCCCCTGCTTTCAAACAAAGGCTGCATAAAGGACTGGAGCATCACCCCTACGAGGAAAGGCTGAAAGAGCTGGGGCTGTTCAGCCTGGAGAAAAGAAGCCTGAGAGGGGATCTGATCAGTGTTTATCAATATCTGAAGGGTGGGATACAAGGGAAAATGGCCAGCCTCTTCTCAGTGGGCTGTGAGGACAGGACAAGGGGCGATGGCCTCACGTTGGAGCACAGGAAGTTCCGCACCAATATAGGGAAGAACTTCTTCATGGTGAGGGTGAGGGAGCCCTGGGACAGGCTGCCCAGGGGGGTGTGGAGTCTCCTTCTCTGGAGAGGTTCCAGCCCAGTCTGGACACCAAGCTGTGCGACCTGTCCTAGGGACCCTGGCTTTGGCAGGGGGGTTGGACCCGATGATCTCTGGAGCTCCCTTCCAACCCCAACAGTCCTGTGATTCTATGAACTGCTGTCCAGGAGGCTGCATTACTCAAGGGCTGGAGCTCGTTGAGGTGAGAGCAGGAGACGAAACACGGGACTCTGTGTTTTACTGTCCTGGAGCAGTCAGTGTGAGAGGCATTAGGTGCTGTTACTGGCATAGTGCCCAGCAGTCAGAAGACTGCACCAAAAAATCACAGTAATTGGCTTTTAGACGTTGTCTTTGTAAGGCTAACTAATTCCTGGTTTTGCACTTGGAAATAAACAGTAATGTTAGACTTGGAAAGCATTTCTGGCCTGCCTTGGTCTGACTTTGAAAGGAGAAAGATGCTTCTGAACTCCCACATTGGCATGTGTGAGTGGCCTGCATATGTAAATGCAGCGACCCTACATAAAAATGCCAGTAGCTCTTAAAAATCTGACTTTCCTAGCTGTGGCTTGTCTTTTAAATGGTTCATGTCTGAAAGAAAGCTGAGAACATCTTCAGTGTAGGCTTCTGCAGTGTGATTCGTGGAAACCATTGGACTCCTTGCCCTGACAGCCCAGTCAGGAGCCCTTCCACTGGCTTTCACAGAAAAAGGTGCAAAAGTCACCCTTTAAAGTAGGCGGCATTTTCTGTGACTGTTCCAGGAAAGCTACTGTTCCAACAAATCTTAAATACACTTTATGTCAACCACCACCTTTTCCTGAGTATTAATTGCTAGTTTCACTGTGTTGATGTTTGATGCTCTAGGAATGACACGAAGAGCTTAGAGGGGAACACCAAGAACCAAAGCATCCAGGATATCCTTTGATAGCCTCAATATCCGAGGTTTGTCATTTCTCCAAGGGATCACAGGTAGTGTTTAAATTAAAAAGCCTTTGTTAACACTGGGACCCTTTATTGCAGTGTAGGTTTCCAATCGTGGTGTACAGCTAGCAAGGGGAAGTTCCCCAGAACCTCAGTAGTACCCAGAAGGGCTCAAGCTGTTTGTGTAGAAAAACTAAAGTGTGTGTGATGAACACATCACTTAAATGCAAACTGGAATTTAACATAGGGGTGAGTTCTGATACCTTTTGCTACCGTAATTCATGCCCGACTTCTTTGATAGACCCCTCCCCAAATGACAGTATTGTTCCTGTGCTCTTTGTGTTCTTCTCAGAGTCTGAGCTAGCAGTAAGTACAATTTGCAGTAATCGGAAGAGATCCTACAGATCTTCTTTACAGCCTGTATCTGTGAAATATTTCCCCCTTTTGTATTGATGAGTAGGCTTGTATCGATTACAAGTAACTTATCAGCAAGCAGATGTACAGCTGCTGAGGTAAACTAACCAAAAGGAGATTGTGCATGAAGAATCTTTTTGGTGGGTTTCTGTGGACATACCCAAATCTTTGGGTAGCTAAGAATTAATTAGGTTTTTTCTTGTGGATTTTCATTGGTGGTTTTTTAAACTGGCAGCTGAGTATTGATGATATGGAGATTCTTGGGTTTTGATCATGTGCTGCGTGTGACAGAGTCATCTTATACGGATGCTTTGTCTCAAAACGAATCCAGTTTCACAACACAACCTTTTCTTGACTCAGTAACACAATACCCAGCCTGGATCTAAAAGGAGACCATCGGGCACGGGAGGTGCAGTTTCACACCCTGCCTTGCCCAGGCAGCATGCTGCCAAAAAAAGATTTCTTTACCACGTATTGTGTCACGAAGGCTGATACATCACAGTAATGTCTAGATTTATATGTAGAAAGCTTCCTTGTCAGTCCCATTGTTGTCCCCCAACCCAAGCTTTAGTTAGGCTAGCCTAACTTCACAGTCCAGTTAAGTGTACTTCTTGTTCCCTGTGTGATGAAGGAATGAGAGGAACCTCTTGGAAGGGTGCGGCCTTCTTTTCGTGAATTTGTAAATGTCATTTCAGAAACCACTTGTGGGCTTTTGGTGTCACACCTTCCAGGGTTTCCTTTGCCTTTCGGTGGAAATGCTTGCTCCCAGCTTCTTCTGTTACAGAAAATTAAAAATATAGAGACAGATGTTAAGGCTAGAGCTTGCCTGCAAATGTTAGAATAAATACGCTTTGGGGGTGCTTTTACATACCTCCTCAGTGCAGGGTGACTCTGCCTGATATAAAAAGAAACATGAGCCCCGGGTGCTGAATGTGAGTGGTGGATTTACATGGCTGTCAGCAGAGTGGAGCAATACTCGGACTGCTGCCCATTTTCTTTGAACTCCAAGACTTACATTGCAGGCAGCCATGTGCTCGATTAAATTTAGACTATTATATGATGAGGAAACTAATTTCATAGAAAGCTGAGAACAGCATGTCTTTTGTCTTCAGGAGCTGATTGAGTCAGCGACAAAACCTTGAAAACACAGCCTGGCTCCTTTAACCTGGGCATTCAACGGAGTGCTGTTTCGGCTTTGATTTAAAGACTTGCCATTCATGTGGCTAAGGTTTAACTTGGCTGCCTGTGTTGTGTGTAGTGACTGTTGTACATGGAGCATCCTCTGCAGAAGCTGTTGGGTCTGTCATGGATTCATTAGCTGATGTCTTTTCCTACCTGATTTTGCATCTCTCCGAATACCTGTGATGCTTAGTGAGGGTGTAAGTTAGCTGTGTATCCAGCCTCAGGATTAATACCAAGCCCAGGGAAGCAAAGCTACCAAGATACCCCTGAACTTGGCTGTGGTTGTCCCTGCTGTGCTCCTTACGCATCGCTTGAATCCCCAGGCTGCTGCAATAGGGAATTCCATCAGATTCTTTTCCCTTTGTGCAAGCAAAGGAGGAACCTGACTTAGATCTGTGTTCTTGGCCGTGCGGTTCCTGCATGCTGAAAGCTCTCACGGCCTCCTTCTAGGAGCCGGAAAGGAGTTACTCATAACGCTGGTAGGAACTGCTTAACTGCAGTGAAGGCAAAATACCAGACATGTACCAGGGTAAAATATTAGCTCACGCTGGGATGCCAGCACATGCCACATACATGGGTCCAGTGCAAATATTTCTGCAAATAAGCTGCTGTTTCTAGTCATAATTCTCTCAAATATCTGTTAAATACTTTGCTTAGTAGTAATTAAGGCTTACATGAGTGCAGGCTTTGGAGCATTTAGCAGTGCACACAGTTCTGTTAATTTTTTAATTAAAGCAGTGATTTTGACAATCTGACAAGTGTTGGATGGGAGATGACGAGTTCCCAAAGGGTGCTGTGGAAGTGCTTGTGTAGCTTGGAGCCCTGTGACAATCAAACACATATCAGAAATGGCAATACGTTGTGGTCGTTAATTCTAGTCATCTTCACAATGCCATACATACTGAGGGGCCGAGCTCTCGTGGATTTTGGTATTCCCTGCCTTTTCAGTACTTCATTTAACCCCATTGTTAATTATGACTTTCAGTTACATAGCACCTTTGGATGTGATGCTCCGTTGTGCCGCAGCATAGCGATGACGGACACAAACGCCGTCCCATTCTGTTTATTTCAGTAATAAGCTGATGCGTTTTATGGATCGGGGTACGATCGCCAGGACACTCATTAAATGGTGCGAGGTGGGTGTTGCTTCCCCGCTGCCTGTGAGAACTTGGAATGACTGATCTTCTGTTCACCTGGATTTTTCTCCCTTGTACTCTGCAGAGTTCTCTGGAACTTGTGCTAATTGTCATCTCCAAAGCAGAATCCAAAAAAACCCAACCACTCCTTGTCTCTGAAGCTCTTTCTGAAAATTGAGTCATAGACGTTATATTTTAAGCCAGCAGAATGTTTGATTATTCTACTTTTGACTGCCTTTAAAATTCTAGTTGCCATAACAACTTTATTTCTTTATTTTTAGCACATCAGTTGCCATAACAATAAAATATAGCTTTGTGAATGTAACCATTTTCCCCTCACTTTTTCTTTTTTGCTTTGTTTTATAAAGGACTTCTTCGGGGACGAAAGGAAATGTAGGAAAGCTCTTCCCCTCTGAGCACTTTGGTTAGAACATAAGCTGAAAAATAGATATGTATTATTTTTAATTAGCCTTTCTCCATTTCTATGGCAGCTTTTTGACTACAAAGTATTTTCATAACTTATGCAGGAAAATCAGTGCAAGTCACTGTATGAAACCTTTGTAGAAAATTCCTGTTGGGCTTTCACTTTTATGTGGTTGTGTTGATGTCTTAGAAACCTGTAACAGTTGGAATCACTTCCAATGTCTTCATATCACATAGAACAGCAAGAAATAAGCTATAGGCAACTGCTACTGATATAGGAAGCCTTTTTCTTTACACTGCTGAAAGCTGTCCCTCATCCCTCCTCTCTGGTTTTCTTCTTCCTTACTGTTTAAGTTTTGCAGCGAGTAACTCTGTTGTTGTCGTGTCATCCTTTATCTGTCATTAAAAGTAGGAGAACAGATCATGCTGGGTTTGTTCCTGCAGCAGCCATGGCAGACAGGCAGGGGAGAAGGGTGTTCAGGAACATGCTGCTGCATGTCTCCTCGAGCCGTGTTCATTCTGGTGTCCATACAAAGCCGATGGTCTCTACCATCCTATGCAAATGGAGCAGGTAGGACCCAGGGCTTCCATTTCTTCCCCTGTGTCCCCATCCCGGGCATGTTGTCCGCTAGTTAGAGGCTGGAATTTAGTTCAGACATGCTGAGGTTTGAGGTGATACATCTCATAAGTTACATGAATGAAGAGGTTGAGATTGAGCTTCAAACCATAATTTTGGGTAGAGGAGAAAGGTTTACGGGTGAATTAAGTATCAATGGATACTGACAGTGCCCTTTCCAAAAGGGCTTGTAGATTCTCTCCAGAAATGCTGTCTTTATATTTAACTGATATTGAGGTTGGACGTGATGATCTCTAGAGGTCCCAACCCAGACAATTCTGTCAATACATACTGCTGAAGTATATATTTAATTTCTTTCTTTCTTCCTCCCTGAGATGGCAAATAATGTCAGGTTTGATATTTCTTTTTGAATAAAAAAATTTCTCAGCTCACATAACATTTTACGTGTGCCAATTCCTAGCTATAAATATAAATGTCCTCATTATCTAATACAATCAAACTAATTTAAGACAAAGACTGCTAGTTATTGGAAGCTGAATACATTTAGATGTTATTAATCCCAAAACATAGTTATCAGATGTGAGATGAATTTTATAAATTTTAATTAACTAATTTTTAACTCCAAAGGGAAATAAATCAGCAACTCTTGCTTTCAGTGACATTTCCCACACATCCATCGTTGCTGGGTTCCATGGCTGTGAGTTACCCAGGAGTCTACTTCGACTGCTGCTGTTTGCAAAATCTTCCGTCTAGGCTGCTCTTGGTAGGAAGCTATTCCTGGTCCTTTCTTGTATATGGTTATCGTGTGCTGATAGAGACTCCATGGCGTAAGAGAATAGAAGTGATACCTCTTCAGCAGCTCCAGCTGGGAGGAAAATTTGGTCTAAATGAAGCTGAGCTTAAAATCCATAAAAAGAAATTGTGCCACGCTTCAGTTTATAAATAGTCTTCATGCCGTATCTATTCCATGTTCCTCTCTTCCACTTCTTCACAGAAGCGGTGGAATAGTAATGCCGAGTAACACTTTGCAGGAAGATAAGTCTTCTAAAATTCACATTTTACTTTGATTGTTCTCAGCTTTGTTGTTCTCAAGAAATCATGGAAGCGGATTTACTAGTCCAAATCTGGGCTTGGTACCAGCTGCTCCTCAGTAGGTCCCACGCTAAAACAAGTAGTAAATCTATGATATGTTTTCTGTGGCTGACATTTTGGTAGGTTTACTAAGGCTCAAAAAACCCAACAAACACTGAAAAGGAGAGCAGTTAGCATAAATTGTCCTTTCCCATGTCGCAGTGGCACAGCATCGAAAGAAAGGGTGTTTATTTCTCTTAGCGGTACGTGTACCTTGTTTGTATTCTGTTGTAATGAAACCAAGGAGGTAAGTGAGATGTTCATCCTTATCAGCCAGCCTCCAGAGCCCAGCAGGTGATGTGAGCCAAGGAGAGTGGAGGAGGTGGGATGTGGTGTGGAACAGACCCAGCAGCAAGTCCTGGGTCAGCTGCTTGTTGGCACTGTGTCAGGCTGGGGACACACAGTAGTTGTTACCAACTTGGGTTGATTGGGAAAGTCAGTTCTAGGTGTGAAGAAGTACGGGGAATTCTTCTGTCTCCTCTGGTTTATCAACATTGGCACCATAGAAGGATCCTCTGGGGCCCTAGTCCCACCTCTAACGACAGTGTGGCTATCTGCAAAGTTAGGTGAGGTTGCCCAGGTCTCGTCCCGTTGAGTTTTGAAACTCCAGGATGGAGACATCACAGCTTCCCTGGGAGACTCTTGTGGTTTTTTGTCCACAGCAATGCTTGAAGCTATGACTCTTTCTCCTAAATGATCCTAGTTGTTTGGTGTTTTTCTGAGCCACCTCTTGTCCCCATGAAGAAGCACTATTTAAAAAAAAAACTATTAAAGGAAAAGTTTAGGGTGGAATGTGCCAATTATGTATGCAAATCAAAACATAAATTGACTGTGTGACTAGGCACGTGCTTCCAGCTAGCCTACCAATGTTGCTCATATGGTAGTTTATGGATGTGTGGCCTTGGCTTTGAGGTGATGCTCTTGGGAGAATTTAAAGAAATAATACGGGGTGATACTGGGTTGGTTGGTTTGTTTTTGAAAGGCAATGAAGAATGAAAGGCATACTTGCATATATTTACTCTTTGCTACATTCAAACTTGTGATTTTTGAAGGACTGACATGTATATGGTTTCAATCCTTGTGTCCCTACCTTGGTGGTTGCTTTTGCATGGCCCTTAGAACTTGGCTTCCTAATCAAGGCTACAATAAATTATTCATCATTTGAACTCATTAAATCAACATTTTTTGCCTTTTAAAAGGTCGTGCTGTAGTTTAAGACAACTCTGTGGCTTGCAGTATGTGAAAGTTCCAGTAGGTGATGACAGTGTTTGGGATTTTATTTTTTCTTAGTAGCCTTAAAAATCTGTTGTTCTAGCTTTGCTCAACACTGGCTGAATAGTCTGCCTGTATTTACAGTTCCCTCAACTGTCATCACTTGTCCTCTGATTAAACAGGTGACAATTTTAATCGCCTCTTGACAGCAGCGTCATTAATAGCCAGTCCATTTCCATTCACCCTGATGTACTTCTGTCTGTAGAGGCGATGCTTTGGGTGTGTGGACAGGGCCTGGGTCTGTTGTAGTACTTGAAATGCAGAGGGTTGGCTTTGAAGGAAAGGCATGTTCTTCTAGACTGTCAGTGTGCTGCCACAAACCACTAACTGAACATTAGTCATGTCATCAAAAGCTGGAGCTAAAGGAGAAGCAAAGCCCTTCGTCAGGAAGCTTGGAGCAGCCGTAGGTAGTACTTTCTTTTGCTGGTATGCTGTATGTTTATGCTACTGCTAGTTGGAGGAGAGATGAATTAGTTTTCTTTGCAGCCACATGACCCTGTCAGAAGGCATATGCCTTTATTTTTTGCTTTTATACCACCTTGAGATGCTGTTCTGATTCTTCCATTGTTTGTTTTCATGCATTTTGGAGCTCTTTTTTTTTTATCATGAGGGCTCACTTAGTATATAGCATCCTTATGTAGCTTAAGTGCCATTTTTTAATGCAAATACTGTATCTAATTCCTGAAAAATGCTAATTGTCACCATTCATTAGACCTCACAGCATGTCCCTGAAGTAATTTCGATAGATAGTTTATCGTGCGGTGATTTATTGCTATTGATTTGTAGGGCTGAAGTTGGGTGGTATTTGTCACTCCGAATTGAGCTTGTGAAATGAATTTCATAATTCATAGGAATGTCAATGTTATCTTGAGGGAGACTCCTTTGGAAGAAAATTGTCCTTAAACTTGACATAAGAAACAGTCTAATCTGTGAGGTCACAGGTAGGAATGATTAAAGGGAGATTCTAGTAATTTACTCAGAAAACTTGCTTAATAGTGCATGTGAATGTTAGTAGGTAATTCACTGGTTTCAGACTTTAAGTGTCCTTTGTGAAAGGACTGCACGATATACATGCACAGGGGAATGCCTATTGTTCTCTACTGATCCACCACAACATGGGTAAAAATACCTCTCTTTCACCAGTTTTTTGCTCTCTGTTGCAGTGCCCTTGATTAACTAACATTTATATATAATACTGGTTAATATTTGCCTCCTTACAATCAATATTGGGAGAAGATGGGGCAGCAAGTCCAGCAGAGGAGCCGGCTGAAACAGAACCTGTTGGCATAGGAGTAAGAGGAAAAGGGATCCTTTGTTCCCTTCCCACATCCCTCATGTACCTTGAAGCTCCTGTCCCCTTCCAGTTTCTTATCTCAGCTCCCTCCACCCCAAATCATATCATCCTCCTCTTTCTTTGCTGCCTTAGAGAATGTGCTCTCGCTGCCATCAAATTCAGTGTCCCCTTTCATGTAGAAAAGGCTTTGGGAGGTGCTGATTACTTTTTTTTATTCCCCCTGTAACAGTGAGGTGAGCACTCCATGAGAGCATCTGCGTAGTAAAACCATAGCTGTGTAGCTTGGATCACTTAGATCTTTTTTGCAGTTGCTGGACCATAGCACTGTAAGGTGATTTCTGGCATTCTTTGTGATCATGGGGTGGGAAGGAGAAGGGAAGGAAGTATATGTGATAGCAAAACTATCTGGTGGAGAAATATTTCTTGGGTTTAAACTTTCTATTGGACATCATAGTTTCCTTGAGAACAGGCACTTTGGGGTTTTTACCGCTGGTCCGAGCGGGTTTAGTCTTGGTGATGATGAAGGCAAACTACAAAGGGAAAATTCTGAGCTGATAGTGGCAGTCAGGGTGAGAGCAGTCAGATATTGGGACAGGGCCCCCTGCAAGCTGTGAAAACATCCTTGGAGAAGTTCGCAACTTGGCTAGCTAGGACCTGGTGCAGTTTGGATTTGGATGTGGCTTTGAAGCTGGCCTTCCTTTGAGCAGGGGATTGATATCTAGAGATGACTTCCCACATAGAATGTTTAAGTCTGAGATTACTTTGAGAGGCAAAAACAAAGATTCTTTTATACATACACATGTGTGTCTCTTATCTCCTGTGCTTGTACTCTAGGTGACCTAATCTAGGAGATCCTGCCCTGGCAGGGGGCTTGGACTAGATGATCTTTTGACATTCCATCCGACCTTGATCATTCTGTAATACTCAGGTGAAAATCCCCTTGTGTTCTGTGTAAGACAGAGCATTTCGTGTCAGCTTTTGAAATAGACGGTTGTAGTGGGTGAATTTGGGGAAGAGGCTTTATATTCCAAATAACAAACAAAACTGATTTCTGCCATAAATACAGCATCAATATGACTTTGGAGAGGAGTTTCAAACACTAGCCTCGTGTAAAAAAACCCAACCACGTACCACGCATAATTTTTTAGGCAACTGCTGAATTTTCTTCCTCCTCTCCCTCTTTAAGCTGCAAGCTTTCTAGAACAGAATTTTTCTGGAGGCGTTAAAAACAAAGCCCGAG
Source organism: Laterallus jamaicensis coturniculus (assembly GCA_022605575.1). Classification (NCBI taxonomy): domain Eukaryota; kingdom Metazoa; phylum Chordata; class Aves; order Gruiformes; family Rallidae; genus Laterallus; species Laterallus jamaicensis. The sequence goes on from JAKCOX010000007.1 coordinate 12,600,923, forward strand.
AGTCCGTATGATGTGGTGGACGAGTAAATGCCAGAGGTAGGTTAAAAATAAAGCAAACTGAGGTCACACGTTTGTGGTGCAGGTCTGCGTCTGAGTAAATCACCGTTAAGTTCCTCATCCCACACTGTCAGCTGCATCTCCCTGCTCTGATCAATGTTTTCTGAGAAGGTTTCACAGCAATTACTGCTGTCCATTTAAAATATTAAATAATCAGAGTCGTGAAAGACTTCAAACTAGAAACAAGCAATGGGCAGCTGAGATGCTGCTTTGTGCGTTGCTTCTGTCAGTCCTGTTGCGCCACAAAAACCAGGTTTAGACATCAAATATTCCCATTCCTTTCCGAATAGAAGAAATGAGATCGTTTCCTTGCTTGGAGCCTCTAGGTCTGCCTCCGCTTGGACTTCTGTCTGAGCAGCTTTACCACGCTTCTTTGCAGGGTCATCCCCATCACTGCTGCTTTCCTAGGCTGGCTTTTCACCTGGAGAGCTTGACCTACTGCTGCATCTCCTCATTTTCAGCAGGATCAGATGGTGTGTGAGTCGTCTGTTTTGGATGGTAGCTTCTGTTGTTTCTAACTGGTGTAATTTGTGAAGGTGTGGAAGCACGTTCCATTCAGCTGAAGGAAGAGCTGTAAGTAAGTCCATCTGCTGGACATAACCAGCTACGGGTTTTGCGTGCTAGGTAAAATACTGCCTTGGGGACGGCCCTTAAATTCTTGAGTATAACTGTTTCCTCTCTCTTCCTTTTATTCATATGCAGTTTTGGGTTTTTTAAAAATAATTCCTGAAGCACATTTAAAAGCTCCACTACAATCCCTCACATGCCTCTAATCTCCATATGGAAAACTTTTTCCATACTGCTTTTTCAACACACTGCCTCTGATACGCTGCTCCAGCACTGCCGCGTCTTGTCACTCTAATCACAGATCTGTGGCAGGACTGACTGATTTCTGCTTGAATTTTCCCTTGCCTCCAAATACATGTATGATGCAGCACCAGTGAGTGTGGGCAGGCAGTCTGTGGCAGTTTTGCATTGCTACTCCTCGGAAGAGGCCGCTGAGAGTTGGGCTGCTGGAGTAGCTGAGGCGATGAAGCCACAGGCGACATGCAGCATGACTGTATTTGTGGGGTCTTTGTGTGTATGTGTGTGTGTAGTAGTACTGAAGGCAGCCTGCTCATATTTCCACAAAGAAAAAAATCAAACTTCCTTACTTTTGTATCACTTCTCATGAATTATAATTAAAGGGACGAAGAAAAGCATTTTTACCTGCACTGACAGCCAGCCATCAGAGGTTGCCAGTGGTTCCTCTGCGACCTCTTTGCCTGGATTTCTTGTCCAAGACTTGAAATATTTGGCTGATGTGAGCACTCCTTGTCAGAGTTTGGTCCTTGGAGCATAGAGGCTTCATCCATCGCCTGGATCTGCCCTGTGAGCAAGGCAGCCCCATGATCGCTCTAACACATGGAAGCTTTGGTAGTTACCAATATTCACATCTGTATCAAGTGGAATTGCACTGAGCATGTAGTTTCTGTGGTCCACTTAAATTTAAGCCCTACTTGCACTTGTCTCACGTACCCTCATATCTTTGAGGCTTCTGAACATCCATTTTATGATGTCTTGGCCCAGTGTTTCTCCGGCACCCGCTGCAGACCAGCCTGGGGATGGGAGAGAGCAGTAGTGGTTGCTACCATGCCTGTGCACACCGTGGTTTGTTCTCCTCCTCCCCCACAGAAGCACTGGGAAGAGGAGGAATAAAAACTGCTTCCTATTGTTTCACCCGTGGTATGGATAGCTGTGGCTTAAAGCTGTACTTGGGGGCTAAATTTAGTCACTAAATCTGTTGCTGCAGCCATTCGTCGTTCCGAGGTCTCAGAGAGGGATTTTAATTTTTGTTCTTAAATCCTTCAATGGAAGAACCGGGGAATTATCACTCTGCTGTGGCAAACTGCTCTTGCGCTGCTGCGTCTTTTGGCTGCTTCCCGTTTCTCCAGCCCTGTCATTCAGCCTGGAGGGTTTGCTCCAGGCTGTACTCAAAATACAAGATGTTAACCCAGGAGCAGCTTATTAAAATTTTGCCCGTAGTTTGCCTCGAAACTGAAAGGATTTAAATCACTGTAGTTTCTAATGACTTGGCTTGTTAAAGCCTCTGATACCATCTGGGGCACGTGCGTTTTGCTGATCTGTAGCCCTGAATCCAGTTTCGTGGTGGGTATTTTGGCTCTGTGTGTGTGTGTGTGGCAGATAACTTTGGTTGTGCTTCTGTTTCTGGTTTTATTTTTAGGAAGCTTGAAGTAAACAAAAGTTCTGAGCCCTTAATTGGGGGGAACTACAGCATCCCTTTGTGTGCCCAGGGAGATGGGTTAATCAGGTTACAAAGTCTGCGCTTTGAGAGGTAACAGTGCTGCTCATGGGTGTTTTTAAACCCGATGTTTGCAATCGGGTGGAGCAATTAACCAGTTGGTACAGTGGTGAAAACAGTTGCAGGTGAGTTTTAAAACAATCTGCCTCAAGTATGAAAAGAATTATTCTGGGACTGGGATTTTGTCTTTCAAGCAGGACAAAATCTGTGTCGGACCATTGCAGACCTGCAATGTCTGTAAGTGCTCTGCTCTGTGCAGCCAGAGATGCATATGGAATTGGCAATGTGAGAGGAACTCTTCCTTTTTAGCTGGGTGCTGATGGGGCTTTCCAAAACCTGCTCGCCCCTCCCTGCCCTCCCCAGCTCCTGCACTGTGGCCGGAGTCTGGACCCGGGTGATGCAGTTGGTATTTTTAGAGGTGCCTGCACCCCACGTTACCCCAATGCTGGAACCAGGCGACTTTGGGAGGCTCGAACCACCCAAACCTCCTCCCCCCCCCGCGTCATCTCCATCCATCCCCATCTGCCGGGCCCGGTTCCCGTGCGGTGCCCGGTGCGGGGCCCGGCCGCCGTTACCTAGTGACAGCGCGGGGGGCGGCCATTGGCTGCGGCCGGGGAAGCCAGCCACCTCTCCGGCGCCCGGCGCGGCTGCGGCGGCTCGGCGGGAGGAAGAGGAGGAGGAGGAAGAGGAGGAGGAGCGGCTCCAGGTGCAAGCAATCATTTCAAGGGGGGGAAGGAGAGAAATTTCGAGCGCAGCTTCCAGCCGCACCACAGTCACCGGGAGTCCCCTCATCAGACGGCTGGTGAGGATGGGGATGCACCTAGGTGAGAAAGCTTGCTCCATCACTTTAGCGGAGGGGCAGGGAAAGGACCGCTTTTATACGTGCTCCGCTGCTGGGAGACGGAGGGAATGAATAGCTGGAAATATTCTGGGATGTTATAAAATCCAAAGGACTTTTCTCTACGGCGTGGTGATGCGCGAGGGGAAATTAACTCCACAAAGAATGCTTCTCTCTCTCAAACTGCTGCGACAGCATCGGAAATTTTTCTTTTCCTAGTGTCTGACATTCCTCCCGGAGACGCAGCAAGGGCTGTCAGAACCAGCCCAGAGATTATTCTGGCACTTTTAAAGAGACTTAAAGCAAATGCCGGTGTAATATCTGAATGACCTTGGAGATGGTTTTGTGTGGATTCGTTAATTTTCACTGCCAGTCTTCTAGTCTCGGGAACTCTAGGATTAAAGATGGTATTAACGTTTTTAGGGGCCTTTCCTGAAGCAAGATTGTATACAATTAATTACCTGCCTAATGATTCCTGAACTAATCAAGCATTTACTTAAAGCTGACCACAGAAGATGCTTTCTTTTAATGTTTGCTTTTTCCATTAACTGCGACTAAAACAAGCAAGGTAATGTCCTGCGATTCGAAGACTATTTTCTAAAGCAGCTATTTATTATGCTAATCATCTAATAAATATAGAAAGCCCAAACCTACATAGAAGATGAAGCTGAATACCAGAATAATGGAGTAGTAAACAATGGCAGCTTTTTCAGTCAAATCAGCATTTCATTAGCTTCGCAGCAGAATGCGGATGGAAGTTTCTGTTCTCGTTGTGTGGGGGTTTGTGAAATGATTCAGGTGTTGCTACAGAGGTGAGCAATATCATGGATATACCCGTGAACTCCCGTGTACTGAGCCACCGTAGCAGATACAGCAGAGTTGCCAAAGATGATTATTTTAAATTACTGTTGCTGAAATTAAATTCAAGAGGATTTATTTTGTCTGTGGGGACCTTGAATTTTGCTTCTGGCATTAATAATTGTAACGGACTAGAACTGTTTGAAGGAATTGTGCATAGTGACATAAGTCTCCAAATTCTATTCTTAAATTATTTTCATTTTTAAATGAATAGATACGATCTTCCTCATTGTATGTGAGATGTATGTTTTCTTTCTTGGGAGTCAGGGGACAAATCTGCCTCGTCCCCCACCCGTCTCCCCCCAAATAAAATTCATTATTCATACCCAAACAGTGGTGAGTCTATTGGAATTAACCTTGACAAAAACGTTTCCCTTACCTTTCCAATGAAATAGCATGGATAAGACGGAGTACCATCTCCAGAAAGGAGCCAGAAAATACAGTGTTAGACGATGAACTTTTCCCTTTCTTCTCCAGTTAGTCTGTGATTTAAATTGAACCACTGAAAAGATTATCTCTGGTATCTGCTGGTCCAGGAAACCTGAGCTGTACTGAGGTTCCTCCTTCCCTGCCTCCCCCTCACCTGGTTATATTCCAAAGTAAATGACTTTCTCAGGAAAACAAGCAGGCAGAGATTTCCCCCCCCTCCATCTCTCTTTCCCCGGGAAATGAATGTGTGTCTCTTGTCAGATTTTAGTGGGTATTTCACAGTACCTGTTTGTTTTGGAAGTGCCTTGTGTTTGCTAAAGATTGGTCAAGAGCACTGGAGGAGCTGATCAGTGGCCTTTCTCTTTCTGGCTTTTTTTTTTTCTTCCTTTTTCTTTTTCTTTTTTTTTCTTTCTTTCCTTAAAGCTAAGGTGTGCCAGAGGTGATGCACTGATGCTGAGGAGGCATCAACAGCTATGGGACTGTAATCCTCTCGAATGTAAGCACTGGCAGTGTCTACAAAGAGAGATCGAGAGACGCTGAGGCAGAGTTAACTGCTGTTAAGCAGGTCATCTGCTTGCTAAGGCTCAGATTGCAGTGTTCCCCAGACACAAAACATGAACCAGTCCCGATGGATTGAATGGAGGACTCTGAATATGAGCAGTAGTGTTATGAACATATCTGAGCATCTCTCCTGCCCTCTTGGATTTGGTCACTACAATGCAGTTGACATCTGTATCCTTGAGACAGTCGTCATTGTCTTGCTAACCTTTTTAATTATTGCGGGTAACTTAACTGTGATATTTGTTTTTCACTGTGCTCCGCTCCTGCATCATTATACCACCAGCTATTTTATTCAGACCATGGCCTATGCTGATCTTTTTGTTGGAGTTAGCTGCTTGGTTCCTACTTTGTCACTGCTCCACTACTCAACAGGTGTCCACGAGTCCTTGACTTGCCAAGTTTTTGGATATATCATCTCTGTGCTAAAAAGTGTATCTATGGCATGTCTCGCTTGCATCAGCGTGGATCGCTATCTCGCTATAACAAAGCCTCTCTCCTATAACCAACTGGTCACACCTTGTCGCTTGAGAATCTGCATCATTTTGATCTGGATATACTCTTGTCTCATCTTCCTGCCTTCCTTTTTCGGTTGGGGAAAACCTGGTTACCACGGAGATATTTTTGAATGGTGTGCTACCTCCTGGCTAACTAACGCCTACTTTACCGGCTTTATCGTGTGCTTACTATACGCTCCTGCTGCCTTTGTCATATGTTTCACCTATTTCCACATCTTTAAAATCTGCCGGCAGCACACCAAAGAGATAAACGATCGGAGAGCTCGATTTCCTAGCCATGAAGTGGATGCTGCTGGGGAGACTGGGCACAGCCCCGATCGCCGCTATGCCATGGTTCTGTTTCGGATAACCAGTGTGTTCTACGTGCTGTGGCTCCCCTATATCATATACTTTCTGCTGGAGAGCTCTAGGGTGTTGGAAAACCCGGCGCTTTCCTTCTTAACAACGTGGCTTGCTATAAGCAATAGTTTCTGCAACTGTGTGATATATAGCCTCTCCAACAGCGTTTTCAGGCTGGGACTGCGGAGACTGTCGGAGACGATATGTTCATCTTGTATGTGCTTAAAAGACAGGGACGTACGGGACCCAAAACCGAGAAAACGGGCTAATTCCTGCTCCATTTAAAGAAAACTGGCGCATGTAATCAATTGTGGAGCTTTGCTAGTATGTGGTGTGTCAGGAAACTTGCCAGAAGAGAAATGTTTACTTGGATAGTTTGCTGTCGTGTTAGAGGGAGCTTGGAAGCGATGTGCAAAGGGAAAGGCAAAGGCTGCTGTTAAAGAGGGGTCACTGAACTTTTGAAATGGTGGGGAGAGCGATGCGGCAGAGACCGCGAAGGAAGTCCGAACTCACAAATCTTCCAAAGGGCATGAAATAACTACCACATCAGTGGAGGTTCCTCGTAAAATAAACGAGTTAGCTACTTACTACCTTATATTTCCTCCCTTGTAGAAAAGTTGTCTTACTACTATCTCTGTGTCAGAATATACTGTAGCCTTCTGAATCCAGATTATATTTAAGAGGAAGCAGTCACCAACACAGTAAGTGGCTATCCGTAAATTATATACCCGAGGACTATAGTAGATGCTGCAGATGAATAATAAGCTCTATCTGCTCACGCTGTGTACAGTTTTCAGTGGTGCAAACAAACTGCCATGCATTAAACCTCACACTGCGCGTGACGCTTTGGGAGAAATCAGCACAGTTATGGTACAACTTTCACTGAAGCTCTCCCTCTCATTCCCCCTTAACCCTTTCCCTCTCCCTTTCCTCAGACCCCTGCCCCTTACTGTGCATCCCCATATTCCATCGTGTCCAAGTGGTTTAGTTTAAGGGCACCTATGAGCCAAGCTGAGTTTCAGACCATTCTTCCAGCAGAAAGCAATAGCCCTCCCTGACTGGCTGAGCAGCGGCAGCTGCCCACGTACAATGCCTCCTTTAATCTTTCATTCTCTCAACCCCGTTAAATCAGCGCACGGTATCGACATAGTGTCCTTTAGGGTGTACTAAAGCTTTCCCTTTATTGGCTCCACAGATAATCCTAATGCAGATATGATAACCGCTCACAGCAGTGTGCATCACTGCTTAGAAAATTAAAACTAACTAACCCTTTTCTTCGGGAAGCCTCAATAGCTTACTGTTGTAGCTGTCAGTCCCTTGTGTGAACCTGGCTTGCACATATATTGTATTTTTTCCCTCTTTTTTTTTTTTTTTTCCTTTTAGGTTTTTTTAGAGAAAACCATACATCGTGGCCTGTGCCTGATGTTTTCATTGCACATGGAATAGGTCAGTGCTACAGGGTTAAAAAAAATTGCACTTGCTTTAAGAGAAATCCTTCTGCACAGTTGTTGAGTAGCTGTTTGTTAGACAAGTGTTCTCGGAGGAGGCGAACAAGCCAGTTTAGTGTTAAATACGGGCAAAGAGCTTCAGTATTTTATTTCCTTTTGTACTGAACTGATTTTCAGGTCCACTGATGAAATCTTTTTTCATTTTGCAAGGGCGCGCATTAGGTTTGTGTAATCAATTTCCAGGGGTTCAGATGCATGCCAGTCAATAACATATTTAAATTATTATTTTGAACCAAATGTAATTTTCTTAGATGGTTATTGGCTTTTTAAAAAAGGCCCAATTATTGATTGATGGTGCCTTTTGACACTGCACTATTTATTCCTTCTTTCACCAAAATGCATATGTAAAGATCGTGCCTATTACTTTTTGTAATGGAAGCTAACCACGCTTGCACACTTGTGGTTTGACTATACATCTACTTTAATTATATGTCCTTTGTTCTGTTGAGGTGGTGCTGAACCCCTGTACGTTTTTTAAACCTGTAAGAAAGTTGAAACAATGGAATAAAGTAGTATTATGTATATGAAAACCAACCTTGGCTTTAGTTGCCTGATGTTACGCTCTGTTCTTTGTCAAAAGTTCTTTCGGGTTAGGGCTCGAGAGTGAATGGTTTCAAATCCAAATCTCAGAGCTGCCTAATTGCTGTCTTAAATGTTTATCTACCTGTTTGTAGCATTATGCAGGCTTTAAACCAGAGTGAAACATGACTTGAAACATTCCTAGAGCTGTTGCTGATGATTAGCCCTGTTAAATATAATGGAAATGCGGGTAGCAGTCTGTGCACGTCTCTCGTGATGCTCCATGTCTATGGAAATGTGTCTGCCGCCTTCTTTTGAGGAGTTGCTGTTTATATTGGAAGGCTCTTTTTGGCTGAGTGCTGCTCTGTAAGGATGCATAGCACCAACTCTTCTTACGAGCAGGACCTGGACTCATTTCCTTCTGTCAGTATTCTGTGATTGTTTCCTGCTTTGTAGGTCCTCAGCATGCGAGACAAGGAATGAGGGAATTTCTCAGGGCTCCTGGGATGGTTTCATACCGATAACGTAGTTTCACATCTCTGTTCCAGACCTGGCCGCTCACTGCTTCTGGTTTGTGTTGGTGTTCCTGGTAACAAATTTTTGTAGGACCTCCCAAAACTCAAGAAAAGTTCTAGAAAATGCTGGAAGTTGAGCGAACCTCTCATTAAGCACAATCTGGAGGCGGTTAAAGCGTTGTTAGCACAGTACCGCAACTGCAGATATGTACAAGTACTGCGAGCTAACTCCTGTGCATCAGTAGTGCCTTAGTTGAACTCAGCTTGCATAACCTCAGTGCAGGGACTTGATGTCCATGAACTTGAAGCTTTGCTGCCTGCAAATGGTGGGTCAGGGAGGGAGCTTTGCTTCAAGGGCTGCGGCACAAGGTTTACTCACCAGCCCCTTTCCCTAAAGGGCAGAGCTGTTGATACTTTTCTTCTCTCTACTGCGCGTTGAGCTTGTGGAGTTGTCAGATGGGACTGAAGGTTTCCTTTTTTCCTCAGGCTGGTCCTTGGAGGGAGAGTATGTAGTAGATGTCCAGCACCCGGCAAACAAATTGTAGGTTCCTTGGTTCTTCACCCTTTCTTTGGAGGGGACGTTGTTTCTAAAATGCTGGCTTAACGCTGTTTGTATGAGAACACTAATTTGTTTATCTGGACCCTGAATTTCAGTTGCTTCAAAGTCACTCTTCAACCTCTTCTCTGTAAATCTGAGTCTCTTGGAATCTGTCAGACCAAACATCCTCAGCAGAGTTTGAGGATTTGTCCCCGGAGGTCAGTCACAGAACCTGGTCAGAACCTAATGAACATATTTTGTTTTTCGGAGAGTGTTTTCTAAACTCATGATTTTAAAATTTTCTTCGAGGGAGGTTTGTTATTGTTTTCCTAATGCTGTCTGAGAATTCCAGCTGGTGCTAAATTCCCTTCCAAAATTATAAGGTTGGACATTTTGATGAATAAAAAAAGTCCAGTAGGGATTCCAGTCGCCCAATCTGTCACTGTTAGTTTTCGTTCTGTCATTATCTCATCTTGTGTTCTTGTGTAAAAATCCGATTAAAGAAGGAGACTTTTAAAGCTGGCATCTGAGTACCTATCCCGCTTTCATGTGCCTAAAGGCCTTTGGCTTATGGAATACCTAGTAGATAGGTGACTGAACACTGACCAAAGAAATCGATATGGAAAAGTTGTTGATAATTCTGAAATAATGAAGTCTCCCCATAGACAAACACACTGAGGAGGCTGCTAAAATGTCAGGTTCCCTTAAAATTAAAAACTAACAAGTAGCTGTGAGACAAAATGTGCCAAATAGGAAAGCAAAATGTATGGAGAAATATATATGAAAAAGAAGAAAAACCCTCAAAACTCCTTCATGTGGGTAGGTGTTGTGCTGTTATTACTCGCATCTCTGGGATACGATGCTTGGAGTGTACCAGAGGCTGTGCCAAGGTCGCTGCCATACTGGTTTTGGATCCCCAGGGCTGCTGCCTGAGGAACAGTTAAAAATAATGAATAAATAGTGTAATGGCAGCAAAAGCACTACCTGAAAAGTAATTTTTTCTTCACCAAATCCTGCGTGCTTCTTTAGTTTCTAGAATGGTGATGTGAATTTCTCCTTAAAATACAACTCTTCAAAGAGAAGGAAAGCTGTAGTTTCCGTGTGGTCTGAGAGGAAGAGTATTGTCCCCTTGTTCCTACCCTGGAATCTGTTCTGTGATTGTGCTTGGGGACGCACGAGGCATCGCTCCAGGCCTGGTTCTGTGCTGAATTTTGCGCTTCCCCAGCTGAGAAGCTGGGAGTGTTTTGCTTTATTGAGCCCCACTCACGGATCCGGCTTACAAGGACCTTTTAAAAATAGTGTTTAGGTTGGGTTTATGGTTATTTTGTATTTGGGAGTGCTTGGCAAGTGGATATCTGTAAGCACACTCTCTTTTCACACTCAGCAAAACTGCTAATGGGTCCTTCTTTGGGAAAATCACTTACCGGTCGGTATTAGAAATCCGTTATTGAGAAGAGCCTATCAATGCAGTGATTAATTAATTTGTTAGCTGTTTCATCTTGAGTATGAGAAATTAAGTTTTAGAGAGATGGTTGCTGCCTTGTAGTTGATGGGAAGCGCATCGGCTTGAATACTGTTGCACACTTAGTTCTCAATGTGAAATTCTTTTATCTTTCTGTATTACAGTGGTGGCCAAAGAAATAAATAGATATTTCAAATTATTTTTCTCTAGTGTTGCTGTCGGAAGGCTGAGAATCTGGATCTCTCAGTGCAAGGCACTGGGAATATCCCGAAGTGGAATATTTGTAGTGGGAATATCCTGGTGAGTGGTGCATTCATCCTTCTCCTGACGGCCTGAATTTACATCTCTTTCATTGGGTTGTTTCTGTTAAACTATTTTCTGTGTGCCATTTGAAAATCAAAGCCAAACGTTAGTTAATTTTTAGGCCTCTCCAGAAAGAGGAGCATCACTGAGGTGGCATTTTCTCGCCCTGTTGTGTGTTACCTGGAGCGCTGCTTGGGGATAGTATTTTTCCGAAGACTACATGATTTTTGCTAAACCAGATCTGAAGGTCAGGTAGAATTGTGAGGGTTTTCCTGCTGAACATAGGCATATTTAAATTTTATTTTAATTTAGTTTTAGGATATTCTAATTTTACTCCTAGATCTCTGCAGTACTGAGGTGATTTTCTTAACAAAAGGCTGTGTCATAGCTGGAGATTAGTGGGGTGAAAGCAATACAGGAGGATATTTAAAGGTAGCTTCCTACTCATGGTTCTTTCTAGTCAGTCTTAAATAAAAGGACTCCTTTCTCTATCTGATGTCAGGAAGAGCTTTTCGGAGAATACCATGGGAGCTGGAAGTGCCAAAGGAACAGCATGTGAGTGGAGAAGCCACTAGAAGCTGTTAATGGCTCTGCACCCCAGCACAGCCTTGAGAAATTGCTAACTCCACACCTCCACCCCCCCAACTTGTGCATCCCTAGTTTCTGCTGGCTTTTCCTTTGTCCAGGTCCTGTGAAAAAGTAGGATTAATCTAAGGAAACCTCAGTGCTGTTGGCTGTGCTGGCAGGAGGCTTGGAAAAGCAATTTCAGGCAGCAAAAAATGCCTGGAGATCTTCAGGATTTTATCGCAGTCTTCCGCCAACTGCTGCCAGACTTTAACCCTCTTGAGGAGAGCGCGACAGCGATGCTCAAGGCTTCTCCTTTTCCTCACCCCGAGACTCGCTCTCAGCAAAGCAAAGGTGATTCCGATCAAAATGAAACTTTTCTAAGTGCAGATATTACCTGGCAAGGGGGTTTTGTTGTTTGCTTGTGGTGCTCATCCCTGCCTCAAAGCTTGCAAGCTGAATTTTCTGACTGGCAGCACTAGGAGAAGTGACCAAACACAGGATTTTGGAAGGGGAAGCTCAGACACATTAATCACATGAGGGCATCTCTGCATCTTGGCAGCAGGGCTTTTTCTTTCTTTGTTTTCTTTAAATTCGATATGTAATGCTCATGGTCTTTTCTTCTTTTTCTAGAAGCTGTTTGAATAAGCACAGATTCTTTTAATGGCGGAAGAAGTCTGTTTTATGAGACATTTAAATGCAGAATAGACTGGTGGTTTGGGGAAGCATAACAGAGTGTCCCCAGGAGAGGACAAAGTATGTTACTGATGGAACGGGTATTTTACTCATATGCTTTAGGCAGGGAAGTCTTCAAATACCCATAGCCCGTGAAGGCTTCTGGTCCTTGTATCATCTCCGTCTCTCAAGTGTTGTTTAGGCTTGTGCATGTATTATTCAAAAGTTCTTCTTGGGGGATACCTACATTTAGAATTGTAAACAGACAAATGATGTTTTCCATGCTCAGGCAAATTTGTTCTGCCCTAAGGCAGACCTTTGCTGACCCCACAGGCTTTTGGTGGTGTCTAAGTGGTTGTAGCGTATGGGTTTCGTTAGCTCTTTTATTGTGGGGAAGCATGTGCAGGGACTGTGTGTTGAGGCAGAGGAGCTGAGATGGGCTGCTCCTCATCTGTCGTCTGAAGGGCCCAGGTGAGGTTGTGACTTTGGGGAGCCAGACACGGAGACTGAGCAACCATGTTTTAGTCATTTCAGTAGTTTGCCTTAATGCCTCTGTCTTAGTCTGATCTCTGTCTTTCACATTCGTGCTTAGCCAGGGCTTGGAATACCTACACTCCCAGTTTCCTGCTGAGATTCCCATAGGTCTCACAGCATGGCATGCCATTTAAACCGTTGCTGACTACACCCGTGGTGGTTTGGGTTCTTACCATTCTGACAGCAGCATGAACCATGCCAGCACCTCGCTGCCTCTTCCCTCTGTATGGTTTTTAATCACAGAATCGTAGGGGTTGGAAGGGACCTCTGGAGAAGGGACCTCCAACCCCCAGCTAAAGCAGAATCACCTAGAGTGCATTGCACAGGATCGCATCTAGGCAGGTTTCAAATATCTCCAGAGAAAGAGACTTCGCAACCTCTCTGGGCAGCCTGTCTCAGGGCTCCGTCGTCCTCACTGGGAAGAAGTTTTTCCTTATATTGAGGTGGAACTTCCTGTGTTCCAGTTTGTGCCCGTTTGCCCTTGTCCTGTTGCTGGGCACCACTGAAACAAGTCTGACCTCATCCTCTAGACATTGACCCTTTAGATATTTATAAGCGTTGATCAGATCCCCTCTCAATCTTCTCTTCTCTAGACTAGACAGACCCATCTCTCTTAGATTTTCCTTACATGAGAGACGCTCCAGGCCCCTCCTCATCCTGGTAGCTCTCCACTGGACTCTCTTATGTAGTTCCCTGTCTTTCTTGAACTGGGGAGCCCAGAAGTAGACACAGGACTCCACATGTGCCCTCACCAGGTAATGGTAAGGAAATTTGTTGTAATTAAAAGCCAGAAAAATCTGTGTGCCAGGAGTAATGAGTTGTTATTAGGTGAAGAACTAGTTAATCTGTTTCTCATCTGTGCCCTTAGCGGGTGACCAGGATCTTGAGAAGGCGGCTTTTATCTGTTATTTTATTCTAACCAGGTACACGCTCACTTTGTATAATGACTTTTAATGCAACCGTGTGTACGTCAGGGCTGTGAGCAGCTGTGTAACAGCAAGGTTCTGCTGGCAGCTTTTCCTTTGTTTCAAGGGTTTTGGGGACCACTCTGTGGCCAGAGTTGGGTAAGTGCTCAGTGTGTACTGAAGTTACCGAAGCCAGATCAGCAAACATGGACTATGAATGAATCACCGTTATCCAGAACTGCTGGCTACTGAATAGTGTCCTGGCAGTATCTCATTATGGTTTATGAAGGTGACATAGAAAAACAAGAAATCCAGTAAATACAAGTGGGACTGCATGCTACTGTTAAATTATTTTGAAAACCTTTATCAGGACTTTTGGAGAATATTATTTTCTGTGATCTCATACCTTGGGAACTCATAACCAGTTAGTTATTTTCCTTGGCTGACTGTGTTTTACTTGATCTCCGGCTTTTGGGGGGGTTAAAGTTTAATTTTCAATTTGAATTCTTCATTTAAATTTTAAAAGTTTGCTGTTTCTTAGATGCTTTCTTTGCTTGACTCATGTAAAAACCTTTATGAGAACATTAGAAACATCATGTCTTTGAAGGGAACTATATCTAGTCTTAAATCTATTGAGGCTGCATTTCACTCTACCTAAAGGAAGCTGTTGCTCTACCTCCTTTACTGGATTTCAGGTGTCTTGGCAACAAGCCTCAATGACAGATGACAAGTTCTCCAACCTCCTTTGTTCTGCTGAAATATTTTTTGCTGCTGATTTTATTTGTAAACATCTCTAGGTAAAGAAACTCTGTTGTGGTGGTGAATCACCATTTTGGTTGGGGTTTGCCAAGGTATTTTCTCTCTCTGTTGTATTCCCTTGAATTTTTGGGAGCAGTACGTGAGGGCTATGGGCTAAATGTGGCTGGAAGCTGTGTCCCTGTTTGCCCTGTGTATTTGTGGCTCCCTTATTTAGGCTTATCCTGGCTTGAGAAATTTTTGGGGGGGAGAAGTGTGTCTTTGATGGTTGGGAGTTGATACAACTGTGCTTCAGTGATCATTTATTTTATGAATCTCACTGCATCAGTACTGCCTGTATTTTAAAAATAAAAATCATAGCAAAGTGCTCTTGTAATAATGGTATTGATTTTGTTTTAAAATTAGTTGATATCAAGACAAAATGTTTCTACATTGGTAAAACAAGATTTGGAAACGTGCAATAAGTGACGAATACCTCTGGATCGGTTGTTTTGGGAATGATTTGGCTTTTGAGAGGCAGATGAAATTCAAGAGATAAATATAAACATTGATTCTGAAGAAAAGCAGTCCTTAGTTTTTGTAGAAAGTCAAAATGAATGTGCCCATTTCTTGTCCAGAATAGGATTTGGGCATGCTATCAGTTGCCTTCCCAGAAAGGTAATTTAGTGAGCTGTGGCTTACCAAAAAATATTGCAATATTGATAATGGTAAATAATAACAAAAGCTGTTGAAGAGCTTTGCTCCTGTCACCACGGTTTGCTAGGACCTCTCATGTGACAGGCTCATGGCAGCACGGCTGGCGAATGGGGGAACGCAATACAAGAGATGTTCCGGATGTCAACAGCTGCCATAGGCTAAAAATTCAGAGAAATTCCAAGAGGAATTGTGTGTTAAATGCTGTCGTCACTCTCCCGGCTTGCGAGTCCGTATGCCAGAGGTTACCTGAGGCTGAGAGACCCCAATGGGGGAATTGTCTCGGTGTGCTCATCCTGTTCTTATCCTTGTCCTTGGGCATCTGTTACCAGTTGCTGTTGCAGATGGTGTGGATGCCAGAGGAACTAAGGGCCGACCCGAAGCATCTGCTCTTACCTTCCCGCTGTGGTGCGTTTTTACATCTTCATTACTTTCCATACGCTGACTCTGGGTAGTTCTTTTCCTATTCTGTCTGTCAGGAAGAGAGTGTGCAATTTATTTCAGCTGTTTTTTTCCGAATAAAATAGGGAGACCAGACCTCAAACAGCTGTGGCTGTGTGCCTGTGGAAGGCGGCTGCAGGAGTGGAAGTGTCAGTATGATCAATTTCCCCCTATTTTTCTCCCTACTGAAGCAAAATACCTGTTGGAAGAGAATCGACAAAGCAGCCGTGAAGGGGTCTGTCTTGCTAGTTCTGGTATCAAGTGTTAGGGGATAAACTTTGTCTTCCCCAGCAATGACAGTAGTTAAGAGCCATGCTATTGTTCTGAGCAGTCCACAGCAGAGGGCTTCTTAACCCTATCTCAGTGCTGTGATTTTAAAAAGAAGCAATGCTGCAAAAGTAGGGATGCCTGCGCTGCATGTGGCTACATCGGTCTGGGTCTGCAGGTCTGCACCCCAAGGACCCACACTGGGGCAACTGGGGAAGAGCTGAAGCCCCATGGAGAAAGACTGATATTGGAGATGTTCGTGGAGGGCTGTCTGTCATGGGTGTGACCCCATGGTGCAGTAGGGGAAGGGTGTAAGGAGTCCTCCACTGAGGACCAACAGAGACAACTCAGGATGAATTGACTGAAACCCCCATCCCCATTCTCCTCCTGTGACACCTTGGACGGGAGGGAAAGAAATAATGGATAAAGTTGACCCTGGGATGAAGGGAGGGGTGGGGGGGAAGTGTTTTAGATCTGGTTTTATTTCCCATTGTCCTATTCTGTTTCAATTGGGTATTAAATCAACTGCATTTTATTCCATGTTGAGTCTGTTCTGCCTGTGACACTGATTGCAGAATGATCTCTCCCTGGCCTTATCTCCGCTCCTGAGCCTCTCAATATATATTTTCTCCCCGTCCAGCTGAAGAGGGTAGTGATATAGCAGCTTTGGTGGGCATCTGGCCTCCAGCCAGGGCCAAACCACCATGGTCCTTCTTGACGCCCAACATGTGAGGCTCAAACCCAGGACCCTGAGGTTAAGGGTTCTCCTGCTCTGCTGACTGAGCTAAGAAATACTGCTAAAAAAGCGTTGTCCCTCAAAGAGGGGAGAGGATGTTCAGCTCCAGTTTGCTGTGTTGCACTTTGTGTTTTCAGTCTGTTTTCCAAAGCAGCAAACTGACAGGATTTCCATACATACAGCAATGCTGGTTGTGAGGCTAATAACCAACATTATTACGTGTTATTAAGAAACTTGAAGTGCAGATTGTTGTGGTACATACAAGAGAGCTGAAGAAGTGTAGTTGGAGGGTGTTATTTTAAACCTTCTGTATCTGAACTCTGAAGGGTTTGGCTGAGTGACCTGGGGCTGTTCAGCATGGAGAAAAGAAGCCTGAGAGGGGATCTGATCAATGTTTATCAATATCTGAAGGGTGGGACAAAGGGGAAATGGCCAGCCTCTTCTCAGTGTCTGTGGGGACAGGACAAGGGGCAATGGCATCACGTTGGAGTACAGGGAGTTCCACACCAATCTGCAGAAGAACTTCCCAGTGAGGGTGAGGGAGCTCTGGGACAGGCTGCCCAGGGGGGTGTGGAGTCTCCTTCCCTGGAGATATTCCAACCCCATCTGAACGCCTCCCTGTGCGACCTGTCCTAGGGACCCTGCTTTGGCAGGAGGTTGGACTCCATGATTTCTGGAGCTCCCTTCCAACCCCTACGGTCCTGTGAATCTGTAAATGCTGTTACGGTTTCTTCGTCAAGCCCTCCCCTTCCCCTAGTTGCATTCCTCTTACCTTTTTAATGTACAAGCATATCGGCTCTTTTTCCTTGAAGTGAAATACGAGCACGTGAACCTAAAAGGCATTAAAGTATTCCGTGACTAGACTAAAGGGTTAGGATTGAACCAAGATTAAATCTTATTTTTTCTTCTGCTGCTGTTGTCTGTTATTGTTCATCTTGATGGAATACGTGAACATTCAAAATTAGAGTTGAAATCTCAAATGCTGTAGGGGAGTGTGTGTGGGGCTTTTTGTTGGGTTTTTTTAAGTGAAAACCAAATTTTTCTAGTTGTGTGAGACATCTGAAATAAAAAAACCCATGTATAAATTGCTTAAATAACTCTACTTAGAGCTTTAGTTAGATACTTAACACAGTTCCTTGAGTTTCCACCTAACAGAAGGCCATAGGTCACACTTTGGTTTATTGTCCACACCACCTTTATTGTCCACAACCAAATAATCTCATCCCTGGGTGTGTTTGACAGGTAGGTATGGTGCTCAGGGATATGGGTTAGTAGAGGACAGGAACAGTTGGACTCAATGATCTCAAAGGTCTTTTTCAACCTAGAGATTCTGTGATTCTGTGTATAAATTGAGTTCAGATCATGTCTTGTGCAGAAGTATCGATCTGAGATCAGTCCATTCAGTTTGTTCTGGTCCTTCTCAACAGCACCTCAAGCTGTGGGTGAGCTGACCTGCTTTCTTATTAAACATTTCCTTTCCGAGCTAGGCCAGTATTGGTGTATGTTGTGTTGTATTTAGATTACATTGGCTTTGGAGTTCTGTGAATCAGAGTTAGTGAATTTAATGTTTTGTGCCGATGGATGTGTGTCCTGTCTTGGGAACTGTTACAGCCCCGAAGAAGTAGTTCAGGAGATGATTAGTAAAAATTCAGCTCTGAACCTTAATAAAAAGGTATATTAATAATATTTGTAGTAATTTTAGAGTTAAGGCTTGGAAAATTGTAACTCCAACAATAAATCAGACCCAGATTTGTACTTGTAATCGATTGGTAGTTTTGAAAACTGGCTTAATCCTAAAATCACTTCCAGCACTGACTGGAAGATTTTTATTTTTTTTTTCTCTTTAGCTTGGTCTTGTGTTTTTAAAGACTTGGATCTTGATTAAATATCTATAGTTACAGGCTGTAAAATGGGCAGTTTTCAGTTCACATGTGTTATTAGTTAGGTAATTCACAGGAGATACAGTTATGTCCAGGAAGAGGCACTAATCCATTCCGAGATCTTTTTGGCTAGACACTCTGCAGTGCTGGCTTTGAAGATTTCAAATCTACAACTCCTCCAGACCTCACAAAATTAACGCCTGAAGTCAGGACTTGTTGAAGCTGTAAATGCTTCTGAGTTAGATTCCCATGGAGAACGCTGGAGTGGTTGAGCACATGCGCTGAACTTCATATTGGTGGGGCAGAAGCTGCAGGGTGTTATGGTCCAGGCATATTTTGGTGCTGTGAGACATGCCTGTAAATGGACCTGAGCGCTCTCCCTCTGTCAGGTTGCCTTTGGTTTTTTGTTTGTCTGAACTAAGTACCCTGGGTCGAGTTTTTGTTTGGGCTTATATAAAGCCGGAGCTGCTCCTCAGCTGAGGTTGAAGGAAGACATCCTTCCTCCCCACCCTATCGCATGCGGAGATACCATCTGGGTGAATGGGATGAACTCCAAATCGCACTTGGACCTCCTCCAGTAAATGTTACAGAAACCTTGAAGCAAACAGAACAAAACATAACCAAACAAAGCCTTTCATCAACAGTGATGCCTTCAGTGACACAGTGATTTTTTGATGTGCTACAAAGTGTTAGTTTCCCTGCAGTCAGTGTGGGGACTTCTGAAAGGTGTACATTTGAAGGGGTTGATCGTCCTTGTTTATCTTGATCTCTCTGAGATTCCCTTCTCCTGGTTGATCAACAACCTTACTCCTCTTTTTAACACGCTGTATCCAAAGCTAGTTGAGATCTCTGTTTGAGCTCCTGGAGAAGAGAAGGCCTGATCCAGGCTGACCTTACAGTCACCTTCCAGTCCCTGAAAGGTACCTATAAGAAAGCTGGGGAAGAACTGTTCCTGAGGGCACGGAGCAATAGGACGAGGGGTGATGGGCTTAAACTAGAAAAGGGAAGATTTAGGTTGGATATTAGGAAGAAGTTCTTCACTCTGAGGGTGGTGAGACCCTGGCACAGGTTGCCCAGAGAGGTGGTGGAGGCCCCATCCCTGGAGACATTTTGGATCAGGCTTGATGGGGCTCTGAGTGACCTGATCTACTAGATGGCCTTTGAAGGTCCTTTCCAACCTTACACATTTGCTGATTCCATGATTCTTTCTTCTAAAAGTTTGTACCTGCTCTGAGACATTGTTAGAGGGAGCTGTGACATTCAGAATGGAAACTGTCAGGCTCCCACCCAGCCACAGATCTGTCAGTGCTTCTTTGTCATCTGCTCCCTCTGCCAGACCTCAGTGTTATACGGTAGATACCCAGAAGGTACAATCTTAAATGTAAAGGTCATTCTCAATGTCTGTTAGAGGGGCAATCAATAATCAAGAATAGCTAGGACTTCGAGAGGCAAAGCTTCTCTCTCATGGCTTTTAGAGCTTTCCATAGCATGTTCTTTTTTTGTGTGTGTAATAGAAAGAGATGAAACGGCACATGGAAATCTGGGGAATTCAAGTTAAGGCCCTAAATACCCCCTTGAGGCTACTGAGTAGACCTGGCCTGATATTTCAGGATTGCTAAACAACTCAAAATCCCAGTCAGGTTACTCAGTGACTTTGGATTTATTACTCAAACAAGTAAATAATCTCCACAGATAGCCTGTAAACTTACTGAGATTTGAAATTTGATGTTTTTTCTTCTAACTTACATTACATAATACTTGTTTTTTAGCCAAGTTGGGGATTATGGATATTTAGCCTACATCTTCTTTGTTTCCAGTTGTTGAACCATCTTCCTGGAATTGATGGCTGTACCACTAACAGAAATACTATTAGGAGTTAAATTTAATGGCTCCATCAACATAACAGATTGTTTCCATCCCTCCTATTTTTCATTCATTTATGTATCTTTGGCTTCATTTATTTGTCAGTCTTCTCTTTTTCCAGTTACCCCTTTTCTCCATAGCTGCAGTCAAGTGCTTTCCAACTTTTCCATCAGGCATCTCTTTGTCCTGAGAGTGACAGGAATAGAAGCAGCAAGAGTGGAGAAGAGGAGGAAGAGCTGTTGTAGGAGGGGACTGAGACTAACTGGACAGCTTGAATTCTTCTCAAAGCCGTGGTGGATGAGGGAAGCACCTCACACATGATGTGTTAGGATGCTGTCGCCTTGCTGTTTGGATCTGGCGCTTGCTTAGAATTTGGTTGAGATCAGAAGGGAGCGGAAAAGTTAAGTAACCTTTCTGAAGGTGGAATATGATAGGAGTTATGATATTAGTGTCATATAGCACAGAGTTTTTAAATTGAAATTGGGAACTGGAAGTCTCCAGGGCAGGAACAATTAATACTCCTTAGAGAGCAGTTGCAAACCAAGGAAGTTTTTTTCAATCAAAACATACTTCAAAGATTCAGAGTTGTAGGGAGATTTTGTCTGGGTAAAAGACTTAGACAAGAGGTTGGACAGTGTGTGGGAAAATGAAACCACATGAAACGATGAATGGCTTCACTCTGGTTTCCATTGCTTCGGCAGTGGGTGGCATCAGCTGTGTGCTGACTGGAGAGCTTGATCTTGCTGGGCTGTGTTTCAGTGAAATTTTTTTTAAAGGGGGCTGCTCTCCCCAGCTCAACAGTCACACTTCTGTCTGCTCTCGAGGACGGTTGATAGGATGGGTGACTGTTCTTCTAGTTCTGTCTAGTATGTATGAGATTGTTTTAAAGTACTGCTAGGTGGTGGCAGGTGGGTAAGAATAAACCATATTTCTGCTCTGTTGGAACTGACAACATTTGTTTTTCTCTTTCTTTCCATCATCCAATTGAGAATTTTTTGCAACTTTTTACTCATGTCAAGAAATAAACAACATCCATTCTTACACTCTGGTTTTTCCATGGTTTGTCTAACAACCTAATTATGTTTGAAATAGGAGTTTTCTTAGAAGTTAGCACTGTTCTGTTGTATGTGCTATCTTGATTTGAGCATTAATAACTGTAAAACAGGATTAGAAGAGTAACAGCAGAAGCTTTTGTTTGGGAACACCTTGTTTGTTTGCCCGGGTAATTCTTGGTTTGAGGCAAAATCGCACCAGAGAGATTAGCAGCATCTGTTGTCTAAGGAATGAACCACTCTATTTATTGAGCTAGTGATGCAATTTTGTTGAGGTGAATCATAGAATCACAGACTGGTCTGGGTTGGAAGGGACCCCAAGGATCACAGAGTTACAACCCCTTCCCACAGGCAGGGCCACTAACCTCAGGCCTGGATCTACACAAGGTTGCCCAGGGCCACAGACAACACCGCCAGATATGGGGCACCCACTCCCTCTCTGGGCAGCCTGTTCCAGCCCCTCACCACTCTCTCTGGTAAGAACTTCCCTCTAATATCTCATCTAACCCTTCCCTCCTTCAGCTTCACTCCATCCCCCTTGTCCTGCCAGTCTCTGCCCTTTGAACAAGCTGATTCCCCTCCTGTTTCTCTGCTCCCTTCAGGGACAGGAAGGCTGCAATGAGGTCCCCCCGCAGCCTTCTCTTCTCCAGGCTGAACAAACCCAGCTCCCTCAGCCTCTCTTCACAGGGGAGGTGCTCCAGCCCTCTGATCATCTTTGTGGCCTCCTCTGAAGCCTCGCCAACAGTTTGAGAAAATCCAGCCTCAGACCTGCAGTTATTAAAACTGTCCCCACAGTTTCCAAACTTGTCCGTGAGGTCCAAGCGAGGTGGTTCCTTTAACGGGGTGCTGGGTGAAGAAGGCCTTCGCTAGAATTGCCAATATTCTATTCCTAGCTGGTACGGAGCTGAAACGGAAAGCTTAGTGAAGGCTTTTTCAGGAAAGCTGTAGGTGTGCTGCTCAGGATAGCTAGATGGGATGGTTTCAGAATCTGAGGAAAAACATGGCTACTGATGAGATGCGTTTTCCAGAGATCAAACCCAAACATACCTTACAACAAAAACAGTAAGAAAAATCTTGTGCTGACATTACTGTCAAGTTGTAACAGACTGCTTTTGTCTGAAGCAGTATTTGAGGATTGCCTTGCCTTCTGGACATCACTTTTCTAACTCTGGGGGCAGTGGTTCACAGGAGACAGGACAGAAATTTAGATTCTATTAGTCCATTCAGGTTTTAATAAAGTGTGGGGCTGAAGGAGGAAGAGAAAGCCCAGGCATTGCCCAAATGGTCTGATAGTTCCTCGTGTTGCTGAGACCTGCCTTTGTTGCTCTGCTGAGGGGAAATACCTGATAGACCTTGGGTCTAGGGATCATTGGGTTGATCCTACCTCCTATACCACGCTTGTCACACACTTGTCCATCTTTACAGTGATGGCAAATGATGGAGGCTGCTGAGTGGTGCTGGGTGCTCTGCTCCCGTGATTCAGTGGCCACTGCCGTGGGGAGTGCAGGTTTCATGAGGATAATGATGGCTATAGATGTCTGTCCTTCATCGGAGAGGATTGTTTCATTTGGCCAAGAAAATACAAAGACCAGCTTGAGGACTAGGTGTCAACTGGGGACTAGGTTTCATTTGGGATACTAATGATTTACTTCTGGGAAGCCAAAGGGAAAGAGAGAGGCTGGCTGCTTGGTGAGACTAGAGGTGGTTCCTTCATTGACGGTGCTTCTGCTGCTGGAGAGCCACGCAGCAGCAGCGCATCGCTGCCCCACTTATGTGCAGCAGCATTGGTGCTGGCAGGCAAAAGGAAATAAGAGCAAGTAACCCTGCTGTCTTAAAACAAAACTACACCATTTAACTTAAAATCAGTCAGGTTTAATGCGCGTTCTTACTGCAGAGATTTAGCAACAGTTAAATGGAAGTGACACCTGTCTGCTTTAAGAAAGGTTTTAGCATAAAATGTTCCAAACCCGGTGACAATGTGTAATGTTCTGTGTGCTGAAGGGGTAGGGAGAGCAGTCACTCACCTTATTTACAGCCAGTCATTTTCTTCTTCAGAGGGAAATGCTAATGTAGTTTGCCTGTTAATTTTTGTGCTGCACAGATTGCTCTGGTGCTTAACACATATATATAAACATACACCATTTGAGTTAGTTGTTGGAACTCTTGCACGTATCTCAATAGTTATCATCATCATCCTATTTCCTATTTGTTTTAAAAACTTTTCTCGTTACATTTGTTAAGTTGCCTAACAATCCTTTTCTATAATAGAAGGATCTTCTTGTAGTTCTGAGTGTGCCAGGAAGCTCGGTGAATACGTTGTGGTGGTTCCGTTACACTCTCAGAATCACAGAATCACTAGGTTGGAAAAGATCATTGAGTCCAGCTGTACCCGTCCTCAACTAAATCACTACTAAGCTCTGATGAGGCCGCATCTTGAGCACTGTGTCCATTTTTGGGCCCCTCACTACAGACAGGAAGGACGTTGAGATGCTGGAGCACATACACAGGAGGGTGAAGGGTGGTCTGGAGCACAAGTCCTGTGAGGAGTGGCTGAGGGAACTAGGGCTTTTTAGTCTTGAGAAAAAGAGGCTGAGGGGAGACCTCATCGCTCTCTACAGCTACTTGCAATGCAGCTGCAGAGATGTCAGGGTTGCGTACTGATGCTCTGCTGGCCAGGTTTAGGCACTGTGGCTCCCAGGATGTACAGGTACTAATAAATATAGTAAACTTTGTGCAGCTTCCTTACTGGCCCAGGTTCTTGTCTTACTCCTGTTTATTTATTTGGGGTTTAGGTTTTCTTACATGTGTATTTGCTGAAAAGAAGTTTGGGTACAGATCCTTAAACTTAAAAGTTTGTAAACCTCCCAATGACCACATCTGTTTTAAAAAGGGGGAGGGAGGGGGTTTAGGTGAGAGTTCAAGTAAAAATCTACCCTTGGTTTTGTTTCTTTGCTCCTCCAAAAATACCTTTCTCCCTCTCTAGCTAAAATTTCAACTCACTTGCCTGCCCTGTCTTCAGTGCAGGAGTGGGAAAAGCATCTCGGCAGGAATTACTGGTGCCAGTTTGATGCCTGCGGTCCTTTGGATGGCGCTGTTTGGAGCTCTGCTGTCAGGTATTTAGGTAGAAATGGGGATTTTTATTTGCAGGACATAGAAGCATCCTCACTGCTGAAAAATATTAGGGGGAAAGAGATAAACCTATTTACATTCTGACTCTGATAGACACAGACTGCCTCTAGACGCATTATTTTGCTACATCTACAGGCCAGACCTCCTGTGGATGTGATTATATTATTGAAAAGGAACTGGAACCCCCCCCCGGGTCTCAGCATTTAAGAATGTTTTTATTTATAAGGCCTACCTCACATTTGTGTTTTCTGGAATTAAAAATGAATAGTTGATTTTTCTTGAACACATCTGCCTACGGATTAGATACTTGGTGATGGAGAACCTTGCTCGTAGCAGCAGGGATGCTCTCTTGGTTGGGAGAGAGAATCGCTTGCGGCTTTTGTCTCTTTAACTGCAACAATTCCTATAGAATTCCTGAAGAGACAGCTGAACTTGACACAGAGCTTGTAGTAAACCCTTCTACTTCGCAAAATCCTCTCTTAGCCAGAAAACAGAGTAGAAACACAACCAGATTCTCTGCTGTTTGCATTTTAGTCGTGTCTCTGCGCCTCTGTTAATGTCAGAGGTGTACGTTGTGGCGGTAGCAGGTCTGACATGAGTTACATCCAGATCCGTTCTCTTTGTCCCCATTCCCCTCTTCTGACCTGAGCACTGATACAATTACTGTGCTTTCTCCCTGAAGGAAAAAAACTCTTGAAGAAAGGGAGCCTGCAAGCTGCTTAATTTACAGCCTTGCTTTCTGTCGATGTGATGTTATTTTCATGTATTCCTCTTGATTTAGAGTGCCTTTTTTTTTTCTCTTTTTGCAATTTCTATTTCGCTTTTCTCTCACAAAATCAAATGTTATTTCTAAGCTTGATACATATAATTTCTTCAAGCCTTTCTGTGTTGGATTTGGAGATGCTGACTTATATTTATCTAAATTCAGGGTTGAAATACAGCATATTGTACGTGCCATTGTCTTTTAATTGTAGGGAGTGCTGCACAATTTTTAGTTCTTACAAAATCAGGTTCTTATTCTTGAAATGTGACCAATTATCTAATACAATCCTTGGTGGGTGTGGGTTCGCATGGAACATGGCACAGCGAGCGGTGACGTGTAATCTCCTTTTTCAGGAATATGTATTGTATTTCTAAAATACCTGCTGACAATAGCTGCCAAAATTAGGTAGAAAAAGGAAAGTAAGAAGATATTCAAAGCAAGAACTTGCAAATCTTCCTTGCCACAGGTTTGTAAATGAGCATCAGTTAAAACCTTAACACGGTGGACGTGACCATAATCCTTTTCCTCCTTTTTAAGTTTACATCTAGACTTGGTTTGTATTATGAAAGGCTGCATGCCCTCAGAGTTTTTCTTTGCGTTACAACATTAATTTCTATAACAGAAACAACAGAGAGCCTGATGTTTTCTGGTGCTGCCTCCAAAGGCACATCCAAGGTGAATCATTTCTGCCTGAATGCAGCAGCATGTTCTCAGTATGTTTGTGGCAGGAGAGTTGACCTGCCGGTAGCCCCAAAGGCAGAGCAGACCCAGGGCGGCCCTTTGCAGAGGGTAAAGCCTGACTTCTGCAGTAGTTAAAAGTTTCACCATTTTTTCTTCTGTCTTTTCTTTCCCCTCTGTGAATTCAAGGTGAGGTTTTCCACTGAGAGTGAAGGAGTGATGTCTCGATCCAGCATGGCTGCAGAATCCGCGCCAGTGCCTCCCCCTCGGTTTTTTTCCTGTCCTTCACAAGTCAAGTTCTGTTTTCCAGTATGAAATCCAAATTACAGTTGTTTAAATATTGTGGTAGAAACTAAAAGCGGCATAAAAATGAGGAGAAGCCTTTAAAACCTAATTGTACCTCGTAGTGAACCACTAAAAGCTGCTCAGTACTACGTGTGGTGAGTCTTTAATTACAGAAGTTAAAAGGTTGGTACTTGTGATTTTTCCAGATGATTGAAGGCATTCAGAGCTTTTTCAAGTCCTTGCCGCTTCTCAACTCTCCTCCCACCTCTATTTGTTCATTCTCCTTCAGTCCCCTCGTGTGTGAGTCAGGGAGAGATGAAAAGAAATAATTATCAAAGCAGAAGAACACAGAATGAACAAATCAGGTATTTTAAAGAAATATTGTCAGGATTGGAGCTATACTTAGCAGGCCTTTAGCTTTCCAGAACAATGGAGGGCTGCGTTACTCCGTGGTTTACACATATGTGTGTGTTACACAACACTGACAATATTCCTGAAAAGCATTTGTCTATCCAGCTCCAAGTGTGTAAAGGAGAGAAGCCTTTTAAATCCAGCAGGATGCATGTTTTAGTGTTGCGGGACCTTTCCTCCACCTTTCTATTCTTCATTTTTTAAACTTGTGTTAAATAGAGTCTGTACCAAGATTCCGAGTTAATACAAATAGTTTTTTATGGCTATATATATATGTATAATTTTTCTTTTCCTTCTGTTGTCGACTGTTTGACTCCTCTTGTGATGCTCGGCTGCTTCCTTTGGATGCTTGAGGAAGGGCTTACAGGGAGCTCCCTTTGAATGCTCGCTCGATCGGGAAGGATCAGATTAAATTCTATCCTTGGTTTCAGAAGGATTGAAATAGATGTTTCTGTGTCTCGAGGTCCCAGCTTGGAGGCAAGCAGTGGGCAGGAGATGGGGGTGCTCTGCCTCTTGTGGTGTAGTTTGCCATTATCATAGAATCACAGGCTGGTCTGGGTTGGAAGGGACCCCAAGGATCACAGAGTTCCAACCCCCTTGCCACAGGCAGGGCCACCAACCTCCAGGCCTGGATCTATGCAAGGTTGCCCAGGGCCCCAATCAACCTGTCCGGGTTAAAAACAACCCAGGTGTATTTGGCTGGAAGAAGCCAGCCTGAATGTGACTCTGGATCCTTGTCGGCTGGGACGATTCCTGGGAAAGGGATGTTTTGAAAGAGGGTTTTGACTCTGAGTGCTGCTTGTGTGTGTGAATTCTGAGTGCTTGCCCTTTTTTTCCCTTCTTTGTACACTGAGTTACTCTGCTTTAATTTTTGAGGCATTTGATGTAATTGATGGGTCAGGTTTTGTTAGGCTGAGTCTCCTTCTGTTTGGCAGCGGTCAACTTTTTCCTTCTTCCCAGTGGGAGGTTCTCCTGCTTTTCCCCAGGGTCTGTATGTTTGGTTTGTCTCTCTGTCCCGCCCTTTTGCGGGACTTTGGCTGTTCTCTTCCAAATGTTTTTTCACTGGTTCAGTGGTGAGGTTTTGGT
Source organism: Laterallus jamaicensis coturniculus (assembly GCA_022605575.1). Classification (NCBI taxonomy): domain Eukaryota; kingdom Metazoa; phylum Chordata; class Aves; order Gruiformes; family Rallidae; genus Laterallus; species Laterallus jamaicensis. The sequence goes on from JAKCOX010000007.1 coordinate 12,628,385, forward strand.
GCTGGACACCTTCTAGTGAGGGCCTCTTGAAAGGCTCTTCTTCTATGTCACAATTTAGATTTAACCAAGGTAAAGAAACTGTAAGAAATTGTTGCTAAGTAAAATTGAAAGGTTTTAATGGTAATAATTAAAAGGTTTAATAATAACTGGTAAATCCCAGCCAGATATAAATAGGTTTTAGCTTCAGCTAGTCCCTCTGCAGTGCAGGAGGCTTCAAGGGATGATAAATAGAAAAGAACCAGGTGATTTGGTTTCCATTTCCCCAGTGGATGCATTAAAAATGATACCACCTGAGTAGCAATAACCAACACCACGTCAGTTGGTGTTTCCGTGATCCCAACTGGTATTTCCACCTTAGGAAAGCAAATACGCCCCCAGCCACACACCTCTGCTACTGAAGTGGTTCACGGTGCTAAATCGTTCTGGTCTGTCTACTGTCTCCCTTTTCCAGACCTCAGTTGTATTTCACCCACAACTCAAACCCAGAATTGGGTCTGAAAGTTTCTGGTTTTGGGGTGTCGATATCCTACTCTACTCCCTACAGAGATACCTGAAGGTTTCTTTAGGATAGAGCTGTAGACCTAGGAAGGAGCAACTCTATGTTGAGTTAACATAATTACAGCATCAGCGGAGGGATTTAAAAATAGCTTGTCTCAGATGGTATTTGATAAAGGTAATTAAAGCATGAAGAGTAATGATAAAACCCTTTTGTTCCACGGCTCTTCTGTAGTGCTTTGGGCTTAATGTTTTACAATCAGAACATGGCTTTTGGCCTGGGAATCTCGCTGTGCTGGAAGCCTCTCATCTGCTCCAGAAACAGAAAAAATGTTGCTGGGCTCCTCTAAATACCTGCATTACTAAGGACTCCTCTGGACTCACTCCAACAGCTCCATGTCTTTCCTGTCCTGGGGACCCCAGAGCTGGATGCAACCCTGCAGATGGGGTCTCACAAAAGCAGAGGGGCAGAACCTCCCCAGACCTGCTAACCACACTGTTCTTGGTGCAGCTCAGGACACAGTTGGCCTCCTGAGCTGCCAGCACACACTGCCAGCTCATGCTGAGCCTGACAGTGATCAGCACCCTGAAGTCAGGGCTCAGGGCTGCTCTCAAGCCATTCTCCACCCAGCCTGGGGTGGTGCTTTGGATTGTGCGTACCCACATGCAAGACCTTGCCCTTGGCCTGGTTGAACTCCATAAGGTTCACACAGGCTCATCTCTCCAGCCTGTCGTGGTCCCTCTGGATGGCATCCCTTCCCTCCAGCGCGTTGATCTCACCACACAGCTCCATGTCATCAGGAAACTTGCTGAGGGTGCATCAATCCCACTGTCCGTGTCACTGACAAAGATGTTGAACAGTGCAAGTGATCTTAGTGGAAATAAATAGAAAAGGAATGTGATAGATCCTCTTGTGTGAAAATGTCAGTAACCAGCTGTTGGCATGAGGGTCTACAAGTGGTACTGTGAGCAGATACATCCTCCTCGCTGTGTGAGGCCGGGATGAAGGGAGGTGATCATTCCCCTATGCTCAGCCCAAGACAAGAGATACATGGGTGGGTTGAAGTGAGTCTGGCACAGAGCCATGAAGAGGGTTATGGGCTTGAAGTATCTGCCATCCAAGGAGAGGTTGAGAGCTGAGGAAGAACAAAGAAGGCTCAGGGGGATCTTACATGTGTATAAACACCTGGCGCAGGGGTGTTAAAGAAGGCAGAGGCAGATGCAGTGTCACGTAGTGACAAGATGAAGACAAGAGCCACAAATGGAAGCACAGGATACTCTGGTGGTAAGAAAAATCTCTATCCCGTAAGCGCTATGAAATGCTGGAAGAGGCAGCCCACTGGCAGCCCAGTGGCTGCTGAACCTCCATCCCTAGAGACAGGCTGCCTGGATGTGGTCCTGAGTCAACCTGCTATAGCTGCCCCTGGTGCGGTCCAGGGTCAGGCTAGGCAGTGTCCTGTGGTCCCTTCCAACCCCAATGACTCTGTTTTGGGTGTAGTCAGACAACACATAAAGTGCAGAATTTGGCTGTCTGTTCTGTACCAGTAAGTTTTTCCCAGTTGTGGTGGTTGTACCTCATGTTTTCCATGGGTTAGTATTTCCCTGGGATGAGAAGAAATCTCTTCTGTGCCTTTTTTTTTTTTTTGTCTTTTTTGCTTATTCAGGCAGGTGAATTTATCTCTTCAGGGAGGAGATGAAAGCTTTACAAAGGATGTGCTTTATCCAATTTGGCAGTCTTGAACATATAATTGAAACAAAATCATTGATAGAGTCGCTTCTGAGACACTCTCGTTCTGGCTGCTGAGGAAGAGGGATTGGATGTGCCTCTGCTGCTGGCTCTGCTGCTGAGGCGAATTCCCTTGTGAAGCCAAAGTGGATGTTTAAAGTGTCAAGAGCGTGCGAGTTTAACAGCACGTGGGTTAAAGTACGGCAGAGATTACCTTGTCAGAAAGATTACCTTGTAAAAAGCCAGTGTGAATATTTGTTCTCTCCCTCCTACTGACTTGCTCTGTAGATACTAAAGTGATTTCTACTCACCAGGTACCTTACTCTGCTCACCAGCTAAGCTCCTTTGCGTGGAGGCAGGCTTCGTGGCTGCTTACACAATGGCAGTATGGAGGCTTCAGAAGATCCATCCTGGTTGCTGTTGGAGCAAAAATAACAAATCATCCCCAAGCACCATCCTCTTGACCCAGAGAGCTGAGCTGGGACCAATGCTCACACCAGCAGGGAAATTTAAACCTGATTCCCAAGTCAGAGCTTTGATTGCTTTTTCCCTTCTCCAAGGCTTCTTGGAGGACACTTACACTTACAGCAGAGGAGGTCCTAAATAGAAGAAGAGATGGGACCAGCTGCAGTGTGTGCCTGAGGGGTCCGTCCAGGAGGCATACTCAGAGATGGGGACGGGATGTCTAGGGGTTGCCTAGTCAAGCCTTTCTCTCAGAGCAGGACTGTCACCACCACTAAATTGGGGTAGCTGCAGCTTGGTCTTGTGTCCAGTGCTGGGCTCCCCCATTCAAGACAGACATGGAACTACTGTAGAGAGCCCATTGGAGGGCTGTGACGATGATGAGGGACCTGGAGCATCTCTTGTGTGAGGAAAGACCAAGACAGCTGGGGCTTTGTGGAGAGGAGGGTCTGAGAGGGGGTCAAATCAACACTGATCAATGTGTAATGTGCACACATCAAGAGGATGGGGCCCAGTGGTGCCCAGTGACAGGAAAAGTGGCAGCAGGCACAAACTGGAACACAGGACGGTCCATCTGAATGTGAGAAGAGACTTCTTCTCTCTGCAGGTACTTGAACACTGGTACAGGCTGCCCAGAGAGGTTGAGTAGTCTCCTCTGGAGAGATCCCAAACCCACCTGGATGACATCCAGTGCAACCTGTTCAAGGTGATCCTCCTCTGACAGGTCCCCTCTGGTCCCTGCTTCCGGGATTGTGGGATTCTGGTCTAGCAAAGACTTACAGGCTTCCAAGAGCAGTTCTGAATGTGCTCTGGGTGACCTGCTGTGCTGGTGCACCGCCTTCCTCGTGGCCCATCAATGCTCAGCATGAACATATGTGTATAGAACACATCTCAAAGAAAAATTAAGGTAAGCAAGCTATCATTACTGTTCCATGAAGATGAGTGGCGATGCTAATTACTGAGCTGGTAACTCACTCTAGCACACATGACACACAAATCCCAGCATAGACAGATCTGAAGCTCCAATCCCCAGCAGCATTCTGCAGCTGTTATATTTTACAGGTAGTGGAAACGTGTGTTTTCTTTAGAGCTTAGAGAGATTCCAAAAAGCTGGGCGACTGCAGGAAAAATTGAGCTTACCATGCATTATGATATAACTAGCATGAGGTTTTAGGAAAGTAGTAGGAACAATTTTGCTTATTTTGATGGTGAAACACATAAAAAGTAGGTTTGAGCAATGCTGGAGACATTTATGTACAGGCCATAAAATGACTCAACTCGTCAAAGATCTTGATGTGGTAAACAGAACAAGGTTATTAGTTTATGTTATTTATTCTAGATGAAAACGTTTCAGCTGAGAGAGTTGGGGTTGCTCAGCCTGGAGAAGAGAAGGTTCTGGGGAGACCATACCGCAGCCTTCAAGGACCTGAAGGGGGGGCCTACAAGGCAGCTGGGGAGGGACTATTTAGAAGGGCCTGGAGTGATAGGGTGAGGGGGAATGGTTTTAAATTGGAAGTGGGTAGATTTAGATTGGATGTTAGAAAGAAATTCTTCACTATGAGGGAGGTGAGGCCCTGGCACAGGGTGCCCAGTGAGGTGGTGGCTGCCCTCTGCCTGGAGGTGTTCAGGGCCGGGTTAGATGGAGCCTTGAGCAGCCTGGTGTGGTGAGAGGTGTCACGGCTCATGGCAGGGGGCCGGGACTTGATGATCTTTAAGGTCCTTTCCAAGCCAAATCATTCTATGGCTCTATGATTCTATGTCAAACCATATTTTGTATAAAAATAACCCCCCAAAATTCCCAGTATTGAGAACTACCAGTGTACTGATACAAACAACCCAAGTCTTAAATGCTGGGAAAAAGTTCTTGGCTTAATGGTAGAGATTTTGTAAATACAGAGCACCGAGAATCATAGAAAGATTTAGGAGTCTGCCTTCATCTTCCCCGTAAGGTCCCTCTGGACAGCACTGCAGGTAGCCTCTCCTCCTTAGGTGAACCCAGGCAGTCCTGTCCTCACCTCACGTCACACTCTTTGTCACTCAAACCATCTCAGTGAAACTCTGTGACACTCCCTGCGCTTCCACAGAACTGTGGACATTGAAAGGGGCCTCCAGAGATCATCGAGTCCAACCCCCAAATGTCCAACCCACTTGACTTTGTCAATACATCACTTGTACTGACAGGCTTGACACAGGATCCAAGATGTGGTGTCACAGGCCCAGAGTACGGAGTTAACACTTCCCTGGATCTGGATCGTAGGTTTATAAATGGAAGAGAAGCATTGCTGATTTAGATAACTTCTGGATAGCGATGCGAAAACCTGTATGCAGAGATCGCTTTTACTTTTAGAATGGTTCTGCTTCTGGCCATGCGATGGCAGAAACAAACCCTGAAGTATTTAAATTGGGGGGAAAAAAATCAAATACCATATCTTTTTCCCAAATTAGCAGCATTATTTGGCAGTGCCAGGCAGTAGTTTTTTAGTCAACTCTACTGCAGTCTGTTCTGTGGTGAAATTGTGCGTGCTCACGGGGGTCTGTTGGTGGGTGCTTGTGAAATGGGCGCAGCTCCAGGCTTTTGAAAATCCAAGCTTTCTGGGTGGCACGGGATGTCAGAAGAGGCTTTCTTGGAGGTCTGCAATCTTGAAACAGTGCTATGGGGCTCCATCTGCTGTGTGCTGGCTGGTGATGGTGGGCAGGGGCAAAGGGGCAAACCCTTGGACCTTGACTTGCTACAGGTTCTTGGCGCTGAAACTTCGGTCTGGCTCCTCAGCTGGATTATTTTTGGCTGCTGCAGTTGATATTTGAGATTTATTTTTATCTATAACTAATTTCTATGAAACTGAAAGCCAGAGCAGTGTCACAGGGAACCATGCCTGGATGTTTCCCTAAGAAAAAAGCTCCTGCAGACCAGACCCACTGGTATTAATTAGGCTCTCTTCTCATCCATCCCATTTCCTCAGAGCAGTGACAATCAAACCGGCAGTTAATTACAGCGGCACTGTTTTCGTCCCTCACCTCATGATCTCCGTCTCGCCCTCTGATGTTGCGCAGCTGCCGGCTGCCCAGTGCCGCGGGCCTGGCAGTGCGGCGGCGGCACAGGAATAGCATGGCAGATGGCAGCAGGCGCTATTTATAGCTTGAGCTGAGCCTCCCGAGGTGAGCGCTGCTGATATAGTCTGTCGGGATTGTTCTCAGCTCGGAGGGGACTGAGAAGGCAATTATTACTGTATTTTTTTTTGGGGGGGGGAGGGAAGTCAGCATCACATTCCTCAACAGCCAGCCTGGAGATGGCAAAGTCTCTCTCAGTACGGATCGTGGCATTTTCTAAACAGCAGAAGCTGCTGGGCTCCCCCCTCCCAGCCCCTTGATTTCTGCCGAAACTTCCTCCCTCCCCCCCCCTCCCCAGCCTGCCATCGCTCTGCAGACCTTCCAAACCCAGCCTTCCTCGCTGCCCCATAGCACAGGTCATGGCAGCGCTGGAAGCATTTATTGTTCCCTGGAAGTTGTGCTGCCATGGCAACTCTAGCACACAGAATTTTAATTGCAAGGCACAATATATGTTTATGAGACTAATTAATAAAAATGCTAACAGGGATGTTTCGATTCTGGTAATGGTACCTTCCGTGCCATGTTTCTCACGCTCATTTCTTTGCACGAGAGGAATTTGATGGGGCTGAGGTTTCTCACATCCCTAATTTTAGTGTTTTCATCATGGAGTTTTTGGCTGGTTTGTTGGGGTTTTATTTTTAAGCTGCGACGAGGTGGAAGCAGTGTCCTCTCAGTGTGTGACCAGAGTAGGTATGACTGGTGGCTGGTGGTTTGCAGGCATCCCTGTCAAAAGCTGGAAGCGCTGTTGGATAGCAAAGCCGTGCAGCTCATGCAGTCCAATGCACATGCTGCTGAAGAATCCAGGCATGGGGCTGACACGGAGCCTGCAAAAAGGCAGAAGAAGGAGCAATTGCGTTAAGTTTTATGTTACCCAAGCAAAACTTACCTTACCTTCTGGTTCCTTTTGCCTTTTTGGCATTGTGCAATTGTTTGCCAGGTGCTGAGCCTGGCAGCTGTGCTGCAGTGTGTGCTCGAGGCTCTCTCTTCTCCCCACAGCATGTGGAGCAGGACAGCCACATCTCCATAGAGTAACATAGACCCTGAGACACTGGGGTGCTGGCAAGAACTCAAATTGGAGGCGTAACACCCTGTGCACTGTCTGTGCTGGAGGTGAAACCTCTTCCTTTGTTTATTGACAGTTAAAGGCTGTTGTATGGTTTGGGTATTGATTTATTTTTTTGAGTGTAAGCCCTGTCCTAATTCAGTTTTCTTGTGAGTAGTTAATGTTGCTCCTCCTCCTTCCATTTTTAATTTAAAAAGAAAGAAAAATGCAGGCTTGCTGGCTTTGAGTGGCATGTGGCACTGACACAGTGACAGAGATCTGGTAAGTCACAGAATCACAGAACTGTAGGGGTTGGAAGGGACCTCCAGAGCTCTTTGAGTCCAACTCCCTGCCAAAGCAGGGTCCCTAGGCCAGCAAAGTCTGTCCAGTTGTTCCACACGTTTCCCTCGTTTCTCTCTGACCCCCAGACATGAAGGTTTTAATGTTGTAGCTGCTCCTCCAGTTAAATCTCATCTCTGTCATGGCTTTGATTTTTGCTGGGTATGTGCAACAGATGAATTTAAATGCTAATGAGTGGGGTAGGGTGTTTTTTAAGCAATTTGCCTTGTAAAGTTTCTTTTAAAATTAACAAACCTGAATGAGACTTCTGCCGTTCAAGTTTAGTCCTGTGTGGTACCAATTAAACTTTACACCGTGACAGGAAATCCACACCGTTCCTTTACAGCTACATATTTCATCCTTCGCTCCCACCTTTCTCAGGTGTTCACAGGATACCACCGCTGTTAGGATCCATTGTGCATTTAAGGTGCCACTGTAATGATTTCACTGCTGTGCGATAGCTTTCACATGGGTGGGAAAACAAAAATACCTTGTGCTCATTACAGGGTTGTGTGTCATGTTTGACTTCATTAGTTTTGATTAGGACTGAGTTGGTGCCATCTGTGCTGTCAGCACTGTGCATCGTTCACAGAGAAGATGAGAGGTTTGAAATCCAATTCTCTCACGGTGTATCGCCCTCTTATTTTGTGTGGTTTTGTACAAAATTAACTTGGCTGGATTCCATTTCTTTGTGGCTGAGTGTCTATTTTTGGCTGTGGTTACCTGGCAGTGGAGCCTTTGGGCTGAGTTTGGATCTTGGCAGTGCCGGACTGGTTACCACATCCTTTTTTTGGGGGTTTATTATTTTTTTAAAGCTTCAAGTGTCTTGGTCGCAGTGCATTTTCAGAACGAAGAAATACCACAGTACGTTATCACTGTGTTTAGAAATCCATCAGAAACACTGGCCTGAGATGGTGCTGAAATGCATTCAAAAGAAGCAAATAGAACAGCATTGCTTGCTGGAGATGCAGGTAACTTGAGTAGAGCTAGCTAGTGGAAGGAAAGTTGTTTCGGGGAGTGCCAGGTGAAGGTGGGAGGCATGTAAAACTTGTTACCAACGTTTATTAGATGCAGTCAGCTGCCGGGAGCCAGGCAGAGCCCATTCCTTAGTTATTTAGAGAAGATCATTCCCACCATGCTTCCTAAGGGGCAGTTCTTTGAGGTTTATTTTATTTTGAGGTGACAGAAGGTGTGTAGCGCATACCAGGTCATTGGGAGACGCAGTATCAATGAATGGCGCTGAGCCCTGCCTGAGCACTCATTTTGGGGAGCAACTTCTGGGCTAAGCATTCTTCCCAGAATTGTACAGTTTGGAAGGGACCTCAAGAGATCATCGAGTCCCAAAGGGCCGGCTCTTTCAGTTGCAGAGTATTGTTTCAGCATGAAATGCTGTGTGGTGCAGCACAACTGGGGGACAGACAGTTCCCTTGTAGCTTAAGCTGATGTGAAGTGGGGCAGCAGCAGCCCTGACCTCTCGCCCGCCTCAGCTGACCGTTCCTACCTCCTTTGCTTTTCGCTGCCACTGCAGCTCACGTGAGCAGCCAGGAAGAGCCATCGGGGAGCTGACCCGCATGGAAATTAATGATATATTTTCCTCTGGGGTAGCTCTGGCCTAGATTAGTTCAGCGTATGATGAGATAAGTGCTGGTGCTGGCTTAAGGGCATGTGTTGCCGAAGGGGCGCGGGCAGGGTGACTACTGGGGGCTGTGATGCATTTGAGGGGCCGGTGACTGGTTGAGGTGGAGGTTGACTTGCCCTTTGACTTGAAGCAGTGCTCGGTGTGTTTGATCCCTGTAATTTCAGACGGGCTTGTGATCTCTTTGTAAGGCTAAATTGCTATCGCTTGGCCTCCCAAAAATGAGTTCTGAAATAGTACGTGTTACTGACCCCAGTTTTTGGGGATGCACTCTTTGCCGTTATGGCAGTTAGCATCATTGTCAGTTAAAAGATGACTTTTCATCCTTCGTGATACACATAGCCCTCAAAGGCTTTTGCTGAAAAGAAAAAGTCCCAGAACTTGGGCAGCTCATTCAGTGACTTCAGCCATCCCTTGGTGTTCCCTCTGCTGTTAAAAGCTTCTTAAAATGTGACTTTCAGGGAATTCCTGGTGTCGAAGAATGCTGTTAACTTCCATTTTATGTTGGCCAGCTGGAATAAACCCCTTACTTGTCTCCCACCCTCCCTCTTTGCAGTGACGGGCAGTAACGTGCCCTTTGTGCTCAGGGCTGTAATTGTTGGAAGAGATTCTCTCCTTGTCTCTCCGGGAGCCAGCTGTAAAATAAGCACTAAGCCTAACAAAGCATGAAAAATTATTGGCCTAGAGATTAACAGTTAAATACTTCAGGGTTTGTTTGGTTGGGTTTTGCTGTTTTCCTTTTTTAAGGATACAGAAAGATGTGCTTGTTGTCTTGGAAAAACAGCTCCACAGCAGCACTGGCGTGTTTCTAGGTAATCAACTGGGAAATAACTGTGAAAACTACCTTTGAAAAATGCATTTACTTTACACCTGCAGTGAGAATAATGATACAGTTGTCATGGTTGGAAGGGACCCTTTAGATCATCAAGTCAAAACCCTGACCTGCCATCCACCACTAAGCCATGGCCCTCACCACCACATCTACCTGCCTTTTAAATCCCCCCAGGAATGGAGACTCCGCCACTTCCCTGGAGCAGCCCTTTCCAATGCCTAACAGCCCTCTCTGGGAAGAAGTTTTTCCTAATATCCAACCTAAACCTCCTCTGGTGCAACTTGGGGCCATTTCCTCTTATTGCTTGTCACTGGGGATAAAAGGTCGGTCCCTGCCTCTCCACACCCTCCTGTTAGGTTGTCATAGAGATCAAGTAGATCTGCCCACAACCTTCTCTTCTCCAGACTGAACACCCCCAGGTCCCTCAGCTGCTTCTCATGACATTGATTCTCCAGTCCCCCCACAGCCTTGTCACCCTTCTCTGGACACATTCCATTCTGTAGTGAGGGACCCAAACCTGAACGCAGTACCCAAGGTGGGGCCTCACCAGCACTGAGGACAGGGGATAATGACTTCCCTAGTCCTACTCACCAGATCATTCCTGATACCAGTGAGGATGCTTCTTGGCCACCTGGGCACACTGCCAGCCCATGTTTGGCCTGAATGCACTTCAGTCGATGATTAATGTGTGTGTGTTTGTGTTCAGTGTGCTCCCAAGGTAACATCTTTGTGTCAGTTACTAGTTTTGTATTATTTCCTGATGCTAAGAGACCTCTACCAACTCCGAGCGCTGTGCCTGGTTTCACAGAATCATAGAATCACAGACTGGTCTGGGTTGGAAGGGACCCCAAGGATCACAGAGTTCCAACCCCCTGACACAGGCAGGGCCAGCAACCTCCAGGCCTGGATCTACACAAGGTTGCCCAGGGCCACAGCCAACCTGTCTTTGAACACCCCCAGGGATGGAGCACCCACCCCCTCTCCGGGCAGCCTGTTCCAGCCCCTCACCACTCTCTCTTCCTGATGTCCCCCTAATACCTCATCTAACCCTTCCCTCCTTCAGCTTCACTCCATCCCCCTTGTCCTGCCAGTCTCTGCCCTTTGAACAAGCTGATTGCCCAGTTTCCTACCAGGGATCCTTGCAGCATCAGTGCCAAGCGGGAATGCTGTGGAAAGCAGCGTAGTTTGGGAATGTTTCCTTCCTTATTTCCTTCAGAGGTTTCCCCAATACCGTTTCTTTCTCTCTTGCAAGGTTCCTTCTCTCGTTCCTTCAATAATTGATGAGGGCAGCTCTCACAGCATTTGTTCATAATGAATAATTTCAAAGACAAATAAAAGACCCCTCTGCAAATTTAATGCATTGCCCTTTTGGAGTGTGTTAGATTGCTTTCTTGGAATGCTGCGCTGGGAAAAACAATCTATAGCCAAAGCTATTTTGTTTGAAGTTTGATGCATTATGTATGTCTCTTCTACCAGGCTATGGTCCGTGACAGATCTGGGATGACTCAGAGTGATAGGCGGTCGTGTGATTTGCAAATGGAGTGACAAATGCTTCCTTTAAGTTAGGATTTTATATATTGGTGTTTGGGTTTTCTATGTTAAAGGAGAGACAAGGAAGAGAGGGTGGATCAGGGAGGATAACCAGGAGTTCTGTGCCCAGAAGTGCAAAGGCCTGGGTCAGCGAGATGCCTGGAAAGGGGATATTTGATTTGATGATGTGCCTTAAATACTGATTGACTTCTTGTCACTGCAGAGTATAGTGTGTTCTCATCAGTGCAATTACAGTCTGAAATGCGGATTGATTAAATTATACGATGGGCCTGAGAATTGGGAGCAGTCAGTGCCATCAGCCTGCAGTCCCTTCTCATGGAGACCAAGGGTTTGATTCCTGGGTGTATCATAATGGGTTGTTTCCTTCCTCTTTGTAGCCTAACCTAAAATATGCTGGATGGAGAAGGGATAATCATTGTGTGAGCTGGAAATGCACTGAGTTGACACGTCTCCTGGCTGCTGTGGAACCCTCAACTCTTCTGCCTGTTATCCAAGGAAAGGTGGAAACTCCACCTGCCTCTTCGTGGCTTAAGTCAGCTCTGAGGCTGAAATTGGGAGTATTGAATGTATGGTGTGCCCTTCCTTCTCTCTCCCCACTACTTTGATTTGTGATGAGCTCTTTAAAGGTAGAAACCCAGATTGCATTAGGTGGTTAGGGACTTTCAGAGGCCACCTAGTCCAACCCCTGCAGTGAACAGAGACATCTTTGCTAGATCAGGTCACTCAGAGCCTCATCAAGCCTGACCTTGAATGTCTCCAGGGATGGGATCTCCACCACTTCTCTGGGCAACCTGTGCCAGAGTCTCACCACCCTCAGAGTGAAGAACTTCTTCCTAATATTCAACCTAAGTCTCCCCTATTCTAGTTTAAAACCATCACCCCTCATTCTATTGCTCCGTTCCCTCAGGAACAGTCCTTCCTCAGCTTTCCTGTAGGTCCCTTCAGGGACTGGAAGGTGACTATAAGGTCCTCCAGAAGCCTTCTCTTCTCCAGGCTGAACAATCCCAACTCTCTCAGCCTGTCTTCTTAGGAGAGGTGCTGCAGCCCTCTGATCATTTTTGTGGCCTCCTCTGGAGACGCTGTAACAGGACAGCATCCTTAAAGGTAGAGGATATGAAGCAACGTAACATGATTTGATAGATCCCTGGAGTTTTAAACCTGGAACTTTCCCTTCCCCACACCTTTTAACTTTCATATCACTTAAACTTCCCTCTTTTTAAAATGTTTTATTTGGAGCTGCTGCTTCTGCTCTGATTAGGCAGAACTTTTAGATCAGTTTTCTGCTGCTTGCATTGAAGCAGCAAATTTAGCTGGAGGAAAACTGTAAAGATAATTTTAAAATGTGTCTTCAGGCTGAACTTCTCTATTTTCTTCTCTTTCCTATGACACAAAGCAAGGCTGAAATAAAAATAGCAGGCTGTGAACTTTAATGTTGTTAACTGCTGATCGAGCCATGGTCACACCGCATCTTTTTAAGGCCCAACAATTTGGCCTTAAAGAGAGATTTAGTGGGGTTCAAAAAAGTCAGGTAATCACAGAGTCACAGAACTGTAGGGGTTGGAAGGGAGCTCCAGAGATCATCTGGTCCAACCCCCTGCCAAAGCCAGGGTCCCTAGGACAGCTCGCACAGGTTGGCGTCCAGAAGGGGCTGGAATATCTCCAGAGAAGGAGACTCCACACCCCCTTGGGCAGCCTGTCTCAGGGCTCTATCATCCTCGCTAGGAAGAAGTTCTTCCCTATATTGGTGCGGAACTTCCTGTACACTGACTTGAGGCCATCGCCCCTTGTCCTGTCCCCACAGACACTGAGAAGAGGCTGGCCATTTCCCCCTGTGTCCCACCCTTCAGATATTGATAAACATCGATCAGATCCCCTCTCAGGCTTCTTTCCTCAAGGCTGAACAGCCCCAGTTCTTTCAGTCTTTCCCCATAGGGGACATGCTCCAGGCCCTTAATCCCCTTACTAGCCTCCACTGGACTCTCTCCAGGAGATCCCTGTCCCTTTTATACCAGGAAGCCCAGAACTGGACGCAATACTCCAAGTGTGGCCTGACCAGGGCAGAGTAGAGGGGGAGGACCCCCTCCTTTGACCTGCTGGCCATGCTCCTTTTGATGCCCCTCAGGATCCCATTGGCTCTTTTAGCCACCAGGGCACACTGCTGGCTCATAGCCAACCTGCCATCTACCAGGACCCCCAGGTCCTTCTCTGCATACCATTTCAGTGATAATGCTAGCATTATCACTGAAAAAGCATGTATAAAATGAAAAACTTCCTGTATTGTAATTTGTTTATTTAAATTGTCATTATTGATGCTTTTCTGATAGCTTTGCAAGAAATCACATGTCAAGTCAAATACTTCTGCCAGCTTTGGTGATGATATAAGTTCTGTTGAAGAGAAAGCCTGGGACAATGGTAGCTGTCATGTAGACGAGCGCTCGGCAGAATGGCAGAATGAGAGATTCCAGGTGTTTCCTGGCCACACAGTTTTGGCTTGTCTAGGAATAGTAATCCCTGTTTATGCTCACTGATTCTGTGCAGAAAAAGCTGCAGGTACTTAATGGAAAAATTTGGACCATGCTCTGTTTAGAGTCAGATCTGGGTTTATATGTTTTCAGTGTTTTCCATCTCTTCTATCATGACAGACATTTATATAGTGGGACGTTAATCTGTTCCCTCTGCTTAATCTCTCGGTGAGAGCCTGTAACCCATTTTTCTGTGACAGCAAATTTAGTTTTCGGTCTTGATCTCAGGAAGGTGGAAGTGCTGGTAAGCCTCAATATCACTAATGCCCTGATCAACCTTTGTCCTGCCTGTTCAGCTAATTAGTCTGGGTTTTGTAGGAACAGAGTTGTGTAGATGGCTTGCCCCAGATCAGGTACACCTGCTGTTGGGTTCTTTGGGTACTTCCAAACTAAGGATCAGCCACTCTACCCTGCTCCATGTGAGAAGAATCCAGGTGTTGCAGTTTTGGTATGTAGGGTTGGGTGGTGGTGTCTGTATTTAGATGCGCACCATATTTTAAGGAAAGTGTATCAACTCTCGTGTTTGTTAGTGCTTCCTTTTTTTGACACTGACTTATTTACATTTGTCAGCAGTAACTTTAGCAAAATACTTTTGTCCTTACTTTGCTGCTGGGTGAAGAATGTGTTTGAGAAACACGTCACTTCAGGACATCCTTAATCCCCTGCCTACGCCGTGTGTGCCTTGAAAGCGATGATACATACATCCTTATAAACCTATGTGGTGTTTTCTTTTAAAACAGCACTAAAAAAGCAGTTTTGGAGAAAAAAATAGCATAAGTGGCTTTTTTCCCTCTAGATTGAACTTCCCATGTTAAAGACTCTAAAACTTGGAGGGATCTCAGCTTTATAAGCTCAAGTGGTCTGAAATAATGTAGGCTATTGGTCTGTAAACCCCATGGTACCTAAAGTCTATGAAGTACTCTGGAAGGAACACCCTCTGAAAATAGGAAAAGTAAAAACAGTGTGCAACTCATAACTGTTACCTACATGGAAATACAGATGCTATGTATGAGTGGATGGAAATGGATGTATAAATGGATGTGTGATGTCACAGACAGGTAGATTCAGAAGTATTAAGAAGCTATTGTTATTTGCAGTATTCCCTGACGCCCTCTTATACACTTTTAAGTAGATCTTCTGATTTTTAACTCCTTCAGTTTGCAAGTTAACAGTTGTACATGTTGGTAAAAGGGGCAAATAGCTGTTGAATCCCTGTGGGTTGGCAGAAGCTAAGGAAGCTAAGCTGAGGTCAAACAGATAAGGAATTGCACATGAGAACCAAACAAGGTCTGAAAGTGTCTATTAAGAAGCGCAGTGGTGAAGTGTAATGCTGGGTGCAGTTAATGCCTGTTGGAAAGAGTCATGGAAACACGACCCAGCATTTGTTACCTGCATTCTTTTCACTAAAACCTGTAAGTGATCAGGTCAGAGAAAGTCCCCTCAAACTTACTTTCTGAGTTGTGATGGTTCAGTGCAAGAAGGCAGCAGTAGTACCCAAAAAGCCAACACCCACTTAAAGAAATCCAAAGTAGATAAGCAACTTTAACAAGTTGCAGCTTCTTGTATGCTGCAGCTGTATGTTGAGGGAGTCCAAGGACTCTTGAAGCAGTGGGACTCATGCTCAGAGAAGTGGTGGCTGCCCCCTCCCTGGAGGTGCTCAAGACCGTGTTGGATGAGGCCTTGAGCATCTTGGTCTGGTGAGAGGTGTCCCTGCCCATGGCAGGGGGTTGGGACTTTTGATAATCTTT
The DNA here is from genome assembly GCA_022605575.1 of Laterallus jamaicensis coturniculus. Lineage (NCBI taxonomy): Eukaryota > Metazoa > Chordata > Aves > Gruiformes > Rallidae > Laterallus > Laterallus jamaicensis. The sequence goes on from JAKCOX010000007.1 coordinate 12,643,846, forward strand.
GAGTTCCCTTAGAACTCAAAGCATTCCATGGGTCTATGTTTTAATAGTCTAGCATGTGTCTATAATACGGAAAAAGGAAATGCCCCTTTTCACCTATCAGATACCTATAACTGGCTTTTATCAAGTGCCACAGCCTGTGTAGTATTAAACTAATCGGATTTCCATTGATTTAAATGGAGATCTTTGATTTACAGCTTTCTTTTACAAGTCAGTGAGAACTAAATGCAGACTATCTAGTATTTCCTTTTCTCTGCCAGTCTTTATCTTGGTTTGTTTTTTGTTGGTCTTCTCCATTTCACCACCTCTTCTTGTCTTCCAGTCTCTATAATTTAATTCTGTTTCCCTGTCTCTTGCTTCAGCTTTTTTCCTTGCCTTAGAGCTTCAGTCCTTGCTCACTGCTCATTGCCCATTGACTCCCATAGAGCTTTTTTCCCATATTGCTGTAGACCGGCCTGTTGTAATCGCATTGTAAAGTACTTGATGTCATTTATCTGCAAGCTGGAGCTTCTCCTTCATCTTAGGCAAATAGACATATAATGAAGTAGCAAATTTTGTCTGGAAAGCCAGAGGCGGGGAAAAAAAAGGAGGAAAAGCTAAATCAGGGTTGTCTGCTCACCGTCACCTTGTATCTGTGTGTTGTACATTGTTATACCTGCTTGCAGTTGCACAGCTCTGGGGATGCCTTTGCAGATAGGAGCTTCCCTTGATCTCTCATGGTTTCTGAGTGGTCGTTTTTGTTGGGAGGTTTGAAGAGGCTGGAGAAGCCCCGGGTACCTCCTTTACTGCTTCTGACAGTATCTTTTGATACTTGTATCAACATCTAAACTGCTTGTGCCTACAGCTCATCTTGAAGCAAATACCAGAGCTGCATTTGCAGCCCGTGCTACCTGCAGTGACAGTGGTTGCTCAGCAGAGACCTGGATGACTGCAGTTTCAGCAGCTGTCTTCAGTGTCTCCTGCAATCTGAAGAATCAGCAGTGAGGTGACACAGTTCAAGTGTTGTCCAAATTGTTGACAAACAGAACTGTTTTTTTTCATAAATTTTCCTAAAAGAAACAGCAACAAAATAGACTAAAAGTTTATGGGCAAAGATGTACAAGCCTCATATTGCTTTGTCCTTTTGCTGTGATACTGTGCCACATTCTGCGTTAGGTATAAAAACCTTGACACTTATCCATTGTGTACTTGTGGATATTATCACTCTAGCTTTACAAATGAAGGATTTGGTGCCCACAAATAAAATGCACTATTTAGTGTCTCCACAGTTGACTTAGGTTGTGACCGAGCCAGGAATGAAAACAGGGTACTTGTATTTCTGTCCTTTTCCCTGATGTTTGGGCTAGCCTTCATCTTCTGCAATGCTCTGTTCCCCGAGGCTGGAGTAAAGACTTTAAGATCTCATCCAGAGTCTTTGGTCTCGTAGCCTGATGTGGATGCTGAGTGATGCAAAGGGTTGTCAAGTCAACAAACCCACCAGATTTTGGATTTCTTATATACAGACCAGAGAGAAGATTATTCCATAATGGGCTTGTTGATCTTAATAGTTCTGGGAGATGAGTGTTTCAAGAAAGTACATGCTTTCAAAATACAGGGTACCTTCAGAGTGGAGAAAATACAAAGGTGGGGTTGTCATAGCAAGTGCTAAAATGAAAGCATCCAGGATATCAATTGATTGCTTGAATTATGTCGCTGTTGTCAAGGAGCGGATCCGGGAGGTAACAGAGTTGGTGTTTTTCCTTACTGTAAACAGTATAGCTGACCGTAAGACTTGCTGAAATGTTTCTGTCTGGGTTACTGGCAGAGCTCCACTGTTTAAGAAAATGAGGGACAGACGTTTCCTTTTGGAAGAAGTAGTCTTCGCCCTTGGACAGTTGCAAGCTCAAGGTTTGTAAAATCGATGCGTTGGCAGATCTTTATCTGCATAGTCATGCAAAGCATTTCCTCCTCGTTAAAAATCAGCATCACCAGAGCAGTTAAACGCCCTTGGTATGACAGCAATTTCTCTTTTTATTGACATTTTGTTAGCAGGAGCGACACAGCTGCTGCAGGTCAGGGTGTGCCCTATGTAGACCCTGTGTAGCAATGGATTTTGTTCTGAGTCTTTCTTAGACCTGGAGTCACTCAACCTTCAAAGGGAAAGGCAAGCAGTTTCGAAAGCAACACCTGATTTTAAAACCTCACATGGACCAATTAACGTTGATCACATCATCTTTGACTGCCCAAAGTAGCTTTTGTTTCAGAACTTGTGAAACCGTATTGAAAGAAACGCTGACTCAGCAGATGTCTGTTTGGCCAGCAACCCTGAGGAAACTCATCTTTTAAAACCCAGGTTTTTAGAAAAGTTTGGGTTTTAGAGATTTTGATTTTTTTACAAGTGGAAACTGGGGTGGGTTTTTTTTGTTTTTTAATGCTTCTAGCAAAGATTTCTAGACACTTGTCTAAACTCGCAGTAAGTTTCGTAGCGCCCTCAACTAAGGAAGATCAATAGGAGACAAGGATTCCATTGTGCCACCTTTTCCATTTCCTGTCAGGTTTCCCCCACAGTCTCCACCACCAGCTGATACTGGTGCAGTTAGTGGTGTTTGTTAGAAGCAGGCCGTAGCTTTCCGGTTGCTTCTGGGAATTACCCAGTGAGTCGCTGGTAGAGGCAGAAATATTTGGACTGGCTGACATTTCTTCTGACCCTTGCAAATGCAAGTGTGTCTCTCACAGAGGAGGCATCAGCAGAAGTCAAAACTGAAAATTAGCAAACTGGAAGGAACTTGGACAGAATTAACTTGCTACTTGGATAAATCTGTCTGTTATCTTTCTACTTGTCTGTTAATGAGAGAGTGCCTGGACGCGTTCATAGAATCATAGAGCCATAGAATGGTCAGGGCTGGAAGGGACCTCAAAGATCATCTAGTTCCAACACCTCTCACCAGACCAGGTTGCTCTAGGCCCCATCCAACCTGGCCTTGAACACCTCCAGGGAGGGGGCAGCCACCACCTCCTTGGGCAGCCTCTGCTAGTGCCTCACCAAAATTGAAGTGTTTCAGGGAAAATAAAAGTGAAATGATGATAAGTAGTCTGGGAAAGGTACCTTGGTCTAGTGTATTTTCGTGTTCTCTAGAGAGGCCAACACTCCTAAGTTGTAGCCATGCAAAACACAAACAAACCTGAAACAAACCCCAGTGCTTAAAATTTTAAAAAAACAGTGCTGGATCTCTTACCTCCTGAAGATTGTGACACCCAAATAATCCTATAATCATAGAATGGTTACGTTTGGAAAAGACCTTCAAGATCATTGAGTCCAATGTCTATTCAGCCCTGCTAGGTCCAACACTAGACTGTGTCACAAAGCACAACATCTACTCTTCTGTTAAACACCTCCAGGGATAGTGACTCACCCACCTCCCTGGGCAGCCTGTGCCAATATCTGACAACCCTTTCAGTACAGAAACTTTTCCTAATATCCAACCTAAACTTTCCCTGGAATGGAAATAATGTGATCCCTGCAAACAGATGTGTGTGGCCCTTCGTGCTAGCATTCAATCATACAGGGAAAAAAACCCAACCCAGCTCCATCTGTTAGGGTACAGAGTGCCTCATCTCATGGGGGAGGTCAGGGAGCTTTGAAGGTGAATGTTCAGGAGCCACTCTTAGTTCCCAGCGTGCCACACCAATGGCAAAAAAAATCAAGCCTGCTTCACCCAGCAGTTTGATCCCTTGCCTGGCAGCACGCACGGCGTTTTGCTTTTGACGGTGCCTTTCAGAAAGGATGTGGTAGGGTAAGGGGAATAAATTACACAGCAGTAGTGTAACGAGGGAGGGTGGGCAGAACAGGGGAGGGGAAACAAAACATGATGGGTGCAAAGGTCATGGGTATTTTTTTGTTTTTCAGAAGATGAGAGTGTATGCAGAATGATTGGTTGGTGTCTGGTCTAGTTTTACTGTGATATTTTTACAAAAAAATGTCATCTGTTCTGTTGCTGATTGATGGCTCAAGCCTGGTAAGGTCTGAGCTGGTTCTGCCTTAGCTCTGCAGCTGATACAACATCATTGACTTTTTTTATAGCTACAGAATAATACTTAAATGGGTATCTTTATTATTCTAGTGCTACATTTTCTTCTGTGCAGCCTTTAAAAATCTTGGAGTTGTCATTCTCTGGTCCAAGTCTCCACCTTGGGAAGGTTAAAAACCTCCTGCCGGGCAGTTGGCCATTGTATCCTCATCAGGTCTTGAAAGAAATGGTCTTTCAGGTGTTGAAAGAAATACTGTGTCAGATTTTCAAAATGACCATCATTCCCCATTTCCTTGGCACTTGTATGGATGGTCTTCTAAATCCCAGACTAGTTTCTGCTGAGGTATTGACCAGCCCGATGCCAGTGGTACTGTTCCTGAAGGGATTAGGGTCCCTGCCCACGAGCTGTGTAAGACGTAGAGAACTGGGTATTTAGGAGTGACTGGTGATAATGTGTTCCCCAGCTACAAAGGGGCATGTTGTAGCTGCTTTTCTGGGAGTCCTCTCTTGGGAATTCCTTGAGATTTGATACATGAGCAGCCACCCGCTACCTTGTCAAACCCAGCTTGAGCAGAATGGGAGATCATTTGCTAAAAGAACATGTCAGCTTCCTTGGGCAGAGCTGTATTAGTGATCCACAATTTGCTGCTGAGAGGAGGGAGCTTCTGACACGGAACTATATCCAGGCTTGATCTCCCGAAGCCCGGGGTGCTCACATGCACACTCTTGCTTTGGCCCATGGGTAACAAGACTTCTGTTTCTGCCCCTAGCAAGCGGCTTTGCTCAAGCAGCAATGCATACAGCAGCTGAGAGCAAGCCAGAACTTGTCAGGCTCAGTTGACCAGTGTGTTTACTGAACTAACCTAAATATTATCTTCTCTTTTAATACCTTGATTGCAACTGTTAAAAAACTCTACAGAATAATCCCCTGTCTGTTTCTCTGTAATTAGTACTCAATTCTGTGCTCTCAGCTGAATAAAAGCTGATGATGATTGAAAGAAAATCTATTTTTAGAACAGAGCTGAACTACAAGGTATATGGTACAGAAATGCTACAGAAGAACCGTGCAGAAGCGAAATGTCTTTTATTTGATGTTTTTTAAATGAAGAGCTGTTGATTCCGTGCCCCCTCCCAGTACTTATAGATGGGGAACAGGGATTTTCTCAGCTCACACATTCTGCATGGAGGGTTATAACACATCTGGAAAATGATGGGAGGGGTGGGTGATGGAGTTGGACTCAATGATCCTTACGGGTCCCTTCCAACTCAGGATATTCTGTGATTCTAAGGTGGGGGGGGTGTGTGTGTATGTGCTGGCACAGCATGATGTTGGATTCCACTGAAAGCGTGAGTTCAGAAGGTCTCATCAGTAATGCAGGGCAACACATGCTAGCTCTGCAGCTCGTTTCAAACCCGTACTGACCACCCTCACTTATTTGGGGTGTTCAGCGTTTGCTGTCTGTTCGTGGTTGTGTTTTAGAGGATTTTTTTGTTCTTATTCCCATGTGTGGAACCTTACAGAACCACAAAGTCTGTATTTAAATTCTACTTTTTAGGATCAGGAGAATTGGCTGGGGGTGCCTCTACCTCCTGCTGTCAGCAGTTGGCGTGTTTGCATATCGTACATCTTTGGTTAAACAAGGAATGAGCACCTGCGGCAGCCTGGGAGCTTAGCTTCTACTCCCTGTGCCACTCAAGGAGAAATGTCAGTATCGAATCCTGAAGGAGCATGACACACCACATTTCTAGGGCATGGCAATTTTAGATGCTGAACGCCCATTTTGATACAATTTTTTTCCCTTTCCTTGATACTTTGGGTCCTGGGTATTTTGAGCTGGCGAAAAGATGAAACAGAGGCAGGACAATTGATGCAAAATCAGTTGTTGGAGCCTCAGCGGAGGCACAGGCCTCTTGAATGGGTCCAGTCAGGTGAACTTAGACTGAGGCTCTGGCATATACAGATCATTGTTTCCACATGAAATTGTATGCGTTAAACCAAACTTGAAGGAGTTTAACTAAGATTGGAGAGAATCCTTTGGCAGTTAGGTAGTACAGGATGAAAATCACCTACTCATATGCATAATATATCCCATATCACACATAGGCCTGTGGTTCTGGGTTGTCTTCTTCCCAGGATCTCTGCCATGTTGTGTACAGAATCACAGCATCACAAGGTTGGAAAAGACCTCTGAGATCATCAAGTCCAACCGTACCTGTTCTCTACTAACCCATATCCCTGAGCACCTCATCTACCCGTCTGTTAAACACACCCGGGGTCAGTGACTCAGCCCCCTCCCTGGGCAGCCTGTTCCAGTGCCCGACAACTCTTTCAGGGAAGAACTTATTCTTAATGTCTGATCTGACCCTGCCCTGGTGCAGCTTGAGCCCATTCCCCCTCGTCCTGTCACCTGTTGCTTATTATGTGATGCTGTGCCTTACTATATGACATTTATAGAGTATGTGTGTATATATATATATATATACACACACACTATTGTTGTAGTTTTGGGTGGCCAGGTTCTGGTGAAGGAGTGGTGCTGCAGGGGTGGCTTCTGCAAGAAGCAGCTAGAAGTATTCCGTAGACCCAACAGACTCATTGTTGACCAAGTTACACTATATATAGTATATATATATACACATTATATATAAATGTTTTATACTATATATAAAAATTATGTATGCTCTCTGTATATATACACACATAATATATGAGTGATATATATTCTGTATATCATTTAGATCAGGACATGAGGGTGAAGTTAGTATTTTCCTCTTCAGCATTTCTGTAGGACTCATCGCTGCCATACTGGAGTGCTTTGGCTGTTAATTGATTTTCCTAACACCCTGCTGGGATGGGGAACTGCTATTAACCAGGGAAATAGAGCACATGGGGGATTGAGGTCAAAAGTACTGCTCGGTTTGGATGCCGGGTTTGAGAAACCTGTGACCTGGTTTATTTGGTTGGTTGTTGGGTGTTTTTAGCATTCAGATGAGACTCTTGAATTCCTGTGATTGGAACTGTAAGCCGTGCTGCATTTCTCCACGCTGAGCGGACAGCAGTAGCACAGGGGGCTGAGCAGTGAGGAGAGCTCAGGTGACCGCTCGTGGATGTTCTCGCGTGAGCGACGTGCCTGGTTCCACCTCAGAATTTTTGGGCAGAAGTGGGGAAAGGATCTGAGTCTTAACACAGCGTTGATATGTTATGACCCTTTCTTTATTGCATTCCTCTGGCTTATACCGTATGTCTCAATTCCTGGGACAAAGGAAGTAAGGTTTTACCTACACAAGTCTCTTCTACTCCCCAACCATAATTTATGACCATGACAACAAATGAGCAGAGATTCTTTTTAGGAGTGGCTGTGAACTGTTCTTAATTTTAAAATAACTCCTGATGCACATATACAAAGATTGCCTTGGATTTCTTGATTTTCAGTGTGCCTTTGTACCCTTGATTCTTTTAACTTTTATTTAATATAAGCTGTTTTCTCTGTTGTATTTCTCTGCCAGTCTGCCTTCCAGCATCAAACGGCCACATTCAGCACCAAACGGCCACCTCACCATGGCAGCAACCTCAAGGTGTTGGTATCCCTCTACAGCTGCTTCCCAGTTGCAGAAGTTCGTCTTTTTTAAAAGTGAGGTGGCTCCAAGTAGATATCTCCTTGAGTAACGTGTCAGCTGTCACAGAGTGGACACGTGAAGCTAATTATTTTCCTCGGTAGAATATTGTTTCTCTGAGTTGGCAGCACAGAAATGATGATTAGAAGCTAGAGCTCTGACTGCTGTGATAGCCATCTCACCTGAGCTTTTTTTTCTCCTCAGAATAATTTAACTAATCATGACTTTCAGAAGAATAAAAAGCCTCTGAAAACCTAAATTAGGGTAACTGTAAGCTCATCTATAAGCTCATCTGCTGCGGTACTCCTGAGAGCAGCTCTGTAGACAAATTCTGCGTGGCAGAAGGTGGAAACTTAACCAAAAGACCTGTGATTTTAAGAAGCAGTTCTACAGTGATCTTCTTGTTCCTCATAGGTTGTGGGTTTACCAAATTTCAATGGATGTTGTCTTCGGAGAAGGACTTAGTTCTCTTCCCTTTCAGCTTAAATTTTATTTGGGGTCCATTTAATTGCTTTCCTCTTGTTTTTTAAAGAATCTGTTGTTAATGCTGCACAAAGACTCTGCTTCATGCTCCTTTTAACTCACTACAAATACACTTGAGTTTAGACCTTTACACAAACAGGTTTTGGTCCTACCTTGGACATCTATCCTGTCAACTTCCATGTGTTCAAATCTACATTGACCTCACAGCTCAGGACCAGATGGAAAAGGAGGGAAGTCAAACGCGATCTCCTTGCTTGACAGAAGCAGCGTATGGGCTGGATGTGACTGTCTTCCCCTAATTTCCTTTAAGATCACAGAATCCCAGGACTGCGTTAGGTTGGAATGGACCTTCAAAGGCCTTCTAGTCCAACCCCTGCAGTGAGCAGGGACACCTTGAACCAGAGCAGGTTGCTTAGAGACCATCAAGCCTGACCCTGAATGTCTCCAGGGATGGAGCCTCCACCACCTCTCTGGGCAACCTGGGCCAGTGTCTCACCACCCTCAGAGTGAAGAGCTTTTTCCTAAGGTCTCATCTAAACCTGCCCGACTCTACTTTAAACCCATCGCCCCTCATCCTGGCGCTTCATGCCCTTACAAACAACCCTTCCCAGCTTTCCTGTAGGTCCCTCCAGGGACTGGAAGGGGCTCTGAGGTCTCCCTGGAGCCTTTTCCAGGCTGAACCATCCCAACTCTCCCAGCCTGTCTTCATAGGAGAGAGCCCTCAGATCATCCTCATGGCCTCCTCTGGACCTGCTTCAAGAGGTCCATAGAGTCATAAGTCCATATCCTTCCTGTACCAAAGTCTTCAGAGCGCAAATGCCTGGACCTTTTCAAATTTATGTTAAAGAATTAAAGTAACAGATTTTTATAGTGCACTCGGTAACTGGCCTGTACTGGTGGCTCTTAAAGGCTTCTCCTCACAATGTAACCACACTGTCAGATCAGCCTGGGTAGAAGACTGACGTTATTTAGCCTCTTGCTTGTTTGAAAGCCATGAAAATGAAAACATTCATTAAAGAATTCTTATTAGAGAAGTGCTAATTATTACACTTTTTATTCTGTGGTTTGTTGCACGTGATGTAGACAGTGGAGTTCATTTTCCTCACTAGTAGTTGCACGATGCTGACACATCCTGAAAAACATGATGGTAACCTGGTGGAACCATTGAAGTGTGTTTATTGTCTCCAGCAGCACTGGTTAGCATAACAAAACCATCTCCTCTTCTTGCAAGCTTTTCTTAGCACGTAACAGTGCATCTGGTGTTGTGCACACTACAGGTCCTGTTACTGCCTTGTATCAAAGATGTTCTTGTCAAGCTCAGAGAAGGCAGCGGGGGAGCTCTCTCAAGATTCAGGCATTGTACATGGGTAGATTAAGGACGGCAGAGGTTCACAGAAGCTGTGAACTTTGGAAGGGGGAGATTTGAGAAAGAAAGGAGAGGAGTGAAAGGACTGGAAGGTTGTGCTGAATGCAGAGAGGGATGCAGAAGAAAGTTGAAACTATAGTTGGACAGGCAGGGTTTAAGAGGGCAGCGGGTGCCAGCTGGAGCAGAGGAGGTTCCATGTGAACATAAGGAGGAACTTCTTCACTGTGAGGGTGACGGAGCCCTGGCACAGGCTACCCAGAGATCTTGTGGAGTCTCCTTCTCTGGAGACATTCAAACCCCACCTGGACGCGTTCCTGTGTAACTTAAACTAGGTGATCCTGCTGTGGCAGAGGGGATGGACTAGAAGGTCTCCAGAGGTCCCTGCCAACCCCTAACATTCTGTGACTCTGTAATTCTGAGAGAGTTGCAGGAAATGAGAAGGTGGACGAGAATAGAAAAAAAAATCAGATTTTAGAAAATCCAGGGTTTTTTTAAAAAAATGTTAGCGTTACTCAAGTACATGCTGTTAGGACAGGGTTACAGTTAAAGTGATGTTTATGTTTGCTGTAACTACAGCCGTTTCCTTAGCTGCCATTGAAGTGAATGGATAAACACAATGGTGGGTTTTCATCCCTGAGGTGGCTCAACAGATCCCAGGGTGACATCTCTGTGGGTGTTGGTGCTGGGCGGGCCCAAAAGTCTGGAAGTGCTGTGACCTTCTGGTATTTCTCACCATCGAGGCTCTGTGGGATTGGGGAAGCACCTCAATTTGGGAGATTCCCTGGTTGCCAACTCCAGTGGGTATGTTTTTTTTATGGAGATTCCTACATTGCAACCTGCAACCTGAGGGTTTAGAAGCTTTTCTGCTGCAGAGAGATGTCCAAGTACTTAGAAAGGATCGATCATTGAAGTCACAAGTGAGACTTCTGCTGGTTTCTCCTTTAGGATTAGAAAGGTAATAGAGAAAAGCACCATTTGATATTTACCAAACTAAAGGTGCTGTCTCGCACCAGGGGGAGCCATAAGGTAATTGATTAACTGTTTTAATTCCAGCTCTGACATTTTGATACCACTTTCTCATACACTTGGAGGTACTTCTTCGGTCTGATTGCAGTGCTTCCCATCCTGCTATAGAAATCCAGCATTGTAAGCTAGTGCTTCCTTAGGTGTGTCTGGGGAACAACGTTCCCTAAATGTGGGCATTTGGTGTGGTTTTAGCTGTCTCTGGCTATGCAGATCCTCCACATGGAGCTTGCAGAGATGATGCAGCGCTTGCAGCAGGCTTGTATCCTTCTGCAGTGCCAGCTGCTTATGGGCAAGATTGTCCTTGGGCTTCTGAAACAGCATCTGACTGCCAGTGTTTAGGCACCTGCACTCACCCCTGGGTGCTAGTCAGTGTCGAATTGTGACTGGAGACAGCACGAGATTTACCCAAAAACACAGCATTTTCTGGTGGTTCTTCTGGTGTTGGTCTTTTAAAGACTTCTTATTGGTACACTTTCAGCATTTCTAAGAAATCGTCCTCATTTACAGCTGACACTGGTTTTGTGGTAGGCTGATACACATTTTAAATTAATACCTCTAAGCTTGCAGACACACAGCCTAATATTTATTTTTTATTTATTCCTCCCAGCACAATGCAATATAAGTGTGTGCCCTGTGGTAAAAGTGCACCTACAATTAAATAAGTGAAATAACTACTCATTTCCTGTGAGTTTTAAGCCTGAACTGTAAGCCTGAAGGACAGAAAACATGCCACATTGCTCGTGTTGAACTGTCAAATTATTACTGCCTGTGAGACTAGAGGATTTTCAGTTTCTTCTCAGAGCATTTTTAGAGGATGAGTCAGTAGATCAGTCATCTAATATAGCCACTTTGGCTGCACTGGAGTTTTGTATTCTGTTTAATTGCATTGTTCCTGGGCTAATACTTTGGGCTTTTTTTCTCTCTTTTCTTTTTACAGGATTCTGCTCAAGAGAGTGTCATTACACGAGATATTCATCGGACGTTTCCAGCACATGATTATTTCAAAGATACAGAAGGAGACGGTCAGGAATCTCTGTACAAAATCTGTAAGGTACAGTCAGTGCTCTGCATTGAAAGCCTCTTACGTACTTTGCTGTGACTGTATTTCACCCTCCTAACCCTGTTCTGATCCAAGTCACTAATCAATGCAATTGTCTAAGCGTTATTTAGATCTCCTGGGGAGACCGTAGTGTTTCTGCAGCACTGGATAATCCTGCATTACTTTTGATAACTTTGCATTTTGTACCTGCTCAGGTGTGTACATGGAGAGTGAAGCTCACGCTAGGGTTCCATATCATAGAATCACAGAATGGTTTGTGTTGGAAGGAGCCTTAAAGATCAAGTCCCACCCCCCTGCCATGGACAGGGACACCTCTCACCACACCAGGCTGCTCAAGGCCCCATCCAACCCAGCCTTGAACACCTCCATGGAGGGGGCAGCCACCACCTGGGCACCCTGTGCCAGGGCCTCACCACCCTCACAGTGAAGAATTTGTTCCTAATATCCAATCTAAATGTCTCCCCTTCCAATTTAAAACCATTCCCCCTCATCCTATCACTCCAGGCCCTTCTAAAAAGTACCTCCCCAGCTTTCTTGTAGGTCTCTTCAGGTACTGGAAGGCTGCTGTAAGATCTCCCCAGAACCTTCTCTTCTCCAGGCTGAACAACCCCAATTCTCTCAGCCTGTCTTCAAAGGAGAGGTGCTCCAGCCCGCTGATCATCTTCATGGCCTCCTCTAGATGTGCTCCAAGAGGTCCATGTCTTTCCTGTGTTGGGGACTCCAGAACTGGACACAGAACTCGAGGTGGAGTCTCAGAGAGTGGACAGAATCACCTCCTCCCGTGTGCTGGTCACATTCCTTTTGATGAAGTCTGGGATGCGGTTGGTCTTCTGGACTGCGAGCGCACATTGTAGGCTCATGTCAAGCTTATGGGCAGTTTGATACAGAGGTCTGCTTCAGTACGAGTGTGGTGTAGTGGGACTATTTTTTCTCTGCTGGTAGGTTTCCAGAGGAAGAGAGACTGACATAGGGTTAAGCAAGAATGTCTCTGGCCATGTCTTTGCTTACCTTTCCACCAGCAATGTATATGTATAGCTTCTCACTTATAGCTCTCAGGCCACCTCTGATCAAAGAAAAATCTGGTTTTTTTCCAATTTGCACATGGAGAAGTTGAGGTACTAAATGAACTGACATTGTCCGGCATCTATGGACAGACTTTTGTTGTTCAGGACAGGCCCAGAAGGTGAATTACTGCAGGTAGGTTGGGAATTCCCTCAGCTAGGTTGGGAATTCCCTGGCTGTCAGTTGCAGATTTTATCATATTTCTGGTAGACATTATTTGGTTTACTTTTTTTCTTCTTCTACATGTAGAGTAGATCATTGCCTTAGACAAAGCTGTTTCCACTGCCTTTTCCTTGTTACTCTGTTCCCGTCCTCAGTTGATTAATAGATAATGGAGTTGTCTTAACAAGCAGAAAAGAGTGTCCTGCCTTTGGGATATAATTATCCATATTCCTCTTTTCCGAGAAATTCTATGGTGATAAAGGCTCCTAGTCAATGATCCAGGCAACTGTTACATACAGCTGCTTAGGGGTTTTGTGTGTGTATATATATATGTGGTCATTGTCATAAGTAATTAACATTAAAAAATAAAAGTAAAAAATAAAAAGAGCAGAGAGAACTTCGAACCAATTAGATTGATTTCTCACTGATCTTGGAGGGCTCTGGATGGCTACAAGAAAACTGTTCCTGTGCCAATCCTTGAAAATAATAACTAGGACAATGGAGGTAATTGTGGGCTTGTCAGTTGGAGATCAGTTAAGTGAAAAATGATGGAATAGCATTCAACTTACCCAGAATTAAAGGTGAGAAGTATATTATAATGAATGCCTGTGGGTTTACTGAAAATAGATCCTGACAAGCTAATATAAAAAAGCCAGAAAATACAGGTTTTGTTGGTGAAGGTAATTTTATCAGAATTCTGTGGATCATGTAGTCTGCCATGCAGAAGATGTCTGAATGCTGGACAGGTTAGTACATGAGCAAGATACGTGTTAAAGAATTAAAAACTGGCTAGCTAACAGGTTACTAAACATCAGCATGGAGTAAATGTGTTTCAGTCGAGGTGCCGCTTGTTTATTCAATGTACTCTGGTTAGTCACCTAAGAGGGAACAGAAAAGTAATTTTTGATGAAGGTATCTTGTTGACAGAGAGCAAAAGGGAATGGTAAATAAGGAGGTGTTAAAGGATGTTTAGAAAGATGCATCTTGTGTAGGAATAGAGTGGAGTAACTCAGTAGTTTATATCTGCTGTGGCTGCTTTTGGTGTCTGTCTGGAATTAAAGTCGAGTAATTCGACACTGGAAAGAATCGGTAGAAGTTCCACCAGCCTGATGAAAGGATTTGGGAATATGCATTGAAAAGCAAAATTCTTCCTCATTAATGAGTGTCTCAGTCTGCTTTGTCTTGTAAAGGGAAGATAAAGAAATTACTCTGAGCTAGAAGCGACTTAAGAGGAATTCCCTGTCTAGCAGGCAGAAGCAGGGACCTCAGACCTTCTGGGTTTTCTATTGTTAAAGTTGAATGATTCTGCTCATTTTCTGAAGCCGGGAGCCTTCCCCACTCCCAGGGCCTCTACTGCTTCTGCAGAGAAAGTGCTGCAGATGTTGGTCCTCTTTCCTTGAAGGACCTAGGTCCAAGCCCTGTCAGCATGTACGCCAAGTTGTGGACTGCTCTCCCATGAAGCATTCTGGTTTTATCTGCAGTTGGATGACCTCTGCCACTTTTCCTTGATAGGAACACATTCTGTGTAGCTTCTTTGCAGTCAGCTTTTAATTCATGGCTCCATGCAGCTTTGTCTCATCAGCAGTCTGTTACTGTGCTGGTTTTATGTGTTTTGTGAATGTTTTCAACAGCATCAGCCCTACCACGGCTTTCTGTGACGTCACCTTCGTCCTGTGGCTGAGAACTGCACATCTGGGTCCACCTTGTGTTTTCTACCCTTTAAATGATTATTTGAGGTCATAAAAGGACCTTCTTAGTTTCTAAAAATCCATTAGAAGGGATCTTGTTGAAGGATTTCTAAAGAAACAAAGTAGTAGACTCCATTGATTGCCTCATACTTCTATGGGCTTGTTAGTTCAAGGAAGAGTTTGGGGAGCATTGCTTCTCCTCAACAGCAAGATCCAATCTTAACACAGAGTTATTCCAAAGTTTACTGATTTTTTTCTTGACAGTTACTACCTGCTCTCCAGTATGAAGATCAGACACAACTTCTGTCATTCCATTGGGAAAAACCCCCATAATCTGAGTCAAAAGTAATATTCTAGCTGCCTTTAACAGAGGTGCTGTGTATCCTGCCCTCCTCCTTCTAATATGGAAGCATGATATTCGAAGAAGGGATTATTGCATAAGGCTAGAAAAGGTCTGTCCTCAAGTGGGAGGGTAAAAAGCTGAAGAGCCTTTTTTTCCATTCCCCCCTGAAATGAGAGATGATCTGAGCTGTCAGATAAAAAGGAAAGCCATTAGAAGCTCACTGCCTCGTTTTAACGGGTCTGTCAGTTTTAGTTCCATCTCTTAATCTCTTCTGCAGAGCAGTAGGAAATCAGGAAAGACGGAAACTTTTTCAGTTGCAGAACATTGATGTGACAAAGTAGCTAAAAATAACCTTCAAGGCTGACAAAGGTGATAAGGAATGAAAAGAGTTCCAGATTCTGGGCTGGAGATTTCACCCGAGGACATTGCAGAAGCTGGATTTGCGTGAAGCAAACATTCTTGGGAAGATACTTCTGTTCCTCGCAGGCTTTCTGTTGACGTGCTGTGTGGGTTCTAGCTCTGTGTAAAGGGCTCATTCTCTGCATTATGCTGCAGAACAGAATAGTACTCCTGACCTACTTCCATGTGTTGAACATGTAGTTTACAGATTGGTGGTCCGGGGAATCAAAGCACGTGGCAAGAAAACGTCCTCAAACCTCTTTGGAGTGCACATGGTGCAGGGCTTAACGTGAGATGTGTTTTCTCTCATTTTCTGATTACAGTAACTCCTGTTCAACAACCAACCACCATGACTTTAATGGGAATCAGTTGGGTTACTTGGAGAGTGGTCTTACTGGGCAAACTGGAAAAATAAGACACAGTGCTTCCCTGTTTTTTTCTGAAAGTGGTTGTATTACTTCTCAGAGATTCAACGTTGGTGTTAAGTATTTTCCAGTTAAAAAAAAGGCAGTCTGGAAGGATAGGAATCATTTGCATCAGGACATATTTTGGTGCAAAGTACTATATCTCCTTGGTTGACCAAATTTGTGGGTTTTATCCTCGTCTCACTCATGCTTCCCTGAAGCTTTTTGTGCAGGATGGATGTGACAGGGGGCTTTCTGGGAAACAAAACACTCAGTTTCAGACACCATTGTCTGTTGGTACCCATATTAGGAGATGGAATAGTAACCTCTTTTTCTTGCAGAACTAATACTGAATGGACTCCAGTATGTTTTGGTTTGGGGTCTTTTGATTTTGCTTGGTTGGGTTTTTTTTCTTTATTTATTTTAGTTGAAATGTGGAAATGTCTTTGAGCTGCTATTCTGTGACCAGTAGCTCCTTTAGCAGGATGAGCTGTGAATGATGGATTATTCCTTGGCTTATCCTTCAGCAGGGCAGAACTGCTGCATTGTGCTGCCTTGTAAGCAGATCCTCTAACTTTCATCCTTCTTCTACATTCTCATTTCTATTTCATGGCAGCAGCTTTTTTTGGATGATCACCCCTTCTCACCTCACGCAGGGATTCTTCCACATTTTGCAGTCCTTAGTTTCTACTTGGATATACAAATGGGAAGTTTCAGTATTTGTCTACTTTGGTTTAATTATTTGTCAAAGAACACTGCCTGCCTTCCCGCCTGCCTGCCTTCCCGCCTGCCTTCTTGCCTGCCTTCCCTCCTTCCTGCCTTCTTGCCTGCCTTCCCTCCTTCCTGCCTTCTTGCCTGCCCACCCGCCTTCCTGCCTTCTTGCCTGCCCACCCGCCTTCCTGCCTCACTGCCCACCTTCCTACCTCACTGCCCGCCTTCCCACCTTCTTGCCTGCCCTCCTTCCTGCCTGCCTGCCTTCTTTCCTTCCCACCTGTGTGCCTGCCTTCCCTCCTGCCTTCCTTCCCACCACTTGCTGCCATTCCCTCTCATCCTGTCGCTACTTATCTGCAAGACGCTGACCCCCAGCTCACCACAACCTCCTTTCAGGTAGTTGTAGAGAGTGATAAGGTCTCCCCTGAACCTGCTCTTCTCCAGACTAAACAGTCCTCAGTTCTTCCAGCTGCTCATCAGGCTTGTGTTCCAGCCCCTTCCCCAGCCTGGTTGCCCTTCTCTGGACACGCTCCAGGGCCTTGATGTCCTTCTTGTAGTGAGGGGCCCAAACCTGAACCCAGTATTCGAGTTGCAATTACAAGGCTTCTTAGGTAATCATGATGTTTAGTTTCCAGTATCATTGAGTTATGACAGCAAAGGGAGATTGGCAATGGGGTTGTGAGCTGCTCTGGCCTAGATAGTGTTTTGCGATTTGTTGTGTGAAGTACATCTGAACCCTCAGCCAAGTGTAAGCGATCGTTTCCATGTTTATGAAGGTGCAAAATGATGAAAAATGTTTCATTGGGGAATGTGAGATGGACTCTCTGCTCTTCTTTTTTAAAATCTCCTGGGACTGATGCATGGTGATTGAAGAAATCCCACATCCAAAGGTTTAAATTCAGCTCAGCAACCTTGCAACATGTCTTCTTAATGCCAGCGACTTAGTTGCAGTTCTTCTGTCTGCAGAAGATTCTGGTCTTGGGATATTTGCCTCCATTCATTATTTTGGAAAAGAATTTCTGTCCGTATCTGGATCTTTCAGTCACTTCCTCAGCATGCTGGCAACGCTCTGTGATAAAGAACAACATCTGAGGAGCCTCTGCTGTTTCTGAAGGATCCTCTTGCTAACGATGCGATGCTAATCACCGCACAGTAGGTCTTCTCTTCGGGAGACAGATAACTATTAAAAAGACGTTTTATTTCTGCAAGTGAGATCTTCATTTAGTTAAAATGAGTGGAAGCAGGCTTCAAGTCAAAGTCATCATTAAGTCCCACATATGAGGCAGAGAATATTTCAAGTTTCAGTTAACTGGAGTATTGTGATAGGGCATTCTCCAAGGGCCCAAGAAAATAATAACTTTAAAAGGCCACAACATTGTTTTGTGTTGTCATGGGAAATACCCTGGTGTCTTGAAGCTCCAAAGTTATGATGACTACAGTGACAATAGGGAATTTGGGATTTTGCTTTGTTTTCTTATTTCATGTGGAAATACAATGTTAATGCTCCTCAGTCCCTTAGAAGGATATATCTTAAATAATTAATCTTAGATATTTTGTTGACAGTGTGATGTTCTGGTGGTATCTGTAGGCAACATTGTTATTTTTGAGGCTATTTAGGTTAATTACATCTTACTTCAGCAGTATCAAGTCATACAGGTTACTTTAAAAATATAGTTGGAAATGTAATATACATAAAGCTTCAAAATCTCTTTGCTTTGGGCAAATACAGTGAAATGATGTTGATTTCAGAGACTTCCATCAAAAAAGAAAACTTGTTGCCAGGATTATGATGCTTTGACTTACCTTCTCATGCAGAACTGAAGGGGTATCTACATATCTGATAATAGATTTTGGGGAAGGACCTAGTGGAAATTAACTTCAAAAAGCAAGGAGATGAAGTGGTTAATTTTTTGTTAACTTTTAAAAAAATATTTGTTGACTGCTTCAAAGATTTATTAATGGTGTTATCCTCTTTCTGGAACCCTCAGGCATTTTCCTCTTTTATATCCTAAGTATGTATGGTTCTTACTTTGTTTTAAGACAGATTGTCCAGTTCTGTGCATCACCTCTTCTTACAAATATTTCAGATTTGTCATCTCTTCTTCCGATTTAATCAGCCAATTAATGGCTTACCAATTTACTCCTCCCCCAGTTTTCAGGTGAATGCTGTCTGTTCTGAATAAATCTTTGGTATTTTTATACATTTTAATTTATCTCCTCTGATACTCGGCTGGAGACAGATCCTTCAACACATCCCCTGCTAGAAATGGTTCCAGCAGGATGACAACCCCTGTGATTCTTCTGTAATAAACCAGACACAGACACAAGGGAAGTTCATGTTTCTGCTACAGTTTAAATACAACTTTTCTACCTTGATCATATGTCATTTTCCAAGTAGATGCTTTGCCTTCCTACCCTGGATGTCTCTGAAGTGGATTTATTACTAGTTTTAATACGTTGAGGAAGTTGATTATGAGAACATTTCTTTGTCTTCCTGAGGGGGGATTCTTTTTTTTGCATCCTCCCCATTTTCCCTCTTTTGCCCAAATTTCTACTTATTTTGCTGTCTCAGGACTATCTTTTTATTTCTGTTGGCTTAGATTAAAAAGTAAAGAAAGTTGGGGTTTTTTTGAGGCAGTTTATTCCAACATGTTGGTTTCTCAATAGTTCTTTTAAAACTTTTTTAGATGATTTTTAGCTATTGTACTAATAATGCTGCTTGCAACAGAGAACCCCTCTGCATTGATAATTTTCTGTAAATTTTTCAGCCTGGATTATTTTTTTTTAAATTAAAAATAAAGCGTTGTTATATAGTATGAAGAAATCAAAAATGAAATTCTGCACGTCTCTTTCTAAACAGAGATGGCCTTTCAAAGGCAGAAATAACATATCTTCTGGGAGTCCTTCAGAAATAACATATTAGGCATCCATAAACTGATAGATTTGGGGAATGAGTAGATGAAGACTCAAGTTGATGATGGTGATGATCACGGACCAGTAGATGGTTCCAATTAATCATATGCAATATGAATTTAAGTGTTGATAGTAATTTCCATTCATTCAGTGCTTAGTAGCTAATTTTAAATTGACTTTTTCCAGGAGGGCATCCTTTTTTTTCCAAGTCAAAGTTTCATATCTGCTGGATATTTGTACACTTCTGGAGGTATTTTTTTATATGTTACTTTTGTGGCTGGAGCTGGTTTAAACTACTGAACAGATTCTAGTAGTCCATTTATTTTGGTTTCAATAATTTATGTGACTAGCAGGAAGGGCATGGCCACTGAAACTGAGCAGTAGATTTGGATTATTTTCTCTCAAATTCTAGCTAATCCCATCTCACATACAGCAAAAGAAGGGTAAGCAATGTAGGCAAAGGTCTGTAAGCCATGGCTCAGTTTTCCACAAAGCTACAAATGCATTAGGAAATGTATGGATGAGTTGTTCAGAGTTTATAGCTGTTTATTGTCAATATTTGCTTAGGTTTTGCCCATCAGAGTGGAAAGGAAAGGCCATTTAAAGACTTTAAATACATTTTGGCCTTGATTTCAACATTGCTGGGAGAAATGGCTCACTGCTGTGTCATTACTGGAAAGGAATCGCATCTCGAGTCACAGTTCTGACCTTTGGAAGGGCCACCTTAGCCACCTTTGAAACACTGGGACAGAGCTGACTGGGTTTGGTTCCCCTGCGTACCTGACACTATTTGTCCCCAGCCTCTCTCTGCTTCCCTTCAGGGAATTTCCAATCTTGCATTCATCCAGAACTCTAATAAAGAAGATAAGCACGGTGTTCCAGTTGGAAACATTCTCATCCATAAACACTCCTGGAGGCGATGTGGGGGCAAAGCGGATTTTCTAATTCATGTGGCTTGTTCCTCCCTGTACCTCTGGCCTCATGCTTTGGTTTTCCCTGACTGTCACTGTGGTACCTTGCTTATTCTTTCTGGGTATCTCTCTCTCCCACGTCAGTACTGCTGCAGCTTAGACTTTGTCAAGTTTCCTCAACTTCTGAGCATCCTCTGACATCTCTTTAAAACCACTGTCTGTCTTCTTGTCTTGGAAAAGTAAGGGGGAAGGAAAGGTTGGTTATTTTAGTTTTGTTTTGTTAAGAGAAAAAAGGAGTGTGTCAGTCACACTGTAGGAAAATGAGTCTTGTTCATTCTTCAGCATAACAAGGACATGGCAAAACTGTTGCTGATGAAATTTTCAGGCTAGAGTAGCTCTTGGTGGTTTTCTAACCACCTGCCTCAGGTCCTGTACCTCATAGGGACACAGAATGGTTTGGGTTGGAAAAGGGACCTTAAATATCATCAAATCCCAACCCCCGTCATGGTCAGGGACACCAGACTGGGCTGCTCAAAGCCCTTTCATCATATTAGAACTTGTTTCTCCAACACCAGACCTCCAACGCAAACTAACCTGGTTTTTATATCATCTTTGTTACCTCGACAAAGTTATATCGTTACTGACCTCAGCACAGTTATCCTTGCTGGAGCTGAAGGGAAATTTCATCCAACTCTTTTCATGCTGTTTAAAAAACAATGTACGAAGCCGTCACTGGTGGCAGGTTGGGGCTGACCTACAGATGTTTCTTGAGCTGCCCCATAGCCTATGCAAGACTGGTTGCGGTTCCACTCCCTTTATTATTTTAGCCTGAGTAGTATTGTGTGTTCTGAGTAGCTCCCTGATGATAACACATTTTGATAATCCCCACACCCGTTTCAAATGTATGTTGGCTTTTATTTTTCCAGGCATACTCCGTCTATGATGAAGACATCGGCTATTGCCAGGGACAGTCTTTCCTTGCAGCTGTGCTTCTACTTCATGTGAGTTAATTGCAAAATGAAAGCTTTGCTGTTTGAAACCAAAGCAGCCTTCCCATCAGCAGTACTGTACCATGCTATTTGACACATATTTGCTGTTGTTTATTTGTCCGTATTCATTTTCCTCTCGTTGCTTTCTTTGGCAAATAGTGGCTAATGGCTTCTGTCATTATGAATACAGGTTTCATTTATCGAGGAGAAATCCATTAAATTGTCAAGTACCTCTGTGTGTTAAAACCCGAAGCCCATTTGTTCCCTATTAATATTTTCTTTTCATTATAGTTACCACGTAGGTGAACTCCCTTTGTTCGTGGGGAGCTTAACTGTGGGAGATGTTCTCAGAGTAGCTAACCAGAGCCAGCAGTCTCATTAACTTTCCGTGAGACTTTTTCTCCCAGGGATGTTTTCTGATATCTTTTGAACAAAAGCTGAATTTTATTCTTGGTTTTTTTTAGCCTATAATCAAAAACTATGCAAACTTTGATCTGTGCTTCCTATATATATGTGTGTGCTTATAGACAGCCAGAGAAATGCACAGTGTTTCTATTTGCAGGGTGCTTTAACTTTCATGCGTTAGTAGAAAAGCAGCAGATTCAAGTAGTGTGGCTATCATAAGGAATATCTGAATAAACCACCCAGAACCGCCAACAACTCTTACTCAGGCTCTTGCCCACTTTTTCTGTCAGGCTTTAATTAATAACTTATTAATCGTGGTTGAAATGCATTTCAAATTCTGGGCTTGAGTCAGCTGTGGGTGCTTTGTGTTACGCATCCACTTCCTAAAGCATCCACAACTCCAAATTCAGATCAATTTAAGTTGTAATTCCTATTGAGATTGATAACTCCTTGAAGACCTAAGGAGCGTGATACACAGTGATGGTGTTCCAGAGAAGCTTTAGATTCTTTAAGGATAAACCCGAAATTAGTCCCATTATTGCTGTCCCACAAAATGAGCTTGTCTTACAGTTATTTTGCCATTACCATTTTACCCACAGAAGGATTTGTGAGTTCTTCTGGAAGAACAAGGCATTTTCAGTACCAGGGTTGTTTAGAAGCAAGTGGGTGTCACATTCTTAGCGTCTGACTAATCTTCAGCTCCTCTCCTGTAGCCATGTGCTGTCATTCCTGTAGAGAACCACCCCTCTTCCTAGTGTTTTGGGAGTTAGAAGAAATTGCCCTGTGCACAGGGAATGCTACATGACAACTACACTCATTTTAATATGCCCTTTATGATGTTTGCTTTCACAATAGGATATTAAACTGAAATAATCAGAGAGAGGGGGGAAGGGGAGCAGACTCAATGAGCTCATGTAAGTCGGGAGCTTCCCAAGATGCCCTCAGGCTCTTGTTTTTCTCAAATTCTCAGACCAATCCATATGCTGTGAATGCTTGCAAAGACCCTCTCTAACTCTTCTATCTTTGCATGCATTTCTAGACCCCCTTCCTTTCTTCCCTTTTTGCTGGGGCAGGATATCCTCTCTCTTCAGTGTAGAAATCTTTGAGGGATGGTAGGATAGCCTGAACCACCACCCTGGCTTTTTGTGATTTTTCTGCTTTGATGAAATTCCCATCAAAGGTGAGCAGGTAACTTCTAATCACAGGGGGACACCATTGCTAACTCCGATCGTTTTACGCAAAGTCTCCTGGTATTTCATTCTCTGTTCCCATTGCCTGCCTTTCAGAGGCATTCAGTGTGGAAGACAACTTAATGTTAAACCCCGGTACGTTGCTGTGATTCCAGAGAAAAGATATTAAGGTATCAATACAAAAATGCTAAAAATTGGAATGGAAACGCCAAAAATGTGTTTTGGTTAAAATAAATAGATGAAAACTTGATTCATGATTTTGAATCCTTGGGGGTTGGTGATAACGGCGAACCCCCATGCACTGAAAGGGCAGAGGACTCAGTGGCCTCTGCCTGTACACGGCTCTGGCTTTGTGTTCACCTCTGTTCTTCCCTCTCCCTGTCTTTGGGGGAGGAATGACTGTCAGTGCACGTGTGTCTGATTGAGCATGCAAGGTAGGTGTGCTTGTGCATGAGCATCTGTTGTTTTATTAGAAATAACCCTTACCTTACCAAGAAAAAGAAAAAAGAATAAGATTTGTGTTATTATAGGGCAGATTTGAGGCCTTTGATCGGGACAAAACTATTTCTTCCCTTTACTTTGTCTGCAGCTTTCCTCTGCTGTCAGTGGGGATCATTCCATCCAGATAAAACCATGATAAAGAGCTCTGAGATTCCTCAGAGCTTGTCCTAGGTGACTCCAGGCTGGACAGGTAGCTTAAGTTCTTTATGCTAACTAGTGACTTTCACATGCCCTGGCTGAAATTGAAAACAAAAGTGTCTGCTAGTGAGCCTGGAGACAGGCCACAATCATAGGCTGAACCGTAAAAGGTGAAGCCCTGGAGGGAAATATCAAGAGAATAAAATTCTCTTTGAAGAAAATACCGAGCTTTTATCTAGTGCTGATATTTGATAAGGGCTTGGCAAGAGGATGAATGAGTGAATATAGGAAAAGGTCAAGAGTTGTCATTCTTGATACTCAGTAATTGTTCTCATTCCTTGCAATCTACTGCCTGCAATAGAAAGGTTGTTTTTAAATGTGATTTGGGGTCTGCAGTGACTCTGCTTCTGCTTGTCTTCTTACTGTGTCACCTGAAGGCTCGGGGGAAGTGGGGGAGACATCTTATCTGTGGAGGTTTGAGGATGCAGGGCTTCCCACAGATTTGATGTTTGGCATGCTCCAGCCACCCTGAGAATGGCTCACATAGCTTGTCATTCAGCACCGCACTTGAAACGGAGATTATGGACATCGGGCTTCGGAAAAAGTCGTTATGTTAATAGAGGGGATCAGCCCTCCTGAGCTCACAAATAGCTTCTGAAGGCAGAGAATGTATCACTTCCTTCTTCATCGTGGGAAATCTGACTTACTTTGATGTCCTGGCGTTTGGATGAGAGAGAAGCATTATTCTTGCTAAGGGTTGGTTATACCTTAAATCTGAATTTTTCCCTTTAACCAGGTCGATCTCTGTAGAAATATCACTATCATGAGTTGTTTTCTTTTCCTTCTCCTTCCCTTCTCCTTCCCTTCTCCTTCCCTTCTCCTTCCCTTCTCCTTCCCTTCTCCTTCCCTTCTCCTTCCCTTCTCCTTCCCTTCTCCTTCCCTTCTCCTTCCCTTCTCCTTCCCTTCTCCTTCCCTTCTCCTTCCCTTCTCCTTCCCTTCTCCTTCCCTTCTCCTTCCCTTCTCCTTCCCTTCTCCTTCCCTTCTCCTTCCCTTCTCCTTCCCTTCTCCTTCCCTTCTCCTTCCCTTCTCCTTCCCTTCTCCTTCCCTTCTCCTTCCCTTCTCCTTCCCTTCTCCTTCCCTTCTCCTTCCCTTCTCCTTCCCTTCTCCTTCCCTTCTCCTTCCCTTCTCCTTCCCTTCTCCTTCCCTTCTCCTTCCCTTCTCCTTCCCTTCTCCTTCCCTTCTCCTTCCCTTCTCCTTCCCTTCTCCTTCCCTTCTCCTTCCCTTCTCCTTCCCTTCTCCTTCCCTTCTCCTTCCCTTCTCCTTCCCTTCTCCTTCCCTTCTCCTTCCCTTCTTCCCTTTGTTTTTCTTTTTTCCTTCTTGTTGTTCTGTAGCTGAGGGTTGTGTACTGATTGTTCTCATACCTGTTTGGTGGAGGGAATACAACTGGCAGCTGTGCTGCTGTAGAGATGTATACCTACATGAACCTATGACACAATCCCATGTGTTCTGCTGAGTGTCTTACAGCACCAAGGCGAGGTGCTCATCAAGCAGAATTGTCCCCTTGAGATTTTAGTTGCTTAATGCTGCATTCAGGGTGCTTTGCTGAAAGTTTTAATACATTCCTGGTTCTGTATTCATTGTGCGTAAGGTATTTTAGCATTAAGGTGTTATTTGTAGGCATTCGTGTAAGGAATTTCCAGTCTCAGCTCACTTTAAAAATGATGTCTGTGTATTTTTCCGAACAGATGCCGGAGGAGCAGGCATTCTGTGTGTTTGTGAAAATAATGTATAACTATGGCTTGAGGGATCTCTACAGAAATAACTTTGAAGATCTCCATTGCAAATTTTTCCAGCTGGAGAAGTTAATTCAGGTGAGGCCATGCTAACAAATTCTTCCACTTTCATAAATGGAAGTAAGGGCATGAAGAAGAGATTAATGCTTTGTTTCCCTAAGCTACTGCTCAGTGAAACCCCTGTCCTTTTAGAGGTGGGGTAGAACCGAAGCAGGGAAGTTTAATATCTGCATTCAAACATTGTGAGTCAGATTTCTATTTCTAATTCTTTTTGTTTTTCACATGCCAGTCTTGCTGCTGATCTTGGTATCCAAGCAGTGTAGGTATCTGTTTTATTCCCTCTCTGTGTTTGCCTAACCTCTTCCCTATTCCCTGATGTTGCTTAGAGAGAACCTCTATTAAGGCCAGAATATCTTTCAGACTGCCACTGTCAGTGGCCTACTTCCTTTGAATTCTGTTGATGGTTAAGAGGTCAGGCAAAGCAGGTCACCCCGCTGCATATGAAATATGAATTAACTGTCAGTTACTTTGATAGATTTTACTGTTTTCAGTGCATTCTGCTTTTTTCAGATGGAGTTATTAGTCAGAGCAATTTAACATAAGCAGACGGCTACGAGTATTAAACGTTGCTGTTCTGACTAATAAGGAGTTACTAACAGTCCGTTAAGCTTTGCCCTGCTTAATGAACAGTGCAGGCTAGCTGCTGGAGTGGGGTGCCATAGATGACTATATGTCCCTCAGTGGGATACAGCAAACCCAAACAAAACAGACCACACTTAATGATTACTTTTTTCCAGATGCCAAAAATGTGCATATTTCCTACTTGAGGAGGTAGAATTGCATGCTAATTAATTGGATGCTTAATGTCAACATACGGTCTTCTCAATATTTACATATATTAACCAAGATTTTTACTTTATTAACTGAGTATGAATGTATCGACAGTGTATAGTAGGATTATCAGTGCTTATTTTGTGTTGCTTATTTTGTGTTGCTTATCTGTGCTCCCAGTTAGAGAAATTGTCCACTGAAGCCAAGTGCTTTCTTGCTTTCAAGCTCTGCAAGGTGATCTCCTTGTTTTGGTATCCACTGGGGCTTGTAGCAGAAGCATTTACAGCAAGCCACAGTGAAGGGCTAGCTTAAAAAGTACACTGTTTGTGGCCTAGATTTCATGGCCGCTCTGCCTTTCCGCTGCTGGAGATCTTGTAATTCCTCAGTATAATCTCAGTGCATTATTTGGTACTATAAGAGAATCCGCAGCGCCCGTCTTCCTAAAAACTGTAACCACGGGCACTGAAGTTGATGAAGAAGCATATTTCCATTGCTCAAAAGAAGACAGGATTACATTTTGTTGTATTTTTCAGTGTTTAGCAACTCGGTATTTATTGGCTGTGGAGATGATGAACTCAGATTATTGAGTAATGCTGAAGCGTTTGTTTTTTCCTTTACTCTAGGAGCAGTTACCTGACTTGCATAGCCATTTCTCAGACCTCAATTTGGAAGCTCATATGTATGCATCCCAGTGGTTCCTCACTCTCTTTACTGCCAAGTTTCCACTCTGCATGGTCTTCCACATCATTGACTTACTACTTTGTGAGGTAAACACCCCCCCACACCTTGAATCGGAAAGCCCTCCCTCTGTTCCACAAATGTTTGCTTCTTTTTTTGTTCCGTTTGCTTGGAGTCAATAGCTGCTTAATTTCCAAATGTTTGTGGCTAAATTATGCAGAAACCATAGTTCTGTTGAAGAGAAGATTGTTCGGTGAGACGCTGCTTTGGTTTTAAAGTCGGGATTGTGGATTACCTCATTCTTTGCTAGGGGACCTAATTAAGATTATCTGATGCACAAATCTGATCTTCATTTAATTGGTTAAATAATGTATTCAAAATGAGGAATTCGGATGTCTTGAAGATACCTAGCAGTGAAAGCCTGGCAGCCGTTTAGAGGGAGCTCTACAATTTCTCTGATTCAGAGCACCCCAGGACAGTGAGAGTGTTGCATTTGGTGGCCCAGTGGGGAATTAAACCTGGTTTTGAACCTGCCATTGATTTATTCTGATTGAAATGGGTCACTGATGTGAAAAAATAGAAATTTATGCAATCATTGAGAATTTTAAAATCAAAGAGCTTCATGAGTAGGAAGCACTGCTGACTCTGCTTCTTTCTGCCAATTTTTATTGTGAAGTATTTTACTGGTGAGTTCTCAGGCTTGCTACATGTGCCTTGATAGCATTCATTATTGAACAAATATTGTTCACCACACGTAGCTCTACAATGTTTCCTTAAAAGGGTCTCTGCTTCTGCATATCAGTGCTCATTTATCAAAAAGAGATAGGTTAATTTGGCCAGGTATCCAAGGGAGTGCGACAGGTACTCACGGTGACGGGATTCCACGTTCCTATAGATATGCCTGAGCTCTCTTTCTTTCACAATGTTGTGATTATTTTATGTAGCAAACAGGACAAGGTGAAAGGTTGCTGTGTTTTCTGCTCTCTGCTCTTTGTTGGTCGCGCAGCAGATGAACACAGTCCTTTGATGGCTCTTGAACTCTTGGCGAGCTAGTTTTCAGAACGAGCTTCTGGCGTGGATTTGATCATTTGTTGCCAGCTTATTACTTCTTTCTGAGCTTGGTGTAGAGCTGCACTCGGAAATGCCCATTTCAGGAGATGGTTTGTTGAGAAGTACAGAACATCACTTCATAGCTGTGATGTTGCACTTGTTGCACTTGGGCCAGAAGAATCCCAGACATAGATACAGACTGGGAGAAGAGCTTCTTGAGAGTAGCCCTGCTGAGAAGGACTTGGGGATTCTGGTAGACGAGAAGCTTCACGTGAGCCAGCAGTGTGCTCTTGCAGCTCGGAAGGCCAATGGTATCCTGGGCTCCATCAGAATAGGGGTGGCCAGTGGGGACAGGTAGGGGATTGTCCCTCTCTGCTCTGCCCTTGGGAGGCCCCAGCTGGAGTACTGTGTCCACATCTGGAGCCCCAGTACAAGAAAGATGTGGAACTGTTGGAGAGGGTTCAGAGGAGGCCACAAAGATGATCAGAGAGGTGGAGCACCTCCCCTACGAAGAGAGGCTGGGGGAGCTGGGCTTGTCTAGCCTGGAGAAGGCTGTGGGGGGACCTCATTGCAGCCTTCCCATCCCTGAAGGGAGCAAAGAAACAGGAGCGGATTCAACTTTTTAAAGGGTAGACAATGGCAGGACAAGGGGGATGGATTAAAACCAAAGGAAGAAAGGTTTACATTAGATATGAGGGGGAAGTTTTTTACAGAGAGTGTGGTGAGGTGCTGGAACAGGCTGCCCAGAGAGCGGGTGGATGCCCCGTCCCTGGAAGTGTTCAAGGCCAGGTTGGATGGGGCCCTGGGCAACCTTGTGTAGATCCAGGCCTGAGGTTGGTGGCCCTGCCTGTGACAGGGGGGTTGGAGCTCTATGATCCCTGAGGTCCCTTCCAATCCATGCCATTCTATGATTCTATGATTATTGCCATAGCAGCAGAGCTGGGTCGTGTCAGAAGCTCCTGCACTTTTAATTATTAGGGTAAGATTGATGATAAACTACGCAGAAGAAGTCTTCTAGCTGTGGTTAATACAGATTTAATATTTAGAATTTTAAAAGATCTGACTCTTAAAACATTTGGTTTCATCTCACATCTGGCAGTGTTTATCTCAGTGTGTCTGAAGGAATTACTCTGGGAGAAAAGGTGAAAGAATCCCAGGAGAAAGAGCAAGTCTGCTGGAGAAAGGGAAACTTGTTATTTAGCGTTTGTGGAGGGTAAGCACATGAAGCCTCTTTCACAAGAGCTAAAAATAATCCAGAAATGGGAAGAAAATTGATTGCAAGTGAGAAGATGCATTCAGACATCTTGAGGAACAGTGGGGCAGTGTGGAGACAACCTACTGAGGCAGCAGTGTGGACTATCAGTAAACTGCTTCTGAGATTCATGAGTCAACCACCCTGGAGTGGCAGGCACTGCTGTGAATCTGTGGGAGGAGTGCAGATTAAAAACATATTAAAATAAAAATCTAGTTGGTCATCATTGTAGAAGGAAAACTACTGTGTCCAGTTCTGGGCTTCCCGGTACAAAAAAGCCAGGGATCTCCTGGAGAGAGTCCGGTGGAGGCTAGTAAGGGGATTAAGGGCCTGGAGCATCTCCCCTATGGGGAAAGACTGAAAGAACTGGGGCTGTTCAGCCTTGAGGAAAGAAGCCTGAGAGGGGATCTGATCAGTGTTTATCAATATCTGAGGTGTGGGATGCAGGGGGAAATGGCCAGCCTCTTCTCAGTGTCTGTGGGGACAGGACAAGGGGCAATGGCCTCAAGTCAGAGCACAGGAAGTTCCACACCAATCTGTGGAAGAACTTCTTCCCAGTGAGGGTGAGGGAGCCCTGGGACAGGCTGCCCAGGGGGCTGTGGAGTCTCCTCTGGAGATATTCCAGCCCCGTCTGGACGCATCCCTGTGTGGTGACCTGTCCTAGGGACCCTGCTTTGGCAGGGGAGTTTGGACTCCATGATCTCTGGAGCTCCCTTCTGACCTCTACAATCCTATGAATCTGTGCAAAGAATATCTGTAGGTGTATGGCCATAGAGTAAGAAAGAAACCGTTCCTTATTGGAGGATGAACGTCATACGGTGAAGGTCTCTGTCAAGTCAGCCTCCAGAAGGAGTAACGGAGCAGGCAAAAAGTCCTTTTTGTCCACATTAAATTGCTCTTTATCTCTAAACAACCAGCATGTCTGTAATTCCAGCACCTGGAAGGAGAAAAAAAACGCACAGCTGCTAACAGTGGGACAGATTCTTCTGCAAAAAAAAACTTCTCAGAAATGGAGAAACCTTTGAAGTAAGCTGTCTTGTGTTTCTAAAAACAAGCTCCCAGCCTTCCTGTTAATTGGCCATAGATACAGATGAATTTCAAATAACCTTCAGTTTCCTTCCTGAGGGTGCTTTCTCCACACCCTTGTACTGCCTGGCCTTGAGAAAATGTTTACATCCAGTCCAACTCTTCCATGAAAGAAAAATCCTAGGGGATGAAAACCATTGAGAACCATCATTGCTGAATAGGTGCTGCCAGCTACTCATTCCACGGGGAGCTTGCCTGGTCTCTGTGAAAATACTTGAATTATGGATGAACAGTTTGTGTCAACCAAGAATTTTGGGATGGGATTTGCCTTTTTTACTTCTTGACTGTGGCTGGAAGAGTGAAATCAGTCCTTAGAGATGTTCTTTAATTCTCAGTCTGGAGAGATAAAATGCACTTTGGAATCGGTGCGGTTTTGCAGCTAGCTGTTTCCTTCCCTTGCACACATGGAGCAATGGGAGCACTCTAGCAGGGGCTGGGACCTTCTGGATGTGGAAGCCTGAGAAAAATTCCTTGTGTTTATGATGAGAATTAAAGTTTATTGAGAAATGTTAAAAATCCCATCAAAGTGTGTGCAGTTACAGCTGAGGTCTTTCATAGTTCTCACATTAAATATGACTTTGATAGAAGAATTTTATTGACATTTATAGACTTTGGGGACATGCTCTGTCCTCTGTGTGATTGAGTTTTTTTATCCTTTTGGAGAGGAGTGTAGGTGAGAGGGACCTGGTGGTCCTGGGGGACAGCAGGATGCCCATGAGCAAGCAATGTGCCCTCACGGCCAAGAAGGCCCATGGCATCCTGGGGTGTATTAGAAGGGGAGTGGTTAGTAGGTCAAGAGAGGTCCTTCTCCTCCTCTGCTCTGCCCTGGTGAGACCACATGTGGAATACTGGGTCCAGTTCTGGGCCCCTCAGCTCAAGGACACAAAACCCCTTGAAAGACCCCAGTGCAGGGCCACCGAGATAAAGAAGGGAGTGGAACACCTTCTGTATGAGAAGAGACTGAGGGAGCTGGGCCTCTTTAGCCTGGATGAGGATGAAGGGTGACCTTATTAATGTTTATCAATATGTAAAGGGCCAGAGTCAGGAGGACGGAGCCAGGCTCTTCTCAGGGATAGCAGCAACAGGACAAGGGGCAGTGGGTGCCAGCTGGAGCAGAGGAAGTTCCATGTGAATGTAAGGAGGAACTTTTCACTGTGAGGGTGATGGAGCCCTGGGACAGAGAGGTTGTGGAGTTTCCTTCTCTGGAGACATTCAAACCCGCCTGGATGTGTTGCTGTGTGATGTAGTCTGGGTGATCCTGCTCTGGCAGGGGGGTTGGACTCGATGATCTTTTGAGGTCCCTTCCAGTTCTTCACATCCTGTGATCCTGTTGTCTTCCTCTGCCCTTCTTGTATTTTTAAGCTGTTTTCAGGCTCTTGAGGGAGTGATTCAGTTCCCAAATTACCCAAATATCCAGTGGCCTTAAAATAATGCCTCAATAACTGTAGGAGAGCACCTGAAGCCCATCCTTACCTTTTGTTTCAATGTTTTGGAATTCCTTGTGTTTCCTATGGCAGAAGCTTGAAAATTTTGGGCTTGCAGGCAGGTCCTGCACTGTGCCGTGGTACATCTTCAGAGGCTCAACACTTGGACTGCCTGTAATAAAAACACAAACCTCACAAGTTCCCATGTGAGCACAGCAAACCGCGTCTTTCTTGAGCGTGGCCACGTAGATAAATTTTAACACGTCAGTATCAGCTGAAGATCTTTCCACAACATTGCTTTAAGCTGCCTGTTCATCTGCTTTATTTGTCTCTGTTCCTTTTGCTATTTCTGCTTGCAATGAAGAACAACTTTGTTGATGAAATTCAGAGCCGTATTTGGACTTGTCAGTCTTATCTATCAATGTGACATGATGTTATTCAGTGAGCTGTGAGCCTGCTCTGTTTTGCTGTCTCTTTTGGTTCCATTTTAAATTATTTATTTGAAGTCAGGCTCAGAAATAACCATTCACCCAGGTAAAGTGTGTGTCACTTGGAGCTGTCCCCAGCCCAGCAGCTGTTGGGGGGAAAACCTGGGTTATGTGGTAGAACATCAAAGAGTTGACATTGAACTTCACCTTGCATTTTAAATATTTACCACGTCAAATGAAAATAACACGGTTTTAAAAGCACTAAATGAGTGACCTAATCAGGCATTTAGAAGAAGAAAAACCTCCACACTGGTCAGCAGACCATGTAGAAGCTTTTTTATTATTATTATTTATTTCCATGGGTTGGTTTTTTTGTCTGCTTGAAAAGAAACTGCTTGAACCGGCTGCGATATATACAGCCCTGCCAAAACTAAAGGAGTTTCAGACCTCAAGCTGTCATTTCATTATTAGCCCAGCATTATGGGATGCTATTGGTAGCCTCCCTTTTAAGTCAATCTGGCTATTTTTGTGCGCAGTACTTGGGGCTATATAATACTTGAGCGTTGCACTTCTCTCCCTTTAAGGAGTATAGAAAAAGCCCTACTCACACACTGCCTTTTCTGTGCCAGTAATGATATTTGCCTGTTGTAGTGTCAGTAATTACATAGTCTTGTTACAAAAATTAATAGTTTGACTACTAAGCTGCCGTTTCGTGATCAGGGCTGAATAGAAAGGGATGCAACTGGTTATCTGTCAATTCTGACTATGAAATAATTTAATGTTTTCTAATATAGCTAATAACAGAGAAGGGAAACTACCTTTCATGAGTCCGCGTGGCAGCACAGTGAAAGAAGTGGGAATTGAAAGGTAGATGCTGTCGTTCCTCTGCTGTTATTTATCAACTGGTACCTTCAGAGCTTTATGTAAAACACCTTGTGTAATCACTTTTGAGAAACTCTCTGCCCTAATGAAGACTGATGGGTGTTTCTCAACATCTTTTAAAATATGACTGGCATGGTGCTGGTAAATGAGCACCTAGTGATAGTAAAAACATGGCACCATCTTGGGTAGAGGTGCTTCCACAGAGCACTGCTTTGTCATGGAAGAAAGAAAATCTCAGGAGAATGATAACTATTGGTGCTGAAGATTTGATTTCTGCCTTACACACATCTTGCTGGAGAATGGATGTGCCAGGAAACACTGCGCCGTATGGTAACGCTCAGACGATAAGACCAGTCATCTCTGCGTGTTAGTACTAACAGAGTAGTAGATACCATAATAGCCTGCTATTTTTTATCTGTCACTGTCAGATATTTGTGTGATGCCTTCAACCGAGTTGAGAAAGAGCAGATTAACATTCTAATTTATTAAACTTCCTCAGGAATTGAGTCAGGAACAAGCCCACTTCCTCTGTAAATCTGCACTCAGATGGAATGTGAATTATATAAAATATCATGTACAGTTGTTGATCTTCTGTAGATCTATAGAGGAAGAAAAATGGAATTTCTTGGAATTCCTGGTTGTTAACTTGTTGTCTGCATTTAACCCTTCCAGTTATGAGTGTTTTGATAAATCTTACAAAGCACTGGACTAGACTTGCTAGAAATAAAATCTCTTTCAGCGATAGCATATTAAAAGCTAGGCTTAAATTCTAAGTAGGCTTAGACCTGTGCTGAAACTGCTATAATAAATGGAATGCCATGGACAGGTACACCCTCCCTTCCAGCCCAGGGTGCCCAAAGTGCCATCCAACTTGGCCCCGAACCCTGCCGGGGATCCCGGGGCAGCCCCAGCTGCCCTCCACCATCCCCAGGAAGGATTTCTGCCTCCCAGCCCCTCTCCAGCTGCCCTTCTGCAGCTGAAGGCCATTCCCCTGGGCCTGGCCCTCCCTGCCCTTGGCACCAGCCCCTCTCCAGCTTTCCTGGAGCCCCTCAAGGGACTGGAAGGGGCTCAGGGCTCTCCCCAGAAGCAGCCTTCTCTTCTCCAGGCTGAACCAGCCCAGCTATCCTGGTCTGTGTCCAGAGCAGAGGGGCTTCAGCCCTCAGATCATCTCTGTGGCCTTCTTCTGGACTCAGTCCAACAGCTCTGTTTCCTTCTTGTCCTGGGGACCCCTGGGCTGGAGGCAACATTGCAGGGAGGAATCTCCCCAGAGTGGAGCAGAGGGGGAGCATCCCCTCTCTGACCTACTGGTCATCCAGCTAGTGATACAGCCCGTGGGTGGCTTTCTGGGCTGCCAGCACACTCTGCCAGCTCATGTTGAGCATTACCATCAACCAGTGCCCCAAAGTCCTCCTCCTCAGTCCTGCTCTCCATCCATTCTCCTCCCAGCCTGGGGACTGCCCTGACCCATGTGCAGGACTTTGCCCTTGGCCTTGTAGAACTTCACATGGTTTGCACAGTCCCACCTCTCCAGCCTGTCACAGTCCCTCTGGATGCCATCCTGTCCTTCCCCTTTCCCACTACTATTTAATGTAAAGTCAGCATCATGCACATGAGTTGGTAAAGGCTGAGGGCGTGTGTGTGTGTTTTCCTTCTCAGGAATACAGGCGATTGGGCTTCGGCATTTAGGCTGTGACTTCCCTCCTCTCCATCGCGCTCCGCATTACTCCTTCTGGGGATCCAAGTCTCCTTTCTGAAGCCTGCATCAGCTGCTGCTGTTTCATGTAAAGAGGCTGGAAAGGATTTCTTTCCAAGACAGCCATAACTAGCTTTTAATTAACTTCAGAAAAATGGGAATAGGTTCTTTCTCAGGCTCCAGATGGAAGACTGGAATGTGAACATACGTGGCTAATGGTAATGTTGGTTTGCCACTTTCAAGCAACTCTTGACACGTCAGCCATGATAATCCTTTGTGTTGCAGAAGCTTGAGGTCTGTAGTGGATTTAGCTCTGGTTTTCTGGCCCTGGATGCTTTGCTTTTATGTATTTACATGAGTAACTCAAATCTGATAGTAATGCTGACAGTAATTTTAGCATAATTTATCTGATGACTACGGCTGTATTCTACTGTGGAGTTTTATCAGCACAGGAAGGGAAATTAATGGAAAAAGGGAAAAGGATGTTGTATTTGATTGTATGTTTGATAGATGAGGAACTTTCCAAGTTTTTGTATATGTGTGTGCAAAACATTCGGGTTATAATGATGAGGAACTTTAAAGTTCTTTCCAAACTGAAGGTCATAAGAAGTGTTAGGTGTTTGGATATAAAAACTCAATTGACAGCAGAAGTACCAGAGGTATGTAGTAGCCACGGGGAATGCAAAATGCTCTATTTGCTTCTTAACCTACACAGAATTTATAAGAATTCAAGCTTAGACTGAGGAGAAGGATATTTTAGTAGATGACATCTAAGAGCTTCTTGGAGAGCTGCAGGGTTTACCGTAACCTTTTACACCGTGTTGTCCAGCTGTTCCTGTGAGCATCTGTAATTTATGTATCTTCCATTCATAGCTGCAGCTTGTTTATCCCTCAAATAACAAGGCTGCTGATAAATACTCAGCAGGAGGAAAGGAAAAGGAGTCTCACAGCAATCTGCAATTCAAGATAACTCACATGAACAGAAGGTACCTTTTGCTGATAAATGTTGGTCCTAAAGCATTGAGGCTGCTTGTGTTTCAGAAAATATTGTAGGTACGGGTGAAAAGTTTTGGAAGATGAGGAACCTGGTTTGTGCCTTGGAGGGAGGAGACATCCAGTGCCAGGTCACAGTGTGTCTCTGAATTACTTTGCCCATCACTACCGAAATATCTGAGCTGCTTACTAGTTGCTGTTTACTTGGTTGATTTTTTCTAGGAATACAGTAAATTTCCATAGTGCTTACTTAACGATAGTGCCATCTGCTGTATTTGAGCAGTGGCATCTTCTAAGCAGACTTGGCACGCCTCAGGAATTTCTGTCAGAACTAACTGAAGGAAAGCATCACAAATGGGAGAGTGATGTTCCTTCCATGAACAAATCCAGGAAGCTAAGCTAATCTGGGGGCTGTTTTTAAAGAAGAGGGTGGCGCAGTCGGCCCCTGCCAAAACACTTCCCGTTACTTCATGCTTGGAATCTGAGCCTGGACTGAATTTTTGAAGTACCTAAAATCAGAACATCAGCTTTGCATTTGAGTGGCTGTTGGGAAAGGGAGATGAATGTCAGGCTGTAGAGGGGCAAGGGCCAGAACTATGTAGTGGCAGAGAAAGGGAGAAGGTGAAGTATGTTTGTTGGGAAGGAGATTGGATGGAGGGCAGATTCGGGATGGGCATGAATCTTTGTGTCTCTTTGTGTTGCTTGGGGAAGGGCCTGTTTTATGCACAGAGATACCGGGCCTCTTTTCTGCCCTCGAGGTATGTATCTGGTAAGGCCCTTGGTGCCTAAGGTGGATTCAGGCCTCAGTCTTTGTCCCCATATTAAATGAGTTTGCAAGGAGGGAAAGCAGTGTCAAACCCCCCTGTAATTTAAACCTCTGAAAGCCAGACAAGTAATGTGGGTGCATGGCTTAGTCAAGCAAAGGGAGAAAGCATGCTGCCAGCCTGTAACCAGCTGCCTGGGAGCTAGGCATACACCGCTGCAGAAATGCCCAGTGTCAGGGAGTGATTTGATGCATGGAAATGATTTAAACTTCTGTCACTGTATTTCTTCTTCTCCAAAAACAGGCACAGAAGCTGGAGAGGAAAAAGTGCTAATCTCATAGCACTCTTTCCCTTCATTCAGCTGTAGCAAATGACGTGAAAATCACCCCAAACATGTAAATATATGCTCTGGAGCTCCTGTATCCCATTCATTTTTGTTAAAAGCTACCAAACAAACGCATGGTACTAACAGGTTCATGGCTGCCTGGTGCTATTTATTGTGTGCCTTTTCATGCTGCAAAATACAGAAAAGTGCCACAATAAATACAGAGTCCTGCGGTGCTGTTTTTACCACCTCCCCGCTACCTGCTTATTTATTGGGTTATGTATATTAATTCAGTCAAATGGTTTTACTTGGTTTTCTGTATTATTCACAGCATTGTAGCATGAGGATGGAGATTTCTGTCTTTCCTTTTCCCCTTTCTTGTGATACAGTGTTTCCCGGTGTGAGTTCTAGTACTAGGCAGCGCGTGTGGAGTCACTGGGGGAAGCCCAGATGAAGGCTCATACCTTAGCAGTAAGATCCCTATGCAACTTGTTTCCTCCTTTATTTTCCCTCTGATATAACCGTTCCGTAAGGAAGCCGTATCTGTTACTTAGACAAAGCTCGCTATTTTATGGTGCACCTTATTCGAATGAGTTAACCTTTTGTTGCCTTAGTTGTCTTGTCATTGAACTGGAATAAATCCTCAAGCTACACAAGCTATATTTGAGTAAAAGACATTAATTAACACACATATCCCTGCAGAGCATGGTCCAGGTCTGTGGTACTTACCAAGAGAAATTTGAGCTTCAGACTATGTAGTTATCTGTCAGCAAAATAAATACATGTGTGACATTCCTAAAGTTTGTTGTGAGCCCTCAACATATTAGAGCTGCCAAACAAATGTTTTGTTGGAAGCAATCCAAGACATAAATAGAATTTTAATTCTCCTTTAGAGTTTATAACCCCAATTACCCTCTGTAGCTCTTTTGAAAGAGTGTGCAACTGAACACATAATTATGAAACGCTTTCAAATTACAAAACAATGTCAAATTAACTTCAGCTGAATAGCTAATCTCTCTTCAAAAAAGGACAAATCAGTTATTAGAAAGCTGGAACAGATTGACTGGTTCTCCTGATGGCATGGCATGTGAGTCCTGAGATTTCACAGACCTTGTGGAGATGCTCACTTGACTTTCTTGTTTATCTTCTTTACCTGGTATTGAACTTTGGAGAGCATTATCTCAATACCTCCACTGTTTCCTCTTACACATCCTGCGTATTTGGGAGCAAAACCACAGATAAGGACAGGAATACTGAATTAATCTTTCATATATTTTTGAAGAGACGAACTTTTTGTGCAAATGATGTGGAGGGCATTGCCGTATCACTGGAGGAAGGTCAGTCAGTTGGGTGGGAGAGGTGCTGGTAGTTGATACAGCCTACCTTCTCGCAGGGCTTCTGTCATTGAAGGAAAGCTGTAAAGCAGAGGTAGAGCTCCAAAGTTGTCCCCTATGCAAATGTTGTCCAAATACTGTGGGACTGAATTGTTTCCCCTAACTCTTGTGCCCACCTCAAGCTCTGCTGCTGAGCCTTGCCAGTGGCAAGTGCTAGTTTGCTGTCCCCTTAAATCCCTTTTTTCAGGTCTCTGGGTAGATTTTCTGGGTCAAATGGAAAGGTACGATGTATCTGTATAGAAGGGAATATATATTCCCTTCTGAAGGAAGTCACCAGCATCTTTTCTGTCACAGAGATCTCGTTGCATACAAGCTGGACCTTACAAAATCAGGTCTTTACCGTTCTCTCTGTTGTTCCCAATCTTCTTTTCAGGCCTTTTCAAAAGTCAGCTTCTCTCAAAGTGCAGAGGGACCCAGAGGGAGGACTTCTCAAAGAGTTCTTCTATCTGCAGAAGGAATCTTGGCCTCAGGGGGAGTTAAGGGACTGTGAAAATCTCTCACTAGAGCAGAGTTAGCATAATAATATTTCCATTTATTTGAAGCCAGCCTTAATTTCCATGCATACATATAATTTCCAGTTGTGAGATACTGTTTTGCCCAGGAGAATGTTGCCTGCAATCTCTGCTGGAAATAATGGCCTTTGGACATACAATTCAAGTAAGCAGATGCCTCTATGACGGGCGATCCTAATGAGTTCTGTGGTGACCTACTGGATGTTGAGTGTTCATGCCAGTGCTATCATCCCAGTAGGTATGAAGGGTTATTCTGTAAAACCATGCTTTCTTCTTAAGTGCTGGTCTCTGGAAGTCTTTGCAAAGCAGCGGGCAGTCAGCAGCGGCAATAAGGGACTGTATGATGGCACAGGCTCTAAAATCACCCCTTTCCTGACTCTTACCTTGCTGTCTTGACTGCAGAATAATCAAGTGTTGCCTGCTTTGAGATGGGCTTGTTCTTTCTCCAAAACTCCTGAGCTTAATGAAACATATTAAAATACTCTAGGCCTCTCTGTGAGCTTCAAAGGGTTCTTAAATAGCGCCTTTTGGAAAAAATGGTGATCCTGTGCAGATGCCTAACTATGCTGATAAGCCAGGCTGTCACAGAAACTGCTGGTCTTCTGCAAAAGGCTAGTTAAAAGCTCCTTGGAAGAGGGTGGTATCTACATGCCTCGCTTCTGAGATCTTTGTGGGTGGCTTTAATGTCAGCAGGCTGTATGCTCCTTCATTACTCACTAGCAGGAAAACCTCTTGTGTTGAAAAATTAGAGAATGGACATGTAATCAAGAAGTGATATGAGATGATGATAAGCCCCTAACCATTCCTGTGCTCTTACAACAGTTCTTGCCTAGTAAGAGTGTAGGTTTTGCCCTTGTGTGTTAAACAAATGAGTGTTCAGGTAATTATGGACAACTTCCACGTTAGCAAATTTTTTTCATCTTAATAAGAGATCTGCATGATATGAAAGCATTTCTTTCCAAATGCCTAGCTAAACATACGACCTTTGGTTTGAAAAAGTAATTATCCCGAGCTGATTTAATACGGGCTCCCTTCTCTTTCCCTTGGTGGATGATTTGTATGTACTTTCATGTTTCCATTACCAAATGGCTGGAGGGGGAGAGCTTGCGGTGATTTATATGTCTGGTGCCCATTGGTATTTTTGGTCCTCCTTCTGAAATAGATGGAGAAGTTAAAGCTGAATCTTATAAATCAGTGTGGGGTAAATGAAGTGGGATTTTAAGCAAGAGATTGTGGGAAAAGGAGCGTGAGCCTTCTTTTTTCATCATCATTAGACCGGGCCATATCAGAATAGTCTTTCATGCATTAGGAAAAATAACTCAAGCCTCTGTAGATTAATGTTGTCAAATGCATTGTTAAAATAGGTTAAAAATCCAAAGCATTGTGCTGTAAATCCAGAGGTGAGCAGAAACCTTAGTGTAGATTGCCAGATGCCACCTCCAAGTCACCCAGCTGTCATGGGCAGTATCAGTCCCTCAGGTCCTGCAGCCTGCATGAAACTGCAGTCATGGACACCTTGGGTCTAACATACTGCCTTGATTTGGGAGTTACCTCTCCTTCTGAGAGGAGGTTATGTCCTGTTCTCTCTGCCAGGAGTAAGGGAGTGCTGCTCAGGACAGCTGTACATTAAGGTTTTACCTCCTTTTGGTGTTCGGATTTTGGGGTGCTTGTGCATTGAACAGGTATCTTGGGTAACATGAGGGAGGTTGTGAGCTACCCCTTGCCTGGTGGGGCTTGAAAAAGAGCTAGGGGTGTCATGCCCGTGGGATGAACTGATGGCTTCAGCTTGATGTTTGGAATAGAACCAAGTGCTCTTAGCTTATTTTATTTCTGCTGGTGCTCCAGCATTATCAGTGTCGTGTCTGAAACTCACAGCCAGGCGAGGGTTTGGTTTTTTTGTATTAAAAAGAAGTAAAAAAGCAAAATAGCTGCTCTTGCACTTGAAATACTCATCACCCCCTTTGGAAGAAGAGTTTCTTATTAACCAAGCACAGTTCAGTCCCGCTGCAATTGTGACCTCTAGTGGAAAAAGCCCTTTTGTTGTCATAAGGATTATGCATCGAATGGCAGAGTAATTCAGTGTTGCGATACTCACTCCATCTAAAGTCACTGCATTTCTGAGACTCTTAATGGCGAAATCTCTTCGAGGCAGTATCCTGGCCTTGAAGGGATTTGTGTATAAAACACAATTTCTTCCCAAGAATCCCTCAGAAAAGCCTCTGCGGATTTGTATAAAAGCAATTTCTACAGAAGCACAGTCTCAAGCTTTCAGGAAGAGGCTTGGGAAAAGGCTCAATTGCTGAAGCAGAAATTTCTTGGAGACCGTTCCCATACAGAAAGTCCTGTTGTTATCCCACACACATATAAAAAAAAAATATATAAAATATAAAGTATTGTAGTGCCACTAATACTCATGTGCGAATCTCTTGAGATGTTTTTAGATACCAGCTTGGAAAGACATAATAAGAAAAGATTTATCATGCCATTATCCAGCAGGCAAGAGGATTTGTACAGTGTAAGGTAGGAAAACAACCTGAGTACACAAAGCACATAATCCAGCAGATGAGAAGTGCATAAGGTATTTTTCATATTTGGATGAACACAAAGCTCTTGATATAATCTTGAATGCTCAAGGTCTGTAGGCTACAGGCAAGAGAGTCTCTTCCATTGGCAGCGGCAATGCCAGCGAGGCCATCATCTTGTCTCTTCTGGCCTGAGCTAACCCCTGGCTAGTTTGCCAACTTAGACCCTTAGGGGAGATCTGGAGGAGCCTCGCTCAGGGCACGTGGTCACCTTCCCTCAGGAAAATCCTAAAATCACGATTGTCAAAAGAAAAAGATGTTGAAGCAATTCGGGGGAATGCTCTTCCTGATTTCCATGTGCAGCAGCACCGATGTGGAGCCTTTCTACCCCTCCATACTCGGGCACTGGAGTGGGTTTTACTTCCTTTGATTTTTGGATCGTTCAACGTTGTCACTGTATTATTTGTGGAACGAGTGTCCGTACACTCCTGTCCCTCACCGGCAAGCCACACTGTGATGCAGACATCAGTGTGCTTACCTATGGAATAGTTGTGATTTTTGGCAGGCAACAAAACAAAGGTGCATTTTGTACTTGTCGGGGGGGTTTGTTCTGCTTTGGGGTTGGGTTTTTTTTACAGCTTGAGCAGGAGAGAATGTACGTGATTAATCATGGCTGAGCTCAGTTACTTGGGAAAACACTATCAACCAGAGTATTTCTTTCTTTTTCTTGATAACCTGCTTGTTATGCTATTCTGCCCTGTTCATGAAAAACAGTGCTGACAGGTCCTGAAGCTGTGGAGAGATACCTTGTCACATCCATAGCGTCTGACGAATTGA
Source organism: Laterallus jamaicensis coturniculus (assembly GCA_022605575.1). Classification (NCBI taxonomy): domain Eukaryota; kingdom Metazoa; phylum Chordata; class Aves; order Gruiformes; family Rallidae; genus Laterallus; species Laterallus jamaicensis. The sequence goes on from JAKCOX010000007.1 coordinate 12,685,680, forward strand.
ACTACACGATTCCAGAAGCTCCAAAGAGCCATCATCTCCCCCAGCTGGGAGTTTGGAAACCGTGCCTTGGGGCTTTAATGATGAACTTTGAAGTATGGCAGGAAAGAGAGAAGCATTACCATGAGATCCGCAGCATCCAGCTATGATGCCTCATAGTGATAAGTCACAGAGAGGAGAGGTTTGCATGCTGGCTCTGATTGAAGTATTTTTCTTCTTATTTTCAGGGTATGAACATAATCTTCCACGTAGCCTTGGCGCTCTTAAAGGTAAGTCATTGATAAGAAGGTGGGGGGGGGTTTGTTTTGTTAAGCTGTACGGAATCTTTTAGCTTAGTGTAGCACATCTAAGGGAATGGCAATAGCAGGACTTCTGGAGGAGGGAACACAGGAGAAATATCCTCCAGAGGTGTCTTCATAATTGTTCTTCTGGTAGATCTGTTTTTCTGAAGCTTTATCATGTCATAAAGTGCCTGGAACAAGGAGTGAGTAGTCTGAGAGTTTCAGTGTTTCACGTGTAATTACTGTTAAGAAAACAACTTTTGATTTATTTCACAGATCATTTATTTTGTGTCTGGGTCCTTTCATATGAAATAGGCAAGGAGCATGAGGGAATCAAACATATTTGTGATGTCAAGAGAGGAACGAAAGTCGTTTATAATGTGGGCGTCTTCTGGCTTTGGTGTGGATTCAGAATTTACCTAAAAAAAGAAGTAAATCTGTAGGTAAAGCGCTTGCCCTTTGGATGCCACTGAGATAGCTCAAAGTTAACCTGCATTGACCTTCCTAAGTTGGCACTAGTTCAGGTCCAGTTTGAAATGCCACCTTTGAATTCAAATGATATTCCCATCAAATAATTTTGGCTAAGGCTCAGGGTAGAACAGCCTGTCAGTGCCACCACAGCAGCCCCATACCTTGGAATCAGGCTGGTGTCCTTCAACTCTTGCTGGTCCTCCAGTGGGTTTTCCTTATAATTTATCTAGAAAGGACAAACAGCTACAAGTTGAGCTGTTCAGTAGAGTGATTCCCAGCGACTCAACTCATGCAGCACCAAGTCTTACAGCAGAATGGCTCCACACTAGGGAAAAAAGAATAATAATTTTTAAATGTATATATTTATATATATATCCTGCTGTGAACAGATCAATCAGAAGTTTGAAAGCCCATATATTTTCATCTGAGGTGGGATAAGTTGGGAGAAGAACTGCGGTGTCGGCATGAGATTGTATATACAGTAAGAAAATGTTGGACATAACTTGTGGTTTACACTAATACAGTTGATGTGTCCCATGGTGGTGTGACTTTCCACATGAGTCTTTAACAAAGTTTTTAACCTAGAAACAGGAAACTCGCTTAATGTGCGTACCCAGGGAAGTGCTCCTACGCAACTCTACACTTGTTGGGTGTTTTATTTGCAGGTGTGGGGGCTTGTGAATTTTCCAGGGTTTTTAAGGCTGGGATGGATAAAGGGAAATCTGGTTGGAGGTGGTATGAAGGAGAGTGAAACAAGCGGAAGCAAGCATCCAAGTTCCACCCAAGAGGTGTGCTGCCAGAGCAACGGGCACAGGCTCTGCAGAGAGACAGAAACCTCTGATGGATCATACAGCTGAGGAAGGAGAAAGAAAAGCAGAGGTACTTGCAGGGGGCTGCAGATGGCCTGCCAGGTGCTCAGGGAAGAACGATTTTGTTCAGTTCGGTTACTTAAGGATGCCTTTGGGACCGTGGGTCTGTGCCCAGGCCCTGAGATCTAGGGTACCTGCTGCTGCTGTTGGGAAGGGCTAACCATTCTATTAAGGGTTGTAAGGGACTGGAATCCTTCATTTGAGGGTGACATATTGCAAATGAGGATTCCCTTTGTGTTAAAGGAGTAACCCCATTTCTTTTAACAGAAAACGCTCGCTCTTTTCATTTCCTTACGTACATATTTCCCAACACGCTGCTCACCTGGTCAGAACATCTCTGTCTGGCTGTTTGCATATGGGCATTGTGCTACTTCTGCCTGTTCTAGCTGCGATGGGCTCTGATGGTATGGGGAGGTGTTATCCTCTGGCAGTGTTTCTATATTGCAGCCAAAAACAGGTGCAGAGGAGATACAGGTAAGTGAGACAAGGCTCTATGTCAGAAATACTCAAGAACACGGTTCCGTAGCGGTACCCAGATGGAGCTGATGGTTAGATACAAGCAGATTAGCGTATGATTTACTTACAGCAGAAATTCCTGGTTGTCAGGGGAGAAAATAACTCTGTACACTTGAGACCTGAAGTATTTTTTTCCTATCCAAGTGTGTTCATCATCTCTCCTGTTCATTAGAAACGGAATGGTTTGGCATGGCAGGGTTTTTAAGTTACAGAGACTGAGTGTGCATGCTGCAGAACAACCACTTCACAGCTCTGTGCTTCGAAGGTTTTGCTTCCCTCTGATTCTGAAGTGAGGGAAAACTCCTAAGGATTCATTCTTCCTTAAAGCAGAACAACTGTTCTCTCATCTGCAATCTTAAGGATTGTTTTCAGTTTGGTCAGGGGAGTCCTTCATTGGTGAAATACCTGAGTCTCAGATGTGCAAATGCTGTTTTCCTCTCTTTTTTGTGTCCCTCCTCCAGTAGTGACAGGCTGGAAGGCTTTACCTGGAACTGCCTTCCCCTTGATGCAGCCTCTCACTCCAACATCCAGCTGCCAGTATTTGGAGGGAAGGGAACTCTTGGTGGTTTGAAAAGAGGGTACGGCTTCTGTGACCTGCAGCATCTTGATGCAGCAATCCTTGGAAACTAAATAAGTGTTTAAGACACGAGGGGAATCCTTTCCCTTCTCCAACATTTGGAGTATGACTGCAGCAATGAACAGCTAGAGGATTAATGCTCTTTAGCCATGGGGGCCAGATCTGTAATGGGGCCTTAATCTGATTTCTTATCAATGGGAAAACACCTGTAGCATCCAAATGTTTCTCTTCCTAATGCCTGTGGGTGCTTTCCTCCTTGCCCTCAGGATGCTCCCCTGCCTGGCTGTCCAGCTGATGGCAGTGTTTTACAGTTCGATGGGATCATTCCCTTACATCACGTGGAGACTGCACCTGATTTCACATTTTAGTAAGATGAGCTGATAGAAAATCAAATCACTCAGCTTTTGTTTTCTGAGCAGCAGGAAATAGAGTGAGGCATTGGGGTGCGAACAGAACCCCGGGGTTGAAAACTGTGGTTTAGGAAAGCTTGGCTCGCACCACTAACGGTTTAATTTGAAAACTCCCAGTGAAGACAGTTAATTTGGATTATTGGAGGAACACGTGCCATTCCAATGCCAGCGTACTTTCAGGTCTCTTTTGTCATCAGTTGGTTAGCTTCTTCGTTGGAAATTGCACAGTAAACATTAAAGTCCTCACACATGCTAAGAAAAAGTGTCAATAATAAGCTTGCTTTTGTATTTAAATATTTCAGCAAGTATTTCCTCAATCTTCTGGCTCTGATCTTTCTGCCCTAGCATGAAGAGCTAAATGCAAGCAACAATTTGGAAGTAACAAACCAGAGTGAGTATTAAAATCTGTTCTCGTGGAGAAATCAGATTTCATGTGTGTACAGATGTTACCTGAAAGCCAGTGCTTCTGTGTATCACTCTGTGACCGCACGCAAGTGTGAGCAGCATTTCTTCCAGTGCTCATGAGCTCTTAACACTCCTCCTCCCTGCACGCTGTTGAGCTGTAACTGGGAATTCCACACACGTGGTTAATTGCTTGGTTATTTCTGTTGCCACTTTTCAGTCTCAACGCTGTTTCTGTCAGTCTGTGCCCAGCAGATGGGGAGAAGAATGACAGGTATGGTGGTGGGGACAGCAGATGATGCTGTTAATTTGAGTACTTGATACAAGAGGCTTCCTAGATTTAAAGTGTCCAAACTACCTTGGCTAAGGAAAGTTACTTGTTTTCTCTCTATCGTTCTGTATCTGGACTGTAAAGGACCTTCTGAGCCAAGGAAATGTTTCTTCACTCCATCATGCAACCTGACATCTGTTTCACAGAAACACAGCATCACTGGGTTGGAAAAGACCTTTGAGATCATCAAGTCCAAGCATACCCATCTTCTACTAACCCATATCCCTGAGCACCTCATCTACCCATCTGTTGACGGTGACTCAGTCCCCTCCCTGGGCAGCCTGTTCCAGTGCCCGATAACCCTTTCAGGGAAGAACTTTTTCCTAGTTTCTGATCTGACCCTGCCCTGGTGCAGCTTGAGCCCATTCCCTCGTTCTGTCACCTGCCTGAAGAGATCATCGCCCACCTCTCTATGCCATCCTGTCAGGTAACTGTAGCCAGTGATAAGGTCTCCCCTCAGCCTCCTCTTCTCCAGGCTGAACGCCCCCAGCTTCCTCACCCACTCCTCAGAAGGTTTGCCCTCCAGCCCCTTCCCCAGCCTGGTTGCCCTTCTCTGGACACACTCCAGGACCTCGATGTCCTTCTTGTGGTGAGGCGGCACCTGTACTCGAGGTGTGACCTCACCAATGCTGAGTGCAGGGACACAATCCCTGCCCTGGCCCTGCTGGCCACGCTGGGTCTGACACAAGCCAGGATGCTGTTGGCCGCCTTGGCCACCCGGGCACGCTGCTGGCTCATGTTCAGCCTGCAGTCAGCCAACACCCCCAGGTCCTTCTCTGCCTGACAGCTCTCCAGCCACTCTTCTCCAAGCCTGTAGCACTGACGGGGGTTGTTATGTCCCAAGTGCAGGACTCTGCCCTTGGCCTTGTTGAATCTCATCCAGTTGGTCTCAGCCCATCAATCCAGCCTGTCCAGATCCCTCTGAAGAGCTTCCCTACCCTCAGGCAGATTGACACCTCCTCCCAGCTTAGTGTCATCCACAAATTTACTGAGGGAGCATTCAATCCCTTCATCCAGGTCATCGATAAAGACATTGAACAGGATTGGCCCCAGGACAATTTTGTAATGTAGCAGTAGCATTATTGCTGGTGCAAGGCTATTTCCCTGATTCCAGTTTAAATTTGTGACCGATCATTTTACACTCATCTAGTTTGATATCAGCTCTGTCCTTTATCTTAAATAGTTCCCTTCCAGTGACACTCACGCTCCTGTTTATCACCTTGCAGTGTTATAGATCCCGATTGGGTTGCCTGCTGAACAAACCAGTGTTAGTGGTCTTCAGCTCTGGAGCATCTTAGTAGCTCTCTTTGCATCTCCTCAATTCTGTACTTAGCTTTTTAGAGGTGAATGACTGGATCTGTAAGAGAGGTCACACTGTTTTCTGTATTAATGTTGTATTTCCCTATTCTGAAAAGATATTTTGTATGAACTTACTGGGTAAACATCCTAGGATGTAGAGGAAGACTGGACAGGTGCTTATTTTAGGGAAATCTTGAGTATTGGCAAAAAAACCCCGTGAAGTTGGGGGTGAAATTGTGACAAATACTTTTTTTTGAGTGGTATCACATGAAAAATGCACCAAGTGTGCAGGCAACAGAGCTTAGGCCGTGTCTGGGAGAGATAAACCAGCCGTTTGGTCTCTCTCTGCATCCCATCACTCTTACTTTGTATTTGCAGCTACTTGAGGCGCCTGAGCTCATTTTTAAATGAGCGGTGCAGTAAGCCAGAGGTTGGATGGAGTGACACACAGGGTTTCTTTCCATCCTAAATAGGTTTTGACTCTGGGTGATCTGGTTGAGTCTGCTCTGCAAGTGCATTAAATCCTTAAAAGGCTCTTTTTGATATAAAAAAAAGAGAGTAGTGCTCATGTTAGAACCTAAGGCAAAATAGATGTGCTCTATACCACGTTTTTTTATGGCCTCTTTATGTAGCTGATGCCAGGATCCGCCCTGAAGCTTCTGGTGCAGAAGTGGATCCTAACTCTTTGGTCTAGAGATCAGAACTGACTGTTCTCTTTTCAAGGACAAGAAGTTTGCTTTTTAAGAGCCTCAGATCACTGCTTTTATATTTGTGGTTCCAAAACCAAGGATGTCCTCAACCTGTAAGTTTTGCATTCCCACCTCTAAACCCACTTCCCCAACCACAAAACAACAGCATTTGGTGCCTTGGTAGAGATTGTATCTTTAGAAAGAGAAATTTTTACCAGAATCAGTCAACGTCCAGACTATTGATTTTTCTAACCGGCTTTGAATTTTTAATTGCCCACCTTTATTTGCGTGCTGAAAACCCATCCTGTCCTGACTAGTTACTTAAGAAAACTAGATCACTTCCTCACACCTAAAATCTGTTCAGTTTCTGTTAGGGGATACTCACCGTAAAGTTTTAATTCTGAGAGAGAAGAGGCATTTTCTTTTCAAAGGTTAGAAGACAGCAGAGAAAGCATGGAATTCATGAGACTGCTTTTCTTCAGTGGCACCGAACCCTAATTTGTGTGTTCATGGCATTTCCGAACGGGGAAGCCTGTTGTCTGTTCATAATCTCTAGATGTTGGAAACTGGAAATGGTGTTTTTAGGACTACATGTAGTTCTGATTTTTTTTTTTCATTCCAATATTCTGTATACAACTTGTACCTAGCAAATACTGTGATTTCTATAGGAAGTGTTTTTCTCAAGTATGGAATTGAAGTAACGAAGAATGAAGATAGTCATTCCAGATCAGACTTACCTCCCCCAGCATCTTGTTGCCTACAGGAAAGACTGTAAGAACAGGGCAATAATACTTTTTATCTCTGGATACTAGTGTCTCAAGTACTCTTTGAGAAAATAACAGTCTCATGGTTAATAACTGGATACAGATTGTTATTCTATGGGTTTGTCTGGTGACTTTTTGACACATGTTAACTAGTAGCTGCAGACATTTTCTCAGCTCAGTGATGAGTTGTGTTGAAGCTGTGCTTCGTTTGGTTTGCTTTGAACTGCCACCTGTGAGTTTTTCATGATGTACCTGGTCCCTGTGTTGGAAGGCATTTTGGACAGTTGGTACCCCTTTGCTTTCTCCACTCATGAATTTGTAGGTCTACCATAGCCCTTATCTCTTAATAATCTTAGACTGGTTTTTATCTCCTCATTTGGAAGCCTCTGACAAGCCTTATTCCCTCTCTATACTCTTTTCCATCTGCTGTCTCCTTTATGAGATAGGAAGGACCAGCATAATGCCTAATACTACAGCTGAAAGCACACTGTGGAGTTGTACTGTGGCATAATGGCTTTCTCTGCTCAGGTCTCTATTCCCTCCCTATTAATTCTATATACCTTGGATATACTTTATTGACCTCTGCAGTACACTGAGCTGATATTTTTATAGGACTGTCTGTGGTGACTCCAAGATTCATTCCTGAGTTGCAATTGTCAGCTCAGAGCCTGTCATTTATATATACACAATTGATAGTGTTCCCCATATGCATCAATTTACATTTACCTACATTGACCTCCATTTACTGTACAGTTGCCCAGTCATTCAGTCATCTTACGGTCCTCCTGCAGTTCTTTCCTGTAAGCCCCTGTCTTTAAAACTCTGAATAATTTAGTGACATTGCCAAACACTGTCACCTCACAGTTCACCCTCTTTTCCCGGCCGCCGAAGAGTGGGCCAACCAGCTCAACCCTGGCACAGGCTCTGGTTGAATCGCCTGTGAAAATAGATTGGTTTATCAGGTTCTCTCTGATAATGATAAAGATGTAAACTTCACTAAATCCAGGTTACGCAGTTGTGATTAGACCTGAAGAACAGAAAGGACAGAGTGATTTCTGATAAGGTAAGAGGTGAAGCTCTCATTGCGGGCATGATGTAATTCATATGGATTTTCAGAGCTCTTCTGGTGCAGAATTTGTGTTACAAACTTGAAAGAGGACTTTCTTCTTTATTCTTCCAATTCCAGCATCTGTTCAGCTTTTCAAAGCCAGTAATTTTTGCCACTGAAATGTTAAAGGCAATCCTTTTTTTTTTTACAGTTGACATAGAAAAGAGTGACACTATCATACATCAGCATTGATCAATTAGCAGTTGATAGAGCAATTATGAACGTGCCTAGTTTATCTCAGCACTGACCTTTCAGTACTGGGCCCCACAATCATAAAAATTTGATATTCTTGTCAGCTCAAAGTGGGTATTTGACATTCTTGTCAGCACAGGAGGTGAGACCAGTGGTGCTTTTGCTGTCAGGACTGGGGCAGAGAGAGGGAGGATGCGGAAGGTTGGGCTGCTGCACCAGGAGCGTGTGGGCAGGCAGATGAAGCAGAGGGAGGAAGAAATCTGTAGTGCTTATGTAGGGTCATAAAACCATAGAATCTCCTGAGCTGAAAAGGCCCCATAAGGACCACTGAGTCCCAACTCCTGGCTCACCATAGGCCCAGCCAAGTCAGAGCATGGGACTGAGTGCATCGTCCAGATGCTTCTTGCCCTCAGCCCAGCTCAGTGCTGTGATCCCTTCCCTGGGGAGCCTGTGCCAGTGCCCAACCCCCCTCTCAGTAAAGAAGCTCACTTTAAAATTACACAAAGTGAGCAGGTGGCCAGTTGGCACAGCCAGTTGCTGTGACTTGTTAAGCGTGCAGGTGAGAAGGCTGTTACCTGGGACTTAACCTGGTATGAACACCCAAAGCCAATGCATTTATGTTCGGGCATTGAGCGCTCATTTACGTTCCACAGTGTGTCACATGTTCCTCTAACAGTATATTCTGAATGGCTCCCCAAGAAGGTCCTTGGTATCTTGCTGCAGAATTCAGAAAACATAGACACCTTCAAGCCATGGTCCCTATGTTTTTATTTGCTAGGAGATGTTTTGCCATTAGCCACTCCTTTCTGAGTTTGGCAGGCCTCAGCTGTGTGCCTCTGAGCAGACCTTAACTGCACCTGTGTCACATGAGCAAGCACACATCGCGTGGGCCAGAAACTGAATTTTACTCAGAGTCTACCATGTGGAAATCAAAGCAATATGTGTTTACCCCAAGACTTTCTACTTTTAGGGTGCAAAAACTGCCTTTTGGGCCATTTTTAGTTTTATTAAATGAGGATGGAGAGGTTTCTGAGGATGGTATGGAGCGTAAAAAGTCTCAAGCTGTGTAACTGAGTGACAGTTCACTGTGTTGCTGTGGGGAAGGAGTTCCTGAAAATGCAGAGCGTTGGATTTCAGCTCATAATTAAGGGGGGGCTGTCACGCCTTGGGATTTTTTGGATTTGAGAGACCTCTTTTTAAACAAGAAATCCAGGCCTGATGGAAGAACTGTAACGATGGTAGTAGACCACATCTCTTGGGAAGCTAATCCTGTAGTTAATTTTCCTCCTTCCTAAAAATATTTCTAACCTCAATTCATCTGGTTTTAGCCTCCAACTAGGAGATCCTATTATAACTTCCTAGAATTAAAGATTTTATTTAATAATCACTTCATACCATTTTTCATAAGCCCAGACCTTACCCAAAATGAACCAAACCTGAATTTCTATAAGGATGAGAATTAGCTATGAGCTTATTCAAGTCTGATTTATGCAAGAAACAATTTAAGGCTTTTTACATGACTGGTACTCTGAATTATCTGCCCTCTTGCCTGTTTCGCCCACAAGCCACCTGTGACTCTGCCCATTCACCTCTCAGCTTCTAGTCATTTCAGTAACATCCTTGTCAATACATGCAATATAATGCTCTTGTTCCTTAATTTTTAATGTTCTGAGCCATGTTTTCATTCTTATGTGGAAGACTGAACCTGACCATGACAATCTTCACTGTAACCTGAAGTTGGAATGAAATGTGTGTTGGTTACAGTTTTCTTTTTGGAGGGCCACAAGGAAGATCCAGAGGCTGGAGCACCTCTCCAATGAAGACAGGCTGAGACGGTTGGGCTGGTTCAGCCTGAAGAAAAGAAGGCTGCGGGGAGACCTCAAAGCCCCTTCTAGTCCCTGAAGGAACCTGCAGGAAAGCTGGAAAGAGCTGTTGTAAGGGCATAGAGCAACAGGATGAGGGGGGCATAGAGCAACAGGATGAGGGGCGATGGGTTTAAAGTAGAGCCGGGTGGGTTTAGATGAGACCTTAGGAAGAAGCTCTTCACTCTGAGTGCGGTGAGACACTGGTACAGGCTGCCCAGAGAGGTGGTGGAGGCCCCATCCCTGGAGACATTCAAGGTCAGGCTTGATGGGGCTCTGAGCCACCTGATCTAGTGAAGATGTCCCTGCTTACTGCAGGGGTTGGACTAAGTGGCCTTTGAAGGTCCGTTCCAACCTAATGCAGTCTGAGATTCTGGGAGTCGTGCATGGCTTCCCTTGGAAAGGACCTCTGTCAGCACCCCTGATTGCAGCCTAGACAGAATTGCCTCTGGATCTTCAGAGGCCTGCTCCATGGTCTCGTCCTTACAGAAGGAAGCATGTTTCACAACCTGTGATACCTACGCCAGTCTTCAGAAGACCACCTGTCCAGTACTGCAGGTGCTTTAGCTGACTTAAACCCCAGTTCTCAAGTTGTTGAGACCTCAGTGTCATCGTCATCTGTCATCTTTGACCTATGACTTGTGCTTTAACCGCTTTCCCACCTTGCTCACCATGAGCCAAGGGGACCTGCGTGGATAGGGCTATTTTTTGGTAACAGCGTCCTTTTAAAACAAGCAATTCTCATCCAAGAAACTGTACTACTATCTGGAAGGCGTCCTTTGTGAGTGGTGTATCAGCCTGAGCCCAGTGAATTTCCTTTTTCTGGGTTTTTTTCTGCTTCTTGTGGTACTTACCTCAGTTTGCTTATGGGAAATGAAAATTATTTTCCTATTTTACCTGCTCGTGATCCTGTTTATTACTTCAACACCAGGGTGCAGATTTTACTTGGCCATTAGTAAAACTATTTTAAATTATATATTTTTTAAATTTAAATTTTAAACTTTTTAGTATTTTAACTAAGTAGTTTTAATGCATGCTCTTGCATGTAGGAGAAATGATGTTTAGGGCTTACATACTCATTGGCAGGAGCAGTTGCGGTCGGCATGTTTCAGATCCCTAGAGCTCCCGGCAGTATTTTGAATTACTGCCCCTCTGTCTGTTAGAGATGTGAGGAATAGCACTGCCTGCTCCACTCGGAAACGTGTATTGTGCCATTACGCAGCCCATTTTCCTATTCAGAAATGAAGTGGCATCAAAGCCCACAGACCTGGGCAAGGAAGTATTGCTGGCCCAGCTGTCTCTGCCCAGATCGCAGGGGCACCTGGCCCACTCCCCACATGGGAGTGGTGCGAGGCAGTGTAAGGTGTGACATCATAGCATTTCCCTTAGAAACGTGCGCTTGATTTCTAGAATCAAGTGAGCGTGCTGACATCATTCCCTCCCTGCCCATCTCCCCCGGATTTAGAAATGCCTCCTGAGAACAGAGCACTGGGAATTATCGTTATTTAAATTATTTAATCCGATCCTGCAGGGGCTGTGCAAGGATGGGCTACGGCTCCTCGGCTTCTCAGCGGCTGCCTGCGGCTCTCTGCACCCCAGCAGTCTGTCGCGCCATCCTTGCTTCTCTCCCATTCATCATCTGGGAGGGATGAGGGTCTCCTGCCCATCTCTGGGTTGCACTGAGCCTGTATTTGCATTATTCAGAAGCAGATCGAATGCAAGCCATTATATCAGCCGGCAGGCCAGTTTCTTCCTAACCATGGAACGTTAGAGGCTGCCGTTGAGGTAACCGTAATCCTGGGATTCAACAGCAAAAGCCATCACAGCCGAATCGATTGAAGGTAGTCGGGGAGGGGGAGCTCGACTGTCCAGCCGCTCACTATTGGCTTCTTATTACGGCATTCTCCCCGGAGAGGCTCTCTGCATGCTCATTCACCCCCTCCTCCTCCTCCCAGCCCCCTCCTCGCCTACCCCTTCATTACTGATTCACGGCGAGAGGCGGCAGCGGCAGCCGCCACGCTCGTCACGAATCAGAGATTGCAATGAGCTCATCCTTTTCTCTGTGCAGCTTCAGAACTGCCCTGGCTTTATTGCTCTTGCTGCTGTCTGCTTGCACGCTCATCCCCGCACACTGAACCCGGAAAGCTCTTCATTGCTTTTCTCCCAGCCCAGCTTCCCTGCACTCATTTTCTGCCATTTTCCTGCTTTTTTGGTTTGGGGATTTTTTTTAAGGTGCATTTTTAGATCCATGATCTCTTTGGTTTGTTTTTCAAATCTGCTTTGGACTCTGGCTGAGCCAGCACGGTGGAGTGTATTTTTCCTTGATTCTTAGCAAAGATGCTTTTCCCTTTCTGAGATACGGTTGGGCATTGCTGTAGGCAGCCATCCGAGCCCATTTCAAAGATCCGAGGCTGGCCTCTCCTCTTCTCGCACTTTGTGAAATCGCGGTCCAAAGCCTATTCTTCTCACTCTGGATACTTACTACTTACTGCTCATGGAAGAAGGGGTACCTTGCAAGACCCCAGCTGCCAAGCTTACTCCGCCTGTCAAAAAGTCCCAGGACATGCATGACGAGAGAAGCAAGCTGGTGAATGAGTATGCGTGTCGGGTGCTGGAACTTCTGGGAATGGGGCATCGCCTATTTGTGCCTCGGCTGCTTGCGGTGAGATCACGTTTTCTTGACATTAATGCATTGCCAATTTACCATCTTCCCAAACCTGCTTCCTCCCAGGATTCTTGACACTAAATGCAGGTGTCAGGGTTTTTTTTTTCTTTGCCTCTCAGCATCTTATAATCCAACTCCGAAGCACCGAGTCTTTCTTTATGATGGTAACTTGGGAGGGGCTGGACCCCAGTCCTGCTAATGGGGATCAGTGCCACTCCTTAACTGGCTTGAAGGGTTCACATCCGGGGCTGCCTTATAGAAAAATAATAATCTTTCCTAAAACTATGAATGCTTTTGTTCTCAGTCCTGTAATGCCTGATCTACTTCTGGATATCGCTGTGAAGTGTGTTAATGCTCAGCATTTCAAATCTCATACTTGTGACATCAAAGGGCTGTTTTAAACATTGATTAAAAATATCAAGCCATGCTGATGTATGTTGGGTTTCTGCTGGTTCTGTGTTTGATTTTGAAAAGGCAGGTTGAGGGTATGTGAAGTTTCAAATGCATGTGTAGGATAATCTGGGAAATGCACTGTCAAAGGTGGTTTTATCCATCTTAGCAAATGATGTCTGTACGTGAAATGGCCTGCCAGTGCTGTGCCACGTTATGGCACGGAGAAGTACGCTTTTGTCACTCTCACTGCTGTAGGAAACACTTGAACCCACAAAACAGCAGCAAAAGCAGAAGTCAGGACCTAGCCCTAGCGGAGTCTGCTCAACTAAACCCGGCTGCAGCTCAGAGCTATGCCTGGTCAGCGGCCTTGTACACCAGACCGTCATTTTGATGCGAAGTCAGCTTTTTGGTGATCCCACCCGTTTTCTGGTGGGATGGGGCCCTTCCTTGTTGCCAGCCCCTGTGCGGGTCTGGCGGGGGGGCCATTACACACAGTGACCCAGCCTGTGTTTGTGTTGCGCTCCTGAAACCTCACAGTGTTCTGTGCTGTGCCTGCGTAAGGGACTGTGTGCTTAAATGTGTATTTAACATTACACAACATTAAATAAAACCCAGCACAGCGTGGCCCTGCATCATGTGGTCTCGGGTATCCCCAGAAACCCTCTGACCTCTAGCAAGGCCTGGATGAATTTGGAGGCCTACAGTCACTTGTAGGATTGGGCGTAGTGCCTGTTGTAAGGACTGAGAGCGCATGGTTGAGGCTGTTGTATGTGTAAGCGTTGCTCCAGTTTACCTCCCAGCGTAACCAAAACGCCCAGCCTCCTGCTTTAGTGCTGACGGTCTCTTGGGCAAGGACTGCCAAATCATTCTGAGCTGGTTTGTGATGAGCTCGGAGGAAACCAGAGGCAAAACCACTCTACTTTTTCACTCAACTTAATCAGGCTTTGGATCTGGCCCTCCAGATGGACAGTACCGGGAAATTTAGCATACTTCACTCGGGTGGCTTAGCTTTGCTCAATGGCATTGTATTATTTATTAAAAAAGGAAAAAAAGGGTGGGGAGGAAGGCAAAATGATACAAATAATGGTTGTGTGATTAGGGAGTCTTGACTTGTGGAGTCAGTGTGATTTCCTGTCTGGTTTTATTAGCTAAATATACCTCTTCTGACATATACCCCTTCTGACACACTCCCCCCTTCTGCAGAGGAGGACAGGCTGTGTTTCTATCGGTTCTTTAGAAAGGAGAAATCTCTGAGGACCAAGAATCTCTACTTTAATCCGAACTGAAGATACTTCAAAACCTGGGTGCTTTCTTAAATTTAAGATTCTTCTTTTTTACATGCATGAGGTTCTCCTCCTGCTGTGGTTTTCAGAATAAATGCCCAGGAGGGGTGGAATATATGCCGTTGTAGTGTTACGTGAGAAATGTGATCTGTAACCTTTCCAGCAGCCTTAGAAATATTCGCATCACCTACTCACTGCATCAGCTAGCTGCAGCGATGGGCCAGTGAAACAGCACTAATTCTGTGTGGGTTTATCCCCTTCAGGCTGGCTGGGGGAGGATGATGAAGCTCGTAGATCTTCTGTTTGTGCTTATCCACGTTATTGTATGGCAGAATTAACACTGCCTTTGTAAGTCTGGAGCTACATAGAAACACGGTTGGGGAAGCAGTGAGCAGAGGGATACTACTGGGTGCACATGAGACAAAACCAAAGCTGCTTGTTTTCCATAAGGCTTTGTGGTTTACAGAGGGCACAGCTTTCATTTAGGAAAACACGGTGTTGACCGTGTAGCTTTTGCAGCAGAGAGAGGGTCAGAAGCCTCACTGGCAAAAGGAGGGTCTTGCCATCCATCGAGATCAGTACAGGCTGGAGGGCTGGGCAAGTGCAGGGTCCTGCACCTCAGGAGGAATAACCCCCAGCTCCAGTACAGGTCAGGGGTGACCTGCTGGTAACAGCTCTCTAGAAAAAGCCCTAGGAGTGCTGGAGGACAACAGGCTGACCGTGATCAGCGATGTGCCCTCATGGCCAAGACAGCCAACAGCATCCTTGGAGGGTATCAAAAAAGGTGTGGGCAGCAAGTCAAGGGAGGTTCTCCTGCCCCTCTGCTCTGTGCGGGTGAGGCCTCGTTGGGAATAGTATGTGAGGTGCTGGCCTCCCGTAGTCAAAAAGGACAGGCAGCTACTGGGGAGGGGATAAAAAAGGCATATGGAGATGCTAAAGGGACCAGAACATCTCTCTTATGGAGAGAGGCTGAAGAACTTGGGACTTTTTAGCCCAAAGAAGAGAAGACTGAAGGGGATCTTCTCACTGCTGATAAATCCCTGAGGGGTGTGGGGTCAAGAGGATGGGTCAGTCTGTATTCAGTGGTGCCCAGGGACAGGACAGGAGGTAATGGGCACAAACTGGGCTAGAGGAAGTTCCACCTAACCATAGAGAGGAACTTCATTCCTGAGAGGGTGTCAGAGCCCTGGGCCAGGCTGCCCAGAGAGGTTGGGGAGTCTCCATCTCTGGAGACATTCAGAGCCCACAATCCTGGATGTTGCCCTGTGCAGCCTGAGGGGATCCTGCTCTAGCAGAGGTTGGACTGGGTGATCTCTAGAGGTCCCCCACCAGTCCATGATTCTGTGATTTATTGTACTAGAAGTATGAGTCAGAGTCATTGTAGCAGTGTAGCTTTACCCGCTGAACTTTCCCAGACCTGGATCCCAAGTTTATCCACCCTCATGCTCCTTGGCAGCCCAGAAGGTCAACTTCGTCCTCTTGGAGTCATGGAAGTGCCATCAGGGCCGTGGCTCAGGGCAGCATGGTACAAAGTCATGCAACGCCCGGTGCGGTGGTCGCGTTGCTACCAGTAGAAGAGGAACTATGAGGTTAGAAAGAATAGCTCGCATGCCTTGATTTTGCATTGCATCGTCTTAAAAGAACTTTAAAACACATCTGTGTGTGTTACAGATTAAATGTTCTGTTCTGCAAAGTTAGAATGAGGATAACTGGAAACCTTTTGATTTTACCAGCAGCAAATGAAATAGCAGAGAAGGGTATGGGCAGATGTAGCGTAGAGGTGAGTATGGCCAGATTCTCTGCAGCTTTCTCCTTCTTGTACCTGACACATCTGCATTAACATCTAAAACAGGCAGTTTTAGAACTGGGGTTCAATAGAAATTATAAATATGCATACCAGATACATAGGCTTCAGTAGAAGTAATGTGTGCGGAAGAGGAACAGCTACACTGAGGAAGCATAAGGTGGTTGACCCAAAATTTCTTCTGCTGTCTTGAGTTCCCAGGTGGGAATGGGAGTTTAAGTTGATACAGTAATAAATGAGACTGCAGAATTAATAATTGAAGGCAGAGAAATTAAATTTAAGAAAAACGCTGAGGCTTTGTCCATTGCCTTAATCACAGTTTCATAAATATTTTTTTCAGGGGAAGTAGTAATAGTAACATTATTTACTTGAATAATGTTAATTTTTATTTTCTCAAGTCGCTCAAATTCAGCTCTTTTTTTTTTTCCCCAAGCTTTTCCATTTTTCCAGAACTTTGCCTTTAGATTTGAAAACTTTGCTAGTACTTGTAGGAAAGGGATTTTTCTTTGTTTCAACTCACCCTTAGAAGATCATTTAATGAATATATTATATGCAAAAAATTATGTATTTTATGAATATGTATGAGTGTATTGAAATACCTAAGCAATGTGGGAAGAACATTCGAGGGCATATATAGTCAAACCCTAAAAGGGAAGCCAAGGCTTTTGGTCTCTTGAGTTTCTGTTTTTCCCTTTGTTTTAAAAATACCGTTTCGCCTAAAATATGATTATTTGAAGATTTCAACTGGAGGAATAAATACTGCCCTGAAGTCCTCAAAGTGCATAAAAAACACCACATACCTGTCAAACTTTCATTATCAGATCATTAAACTTTGGCGTGGTTTAGTGAATTAAGTTGTTCATGAGTTCCAGAAGGGTAGGTTCGACTGCTTTCCTAAAGTTTACCAGGGATTTCTAAAGTTTGCTCTTAATTAAGAGTAAAACAAATTTTCTCTTAATTGTTGTTTATTACATATTTTAGTGGGGTTTTTCCTCCTCTTGATTTCTAAAATACATTCCGAAACACTCAGGGCATTAGGTTAAGTAAAATAAATTAAATACAAAATTGAAATTACAATCTCCAGCCAGGACCTCTAGGAAGAGGACTCATTGAAATTAGGGTGGCTCAGCTCCTAATAAAATGCTGAAACAACAGAAACAGCAGCAAAATGGGTTTTACAGGCTGGCTGGTGTCCCTTTCTCCTGAGGTCAGCACTGTGGTGGGGACCAGGTTTTGGACAAGGATGGAGAGCCCGTAAGAGCGTGATGAAGAGGAGGAGAGTGGAAGCACAGGAGAGCTCATCCCCAAAGAAGGCAAATATGCAGTGTCACAGGGAAATCTGGTTGAATTGTACGGTAATCCCAGCTGTATAGTTTGTCGGGGGAGAAATCAGTAAGCTGGTTATCAATCTCGTTACTGGTGTTTGACCAGCGTTTCCCTGGGGTGAACTCTCCCAGAAGGGGCTGGGCTGCCAACATGGGCTGTGGCTGTGATGCTCTGTGCTGCTGGGCTGTGGCCACCATGCTCCACGGCCTAAATCCAGCCCCGAGGGGGTATGAAACAGTGATCTCAAGCATGGCAAAAGTGTCTATAACCTCAGTAAAACTTGTCCAGGAGAAAGAAATACAGCATTAGGAGGAGGAAGTGGATGCGTTGGCCATAGCTGCATTCAGGAGCGGGGCTGATTCATTAGATAGCCGTCTGCACTGACTTTCTGTCAACACTACATGGGTCTTGTCTGATTGAGTCTCCGCCAGAGAGTCCTCCTGCCAGATTTTTGTGGACAGAATCAGATGTGATAGTTTGTAAAGCTGAATGTTTCTCATCAGCATCCTGACGGCACCCTTTCTTGTGTCCCTGCAGCGCTGACCCAGCAGCTTCCTTCACTGCCAGTGAAGGGAGGATCAAATAGATCTTGAGAGAACTCTGAGGGGTTTGATGACAGAAAGCTGTCTGCCTTAAAAATGCTGTGGTTGTGAAGAAGGGGATCTGCTGAAGAAGTATTTGGAGTCTTCTCACTCTTTTCTTGTTATTAATGTAGCTAAAATGTAGCTGTCTGACAAGGGAGGGGATGCTCTGGGGAGACCCCCGTGCAGTGCTGCATCCAGATCAGGGCTCCAGGACAAGGAGGACATGGAGATGCTAAAGTGAGTCCAGAGGAGGACACAGAGAGGTTCTGAGGGCTGGAGCACCTCTGCTCTGGACACAGGTCAGGATAGCTGGGTTGGTTCAGTCTAGAGAAGAGAAGGTTGCTTCTGGGGAGGCCTCCGAGACCCTTCCAGTCCCTCGAGGGGCTCTATGAAAGCTGGAGAGGGGCTGGGAGGCAGTAATCCTTCCCAGGGAGGGGGGAGGCCCTGGCACTGGGTGCTCGGAGAACCTGGGGCTGCCCCTGGATACCTGTCAGGGTTCAAGGCCAGGTTGGATGGGGCACCCTGGCTGGTGGGGGGTGTCCCTGCCCATGGTCAGGGGGAACTGTGGGGGCTTTGGAGTCCTTTCCCCCCCAATTACTGTGTGGTGCCCAGTAGGGTATACAATAATCTCCACAACTGCAATAGGTGACAGGTGAACCCCTATAGTGTAAATTTTATCCTTACAGGCTCTCGATGGAGAAAATTGAAGGGCACATTGTGCCCGTTCCCAAGGCACACAGGCTGCCCACGGAGCACCGATGGTTATCGGTGTTTGGGTGGCACACCTCTGATGTCAGCACATCAAAGCTGCTGGGTAACCATGCTTGGATAAAATGTTCTAGGATTTTCCACAGGAACATGTCGAGCTAGGTTTGCATATTGCTGTTACCGACCTGCAGCACCATGCTGAAGTTCTGTTTGCTTTGGGAAACACCCTTTTTGTACCTTTAAGAAGGCCTTTTACATAGCAGGCGTAACTATTTTCATGTAAATGAACAGGTGATGCTAGTTCATAGGATGCATAGGATTCATAAATAAAATGTTCTCTGCATTGCAGTAATAATTCTATTTATTTATTATTATGCCATTAATTTTAATACCCAGAAGAAGTAGAAGTACGATTGCATCTCACCACTTGCATGGTTTCTCCCGGTGTTTTTTTGGAAAGAAGTTGTCTGTAGTTGGAGATGGTAAAGGATTTTAAGGGGCTGAGAATATAGTTAAGACTCAAACTTGGAAACTATGTGTATGCAGTATATCTGGTGCCTATAATGAGGCAAAACATGAGAAATGACCAGTTATTTCTCAGTTTTCGGGTGGCTGAAGGCCCCTTGTTCCTCTGAGAAGCTGGACGCTGATGACCTGGGGGTCTTGTAACTAGCTAGCACATCAGGGTCTCCTTCGTTACTGGAATTAACCAGACTCACCGCTCCACCAATGGACAACATCCACGTGCTGCCACCCATGGACTTGAGGAAGAGCTCTCAGTCTGGCAGTGCTGTCAGTGCCCAGGCTGGGCGAGGTTTCCTGTGCTGATGAGAAAGGGGAGGACATGCACATGAACACGTTGGCATGGTGCTGGGGGCATTAATTCAGCAGTTACCTCACCCTGTGCTGTTGTAAGAATGCCACGTGCTGGTCTCTGTGATGCTACTCTGGACATTGACACATTTTTGTTCACTCTTCCTGGGTTAAAGATCTTGACATTCCTATTTTTGAGATGCCATCCTACATATTTTCTCTGGACATACGGTTTCTGTGAGCCTTTGAAAGGAACTGTCCCAGGGCTTGGTGGTTCAGCTCTCTTCAGTCTCTTGATGGAAAGGCACCACTAATACATTTGTCCCTGTGACTCATACTATCCTGTCCATAACGGAACAGGATTAATGTTGAGTGTTGAACATTTTCTGACCTGTTAGGCTTGATACCATAACCGAGAGGCACGGGATCGAGCGAGATGTAGAAATAAGCATGTAAAACATTTTCTGGCACAGTGTTCCTTGAGAAATTGTGTCACAGACTCCTGCACATCGACTTGCTGCTGCCTCTTCTGAGTCATCTGCATTTCTGCTTCTGCTCTTCACGTCTGCAACCATCTATATTTTTAAGTACATTGTCTTTTTTAGGGCAGTGGCGTGCGAATCAGCAGCGGTTTAATGCACAGGCTCTCGAGAAAATATCCAAAATTCTCCAAGGTTTTTGTTGTTTGCTGGGGTTTTGTTTTTCTCCTCACCCAAGTGACATCTTGACAGTGCTGATCTTTCTTGCCCTGCAAGTATCAAAGGATAAAATATGTTTAGGCATCACAGTCCTGTGATTGCTATGCTGCTCTGCCTGGGATTCCTTGGATAGCCTGTAGCCTCCCTTTTGTTTTATGAGATACAGGTTAGAGAGCTGATTTCAAGGAGGATGTTTTTGAGCTCATGTGAATATCGGTGGGTTGGAATACAGTCAGTAAAAGACTACCCCTGCGTCATCGCAGTGTTTACAGTGGTTCCCTATGTTTAATTGCAGACCTCAAAAGAAGACCTTCTGCAAGCTGATTTTGAAGGGGCTTTAAAATTCTTCAGGGTTCAGTTGCCTAAGAGGTACCGAGCTGAAGAGAACGCCAGGAGACTGATGGAACAAGCCTGCAACATCAAGGTAAGGCTGGCCTTAGTCTCTTCCCATTCCCCAGGGTCTCCTCAAGAACAGCAGTGGTAGCACGGGGAAAGTAGTGAAATCAGTCCTTTAATACTTTTCATACCTGTTCGTATATTTCTAGACGTGTATATGCTCTTCATTTTAAGAAGGTAAAAAAGCACTGAGCGCTTCCCTCTTTGCCTGATGATTCAAATAGGAAACTGAGGCAGGATCAAATGAACTGAGTTATCAGAACTCGCTAATTCATGGATCAATTTATAAACAGTTACTACATTAAACATATTAATCGAAGGCGTGATAATGGTGCAACCAAAGGTCAGGTATGACTTCTTTGCTGAGCACTGCTGTATAATTCAGTTGTAGGGGGTTAAGAAACTTAGTTTCATTTGTATGTCAAAGATTCTTGTTTTATTTTATAACCTATCCAAGACCGTGCTGTCAAAAGCTAGGCATCTGGACCGCAAGTGTTGGGCTTGTAAGGAGTGATGGCAAATCAGAGGACCCTGACTATCACTTCTTGAGGGTGGAAATCTGTTAAAAGTGGCCACAGAGGTTCGGGAAGCTGTCATTTGAAAGGGCTGCTGTTTTTTCTGGGATGGTTTTGTTGCAGTATGCATACCTAGGGATGGGTTTAACATTTTGTCTTGAAAAAAAGTGGTTTTGGTGTTTCTTGGAATGGGAGCACTGATGGGAAATGTGCCTTTGTGGCCCAAAAATGGGCTGAGAACATACCATCAGTAGCTCTGCTACTGAAAGAGAGTATTGGTGAGTTAAAGACCTCAGTCTGGTGTTCGTTGTTTGGTCCTCTGCTCAGTTTTTGTGCGATGCATTGTGTGCCACATGATGATACTTCTCATTAATGCATTGGTTGGTATTGGGTACCTATGCACGAGGGGGGTTTTGCAGGGAAGTATTTTGCGATGTGTTTAAGGCAAACAGTCAGTGCCTGTACAGGTTCTGCACATGGGCCCTTCAGAATCATAGAATCACCTGGGTTGGAAGAGACCAAGAAGATCACCAAGTCCAAGCACAGCCTAACCCTGCCTGGTCCGCCTCTAGACCATGCCTTCAAGCATTTCATCTACACACCTTTTAAATCTCTCCAGGGATGGTGCCCTCACCACCTCCCTGGGCAGCCTGTCCCAGTGCCTGACAACCCTTTCAGTACAGAAATTCTCTCTGATATCTGACCTAAATCTCCCCTGGGGCAATTGTAAGCCATTTCCTCTCCTCCTGTTGCTTGTCACCAGAGAGAAGAGACCAACCTTGACATCTCTGCAACCGCCTTGAAAGTAGTTGTAGAGAACGGGGAGGTCTCCTTTAAAATTCCCCAGCTCCTCCAGCTGCTCCTCACAGGACTTATGCTCCAGACCCTAAAAAGCAGAGGCCCTAAAAGCCCTTTAAAAGCAGAGGGTAAGATTCTAAACTGTTCGTCAACATGAATGGGAAGGCGGCTGAAGGATTTGACAGTGAATCGGCTGCCTGTGCAGGGTTTCGCACATCCGTAAGAAAGAAGTGAGAATGAGTGCAGCAGAAATGGAGCCAAGGCACCCTCCTGCATGTTGTGGAAGTACATGAGGATTAGAAGGAATTTTGGGAATGGAGGAAGAAGTCAGGTCTGAGACCTGGGATTATCAAGATGCAAATTACCTTCTGGTCTGTTAGTAACACCTCACCCTTGTAAGGAGTATAGTTGTGTGTCAGGTCCTGCTAACTCACTGGGTGTGCAGCTGGTTCCTTGTTCAGGTAGAAGACACAGGAGCAAACTTAAACTGTGCCCTGGAGAGGAGTGCTCTCAATGCCGGGGCTGTTTCCTTCAGATTGGTGTCAGGTTGATGGATCTAACCAGAGGATACTCTGACCATGGCTGGTGTACTTACAGCAGGGCAGATGTGAGACTTGGGGAACTTAAAGTGAGGAAACTCAGTGCAAGGCCTTACCAGAGGGGAGGGTGATACTTTAAATGAATTACTCTTTGCTCACTTGCAGTCCTGGCAGAGATGCCTCTCGGACTGGTTGCCACGAGCTCACCAACATCAAGGCTTTATCTGGCCAAGGTCACTTGTGTGTGGCTATAAAGTCCTCACTGTGACTCTTGGTTTCCTCCTGATCAATGACAATAAACTTGCTTTTAGACAATTTTTTTGGTACTCTGTAGGAGTCAAACAGGTCTCAGGAAGCTTGGGTTGTAATGGGCAGCAGGATGTCCAGTTGGAAGCCAACTTGGTAGCGTTGCACCTCAGAGGTTGATACTGTACCAATACTGCTCAGCCTCTTGATTGATGACCTAAATGATAGAGCAGAGAGTATCCTCAGCCAGTCTGCAGGTGTCAGTAAGCTGTGAGGAGTGACTGATAGACCGGATGGGTGTGTTGGTGTCTAGAAGAACCTTGACTGGCTGGAGAAACAGGACAGAAGGACTCATGAAGTTCAGCAGCAGGAAGTGCAAGGTCCTGCAGCTGTGAGGAACACCCCATACACCAGTGCCTGCTGGGGCCAGCCAGCTGGAAACCAGCTCATCAGAAAAGGACACAGGGGTCCTGTGGACACTAAGGTGGAACATGAGCCAGCAGTGAACCCTTGCAGCAAGACCAGCAGTATCCTGGGCTGCACTGGGAGAAATGTTGCCAGCAGGTTAGTGATCCTTCTCCTTTTCTTAGCACTGCTGACACACACCTGGAGTACTGCGTCTGGGCCTGGTCTCCCCAAGACAAGACTTAGCTACAATGGTGAGAGTCTGGTGAAGGGCTGGCAAGATGATTAAGGGACTGGAGCATCTCCTGTAAGGTGAGGCTGAGAGAGCCTGGAGCAGAGAAGGCTCCTGGGGACCTTATGTAAATACTCAGTAAGTATTTTCCTAAGAATAGGAAGCCAGACGCTGCTCAGTTTTGTCCAGCAAACAAACAATAAGCAGTGGGCACAGAATGTAATAAAATAATCTGTGTTTAAAAATCTGTTTATTTAGTAACCCCAGGTGTGGTCAGACACGGGATCAGGTTGCCTAAGGAGGTTTTGGAATCTCCATTCACAGAGATAACTCAAACCACAGCTGGCCCTGAGCAACCTGCTGCAGTTAACCCTGCTCCAAGGGGCAGTTTACACAAAATTTCTCCAGAGGTCCCTTCCAACCTCAACTATTCCATGATTCTATACTTAGATATTATAATAATGGTATTTATTTACAAACAGGAGCTAATAATTACAGGAGATGACATACTCAAAGAAGAAATTATAGTCTTGATAATAATCCCTCTAAGAGGTCCCAGGGAATGCCGAGGCTCTGTGAAGAGTAGTTGTCTGTCTTACTGAATGCAGCAAAACTTGTTCCATTCAAAAAAAGACCCTTAAACATGTTTTTGTTAATTGTTCTGCTGTAGGAATGAGGCACCGTGTATCTTTCCCCTGGAGATATTCAAGACCTGTCTGGATGCCTATCTGTGTAATATGAGCTAGGGAGCCTGCTTTGGCAGGGGGGTTGGACCGATGATCTCTTGAGGTCCCTTCCAATCCCTACAATTCTGTGATTCTTAATCCTGGCTTGGTATTTGTAGACTAAACACAAGATGTCTTTGGACTAAGTGTGGCACCCTGAGTGCCAGGGAGTGGTTTCCTTCAGGCTTCTGAGGCATTAAAAACATGAACATAGATTCATGGTGTGGTTGGGTCTGGCTGTAGCTTTTCCAGCATTTCCTTCCATTTGTTCCTACGTTATTGCAAAACAAACCAGGAGCTTAGCGTGAATTAAACATCCACCTTGCCTTGCTGCTCTTATTTTTCTTCTTGAGCTGTAGCTGATACTGTTCTGGAGAAAGGAAGTGAAAAGTGCTTGGTGGGGTTTTCTCTTTAATTTCATGGCTTTTAAGTGTAGCTCGTGAGCTCAGGATCTAACCCTTGGTTTTTGAAGGTGCTGCGTTGGAAAGAGTTTTATCATCCTGTTTTTAAAACAAGAATTAACATCAATCTCTCCTTTGGGGACAGCTCTGTAAGTACAAAGGAAAAAAGCTCCTGTTAATTGAAAAATTTATATAAAATGCAGTAAAGAACATCTCATTCAGTCAAAGATCCCTCTCTGATGACTTGCCAGGTCTGAGTTTCGATCATTTATGGAGTCCATGGGATAAGAAATGACAGCAGGATTTCCCAGCGGGTGATTGTTCAGTTGTATTCCATGGTTTAGGCACGGCTTGAACTAGTCAGAATCACAAGGTTGGAAGAGACCTTTGAGCTCATGGAGTCCAACCGTTCTGTCCTATGCTAACCCATATCCCTGAGCACCTCATCTATCCATCAGTTAAACACACCCGGGGCAGGGACTCAGCCCCCTCCCTGGGCAGCCTGTTCCAGTGCCTGATAACCCTTTCGGGGAAGAACTTTTTCCCTAATGTCCAATCTGACCCTGCCCCCGCCTCATCCTGTCACCTGGCTGAAGAGACCATTGCCCATCTCTCTGCACCCTCCTGTCAGGTAATTGTAGGTGATGATAAGGTCTCCCCTCAGCCTCCTCTTCTCCAGGCTGAATAACCCCAGCTCCCTCAGCCACTCCTCGAAAGGTTTGCTCTGCAGCCCCTTCACCAGCCTGGTTGCCCATCTCTGGACACAACACATACTGTGAAATGACATGGCCTAAGAATCTTCCCTTAGTGGTTGTCAGATGCATGTTACATGCTGATAGGCAAAGGTAGGGGCCTGTTAATACCTGGCTGGTGGATCACAGCCAATGCTTGCACTATACGAGCTGTAGTCAGATGGAAGAGACTCAACCTGTGAAGGCATCTGCTGAGACCCTTCAGGCAGATAGAGCCCCATAGTGGGCATATTTCCCAGTTCAGGAACAGACATAAAGACATAAATTCTCCAAGCAGAGTGTCAGATGCTAACTTAAGGGTTAATGAAATTTAATAAGAGATGAAAAATTGGAGTTCATGAATGGAAGATTGTCCTCCTTCCCTTGCAGTTGGTTTTCTAAGCTACAGTGACTGTACCTTTCATTTTGCAATGGCTTTTACAGAGGGAGGGGCATGTTCATCAGCAACAATTATGGTTCAGGAACAATCATTTGCTACCTGACCTGAGCAGGCTGTGTCTCTGGAATAAGGAATTCCCTTCATTTTTTACAGAATGATTGCCACTGCTTTTTGTATTCATGCTTTTGAGGGGGCGTGTGTTTCCAATTCTTGTGTCTTTGCAAGGGATTTCAGAGGTTTTTCTGTCTCTGGAAGCCCAATTTGATAAATGAATGAGGGAATGAATGAATAAAGAGCCTATTCTAGATTAATGAAGGTTAAACTTAATGGCACTGTTGTATCAAAACACCCAACCCGTGCATACTCATTGAATCTGCCTCAGTTGCCTTCTGCATCTCATAATGCAGTTTCTCTTGCAGAGATGTGTGTAGGTCCTAAAGGAGTTGTTCTGTCCTTCGGTTTTACTGTAGGAAGCCTGTCACCTCTGTCCTTACACCCAGCTCCAGTCAGCTGAGTCACAGAACAGGGGAAAGTAAAGTCTCATTGGGAGATTATCTCCACGTGAGATCTGCCTGGTTTTACATGGCCCAGGGATTACAGTGAGTCCTTTTCTCATATTTTGTCATCATCAGTGGCAGGAAGGACATGGTCTGTTGAAGTCCTTCTAAGAGAAGCTTCTTCTAACCCATGCAGATCTCCTCCCTTGCTGGAGGATCTCAGGCTCCGCATCAGAACTGGTGGTGTTACAGGGTTGAGAGAAGCCAATGGCCTGGAGAAAAACATACGTTTTTTTCAATGCAAAGCCACACATTTTTGTCACCTGTCACTCCACCAGCAAAGTTCCTAGTGCTTCCTGCGCACATCCCCATGATGACTTGCACAAGGACACTCTTGTGGCTTGTGGAGAATAGCTCTGCTAGTGGAGTCAAAACAGAAAAGGCAAAGGAGGCAGGAGCTGTGTGAAGCTTTGGCTCATCTCCGAATTACTCTTTGTGTAGTTTTAAAAGAGATTTACTTTCATAATGCTGCTATTTAAATATTTGGAGGCTCGCGCCTCACTGCTGCGGGTGAATTACTTGATTCACACCTCCACTGCTGGTTTCTCTGTAAGGAAATATTGCAGGCGTGGTCTTACAGGGAGTTATATATTGATGTGTGTGAGTGTCAGTGGAAAGGGGTAAAAATAGCTCACTTGCTGGCACCCTTCGCCATAGTGCATCCTCTCTCCTTGTATTGATACACATGTATGTGAATTGATGTAGATACTCAGGGGGGTTTTGGATATGGTGAGAGGGGATAAACCAACAGACAAGCAAAGGAGATAACTGCAGAAAGGCCCTGAAACTGCAGGAGCCTTTTATTCCATTGGTCCTACCAGTAATGTATCTAATTAATCTTCCAACATAAAGGACAGGGGGAAAAAAATTGCTCATTTATCAACTTCTCAAGAAAAGGCCAAACCAAATGGAAAAGAATTGTGTTTAGATCTATAGAAAACCCTGCTGTGCCCACCTGTAAGTTCTTAGTAAAAGCCAATGATCAATTCCACTTACTGTGACTGCACCGTTATCTCCCAAGTCCAGGATCCCATTGTCATTGTACAGGAGGGTCATGTTTTTTAATGCCTCCTCTAGCTTCAGCTTCAGCTTCCTTCTTTCTGCTTGGCTTTGGGGTGTGGTACAGCGCAATGAACCAGTGCCTGCAGTGGAATCAGATGTTCAGGATTGTTGTTGGGTTGGTAATAAGCACTAACAATGTAGAAAGGGTCGTGCATTTCAAAAAACCAGCTTCAGCCATGAAATACTTACTTGTTTGAACTCTCCATCTCTGGTTTTCCCATCGGCAGACACCTTGCCTGGCAGTGAGGATGTGTTTTCACAGTGTTTATCTGTTTGGTTGTGTTGGTTTGGGTTGGTTTTTTTCCTTTGCACTGAGTTGGCATTGTACTGTTAACTTTTATTGGCAGGGAAGGAATACGGTTTTGTGGCTAACAATCGCATCTTAACTGTCTAAAGTAGCTTCACAGCCTGACTACAAATATTTTGGCGTCCTTGTAGTAGTCACTTGTGTGTGCCTGTGCTCCTGTGATGGCCTCAACAAGAACAGTGTTGAAGGAAGGAATCTTCAAAGAACTATAAAGTTTGAGTTGGACAAGTCAATGGAAATATTCGTTGTTGGTATCATGGCACACAGCATGGTGAGACTTGCCCTCTGTATCAGCAGCTGAATTCAGCACGGTGACAACTGAGAGCTGGTCCATGGCCTAGCAGTTCACCTAAGCTTGTCCATCTTCATGCTGTCAGGAGTCAGAGCCTTCCAGGATGACAGATCCATAGAATAATAAAATGGTTTGGGTTGGAAGGAACCTTAGAGATCATCTAGTTCTGCCACCTGCCCAGGGTGCCCCAAGCCCCATCCAACCTGGCCTTGAGCCCTACCAGGGATCCAGGGGCAGCCCCAGCTTCTCTGGGCACCCTGTGCCAGGGCCTCCCCCATCCCCAGGAAGGATTTTGTCCATATGTCTTGTCTAAATCAGAACCGAAGGAGGAAAGCATACTCAGAGGGTCTTTTGGCTTAAGCTCCCTGAAACTGGCACCTTCCTCCTGGATGAAGAACAGTTTGTTTCCATCCTTGATTCTGAAAAAAGCACGGAGAGCAATAGATGAAGGCGGCAGGGAGTCGCACTGCTTGACAGTTCTGTCTTCTGCTATCTTTGTCATGGTTTCTCTAAAATAACTCAACTCTGTGAGTAAGAGGAAGGGAATTTTCTTTTCCTAAACTGAATCAGACACATCCGAGTGCCCAATGCAGGTTGGCTGGAGGATTAACTAACCTCTCATAAGGTGACACGTTTATCTGGTCTATACAAAGTTTTCTGCCCCCAGTGGCAAGCAGCAGTGACGTGTCAGGAGTTCCTGTTCTCAGCATAGCAGTCATCTTGCTTGTTCTTTAGAAGAGGAAACCTAAACTCCATCTTCCTTTGAAGGAAACAAGCCCAGTAACTCCTAACTGATTTTTTCCAAGGGATGCCTTGAGTTTTGAAAGACTGATGCTCCTGCCTGGCAGGTTTGTGGTGCCTCTTGTTGTCACAGTAGGGTGATATCCTTTCTGAACACATTTCTGGGATGCAAAAGAGGCCACAGGAGAAGAATAAATGTATCCCGGGATCAGCATGTGCGACCATAATTAAGGGGAACAAAACCACAAGCTTTCATGTTTTGTGGTGCAAGATTTGCAGGTAAAAGTATAGATGTGGAAACACCTGGGAGTGAGCTCTGTGCCCCATATTTTTGGTGGCCAAGAAGTCTTCCTTGGTATTGTCTTCAGCAGAAGGGAAACTCTTCGGACTTAAGATGGATAAATCTCTCTGGACTGAAGATTCATCTGTTCCTCGGAGCTCTGTCAAGGAGTCAGATCTGAGGAAAGAGGTATCACCTCATCGGTAGGTAGCACAGTGGTCATTCCGAGGAAACCTGTTTCTTCCCATACAAAAGACCATGGGCCAAGATGCCGCAACCCTTGCTACCCAAGTCTTTGTGTTGTTCGTGAGAACTCTTCTTAAACTGCATCTCCTGGAAGAGCATCGTGTCCTGAATGCATTTTATGTTTAGAAGGCAATTCCTGTGACTGAAGAAACTCCATATTCTCCCCTTTGGACAGGGAGGGAAGAAGCTCCATTGCCTCCTGGGAGCTCAGTGTCCGCAAAGAGAATCCGCTATTATTTCTGCACCTACAAATCTCAGAATCCTTGCCTTTGGAGGAGGCTGCAGCTGGGCAACAAATTTCAAGCTGCCTTGTGTCATACCTGATCAGCCTTTCTGGCTGCGTGCCTTTCTCAGAAATGCCATGGCTGTTTTATTTCTATAGGTGTTACAGAACTTAAAGCTTTAGTCAGTGGGAATGGATCACGGCTGTGTGACAGATGGCTCAGGTAATCCAGAGTCAGTGGCTGCAGCACGTGGTGGCTTGGGGTAAGAAGCCTGTGATTCATTCTCAGGGTAGCGCAGAGAACAGTTGGGACCAGATATCTGTTTCATTTTGTTTGGTTTTGGACGGCTGAAATGAGGTGACAAATTCAGAAGCACCAGGTTGTGCTGGGACCTAAAGCTAAACTCGCAAATAATGGGAGGAAAGGCAAAGGCTAACAATGGTCCTGTTCCTCGCTCAGAGCCTCTGCAAATAAACAAAGACACTGAGGATGGTGTCTCTGTGTATTTTTGCTCCTGTTTGATTTCCCAGACACCTGCAGTTGAATTTCTCTGCGTTGAGCACACCAAGCAAAGCAAGCTAAGCATCGAGAGATGGCCATATGTGTGTCGTAAACACTGAGCTGGGGAGCAGCAGTAGCTCGTAGAACTGCAGTGCCTATTAATAACCTCCCGTTGCCAACCCTGGATATTATTTTGGCCATTATTAATACCATTGGAGGCTGAATTTTGGTGAGTGGGTACTTGACTGTTGCCCAAGCAGTATGTAGCTGCTGAAGCAGAGGTTTAGCTGGGTGCTTCCAATGGGCAGGATTCACGCTGTTAAGATCTCCCTCTCACTTTGGTTCAGGAGTCTCTGGTCTCCTGCAGTTAACTACTTTTACTTTTACCATCTTACCACTCTGTTCCACTTGTGGTGAGAGCAAGCAGTGTAGTAAATAGGGTTAAATTGTTTATGTTGCTTAATTTGTTTGCATTTGGACATAAGTAAACAGCAGTGGAGAGCCGTACCCCAAGGCTTTGGGGCATCAGGTCAAAGTGCTATATAGAAATGTCCTGGTATATCCATCTCCGTTTGTAGAGGTGTTTCACTTTATTTAAGAACAACAATGTGCTGGTTCACTCTTTCCCAGACTTCTAAATACTGCTGTGGTGTTTGGCTATTTCATATTTAAACCCTTCGTAAAAAGGCTTATTTTTCGTGCGATGCTCTGAACACTTGAGCAGAGAGGTGCTGACCCCTCACCACATTGGCCACGCTCTTATCTAAAGTTCCTTCCACCCATGGCTGTTTCAGATGGGCATCAGCCCTGCTGATGAGTTGTGGAAGCCATGGCGTGGGGCACGACAGGTTCCCTCTCCTCTTTGCTCGCACATCCCCACGTTCCTTATCTCTGAAAGCGACATTGAAGCGATAGGAAGAAGCTAAGAATGCATTATTGTGGGGCTGTTCACTGGGAAGCTTTGACTATGTATGTGTTTTTTCTTTTCGATCATTCAAGCAGCAGATGAAGTTCAAGTCCTCGTTATGCTGTTGTATCTGTTTATTATTCTTTTAACTTCCTTTGCTTAATTAATGCAATTTCCTTGACGATCATTCTTCACCAAAATTGAATTCTGCAAGTGAAGTCAGTCAAAACCCACAAAAAGCCAGAAAATCTCATCCCCAAGTAATTAATCAACATAATAAATAACCACCTAAATCTGGAAGCACCGGCACGATCTCGCTGTGCCTGCACAGCACTGCACGTTGAGTCACCCCCTGACCGCGACATGGCGGAACTGACCCTCATCTGCTTCGGCAGACACCCAGCCCTTTGCTTTGACCCAGAGGGGTCCTCAGCACTCCCCTCCCCAAATGAGGAACCCAGGTGCTTAGGCAGACATCCTGCTCAGGGGTTAAAGCTTTGGCCTCCGGAAAAAAAATAAATGAACGTAGAGCTGCAGTTTTTAGAGGAGGCGAGTGATTGGCCAAACAGCTCTGTATCAATCCCCAAAATCCTTTTGTTCAGCCGGAGCTTAGAGCGTGAGATCAATGACCTTACTGTCCATCCTCACAAGGAACAATTTCATGGCAGTCTGAGCAAGCCACCCAACTGTGCTGCTGGGGCTGCTCTGTCTTTACCCAGTGGGGAACATCGATTATGCTTCAGCCAGCCAGGAGCAGTGGAAGAAACTGGAAATGGATCCAGGCTTTGATTCCGGAGTGCCTAATGAGAATGCTTTGATCTGCGTGCTCCTGCTCTCCATTGAAGGTAGTGTGATGACACCTGCACTCTCTGATGAGCTGCTTTCCCTGCTTTGGGCTCTCTTCTTTTCCCACTGCCAGTGACACACAGAACATTTATGTCAGGCCATTAGTTTGGATGACTTTGCAATCTACCGGACCTGTTGGAAACAAGAGAGGAAAGTGTCATTGCCTTGTCACCACTGCATTACTTCAAAGTTTTGGTTAGTGTTGAAATAGTCTTTCAGTAGTCTTGAAAACAGTGAGTGTGGTTTGCTCAGAGGCAAATTTCGGCCCTCATTTCTCCTGTAGTTCGACGTGTCATGATGAACTTCCCCCAAGGGAACTGCATTTGGTTTTTTTCCTTTCATAAACAGATCTTGAGGCGGGGTGTGTTCCCTTTGGAGGAAGGACATGGGGCTAGGGAGGCAGCATCTTGCTTAGGGCAGTCTGGGTTTCTGAGCAGGGCCTTTTGCTAGGGGACCTCTTGCAAAGAGGGTGACTCTCTAGCCCAAGGGAGTCCACTTTTAGGTGTTTTTTACCTCTACCCTGAGATGCACCAGGGGATGCTCCAGCCTATGGGATGCACAAAGCGCTGTCTTGGGGAAGGACTTTGTCACAAGCAGGTGTCCTGGGTTCAGCTGGATAGAGTTAATTTCTTTCTAGCAGCGAGTGACATGGCGTGTTTGGGAGTGGAGATGAAAGTAGTGCTGATCACACATGGATGGGTTAGTCACTGCCCAGCAGTCAAGGACTTTTCAGTTGTTCATGCTCCCTACTAATGAGAAAGTGGGAGCACCCTGGGGACCAGGGTGGGGGGACAGCTGGGACAGGTGACCCATACTGGCCAAAGAGGGTATTCCATGCCAATTATGTCATGGTCAGCATAAAGGGGGGGGGGGGGTGGGGAGAGAAGGAAGCAGCTACAGGACACGTTTTGGGGATGGACTGGTTTTGGGACAGCTCTGAGCTGTATAGCTCGAGTTGTGCAGTTCGGTGAGACACTGCATCCTGTGTCACCAGTTCTGTGTATTTTGCTATGAAGTCCTGTTACTGTTCTCTCTCCCTTTCTGCTGTCCCAGTAAACTGCCCTCATCCCAACCCATGAGATCTGCCTTTGGTTTTTCTTTTCCCCTCCGCCTCTTCCCCCCTCACCCAGAGAAGAGCAGCTGTGTGGTGCTCAGCTCCTGGGCTGACAGTGGGCCATGTGCCTAAACCATGGGAAGCAGTTCCCTCTCTGCCTGGTGGGTTTTCAGCCTTTGATCCATTGTACATGGGTTCGAATCAAGGTGATGTAATCGTGGGAATTTGGGGGCAGGGAGAGAGGTGGAAAGAACTGAGAAAAGGTTTTGAATCTGTGATGCAAGGGATCCCACAAGTCCTCACCCAGTGAGGAGGGCATGTGTAGAACAAGCACCTGGCACAAGGTTACATGTGGCTGTGCTTCATGTTTGGCTCCTTTTTGTTGCGTTTGTGCTATGAAGAGAATTGTAAGGATTGGCAAGAGGATGACGATGTCTGTGCTCGGGGAGGCTTCTCGGAAGGACGGGTAATGATGGCTCTTAAGTTTTTAATGTGTCTTACGCTCCACTAATGGACCTAAACCAGCACTTTGTACTGAAGGCGAATTTGTTGACATCAGAAGAGGAGACTTGGCTGCTACAGGAGTGTAAAGAATGTACAGTAGACTCTAATGTAGGAAAGTACTGAGCTTTTCTTTTTGTGCCCTTGTCCAAATAGGAAGTAATTACAATATAATTCAATTCTGAATGTCTGGAAAGCATGACAGTTGACAAAGAGCGCCATTTCAAAAGAAATAAGCATGTGTTTTAATACATCTTCTCTTTCCACCCCCTAAGCATTGCTGATGCCATTTGCTCTTCCCACTTCTCCTTTTCCACTCTTTATACATGATGAGAAGGCAAGATTCAGGCTTGTCTATGCCTTCACTTATTAAATCTCTTGTCCCTGGTCATTTCCAGTGCTTACGACCTCCCCACCAGCTCTACTTCTGTGCTTGGTTCGTGCTGTGGCTGAGCATCTGTCTGTCTGGGAAGGGAAGGTAGCACATCTGTTTCATCCTTCCTGAACCCCCCTTCTGTCCTGGGCTGCCGGCATCAGCACCAGTGTGAAGGAGCCCACAGCCTGCCTGTGTCACACTGAACCTTTGCCCTGCATATGCTGGTTAACCAGCTTCAGCAGGCAATGCATGCAGCCCCTAGCCCTGTAAAGGAACACTGCCTCCCCATAAAACAGGGCTAAGCACCGGAAAATACGCAGCATTGGTAATAGTTAACCTTTTAAATAACACCATTTCTGTTTTCATGGTGCGAGCCAGGTGCTGTATGGCTGATAACCAGGATATTTGTAGTAATGTAGCAGTATTTTGTAATGCCCTTGGGGAGAGTCGATCCTGGGATGCACGCTGGCGAGGGCTCACGTGGGAAAGGTGAGAAGGAAATTCCTTTTGACTTCTTTGGTTCTTGTGACCTAAACCAAGACTCTCTCCCTTCATTCGCTCATTTTTCCCGAGTTCAGGGTGCACTGCTGGGTATGCCAGAATATCCCGGCAATGCATGCATCACAGCAGGGTGTTATCACCTCCTGTTCGGAGAAGGGGAAGCTGCAGCAAGCAGTGAATCTGTGTGCTTGGGTATTTTAGGTTGATGTACTTCTCCAGGTAACTGTTGCAGCCTGTACATGGTTTTCTTGTGTACCTGCGCTAGGAATATCTCAGGACAGTCAGTTCTGTCTGTGTTTCTCTCATTGTAGCTAGACCTTTGATAGATCAGTTTAATGGGCTCAGAGGGCGACTCACGGAAGTGCTGGCCACATCAGAGAGCCTCCTCAGGTCCCTCCTTCTCCGCCCTGGATGAGTAGGAGAACAAACCACTGCCAAAAGTGTGAGCAGCCCCCACGGACCCAGAAACCCTTTGGAAAATGGCAAAGAATGAGAACAGCCAACCTGCCCTACCATACGTAGTTCACTGCCTTCGGGGCCAGTGGTGGCTTGTTCGCACTCCATCCCAGTCTCAAGAGGGATGAAGTGCTGCAGTGGGGCAATGAGAGGGGTGTGAAAAGCAGCAATGAGTTTCCCTTAGGCCCCCAGACAGCCCTTACACTGTCTTTGATGTGCCACATGTCAGAAGCCGCTCTGTAAAACCCTCTGTATGTAAACAAGGGAAAGGGCCACGGTGTTTTCCTCCTCCAGGTTAGCATCCCCCTGACCCGACCCCATCCCACATGTCCTTCCTATGGATCATGTGCCATAGGGTGATGCAGTGTTGTGCTGCCAGGGACCACCTTTACCCACGTTTAGCAGCAGAAAGCCATTAAGTGGTACAGCCTGGCCCTGGGTTAAGCAACCCCAAAGAACCCCTTTCGTTTAAAATTCCGGCTTAAGTCTTCCCTGAAACACGTCCGCATGTTGCTGGTGTTGCCATTACTCAGTTCTCCCAAAGAGCAGCTCTCCGTACCAGGATTCGCCCTGTCCTCGGGGGGGGATGTTCCAGGAGAGCAGAGAGGCAAAAGGATTCACAGGAGTTATTTTTGTGCAGATCTGGATTCAGTTCAGAGTCTGATGCAGACTCAGAGTCAGAGGGAACAAATTCCTTAAGTGAATGCAGCGATGGCATCGAGAGCTGAAGTCATGGGGGGGATTATTAGACCACTCTGCGGCTGCAAGCGTGGCACTGATACAGCAAGGGTAGTCTGTTACCATTGGCTTTAAGCTTTTTAATGCCATTAATAAGTAATCAACCCATGAGGTGACTATAACAGACATCACTTTAAGCAAGACTGAATTATGAGCTTGCTATAGGTGCACCTTGGATGGGGTCAGTACCCCAGCAGAACAGCATCCCTTGGCTACATCAGTTAAAGATACCCCCCTCCTGGAAGATGCCCACCATCTGAGACTCAGCAGGTAATGTTTTTCTCCTTGCTGCCGCCCAAGGGCCACCTCTCCAGCTTTGCATCCCATTTGTTTTGTGCTGAAAAGCTGCTGATTTCATGCTACTTTAGCCCTGCCGCAGCCCGCCTGTTGCTAAGCAACCTCCAAAATACAGAGGGGGGTACAGCATAGCTGCTTTCCTTCATCCCACCCTCATTCTCATGCGTTTACTTAGGCATCTTTTTATTTACATAGCCAAACAGATTTCTTCCGTAAGGTGGAAGCAGAGCCATAAGCCTCTGAGTTGCAGCCAGGCGCCTTCCCCTGTGTATCTGTTTGTCTTCTCTGTGACACCATCCTCTACCCAGTTTTTACTGGTGTTCCTGTTCCTCAGCTGAGTAAACTCCTCGTGATGTTTGTCGAACTGGAGTGGCATCCAGGGGCATGCTGAAAAGTATACTCTGCAGGCATAGCTGACCACGGACTGCTGGACTCAGCGTGAGACCGCAGCTGGGGATTGCTTAGGTCCCTACAGTCCTTGGTGGAAGGAGAAAACCATAAAAAAAAGGGTCAGAACAAAGATGGCTTTAAGCCATTTTTCTGCTTGCTTTATTTCTAGCTGCTGTACCTACAGCCACAGCTGCGCTCCAGGCTCCTTGTAGCCTGACTGGATCTGCAAAAGAGTCAAAAAAAAAAAAAGCTGGTTCCGTCACCCCGGGAAGAGCCTGGCTGCACAGGCGGTTCTGCAGGAATAGCCACATTTTGGTGGGGTGGGGTTGGGACCCCAGCCAGACACACACCTGCCTTCTCTGTGTCAGCTGAAGGGGCGGGTGGCTGATGGAGCATTTGGGGTGTAAAGCGGTGGAACGTTTGTACTGGAAAAACTGGCTGTTTGCTCTAGATGTGTTCCCAAAAAGGAGAAAGCGGGGGGAGTGGTCTGTGTGCTCAGTTACATCCTGTGTCTCCCAGAGAACCTCCTTGCCAAGCAAAAATCCCAAAATCAGGGCTGCTGATTTGAAATCACTTTCCACAACCGCTCGTCCGTGTGCGTTTTGGTGGCGGCAGTCCCAGCAGCTGGGGTGATGGGCTGCTGTGGTACCTTTGATGGAGGAACTGCTGTGCTCTTCAGTAAGGGCTGCGGGGCAACCCAGACGCTCCCACCAGATGCGGTAGTTTGTAGCTTTTCTCCAGTACAACACTGTAGCTTGAGAAAGAAGAGATGTAGAGATCCTGTAGAGATGAATTTAGAACAAGCAGTTACCAAACTGATTTCCCACCCTTTTTCCTTTATTTTTTCCTGTTTTCTTTCAGCAAGGAGGCATGGTATTTAAGTCTCCAGGCCATCCTTCTTCCACGACTTCTGATCCTCTCCTTACTGCCTTTGGCTCCTCCTGTCTGACAGCTGCTTTGTCTGCCTGCTGTACTTTTCAGCAACAGGCTTCTTTTTAACAAAAAAAGACTTTTTCTGCTTTGATGATCCATCTGTCATTACCTGACCCTCTCTGGAGGAAAGCAAAGAGAAGCACATGAGCACTGCTTGTTGTCCACGCAGTCCTGCAGAACAGGGGCTGCGCACAAGGCCAAATGCCATTGTTTTCCATGAAAGCGATGGGAGGAAGGTGATGTTTTAAAGTCCAATCTGAATTTTCCCCTTACTCACTTTGCACATTCAGTTATCCATCTGGAAAACTGAAGTATTCCCAGGAGTGCTGCACCGTGCTCATTCTGTGTTCAAATTTTTCCCAAATGAACTCTTGGTCTTATTTTTGTCCTTTAACACGTGGCTGTCACTGGGATGTCTGTGGTTTATGTACATCCAGAGGATGTCAAACCTTTGCTGACCTGAGGCTCTGTCTGTGTTTTAACATAGCTGAGGTCTCGAAAGCCGAGCTGTGCTGTTGCTGTGCTGTTTGTGTTCAGGAGGATGCAGAAATGCATGAGGTGCTTGGCCAAGTATGTAAGTTATGTCAGGTATTCTCTGAGTTGTGAACAGAACAGAAGAGGCTTAGAAACAGCTGAAACCGCAGAGTCACAGACTGGTTCTGGTGGGAAGGACCCCAAAGTCTCCCTCAGTCCCACCACCTGCCATGGCAGGGACACCCCCCACCAGCCCAGGGTTCCCCAAGCCCATCCAACCCAGCCTTGAACCCTGCCAGGGATCTAAGGGCAGCCCCAGCTTCTCTGGGCACCCTGTGCCAGGGCCTCCCCCCTCCCTGAGAAGGATTTCTGCCTCCCAGCCCCTCTCCAGCTGCCCTTCTGCAGCTGAAGGCCATTCCCCTGGGCCTTGGCCCCAGCCCCTCCCCAGCTCAATAAACTATGAAATGAAGTAGCACCCAGGAATAACTCCTGTGGTGCTGAGGAGTTGTGTCAGGTGTGTTTAAAAAGATTGAATCAGCAGCTCTTGATTTAATGAATTGAAGCCCCTGATGGCCAGGGTGCTGGACCATCTTGTGTAGACTGTCTTTTTGCCATGAAAGGTTGGACCTGGTGATCCCTGAGGTCCCTTCCAGCCTGGTATTCTGTGAAGAGAATATTCTGTGAAGAAAAGGGTCTTTCCCATGGGAAGATACCAGGTGTTTTAGGGAGAGGAAGGCAGGGATTAACACCTTGAATTAGACTCAGAACCAGCATGGCGTGTGTGGGAGTCACTGCACTTCTTGTCCTCGCCCTTCCTGCCTGAGGTACTCAGCTTTTGCTCTTGAAATTTCCAAGGTCCAGCAAAACGTGGGGTGGTCTGCAGTGCTGGGAGAGGATGAAGTGTGTCTGGGCTGATGAAGGCACTGCAGGAGATAATCCTCCCTCTTGCTGCGAATCCAGCGGTGCTGTGCCCAGTCAGCTGTCTGTCCCCCAAAATCCCATAAAATATCCAAGAAGAGCACAGGAATGCAAATAGTACTGATAAAGGGAGCACAACTCATAGGTTCCTAATAAGAAAATTTTAAAACCAAACAAAAGTGTTGCCCAAGAGAGCAACGTGAACATTTTGCTGTGTCCTGCTGATAACAGATGGCCAAGCTCGGGCTCCACCTTTGGCTCACAGTAAGATTTTTCTCTTGCTGCTGTTTGACTCCGTTATGAGAGATAAGAACATATCTGACTCGCGTGTATCTTGTCTTTCTCAATTCCATGGCACTAAGGATCACAGAGGAAACCATCCTGCCAGGTTTATTTTTTCCCGAAGACTGCTCCATCCTGTCTGTCGTGGTAATGTCAGGGATAGGAGATACAGGGTGGCTGTATCACAAGAATCACCAGCATGACTCATTCATTTCACTCCCCGTAAAACTGAGGGGAGCCCTAGTAATGCACTGCTAAATCAATTCCCGTCCCCGGGCAACTCTTCCAGTCCCGGGAGTGTTGCTAAGCCCATGTTTGGTTCTCCAGGTTATTGTGAAGTTCTGCAGGGAGACCTGTCTAGAGGAGAAATAAATGGTGTGGCATTGCAAGAGGCAGCCATCGGATGGCTGAGGGAGGTGATCAAATCCCTCACTGCTTTTAAAGACAAATTAGTTTTACAAAGTCGTTAAAACTGAGATGCTGTCCCACAGATGCTGCAGAGAGGGACAGCTGTAGCCTTCCAAACCATCATCTGGATTTACATTGCATATAATATCCACGTGGAGACTGCAATGTGGCTTTTTTTCATGTCAG